>CM060920.1:587084089-589536589 GCA_030737875.1 Allium sativum
GTAGAGGCTTAGTAAAGATGTCTACTGGTTGATTTTCCGTGTGTACATATTCGAGATTTATATTTCCTTTCTCAATATTATCTCTCAGAAAATGATGTCGTATATTTATATGTTTAGTTCGAGAGTGATTAACCATATTTTTAGATAAATCTATCGCACTTGTATTATCGCAATATATGATTGAATTTGATAGATTAATACCAAAATCTTTAAGTGTTTGTTGCATGTATATAACTTGTGTACAAGCAAGAGCCGCTGATATATACTCCGCTTCACATGTCGATAGTGAAGCACAATTTTGTTTCTTACTAAACCAAGAGACAAGTGATTTTCCAATAAAATGACACGTACCACTTGTACTCTTTTTATATGTTCGAGATCCTCCGAAATAAACATCACTATATGATACCAACTCAAATGGACAATCTTCGGATAGAAAAGACTGAAATCTTTGGTATTATTAAGATAACGAATTATACGTTTCACTGCTCGTAAATGTGATTCCTTAGGATTGGCTTGAAAACGTACACATAAAAAAACACTCATCATAATATCAGGATGACTAGTTGTTAGATATAAAAGAGAGCCTATCATACTACGATATAATTTTTGGTCTACACTTTTCCCGTTCTCATCTTTTTCAAGATGGTTAGATGTACTCATTGGAGTAGGTTTTCTGGAAGTGTTTTCTAGTCCGAACCATTTAATAAGATTTCCACAATATTTTTCTTGATTTAAAAATATACCGTTCGAAAGTTGTTTAATTTGAAGACCAAGAAAATATGATAATTCTCCTATATGTGTCATTTCTAATTTTTAACTAGCATGATATTAGTAATGAGAGGTAAGTAAGATGTACCGTAATTGCTCACATCGCCTTTGCCGATGATATAGCCTTTTGAGTTATCTCCAAAAGTGACGAAGCCACCATCTAAGTATGTAATATTTGTCAGCAAATTCTTGTCTCCAGTCATATGCTTCGAGCAACCACTGTCCAAAATCCACTTTCCTCAATTCTTAAGTGGGACCTGCAAATAATAAAATTAAGTTCATGCTACCCACCTTTTTATAGGATCCTAAGAGTTAGGTCTTAGGAGTCCAAACCCATAGGGGCCTGGTATCCCCTTTATATAAATAATTAGAATAATAATGCACTGTATTCATAAAATTTTGAATATATTTGTTCCTAATCAAATTATTATTTGTTTTAGGAACCCATATTCTGATTGTTTAGATATTTTGTTTTTGAGATTTCACAACAGCTTTTGGCTTGGAATATAATAAACTAAGATTTTTCTTAGCTTCAGTTTCTTGTAATACTTTATTTTTTCTTTTTCTTTTATTGCCCGGATATTTCTTGTTTCTTATATCCCAATACTTGTTTATTCGAAGCAGATTGTGAACTCTCAATGATTTTTGTCAAATTTTCTCGATCTTTGTTGAAGTTAGAAATATTTTTAGTAATATTATCTAACTTACTTTGTAAACTAGATTTCTCTAGGTCCAGAATTTTGACTTTTGCCTTAAGCTCATGATTTTCAGAAGTAAGAACATCATTTTTCTCTTTTTGAGTTACAATTTCTTGACTCAAAAGAGATAATTGAGAGTCAATATTAGAAGATGATTCTTGAAGTTTTTCAAGTTCTTCTTCTAATGTTTTCTTCTCGTCTTTTAGCATATCTCATTCTAACTCTGATCTATTTAAATCAGCTCTGGCTTCTTTTAATTGACGTTTTTACATCTTTAAATTTAACTATTAATTAGCATTAATATCAAGAACTTCTTCAAAATAGGAATTTGTACCTCATCTTCTGTTGCCATGAAACATACATTAGCTTGTTCATTGTCTGAGTCACTTTCAGTATCAGATGAAGATGAGTCTGAATCATCCCATGTCACTGAGAATGCTCGTTTCTTTGATTTTTCTTTCTTGTATTTGAATTTGTCATTTTCTGACTTCTTCTTTTGCTCCGGACAATCCTTTTGCATATGCCCCTTTTTGTGGCAATTGAAGCATTCTATATTTGATGATAATGGTTTATTTGAACCAAACTTCTTTCTGTTGTATCGACTAGCTTTTCGTTGCCTTAAGAATTTCTTGAATCCTTTTGCAATGAACGCTAGATCTTCATCTTTGGGATCTGAGTTGTCTTCATCTTTTTCAGCATGAAAAGCTACATTTTTCTTTTCTTCTTTTTATTCTTTCCTAGCATGCAAATTAGTTTCATAGGGCATTAGATTTCCTATCTGGCTTCATGGTGGAAAGATCATTAGCTTCTTCTATTGCTAATACTTTTCCTTCCCATTCATTAGTCGGAGAATGTAGGACTGCTGAAACAATGTCAAAATCAGAATATTTTTTCCCTAATCGTATAAGTGCATGATGAATAGTTTGAAACCGTGAATACATCTCATTGATTGTTTAATTTAGCTTCGTTTTGAAATTTTGAAATTGACTTTTCAACATAGCTATTTTGGCTTGTTTAACCTTGTTAGTACCTTCATGAGTGGTTTTTAGCGTTTGCCAAATTTGATATGCAGTGGTACAAATACTAACACGGTTATATTCATTTTGATCTAATGCACAAAACAACATATTTATTGATTTTGCATTTATAGCTGCTTCGGTTTTCTCACCAGCTGTCCATTTTGTATACTCAGTTGTTTGATTCACTATTTCTTTCTGAGTAGCATTCCAAGCATCATAGCTAGTTGATTGCATGTAAAAAGCCATACGTGTTGCCCAATAGCTATAGTTAAGACCATTGAAGAAAGGAGGTCTTTGTGTCGATTGACCTTTAGTGTAAGTGGTGTTAGTGCTACTACTTGGGTTATTTGCCATATTACTAGAATATATCAAATAATTGTGTTATGTTTATGTGATGACCGTGCTCCGATACCAAATCAAAAGTCGGTGTACGACTTAGGCAGGATCAGTAATATGGATATGCGCAATGTGTGTGATAAACTAACTTGTATATTTACAATAGTTCTACAAAATTAAAAAAATATGAGATAGTGAAATATATCACAAATAAAAAGCAGTAAAGTAATAACACCAGGGCTTTTTACACTGGTTCGAAGCACCTTCCTACGTCAAGTCCCAGACTTCTCTCTGGATTTTCACTAATCAACAACCTCGCTTCAACCAGAGGAACTGGTTCACAACACCCGGACAACCGAACAGGATTTCATGCCTCAACAACTGGAGGACTTCAGCACTTGCCTCTTACAACTCTGAGGACTTCAACAACTCAAATTACAATTTGTATGTTGACAACTTGTTCCCTTTTCAACACGGATTTTTCACTTGTAGTACACCCTTCCTATAATCTTATCCTTAAATATAATTTGATGTATGTGAAGATTTGGAAGTGGATATCGTATTGAATCACGAGAATATTAAGTAAGCTTTGAGATTCAAACGATAATATATTGAATATGAGTGCTTTTTGAATATAGAGTAGAGTGCAAGATAGATCAGAATTGAGACTAATTTTTTGTTTTTGTTGTTTGGATGATGGTTTATTGATGTTTATATAACGATTAAACAGTCGTAACCAATTGTGAAGAGAAGCATTAAAGAGAAATGATTTTTGATGAAAGGAAAGAGAAGCAACTTTTGATGAAAGGAAGTGTCTATTCAAAGTGTTGCTTTCAGTTTGAAAATTGATCGACAGGTCAAAATTAACTAGTAGACGGAAATTTGAATATATATATACATACGTTACATATATGTGTGAACATTTATTGTTCTTTCTTCCCAGAAACGGTCGACCGCCTATTTTGAAACCGGTAGACCGGTTTTTGGCAATATGCATAATAAATGTGCATTCATATATATATATATATACATACATATATATGTATTCACAATAATGAGGTATATGATTATTTGTGGATAGATTTTAACATTTATTACATGACTAAAACACTAAATAATCAACCTCTAACTTATGATATCATTGATTCTCTTCTTTTTGTCGATCATGACACTTCTCCTTGTCATTAATCAAAATGCTATGAAATACTTGACTCAACAGTATCGACGAAACAAAGCTCGTTTTTGAATCGATGACGGATCTAGCTTCGACATGAATTCAAAGAGGAATGTCTATAGCGTCATGAAGTGTTCATTGATCGTCGTAATGCAACGAATGTGAAGACAACTCAAGGGTGTTGAGTTGTAGATAATGGTTGCTCGAGAATGTTGCTTGAGTTATGAATAATCGTCTGGGAGGACGACTAGAGATATTAAATGCTGAGTGATTATCGATGTCGTAAGGTCTAGCAGGCTCAAAGAAGGGGTACAATAGAGACGTCTAACAGACCGATTTTATGGTCCAGTACCCTGAGTATCGTTGAAAGGCCTAGATACGTATCGTTGAAACACACATGGAGTTTTTTTGCCCAAACTGGGGTTACCATTAGTAGTTTACGTATGCCAAGGTTGGCTGTCATACGATTATTGATGGTTTCAAAGTAGAATAGGCAGTGACAGCTAGAGTCATTGAATGTTGGTTGTTTTTCTTGTACCGTCTCATGTAGATTGTCTAACACCGAAGGAGATGTTTCTTGGATGCTTGTCTGATGTTAGTTTAGGTCTTCGAGTGTAACATCCCATAATTTTAAAATATAAAAATTAACAAACTAAAGGAAACTTAATTTTTAGAAAAAAGAATTAGGGGAAACGGGCTGCGCCATCGCGTTAGTCTCGGAATTCTTCTTGGGATAGGGTCCGGGTTTGCGTAAATCGGATATCGTATGGAGAAGTTATAAGCCTTAGAAGTTTGTATAGGCATAAGGAAAAATATATAAAAATAAAATAATTCCAGAACCTTCAAAACAGTTGAAAAATCAAAATCTAACCAAAACGGGCTGAGTGGGAAATTTCCCGCTTATGGGTGTCGACCCCCAATGGGGTGTCGACACTGGTGTCGACCCCCCATAGGGGGTGTAGACATGGGATTCGACCCCACTATAGGGGTGTCGACCCCATTGGCCTAGATTTGGGCATTTGTGCTGATACATGTTTTTCTGGTTTGGATGGTTCAGATGGTTCCTAATCTAATCAAATGGTCCTAATACATCTATAAATAAACACCAAAACCTAACCCTAATCTCATTATTTGCATCCATGGTTTGTGATAGGATTGTAAATTGGATCTAATGTATATGCGTGTAAATAAGATGAATCATATCAAGTTTTGTAATTTGTTTTCCTTCAGATTCATACCTAATTGCATTATCATATGCCTATCTGATCTATTTTGTTGTTATTCATTTCACATGCCCATTTATATGTTTATTCCTATTTTGATGTTTTGATTATCTCCCCTTCATCTTTTCCTTTTTCCTTTTTATATTAGGCTAACTACGAGCCTAAGCGTATTGCGTTGAGATTTACATACAATTAACGTCGGAATGAGTGGGAAAAGTTGGGAAATATGTAATAAAATGAGATTATTGGCATTAATTGTTGATGAATATGGAAATTGGTTCGGGCATGATTGAGTATAACTTGTATACATGAGATTTGGCATAAATTAGTTTGGGCATAATTGAGTATAACTTGTATACATGAGATTTGGCATTAATTGTTAATAACTTTGAAAATTGGTTTGGGTATAATTTGGCATAACTTGTACACATGAGATTATAGGCAAAATTTGGATTTAAAATTATAAATATAATTTAGATAGTAAATTATGGGTAATTGGAATATATTATAATCCAAGATTTGAAATTGGGACTTAAATCAAGAAAGTGATAATGAACGCCCAAGACACGAGGTTAGATTCGAATTGCGATATAAGCATGCCCGGAACCGCCCGGCATATCCAACAACCGTAATTTGGTAATCTAATGTGAGAGGTCAAAGGCAGAAACTTGATGCATAATAATGCAAAGACACGAGGTTAGATTCGGACTGCGATATAAGCCTGCCCGGAACCGCCCGGCATATCCAGCAACCGCAAATGGTAATCTAATGCGGGAGGTCTTGCAAGATTACAGTTATAATGAATTAATGAACTCTTAACCAAGATAAGACATGTGGTAAGACATGGGAATAATAAAGGGTTATGTGGGTAACATGTGTAGCATGTGAAACATGATAAAAGCACTTAACCAAAATGAGACGTGTGATAAGACATAGGGATAAAAAGGGATTAAGTTGGAATTCCTAGTGGGGAACAAGCTTAGAAGGGAAGCTTTTGTCAAGTGTGTGGACCCTTTTCAACCACTAACTCATTTTAGTATCTATATGAGCTCGAACAGGTTGAGGACAGGGACATGCTTACTGGGGTTGATTGTAAGAGGTCAATAAAGAGTTAGCGATGGCAGTGCAAGTCTAATGGAGTCATGTGTGTGCATGGGTCCGAGCTGGTAAGTAAGAAACTATTGCATCGTGTAGGTATAAGCTGTGCATTTCAGTAGTATCGGGTTGACCACCTTAGGGAGTGATACACCCTATTGTGGGACCAACACAGTTATCTATTAGGTTAGGGAGTCGATCGAATAGGAAGGGTAGTGGGTACAACTAGTGGGGTTAGGAGCAAGTTGGCACCTATGATAGTAACTAGAAGTACACGAAACTACCATCATTATATTTGTTTAAGAGGGATCATCTTTTAGTAGGTAACTAGTATGTTGGTACGGTGCAGAGCATATCTTATGGTGGTTATGAGCGCAGTCGATGTTTTATCTTGCTTACTTTGTTCACCTTGTCATATCCACTTATGTTACAGTCATCTCTTAAATCCAGTTTATGTTCTTATCCTGTTACTTTACTGATTATATTGCTAAAGTCACTGGACTTGCCAGACTTTATGTCTGACCCTTTTTGTTTTGCCTCTTTTCTTTCTTTTTCCCCCCACGTCCTCAGGGTGGGATTAGTGGAGTTTGACTTCGATTTATTTCTTCTTCAAGTACTTGGAAGTGTTGAAAGTAATTCTAAACTTTATCTCTTTTTCATTATGGCTATTTGGAGTGCGATTATGGCTTTGCTTTTATGTACTCTGATAATAATTTTGTTCAAGATGGATATTTGTGTACTTGGATTTAGTATATGGTTTTGATGTTGTAACCAGACATGTTTTGCTTTTCCGCCGCAATGAACAAATTTTGAATTTTTTTATGCACTATTTTATATATCTGTCTTGTGATGTTCATTTATATACTCTTATAACGCTCCATGAAAGTTAATGCATTCCCTTAGTGAGTGACATTAATGGACATGTGGTGTTACACGTGGTATCAAAGCCGAAGGTTACCAGAACAGATAGAAGATTTTGAAAACCATTTTCAAAAGCATTTTTTTAAAAAAGTATTTTCAAAAACATGTTTTAAAGAAGGTATTTTCAAGGGAAAGGTTTATTATGAAAACATAATCCCTAAAATCCCTATATCTTTCTTTCGATTCTCTGTCTAGAATCTCTTCCTTTTTTCCTTTCAGCATGTCCGGGGAACCCGATATACCCGAGGGCGTATAGATACCAGGCTGGTTCAAAAGGTATCTGGAGGCTAGGGATACTGCCGCAGGCCCAGCAAACGTTCCTCCTCCCCCAGCAGGATCCGTTCCTCCTCCTCCCCGTGTAGACGTTTTTTCTAAGATATGCAAGGACTACCGTGCGATGGGCGGAAAACTGTTTTATGGAATTGAGACGTTTGTTGAGGCCTGTAATTGGCTCAAGGAAGTAGAGGACTTATATGGTATCTTTGAGATAAACGATGGAAGGAAGGTTCAGCTTGCTGCTTGGTTGATGGGGGATGAAGCTTCATTTTGGTAGGAAGTAACTAATGGAGGACGTGCAGTGGGGACGTTGATGGATTTAAGACAAAGGTTTGAGTGGAAATTTCTTTCACAAGCAGAGGACAGTTTATACAAGGAGAGGATCTTGGCTTTGAGACAAGGAAGTTTATCTATGAAGGAGTACATTAACAAGTTTAACCAGTTAGCAAGATTTGTTATGGAATTAGTCAATACACCACATAAGAAGGCCTTGATATTTCCCAAGGGTCTGAATGAACCATTACACGGGTTGGCTATGTCCCACATTCCTGTGGGGGCTACTTTCGAGAATCTTTTTGATATGGTGTTGATACATGAAGAAAATAATGGTGCTAATAAGGCATAGGATAAGAAAGGGGATCCAAAGAAGGCACAACAACAACAAAAGAAGGATGGTAAGGATAATGAGGGTTCAGAGAAAAGAAAGTGTCATAATTGTGGAACACCTGACCATTTGAAGAAGCACTATAGGAAGAAGAAGAGGACTGGTTCGCTTCCAATGTGGTAAGGTAGGGCATATGATTAAAGACTACCCAAGGAGGCAAGGACAAGGGCAAAGAAAGAGGATAGGATCTACTTCTAGAGGGCAGGTTCATGCTCTCATGGCAGCTACGCAAGAGAGAGGTAGAAACATTTCTGTTGGAAGTTTGATTTTCCTTTTTGATCATCCTGTACATACTTTGTTTGATTCTGGCACTTCACATTCGTTTATATCTACTTCTGTTGTTGAGTCTCTGCACCTAGATACTAGTATGGTAGTGGATCCCGTTATTGTCTCAAATCCTATTGGGGGTACGACTCATCTGTCTATGTTATGTCGGAATTTGAGAATATCTGTGTATGGCATTGAGTTCGAATGAAATGCTTATGTTCTTGATTTCACGGGCTATGAATTGATTCTACGAATGGATTGGCTAGTCAGGTATTGTGCCATTCTCAACTGTGAAAAGAAGGTAGTTAGACTGTTGACTAGTTTGGGTAATACTCTCGATATCTCATGCCACCCTAAGGGTTCTGTTATGCTTAGCTACCTAGAATCTCTTGACACTTCCATTGATGATTTGCAACCTGTTCGAGTAGTCTGTTAGTATGCAGATGTCTTTGAGGAGGTTAGGGGCTTATCTCCAAAACGCGAGATAGATTTTCGTATATACTTGGTGGACAATGCAAAGCGAGTTGCATTGTCTGTGCGCCACATGGCTCCAAGAGAAAGGAGTAAGATTATTAAACAAGTGAAAGAGTTGCTTGAGAAAGGCTTCATAAGAAGAAGTATCTTGGAGTGGGGTGCTCCAGTTGTTTTTGCTACTAAGGCCAATGGTTCGCTTAGATTGTGCGTGGACTATAGGGAGCTGAGTAAGCTCACGAAGAAAAACAAACACCCATTACCGAGGATAGATGACTTGTTCGATCAATTGGTTCATTCTTCGGTTTTCTTGCAGTTTGATTTAGATACAGGATTTCATCCGCTAAGGGTGGCTGAGGACAACATAGATAAGACTTCATTTAGAACTCCAGATGGTTACTTTGAATGGCTCGTCATGCCTTTTGGTTTGACGAATGCACCTGCATATTTTGTGGACTTGATGAGTATGGTGTTTCTAAACAAATTTGTAGTAGTCTTTGTGGATGATATCTTGATATTCTCTAGAAGAGAGGAAGAACATGCCCTACATCTTAAGGAAGTCTTAGAGACCCTTCGAGTACATCAGCTCAAGGCTAAGTTCTCCAAATGTCACTTTTGGAGGAAGGAAGTAAGATCCTAGGGCATGTGGTCTCTGAAGAAGGGATAGCAATGGATCCTGCGAAGGTAGTGGCAATCCAAGATTGCCAGATTCCTTAGAATGCAACGGAAGTAAGAAGTTTTCTTGGTTTGACAGGCTATTATAGAAAGTTCATCAAGGACTTTGAAAAAAATATCATCCCCATTTACTCAGTTAACGAAAAAGAATTTTACCTTTTCTTGGGATGTTGACTGTGTTGATGCTTTTCAATGTTTGAAGAGGGCTTCAACGACAGCTCCAGTTTTAGTTTTGCCAGATGGGAGTAAACCGTTCATAGTGTATGCGGATGCTTGCAGGATGGGGCTTGGCGCAATTTTGATGCAGAGGGAAGGGTGATATGTTATGGTGGAAGACAGTTGAAGGTCCATGAGAAGAATTACCCTATCCACGATATAGAATTAGCTACCATAGTTTTAACGCTTAAGTCTTGGCGCCATTACTTGCTTGGTGAGAGGTTTGAGTTGTATACGGATCATAATTCATTAAATTACTTGTTCTCTCTAAAGGATTTAAACTGAAGACAGCAAAGTTGGATGGAGTTCTTAGCATCCTACGATTTTGAGATTGCATATACCCTTGGAAAGGGTAACGTTATAGCTGACGCCTTAAGTAGAAAGAGGTTGACTTTGAGTCCTTTATTTGTCGAGCAGCAAAGTTTAGAGTATATATCTACCTTTGACTTTAGACCTTCTATCTATTATGTACCCGGTTTGTTGGTATCATTAGAGGTGCGGCCTACGGTTTTGGGACAGATAGGAGCGGCACAATGAGATGACCGACAACTGATAGATATTGTAGACAAGCTCATAAGAGGGGAGTCTTCGAGCCATCTTAGTATGTATACTATAAATGAAAAAGGTTGGTTGCGTGGGGATGGAAGGCATTGCGTATCACGAGATGAGAGTTTGAGAAGGACAATCCTTGAAGAAGCACATCGTTCTAAGATGACCATACATCCCGGTGATAACAAGATGTATAGGGACATGAAGCAAGTTTTCTTTTGGGCCGGAATGAAGAAGGATGTGGCTGAGTTCGTTTCAAGATGCTTAGTGCGCCAGCAAGTCAAGGCTGAGCAAAAGAAGCTTGGCGGTTTGCTTCACCCTTTAGAGGCTCTACAGTGGAAATGGGAAAGTGTTTCCATGGATTTTGTCGACGGGTTGCAGAGGTCAAGGAACGGTAATATGGGGATTTGGGTAGTAGTAGATAGACTTACCAAGAGCGCTCATTTCATTCCCGTTAAGAGTAAAAGAATAGCGGCGTGGTTAGCATCTGTTTATCTTCAGGAGATAGTTCGTCTACACGACATACCTTCTAGTATTGTAAGCGATCGAGATCCCATTTTCACTAGTACGTTTTGGAGGAGCTTGCAAGAGGCAGTAGGAAAGCAATTGTGTTTGAGCACCGCTTATCACCCTCAGACGGACGGCTAAACAGTAAGAGTGAATCGGGTTCTAGAAGATCTTTTAAGGTTATGCATCTTGGATTTTGGAGGGACATGAGAAGAACACCTTCCATTAGTAGTGTTCGCCTACAAAAACAGCTATAAGACTAGTATTGGCATGGCACCTTTTGAAGCTCTATATGGACGACCTTGTCGATCACCGATTTGTTGGTGGGAGTTTACGGATAAGATTTCGCTTGGGCCCGAGATGGTTAGTGAAACCTCGGAGAAGATAGACTTGATTCGAAGACGCATTAAGGTGGAAAAAGACCGGCAAAAGTCATACGATGATAAGGGATGAATCGATCTTGAGTTCGATGTTGGAGACATGATTTTTATTAAAGTGTCACCATTGAGGAACGTAGTTCCCTTTGGATCTGTAGGGAAATTGGCACCATTGTTCGTAGGGCCATTCCGCATTACAGAAAGAATTGGATAGATAGCCTGTAGAGTGAAGTTGCCTGAGAAGTTTAGTGGTGTTCATGATGTTTTTCACATATCGCATTTGAGGAAGTGTTTACATGATACCAAATAAGTAGTAGAGCCGAGCATTCTTAGAGAAGTGGAAGTAGAGCGAGATGCCACGGTTAGAGGAGTTCCTACATACATCCTTGGATCGGAGGTCAAGAAGTTATGCAATCGAGAGTTCAAGTTGGTTAAAGTCCAATGGGGAGATGATAAAGGCGACGCAACTTGGGAGACAGAAGAAAAGATACGCGCGTCGTACCCTTTCCTTTTTGAGGGTATGTTCTAAACTTGTCCTTTTTCTACCGCTTTTTTTATACTTGTTCTATCGTTTAGTGTATCCTCTCGATTATATCTTCGATCTTTAGGTAGTAAATCCTATGGTTGTAAACATGTATTTGAGACATGTTATGTTTGGTGGATGCAAGTGTTTGCTAGTGATTGCTCGTGGATGCATTTACAAACACTTTAGGCACTAAGATCGGCTCAATCACTTTCATATTGCATATTGCATAAGAATACATATATTTGTATATTGATTGAAATTTGATTTGTTATCATGTGGATGTTGCATTTGAGTGAATGATTGTGCACTCACATAGAAGTTATAAAGTGCATTAGGAATAATTGCATACATGTTGGACTCATGGCACTAACATAATTAGCATTAAGGAGGTCAATTGAATAAGTAGACCGCCAAATCTTTGCATTAGATAAGGGACATATACACACACTTTTTGTAACACCCCACCTCCATTAAGGTCACTCACAAAGGGAATGCCTTAACTTCAATGGAGCGTTTTAGGTAAACAGACACAGAACATCACAAGACAGATATTAAATTTTTTGCAGCGGAAATAAATAACTTTATTAAATCACCAAAATACTTTGTTACATAATACCATGAGTCATAAAACCCTTACAATAAAACACTTCTGTCTTACATTATAAGAGTACATAGGTATTTTAAAAGAAAAACGTCATTCCCTAAATTACAGAGCAAGCCACATAAGAGACAGAGGTTCGAGCCATACTTCAGAAGTAGCTCCTAGAAGATGATATCCAAATCCTGACTAACCCTGGGTGTTTCCTCCCTGAGCACCTTGGGGGGGGGGGGAGGGGAAGGAAAGAGATGGAAAGGGGGGGTCAGACATAAAGTCTGGCGAGTGCGATAACTCTAACAATATAATTAACAAAATAACTAGGCTAAGGCATAAGTTGGAAAGTAAGGAAATGACCATGAACCATTGAGTATGGCAGAGTAAAAAAGGAAACAAGATGAACAACAATAACGTTAAAGGCACACCTAAACCACTACAAGATAATTACTATACTGTACCACCACTAGTATAACAGGATTAGGTGTTACTCTAATGTTTAAACTGAAATAGAATCGAAACAGAATAATCTATACAGAAACAGAATGCTAGTAATGGGCCTTTACCACCCCAACATACAGAAGGTACAGAAGTAGAATACTAATAATGGGCCTTTACCACCCAACTAATGGGCCTTTACCATCCCAACAGACAGAAGGTACGGAAACAGAATCTGAAATGGAATCAGAGACGGAAACAAAATAATTCCTACGAAAACAGAACGTAGAATTAGGTGTACACTAGTAATGGGCCTTTACCACCCGAACAGACGGTACCACGCAGAAACAGACAGGTGTTACCACCCAACAGAAACAGATGGTACCAACAGAAACAGACAGAACTAAGTGTACCCTAAGTCCTACCCCAAGCGATCTGCTCCCTAACTCGTAGATACCCGTGCTGGCCCCATAGTGGGGTGTATCACTCCCCAAAGTGGCAACCCGATACCACCAAGAATGCACGGCTTATACCTACACGATGCAACAACGTCTTACTTACCAGCCCGGGTCCACACACACATATGAACCCGTTGGACTTGCGTTGCCACCGCTAACCCATTTTGGCCTCTTACAGTCAAGCCTAGTACGCATGTCCCGTCCTCGACGTAGGTCAAGCCCACAGAGATAATTATGGGTTACTGGTTGAAACACCCCCCCATGATTTGACACAAGCTATCCACCTAAGCTTGGTCCCCTCTAGTATTTCCCACTTAACCCACTTCTTATTCATGTTTCAATTACATGCTTCAATTTTGGTTAAGTATTTCTAATCGTATTTCCAAATGCCACCCAAGGCACCCACTAGATTCCACATGCCACCCAAGACACCCACTTAACCCCCTCATATCCTACTACATGCTTATCTGGTTAAGTTTTTCTTAATTCATTAAGACCGTAACCTCATAAAGACCTCTCACATTAGACTAGCATTTGTGGCTGCTGGATTTGCCGGGCGGGTCCGGGCAGTCTTACACCACAAAAGAGCCTAACCTCGTGTCTTTACAACTGTTACGTATTTAGTTTATGCCTAAGATCTCTCACATTAGACTGACATTTGGGGCAGCTGGATTTGTCGGGCAGGTCCGGGCAGTCTTACACCACAAATGAGCCTAACCTTGTGTCTTAGACGATTAATTACACCTAATTAGTCATTCCCCCAATTTGAATGTCTTTCCCTATTCAAATTATTAATCAATTCCAAATTTAACGATGTCCATAATTGACACAATTATGTCCATCCATTTATGGTATGTAAAATCATACCAATTTCATCACTAATTAATTTTATTCCTTAAAATTAATTACATGCCTTTTTAGGCCATTACATGCCAAATTCACAATATGTGTGTATCCACTATTATCCCCATCGTACCCTCGTCATTCGTTCGCTTAACACGACATATTTATATTAGACTAGCAATTAGTCTAATACTTAAAAAAAGGAAAAAACGTCACAAAGTCACATACACACAATAATATATCTAATTTGCATCTAACTTGCAATTAAGAATTACAACATACTTGCATAGTCTTTGTATTAACAAGGATCCAAAAATCATAGGTCTAAAAAAAATGTGAACTTGCATGTATGAACATAGTTTTATACCCAACTAGCCTAGGTAATTATCACAAACTTACATAAACTGTGTATGTCGTCAACCTAAGCATAAAGGTGTCATCTTGCATAACTATGGATCCAATAAAGGTGTTAACTTGAGTAAACTATGGATCCACATAAAGGTGTAAACTTGCATAACTAGGCATGTCATAGATTCAACATAAAAATGTCAACTTGAATATGGATCTAAACTTTAAAGGTGTGAACTTGTATGAATCCAAATTATCACTTAAACTTGCATATGAACATAATACTTATACGAACTAGCATATGTTCCACATCCATATTCGCATAAAAACTGATGTTATAAACCTAGGTGGTTGGATTATAAAAAGGGACTCATTAACACAAGTTAACATCATGAACTACTAACATATATTTTAGATCCAGACTTATATAACATCGTATGTGAAACTGGCATAACATCATATATAAAACTTGCATAACACCATATATAAGACTTGCACATGCCAAAATTACAACTTGGATGATAGCAACATAACTTTACATCATAAATGATAGCATCACAAGATAACGTCATAGGGATTTCAATCATAATCCTACAACATAATCACAACATGCAATCAATACTTCATATCACATCAATACAATCTGCATTATATCTTAATCCAATTAAATTACTAATTATCTTGTTAAAACTATCGAACTCACAACTCAAAAGCAGTCTTGAGTTCTGAATTCTGATTTCTGGAGTTGAATTAGCGCTCCTTTGATGAAGATTCGCTGTTAGGGTTGAATAGTTCGGATTTGGTCGCTGTTCTTCCTCTTTAATTTGGTGGCGGCTGCTCTAGGGTTCAAGACAACAACATGACGGCCGTAGTTTTAGTTTTAATTCTGATTTAGGGTTTGAGTCTATGGGTCTTTATATAGAGTTATGAATTAATTTAAGCCGTCGGATGATCTTAGGGTTAATCAAAACCATTCAGTCCAGAGTAGAACTATCCAGAAACCCTAATTACTCATTAACTAGTCAGAAATTACTCAGCACTGACTCACCGTTCGAACCAGATGGTTGTGCAGGTTTTCTCTCGGCCTGGGCGCACTTGGGAAGTGCGGCAATGCAAATTTGTACTGGCGCACTTCCCAAGTGCGCCAGTGCATTTTGTTTTCAAACTTCGTTCGTCCATATCTTCTTCATACGATATCCGTTTTACGCAAACTCGGACTCTATCTCAAGCAGAATTCCGAGACGAACCCAATGGAATGACCCGTTTCCCTTAATTCCCACATTTGAAATTAAGTATTCTTAAATTTAGTTAATCTGATTATTCGAAAATTCGGGGTGTTACATTCTCCCCTACTTAAAATATTTCGTCCCCGAAATCTTCAAGTTAAGAAGAATGTGTCCTACCATCCAATCACCCATCTACTCAACCATCATCCACAAACATCCATTGTCCTTAGAAAACTTCTAATGCCGTATGAACATATGCAAAAAGTGTGTGTATATGTTGCTTATCTAATGCAAAGATCAGGTGGTCTACTGATTCAGTTGACCTCCTTAATGCGAATTATGTCAGTGCCATGTGTCCAACATGTATGAAATTTTCCTATTTGATACATATTATTTCTAAATGTGTGCGCAATCATTCATCCAAATGCAACATGCATGTGATGAGTCAACCATTTTGCAACCACAAAAATTGAAAATGCTCACACATCCATATGCAGTATGAGAGTGTTTTCGAGCCGATCTAGTGCCTAATGTGTGTGTAAATGCATCCACGAGCAACCACTAGCAAACACTTG
Organism: Allium sativum; assembly: GCA_030737875.1. Classification (NCBI taxonomy): domain Eukaryota; kingdom Viridiplantae; phylum Streptophyta; class Magnoliopsida; order Asparagales; family Amaryllidaceae; genus Allium; species Allium sativum. The sequence continues at coordinate 587,100,335 of CM060920.1, forward strand.
CATCCACTTGCAACCATCAAACATAACATGTCCCAAGCACATGTTTACATCCATGGATTTCCTATCTAAAGGTCGAAGATTCGGTTGATAGGATATAAACAAATGATACAACTAGAACAAAAGCTCAGTTCCCATTTGACATCGGTTAAGAGAATAATTCCCTAAGTTCCAGCCTCGAAGACCGAAATCAACATCAGACTGACACCCAAAGAATTACCCCCATTAAACAATGTCAAAACTGGAGATCTACTTCATGCTTCGAGTAGAAACCCATACCCTTCAGAAATATATAGATACTTACAGACTGCTGGTACAGATCAGATTACAGAATGATTCTCAGAAAGCTAAGCATAAAACACCCTTGCGGGTCACAAGAAACTTTGGGGTCTTCCCATGACAAGTTAGAAACTTAACGACCCTCCTCTCAAAATTTAGAAAGACCCTCTACATAAAAAAAACTTGTCCATTAAGAACCAATCCATAGCCCATAAACTTGAGCATACAAATGTCACATTCAAATTTTTGACGCCTAACACAGATAATTTCAAACCCTTACAAATCACCAATAAATGAGCCGAACCACCCAAGGGGTTTGAAACAACTACAGGATCAGAAACAAGACTAGTATTAAAGTGTAGAGTCTCAATGCCAGAATCCAAAAGAGTCTCAACTTCATAACCAGATAAGGAAATTAAACCTTCTACATAAATTTTCCTATCCCTATCCTATCCATCAACCGTGAGAGCATTCGCCTATCCTATCAAAGAAAGAGATTTTAGAAAAAGGACCGAAGGATACTACATATGGCTTTTCGGGGAATGTTTTTCAAAACAGGCTTTCCTTTTCGAAAATACTTTCTTTTAAAACCTTTATGAAATATATTTTCAAAACTTTTATCTAATCTAGTAACCTTCAGCTCTGATACCAAGTGTAACACCCCACCTCCATTAAGGTCACTCACAAAGGGAATGCCTTAACTTCAATGGAGCGTTTTAGGTAAACAAACATAGAACATCACAAGACAGATAATAAAATTTTTGCAGCGGAAATAAATAACTTTATTAAATCACCAAAATACTTTGTTACATAATACCATGAGTCATAAACCCTTACAACAAAACACTTCTGTCTTACATTATCAGAGTACATAGGTATTTTAAAAGAAAAACATCATTCCCCAAATTACGGAGCAAGCCACATAAGAGACAGAGGTTCGAGCCATACTTTTGAAGTAGCTCCTAGAAGATGATATCCAAATCCTGACTAAACCTGGGTGTTTCCTCCCTGAGCACCGTGGGGGGGGGGGGGGGGGGAAGGAAAGAGATGGAAAAAGGGGGGGTCAGACATAAAGTCTGGCGAGTGCAATAACTCTAACAATATAATTAACAAAATAAATAGGCTAAGGCATAAGTTGGAAAGCAAGGAAATGACCATGAACCATTGAGTAAGGCAGAGTAAACAAGGAAACAAGATGAACAACTATAACGTTAAAGGCACACCTAAACCACTACAAGATAATTACTATACTGTACCACCACTAGTATAACAGGATTAGGTGTTACTCTAATGTTTAAACTGAAATAGAATCGAAACAGAATAATCTATACAGAAACAGAATGCTAGTAATGGGCCTTTACCACCCCGACATACAGAAGGTACAGAAGTAGAATACTAATAATGGGCCTTTACCAACCAACTAATGGGCCTTTACCACCCCAACAGACAGAAGGTACGAAAACAGAATCTGAAACGGAATCAGAGACGGAAACAGAATAATTCCTACGAAAACAGAATGTAGAATTAGGTGTAAACTAGTAATGGGCCTTTACAACCCGAACAGCGGTACCACGTGGAAACAGACAGGTGTTACCACCCAACAGAAACAGACAGTACCAACAGAAACAGAAAGAACTAAGTTTACCCTAAGTCCTACCCCAAGCGATCCGCTCCCTAACTCGTAGATACCCGTCCTGGCCCCACAGTGGGGTGTATCACTCCCCAAAGTGGCAACCCGATACCACCAAGAATGCACGGCTTATACCTACACGATGCAACAACGTCTTACCTACCAGCCCGGGTCCACACAAGCATATGAACCCGTTGGACTTGCGTTGCCACCGCTAACCCATTTTGGCCTCTTACAGTCAAGCCCAGTACGCGTGTCCCGTCCTCGACTTGGGTCGTGCCCGCCAAGATACTTATGGGTTACAAGTTGAAACGGCCCCCCCATGATTTGACACAAGCTATCCACCTAAGCTTGGTCCCCTCTAGTATTTCCCACTTAACCCACTTCTTATTCATGTTTCAATTACATGCTTCAATTTTGGTTAAGTATTTCTAATCGTATTTCCAAATGCCACCCAACGCACTCACTAGATTCCACATGCCACCCAAGGCACCCACATAACCCCCTCATGTCCCACTACATGCTTATCTGGTTAAGTGTTTCTTAATTCATTAAGACTGTAACCTCATAAAGACCTCTTACATTAGACTGTCATTTGTGGCTGCTGGATTTGCTGGGCGGGTCCGGGCAGTCTTACACCACAAAAGAGCCTAACCTCGTGTCTTTACAACTGTTACGTATTTAGTTTATGCCTAAGACCTCTCACATTAGACTGACATTTGTGGCAGCTGGATTTGCCGGGCGGTTCCGGGCAGTCTTACACAACAAATGAGCCTAACCTCGTGTCTTAGACGATTAATTACACCTAATTAATCATTCCCCCAATTTGAATTACTTTCCCTATTCAAATTATCAATCAATTCCAAATTTAACGATGCCCATAATTGACTCAATTATGTCCATCCATTTATGGTATGTAAAATCATACCAATTTCATCACTACTTAATTTTATTCCTTAAAATTAATTACATGCCTTTTTAGGCCATTACGTGCCAAATTCACAATATGTGTGTATCCACTATTATCCCCATCGTACCCCCGTCATTCGTTCGCTTAACACGACATATTCATATTAGACTAGCAATTAGTCTAATACTTAAAAAAAGGAATAAACGTCACAAAGTCACATACACACAATAATAGATCTAATTTGCATCTAACTTGCAATTAAGAATTACAGCATACTCGCATAGTCTTTATATTAACAAGGATCCAAAAATCATAGATCTTAAAAAAATGTGAACTTGCATGTATGAACATAGTTTTACACCCAACTAGCCTCGGTAATTATCACAAACTTACATAAACTGTGTATGTCGTCAACCTAAGCATAAAGGTGTCATCTTGCATAACTATGGATCCAATAAAGGTGTTAACTTGAGTAAACTATGGATCCACATAAAGGTGTAAACTTGCATAACTAGGCATGTCATAGATTCAACATAAAAATGTCAACTTGAATATGGATCTAAACTTTAAAGGTGTGAACTTGTATGAATCCAAATTATCACTTAAACTTGCATATGAACATAATACTTATACGAACTAGCATATGTTCCACATCCATATTCGCATAAAAACCGATGTTATAAACCTAGGTGGTTGGAATATAAAAAGGGACTCATTAACACAAGTTAACATCATGAACTACTAACTTATATTTTAGATCCAGACTTATATAACATCGTATGTGAAACTGGCATAACATCATATATAAAACTTGCATAACACCATATATAAGACTTGCACAGGCCAAAATTACAACTTGGATGATAGCAACATAACTTTACATCATAAATGATAGCATCACAAGATAACGTCATAGGGATTTCAATCATAATCCTACAACATAATCACAACATGCAATCAATACTACATATCACATCAATACAATCCGCATTATATCTTAATCCAATTAAATTACTAATTATCTTGTTAAAACTATCGAACTCACAACTCAAAAGCAGTCTTGAGTTCTGAATTCGGATTTCTGGAGTTGAATTAGTGCTCCTTTGATGAAGATTCGCTGTTAGGGTTGAATAGTTCTGATTTGGTCGCTGTTCTTCCTCTTTAATTTGGTGGGGGCTGCTCTAGGGTTCAAGACAACAACATGACGGCCGTAGTTTTAGTTTTAATTCTGATTTAGGGTTTGAGTCTATGGGTCTTTTTATAGAGTTATGAATTAATTTAAGCCGTAGGATGATCTTAGGGTTAATCAAAACCATTCAGTCCAGATTAGAACTATCCAGAAACCCTAATGACTCATTAACTAGTCAGAAATTACTCAGCACTGACTCACCGTTTGAACCAGATGGCTGTGCAGGTTTTCTCTCGGCCTGGGCGCACTTGGGAAGTGCGGCAATGCAAATTTGTACTGGCGCACTTCCCAAGTGCGCCAGTGCATTTTTTTTTCAAACTTCATTCGTCCATATCTTCTTCATACGATATTCGTTTTATGCAAACTCGGGCTCTATCTCAAGCAGAATTCTGAGACGAACGCAATGGAATGACCCGTTTCCCTTAATTCCCAAATTTGAAATTAAGTATTCTTAAATTTAGTTAATCTGATTATTCAAAAATTCGGGGTGTTACATTCTCCCCTACTTAAAAGATTTCGTCCCCGAAATCTTCAAGTTAAGAAGAATGTGTCCTACCATCCAATCACCCATCTACTCAACCATCATCCACAAGCATCCATTGTCCTTAGAAAACTTCTAATTCCGTATGAACATATGCAAAAAGTGTGTGTATATGTTGCTTATCTAATGCAAAGATCAGGCGGTCTACTGATTCAGTTGACCTCCTTAATGCGAATTATGTCAGTGCCATGTGTCCAACATGTATGAAATTTTCCTATTTGATACATATTATTTCTAAATGTGTGCGCAATCATTCATCCAAATGCAACATCCATGCGATGAGTCAACCATTTTGCAACCACAAAAATTGAAAATGCTCACACATCCATATGCAGTATGAGAGTGTTTTCGAGCCGATCTAGTGCCTAATGTGTGTGTAAATGCATCCACGAGCAACCACTAGCAAACACTTGCATCCACTTGCAACCATCAAACATAACATGTCCCAAGCACATGTTTACATCCATGGATTTCCTATCTAAAGGTCGAAGATTCGGTTGATGGGATATAAACAAATGATACAACTAGAAAAAAAGATCAGTTCCCATTTGACATCGGTTAAGAGAATAATTCCCTAAGTTCCAGCCCCGAAGACCGAAATCAACATCAGACTGACACTCAAAGAATTACCCCCATTAAACAATGTCAAAACTGGAGATCTACTTCATGCTTCGAGTAGAAACCCATATCCTTCAAAAATATATAGATACTTACAGACTGCTGGTACAGATCAGATTACAGAATGATTCTTAGAAAGCTAAGCATAAAACACCCTTGCGGGTCACAAGAAACTTTGGGGTCTTCCCATGACAAGTTAGAAACTTAATGACCCTCCTCTCAAAATTTAGAACGACCCTCTACATAAAAAAACTTGTCCATTAAGAACCAATCCATAGCCCACAAACTTGAGCATACAAACGTCACATTCAAATTTTTGACGCCTAACACAGATAATTTCAAACCCTTACAAATCACCAATAAATGAGCCGAACCACCCAAGGGGTTTGAAACAACTACGGGATCAGAAACAAGACTAGTATTAAAGTGCAGAGTCTCAATGCCAGAATCCAAAAGAGTCTCAACTTCATAACCAGATAAGGAAATTAAACCTTCTACACAAATTTTCCTATCCCTATCCTATCCATCAACCGTGAGAGCATTCGCCTATCCTATCAAAGGAAGAGATTTTAGAAAAACGACCGAAGGATACTACATATGGCTTTTCGGGGAATGTTTTTCAAAACAGGCTTTCCTTTTCGAAAATACTTTCTTTTAAAACCTTTATGAAAAATATTTTCAAAACTTTTATCTAATCTAGTAACCTTCAGCTCTGATACTAAGTGTAACACCCCACCTCCATTAAGGTCGCTCACAAAGGGAATGCCTTAACTTCAGTGGAGCGTTTTAGGTAAACAAACACAGAACATCACAAGACAGATAATAAAATTTTTGCAGCGGAAATAAATAACTTTATTAAATCACCAAAATACTTTGTTACATAATACCATGAGTCATAAACCCTTACAACAAAACACTTCTGTCTTACATTATCAGAGTACATAGGTATTTTAAAAGAAAAACATCATTCCCAAAATTACGGAGCAAGCCACATAAGAGACAGAGGTTCGAGCCATACTTCAGAAGTAGCTCCTAGAAGATGATATCCAAATCCTGACTAAACCTGGGTGTTTCCTCCCTGAGCACCTTGGGGGGGGGGAAGGAAAGAGATGGAAAAAGGGGGGGTCAGACATAAAGTCTGGCGAGTGCAATAACTCTAACAATATAATTAACAAAATAACTAGGCTAAGGCATAAGTTGGAAAGCAAGGAAATGACCATGAACCAGTGAGTAAGGCAGAGTAAACAAGGAAACAAGATGAACAACAATAACGTTAAAGGCACACCTAAACCACTACAAGATAATTACTATACTGTACCACCACTAGTATAACAGGATTAGGTGTTACTCTAATGTTTAAACTGAAATAGAATCAAAACAGAATAATCTATACAGAAACAGAATGCTAGTAATGGGCCTTTACCACCCCAACATACAGAAGGTACAGAAGTAGAATACTAATAATGGGCCTTTACCAACCAACTAATGGGCCTTTACCACCCCAACAGACAGAAGGTACTGAAATAGAATCTGAAACGGAATCAGAGACGGAAACAGAATAATTCCTACGAAAACAGAATGTAGAATTAGGTGTAAACTAGTAATGGGCCTTTACAACCCGAACAGACGGTACCACGCAGAAACAGACAGGTGTTACCACCCAACAGAAACAGACGGTACCAATAGAAACAGACAGAACTAAGTGTACCCTAAGTCCTACCCCAAGCGATCCGCTCCCTAACTCGTAGATACCCGTCCTGGCCCCACAGTGGGGTGTATCACTCCCCAAAGTGGCAACCCGATACCACCAAGAATGCATGGCTTATACCTACACGATGCAACAACGTCTTACCTACCAGCCCGGGTCCACACAAGCATATGAACCCGTTGGACTTGCGTTGCCACCGCTAACCCATTTTGGCCTCTTACAGTCAAGCCCAGTACGCGGGTCCCGTCCTCGACTTGGGTCGTGCCCACAAAGATACTTATGGGTTACTAGTTGAAACGGCCCCCCATGATTTGACACAAGCTATCCACCTAAGCTTCGTCCCCTCTAGTATATCCCACTTAACCCACTTCTTATTCATGTTTCAATTACATGCTTCAATTTTGGTTAAGTATTTCTAATCGTATTTCCAAATGCCACCCAAGGCTCTCACTAGATTCCATATGCCACCCAAGGCACCCACTTAACCCTCTCATGTCCCACTATATGCTTATCTGGTTAAGTGTTTCTTAATTCATTAAGATTGTAACCTCATAAAGACCTCTTACATTAGACTGTCATTTGTGGCTGCTGGATTTGCCGGGCGGGTCCGGGCAGTCTTACACCACAAAAGAGCCTAACCTCGTGTCTTTACAACTGTTACATATTTAGTTTATGCCTAAGACCTCTCACATTAGACTGACATTTGTGGCAGCTGGATTTGCCGGGCGGGTCCGGGCAGTCTTACACCACAAATGAGCCTAATCTCGTGTCTTAGACGATTAATTACACCTAATTAATCATTCCTCCAATTTGAATTACTTTCCCTATTCAAATTATCAATAAATTCCAAATTTAACGATGTCCATAATTGACTCAATTATGTCCATCCATTTATGGTATGTAAAATCATACCAATTTCATCACTAATTAATTTTATTCCTTAAAATTAATTACATGCCTTTTTAGGCCATTACATGCCAAATTCACAATATGTGTGTATCCACTATTATCCCCATCGTACCCCCGTCATTCGTTCGCTTAACACGACATATTCATATTAGACTAGCAATTAGTCTAATACTTAAAAAAAGGAATAAACGTCACAAAGTCACATACACACAATAATAGATCTAATTTGCATCTAACTTGCAATTAAGAATTACAACATACTCGCATAGTCTTTATATTAACAAGGATCCAAAAATCATAGATCTTAAAAAAATGTGAACTTGCATGTATGAACATAGTTTTACACCCAACTAGCCTCGGTAATTATCACAAACTTACATAAACTGTGTATGTCGTCAACCTAAGCATAAAGGTGTCATCTTGCATAACTATGGATCCAATAAAGGTGTTAACTTGAGTAAACTATGGATCCACATAAAGGTGTAAACTTGCATAACTAGGCATGTCATAGATTCAACATAAAAATGTCAACTTGAATATGGATCTAAACTTTAAAGGTGTGAACCTGTATGAATCCAAATTATCACTTAAACTTGCATATGAAAATAATACTTATACGAACTAGCATATGTTCCACATCCATAGTCGCATAAAAACTGAAGTTATAAACCTAGGTGGTTGGATTATAAAAAGGGACTCATTAACACAAGTTAACATCATGAACTACTAACATATATTTTAGATCCAGACTTATATAACATCGTATGTGAATCTGGCATAACATCATATATAAAACTTGCATAACACCATATATAAGACTTGCATAGGCCAAAATTACAAATTGGATGATAGCAACATAATTTACATCATAAATGATAGCATAACAACATAACGTCATAGGGATTTCAATCATAATCCTACAACATAACCACAACATGCAATCAATACTTCATATCACATCAATACAATCTGCATTATACCTTAATCCAATTAAATTACTAATTATCTTGTTAAAAATATCAAACTCACAACTCAAAAGCAGTCCTGAGTTCTGAATTCTGATTTCTGGAGTTGAATTAGCGCTCCTTTGATGAAGATTCGCTGTTAGGGTTGAATAGTTCTGATTTGGTTGTTGTTCTTCAACTTTAATTTGGTGGCGGCTGCTCTAGGGTTCAAGACAACAACATGACGGCCATAGTTTTAGTTTTAATTCTGATTTAGGGTTTGAGTCTATGAGACTTTTATAGAGTTTTGAATTAATTTAAGCCGTCGGATGATCTTAGGGTTAATGAAAACCATTCAGTCCAGATTAGAACTATCCAGAAACCCTAATGACTCATTAACTTGTCAGAAATGACTCAGCACTGACTCACCGTTCGAACCAGATGGCTGTGCAGGTTTTCTCTCGGCCTGGGCGCACTTGGGAAGTGCGCCAATGCAAATTTGTACTGGTGCACTTCCCAAGTGCGCTAGTGCATTTTTTTTCAAACTTCGTTCGTCCATATCTTCTTCATACGGTATCCGTTTTACGCAAACTCGGACTCTATCTCAAGCAGAATTCCGAGACGAACGCAATGGAACGACCCTTTTCCCTTAATTCCCACATTTGAACTTAAGTATTCTTAAATTTAGTTAATCTGATTATTCGAAAATTTGGGGTGTTACACTATTGCATATATTCATATAGCATTAGAAATCTTTTAAGGACAATGGATGCTTGTCGATGATGGATGGTAGGATACATTCTTCTTAACCTGAATATTTCGGGGACGAAATCCTTTAAGGAGGGGAGAATGTAACACCCCATAATTATAAAATATTAAAATTAACAAATTAAATTATACTTTATTTTTAGAAGAAGAATTAAGGGAAACTGGCTACGCTATCGCGTTCGTCTTGGAATTCTGTTGGGTATAGGTTCCGGGTTTGCGTAAATCTGATATAGTATAAAGAAGTTGTAAGCCTTAAAATTTTGTATACGCATAAGGAAGAATATATATATATATATATATATATATATATATATATATATATAAAATAATTTCAGAACATTCAAAACAGTTCAAATATCAAAATCTAACAAAAACAGGTTGAGCGGGAAAATACCCGCTCGTGGGTGTCAACCACCCATGGGGTGTCGACATGGGTGTCGACCCCCATAAGGGGTGTCGACATAGATGTTGACCCCCCATATGGGGTGTCGACATGGGAGTCTACCCCGCTATTGGGATGTCGACCCCATCAGCCCAGATCTGGGAATTTGTGCTGATACGTGTTTTTCTGGTTTGGATGGTTCCTAATCTAATCTAATGGTCCTAATACACCTATAAATAAACACCTAAACCTTACCCTAATCTCATTGTTTTCATCCATGGTGCCTCCATGCTGCTCTAATCTATATTAGAACAAGCCTTTCTTCTCCATTAAGTCAAATTAGAAGATCAGATCTACAAATAATCAAAGTAGAGATTATTCAAGATCAGAATTGCTACAACAACTAAGAATCCTATCGCTGTGAGTCTATGTTACTTTCACATATAATTAAATTAAAAAGTAAGTGTGATAGGATTCTAAATTGGATCTAATGTATATGCCTGTAAATAAGATGAATCAGATCAAGTTTTGTAATTTGTTATCCTTCAGATTCATACCCAATTGCTATTATCATATGCCTACCTTATCTATTTTGTCCTTATTCATTTCCCATGCCCGTTTATATGTTTATTCCAATTTTGATGTTTTGATTTTCTCCCCTTCTTCTTTTCCTTTTTCCTTTTTATATTAGGCTAACTTCGAGCCTAAGCATACTGCGTTGAGATTTACGTACGATTAATGTCGGAATGATTGGGAAATGTTGGGAAATATGTAACAAAATGAGATTATTGGCATAAATTGTTGATGAATATGGGAATTGGTTTGGGCATGATTGAGTATAACTTGTATACATGAGATTTGGCATAAATTAGTTTGGGCATAATTGAGAATAACTTGTACACATGAGATTTGGCATAAATTGTTAATAACCATGGAAATTGGTTTGGGAATAATTTTTTGTAACTTGTACACATGAGATTATAGGCATAACTTGGATTTAAAATTATAAACATAATTTAGATTGGAAATTATGGGTAATTGGAATATATTATACTCCAAGATTTGAAATTGGAACTTGAATCAAGAAAGTGATAATGAACGCCTAAGACACGAGGTTAGATTCAGATAGCTGTATAAACCTTCCAGGAACCGCCCGGCATATCCAACAACCGCAATTTGGTAATCTAATGTGAGAGGTCAAAGGCAAAAATTAGATGTGTAATAATGCAAGGACATGAGGTTAGATTCGGATTGCGGTATAAGCCTGCCCGGAACCGCCCGACATATCTAGCAACCACAAACGATAATCTAATGTAGGAGGTCTTGCAAGATTACGGTTACAATGAATTAATGAACACTTAACCAAGATAAGACATGTGGTAAGACATGGGAATAATAAAGGGTTAAGTGGGTAATATGGGTAACATGTGAAACTTAATAAAAGTGCTTAACCAAAATGAGACATGTGATAAGACAAGGGGATAAAAAGGGATTAAGTTGGAATTCCTAGTAGGGACCAAGCTTAGGAGGGAATATTGTGTCAAGTGTGTGGACCCTTTTCAACCAGTAACCCATTTTAGTATCTATATGAGCTCGAACTAGGTTAAGGATAGAGACACGCTTACTGGGGTTGATTGTAAGAGGTCAATAAAGAGTTAGCAATGGCGGTGCAAGTCCAACGGAGTCATGTGCGTGCGTGCGTCCGGGCTGGTAGGTAAGACGTTGTTGCATCATATAGGTATAAGTTGTGAATTTCATTAGTATCGGGGTTGCCATCATAGGGAATGACGCACCCTATTGTGGGACCATCACAGGTATCTACAAGGTTAGGGAGCCGATCGAATCGGAAGGGTAGTGGGTACAACTAGTGGGGGTAGGAGAAAGTTGGCACCTATGATAGTAACTAGAAGTACACGAAACCACCATCATTATATTTGTTTAAGAGGGATCATATTTTAGTAGGTAACTAGTATGTTGGTACGGTGCAAAGCATATCTTATGGTGGTTAGGAGTGTAGTCGATGTTCTATCTTTCTTACCTTATTCACTTTGTCATATCCGCTTATGTTACAGCCATCACTTATATCCAATTTATGTTCTTATCCTGTTACTTTACTGATTATATTGTTAAAGTCACTGGACTAGCCATACTTTATGCCTGACCCTTTTTGTTTCGCCTCTTTTCTTTCTTTTCCCCCCTGGGTCCTCAGGGTTGGATTAGTGGAGCTTGACTCGGATTTCATTCTTCTTGAAGTACTTGGAAGTGTTGAAAGTAATGCTCAGAATTTTCTCTTTTTCATTATGGCTATTTGGAGTGGGATTATGGTTTTTCTTTTATGTACTCTGATAATAATTTTGGTAAAGATGGATATTTGTGTACTTGGCTTTAGTATATGGTTTTGATGTTGTAACCAGACATGTTTTGCTTTTCCGCTGCAATGAATAAATTTTGAATTTATTTAAGTACCATTTTATATATCTGTCTTGTGATGTTCTGTTCTATACTCTTATAATGCTCCATGAAAGTTAATGCATTCCCTTAGTGAGTGACATTAATGGACTTGGGGTGTTACATCAAGGCTTGTGCTTGAGGGATGTTGATCTCGATTAGGGTGGTTTATGTTAGATACAACTAGTTGCTACGATTTATGTTGTCTATTTATTTCTGGTTACCATGGATGCATCATTGTTTTCAAATGTTTGTTGTAAAGGCTATCACTTTCAGATATAGGGAAAAAGGTTTTGGGTTCTCCTATGGTGTTTTGGTAGATCGTTTGGTTAGTCCACTTATTATCATATACTTTATTGATGATGTTAGATAGTTGTTTTATAATTCACTAAGGCTACTGTATAACTTAAGGGTTTTTGTTTCCCTCTTATTAGCTTGGGCTGTTTATCCGGTTTTGGATGGATAGACTGAGTAACAGGTTGTTGGTTGCATAGCTTAGTGAGGCGAGGATGTTGTGCGATGGAGAGTAGGAGGTTGGCGTATTACTTTTTACTATATAGTATCTATTGTTTTCCGTTGTGTGATGATTGACTCTGAATATTGTAATGAGGCGAATCTGTACAAACACTTATGTTGCAATCCAGAGATGTATGTATATTCTTTCTAGTTGTTATGAAAGTTCAAGTTTCTGCTCAAAATTATTTCACCATTATTGCCTGTTGTACATGTTATACTATATTTTATCCTTGCGCCGTGAGTTATATGATAGGTTCCACATGTGTTATCTTCTCTCGATCATCGTCCATAGCTGCCTGGCTCATCTTTCAATGCATTGCTTCCCTTTTAAAGTGCAGGAGTTATGGGCGATGGTCACATTTGGTATCAAAGCTCTAGTTATCGATTTTAGCCAAAGTTCGAAGACGTAAATTTGGGTGAGAGACGTATTTGTAGATTTTTGATGGATGTATACTATATTATAGTATATATATAGTAGTGTTTGAACTTCATTTGCAGTTTTCTCATGAGTGGACAAATCATTATATTTTTTAGATTTGGAACGAGGTGTCGATCGCCGAGACACATTGTTAGGGAGGAGAATGTTCCTAGAGGGGGTGATGGCGGTATGCCAGATTAGCCAGCTACGTTCGAAGCTATGAAGGAAGCAAACCTGAGAAGGGTACCCTCTCCGGGATCAGCCCCGGTAGATGTAGGAGTTCAGGTGCCTAGGACTGTGGATTTTGCGAAGCTATGTAAACACTTCACATCTCTATAAGGAAAACAATCCAAGGGAATATAGACTGCCAAAGAGGTTCAAAGATTTTAGATGCTTGTGTATGTATTTTTTGACGGCCGCCCATAACTCCTGCACTATACAAGAGGAATAATGCACTGAAAGGTGAGTTAGACAGCTATGGAAGATCATCATACAACATCATCGGAACGTGTCGTAACTCACAATGCAAGGATAAAATATAATAGAACACATACAAGAGGTAGTAACAGTGAAGCAGAAAACACTAGGCTTTCATAACAACTGGAAAGTAATATCCACACACTTGGAATAGTGTTTATACAAATTGCCTCACTACGGCACTCAGAGAAAAACAAACAGCGGAAATCCAAATACTATATTGTAGAAAGATAGTACGCCAGCCTCCCACTTGCCTCTGAACTGCCACATTGTCCTGACTAAGCTATCACCTGTGACCTGCCACCTAGTCTTCCCATCCACAACCAGATGAACATCCTAAGGTAATAAGAGGGAAACATAAAACCTTGAGTCACACAACAGTCTTAGTGAGCGATAAAACAACCAATAAATCATTAACAACATCAAAATGACCATTATCATCATAAATCATGATAATTAAATAATTCAACTAAAATGATGGATCTAACTTGCATAAACATATGTAGCAACAAGGAAATTACTAGTTTAAAGTTTCTAGATTAGATCGTATGGTGATTCAGATGAAATAAAATTTACCATGATGTAGATCTAAGGAAAATGACTTGAATTTAATGAAAAACAAGATCAAAAAATTCATGTACTTGACTGAATCTGTGTGAGAGATGCATATCACTCATAAATTCTTCAAAACAAGTCAAAAGCAATGAATTATGATTTTGGGCGTCGAAGGACTAGCTTCACGCACTTCGGTTTTGTGAAATCTCTCTTCGATTAATGTGGATCTAGCTTCAAATGATGTAGATCTTCAATCTTTACATGTAAATCTAGAATTTTAACGGTGGAAAGGTGTATTTAATTAAGTAAGGAGAATCACGAGCTCAACCAAATGAGAGAATGAAGAAAGAAAACTATTCCTCATGCCCCTAACCCCCTATTTATAGCCTCCCACCAGCCCACTAATGGGCCTCTACAAATCAGCTCATTTTGGATTAAAAAGCTGAACAACCAACTGTTAAACCTTAAAACAACGATTCCTCCCAAACTACTGAACCAAAACATTAATGTAACCACTCTACGGAAAGGCAAACATTATTTCCTTTCTAGTGACACAACTCTCACCACCTGATTTGACCTAAGATAGAAATTATAACCTGCTGACAGTGGCAAAATGGTCACAAACAAAATTTGTGAAAATTACGGACATGTCTCATATCCCCATAAACAACATATTAATTTATGTGAATGATCCAGTCCTCAGGGAATAAAATAAAAATATTTTATGATCTTTCAATATGTAAAATGCGGGTTGTTACATTCTCCCTCCTTTTGGAATTTCTCCCATGAAATCCCAACAAACAGAAGCCACCACAACAATTCCGCATGCCTATCATTCATGAGCATCCAATTCTATCACCCAAACTAGCAGCCACCAAGCCATGCATCGATAGCCTTAACCTAGCACGCGGAATTCTAACACAAATGTAATAGTACAAGCTACAATGATTTAAGGGGACACGGTACTAGTGGTTCTTACCAACAAAGAGTTCTGGATGGGTTGCCTTCATACTCTCTTCCGGTTCCCATGTACAATCGTCGCCATCCTCAATCCATTGTACCTTAAATAGCTTAACCGTCTTCTCCTAAGTTGTTTCGTGTCATTCTCTACAATATGAAGTGGCTTATGAAGTCTCGCAACTACGATCTCGACTTTTAGGTCTGCATACTGCTCTGGAGATACCACCACATTCAAATCATGCACGAACTTCGGTAGAAATGACACATAGAACACATTATGCACACTCGACATCTTCTTCGTTAACTCCAATTTATATGCAAGCTTTCCAATCCGCTCGACTATTGCGAATGGTCCAACAAACCTTGGAACTAACTTTCCTTTATTTCCAAATCAAACCACATGCTTTAATGGTGAAATCTTCGTGAAAACCATATCGCCAACGTCGAATTCCAAATCTTTTCGATGCTTATCAGCATAACACTTTTGACAATCTTGGGCTGCCTTCATTCGTTGCCGAACGATCTCGATACAATCAAAGGTCTCTCTAATCATTTCTATTCGAAGTATTAACTTATCTCCTGTTTCTAACTAAGAAGGTAGAGAATTACATGGTCTACCATACAACGGCTCATGTGGTGAAATCCCAATACTAGACCGGTAACTATAATTATACCTGTTAGATCCAAAATTGGTTCCAACACCCAAGTTGTTCAATTATGCAGAGATTAATATCAGAAAAAATGCAAGAAAAGCAGGAAAGACACAGGATTTAAAGTTGTTCCGCGTCAACGAGCCTACGTCCACTTTATATCTATGATTATACTTAAAATTCGAGTACAATCAATGATTTATCTCTCAACCTTACTTTTATAATGTTGGTTCACTCAGTAAATTCGAGACAACTCTGAATAGGAATAATAGAGATATGATGATGGTGGAATCAGAGCTCAGAATTGCCAAACAGATCCTGAAAAAGGCCAAGTCTATGGCTATTTATAGCTGATATTTGCAGACGGATCATGGTCATACGTGGCACAAATCCCGAGGATCTCGGGCTGGTTCGTGGCTTGATGAAGAAATAGTCAAAATAGCCGTTATGGACAGATGTCGTGAGATCCTGCATTCTCGGATTGTGGTAGACTTGGTCTCGACCTTTCATCTTGGCTTCTAGGACCGAACCGTAAAGGGGCAGAGGGGACAGATCAGATCATTCTACTGTGAACGGATCGGGTCGTGATCTTCATCTTAGCTTTTGTGGTGGGATCGGATCGAGAGGACATGGACAGGTCAGATCGTTCTGCTATGAACGGATTGGGTCGTGACCTTAATCCTAGCTTCTAGGGTGGGATCGGATCGAGAGGACATGGACGAGTCGGATCGTTCTGCTGTGAACGGATTGGGTCGTGGTCGTGGGGGGCGATCGCGAACTGTGGAGGATGCAACTTCATGAACAAGGCTTCGTATTTGACTTGCGTTTGAATCTCAGTGGCTTGTCCAAAAGCTAGCGAACATTTAGCCCCCTCGAAGTATGTTTTATCGAAGATGGAACATGCTTCAAAATTACGGACCTATCTTTTCATGAAGTGACATGAATTAAAGTCGTGTTTGTTTGAAACGTCATACTGCTTCGGGAAGTCGCATTCTTTAATGGGTATAAATACTGGACTAAATCATCTACCACTTCTTTATTCATCGCTCAAATTCCACCTCTTAAATTTCAGAGCAGACCGTAGTCTACCCATCAGGTAATCTTGGAATTTGATGAGTGATTTCATATCTCTCCCCCCTCTCTTTCTTCTTCTCTATTTTTTATGTGTGTGTGCCCGAATCGTCGTGATATAGGGTGTTCAGAGTGGACACGATGGGCCCATGGTCAGACGGGTCGCCTTCAATACTATGATGGGCCTTCTTGAGCCTTCGTGGTCCAAGGATCTTCATGGTCCGAATAGGACAAATTTGGGATACGAACGGTCATCAAATCGTCTATATAAGCTAGCCCCCTCTCCCACTTTTCCCTTTCCTTCTTCCATTTGCAACCCCCACCCCCTTTTCATCCGAAACCCTAATTTGACTTTTACCAAAAATCAAGAATTTCCTACGATTAAAAGGTAACAGCATGATGCTCCTTTCCTATTTTGTTTGGTTTCTCTTTCGCTCCTCTTTGTTCCCTTTGAATTTTCACCAATATGGCGAGGGAGATAATGATGGCGATGGGTTTAATGATGGTGGTAGATGGGTTCGATTTCATGGATTTATGAATGGAGAGGAGAAACGAGAAAGGAGGAAAAGCATACCAGGTCGGATCGTAGATGAGGTTAAGGCTAGGGTCGTGGCAACAGAGGCACCGGAGAGGAAACTGGGGGGTGCTTCTAGACAGTGGATCGGGTCGCGATACTGGAATGGGATCGGGTCGTTACACTAGCATTAAGGTGGATCGTGGTGGTGTTTCACGATCCAAAGTTCATCTACTGGCGAGACTAGTGGGCGACCCGTCCTTCACGATCCAACTTGCAATCTACGATCCAAGGGAATCGTGATCCTAACCCTAGATTTTTACAAACCAACTCTTTTGACGATACCTTGTACATGTTAACTAAAGAACATAGTGCAATTATGTATCAATGGACAGTTAGGTTAGAGTCTCCGAGATTAAATTTCTGGATCGAACAAGAGCATGACTTTACAGCATATAAGAGCTATTATCTTCTTATCTTATTGACTTCATTCTTTTCTTTAATGTATGCACAGGCACACACTTGCACTTACACACATGGGGAACGGGTAACTTGTGTTCTAATTTTTACTTGCCAACACAGCTATGTCGGATAAACAAGTGACTGAGACATCAAATGAGAGTACTAAACCAAAGACATTAATACATTATAACCCTGATGTACTTCCCTCAGATTGAAACGAGGAAAAATCCGATCATGATTATGAGATAGGAACCGATATAGAGTCAACAACTTCTGAGGGCACGTCCCTTGAAGATGAGGATGATCGGGCGCTTGATGAAATTCCGGGTGTTAAGGAAATAGAGAAGTTCATTAATTCTTTACCCTCTAAGTTAGACAATATAAAACTTAAGAAATATTTTTAAGACATATAATTCCCTGGGACGATGTGAAAGCTCCAGAAAGCGAAGATAGACCTCATTCTGCCATAGAGGGATACATGACTGTTAGTCGACTCATGTGCTGGGTATGGGCCATTTCTCCTTTTCCTCCACTTGTTGTTGATCTCTTAAGACAATTACACATTGCCCCCATGAAACTCCACCTGAATGCCTATGCGGCTTTGTAAACTCTGTACATTGCTTATATGAGGATTCTGCAGACCGAACTTACCCTTAAAATCTGAAGTTCTATAACTACTTCAAACATCGTTCCACAGGGGCTCCCAATTTCTCTTTCTTCGAATCAGTCACCAATATAAAAGTTGTGACAGATGGTTATAGTAATATAGGGGATGTCAAATCTGACTGGTTCTATATAAAACATCAAGCCGGATGTGCGAGGAAGTGGCTACAAGCAAGTATGTTTTCAAATTTCCAGCGTTTAATTCGAATGCATAATTTCAGTGCTAACGAATAATTTTGTTCCACACAGATCACAACTTTGAGAGAACGGAAGGATCGATATACGAAGGCCGAATGTCCCACCTCCTCAAGAGTAACTCAGATTTCTTAAGGACCAAGAAATATATCACCGACGAGAACCTTCACAAACACCGTCTTTTAGACATAAGATTCGGACTTGGAGTGGGCGGCAAACCTTACAAGTATATACCTCCGAAGGAGAAGGAACTTCTCAAGCGGTAAAGAAAACTACCCTTCGTAGGAGTCCTTCGCCAACGATTAATCAGGATGATGAGGATTTAAATGTATACAAAGGAGACGAGGGATGAGCCGACGAGTCAAAGGAGGTTCCGACCTCTAAGGGGCAGTCGCCCTTAAGAACTTCATCACCGGTTGAGTCTGTCGCTTAAGATGAATTAACGGAGGAAAAGATACTCGGGGAATTAAATAAGACTCCTTTACCAGACGATATTTTTACTCAAGAAGATTTCAGAGGGGAACCAATTTTTCCCATTTCTGAAGAGACGAGTGCCTCGGTTGGAGAAAAAGAAGTCATCCAATCGAGCCTAACTCTGGGCCTTGGTCCGTTAAAAAGGGGATTTCATGGGATGCACAAATCACATGCACCATTTACAATAACACTCTTTTGCTACTGTGGTTCACAGTTTTAACATGCACTTGTTTCTTTTGTAGGGAAAATGTCTCGCAAACGGTCTTATTCTTATCGTTCCCTTCGCGATAGTGATAGTCGGGGAAAGGATAGTCGTCGGCCCCGGGATTCTCATCAATCTTATTCTACATGACCTCGATCTCCATCAAAGTAAGTTTATGGAAAGTCACATAGTCGTCCATTGCCACCGGCTGGGAGTAAGCAACTTCCTAGAGATTTAAATCCTCCGAAAAGTACGCCTTCTCACACCCAGTCTTCCAAAAAACACCCCGAGCCGGAGGACAAGAACAAAGATGAGGGCAAGATATCGTGGAAAAGGTGAAGACAACTTCTATTTTGTTTAGTGAGCATGGCTTGGATACTACAACCACAAAGGATGTTTCCCCCAATTCTGAGATTATGGCCAGGCTAGAGTGCTTGCGAAAGCGGTTCCCTGATATTTACTTTGAGATGATGGTGTTCGTCCCGGATCTTGAACCGGTCCCCGAGGATTGGGACACAGAGGTGATAGGGTACGTATGCCATGTGGCTAAACAATATGGGGTATTGAAGAAGCATGCTGCTACACTTTCTACTATCATCCGCCAGATGGAGACGGACGCAGCCAGAGCTAGAGTAAAGATAGATAATGATGCTAGGGCTAGGAGCAAAATGGAGAAAGAACTAGAGGATGCGCAGGCCCAACTGGCTTTATCTCAATGAGATGCAGAGAATTACAGGTCCGAGCTGGAGAGTGCTAGGGAGCGTTTTCGCAGTGAGCTTAACTTAAACATCCAGGAGCGGGTGGCCCTGAGGAAGGAAGTGGAAGATCCCAGGGCAATTAATACTGAGCTGAAGGCATCACAGGAACGTTTTGCTGCTGAGAAAAATTGCTAGGGGAAAGAGAGGGCGAGCTTAAAAGATGACCTCGCTCTCGCCAAAAGGAAAAAGAAGCTTTAAATGACAACTTGCCCATGCTCAGCAGCATGCAGCTCTCGCTGAAGGTAACGCCAATAATGATCTTGAATTGGCCACTGCCGCTGCTGACAAGCTTGCTGAAAAAGAGAAAGAAATAGCTGATTTTAAGGAACTGTTGTTCGACTTCTTTGGTTAAGTCATCAAGACTCGAGACATCTCTTGGATTCCGGACTATCATGTTACTTTGGATAATGTATGGGATGCAATTGTCGAAGGAGAGAAGCGGCAATTGAGTGTCGACGAGATTGACGAAAACCAGCTGATGCAGACCTTTCTTTGAGGTTAAGAACCTGAGGCTTTGGAGGAAGGTAGACACCTAATCCATGAGGAGATGGAGAGGGAGAAGAGTAGGCTCAAGGGCAAGGATAAGGTTGGCGAAAGCTCGAGCTCGGTGGTGGAGCCCAAAACCTCTAAAGTGAGGAATATAACAACGATGATCTGTTGATCCCCTTTGCTCCAACTCCTCCGATTATCGGGACCACCAGTACAAATCTGGGAGATGATTTGGCTGAAGGTATCTCCATATTCTCTCCACAGTTCATCAAGGCAATCGTAACTTGTTGTCGTCTCACGGGACAGACAACTGACAAAGCCACATCTCCTCCTGATTCACTAACCTTTGCTTCTCATGGTGTAGGTACCAAAGTGGTCGAAAAAGGTGCAGTGGAGAAGGAAGTGGCAGAGAAAGTTGAGGTCCCTCCGGGTTCTGGTATTGAAGTTTCCGAGATTCCAAAGCAAACCGAGGGCACAACAAGTGAGACAGTTATGGTAGCACCCATGGAATCCGGCACCGGCGCTCCTGCAGATGCGAAGATTATCGCTGCTTTGCATGACAAAGATGGCGGTCATGGAGATGAGGACGAGGAGGTAGAAATTATAGACGAGGCCAAGGATGATGATAGTGAAACCTTGGCTGACATACAGGCTAGGAAAGAGAAGCAGTTGGCTCTTAAGAAGGATGAGCAGGATCCTGTGTTTGTGACCCCTATTTTTGAAATCGACCTCAAGGCGGGGTTGGTTATAAGATTCTCTTCCAAATCAATAACTTCACAACTTGCCTCCCAACCTTCCAGTCCTCCCCCGGAGCCTCTTGTTGATAAGAGGAAGAGGAAGAAAATTGACCGCTCTGGTACTGATAAAGAGGAGTTAGAGAAACAGAAGAAGGAAAAGAAATCAAAGTCATCTCCTAAGCGTAAATAGAATGCATTTATTAGCTCATATTTTAGTCTAATGAATTCCTTTGGCCAAAAGATTTAGTATTGAGAGTGGCCCTCACATTTGTTTAGCTTCTCATTTTTGTAAATCTGCTTTCAATAAATAAAGATCTATTTCTTTTGCGCCATTGCGTTCCTGCAAATTCATCGTGTTAGCAGAGTTTAAATGGTCATAACCGAAACATTCATAGTTAAATATTAAAGTCATAAGTAACAATTATTAATCATAATTGAAACGATCATCGAGAAATACACGTGCTGAGTAAATGTATCGTGGTGCACGCATATACCCCTAATCAATCGTCATTATAGTGCCTGGCTAGGGCTTATTGGTGATCGATTAGGATTATATTTGTACTATCCCGATCTTTCAGTGGGGTAATGGTTCTTGCGATGCTAAGTCTCTAGCGCTTTTATACTCTCCTGATCCTTCAACGGGTTAGGGTTCTTGTGGCGCTAAGTCTCTAGCTCTTTTATACTCTCCCAATCCTTCAGCGGGTTAGAGTTCGAGCTCGATTCTTGGTCAGCTCACCGATCCTTCAGCGGGGCAGAAGTTCTGGGGGCGCTAAGTCTCTAGCGCCCTTATACTCTTCCGATCCTTCAACGGGTTAGAGTGTTATCAAGGCAGTTTTATCATGGTGCACCTTCACGCCTTGGGGACGTTATCTTCGCGTCCTTTTTACTCTCTCCCTGATCTCGGGAGTTAGAGTGCAAACAGTAGTGTGATTTACCTCGCTTCACCTTTTGGAGCTTTAATTACCATGAGCCTTCCGATCTGATAGACAACATTTTGAATTAGTTGTTTTGAGATTACTGCACAATTTAAAACAAATTTTGAAATGGTAACGGTTTATATTGATCAAAATAAAAGAGTAGATAAGAAATGGTGCAGTAAAGGTAAATGACATCCGATATTTTTATAGTGGTTCGGTCGAATCATGACCTACGTCCACTTTATAATCTTTTGTTCAAATAGCCAGACTGTTCTAGGAAAGTCAAGCCTTTTTACATGGTTCTAAAAACAAAAGAGTAAAACTGACACTTTTATGTCAGATAAGGCTGCAAATGCTGGGCATTCCACACTCTGGGGATTTCATCTCCATCCACGGTTGCTAGCTTGAAGGTTCCATTATCAATCCTCCGCAAAATGGAGTACGGTCCTTCCCATTTCGGGCCCATATGTACTGGAGGCGGAAAGACGTGCTTAAGAACCAAGTCTCTGGATTTAAATGTTCGAGCTCGGACTCTTTGTTGTAATACCGAGCTATTTGTTGTTTATGACTCAGGGCACGTAATTCGGCTTCATCCCTTTTTTCCTCAACCATGTCCAGGGATTCATGGAGCAGCTTATTGTTGGTCATCGGATCGTAATAAATGGTTCGATGAGATTGTACTTCCAACTCGACCGGAATGACTGCTTCAGCTCCAAAAGCAAGGGAAAACAGGGTGTGACCCGTCGCCGACTTGTACGTTGTTCTATAGGCCCAAAGTGCCTGGGGTAATTCATCAACCCACATGGCTTTGGCCCTCTTCAATCTTTTCTTTAGAATGGATTTGATCACCTTGTTTGCCGCTTCAACTTGTCCGTTCGACTGCGGATGTGCCACGGAGGTGTATCTTTTCTCGATGTGATACTTCCGACAGAAATCTTGAAACTCTGTGCTGTCAAATTGGGTCCCATTATAGGTTACGATGACTTTTGGAATTCCAAATCGACATACAATGTTCTTAACGACAAAGGTGATCACTCACTTGGTTGTGATCGTGGTCAAAGGCTCTTCTTCTACCCATTTAGTAAAATAATCCACGGCCACAATAGCGAACTTTGCTCCGCACTTTGCTATGGGAATGCTCCCAATAATGTAAATTCCCCACATAGCAAAAGGCCACGGGCTTGTCATTGTCCTCAACTGGCTAGGTGGCTCCCTCTGAATCTCAGAGAATTTCTGGCAAGCGTCAGAACCTCGTGCATACTTGGCTGCATCCTTGTTTACGATGGGCCAGAAATTGCCGTATCGTAATATCTTCTTTGCCAATGTTTTCCCTCCAGTGTGGTCGCCACACTCACCTTCGTGGACTTCCTTAGTACATGCTTGATGTCGTCATGGGCAATGCACCGGAGGAAAGGCATCGAGAAACCTTGTCTGTGCAGGACTTCACCTTGTAACACATATCGGAAAGCCTTCCGTATAACTGCACGCCTCTCACTTTTCTTTGTTGGGAGCGTTCCATTCATCAGAAAATTCTTTGGGGGGGTCATCCATGACTCCCTTTCAGGTTCAATCTCTAATACCGGATCAACTTCCATCTGATCCATGCTAGGGAACTGTAGTACTTCAATCCGGACTAGCTCCGTATGTTCTGGATTATCGTAGCTAGCCATCTTCGCTAACTTGTCTGCTCTTTGATTCTCCGCTCGAGGAATATGAGATATGCTATGGTGATCAAAACCATCTAACAACTTCTTCACTTTTTCCAAGTATGATATCAACCTTGGACTCTTAGCCTGAAACTTTTCATCAACTTGGTTCACAACTAAATTGGAGTCACAAAAGATGTCTAGCTTTGTTATCCCTAATTCCTTTGCAAGCTTCAACCCGGCAATTAGAGCTTCATACTCGGAATCATTATTAGTTGCGTGGAACTCCAATCTAAGGGCATAATATACTAGCCATTTCTCTGGAGTTTCAAGAACCACTACGGCACCAGATCGTCTGTCATTTTTAGCTCCATCAGTATATAGTTTCCAAGCATTAGGGTCAAGGAGTTGCTTTGGCGGATCATCTTCCTCGGTTACCACATCATCTTCTGGGATGGTAAACTCTGCTATAAAGTCTGCAAGTGCCTGCCCTCTAATCGACCTTCGGGGTTGGAAGTTCAGGTCAAATTGACTCAGCTCAATGTTCTATTTAAGCAACCTTCCTGATGCTTTTGGCCTTTGTATGAGTTGCTTAAGCAGGTGATCAGTGTAAACAGTAATGGGGTGAGCCTGGAAGTAGTTATGAAGCTTCCTAGATGCAATCAGCTAACTATATGCAAGCTTTTCTATTTTTGGGTAATTCCGTTCTGCGGTTGCCAATTTCTTACTCACATAGTACACCAGTCTTTGCACCTTATCCTCTTCTCTTACCAAAGCCAAACAGATTGCGTGGGATGACACTGCCAAGTACACAAATAAATCCTCGTGATCCAGAGGCTTAAACAGTATTAGGGGTCTTTCCAGATGACATAACAGATTCTGGAATGCTTCTATACAATCAGGATTCGATTTAAAGTTGTGCTTGCCTCGCTTTATTAGTTCGAAAAACGGGATGCATTTATCTGTAGCTTTTGAGATAAATCTGCTGAGCGCTGCCACTTTTCCAGTAAGGCTTTGCACATCTTTAATCTGCTTTGGTTCTTGAATATTTCAGATTGCTGTAATTTGATCTGGATTGATCTCAATTCCGCGCGAGCTGACAATGGACCCTAGGAATTTTCCGGATGCTACTCCGAACGAGCAATTCAAAGGATTTAACTTCATCCTGTATTTCCTGAGAATCCCAAACATTTCTGCTAAATCTGCAGTATGGTCGGATGACTGTTTGGATTTTACCAACATATCGTCGACGTATACCTCAATCGTTTTCCCGATTTGGTTGTAGAACATGCTATTTACCAATCGTTGATATGTAACGCCGGTATTTTTCAAACCGAAAGGCATTACCACATAGTAGTATAATCCCAAATCTGTAGTGAAACTGGTATGCTCTTGGTCTGGGACATGCATGGGGATCTGATTGTATCCCGAGTTTGCATCCATAAAAGAAAGAAGTTCATGACCCGCAGTTGAATCTACCAACTGATCGATTCTAGGCAATGGGAAGCTATCCTTCGGACATGCCTTATTTAGATCTAAAAAATCGATGCACGTACGCCACTTTCCATTGGCCTTTTTTAGCAAAACCGGGTTTGAAATCCAGTCAGGGTACATCGAATCTTTAATAAATCCATTAGTCCTCAGTTTTTCGACGTCTTCCTTCAAGGCGGCAGACCTTTCTGGACCCAGCATTCGCCTTTTCTGCCTGATAGGAGGATGTTTCGGGTTAATGCTTAACGAATGACTCGTAATCGAAGGAGATATCTCACACATGTCCGCATGGGTCCAAGCGAATACAACCAAGTTAGCTTTCAGGAAATTTGTTAATTCCTTGGCTCGAACAGGATCCAATAGGGATCCAATCTTCAGGACCTTCTCTAGGTCACTATCATCGATTAGTACATCCACATTCGCTTCATTGGGAGTCGCCATTCTAC
Organism: Allium sativum; assembly: GCA_030737875.1. Classification (NCBI taxonomy): domain Eukaryota; kingdom Viridiplantae; phylum Streptophyta; class Magnoliopsida; order Asparagales; family Amaryllidaceae; genus Allium; species Allium sativum. The sequence goes on from CM060920.1 coordinate 587,126,299, forward strand.
CCCCAGGCTCTTCATCCTCTCTGGGATCTATGTCCTCGGGCAACTCTCTGGGCGACCCTCCTGGGGGTATTTTCTTTTGTTGCTATGACGATTACTCCCTCGGAGGGGAAGAACCACCTTTTGCTTCTACATCTTTCCCTTTGCGGAGCAACTTTGACTCTGCAATGTAGCATGCTCGTGCAACAACTTGATCTCCTCTAACTATACCCACTCCTGCATTCGTTGGGAACTTCAACAATAAGCACCAGGGTGCGATGCAGGCCCCGAATTTGGCTAGGACCGGTTGGCCTAAGAAGGAATTGTACGGCGATTTAATATCTTGGACCACGAAGGGGAGGATCCTCACTCTCTGGCTTTCTCCTTCCCCAAGGGTTACTGATAATTCCATGTATCCTATTGGAGCGGTCGAGGTCCCATTAAATCCACGTATCCAACCTTCACATGGTTTCAAATCCTTCGGCTCGAGTTTCATTTGGTCGAATGTTTTCTTGAACAGAATGTTGACTATACTCCCATTTTCTACCAAGATTTTATGAACTATAGCTGGGCCGATGGTGACGGTAATCACCAATGGGTCTTCAGTTGGGGAGTGTACTCCAATACTCTCTCGCTCACGAAATATGACGTCATCGGACATCGTTTTTTGTTGCTTAACTAGAGCGTTGTCCTCGGGGTTGCTACATTCCCCAACTTCGAAATGTTGTTTAGTTGCGTTTACATATTGACCCATACTCTGAAACTGTGCCCTGCCAAGTGAAGTCCACCAACTATGGTATTGATAACGATATTTTTTCCTTTTTGCTGAGCCGTTGGTTAGGTAGCAGGTTGGCTTTGGTTCGGGGCTTGTACGGCTTGCCCCTATCCCGGGGAGTCACCTTATACTCATCAAGCTTCCCTTCTCGGAGTAGCCTTTCAACCACGTCTCTCAAGTGACGACATTCATTTGTGAAATGACCATGGATCTGATGAAAAAGACAGAATTTCCCAGTTTCATGCTCTTTCTCTGTAGAATCTCTCGGAGGAGGACTTTTGTACTGGAGGACATTATATGTATCCAGGAAGATGTTTTCCAATGTATCATTTAACGGTATGAAGCTCTCAAACGGTCTGGGCCGGGATCTCCTGTGAGAGTTGTTTCCTCGATTTCTTTTCCGATTATTGTTATTACTATTCCCTGATTGGCGACTGCTGCCTTGATTCTTGTTCCCTACGTTAACATCCACTTTTCCTGAGATATCTCCCGTTTGCTTGATGGCCACGTTGCTTGGGATATCTTCCTTATCAATACCCTTTCTTTTTCGATTAGCGTATATATCCTCCAGAAGCAGGCGAACATCAGCTTTTTCATAAAATATTTCTCTTGTCGGGGGTGGTTTGTCGGCCAGATATATCCCAAACTCGGTATCTTTATCGACGCTATAGATCAGGGCCATCAACACATTTTTCTCATGCAGATCTCTGACTTCTGTAACAGCCAAGTTGAAACGATCCAAATACGACCTCAGGCTTTCGTCCGGTCGTTGTTTAATAAGGGATAGCTTAATTACATTCTTAGACCTCTGGGCATGAAGACGGAATTGGTTCACGAATCTCTCACTCAATTCCCTGAAGCTGGATATTGACCATGCTGGTAGGCGGGTAAACCACAACAATGCCACATCATCCAAGAATATATGGAATGCTTTACATTTTACAGCTTCTGTAGCTGCAACGGCATTCATTGACCAGGAGTATCGCATTAGATGCTGGATTAGGTCAGTCCTGCCCGCGTAGTGATTCATAGTTGGCATATTGAAGCGACTCGGGAATGTTACATCCAGTATGTCGTCAGTAAAAGGCGTATGACTGCGATCTATGCCCCAATCTTCGTTCCTTTGTCCACGACTATCTACCATGACTTGCCTAATCATCGGTTCAACCTCTGCGTGGGTCAGGGTAGATTCGGGATCAGCGCTTCTTTCTCGACGGCCTCCTCCATCATTTCTTTGACGTGCTGCTACAAATTCTGGGCCCTGAGCAGAAATCCCTTGCCCCCTGTTGCCGCGGTCGATCACGCGACGAGCGGGAGGTACGCCGTTCCTCGGTGGTAGAGTAGGCTCATTTAAGTTGCGGTTATATATTCCCTGATTAAGTGCCTCTTCTTCTCGAGATGGTAGTGACCCAAATCGAAGTCGCTCTATGTTCTCAGCCCTTTCTGATAGGGGCCATCGTCGGTTCCTTCGGGGTTCTTCAGACGACGACATATGTTCCAGGGAGTAAGGGTGAGCTAGAGGTGGTGAAACCTGCCTTTGAATATCATCAATTCGTCTGCCTAGGGAAGTAGTATTCTGATGCAGCAACGAGCTCTCCTGCCTCTGAGCGGCCAATTCATCAGTTTGCCTGTCCAATGCTTCAAGTATTCGTGTCAGATGTCCTTTGGTAACTGGGGCAAAAGGGTCGAACTTGTCATCTTCATCTTCTCTTATATGCAAGGAACTTGAACCGGGTCGAGCAGTAGTTCCAGCACGAGCGGAATGAGCCGTAATTTCTTTTCTAGGTCGTGTAGTCGTCTGATTGTCAGTTCGGATTGTGGTCCTCCTAGGCTGGTGGCTCATGGTAACCTCCTGGCGTTGGTTCGTGGTAGTTCCCTGGGATCGGATCGCAGAAGGGTTAGTAGGGGGGATGGCGACGTTATCTTGGGATCTAGCCGTGACACCCTCAGTTGCTTGGGTCGCCACGCCCTCATTGGATCAGATCGCCCCCTCCTCTCCACGATCCGGGGACAGAACTTTGACCTGCTCATGAACGCTCTCTTCAATTGCTTCGTTCGTAGCTTTGGTTGCTTGTGAAGCTCGTACTTCCTTAGACTTGTTTCCAGCCATGGTATCTGAGGTTTACTGAAATCTTCAGAAATTGAAACAGCGGGGTTTTGAACTGTTTTCTTCGGACTTGAATATCCAAACAATTGAGCAATAATCCAACGCGCTGAGACTGCGATTCTCAGTGAAAGCGCCAAAATGTTAGATCCAAAATTGGCTCCAACACCCAAGTTGTTCAATTATGCAGAGATTAATATCAGAAAAAAATGCTAAAAAAGCAGGAAAGACACGAGATTTATAGTGGTTCGGCGTTAACGAGCCTACGTCCACTTTATATCTATGATTATACATAAAATTCGAGTACAATCAATGATTTATCTCTCAACCTTACTTTTACAATGTTGGTTCACTCTGTAAATTCGAGACAACTCTGAACAGGAATAATAGAGATATGATGATGGTGGAATCAGAGCTCAGAATTGCCAAAAAGATCCTGAAAAATGCCAAGTCTGGGGCTATTTATAGCTGATATTTGCAGACGGATCGCGATCAAACTTGGCACAAATCCCGAGGATCTCGGACTGGTTCGTGGCTTGATGAAGAAATAGTCGAAATAGCCGTTATGGACAGATGTCGTGAGATCCTGCATTCTCGGATCGAGGTAGACTTGGTCTCGACCTTCATCTTGGTTTCTAGGACCGGACCGTGAAAGGGCAGAGGGGACGGATCGGATCGTTCTACTGTGAACGAATCGGGTCGTGATCTTCATCTTAACTTCTGGGTTAGGATCGGATCGAGAGTACATGGACGGGTCAGATCATTCTTCTGTGAACGGATCGGGTCGTGATCTTCATCTTAGCTTCTGGGGTAGGATCGGATCGAGAGGACATGGACGGGCCAGATCGTTCTTCTGTGAACGGATCGGGTCGTGGTCGTAGGGGGCGATTGCGAACCGTGGAGGATGCAACTTCATGAACAAGGCTTCATATTAGACTTGCGTTTGAATCTCGGTGGCTTGGTCCAAAAGCTAGCCAACAATATCAAATCTCAACTAGATGTAGATGTTCTTCCCATGATCCTCCGAAGTCTATCACACAATCCCTCAGGAGATCATCTAAAACTTGATTAACCCTTTCGGTTTCACCATATGTTTGAGGATTGTAAGACGTAATCAAGCATAACTCGGTTCCCAAAGCTTCTTGCAAACTTTTCCAAAATCAACTCATAAATAATGGATCTCGGTCACTCACTATGCTCTTCGAGATGCTTTGGAATTGCAAGATCCATTTCACATAAAGTTTAACCAACTTCAATATCGTTATATTCGATTTAACATGAATGAAGCTTGCACGTTTGGTCAAGCGATCCATGCTGACCCAAATCCCTTTATTTCCTGCCCTAGTTCTAGGTAGTCCATCGATAAAATCCATTGATATCTGCTCCCACTTCCACGTAGGAACTTCCAATGGTTGAAGCAAACCACTCGGCTTTTTCTGTTCAGCTTTCACAAACTGACAATTCATGCACTTGGAAACGAACTTTCCAATATCTCGCTTCATCCCTCCCAGTAGTAGATTTGCTTTATGTCCTAATAAATCTTATTACCACTAGGATGAATTATCAGATTCGAATGATGACATTCCCTCAGAACCTCATCTCTTAATCCATCGATATTAGGAATAACTAGTCATTCTTGCTTTCGAAACCAACCTTCTCGATCGACCTCGAACTCTTTGTCCTCTGGTTCTAGTTTCTGGACAAACTCTATAACCTTTGCATTTTTCTTTTGGCTCTCGCCAATCCTTTCGTTAAGAGTAGGTCTTATCAATAAGCTTGCCAACATTTCAAGTTCCAACTCACACCTTGGCCTGAAATCGAATCTTGCTAGATACTCGAGGCTTTTCCATTCTGAAAACATCGCTCCAAAACTTGCGTGTCTTCGACTCAACGTATCTTCAATCGTGTTGCCTTTGCCAGGAGTATAGGCTATACCAAAATCATACAATGCCAGAAACTCTAACCAATCTTTACTGCTGGAAATTCAAATCCTTTTGGGAGAAAAGATAATTCAATGACTTGTGATCCATGAACAACTCGAATCAAACCCCCAAAAGGTAATGTCTTCACATCTTTAGAGAAAACATAATCGCCGCCAACGCCTAATCATGAGTTGGGTAATTTCTTTCACGCGGCTTTAGCTGTTGACTCGGGTAGGCCACAACCGTATCCTTCGGCATCATTATTGCTCCATGTCAAGTACCACGTGCATCGATATACACAACCATCTCTTCAATCCCACATGGAATGGTCAACACAGGAGCACTTGTTAGTCTCTCTTTCAGGATCGCGAAGGCTTGTTTACACTTTGCATCCAATGTGAGCACTTGGCTCTCAGCTGATGTTTTCACAAAATTTCCAACACCACTCTTAAGTGCCTCTTGTTTTCTTCCTCGTCACGGGAGTAAACCAGAGTATCATTCATGAACACAAGCACAAACATGTTCAACTGATCTCTGAAAATTCTATTCATAAGATTCACAAAATATGCTATTGCGTTAGTCAAACCGAATGTCATTACCAACCATTCGAAGAAACCGGATGGTGTCCTAAAAGAAGTCTTTGGCACACTATCCTTCGCCACCATCAACTGGTGAAATCCCATTGCCAAATCCACCTGAAAAAACCCTTTGGCTTTGTGAAGCTGATCGAACAAGTCATTAATCCTTGGCAATGGATTGTTCTTCTACTCACCTTATTGGGCTCACGATAGTCCATACACAATCTTAACGAGCCATCTTCCTTGGTTGCAAACATTGACAGGAGCACCCCATTCGGATACACTCCTCCGAATGAATCCTTTTTCCAGAAGGTCACGAACTTGCACTTCCTACACTCGCTGTTCCTTAGGCGCCATCCACCTAAGTGGCACAACGATAGGTCTAGCACCCTCGACCAAATCAATCCTAAATTCATTCTCGTGATGCGGCAACAAATCTTTGACCTCATCAAAGACATATTCATACTCATTAATGATAAGCACAGATGAAAAGTATTCTGTAACACCCCACCTCCGCTAGGGTCACTCACAAAAGGAATGAACTAGTTTTGGAGGAGCGTTATCGCGGTAAACAAACACAGAAATATTACAAGATAGAACACAGGTAAAACAGCGGAAGAATCAAAAGATAAATTTCATTACTTTCAAAAAGAGTCAAAATCTTTTACATCAAATAGCCAAGGTCATTATTTTCCATTACAACAAATTCTGTCTTGCATAAATAAAGAAGCATTAACTTAATCATCTAAAGTAGCTTAATTCCCTAAAGGTAGCAGAAATGCAGCCATAGCATAGCTCAAGATCAAGCCGTACATGAGCTGAACCGAAAGCAAGCGAAATCCAAGCTAAGTGCTAGAGTTTCCTCCCTGAGAACCGGGGGGGGGGGGGGGGACGGAAGAAAAAGAGGCGAAAGAAAAACGGGTCAGTCATAAAGACTGGTAAGTCCAAGTGACTTTCAGCATAAAAACTGATAAAGGTAACATGACATGTATAAACTGAAAGTAAACATACGGATGATGACAAGATAGGCAAGATAGACTAGGATAACATGATAAATCAAGTATAAATCAAGTATAGCATCACGTATTCAAGGTTCGCTGCATCAACTGTACTAGAATCCCAACCCATGTCTTATATTAATCATGAAATGATCCCTTGGCCCAATATCACGAATGACCCATTACTGGGTCCAACGGAACGATCCACTACTCGATCGGCTCCATACAGTTCTAGCTCGTCATGTGTCTGTGTCATACGGCCCTATCACGAATGTAGTCACCTGTGCTAGGTCCACCATAGGGTGTATCAAGCCCTAGGGTGCCAACCACCGACACAAATCAAGAATGCACAGATAAACCTACTGATGCCCAATGCCTGCTTTTCTAACTCCGGACAACGTGCATGACCATATCCCGCCTGAACCTACACTGGCGCACCAACACAGCCGTCGTTCTGGTCGCTTACAATCAGCCCAGTAATCGTGCCCCACCCTGCCTAGTTCCAGGGTACCATGATACATCTAGTGGGTTACTGATGAAATGGACCGCGTAACTAGGGTTTCCGTCCAGCAGGTTAAATGTTGTCATTTAAATTCGAGACTTAACCCTTATCAGTCTAGCATGTCAAATTGGCTAAGTGTTGTCATTTATGTTCGTGACTTAGCCCTACAATTCACGTGTCAAGTTGGTTAGGTGTTGTCGTTCAAGTTCCTGACCTAACCCTACCAATCATGTCTCAAGTTGGTTAAGTGTTGTCTTTCATGTCAATGTCTTAACCCTATCATGTGGCATTAATTCATTAATGCACCCCAACCTCTCACATTAGACCTGTTGTTGTGGTCACTGGATATGCCGGCGGTTCCGGGCAGATTTACACCACAACTCAGTCTAACCTCGGTTTTAAGCGCGATATGACAAACTACTCAAATTGGATACTATTGTTTGCAGTCACTGGATTTGCCGGGCAGTTCCGGGCAGTTCCGGGCAGTTCCGGGCAGAATTACACTACAAACTCAACCAAACCTCGAGTTGGCCATTTTCAAGTTCATTCTAGTGTCATGTCCATGTTCAAGTTTTCATGTCGAGTTCGTGTCAAGTTTTCAAGGTAAGTTTCATGCCCACATCTAGATTCAAGTTATAACAATGTTCATGTTTCAAGATTCATGTCAAGTTTCATGGTGAGTTTTATACAAAGTTTCTTATAATTACCAATTTTTCCCAACGTTACCCCATCTAAATATTAGGCTAACAATCTTAGCCTAATTTTCCGTCCGCATGATTTTTGGCACATAATATTAGGCTAAAAACTTAGCCTAATTTAATACACACAAAATATGCATAAAGCAATTCATTAACATAAACATGACATAGGTGTAAACTTGGCATTCTTGGCATAGTCAATATGAACACCATAGGTGTGTACTTGCAAAACAATCAACATGAATATCATAGGTGTGATCTAGCGACGTATACTAAATCAACATACATATATGTGAATTTGCAACATAGACCAAATCAACTTACATATATGTGAACTTGCAAATCAATCACGAGCATTTGAATAAGTGTGAACTTGAAATATGACATAGGTTTAACATATACACATAAACATGTAGATCTAACATTTAGTCACATATGTGTTATGATTTTACAACCTAAACCTTGCATAACATGATAAACTACACAACTTGTCATAACAGGTTATACTTCAAGTTCATATACATATGAATAGACTTGTTCATTAATTCCCAATTCAATATGATAATAAAATAGAACCACAGGCATAGATCAATATCATCCAATTCCACATATAACATAATAAACATTATTCTATTATCAATCTATTTTCAAGGCATAACATAAGTAAATTGACTAAAACATCGCAGGCATATAGATTTGATAACATTATTGATCATGAAAAGGTTTGAATAATAATCTAGTTTCAAGAACATGGATAGATCTAAAATAGAAAAATGCCCAAAATCAAGATCCAAGAACAAATAAAGAAAAGGTCTGAATAGAAAATCAAGCTTAGGCCCGATTTCATAGTTATAATCCTAGGCAATAACCTCACGGTCATGAATCTTAGGTGATTAGTCACGATTTTCCTTGTCATAGTCATAGACAATAGTCTTATGTTCATAGTAATAGGCATATGCAAAGTCTTATGTTCATAGTCATAGGCATAGGCATAGTCTTATGTTCACCGTCATAGTCATAGTCATAGTCTTATGTTCATCGTCATAGTCATAGGCATAGTCTCATGTTCGCCGTCATAGTCATAGGCATAGTCTCATATTCACTGTCATAATCTTAGGCCATTAACAATAGTTTCAACGTCGTAGACAATATTCCCAATAGTCAAGATCAAGAAGAAACCAAGAATAGATATGAATCATACATAAATCACTTCCAAATTATACCATGCACATATTAGATTCATAGTTTTTATCTAAAAGTAACTGTAACTTACAGATCGTGGTTTAAGAAAGATGTAGAAGTCAAGTCTAGAAATTAGTCGTTGAATCGCTGAATCTTGCTTTGATTGTAGAAGCAAATCACCAATAAGAAATTCCTAGCCGTAGTCTTCAAGAAATAATCTTCATGATTTATTTTTAATTTAATTTAATTAAGGTGGAGGCAGCGTAACATTGCAATGGTTTGGTGTGGAGAGAAAGCTAGGTTTAGGGGTGTTTAAATAGGAGAATACGGTAATTTAGAGCCTTCAGATCAGTCCAGAAGCCAGCAGAACCACCCAGATCGAAGACAGGTCATCCAGCCACTCAGAAGAAGACACGTCATCACAGAACACTCCAGAATTCTGTGCCGGATCTGTATGGGTGCACTTGGCAGGTGCGCCAGTATATTTTTGTACTGGCGCACTTCACAAGTGCGCCAGTGTATTCTGGCCTGTTTCCGGTTTTTCTACCTAACTTCGTTCGTCCATATCTTCTTCATACGGTATCCGTTTGACGCAAACTCGGACTATATCTCAAGTAGAATTTCGAGATGAACGCAATGGCATAACCCGTTTCCCTTGGTTCTTAATTTAAAAATTAATTTTTCTTTGATTTATGGTCTTAACACGTTGTTAAAATTCGGGTTGTTACATTCTTCCCTCCATAAAGGATTTCGTCCCGAAATCTTCAAGGTAAGAAGAATGCATCCTATCATCCAATCAACCATCTACTCAACCATCATCCTCAAGCAACTATTGTCCTTAAAAGATTTCCAATGCTATATGAACATATGCAGAAAGTGCGTGTATATGTTCCTTATCTAATGAAAATGATCAGGCCTAATTGATCTTCTTAATGCAAAATATGTTTAGTGCCATGAATCCAATATGTATGCAAATAGTCCTAGTCACATAAACACTATATGTGTGCACAAACATCCATCCATATGCAACATCCACATGATAACACATTCAATTTCATCCATAAACAAGTACAAACACTCATGCATATGCAATATGAAAATGTGTCTGAGCCGATCTAGTGCCTAATGTGTGTTATGCAACCACGAGCAACCACTTGCAACCATTTGCAAACATCAACCATAACATGTTTCAATCACTTGTTTACATCCAAAAGGGTTCTACCTAAAGATATAGTCGAATGATAAAAGCGAGTAAAAACTTTGTGCTCATTAGGCTATGCCAAAACTGGAAGTCTACATCACATATATACTGATTAGGAGAAGAGCTCCCTAAGCACCTGCCCCGAAGACTGAAATCAACATCAGACTGATACCCAAAGAATTTCTTAACCCAACCAATACATATGTTTCAAGAAAACTAAGCACGATGGATTCTCTTCCTAAAAACCAACCTATATCCTATAAAACCCAAAAAGTTTAGTCAACCCAACAGACACCCTCAAGCCCCAACATGTATTACTAACAGATGAATCAAACTCCCTATGGGGTTTGCAACCGAAATAGGAATGAGAATAGGACCGAGAGGGTATACTTAAAAGATAGCATGCAAGTAAGCTTTACAGGAAAAGAGGGATCAAGGATATACTCTTAAAAAGTGATATGATGCGCGTATCTAGTCTTCAATCTTCTAAGTCACATTTCCTTGAGCTTAACGCCATTGTGCTTTTACCTTTTCCTCCTTTGTGGATTAAGCCATATCAACAAGTTTCTCATCATTAGGCTCGTTGACAAGTTTCTCGAAAGCTACCTCCATCGCACGACAACCCAACAAAGCTTGAAACAAGATTAGTCGCGGATGGAACTACTGCGGCTACAGATGGAGAAAAGAAAGGAAAAGGGATTCAAACAAGGAAACAAAGGATAGTGCTAATGGCTTTCGGGGAATTGCCTTTTAAATAAAACAAGACTTTTCTTGAAAAATGCTTCTTTGTAAACAGTTTTGAAAATAGTTTCAGAAGGTTTTTTAAAAACTTTTTCCCAGTCTGGTAACCTTCTGCTCTGATACCAAATGTAACACCCCACCTCCGCTAGGGTCACTCACAAAGGGAATGCACTAGTTTTGGAGGAGCGTTATCGCGGTAAACAAACACAGAAATATTACAAGACAGAACACAAGTAAAACAGCAGAAGAATCAAAAGATAAATTTCATTACATTCAAAAAGAGTCAAAACCTTTTACATCAAATAGCCAAGGTCATTATTTTCCATTACAACAAATTCTTTCTTGCATAAATAAATAAGCATAAACTTAAACATCAAAAGTAGCTTAATTCCCCAAAGGTAGCAGAAATGCAGCCATAGCATAGCTCAAGATCAAATCGTACATGAGCTGAACCGAAAGCAAGCGAAATCCAAGCTAAGTGCTAGAGTTTCCTCCCTGAGAATCTGGGGAGGGGGGACGGAAGAAAAAGAGGCGAAAGAAAAACGGGTCGGTCATAAAGACTGGTAAGTCCAGGTGAATTTCAGCATAAAAACAGATAAAGGTAACATGACATGTATAAACCGAAAGTAAACATACGGATGATGACAAGATAGGCAAGATAGACTAGGATAACATGATAAATCAAGTATAAATCAAGTATAGCATCACGTATTCAAGGTTCGCTGCATCAACTGTACTAGAATCCCAACCCATGTCTTATATTAATCATAAAATGATCCCTTGGCCCAATATCACGAATGACCCATTACTGGGTCCAACGGAACGATCCACTACTCGATCGGCTCCCTACAAGTTCTAGCTCGTCATGTGTCTGTGTCATACGGCCCTGTCACGAATGTAGTCACCTGTGCTAGGTCCACTATAGGGTGTATCAAGCCCTAGGGTGCCAACCACCGACACGAATCAAGAATGCACAGATAAACCTACTGATGCCCAATGCCTGCTTTTTCAACTCCGGACCACGTGCACGACCATAGCCCGCCTGAACCAACACTGGCGCACCAACACAGCCGTCGTTCTGGTCGCTTACAATCAGCCCAGTAATCGTGCCCCACCCTGCCTAGTTCCATGGTACCATGATACATCTAGTTGGTTACTGCTGAAATGGACCGCGTAACTAGGGTTTCCGTCCAACAAGTTAAGTGTTGTCATTTAAATTCGAGACTTAACCCTTATCGGTCTAGCATGTAAAATTGGCTAAGTGTTGTCATTTATGTTCGTGACTTAGCCCTACAATTCACGTGTCAAGTTGGTTAGGTGTTGTCATTCAAGTTCATGACGTAACCCTACCAATCATGTCTCAAGTTGGTTAAGTGTTGTCTTTCATGTCCATGACTTAACCCTATCATGTGGCATTAATTCATTAATGCACCCCAACCTCTCACATTAGACCTGTTGTTGTGGTCACTGGATATGCCGGGCGGTTCCGGGCAGATTTACACCACAACTCAGTCTAACCTCGGGTTTCAAGCGCGATATGACCAAATACTCACATTGGATCCTATTGTTTGCAGTCATTGGATTTGCCGGGCGATTCCGGGCAGATTTACACTGCAAACTCAACCCAACCTCGAGTTGGCCATTTTCAAGTTCATTCTAGTGTCATGTCCATGTTCAAGTTTTCATGTCAAGTTCATGTCAAATTTTCAAGGAAAGTTTCATGCCCACATCAAGATTCAAGTTATAACGATGTTCATGTTTCAAGATTCATGTCAAGTTTCTTGGTGAGTTTCATATAAAGTTTCCTATAATTGCCAATTTTTCCCAATGTTACCCCGTCTAAATATTAGGCTAACAATCTTAGCCTAATTTTCCGTTCGCATGATTTTTGGAACATAATATTAGGCTAAAAACTTAGCCTAATTTAACGCACACAAAATTGGCATAAAGCAATTCATTAACATAAACATGACATAGGTGTAAACTTGGCATTCTTGGCATAGTCAATATGAACACCATAGGTGTGTACTTGCAAAACAATCAACATGAATATCATAGGTGTGATCTTGCGACATATACTAAATCAACATACATATATGTGAATTTGCAACATAGACCAAATCAACTTACATATATGTGAACTTGCAAATCAATCACGAGCATATGAATAAGTGTGAACTTGAAATATGACTTAGGTTTAACATATACACATAAACATGTAGATCTAACATTTATTCATATATATGTTATGATTTTACAACCTAAAACTTGCATAACATGATAAACTACACAACTTGTCATAACAGGTTATACTTCAAGTTCATATACATACGAATAGACTTTTTCATTAATTCCCAATTTAATATGATAATAAAATAGAACCACAGCCATAGATCAATATCATCCAATTCCACATATAACATAATAAACATTATTCTATTACCAATCTATTTTCAAGGCATAACATAACTAAATTGACTAAAACATCACAGGCATATAGATTTGATAACATTATTGATCATGAAATGGTTTGAATAATAATCTAGTTTCAAGAACATGGATAGATCTAAAATAGAAAAATCCCCAAAATCAAGATCCAAGAACAAATAAAGAAAAGGTCTGAATAGAAAACCAAGCTTAGGTCCGATTTCATAGTTATAATCCTAGGCAATAACCTCACGGTCATGAACCTTAGGTGATTAGTCACGATTGTCCTTGTCATGGTCATATGCAATAGTCTTATGTTCATAGTCATAGGCATATGCAAAGTCTTATGTTCATAGTCATAGGCATAGGCATAGTCTTATGTTCACCGTCATAGTCATAGGCATAGTCTTACGTTCATCGTCATAGTCATAGGCATAGTCTCATATTCACCGTCATAGTCATAGGCATAGTCTCATATTCACTGTCATAATCTTAGGCCATTAACAATAGTTTCAACGTCGTAGACAATATTCCCAATAGTCAAGATCAAGAAGAAACCAAGAATAGATATGAATCATACATAAATCACTTCCAAATTATACCATGCACATATTAGATTTATAGTTTTTTATCTAAAAGTAACTGGAACTTACAGATCGTGGTTTAAGAAAGATGTAGAAGTCAAGTCTAGAAATTAGTCGTTGAATCGCTGAATCTTGCTTTGATTGTAGAAGCAAATCCCCAATAGAAAATTCCTAGCCATAGTCTTCAAGAAATAATCTTCACGATTTATTTTTAATTTAATTTACTTAAGGTGGAGGCAGCATAACATTGCAATGGTTTGGTGTGGAGAGAAAGCTAGGTTTAGGGGTGTTTAAATAGGAGAATACGGTAATTTAGAGCCTTCAGATCAGTCCAGAAGCCATCAGAACCACCCAGCTCGAAGACCGATCATCCAACCACTCAGAAGAAGACACGTCATCATAGAACACTCCAGAATTCTGTGCTGAATCTGTATGGGTGCACTTGGCAGGTGCACCAGTGTATTTTTCTACTGGCGCACTTCACAAGTGCGCCAGTGTATTCTGGCATGTTTTCGGTTTTTCTGCCTAACTTCGTTCGTCCATATCTTCTTCATACGTTATCCGTTTTATGCAAACTCGTACTCTATATCAAGCAGAATTTCGAGACGAACGCAATGGCGCAACCCGTTTCCCTTGATTCTTATTTTAAAAATTAATTCTGCCTTGATTTATGGTTTTAACACATTGTTAAAATTCGTGTTGTTACATATTCCTTTTGAATCCCAAGCGAATATAGATATCTCATGAAGACTCCGTCTTTGTGCTTTCACCTAATCAACACCTTTTTCCCTTCCACGTCCCCAACTCTCACCTCTAGCTTCTCGCAATTTACTATTGCCGCATACCTCTTAAGCCAATCCATGCCCAAGATGATCCCAAACCCAGCGAAATTAAGAACAAAGCAATCACACACAAAGGAGCAACCATGACTCGACAACACTAGAGTACGACACAACACGCACAATCTGGATAGACCCCCTGCTGGATTAGTCACGACCAATGGTCTATCACAAGTTTTGGCTTCCAAACCCAAGCGGCACAAAAGCTCATTGCAAATAAAAGAATGCTATGCTCCAGTATCGAACAACACACGAACTAAAACACCATTAATTGAAAGAGTACCTTGCATGACGACACCCTTCCCCTTCTCCTCAGCAATAGGAGCTCTTGAAGAAGATGGTATAGCTTCCAAAGCATATGCCTTCACAACCTGCTTACCCTTAGTCGTTTCTGGAAAATCCTTCTTTTCGTGCCCAGGCTTTCCATGCTTGAAGCGCTTCTTCTTAGCTTTTGGATTCTTGCACTCATTCGAGTAATGACCCTTCTGTTGGTAGCTAAAATCAAACCGCCTCACTCTTAGGATTCTTCTGGCTATCCTTTCCTTTCTGCTGTTACTGCTTCCTCTTCCTATTATTACCATCTTTTTGTGGTTTCTGAACTTCCTTGGTTGCAGCGACAACATTTTCTTCCCTAGGAAACAAACTCTCATGGTGATCAACTTTTTCCACAATCTTCTTGAATGAATCGTCAAGATGACCCAACAATGGCCTTCCAATATAGGTATCCAGACCCATAACAAATTTCTCGTTCTTCTGATAGGGTGTGTCAATGTATGAACGACCCTATTTGGAAAAGGCCTCGAAATATAAAACATAATCAAGCAAGGCCATTCTGTTTTAGCTCTACGAACTTTTTGAATAGAGTAGACTACTGAGTAGTGGAGATAAACTTTGCTTCAAACTTAGCTTGGAATTGCTCCCATCAAATCTCTTCCTCAGGAGTCTCAAGTGTAACTAAATTCCACCATTTCGTGGCTCTGCCCTACAGCTGCATTGATGCAAGCTTTCTCCTTGTTGCACCATCCAATCCCAAGTCTCCAAAGATTCAAACACTAGAATCCATCCACCCTGAACCTCTTTAGCTAGCTCAGATCCTTTGAATGGCTTTCCTCCTAGAGATGTAAAGTCCTTGCATAGCTTTGTGAAATCAACTACTCTAAAAACTTGCACACCTACATCAAACCATAACTACGTAGTGTACCACCATTACCCCTCCAGTATTAGCTTCCCAAGCAGCATGTCTCGATGTTCTTCTACTTATTCTAAATATGCAATTTAGAATAATTAGCCACTTTCAAGAAAACTGCTAAAGGAGAACAAACGCTACTACTATATATGCTAATATATATAGTAAGCATCCAACTGAAATCTACAAGTACGTCTCTCATGCTTAATTACGTCTTAAAACTTTGGCTAAAATCGTTAATCAGAGTTCTGATACCAAATGTGACGACCACCTAAAACCCCTGCAATATACAAGAGGAATAATGCGGTAAAAGGTATACCAAGCGGCTGTGGACGATCATCATAGCTAAATAACATCATCAGAATCTATCTTAACTCACAACGCAAGGATAAAAATATAATAGAACATAAACAACAGGTAGTAACAGTGAAGTATAAAACACTAGACTTTCATAACAACTGGAAAGTAATATCCGTACACTGGGAAATAGTGTTTATACAAATTGCCTCACTACAACACTTATAGAATAACAAACAGGGGAAATCCAAATACTATATAGTAGAAAGATAGTATGCCAGCCTCCATCTCACTACTGAACTGCCACATTTTCCTCACTAGGCTATCACCTGTGACCTGCCACCTAGTATGCCCATCCACAACTAGATGAACAACCCAAGGTAATAAGAGGGAAACATAAAACCTTGAGTTAGACAACAGTCTTAGTGAGCGATAAAACAACTAATAAACATCAATAATAAATTATATGAGAATGGATAGATAAACATACTAATCTACCCATAACACTAGAGAAAAACTCAACCCTATCTTCCCTACATTAGACAATGATAACCTTTACAACAACGTTTTCAACCATACATCCATGTAAACCAGATCACTCATTCAATCATGGCAAAGCACTCATGACATCCAAATTATAAATAAATAAATATATATATGTCATGCAAATCACCCTAATCGAACTCAACATCCATCATACAAAGTCCCCAGAGGCCTAAACCAGTATTAGTCAAGCACCCAAGGAACGTCTCCTTCGATGTAGGACAACCTACATGAGATGGTAGAAACAGAACAACCAATCATCCATGACTGACTCTAGCTATCACCGCCAATCCTGCTTTGAAACCATCGTTAGTCATATGATGGCCAACCTTGCCATATGTCAAGGGAAAATGGTACCCCAATTCTAGCATAAACTCCATACGCCTTTCAAAGATATGTATGCATGTCCAACCTTGACAACTTGGCCTTTCAACGATACCTAGGGTACTCGACCTACAACCTGTCTTTTAGGTGCCCCTATTGTACCCCTGCTTTGAGCCTGCTAGAACCTACGAAAATGATAATCTTTCGGCCTTCGCATCTCTAGTCAACCAACCTGACGACCTTTCATAGCTCAAGCAACCTTCTCAAACAACCATTATACACCAACTCATGACCTTTGAGTTGCCACCTCATTGGTTGTTCTACACCGATCAACGAACATCTTCAACCCTTGAGTATTCCCACTTGAATTTTCCTCCAAGTCACAACACCTCTGAACCAAATAACATTACTGCGCCGTGGCTAGGGTTCGGGGGGTTGCCCCCGATTTTTTTCTATACCCTTTGGTTAAAATCTGGAACATACCCAAAAAATATAATTTTTCAAAAATGACCCGGTGTCTGCTTAACTAATCACGACATGACTATCCAAGCCATACATGACATGGCTTGCCAAGTCATCCACGGCATGAGTCCTCATACAAACCATGACTTGACTCCCCATGCCGACCCACGACTTGTCCCTACTCCACTTAAGTCATTTTGACGAAACCAAAACCTTAAGTTGTTGTTTCAACCAAGTCGGTCTCTCCATGTCGGTCAACCTTGTCGGTCTCTCCACGTCGGTCAACCATGTTGGTCAACCTATGTCGTGCTGCAACTTGACTTCATGAAAATCACTCCATTTCCTACAACTTGGCATTACACGTCTTAGTTTTCTGCACCTTGGATTCTAGCGGCTTGCTTCCTGTTCCTTGGCTTCTGGCAGCTTGGCTCATGCGGCTTGGCTCATTTTCTTGGAGAAGAAGAAATACAACATGAGTCCACCTATGACCATTATTGATTGAAAACGACATACTTAAGGTCGGACCCAAAATAACTCCAAATTTGACCAAATCTTCGATAAACGTCAATGACGATGAAACTGAATCATTCCAAACATCCAAATCAATCATAAACAATTCAAGAAATCATCAACTACATCAAAATTACCATTATCATTATTAAATAACGATAATTAATTAATTCAACCAAAATGATGGATTTAACTTGCATAAACATATGTAGTAACAAGGAAATTACCGGTTTAAAGTTGCTAGATTAGATCCTATGGTGATTCAAATAAAATAAAATTTACTATGATGTAGATCTAAGGAAATCGACTTGAATTTGATGAAAAAAAAGATCAAACAACATATACTTGATTAAATCCGTGTGAGAGATGCGTATCACTCACCAATTCTTCGGAACAACTCAAAATCAATGAATTATGATTTTGAACAGAGAAGGATTAGCTTCAAACTCTTGATTGTGGTGAAATCTCCCTTCGACTAATGTGGATCTAGCTTCAAATGATGTAGATCTTCAATCTTCACAAGTAGATCTAGAATTTTAATGGTGGAAAGGTGTATTTGATTGAGCAAGGAGAATAACGAGCTCAACCAAATGAGAGAATGAAGAAAGAAAACTATTCTCCATGCACCTAACCCCCTATTTATAGCCTCCCACCGGCCCACCAACGGGCTTCTTCAAATTAGTCCATTATGGCTTAAAAACCCGAACAACCCATTGTTAAATCTTAAAACAATGATTCTCCCAAATCGCTGGAAATAAATTAATGTAACCACGCTACGGAAAGACAAACATCATTTCCTTTACAATGGCACATGTATCACCACATGATTAGACCTGAGTCAAAAGTTATGCCCTATACAAGACCGATAGGGGAAAAATTATCACCAACGAAATTGGTAAAAATTATGGACATGTATCAAATCCTCATAAACAACATGTTAAACTAGGAGAATCATCCAACCCTCAGGAAATAAAATAAAAATATTTCTCGATCTATTGATACGTAAAATGCGGGTTGTTACATATTTTTGGAGACTTGGTTATAGATGATGTAATGAAGAGGTAGCTTGCATCAAGACAATTGCAAGGCAGAACCATAGAGTGGTGGAACTCTGTTACGCTTGAGACTCTAGATTACGAGATTTCGTGGGGGTTATTGTAACACCCCACACCCGCTAAGGTCACTCACTAAGGGAATGCCTTAGCTTCGGTGGAGTATTTTTAGTGAGTATAGAACAGAAAAATTACAACAAGACAGATATAAGTAATACTTGAAAATTTAAAACATCATTTCATTGCAGCGGAAAGT
Organism: Allium sativum; assembly: GCA_030737875.1. Lineage (NCBI taxonomy): Eukaryota > Viridiplantae > Streptophyta > Magnoliopsida > Asparagales > Amaryllidaceae > Allium > Allium sativum. The sequence continues at coordinate 587,145,456 of CM060920.1, forward strand.
AAAACATGTTTGGTTACATCACAAAACCATAACAAGAGTCAAGTACATAATATCCAGCCTGATAAAATAGAAGTACATAATCCCACTACATAGATAATAGCCATAATAGAAAAGATAAACCGAGCTTTACTTCTACGGTCCATGCCCCAAAAGATAGATGTAGCGGTCTGATCCAAGCCCACTAGTGCTAGGCCCATTCTGAAAACCTGAGGGTTGGGAAAAAGATTAAAAAAACAACGGGGTCAGACATAAGTCTGAGCGAGTCCTATAACCTTAACAATACAATCATTAAAGTAATTAGGGTATGATATAAACAAGGTACGGTACCTCTGGGGATAATGACTACACTAAGTAGCCAACTAAACACAGGATGTATTAAGATAACCGAAAAGACGCATTTACCCACCCAAGGATAATTACTACACTACACCACCCCAGATCTACCCACCCAAGGGTAATTCCTACACTGCACCACAACAGTTCTACCCACCCAAGGGTAATTCCTACTTAAAGGTTGATCCCACTAAGTGTACTTAGTAATTTTTAATAGTAGTTTCGTGTACCCCTAGCTGACTACATAGGTGTCGTCTGCCCCTATCTCCACTAGGTGCACCCACTACTCCCCAAGCGATCGGCTCCCTAACGTAGATACCCGTGCTGGCCCCACAGTGGGGTGTATCATTCCCCAAAGTGGCAACCTGATAATATCAACGGTGCACGGCTTATACCTATATGGTGCAACAACGTCTTACTTACCAGCCCGGGTCCACACACGCATATGAAACCCGTTGGACTTGCGTTGCCACCGCTGACCCGTTTTGGCCTCTTACAGTCAAGCCCTATATGCGTGTCCCGTCCTCGACTTGGGTCGAGCCCACAAAGATACGTTTGGGATATTGGTTGAAATGCCCCCCCCCCCACAGGCTACCCACCTAAGCTTGTGATTTCTAGTGAATCCCACTTAACCCTTTAACCATGTCCACTTACATGTTATAAATTTTGGTTAAGTCTTTTAATCATATTTTAATTGCCACTCAAGACACCCACTAGATTTCCACATGCCACCCAAGGCACTTACTTGATTCCCACATGCCACCCAAGGCACTTACTTAACCCTTTAATCATGTTTAATTACATGTTCCACTTTGGTTAAGTATTCTAATCGTATTTTCTATTTCCACCCAAGGCAACCCACTAGTTTCCTCATGCCACCCAAGGCACCCCCACTAGTTACTACATGCCACCCAAGGCACCCACTTAACCCCTCATGCCCCACAACATGCTAATTTGGTTAAGTGTTTCTTAATTAATTAAGATCGTAACCTTTGTAAAGACCTCTCACATTAGACTGTCTTTTATGGCAGCTGGATATGCCGGTTGGTTCCGGGCAGCCTTACACCATAACAGAGTCTAACCTCGTGTCTTTACACTTGTCACGTATTTATTTTATGACTAAGACCTCTCACATTGGGCCAATCATTTGTAGCCGCTGGATTTGCCGGTCGGTTCCGGGCAGTCTTATGCTACAAAAGGGTCCAACCTCGTGCCTTAGTCGATTAATTACACCTAATTAATCACCCCCATAATTTGTATTAATTATCCCTAATTAATTACAAATTTCAAGAATATGGGTAGACCTAACTCAATAGGTAAATTCCCAATTCCATAATATGGGTAGACCTAACTTAATAGGTAAATTCCCAATTCCATAATATGGGTAGACCTAACTTAATTGGTAAATTCCCAATTATGTCCATTCACTTTATGTTGTGCTTAAGCATACCCATTTCACACCATTTTATTAACATGCATATTAGCCCCATCGTTCCCCACGTAATTCGTTCTCATAACATGACATAATAAAGGGAAGATTCATCACAAATGCCATGGGTTTAACCAACATAGCATATAAATTTATCATGGGTTTAAAAGGTGTCAACTTGCATATATGAGCATACATTAAACCCAACTAGCATTTAACCCAAACTTGCATGAAGCACATATGTCACAAAGGGGGTAACTTGCATATGATTCTTATGTCATACAAAGGTGTGAACTTGCATAGCATGTCACATGTTAACTTGCATATAACAAAACACATAACTTGCATAACATGTTACATATGAACTTGCATATAATCATGCACATAACTTGCATATAACCAAACACATAACTTGCATAACATGTTACATATGAACTTGCATATAATCATGCACATAACTTGCATATAACCAAACACATAACTTGCATAACATGTTACATATGAACTTGCATATAATCATGCACATAACTTGCATATAACCAAACACATAACTTGCATAACATGTTACATATGAACTTGCATATAATCATGCACATAACTTGCATTACATGTTACATATGAACTTGCATATAATCTCACATATAGCTTGCATAACATGTTACATATGAACTTGCATATAATCTCACATATAGCTTGCATAACATGTTACATATGAATCAATGTTCAACATAGTGTTTTGCATAATGAGCATCATAAAACATAGCATTAAACTTGCATAACATATAGCATAAAACTTGCAAAACACACAACATACACTATACTAAACTTGCATAAACACATTGATCCACAAACATAGCCATATCTTATCATATCCTATCATAATCAATTTAACAATTGATTATTAAGGCTATAGAAACTCACCACTAAACTCCAATAAGCAAACCCTTGCCAAAAATCACCCAAAAACTCTAGCCTTGAAAATAAAGCTTGCAACTTGATGATGAATGCAAGCTAATGATCACTCATACAACTTATAAATGCTTGTATGAACATGAAAGCCTTTATAGAAATAGTTTATAAAGAGGATGGAGGCTAGGGTTTTGAGTGGAGGCCATGATCATAGAAAATTTTGGCATAGTTTAGTTAGAGGTTAGGATTATGATCATTTAGGGCTAGCTTAGGGTCTTATTTATAGATTAGGCAAGTGTTTTAGGCCATTAGATTAACCCTAAATTAGATTAGGACCATCAGATCTCGGAAGCTTCCAGAAACCAGCCCCAAAACACAGCCCAAACCCTAAAATGGTGCACCAGGCAAAACTGCCCGGCTGGCATGTGTCGACAGCCAAGTCGACAGGGCTGTCGACTTGGGTCCTACCAAGTCAACTGCCAAGTCGACAGGCCTGTCGACTTGCATGGCTGGCGGGAAATTTCCCCCCTAGCCTTCCAGACCCGAAATTCGAAATTTGAACTTGAAATTCAAATCTGTTTTTGAACTTTGAATTTTCTGAAAACTTCATTAGGCCATAACTGGGCCATACGGACTCCGATTCTCGAAAACTCGGACTCTATTTCGCGTATTTTTCCGAGACGAATGCCATGACGCAGCCCGTTTCCCCCAATTCTCACATCTAAGATTATTTATTCTGTAATTAGTGAATATTAGTATTAACTAAAATTCGGGGTGTTACATTCTCCCCTCCTTAAAGGATTTCGTCCCCGAAATCTCTAAGCTAAGGAGAATGCATATCCTACCATCTACTCAATCCATCAAACAGGGGCATCCATTGTCCTTAAAACAATTTCTAATGATGTATGAGCATATGCAAAAAGTGTGTGTATTTGTTCCCTATCTAATGTATGAACATATGCAAACCATGATAGTGCCATGCATCCAATATGTATGCGAGAGAACCCTATCGACACATACTATATCTACATGAGTGCACAATCATTCACCAAAATGCATCATCCATATGATAACACAACCATTATACATCCATAAATATAGCTACCTACACACCCAATTATATGCAATATGCAATATGAAGTGATTGAGCCGATCTAGTGTCTAGAGTGTGTGTATATGCGTCTACGAGCAACCACTAGCAAACACTTGCATCCACATGCATCCATCAATCATAACATGTCTCAAACACATGTTTAAACCATAGGTTTACCCTATCTAAAGGTCAAAAGTACTAACGAGAGGACATACTAAAGACAGATAAGTACTAGTCAAACGATAAAGGAGAAGTTAAAAGACATACCCTCAAAAAGGAATGGGTATAATGAACGCATTTTCGCTTCTGTCTCCCAAGTAGCGATGCTCTCATCTTCTCCCCATTACACTTTGACTAGTTGAACCTCCCTGTTTCTCAACCTCTTAATCTCTGACCCAAGGATGCGTGTAGGAGCTCGTCGAATAGTCGCATCACGCTCTATCTCTACTTCTCTAAGCAAGCTCGGCTCTACCACCTCTGCGGTCACATGTAGGCACTTCCTCAAATGTGACACATGGAATACATCATGTACACCACTAAGTCTGTCGGGCAACTCCACTCTATAGGCCATCTGTCCAATCCTTTCCTTAATAGGAAACGGTCCAACAAGCTTTGGTGCTAACTTCCCAACAGATCCAAAGCGAACCACATTCCGTAACGGAGATACTTTGACAAAGACCATGTCCCCAACATCAAACTCAAGCTCTGTTCTCCTCTTGTCCGCATAAGATTTCTGTCTGTCTTGCGCCGCTTTCATCCTTCTTCGAATCAAATCAATCTTTTCCGAAGTCTTTCTAACCATATCGGGCCTAAGAAAGATCTCGTCCGTAGATTCCCACCAACATGTAGGTGATCAACAAGGCCTTCCATAAAAAAAAGCTTCGAAAGGAGCCATGCCAATACTAGACTGAAAGTTGTTATTATATGCGAACTCCACCAATGGAAGATGCTCTTCTCATGTACCTCCAAAATCTAAGATACATAGCCTCAAAAGGTCTTCTAAAATGCGATTCACCCTCCCGGTCTGGCCGTCCGTCTGAGGATGATTTACGGTGCTCAAACACAACTGAGTCCCTACTGCCTCTTTCAAACTCTTCCAAAACTCGCTAGTGAAGATAGGATCTCGATCACTCACTATGCTGGAAGGTACACCATGCAATCTAACAATCTCTCGAATGTAGACTGAAGCTAGCCATTGAGCGGTCCTCTTACTCTTCACGGGTATAAAATGGGCACTCTTAGTAAGTTTGTCTATCCCAACCCAAATTCCCGTATTACCCTTCCTCGATCTTGGTAATCCATTGACGAAATTCATCGAGACACTATCACACTACCATAGCGGAACCTCCAATGGGTGAAGCAACCCACCGGGTTTCTTTTGCTCCGCTTTTACTTGTTGGCACACCAAGCATCTAGCGACATACTCGGCCGCGTCTTTCTTCATACCGGCCCAAAAGAAAACTCGCTTCATGTCTTGGTACATCTTGTCCCTACCGGGATGAATGGTCATCTTCGAACGATGTGCATCATCAAGTATAGCCTTCCTCAAACCCTCGTCTTGCGGTACACAAAGTCTACCGTCTCTACGCAACCACCCCTTACCATCTAGGGTGTACCTACTCAAATGGCTGGACGACTCCCCCTCCTCATGAGCTTCTCTACTAACTCAACCAACTATGGGTCGTCTCGCTGCGCCAATCCGCCCCAAAAGAGTAGGCCTAACCTCCAAGGAGGCTAGCAAACCGGGTACAAAGTTAACGGAAGGTCTAAAGTCAAACATAGAAATAAACTCTAAGCTCCGTCGTTCAACGAACAATGAACTCAAGGACAAGCTTTTTCTACTTAAGGCGTCCGCTACCACGTTACCCTTGCCATGGGTATACGCTATCTCAAACTCATAGGATGCTAAGAATCCCATCCCCTTTTGCTGTCCTAAGACTATGCGCTCGAAGAGTCTCCAACACTTCCCTAAAATGTAGGGCATGCTCTTCTCCACTTTTAGAGAAAACCAGGATATTACCCCATCCAAAATCATCACAACTGTCCATCTCTCACGCAGACCATCCTAGTCGAACTTGACATCCCCCAAGTGCAAGCCCCAAAAGCCTAAACCAATATCAGACAAACACCCAAGGGATATCTCCTTCGAGTTCAGACGACCTACGTGAGATGATACTAGTAAAAATGGCTAAACAATTAAGACTTTGACCAACTTTGGATGTCCTCGCCAGTCTCGCTCCAAAACCACCGTTTTTCCCCTAACTGGCTTTGCTCAACCTATTAAGCACACACGAAAACTTATTTCGCTCCTAGAAAAGACCAAGATGTCATTTACAAAGACCATCACAAACTTATTTAGGTACTCCCTGAACACCCTTCTCATCAAATCAACAAAGTATGCGGGGGCGTTCGTCAAACCAAATGGCATCACCAGCCACTCATAAAAACCATCCGGAGTCCTAAAGGCAGTCTTCTCTATACTATCCTCAGCCACTCTCAACTGACGAAACCCCGTGGCTAAGTCCAACTGCGAAAATACTGAGGCGCCAACTAACTGATTAAAGAGATCACCAATCCTCGGCAATGGGTGTCTATTCTTCTTTGTAAGCTTATTGAGTTCTCTATAGTCTACACAAAGTCTGAGGGACCCATCCGCCTTCGTAGCAAAAACTACTGGAGCACCCTACTCCGATATACTTCGTCTTATGAGCCCCTTCTCAAGCAACTCCCCTACTTGCTTATGGAGTTCCCTCCTCTCACGAGGAGCCATGTGGCGCACTGACAAAGATACTGGTTTAGCATCATCTTCCAGATATATTTGGAGGTCTATCTCCCGCTTCGGAGGTAAGCCCTTCGCCTCCTCAAACACATCCGAGTATTCCCGGACCACTCTAGCAGATTGCAAACTCTCAACCGAAGCGTCAAGCGATTCAAGATAACTTAGCATAACAGAATCTATGGGATTTCACAAGATCTCGAGAGTGTTACCCAAGCGGGTCATGGGCCTAACAGCTCTCCTTTCGCAATCAAGAACGACACCATTACTGGATAACCAGTCCATGCACAAAACTAACCCATAGCCCGTGAAGCCCAAAAAGCATCACATCTAAACTCAACACTAAGTATAGAAAGTTTCAAACCCAAACACATCATGGAGCCCCAATTGGGTTTGAAACAACTAATGGATCATCTACTAAACTGGTGTCTAAGTGCAGTGACTCAACTAACAATGATGAGATAAACGAACTCGATGCGTCAGAATCAAATAAAGTCCGAACCGGATAATAAAGAAATCCAAATTCCAACCTAGACGGTCCTATCCCCATCTGGTACACTAGCCGTGAGGGAATACAACTACCCTCTAGGAGATTCCGTACCTTGCCCTTGCCTCTTTGGACAATCCTAATAAGGTGTCCTATTCCTCCCAAAAGGATAACTACTAGCCCTCTTCTTCCCATTCTTCACTCGTAACCTCCCATCAAAATGAGGTTTCGCTCTTCATTAACCAAACAACTATTTGAGCCTTCTTCCCATCGTCTGTCCAATAGGTACCTACAAGTCCTCCTCCTTCTTGAACCAACTTCTAGTCCGACTAATGTCTAAGTCCCTTGAAGTGGTTTTCCATTCTTATCTATCTTAGAAAGATCATCTATATGCGGAGGGGAAACTCAAAACGAGAGAGGAAGAGATTCAAAACGGAGAATTCAAAAGATAAAGATATGGCTATCGGGGATTATGCTTTTCTTTCAAAAACTTTTCTCTTAAAAGACATGTTTTTGAAAATACTCCTTTCAAAAATATTCTTAGAAAATAGTTTTTCTAAAAAATTTATCTGTTCTGGTAACCTTAAGCTCTGATACCACGTGTAACACCCCACACCCGCTAAGATCACTCACTAAGGGAATGCCTTAGCTTCGGTGGAGTATTTTTAGTGAGTATAGAACAGAAAAATTACAACAAGACAGATATAAGTAATACTTGAAAATTTAAAACATCATTTCATTGCAGCGGAAAGTAAAACATGTTTGGTTACATCACAAAACCATAACAAGAGTCAAGTACATAATATCCATCCTGATAAAATAGAAGTACATAATCCCACTACATAGATAATAGCCATAATAGAAAAGATAAACCGAGCTTTACTTCTACGGTCCAAGCCCCAAAAGATAGATGTAGCGGTCTGATCCAAGCCCACTAGTGCTAGGCCCACTCTGAAAACCTGAGGGTTGGGAAAAAGATAAAAAAAAACAACGGGGTCAGACATAAGTCTGAGCGAGTCCTATAACCTTAACAATACAACATTAAAGTAATTAGGGTATGATATAAACAAGGTACGGTACCTCTGGGGATAATGACTACACTAAGTAGCCAACTAAACACAGGATGTACTAAGATAACCGAAAAGACGCATTTACCCACCCAAGGATAATTACTACACTGCACCACCCCAGATCTACCCACCCAAGGGTAATTCCTACACTGCACCACACCAGTTCTACCCACCCAAGGGTAATTCCTACTTAAAGGTTGATCCCACTAAGTGTACTTAGTAATTTTTAATAGTAGTTTCGTGTACCCCTAGCTGACTACATAGGTGCCGTCTGCCCCTATCTCCACTAGGTGCACCCACTACTCCCAAAGCGATCGGCTCCCTAACGTAGATACCCGTGCTGGCCCCACAGTGGGGTGTATCATTCCCCAAAGTGGCAACCTGATAATATCAACGGTGCACGGCTTATACCTACACGGTGCAACAACGTCTTACTTACCAGCCCAGGTCCACACACGCATATGAAACCCGTTGGACTTGCGTTGCCACCGCTGACTCGTTTTGGCCTCTTACAGTCAACCCCAATATGCGTGTCCCGTCCTCGACTTGGGTCGAGCCCACAAAGATACGTTTGGGATATTGGTTGAAATGGGCCCCCCCACAAGCTACCCACCTAAGCTTGTCATTTCTAGTGAATCCCACTTAACCCTTTAACCATGTCCACTTACATGTTATAAATTTTGGTTAAGTCTTTTAATCATATTTTAATTGCCACTCAAGGCAACCACTAGATTTCCGCATGCCACCCAAGGCACTTACTTGATTCCCACATGCCACCCAAGGCACTTACTTAACCATTTAATCATGTTTAATTACATGTTCCACTTTGGTTAAGTATTCTAATCGTATTTTCTATTGCCACCCAAGGCAACCGACTAGTTTCTCATGCCACCCAAGGCACCCCCACTAGTTACTACATGCCACCCAAGGCACCCACTTAACCCCTCATGCCTCACTACATGCTAATTTGGTTAAGTGTTTCTTAATTAATTAAGATCGTAACCTTTGTAAAGACCTCTCACATTAGACTGTCTTTTATGGCAGCTGGATATGCCGGTTGGTTCCGGGCAGCCTTACACCATAACAAAGTCTAACCTCGTGTCTATACACTTGTCACGTATTTAGTTTATGACTAAGACCTCTCACATTGGGCCAATCATTTGTAGCCGCTGGATTTGCCGGTCGGTTCCGGGCAGTCTTATGCTACAAAAGGGTCCAACCTCGTGTCTTAGTCGATTAATTACACCTAATTAATCACCCCCATAATTTGTATTAATTATCCCTAACTAATTGCAAATTTCAAGAATATGGGTAGACCTAACTCAATAGGTAAATTCCCAATTCCATAATATGGGTAGACCTAACTTAATAGGTAAATTCCCAATTCCATAATATGGGTAGACCTAACTTAATAGGTAAATTCCCAATTATGTCCATTCACTTTATGTTATGCTTAAGCATACCCATTTCACACCATTTTATTAACATGCATATTAGCCCCATCGTTCCCCACGTAATTCGTTCTCATAACATGACATAATAAAGGGAAGATTCATCACAAATGCCATGGGTTTAACCAACATAGCATATAACTTTATCATGGGTTTAAAAGGTGTCAACTTGCATATATGAGCATACATTAAACCCAATTAGCATTTAACCCAAACTTGCATGAAGCACATATGTCACAAAGGGGGTAACTTGCATATGATTCTTATGTCATACAAAGGTGTGAACTTGCATAGCATGTCACATGTTAACTTGCATATAACCAAACACATAACTTGCATAACATGTTACATATGAACTTGCATATAATCATGCACATAACTTGCATATAACCAAACAAATAACTTGCATAACATGTTACATATGAACTTGCATATAATCATGCACATAACTTGCATATAACCAAACACATAACTTGCATAACATGTTACATATGAACTTGAATATAATCATGCACATAACTTGCATATAACCAAACACATAACTTGCATAACATGTTACATATGAACTTGCATATAATCATGCACATAACTTGCATTACATGTTACATATGAACTTGCATATAATCTCACATATAGCTTGCATAACATGTTACATATGAACTTGCATATAATCTCACATATAGCTTGCATAACATGTTACATATGAATCAATGTTCAACATAGTGTTTTGCATAATGAGCATGATAAAACATAGCATTAAACTTGCATAACATATAGCATAAAACTTGCAAAACACACAACATACACTATACTAAACTTGCATAAACACATTGATCCACAAACATAGCCATATCTTATCATATCCTATCATAATCAATTTAACAATTGATTATTAAGGCTATAGAAACTCACCACTAAACTCCAATAAGCAAACCCTTGCCAAAAATCACCCAAAATCTCTAGCCTTGAAAATAAAGCTTGCAACTTGATGATGAATGCCAGCTAATGATCACTCATACAACTTATAAAAGCTTGTATGAACATGAAAGCCTTTATAGAAATAGTTTAGAAAGAGGATGGAGGCTAGGGTTTTGAGTGGAGGCCATGGTCATAGAAATTTTTGGCATAGTTTAGTTAGAGGATAGGATCATGATCATTTAGGGCTAGCTTAGGGTCTTATTTATAGATTAGGCAAGTGTTTTAGGCCATTAGATTAACCCTAAATTAGATTAGGACCATCAGATCTCGGAAGCTTCCAGAAACCAGCCCCAAAACACAGCCCAAACCCTAAAATGGTGCACCAGGCAAAACTGCCCGGCTGGCATGTGTCGACAGCCAAGTCGACAGGGCTGTCGACTTGGGTCCTACCAAGTCGACTGCCAAGTCGACAGGCCTGTCGACTTGCATGGCTGGCGGGAAATTTCCCCCTAGCCTTCCAGACCCGAAATTCGAAATTTGAACTTGAAATTCAAATCTGTTTTTGAACTTTGAATTTTCTGAAAACTTCATCAGGCCATAACTGGGCCATACGAACTCCGATTCTCGAAAACTAGGTCTCTATTTCGCGTATTTTTCCGAGAAGAACACCATGACGCAGCCCGTTTCCCCCAATTCTCACATATGAGATTATTTATTCTGTAATTAGCGAATATTAGTATTAACTAAAATTCGGGGTGTTACAGTTATCCTAAGTCAAATTTCAGATGAAGTTTATTTCTACAATTAAGAAGTCTATTCTGTTTATGATGATTATGGAGCTTGAACAAAATGGTCGACCAGTATTGGATTATGTTTCTTGATTTCAAAGCTTTGTCCAAGTATGCTCGTTCGTATAATGAGATCCTTACCAGAAGAACGAGAAGTTTTCCATAAGCTTTTGTGTCATTTGGGTTTGAAACCCAAGATATTTAATAGACCATTTATTGTGACTAATCTAGTCAAGGGTTCATCTAGTTTGTGTATGATTTTTCATGGTTGCTCCTTTTTATGTGATTTATTTGTTTTGAACTTCGCTGGGTTTGGGATTATTTCGGGTATTGACTGGCTCAAAGGGTATGCGGCAAAAATGGATTGCGAGAAGTTGGAGGTGACAGACAGGAATGTGGAAGGGCGAATGTTTGTGATTCGGTGTACGCCCGAAGATGGTGTCTTCGTGAGCTATTTGTATTTACTTGTGACTCCACAGGAAGACTTGTCATCGGTGCCAATTGCAAGTGAGTTTAAGGATGTCTTTGACGAGGTCAATGGCTTGTCGCCGCATTATGAGATTGGGTTCAAAATCGAATTGGTTGAGGGTGCTAGACCTATCATTACGCCTCTTAGGCGGATGGCGTCTGAGTAACAATAAAAGTTACTGTAACAACCCGAATTCCGATAGACCAATTTTTTTTTCAAAATTCTAATCTATCGAAACTCGTGTTGGTTTTTCTGGTATCTTGTAGAAAAGACAGAGATAATGAACATATCAGAGCTTAGAAAACATCTCACAGCGGAATGAAATAGAATAAAATATAATCAAATATAGCCTTATGCAGATAATAATACTGCCTAACCAGTATCCAAAGCTATCATATCTCTACTACAAATCTAACCTGCAAGTATGTTATAAGAAGGGGGTCAGAACAAAAGTTCTGGTGACCGGATTTAAACTACACATTTTGGATAACCCAACATATACCATTCAACAACATTATCTTATTTATTAGGGTGCTTAGGTTAAAAACACTCAAGTCTTACACACACGTCATACACATCGACTTCCCAGTGGATTAACCTTATGTTGACGACAAAAAATGTCGAAAACACTAAAGACTATAGTTTTGGTCGCAAGACTAAGTAAAAGAAAGCGGTAAATGACACAAAGAATTTATAGTGGTTCGGCCTCGGTAGAGGCCCACGTCCACTTTGGAAAGGTGTTGGAATATTATTAATCACTCAAGCATTACAAGGTAGATGCATGCTCGTGAAATCTCATTACATTCACTTTCATAATTATCATATGCTAAGTATTTAGGAAAAAAGATATTTAATCCTTCTTCCTCCTCAAATAGGAGATGCCATTAATGATGCTCGTGAAGCACTATGGAGGTCCCAAGTGCTAGTAATCCAACCCCTTTGAAGTGTGATGTTAAGGGCTATTTATGGGAGAGGTGTTAGGTAGGATTAGGTAAGAGTAGGTAAGAATGGGGGGCCACATGCAAAAATTCGCACCCGCCACCTGCACCTTTGTAAAATTCGAGCCCAGCCCCGGGTGCGAAATTTCGCACCTGTTGGATGCGGAATTTCGCACCTACTGGGTGCGGAATTTCAAACCAACTGGGTGCGCAATATCGCATTCTCTTGGGTGCGATGTCCACCTCTAGAGGGGCGCAAGGACAGCAGATACGGATGTTCCGGACTTGTGACCCATTCAGGATTAGAGGTCTTAGTTCAGAACTGAGTGGCGTGGTCCCTTCTCAATCCAATTTCCGTCGCTCCTAGGCGTCCCTCTCGGCCTTAGCTCCACAAGATGCGTTGAGTTGAGCATGTCTGATGTACTTATGGGAACCGAACCAAAAAGCCAGTTAACGTTTGCCCTCCAAAGCACCTCTTGTCTCGACATGATGTGCTTTGCATTAGTTGAGATAATAGCCGAGTTGTTGATTCATCCTACAATTCAAAGGAAGACAAGCATTAGCTGTTGGGCTCGTTCGCTCTGGGTTGGCGAATGAGCCATTTATGGGGGCTGCGCCGTACTCAGGTCGCTAAGTATCCGTAGTGCGTCGCCTCCATGGATGCATAAATAATTTATTTAATTATTTAAATAATGGTTTGGTAAGTTAAAATAATCAAAATTAAATTATATTGAATATTTAACTAATTTAAATAATAAAATAATATATTTAATTTCCGAAATAGTCGGAAATAGTGGAATTCACAATATTGTGTGAATTGGATCATTTATAATATATAATTCTGTTTAGAGTTGAATTATATTAATGAATATATTATATAAACGATAGTTGAACGCACAATTATATTATAATTATAAACGAGCTCGAAATGTCGCGGTAGTTCGTAATCTGGCGATTCGAATTTTAAACGAATATACATAATCTGTTTTAAGTCGGATTTCTGTGAAACAAGAAATGTTCGGAGCTAGTGAAACATATTTTTCTAACGGGAGAGAAAAATCGAGATTTCATCGTGTAGATTGTGAGATATTTCCAAATCAAATTTTAAAATACTCTCTATGGAATTCGTTTATAATTTATAATGATTTATTTATATTATAAATGGATTTTTCAACATAAATTGAATACTTATTTAATCTGGATTTGAAATGTTGAGTTATAAATTCAGATAGGAATATTTTGGAGCTGTATTATATTCTATATGAATATATATGGTAATATTAATTTATTAATATTAAATTTAATTGTTTTTAAATATATTAATATTTAAATGGGTTTATTTAGAGCTTTAAAAATAGCCAGTTTTGCAAACGCCCTCCGTTTTTGACGAAACTAATTTTGTTGGATCTGGAATATTAAATTATTGTTAGATTACAATTTTCGTGATTTTTGGAGTTAGTACGTGGTCGTACGGTATTTTAATATGAAAAACAGTCGATAATTTGACTTTAAAAATATGCTGTATGAGCAAATGGATTCGGAATTCGACGAAACAAGTTTCTTTGGGTCGGTAATGTCGAACTGTAGCTGCCTGTCCATTTTTCGCGAATTTGGATATTGTATTTGATCGTATGAATTTTTAAATGTTAAATACAAACAGCGATTGATTATAATTGAATTAAATAATCAATTAAAAATAAAATAAAATATTTTCTTAATCCTATAAATATCCATTAAATTCTTCTAACTCTAGTATTTCATTTTCTTTGGTCAAATTTCTACGACAAACCAATTCTTAGCTTTGAAATTCATTATTAAATAGGATAAAAATCCAAAAATCACGTGATATATACTTTTAGTGCTGAGAGGGGGCTACTTCAAACAAATGTGCCTTTGTTGGGGATCGACAACTTTATATTCGATGGGGTTTTAACCACAGCGAAACTAGGGTTTGGATTCTTTGAGAATGGATGTTGTAATCCATGGTGTGGTTTTCTTTTTTGGGTTCACGATGGAAAATGGCAACTTCCGTTTGTTTTTGGTGGATTCCAGTAAATGTTCATATCGCGAGTTTTGTCTGGTGCTTGGAAGAATGGTTTTATCACAATGAGGAGATTGGGTGCGAGCTAGACGGTGTTTGCTGGAAGATGGAGTGCTCGAGAATAGTGAGCTAATGGAATGGTCGGTTGGAGGATTTGTGTTATGGAGAGGGAGTTGTTGTGGAAGGAAGAATCGACTACGGTGGTCTACAAGAAGTCGCGAGCGTCTGATTTTGGGAGAGAAGAAGTAGTAGACGGGGCGGAGAAATTTGAATGGGCCGTTGCGAAGTTAAGGGGCTAAAGCCCACTAAACCTTTACATTAAGTTTATTTTAAAAATAAAATAGTCTGTTAACTTGTATTTATAATATCTTTGCCGTACAGTGTCAAATTAACGAATGCTCAGATACGTTGGGATCATATGGACGAGAGATACATAATGGAACTGACTGGGAGTGAATTGTAGATCGTTACAATCTATAGCGAAATAAATTGTTCGATATGAAACAACAAAAATTATCGTTATTTAACAATAAGTGTCCAATGTGAGTAAAATTCACCAACTCTGGCAGTTTATATTTTTATAGGTATAATTTAGTGTTGATAAATGATGATTGATTGTTGTGTGATGATTGTTCGGTTGTATTGCTGATTTAGTGGTTGAAATTATAGATAATGATATATATATATATAAATCGTCAATCAAATATTGATTCTGTTTATCGGAATATTTAATATTGAAATGAAATCAATGTTATTTATATTGTTCAACATTGGTGATGCAGAGAAACTGGTTGGAGGGAGCCAGCTGGATTCCTCAATATTTGTAATACTGTTTATTTTCATATATTATGATATATGATGTGATATATAATCTGTGATTAATTATGATGACACTGGTCATGTTATTTGGTATTTTAAATACCATATGAAATACTGGAATGTAAAAAGGAAAATTTCAAAGTGAATATTGAAAATGAAATATTTATATATGAAATAAATAGGATATTAATAAAGTTAATATTTGGAAAACAAATATTGGAAAATATAATTAAGGAAATATTTGGAAAATGAATAGAATTATATAAAAGGATTTATATAGAATAAATAGAATTATATAAGAGGATTTATATAGAATAAATAGAATTATTTAAAAGGATTTATATAAAATGAATAGAATTATATAAAAGGATTTATATAAAATGAATAGAATTATATAAAGGGAATTATAAATGAGATTTAAGTGTTAGAAATAAAAAAGAGATTTGTATGTATAATTCTACAAATAAAAATATAAATAGAATTTGGATATTTGGGTTTAAATACGAAATCAAACTGTTTTGATTATGTAAAGAAATATTATTCACATTCTATGTGAAAAAATAGATGAAAGTAAATATTTTGCAAATTAAATATTATAAAGGAATTTAGGGTTTGAGTTAGGAGTTTATATGGAATTACTGAAATTAGAAACTGGCTGGAAATTAGTTAAGTTGAATGGCTGTCTGGGTTTCGATCTGATGTTGGTTTCGGCCTTCGAGGTTTATGTTTGGGAAGTTGTTCTCTTACTAGTTTACAGTTAGAGACTGATAAAGATGGGAAGATAATAATGCATGAATAAGAAATGGAAACATTTTCCAAAGTTAATAAGGTATATTTTCTAATTTTAGAAAATAAGGAATGTATGAATATAGGGAAATGATAAATGGGAAATTAGGAAATGAAATGATGATTTATCAGTAAGATTTTCGTTTGGAAATATGGCCATTGTTGGTACACATGTTTTCCTTTGATAGTTAAATCACCAACTATCAAATATTCGACCATTTCCGTTGTCAATACGGAGAGACCAGGATCGGATATACTATCTAAACACCACTCCGTATGGCATTAGCATTGTGAATCAAATATGATGAAGATAATGGAAGACAGAGTTATGCAAGAGCTATTCAGTAAATCCTAGGTAGAAATTGCCTAAGATGGATTTATAGAATAGTATCTTCGGTTTGTCTAGAGCCAGGACGACCTGTATGGAAAAATGTGTTACAAAGTATATTTAATAGATCGCGTAAGTTGATCTCTCCAAACATATTTACTTTTGGTGGCTGAGGAATTTGTTTCTCTTAGCTGTATACCTGTGGTATTTTTGGAGAAATCAATCTGTGATTTGGCAGGTATGACGATGTGACATTCAAAGTAATCAAAGGTGTGATCTATACGTTACGGCCTCTAGCCTCACATCCGGAAATGGTATAAAATTGGGTAGGTCGCATGGCTAAGTGGTTAGCTACCAATTAGGGCGTATTGTCACATGATCTAGAGAAATTCCATTTACTTCTATAATCTATTTCTAGGTTGTCCCTTTCGGGAAACAGTTGCTGATCCCAACCGTTGGTGATAATACATTCGGTACACTCAAGCGAAATGAGTGACCGGTCAAGTTTAGCCTGGGTTGCAAGATGTTCTTATTGAACCCGGTGTATTTCCCTCTATAGATTCACCGTTAGAAGGTGGTCCCATACCATGCCAGTTGGAATTCATTAACCAATAAGCACCCACGATTTTAGATTATGTATTATGTATATGGAACGTGAGATGAAAGCGTTCGGCTAGATGATTATTATATTGTGGTTGATAGAAACTATTATAATATCCAAAGAGTTTTGATATAAAGATTATCATTTCTTTCAAAAGGATTTTTGAATGATAAATCAAGTGTTTTGGATTCTCATATGGGAAAAAACCGTTTCGTTATACGGCGTGGTCTTATGAGATATCGTTTATTTTCTCAAACTGTTTTAAATTATTTAATTACACAAGTCCCATGACTGACCCAGAGTTTATTTTGTTTTGTTTTACCCTAAACTCTTTGGTGCCGAATTTTGTACGGGCAGTCAAGTAGTCAGGTTTTACAGATATATTTGGAGAGCTTGGAGCAGGAGGCTTCAAGATTATGTAGCTATTGTTATTTCCAATGTATTGTAAGTGAAGTACTCTGATAATGTTATTGTATACGTATAATGACTTTATTTCAAAGTTATGTATCTATTATATGTTATTCGTTCCGCTATGAGATTCGTATTTACTATGATGTTGTATGTTCTTCTTCTTCTTCTATTCTAAGTCTCTATCTTATCTATTCTCATCCTCTAATTTCTTTCATTAACTATCTGGTATTTCCGATGCTTGGATAATCGACGTTGAGTTTATGTTAATTACCAAGGTCGCAAATCCCCGGGTCGTTATAGTGGTATTAGAGCTGAAGATTAAGTAATTACCTTGGATCTGTGGCGTGACTCAGTAGAGATGGGGTTGGTAATGCCCTAGATTGAGTTGACTGTATATATATGAGAAAGCGTATTTGTAGATTTTATAAAAACTGTTTTATATTGTGGTGATTTATTGGTTGAGTTTTTTATGGGTTTTGATCAATCAGTTTGATTCACTGTTTCGGTAGGAGTTTATAAACACTCGAATACGATGAACCAACATGATTTGTTTTGAAAAGAGGGTAAATGATATAATTTTACCCAAATCATATTTTGTTATAAAAGTATGATTAATATTTGAAGTATTATCGCTTATTGAATATGTTGGTTGTTATTATAATCAGATAAGATTATAATTGAAATAGTTACGTAAATAACCAATCAAAATTCGTATAAGTGTTACGAAATGAGTTAAAACTGAATTTAAACCAGAATTGAAATTTAAAACTCTAGTGTTTGGAAAGGTGTTTGTAAATGGATTTGAATTAAATATATGAGAATTTTAAAATCCTGGGAGATTTTAAATTGTTTTGAAGCATTCTAAATGGTATTTTGAAATGGATTTCAAAATGAAAGTGTTTAGAAAAGGTACTGAAAGTGATATAGTATTGAACTCACTTCGATAGCTGGAAAATAGATTCCGATGATGATCATGGCATCATCGGTGTTCATTTTCGAGTTGTAAGTGACGGATTACCACCAAATTTTTTGTTTTTGAATTGTTTTGAGAAAACAAGTTGTTTTGATCTTCCAAAATGAATATTTTGATTTTTGGAAAAGGCTAAGCTATTTAAAAACTTCCAGATAAATATTATTTGAATTAAAACAAATTAAAGTAGAATTTATAAAAGTCAATAGAAATTGAAAATTTAATTAAAGCCAGTTAAATGGAAAATTGAATTGTATTAGAATAATATCGAAAAATATTGGATCTGTAATGTTGGAAACTGAAATGTTATTGGATGGATTAGTTCAGAATTTTGAATTGAGGATGAAACTTTGGTCGGATTGGAATTTGGTTTGGGTATAAAAAAATAATTTTGGTAGGGATGGATTGATTGGAGTTTTGATTGGGATGGTATTGGCATATGTTGAATTAACAACAGATGAAAGTGATAGAGTTGATATGCCCGACAAAAAGGTACAAGTTTATTTTCATATGAGTTTGGTGATTTTATGAATCTGTATGGCACGCCGCTTGGCTGTTTGATTTTCTTTTGGGTTGGAGAAGGCCTAGAGAGGCGAGTTGCAGTTATACCGATTGAGTCGTATAACGGAGGTGCTAGCAATTTTTTTTAGAAATTTAAGGTGTTAGAAAATTTTCAGAATTTTTGAAAATTTTCATTAGTCGAAATAAATTAATATTTTAATTAAAATTTATTGGTTCAGTTGAAACTGAAGTTAATAAGTAAACAAATAATTTTTAACCCAGTTAATAGGGTTTGTTTTTTACCTTAGCAATTTCGAGGACGAAATTATTTTAAGGGGGGAAGAATGTAACGACCCGTATTTTTAACGGATAACAAATAATGGTCTGGTAATTTAAAATGACCAGAATTAAATTATATTGAATATTTAATTAATATAAATATTAAAATAATATACTTAATTTCCGAAATAGTCGGAAATAGTGGAATTCACAATATTGTG
This sequence comes from Allium sativum, assembly GCA_030737875.1. Classification (NCBI taxonomy): domain Eukaryota; kingdom Viridiplantae; phylum Streptophyta; class Magnoliopsida; order Asparagales; family Amaryllidaceae; genus Allium; species Allium sativum. The sequence continues at coordinate 587,165,074 of CM060920.1, forward strand.
TGAATTGTATCATTTATAATATATAGTTCAGTTTAGATTTGAATTTTATTAGCGAATATATTATATAAACGACAGTTGAACATACAATTATATTATAATTATAATCGAGCTCGAAATGGCGCGGTATTTCGTAATTTGGCGATTCGAACTTTAAACGAATATGCAGAATCCGTTTTAAGTCATTTCTGTGAAACAAGAAACGTTCGGAGCTAGTGAAATATATTTTTCTAATGGAAGAGAAAAATCAAGATTTCATCGTGTAGATTGTGAGTTATGTCCAAATCAAATTTTAAAATACTCTCTATGGAATTCCCTTATAATTTATAACGATTTATTTATATTATAAATTGATTTTCAACATAAATTGAATACTTATTTAATCTGGATATGAAATGTCGAGTTATAAATTCAGATAGGAATATTTTGGAGCTGTATTATGTTCTATATGAATATATACGGTAATATTAATCTATTAGTATTAAATTTAATTTTTTTAAATATATTAATATTTAAATGGGTTTATTTAGAGCTTTAAAAATAACCAGTTTTGCAAACAACCACTGTTTTCAATGAAACTAATTTTGTTGGATCCGGAATATTAAATTATTGTTAGATTTCAATTTTCGTGATTTTTGGAGTCAGTATGTGGCCGTACGTTATTTTAATATGAAAAACAGTCGATAATTTGACTTTAAAACTATGCTGTGTGAGCAAACGGATTGGGAATTCGACGAAACAAGTTTCGTTGGGTCCATAATGTCGAACTGTAGCTGCCTGTCCATTTTCATCGATTTTGGATATTGTATGTGATCGTATGAATTTTTTAATGGTAAATACAAAGAATGATTGATTATAATTGAATTAAACAATCAATTAAAAATAAAATAAAATATTTTCTTAATCCTATAAATATCCACTAAATTCTCCTAACACTAGTACTTCATTTTCTTTGGTCAAAACAATACGTCGTCGTTCCTTTTCTACAGCAAACCAATTGTTAGCTTTGAAATCCATTATTAAGTAGGATTAAAATCCAGAAATCACGTGATTTATATTTTTTAGTGCTGAGAGGGGGCTACTTCAAACAAAAGTGCCTTTGTTGGGGTTCGACAGCTTTTTATTCGATGAGGTTTTAATCACAGCGAAACTAGGGTTTGGATTCTTTGAGAATGGATGTTGTAATCCAAGGGGTGGTTGTCGTTTTTGGGTTCACGATGGAAAATGGCAACTTGCGTGTGTTTTTGGTGGATTCCGGTACATGTTGATGTCACGAGTTTTGTCTAGTGTTTGAGAGAATGGTTTTGTCGCAATAAGGAGATTGGGTGCGAGCTAGACGGTGTTTGGTGGAAGATGGAGTGCTCGAGAATAGTGAGCTAATGGAATGGTCGGTTGGAGGATTTGTGGTATGGAGAGGGAGTTGTTGTGGAAGGAAGAAACGGCTATGGTAGTATACAGGAAGTCGCGAGCGTCTGATTTTGGGAGAGAAGTAGTGGGCGGGCCGGAGAAATTTGAATGGGCCATTGCGAAGTTATGGGGCTAAAGCCCACTAAACCTTTATATCAAGTTTATTTTAAAAATAAAATAGTATATTAACTTGTATTTATAATATCTTGGCCGTATTGTGTCAAATTAATGAATGGTCAGATCCGTTGGGATCGTATGGACGAGAGCTGCACAATGGAACTAACTGGGAGTGAATTGGAGCTCGTTACAACTTATAGTGAAATAAATTGTCTGATCTGAAACAACGACAATTATCGTTATTTAACGATAACTGTCCAATGTGAGTAAAACTCACTAACTATGCCAGTTTATATTTTTATAAATATAATCTAGTGTTGATAAATGATGATTGATTGATGTGTGATGATTGTTCGGTTGAATTGATGATTTAGTGGTTGAAATTATAGATAACGATATATATAAATTGTTAATCAAATATTGATTCTGTTTATCGGAATATTTCATATTGAAATGAAATCGATGTTATTTATATTGTTTAACATCTGTGATGCAGGGAAACAGGTTGGAGGGAGCTAGCTGGATTCCTCAATATTTATAATATTGTTTGTTTTCATATATTGTGATATATGATGTGATATATAATATGTGATTAATTATGATGACACTAGTCATGTTATTTGGTATTTTATATACCATATGAAATACTGGAATGTAAAAAGGAAAATTTCAAAGTGATCATTGAAAATGAAATATTTACATACGAAATAAATAGGATATTAATAAAGTTAATATTTGGAAAACAAATATTGGAAAATATAATTAAGGAAATATTTGGAAAATGAATAGAATTATATAAAAGGATTTATATATAATAAATAGAATTATAAAAGAGGATTTATATATAATAAATAGAATTATTTAAAAGGTTTTATATAAAATGAATAGAATTATATAAAAGGATTTATATAAAATGAATAGAATTATATAAAAGGAAATATAAATGAGATTTAAGTGTTAGAAATAAAAAGGAGATTTGTATGAATAATTCACAAATAAAAATATAAATAAAATTTGGATATTTGGTTTTAAATACGAAATCAAACAGTTTTGATTATGTAAAGAAATATTATTCACATTCTTTGTGAAAAAATAGATGAAAGTAAATATTTTGCAAATAAAATATTATAAAGGAATTCAGGGTTTGAATTAGGAGTTTATATGGAATTACTGAAATTAGAAACTGGCCGGAAATTAGTTGAGTTGAATGGCTATTTGGGTATCAATCTGATGTTGGTTTCGGCCTTCGGGGTTTATTGTAACACCCCATGAATTCTATAACATTAAGCTTCACAAATTAAAGTGTAATTGTAACGACTCGCATTCTACGCATCGGAGGATCGTAGAATATTTATTTCTTTCTCACATGAAGTCGTATGGTCATGTAACTTTGGGAAACATCTATTAGAGTCATTTCCCATGCTTATGATTTTTGTCGATTTTTAAATGACCATTTTGCCCCTAGTTGATCTTGTTTCGGCCATAACTTTTGATTGGAAAGGAATTTTGACCTGAAACCACTTCCATTAGATTCGATTGATGGTTTACCTTTCCGTAGAGTGGTCACGATAGCCAAACGGACTTACCGTTTGGGAGATATGGCTGAATTAAGGTTTGGAAGGTGGAAAACTGCTTAACCGGGCCAAATCGGGTGATTAGTGAGTAGGCCCATAACCCATTTCGGGATTAGGGTTATGGGAAGGCTGAAATGAGATAGAGAATCATTCCATTTCAGTTTTCTAGCCTCCACTTATCACCAAGGAACCCTAAAAATGGCCTCTAACCTCTAAATCACCTCCAAATCATCTTTTGGTCAAGGATTTGGCTTAGCAACCTCTAATCAAGGAAGATCTACACCAAATCAACATTGGAGCTGCTGTTTAGCATTGAGATTCACATCAAATCAGAGATTTATTTCAGATCTTAGTTTATTTGTGGCTAAGGTGAGTGATTTGCATAGTTTTACACTAATTATGGCTAGTTAAGGGTAATTAGTGTTAATTAGCGAATTTAAGCATGATAAAATTCGGGAAAAATGTTCATAAATTCTTAAATGATGTTTTAGACCTCTGATGTGAATTTGGGTTAATTTGGCTAAATTTTGCTAATCATATCATTAGTTTCACCTAAACATGCTTAAGGGAAAATATGGGGTTTTGGCTATGTTTGATCCATTTTGACTTATCATATTGATGTTTTGGTGATTGAGGTCACTTCTATTTGTTGCTATGACTGTATGGTATGCTTTGTGATTGTCTAGAAGTGTTAGATTGGTCAAAAACGTCGTCGAATGGCGTAAAACAAGTCGCAGGGAAGCTGTGCAGGGACTGGATCGCGGATCGCCCTATGTGCCACGAACCGGACCGGAGACCACGATCCGATGGTGGGTGGAGCTCGAACTCGAACCGCGTCATGCGCTGGAGCACCCGATCGCATGTTATATCCGATCCGACCCGATCCACTTCAGAAACTCATGATCCGAACTGATGTGCATCCACGATCTAAAGGGGGAGTAGCATCACGATCGAAGGGAAGCATCACAAGCTATGGGGCATGACCCGGACATGTGGGAGTGCCTCAACCCGATCTAACCTGAAGAAGGTGGAGCACGATTCGAACAGGTGAGGAAGCACGGTCACGAACTGAAGGGCGCCAGGGAACCACGAACTGGAGGGTACCACGATCCATTGAAAGAAGATAAAGGTCGAACCGATCCGGTGATGACCAATAACCCGAGATGCAAAGGTAGTCCAATATGGGAAGTTAGAGCTCAGGATCCAGTTGGGAACCGATGAGTTCACTTCATGGTTGGACTTTGCTGCGGGACGTGTGCTAAGGAGTTGTCGACGTTCATAACTTCGATTCACCACTAAAAATGAATGATGGGCTACTTATCAGTGCAGTAGAGTTATTATGACTCGAGGGGCAAGGTGATGGTAGCAAGACTACGTTATCAGTACAGTAGAGTCATTACGACTCGAGGGGCAAGGTGATGCGTAGTAAGACTATGAGCCAGCGCAGATGGGGTGAATAACTCCATGGGGCAAGTGGACATAGTAAAGGATTGGTAAGACTATGAGCCAGCGCATATGGGGTGAATAACTCCATGGGGCAAGTGGACATAGTAAGGATTAGTAAGGCTATGAGCCAGCGCAGATGGGGTGAATAACTCCATGGGGCAAGTGGACATAGCGAAGGATTAGTGGCTACGTTATCAGTGCAGTGAAGCCATTTATGACTTCATGGGGCAAAGTGATCGTATCAAGGTATGTTGGGTGATCGAAGTGGTGAATATCGTATGCTTTACGCACTGAGTGAGAGATGTGAGGATGGATGCTATGTTTGATTGTTTGCCATCACTATGACATGCACACCTCCCCCACCTCCGTATCTTTACACTGTTTGATAGGGCACCTTAGAGTGTTGTACAGTATGTAGTGCTAACTCTTTGGTTGCAGGTCCAGGTTCAGGTATGTTTTAGTCTACCTGTTATTATTCACCTTAGATGCTTATCGCTCATACTAGGCTTTATGTCTGACCCAGAGTTTTATGTTTCCTCTTATTACTATGGGTGCTCACACGAGCAGACTAGAGACAGGTTAACTGGTGATGCGCGAGTAGCTGATTCGGAGGCGGGCAGGAGGCTTCCACGTATGATATATATATTCTCCCTGTGTCGTTGGTGGTCGCTACTTGGGCATTAGTAGCGTACCTCCTTTATCTTACTTTTGCTTTGAGACAGTTTAAAAAGTTGTAATAAGCTGTATTTTGGATTTCCACAGCTATGATGTTTAGTTCTGGTTTTCAGCTTATGCATTGTCTCACCTGTTTTATGTCAAGTATGTTATTATTATATTTTATTCTATGCGCTGTGAGACATTCTACAGGTTCTTTATTAGTTCCTTTCCTTCTTCCTTTTTCCTTCTGACGACCCGTTCCGTGCTAACTGGACATGTGTACAGCGTACCTTTGGAGTAATTGTCGGTTGGTGCGGGGCGGGCCGTCACACTTGGTATCAGAGCTCTAGGTTGCGTAGTTAACCTAGGGAAAGACACTAGGGAGAGATAGTACGTATATGAGAGCGCGTATTTGTGATTACTTTGGTTTTCAAAAGCTATATATGTATATACTATTAGTAGTATAAGAATGAAGTCGCACTGCACTAGCACCACTATGGGGTCATTAATCGTTTCCCTTTTTCAGATTGACGATGAGCCGAGATACGAGGGGTGCTGGTAGAGGGACCAACCAGGGGAATGCCGCTGACATGAGGGCGATGTTTACTAACCTCATGAGAGACATGCTTAGAGAAGTGCAAGGGGAAGTTCCCAATCCCGGAGTTGGTGTTGGCCCAGTAGTGCAGGCGCCTATGGTCGATTTCGCCAAGTTGTGCAAAGATTACACTAATCTTGGTGGAAAGCCGTTCCACGGAACGGAGTCGGCCACGGATGTTCAGAACTGGATGGATAGCTGTGATCGTATCTTTGATGACTTGGGTCTTTAGGATGCGATGAAGAGAAGGTTAGCGTCTCGTCAGCTGCAAGGGCGAGCGATGAATTGGTGGAATGCCATTAGAACAGCTACTCCAGAGGACCAGGTTACTTGAGTTCAGTTCAAGGCTCGCTTTAGCGAGAAGTTTATTCCAGCTGCCCAGAAGTCAGTGTTGTTCAAGAGGTTCTTGGAACTCAAGCAGAACGGAAGGGCAGTTTCTGATTATATTGCTGAGTTCAACACCTTGTCAAAGTATGGACTATCTCTTATCGGCACTCCTGAAAAGAAGAATGAGAAGTTCATTACTGGTTTGGATGGATACTTGGGGGAAAGGCTTATCAACCACATCGATGAGACTTTTGAATCGATTGTGGGGAAGGCTTTGAGATCAGAGAGTCTTTACCCTAAGTCGAAGAATGAGGCTGCATCTGCAGAAGGGCCAAAGCCGCAAGCAGGCAGTGGAGGCAAGAATAACTCTCAGAATAAGAGGAAGCAGGACCAATCTAAAGGTGGCCAGAAAAAGAGCAAGAAGGATGTTGAGTGCTTCAGCTGTGGTAAGAAGGGCCATTATGCTAAAGATTGTTGGGCCAAGACAGCGGATAAGAAGTGCTTCAACTATGGTCAAGTGGGACATTTCAGGGAAAAGTGTCTGCAACCTCTTAAGGAGAAGTAGATTGTGAAAGCATATGCTATTGATGTTGTTCCTTCTTCGTCGAATGCCCCAACTGCGGCGGAGAAAGGAAAGAATGTTGTTATTCAAGGTATGCTTTCTATCTATGATGTACCAGTTCGAGTTTTGTTTGATACTGGGGCTTCCCGTTCCTTCATATCTAGTGACCTTGTAGATAGGTTGGGACTGGAACCCAAGATAGTCGATAGACCGTTGGTTGTGACGAACCCGATTGGTGGTTCGACTAGCCTTAGTATGATTTGCAGGAATTTGGTCTTATCGAGTCATGGATGTATGTTTGTTTGTGATTGCTTTGTTTTGGGCTTTACTGGGTATGGCATTATATTGGGAGTCGATTGGATCCAAAGATACAGGGTGGTGGTAGACTGTGAGGGCTTTTTGGTGACAGTGAGGGCGGATGATGGGCGGAGGGTAGTGTTTGGTAGTCTACCTAGTGGTGGGGTTATGGCTAGTTTTGTAAATTCCCTCGACATCCCGCAGGATGAGTTGTCAGATGTGCCCGTGGTTGGCCAGTATCACAAAGTCTTCGAGGAGCTGACCGGGCTTCCACCACACCGAGAGATTGAGTTCCGTATTGATTTAGTGAAAGATGCCAGACCTATAGTGATGCCACTTCGTCGCATGGAACCAAGGGAGCAGCGAGAGCTCGGGGTGCAAGTCAGCAATCTTTTGAAGAAGGGATTTATAAGAAGGAGTGTCTCCGAGTGGGGAGCACCAGTTGTGTTTGCCACTAAGGCAGATGGTTCCCTTCGTTTGTGTGTGGACTATTGGGAGTTGAATAAGGTGACGAGGAAGAATAAGTATCCTCTACCACAGATAGATGATTTGTTTGATCAACTGGAAGGAGCAAGAGTGTTCTCCCAGTTGGACCTCGCGACAGGATTTCATCAGCTACGAGTAGCGAATGAGAGTGTTCCGAAAACGACATTTAGGACGCCGTCTGGGTTTTATGAGTGATTGGTCATGCCATTTGGGTTGACCAATGCACCAGCTTACTTTGTGGATCTTATAAATCGAGTATTCAGAGATCAGTTGAATAAGTTTGTTCTTGTGTTCGTGGATGATATCCTTGTTTACTCAAGGACAGAGGAGGAACACAAGGGACACTTGAGGATAGCGATGGAGGTGCTGAGGAAACACCAATTGAAAGCGAAATTCTCTAAGTGTCATTTTTGGAGAAGGGAAGTAAGATTCTTGGGTCATGTTGTTTCAGAGAGTGGTATTGCCGTGGACCCTGCGAAGGTGGCTATGGTGCAGGATTGGCCTACACCCAAGAATGCAACAGATGTAAGGAGTTTCTTGGGATTAGCTGGATATTATCGTAAGTTTATCCAGGACTTCTCCAAGATAGCAGCACCGTTGACTCAATTGACTAAGAAGAATCAGTCCTTCGTCTGGGACGGAGTGTGTGAGGATGCCTTCAAGAGTCTAAAGGAGAAGTTGACGCGTGCGCCAGTGTTAGTCATTCCTAAAGGGAATGAAGAGATGATAGTATACACGGATGCTTGTGGTACCGGACTGGGTGCAGTATTAATGCAAGGAGGTAGGGTTGTAGCTTATGCTAGTCGACAACTAAAGCTGCATGAGAAGAAGTATCCTACCCATGATTTGGAACTAGCAGCGATCGTGTTTACGCTGAAGATGTGGAGACACTATCTCTTGGGAGAAAGATTTGAGTTGTTTACCGATCATAAATCGTTAAAATATCTCTTCTCTCAGAAGGATCTGAATCTCCGCCAGCAGAGATGGTTAGAGTTCTTGGCTTCGTATGATTTTGATATCGCATACACCCCTGGGAAGGGTAATAGGGTAGCCGATGCCTTGAGTAGGAGACAGGCCAGCTTAGGGGCTATGTTTCTTGAGTAGAAGCAACTGGAATATATCGCGGGGTTTCATTTCAGACCAAAGTGCGAATTGGATCCAGTTATGCTAACTAGTTTGGCGATCAGACCCACTTTGATAGAGCGGATTGGTTCCAGCCGGAGGGACGATCCTAACCTATTGGAAGTCATCTCCAAGTTAGAGATGAATATCGACGGTGAGGAGATGAGTGCGTATGGGCTTGATCGAGATGGATGGCTTCGAAAGAATGGAAGACTAGTTGTACCCAACGTGAATGGTTCGAGAGATGAAGTGCTTAGAGAATGTCATCATTCAAAACTAACCATAAATCCCGGTGGTAATAAAATGTATCGAGACATGAAGCAGACTTACTACTGGGAAGGGATGAAAAGAGACGTTGGGAAGTTTATATCCAAATGCATGAATTGCCAGCTAGTTAAAGCCGAGCAAAGGAAGCCTAGTGATTTGTTGCAACCATTAGAAATTCCTGAATGGAAATGGGAGCAAGTCTCGATGGATTTCATCGATGGTTTACCAAGAACTAGATCGGGATATGATAGCATTTGGGTAATTGTAGATCGATTGACTAAGAGTGCAAGATTTATACCAGTCAAATCGACCAGGACGGCAGCCAAGTTGGCAGAATTGTATATGAAGTGGGTAGTGAGATTTCTTGGAGTACCTAAAAGCATTGTGAGTGACCGAGACTCGTTGTTTACTAGTGGGTTTTGGAAGAGCTTACAAGAGGCTCTAGGGTCAGGATTACATCTCAGTACCGCATACCATCCTCAGACCAACGGTCAGACGGAGAGGGTGAATCGTATATTGGAAGATCTTTTGACAGCTTGTATATTGGATTTTGGTGGATCATGGGATGACCATTTGCATCTAGTAGAGTTTGCATATAATAATAGTTACCAATCCAGTATCGGTATGGCTCCATATGAAGCTTTGTACGGAAGACCGTGCAACTCACCATCATGTTGGATAGAAACCGGCGAGAAGTTTATGCTTGGACCAGACGTGGTGAGGGAAACTTCAGATAAGATTAAGATCATTCAACAACGAATGAAAGCTGCCCAAGATAGGCAGAAGAGTTATGCTGATAAAAGGAGAAGAGACTTAAAATTCTCCGTTGGTGACTTGGTATTCGTCAAGATCTCTCCTTTAAAGAGCATGATTTGATTTGGTAGGAGAGGCAAGTTGGCACCAAGATTTGTTGGCCCATTCCTTGTTCTTGAACTAGTCGGGAATCTGGCATATAGAGTTGGCTTACCAGAGAAGATGACGGGAGTTCACAATGTATTTCATGTTTCCCAACTGAGGAAGTTCGTTCATGACTCAGATATGACTATTTCACCTGATCAGTTAGAGGACTTCGAAGTAGAACCCGAGGCGGTTGGGAACCGCAAGCCGATTCGTATTGTGGGGCACGATATGAAGCAACTTCGAAGGAAGGCGGTGAAGCTAGTCAAGGTTCAGTGGGGCGAGGACGAGAATGATTGTACTTGGGAGACAGAGGAGAGCATTAGGAAGGCATATCCTGAACTCTTTGCCTGGTAAGATTTACTTTGCAATTTAGTTTTCGGCATGCTAGGGTAGACTTGTTTTGCTTGTTTGCATGTTTGATTATTGTTTTATGACTGATAGGCATGCGAGACCTTTGTGTGTGTTTTGATTAGGGAATTTCGGGGGCGAAATTTCTTAAGGGGGGGAGAGTGTAACGACTCGCATTCTACGCATCGGAGGATCGTAGAATATTTATTTCTTTCTCACATGAAGTCGTATGGTCATGTAACTTTGGGAAACATCTATTAGAGTCATTTCCCATGCTTATGATTTTTGTCGATTTTTAAATGACCATTTTGCCCCTAGTTGATTTTGTTTCGGTCATAACTTTTGATTGGAAAGGAATTTTGACCTAAAACCACTTCTATTAGATTCGTTTGATGGTTTACCTTTCCGTAGAGTGGTTACGATAGCCAAACGGACTTACCGTTTGGGAGATATGGCTGAATTAAGGTTTGGAAGGTGGAAAACTGCTTAACCGGGCCAAATCGGGTGATTAGTGAGTAGGCCCATAACCCATTTCGGGATTAGGGTTATGGGAAGGCTGAAATGAGATAGAGAATCATTCCTATTCAGTTTTCTAGCCTCCACTTATCACCAAGGAACCCTAAAAATGGCCTCTAACCTCTAAATCACCTCCAAATCATCTTTTGGTCAAGGATTTGGCTTAGCAACCTCTAATCAAAGAAGATCTACACCAAAGCAACATTGGAGCTGCTGTTTAGCATTGAGATTCACATCAAATCATAGATTTATTTCAGATCTTAGTTAATTTGTGGCTAAGGTGAGTGATTTGCATAGTTTTACACTAATTATGGCTAGTTAAGGGTAATTAGTGTTAATTAGCGAATTTAAGCATGATAAAATTCGGGGAAAATATTCATAAATTCTTAAATGATGTTTTAGACCTCTGATGTGAATTTGGGTTAATTTGGTTAAGTTTTGCTAATCCTATCATTAGTTTCACCTAAACATGCTTAAGGGAAAATATGGGGTTTTGGCTATATTTGATCCATTTTGACTTATCATATTGATGTTTTGTGATTGAGGTCACTTCTATTTGTTGCTATGACTGTATGGTATGCTTTGTGATTGTTTAGAAGTGTTAGATTGGTCGAAAACGCTGTCAAATGGCGTAAAACAAGTCGTAGGGAAGCTGTGCAGGAACCGGATCGTGGATCGCCCTATGTGCCACGACCCGGACCGGAGACCACGATCCGATGGTGGGTGGAGCTCGAACTCGAACCGCGTCACGCGCTGGAGCACCCGATCGCATGTTATCTCCGATTCGACCCGATCCACTTCAGAAACTCACGATCCGAACTGATGTGCATCCACGATCTGAAGGGGGAGTAGCATCACGACCGAAGGGAAGCGCCACGAGCTATGGGGCATGACCCGGACCAGTGGGAGTGCCTCGACCCGATCCAACCTGACGAAGGTGGAGCACGATCCGAACCGGTGAGGAAGCACGGTCACGAACCGAAGGGCGCCAGGGAACCACGAACTGGAGGGTACCACGATCCATTGAAAGACGATAAAGGCCGAACCGATCCGGTGATGACCAATAACCCGAGATGCAAAGGTAGTCCAATATGGGAAGTTAGAGCTCAGGATCCAGTTGGGAACCGATGAGTTCACTTCATGGTTGGACTTTGCTGCGGGTAGTGTGCTAAGGAGTTGTCGACGTTCATAACTTCGATTCACCACTAAAAAAGAATGATGGGCTACTTATCAGTGTAGTAGAGTCATTATGACTCGAGGGGCAAGGTGATGGTAGCAAGACTACATTATCAGTGCAGTAGAGTCATTACGACTCGAGGGGCAAGGTGATGCGTAGTAAGACTATGAGCCAGCGCAGATGGGGTGAATAACTCCATGGGGCAAGTGGACATAGTAAAGGATTGGTAAGACTATGAGCCAGCGCAGATGGGGTGAATAACTCCATGGGGCAAGTGGACATAGTAAGGATTAGTAAGGCTATGAGCCTGCGCAGATGGGGTGAATAACTCCATGGGGCAAGTGGACATAGCGAAGGATTAGTGGCTACGTTATCAGTACAGTGAAGCCATTTATGACTTCATGGGGCAAAGTGATCGTAGTAAGGTATGTTGGGTGATCGAAGTGGTGAATATCGTATGCTTTACGCACTGAGTGAGAGATGTGAGGATGAATGCTATGTTTGATTGTTTGCCATCACTATGACATGCACACCTCCCCCACCTCCGTATCTTTACACTGTTTGATAGGGCACCTTAGAGTGTTGTACAGTATGTTGTGCTAACTCTTTGGTTGCAGGTCCAGGTTCAGGTATGTTTTAGTCTACCTGTTATTATTCACCTTAGATGCTTATCGCTCATACCGGGCTTTATGTCTGACCCAGAGTTTTATGTTTCCTCTTATTACTTTGGGTGCTCACATGAGCAGACTAGAGACAGGTTAGCTGGTGATGCGCGAGTAACTGATTCGGAGGCAGGCAGGAGGCTTCCACGTATGATATATATATTCTCCCTGTGTCGTTGGTGGTCGCTACTTGGGCATTAGTAGCGTACCTCCTTTATCTTACTTTTGCTTTGAGACAGTTTGAAAAGTTGTAATAAGCTGTATTTTGGATTTCCGCTGCTATGATGTTTAGTTCTGGTTTTCCACTTATGCACTGTCTCACCTGTTTTATGTCAAGTATGTTATTATTATATTTTATTCTATGCGCTGTGAGACATTCTACAGGTTCTTTGTTAGTTCCTTTCCTTCTTCCTTTTTCCTTCTGACGACCCGTTCCATGCTAACTGGACATGTGTACAGCGTACCTTTGGAGTAATTGTCGGTTGGTGCGGGGCAGGCCGTCATAGTAATTAATTCTAAATGAAAGAATTAAGGGAAATGGGTTGCGCCATTGCGTTCGTCTTGGAATTCTGCTTGAGATAGAGTCCGAGTTTGCGTGAATCGGACTCCGTATGAAGGAGTTATGACCTTCGGAAGTTTCAGAATAATATTTAAAATTCAAACAGCTCAGTTTCAAATTCAGAATTCGAAAAAAAGGTTCAAACTGGGCTAGGCGGGAAAATTCCCGCCCAGGGACCAGGTCGACCATAGGGTCGACCATGGTGCCGACCTGGTCACCCCAGGTCGACCATAGTGCCGACCTGCCAGTCGACCTACCTGGTCGACCTGGCTGGCTGGGTCTGGCTCTGGCTCGAATTTCAGTGGCTCGGTGTGTCATTAGGGCTGACATGTCACCTCTTGATTGGCTCTTTGAACTTTGTATGGTCTAGATTTCTCCTGTCTTCATCTGATGGCTCAAAACAATTTAAAAATCTATATATACACCCTAAGTCTCAACTAAAATTCACACAAAAAAATAAGATTAGAGTCGTCATGCTACCAGGAAGGAATTGAGCATAGCCGTCAAGAGAGAGGAGCTTAGAGACTAATCAAATTAAGAAGAAGACTAAAGCTTAATCAAATTTATCAACGCAACGTTAATCTACCCAAAGGAACACACCTCAATTTCAGAATTCAAGATCCAGAATTCAAGATTCTGCATTCGTTGTAAGTATAGTGACCTTTAAGAATATGAATGAAACTGTGATGTGGTTCGATGTAAATGAAAATAGAATTGTGTTATTGTACAAATTCTGTGTATTGTAATGATTCTTTTATGACTTGTGTATTGATATTTGTGGCCTAAATTGATTGATGCAAGCCTATTGGACAATTGTATATGAAAATAATGGAACTTGCAAGTTGTGGAAAAAACTAGAATTTGATCCCTTTATGTTTATGTCGATGGCATGGACTACAAACATTCTTTAAGTCTAAATTAAGGCATATGTAAACATGTTCTAGACTTGAGACCTTTTGTGCCTACATGACCCAAAACCTATGAACACATTCTTATGTTTTTTTGCAAGTACAATTGGATCTATGTTAAGTACCGTTTGGGTTACATAAACTATGCAAGTTTCATGTTGAAATAGGCTATATGATTAGTTGTTAAAATTGGACATTTTGGTGATTATACAACATGTTAGTTTTGTTGTTGACATTATGCCAAGTTAAACATGTTTAAACCCAAGTTTGTATAAGCCTAAACTATGCCATTTCATATGTCACCTGCTTAGTTATACTTTGATTTGAATGCAAGTTCACATGACCCATAATTTATGTTAGTTGAATCGTTAAATTGCAAGTTCATGCGTCACACAACTTTATGTATTACATGTTCTTGATTTCCCCTTTTCCCACGTTTATAAAGTTGGGCTGAATTGTGTCGATCCCAACATTTGTTATAATGTTGCGAACGTACAAACGGAGGTAATAACATTGGGTGTAAAACATGAAAAATATATGTTGGCATGTTTGGCACGTGCCAACGACAATGACATTTAAGCGGTATAAATTGTTATACCCAAGAATAAAGGACATGACATTTACATATAATTGAGAAGCGATAAAATATGTAAATTTAGAAAACACGGTATGCTTAACTCGAGGTTGGATTGAGTTGTGACGTAAACCTGCCCAGACCCGCCCGGCTGTCCAGTAGTCACAACAATACCTATCCAATGTGGGTGGTTAAGCAGTGAGCCCAATAAGGACCCGAGGTTAGACTGAGCTACGGTGTAAACCTGCCCGGAACCGACCGGCACATCCAGTAACCGTAGCTATATATGTCTAATGTGAGTGGTCAGGTGCTTTAAGAGGCTGAGGACAGATGGTAGGGTTAAGTCAACTAAAAACACTTAACCAAATTCAACATGTTAACAAGAATTGATGGGTGAGGTTAGGTAAATACAAACACTTAACCACTTAACATGTCTGACTAGAAAACCCTATTAACGAGGGACCCGTTTCAGCAGTAACCCAAGTTAGGTATCATGGTACCCTGAAACTAGGCAGGGTGGGGCACGATTACTGGGCTGATTGTAAGTGGTCAAAACGACGGCGGTTGGTGCACAGTGTAGGTTCTAACGGGGTGCGGGAGTGCACACACTCTGGAGCAGACAAACAGGGCACTGGGGCACCAGTAGTATAAACTGTGTATTCTATGGTTTGTGTCGGGGCCGCCACCATTGGTCTTGATACACCCCATGGTGGGACCAACATAGGTATCTACAGTTCTTGGGGGCCGTATGACACATATGTTTATGCGAGTAGGAGCCGATCTTTAGAAAATGGGGATCACTTCACCCTCAGCATAGGGTGCCAGTTAGAATAAGCTCAAGTAGGTGCAGAGATATAGTGTGGGTGCGATAGTACATTCGATCTAAACTACACTTCCTTAGCTTATGATACTTTACTATTTTCAGTTTATATCTATCATGCCCTTTTTCCTATTCACATACTGAAGAGTTACTTGATTTACTCAGGCTTTATGTCTGACCCTATTTTCTTTTCATCTTCTTTTCTTTCGTTCCCCCCCCCAGGTCCACAGGGAGGAAACAACCCAGCTTAGTCAGACTCTTTGCAAGCTTCAAGACCGTAGATGTATGGTTTGGATCTCTTTTGCTCGGACTATGGCTTTGGATATCACTATGGGTATTTCGGTTACTTTATTTATGTTTTATGCTTCTTTAATAATCAAGACAGTAATGAGGTTGTAATGTTGGAAGAATTTTGAGACAATTATGGAAATGTTTTGTTTGAACACGTATTGATGAAATAAAAGTCTGTTGGTTTCCGCTGTTTAAAATATGTGTATTTATATCTGTCTTGTGTTTATCTGTGACCTTAACAGAGGTAGGGTGTTTCACTTGGTATCAAAGCATAGGTTTACCAGATAAGATAAAAGTTTTTGAAATTGTTTTCAAAAGAGAGTTTGAAGAAGCATTTTTCAAGAAAAAAATGTTATATTTTAAAAAAAGGCATAATCCCCCAAAGCCATATGCACTATCTCTCTCTATCCTTCGTTTTGAATCTTTCCTTTTCGTTTCAGCATGTCTGGGGACCTTACTCCCCAATTACAGACGCTTTTACTCCTCCTCCTCCTCTACGTGAAACAGCACGCGGAAGAATCGCAGAACAAGAAAACGGATAATAGTCAAGGAGGAAAGGACCACAACAATAATAACAAGGCACGTGAGAAAAGGAAATGTTATTTCTGTGGCATTGTTGGACATATAGTCCAGGATTGTAGAAATAAGAAGATGAAGATAGGAGCATGCTTTCAGTGTGGTGATATTGGACATATCAGCAAGAACTGCCCTAAGAAGCAAAGGCAAGGCCCGCAAGCAGGACCTTCCGGGGGTACCTCTTTAACTTCTTCTCCTAAATGCTTTGTTTTATCCTGCTTATCTTCTCAATCCTATCTTGAGAACTTTAGGTGGAAATATTTCTGTAGAAATCTTAGTTTATCTGTATGATCATCCAGTTCGCACTCTCTTTGATTTTGGTGCATCACACTCCTTTATTTCATCGGCTTTAGTAGAATCCCTACACCTAGACACTAGTATGGTAGAAGATCCCTTGGTTGTTTCGAATCCAATTGGGGGCTCGGCTTATTTGTCGATGGTTTGCTTGGATTTGAAAATCTCTATTCTAAGTGTTGAATTTAGATGTAGTGCCTTTGTTTTGGGCTTCTCAGGGTATGGACTGATCTTAGGCATGGACTGGTTATCCAGTAATGGTGCCATATTTGATTGTGAGAAAAGAGTGGTTAGACTCTTGACTCGGCTCAGTAACACTCTAGAAATTTCTTGTAATCCCTTGAATGCTGTTATGCTTAGTTATCTAGAGTCGCTTGATGCTTCAGATGAGAATTTGCAGTCAGTTAGAGTAGTCCGGGAATATACGGATGTCTTTGAGGAGGTGAAGGGCTTACCTCCGAGGCGGGAAATAGACTTCCGCATATATCTTGTGGATAATGCAAAGCCTGTAGCTTTACCTATCAGACACATGGCTCCAAAGGAGAGAAAGGAGCTTTGTAAGCAGGTTAAAGAACTTCTCAAAAAGGGGTTCATTAGACGGAGCATTTCGGAATGGGGTGCTCCAGTGGTGTTCGCAACCAAAGTGGATGGTTCGGTTCGCCTTTGCATCGACTATAGAGAGTTAAACAAATTTACCAAGAAAACTAGGCACCCTCTTCCCAGAATCGACGATTTGTTTGATCAGCTTGTAGGTGCATTGGTCTTCTCCCAACTTGATCTGGCAACTGGGTTCCATCAGCTAAGAGTAGCTGAATACAGCATTGATAAAACGGCGTTTAGAACCCCAGACGGTTTCTTCGAGTGGCTTGTTATGCCATTCGGCTTGACAAACGCACCTGCTTATTTCGTAGACCTAATGAGTAGGGTATTCAGAGAATTCCTCAATAAATTCGTGGTGGTCTTCGTGGATGATATCTTGATCTTCTTAAAGAATGAGGAATAACATGCTCAACATCTGAAAGAAATCATGGAAACTCTCCGAGTTCATCAGCTAAAAGCCAAATTCTCCAAGCGCCACTTTTGGAGAGAAGAAGTAAGATTTCTTGGGCATATAGTGTCCAAAGAAGGGTTGGCGGTGGACCCCGCGAAAGTGATGGCAGTGCAAGATTGGAAGACACCAAGAAATGTAACCAAAGTCTGAAGCTTTCTTGGGCTAGCAGGTTTTTACCGAAAGTTCATTAGGGATTTCGCGAAAATCTCAGCTCCACTCACAAGGCTAACAAAGAAGAATTTAGCATTTGCTTGGGATTTTGACTGTGACATTGCTTTCCAACGCCTAAAAAGAGCTCTTACAACAGCTCTAGTTCTAACTCTGCCTGATGGAAGCAAAATGTTCACAGTATACACAGATGCATGTGGAACGGGACTAGGCGTTGTACTAATGCAAGAAGGAAGGGTATTAGCTTATGGTGGAAGATAATTGAAAGTTCATGAAAAGAGCTACCCAACCCAAAATCTTGAGTTGGCCGCCATCGTCTTTGCACTTAAGTCTTGGCGCCATTATCTCCTAGGTGAGAAGTTCGAATTATACACTGACCATAAATCATTGAAATATCTCTTCTCGCAGAAGGATCTTAACTTGAGGCAGCAAAGGTGGATGCAGTTTCTTGCCTCGTATGATTTTGAAATTTCCTATACTCCTGGCAAAAGGCAACGTAGTAGCAGACGCGTTGAGCCGAAAGAAACTGACCTTAATCCCTCTCTTTGTAGAAAGGCAAAGCTTGGAGTATATAGCCAGTTTTAAATTTAGGCCCTCCTCGGATTTTGTACCGGGTTTGTTTGCATCGCTCGAAGTACGCCCTACTCTCTTGGACTCAATAGGGGTTGCACAACGTGAAGACCCTCAGCTTGTTGATGTGATTGATAAACTTATTAGGGGTGAGACTTCAAGTCACCTCAATAGATACACCGTCGATGATAAGGGTTGGCTGAGGCGAGATGGGAGAATATGCGTCCCACAAACAAGGGAGTTGACAAAGAAGGTTCTCGAGGAAGCGCATCATTCCAAGATGACTATACACCCTGGCGGTGATAAAATGTACAAGGATATAAAAAGAACTTTCTTTTGGAGCAGCATGAAGCAGGACGTGGCGGATTTCGTTTCTAAGTGCATGACCTGCCAACAGGTTAAGGCGGAACAGAAGAAGCCTGAAGGACTACTTCATCCTTTAGAGGTCCGACAATGGAAGTGGGATAACATTTCAATGGACTTCGTTGATGGGCTGCCTAGGTCGAGAAGAGGCAATACTAGCATTTGGGTAATAGTGGATAGGCTTACTAAAAGCGCCCACTTTATACCCATTAAAAGTAGAAGGACTGCCTCATCTCTAGCATCTCTTTATCTCAAGGAAATAGTTCGACTCCATGGGATACCCTCCAGCATTGTTAGTGACAGAGACCCTATCTTCACAAGCGAGTTTTGGCGGAGTCTGCAAGAAGCTGTAGGCACACAATTATGTTTGAGCACGGCCTATCCTCCCCAAACAGATGGCCAGACGGAAAGGGTGAATTGAGTTTTAGAGGATCTTTTGAGACTTTGCGTTCTTGACTTTGGAGGGACATGGGAGGATCACCTTCCTTTAGTGGAATTTGCCTACAACAACAGCCACCAAGCTACCATCGGTATAGCGCCCTTCGAAGCCTTGTATGGAAGACCATGCAAATCACCAACTTGTTGGTGGGAATCTACAGATAAGCTTATACTTGGGCCAGACATGATCAGAGAGACCTCAGGGAAAGTAGACTTGATACGGAGAAGGATGAAGACAGCCCAAGACAGAAAAAAATCCTACGCCGACAAAAGAAGGACCGACCTTGAGTTTGAGGTTGGGGACAGGGTTTTCCTTAAGGTATCTCCTTTAAGGAACATCGTTCGCTTTGGATCCACAAGAAAGTTAGCACCAAGATTTGTAGGGCCGTTTCCTATCATCGAGAAGGTTGGGAAGATGGCCTATAGATTAGAGCTACCCGAGAGACTGGCCGGAGTTCACAACGTCTTTCATGTTTCTCAGCTCCGGAAGTGTTTGCATGAGTCTGCGGAAGTGGTGGAACCTAGCATTCTAGAAGAAGCCGAAGTGGAACGTGAAGCAACTGTGAGGAGAGTTCCAACCCGCATCTTAGGAACTGAAGTGAAAAAGCTACGCAACCGCGAAGTCAAACTCGTTAAAGTTCAATGGAGCTACGCCGAGGAAGACGCAACTTGGGAAACTGGGGACAGAATACGCGCTGCCTACCCTTTTCTTTTTGAGGGTACATCTTTTATCTCTCTTTTTCCTTAAGTTATGATTTATCTATCTTTTTAGGTATATCTCCTAGATCCTTTTCCTAACTCCTTAGGTAGAAAACAAATGGATGCAAACATGTATTTGAAAACATGTTATGGATGATGGCTGCAAATAGTTGCTAGTGATTGCTAGTGGTTGCTCGTGGATGCATATACACACACACCCTAGGTTTTAGATCGGCTCAGTCACTTCATATTGCATATGCATATGTGTATTCTCATTTGTATATGGTTGAAACTTGATATGCTATCATTTGGTTGTCGTATTTGTATGAATAGTTGTGCACTCATGTAGAATTATGAGTAGGAAAAATTTGCATACATAATGGATTCATGACTCTAACATGATTCGCATTAAGGAGGTCAACTGAATCAGTAGACCGCCTGATTTCTGCACTAGATAAGGACATGTACACACACTATGCATATAATCATCAAGCATTAGAAGTCTTTTAAGGATAGTGGACGCCTGTGTTTGTTGGTTGAGTAGATAGACGATTGGATGGTAGGATATACATTCTTCCTAACTTGAAGATTTCGGGGATGAAATCCTTTTAAGGGGGGGAGAATGTAACACACCGTGATTTCTATAACATTAAGCTTCACAAATTAAAGTGTAATCAATTCTAAATGAAAGAATTAAGGGAAATGGGTTACTCCATTGCATTCGTCTCGGAATTCTGCTTGAGATAGAGTCCGAGTTTGCGTGAATCGGACTCCGTATGAAGGAGTTATGACCTTCGGAAGTTTTAGAATAAAATTTAAAATTCAAACAGCTCGGTTTCAAATTCAAAATTCGAAAAAAAGGTTCAAACTTGGCTGGGCGGGAAAATTCCCGCCCAGGGACCAGGTCGACCATAGGGTCGACCATGGTGTCGACCTGGTCACCCCAGGTCGACCATAGTGTCGACCTGCCAGACGACCTACCTGGTCGACCTGGCTGGCTGGGTCTGGCTCTGGCTCGAATTTCTGTGGCTCGGTGTGTCATTAGGGCTGACATGTCACCTCTTGATTGGCTCTTTGAACTTTGTATGGTCTAGATTCCTCCTGTCTTCATCTGATGGCTCAAAACAATTTAAAAATCTATATATACACCATAAGTCTCAACTAAAATTCACAAAAAAAATAAGATTGGAGTCGTCATGCTGCCAGGAAGGAATTGAGCGTAGCCGCCAAGAGAGAGGAGCTTAGAGACGAATCAAATTAATAAGAAGACTAAAGCTTAATCAAATTTATCAACGCAACGTTAATCTACCTAAAGGAACGCACCTCAATTTCAGAATTCAGAATCCAGAATTCAAGATTCTGCTTCGTTGTAAGTATAGTGACCTTTCAGAATATGAATGAAACTGTGACGTGGTTCGATGTATATGAAAATAAAATTGTGTTATTGTATAAATTCCGTGTATTGTAGTGATTCTGTTATGACTTGTGTATTGATATTTGTGGCCAAAATTGATTGATGCTAGCCTATTGGACAATTGTATATGAAAATAATGGCACTTGCAAGTTGTGGCAAGAACTAGAATTTAATCCCTTTATGTTTATGTCGATGGCGTGGACTATATACATTCTCTAAGTCTAAATTAAGGCCTATGTAAACATGTTCTAGACTTGAGACCTTTTATGCCTACATGACCCAAAACCTATGAACACATTCTTATGTTTATTTGCAAGTATAATTGGATCTATGTTGAGTACCATTTGGGTTACATAAACTATGCAAGTTTCATGTTGAAATAGGCTATATGATTAGTTGTTAAAATTGGACATTTTGGTTATTATACAACATGTTAATTTTGTTGTTGACATTATGCCAAGTTAAACATGTTTAAATCCAAGTTTGTATAAGCCTAAACTATGCCATTTCATATGTCACCTACTTAGTTATACTTTGATTGGAATGCAAGTTCACATGACCCATAATTTATGTTAGTTGAATCGTTAAATTGCAAGTTCATGCGCCACACACCTTTATGTATTGTAAAATATTACATGTTCTTGATTTCCCCTTTTCTCACGTTTATAAAGTTGGGCTGAATTGTGTCGAGCCCAACATTTGTTATAATGTTGCGAACGTACAAACGAGGGTAATAACGTTGGGTGTAAAACATGAAAAATATATGTTGGCATGTTTGGCACATGCCAACGACAATGACATTTAAGCGGTATAAATTGTTATACCCAAGAATAAAGGACATTACATTTACATATAATTGAGAAGTGATAAAATATGTAAATTTAGAAAACACGGTATGCTTAACTCGAGGTTGGATTGAGTTGTGACGTAAACCTGCCCGGACCCGCCCGGCTGTCCAGTAGTCACAACAATACCTATCCAATGTGGGTGGTTAAGCATTGAGCCCAATAAGGGCCCGAGGTTAGACTGAGCTACGGTGTAAACCTGCCCGGAACCGACCGGCACATCCAGTAACTATAGCAATATCTGTCTAATGTGAGTGGTCAGGTGCTTTAAGAGGCTAAGGACAGATGGTAGGGTTAATCAAATAAAAACACTTAACCAAATTCAACATGTTAACAAGAATTGATGGGTGAGGTTAGGTAAATACAGATACTTAACCACTTAACATGTTTGACTAGAAAACATTAGTAACGAGGGACCCGTTTCAGCAGTAACCCAAGTTAGGTATCATGGTACCCTGAAACTAGGCAGGGTGGGGCACGATTACTGGGCTGATTGTAAGTGTTCAAAACGACGGCGGTGGGTGCACAGTGTAGGTTCTAATGGGGTGCGGGCGTGCACACACTCCGGAGCAGACAAACAGGGCATTGGGGCACCAGTAGTATAACCTATGTATTCTAAGGTTTGTGTCGGGGCCGCCACCATGGGTCTTGATACACCCCATGGTGGGACCAGCATAGGTATCTATAGTTCTTGGGGGCCGTATGACACATATATTTATGCGAGTAGAAGCCGATCTTTAGAAAATGGGGGTCACTTCACCATCAGCATAGGGTGCCAGTTAGAATAAGCTCAAGTAGGTGCAGAGATATAGTGTGGGTGCGATAGTACATTCAATTCTAAACTAAACTTCCTTAGTTTGTGATACTTTACTGTTTTCAGTTTATATCTATCATGCCCTTTTTCCTATTCACATACTGAAGAGTTACTAGATTTACTCAGGCTTTACGTCTGACCCTATTTTCTTTTCGTCTTCTTTTCTTTCGTTCCCCCCCAGGTCCACAGGGAGGAAACAACCCAGCTTAGTCAGACTCTTTGCAAGCTTCAAGACCGTAGATGTATGGTTTGGATTTCTTTTGCTCGGACTATGGCTTTGGATACCACTATGGGGATTTTTGTTACTTTATTTATGCTTTATGCTTCTTTAATAATCAAGACAGTAATGAGGTTGTAATGTTGGAAGTATTTTGAGATAATTATGGAAATGTTTTGTTTGAAAACATATTGATGAAATAAAAGTCTGTTGGTTTCCGCTGTTTAAAATATGTGTATTTATATCTGTCTTGTGTTTATCTGTGACTTTTACTTATAAACCTCCACCAAAGTTAAGGCATTCCCTTTGTGAGTGACCTTAACGGAGGTGGGGCGTTTCGTTTATGCTTTGGAAGTTGTTGTCTTACTAGTTTACAATTAGAGACTGATAGAGATGGGAAGATATCAATGCATGAATTAGAAATGGAAACATTTTCCAAAGTTAATAAGGTATATTTTCTAATTTTAGAAAATAAGGAATTTATGAATATAGGGAAATTATAAATGGGAAATTAGGAAATGAAATGATGATTGATCGGTAAGATTTCCATTTGGAAATATGGCCGTTGTTGGTACACATGTTTTCCTTTGATAGTTAAATCACCAACTATCAAAGATTTTGACCATTTCTGTTGTCAAAACGGAGAGACCAGGATCAGATATATTATTTGAAAACCACTCCGTATGGTATTAGCATTGCGAATCAAATATGACGAAGATAATTGAAGACGTAGTTATGCAAGGGCTGTTCAGTAAATCCTAGGTAGTAATTGCCTAAGATGAATTTATAGAATAGTATCTTCAGTCTGTCTAGTCCCAGGACGACTTTTATGGAAGAATGTGTTACAAAGTATATTTAATAGATCGCATAAGTTGATCTCTCCAAACATATTTACTTTTGGTGGCTGAGGAATTCGTTTCTCTTAGCTGTATGCCCGTGGTATATTTGGAGAAATCAATTTGTGATTTGGCAGGTATGACGATGCGACATTCAAAGTAATCAAAGGTGTGATCTATACGTTATGGCCTCTAGCCTCACAGCCGGAAATGGTATAAAATCGGGTAGGTCGCATGGCTAAGTTGTTAGCTGCCAATTAGGGCGCATTGCCGCCTGATCTAGAGAAATTCCATTTACTTCTGTAATCTATTTCGATACTGTCCCTTTCGGGAAACAATTGTTGATCCCAACCATTGGTGATAATATATTCGGTACACTCAAGCGAAATGAGTGACCGGTCACGTTTAGCCTGGGTTACAAGATGTTCTTGTTAAACCCGGTGTATTTCCCTCTAGAGATACACTATCAGAAGGTGGTCCCATACCTTGCCAGTTGGAATTCATTAACCAATAAGCGCCCACGGTTTTTGATTATATATTATGTATGTGGAACGTGAGACGAAAGCGTTCGGCTAGATGATTATTATATTGTGGTTGGTAGACGCTATTATAATATCCAAAGAGTTTTGATATAAAGATTATCATTTCTTTCAAAAGGATTTTTGAATGATAAATCAAGTGTTTTGGATTCTTATAATAGAAAAGGCCATTTTGTTATATGGCGTGGTCTTATGAGATATCGTTTATTTTCTCAAACTGTTTTAAATTGTTTACTCACACCCGTCCCATGACTGACTCGGAGTTCATTTTGTTTAGTTTTACCTTAAACTGCTTGGTGCCCAATTTTGTACAGGCAGTCAAGTAGTCAGGTTTTACAGATATATTTAGAGAGCTTGGAGCAGGAGGCTTCAGGATTATGAAGCTATTTTTATTTCCACTGTATTATAAGTGATGTACTTTGATAATGTTATTGTATACATATACTGACTTTATTTCAAAGTTATGCATCTATTATATATTATTCGTTCCGCTGTGAGATTCGTGTTTACTCTGATGTTATATGTTCTTCTTCTTCTATTCTAATTTTTGTCTTATCTATTCTCACCCTCTAATTTCTTTCATTAACTATCTGGTATTTCCGATGCTTTGATAATCGACGTTCAGTTTATGTTGATTACCAAGGTCGGAAATCCCCGAGTCGTTACAGTGGTATCAGAGCTGAAAGTTAAGTAATTACATTAGCTCTGTGGCGTGACTCAGTAGAGATGGGATTGGTAATGCCCTAGATTGAGTTGACTGTATATATACGAGAGAGCGTATCTGTAGATTTTATAAAAATTATTTTATATTGTGGTGATTTATTGGTTGAGTTGTTTATGGGTTTTGATCGATCAATTTGATCCACTGTACCGGTAGGAGTTTATAAACACTCGAATACAATGAACCAACATGATATGTTTTGAAAAGAGGGTAAATGATATAATTTTACCCAAATCATATTTTGATATAAAAGTATGATTAATATTTGAAGTATTATCGTATATTGAATGTGTTGGTTGTTATTATAATCAGATAAGATTATAATTGAAACAGTTATGTAAATAACCAATCAAAATTCGTATAAGTATTACGAAACGAATTAAAACTGAATTTAAACCAGAATTGAAATTTAAAACTCTGGGGTTTGGAAAGGTGTTTGTAAATGGATTCGAATTAAATATATGAGAATTTTAAAATATTGGGAGATTTTAAATTGTTTTGAAGCATTGTAAATGGTATTTTGAAGTGGATTTCAAAATGAAAGTGTTTAGAAAAGGTTTTGAAAGTGATATAGTATTGAACTCACTTCGATAGCTGGAAAATAAATTCCTATGATGATCATGACATCATCAATGTTCATTTTCGAGTTGTAAGTGACAGATTACTACCAAAATTTTGGTTTTTGAATTATTTTGAGAAAACAAGTTGTTTTGATCTTCCAAAATCAATATTTTGATTTTTGGAAAAGGCTAAGCTGTTTAAAAATTCCCAAATAAATATTATTTGAATTAAAACAAATTAAAGTAGAATTTGTAAAAGTCAATAGAAATTGAAAATTTAATTAAAGCCAGTTAAATGGAAAATTGAATTTATTAGAATAATATCGAAAAATATTGGAACTGTGATGTAGGAAATTGAAATGTTATTGGATGGATGAGTTAAGAATTTGGAATCGAGGATGAAACTTGAGTTGGATTGGAATTTGGTTTGGGTATAAAACAAATAATTGGGGTAGGGATGGATTGATTGGAGTTTTGATTGGGATGGTATTGGCATATGTTGAATTAACAGCAGATGGAAGTGATAGATTTGATATGCTCGACAAAAAGGTACAAATTTATTTTCATATGTGTTTAGTGAATTTATGAGACTGTATGGCAAGCCGCTTGGCTGTTTGATTTTCTTTTGGGTTGGAGAAGGCCTAGAGAGGCGAGTTGTAGTCGTACGGATTGAGCTGTATAAAGGAGGTGCTGGCGAATTTTTTTAGAAATTTAAGGTGCTAGAAAATTTTCAGAATTTTTTAAAATTTTCATTAGTCGAAATAAATAAATATTTTAACTAAAATTTATTGGTTCAGTTGAAACTGAAGTTAATAAGCAGACAAATAATTTTTAACCCAGTTAATAGGATTTGTTTTCTATGTTAGCAATTTCGAGGACGAAATTATTTTAAAGGGGGAAGAACTTAATGACCTGTATTTTTAACGGATAACAAATAATTTATTTAATTATTTGAATAATGGTTTGGTAATTTAAAATGACCAAAATTAAATTATATTGAATATTTAATTACTATAAATAAGAAATAATATATTTAATTTTCGAAATAGTCGGAAATAGTGGAATTCACAATATTATGTGAATTGGATCATTTATAATATATAATTTAGTTTAGAGTTAAAATATATTAACGAATATATTATATAAACGAAAGTTGAACGTACAATTATATTACAATTATAATCGAGCTCGAAATGGCGCGGTAGTTCATAATCTGCCGATTCAAACTTTAAACGAATATACAGAATCCGTTTTAAGTCGGATTTCTGTGAAACAAGAAACGTTCGGAGCTTGTGAAATATATTTTTCTAATGGAAGAGAAAAATCGAGATTTCATCGTGTAGATTGTGAGTTGTGTCCAAATAAAATTTAAAAATACTCTCTATGGAATTCCTTTATAATTTATAACGATTATTTATATTATAAATTGATTTTCAACATAAATTGAATACTTATTTAATCTGGATATGAAACGTCGAGTTATAAATACCGATAGGAATATTTTGGAGCTGTATTATATTCTATATGAATATATATGGTAATATTAATTTATTAATATTAAATTTAATTGTTTTTAAGTATATTAACATTTAAATTGGTTTATTTAGAGCTTTAAAAATAGCCAATTTTGCAAAAGACCTCCGTTTTCGACGAAACTAATTTTTTTGGATTCGGAATATTCAATTATTGTTAGATTTAAATATTCGTGATATTTGGAGTCAATATGTGGCCGTATAGGATTTTAATATGAAAAACAGTCGATAATTTGACTTTAAAAATATGCTGTGTGAGCAAACGGATTCAGAATTCGACGAAACAAGTTTTATTGGGTCTGTAATGTCGAACTGTAGCTGACTGTCCATTTTCATCGAAATTGGATATTGTATGTGATCGTATGAATTTTTAAACGGTAAATACAAACAGCGATTGATTATAATTGAATTAAATAATCAATTAAAAATAAAATAAAATAATTTCTTAATCCTATAAATATCCACTAACATCTCCTAACCCTAGTACTTCATTTTCATTGGTCAAAACAATACGCCGTCGTACCTTTTCTACGGCAAACCAATTCTTAGCTTTGAAATTAATTATTAAATAGGATAAAAATCCAGAAAACATGTGATACATATTTTTGAGTTCTGAGAAGGGACTACTTCAAACTGAGGTGCATTTTTTGGGAATCGACGGCCTTTTGTTCAATGGAGTTTTAATCATAGCGAAACTAGGGTTTGGTTTCTTTGAGAATGGATGTTGTAATTCAGGGTGTGGTTGTTGTTTTTGGGTCCACGATGAAAAAGGGCAACTTGCGTGTGCTTTTAGTTGATTCCGGTACATGTTGATGTCACGAGTTTTGTCTGGTGTTTGGAAGAATTGTTTTGTCGCAATGAGGAGATTGGGTGCGAGCTAGACGATGTTTGGTGGAATATGGAGTGCTCGAGAAGAGTGAGCTGATGGAATGGTCGGTTGAAGGATTTGTGATTTGGAGAGGGAGTTGTTATGGAAGGAAGAATCGGCTATAGTGGTCTATAGGAAGTCGCGAGCGTCTGATTTTGGGAGAGAAGAAGTAGTGGGCGGGCCTGAGAAATTTGAACGGGCCGTTGCGAAGTTAAGGGGATTAACGAACGGTCAGATCCGTTGGGATCGTATGGACGAGAGCTACACAATGGAACTGATTAGGAGTGAATTGGATCTCGTTACAACTTATAATGAAATAAATTGCCTGATCTGAAACAACGACAATTATTGTTATATAACGATAACTTTCCAATGTGAGTAAAACTCACTAACTCAGCCAGTTTATATTTTCAAAAATATAATCTAGTGTTGATAAATAATGATTGATTGTTGTGTGATAATTGTTTGGTTGAATTGCTGATTTAGTGGTTGAAATTATAGATAACGATATATATAAATTGTTAATCAAATATTGATTCTGTTTATCGGAATATTTCATATTGAAATGAAATCGGTGTTATTTATATTGTTTAACATCTGTGATGCAAGGAAACAGGTTGGAGGGATCCAACTGGATTCCTCAGTATTTATAATACTGATTTTTTTTCATATATTGTGATATATAATCTGTGATTGATTATGATGACACTGGTCTTGTTATTTGGGATTTTAAATACCATATGAAATGCTGGAATGTAAGAAGGAAATTTTCATAGTGAATATTGGAAATGAAATATTTATATATGAAATAAATAGGATATTATAAAAGGTAATATTTGGAAAATAAATATTGGAAAATATAATTAAGGAAATATTTGAGAATGAATCGAATTATATAAAATAAATAGATTTATATAAAAGTATTTATATAGAATAAATAGAATTATATAAAAAATTTATATAAAATGAATAGGATTATATAGATGGATTTATATAAAAAGAATAGAATTATATAAAGGGAATTATAAATGAGATTAAGTGTTAGAAATAAAAAGGAGATTTGTAAGAATAATTCTACAAATAAACATATAAGTAGAATTTGGATATTTGGTTTTAAATGAGAAATTAAACTATTTTGATTATATAAAGAAATATTATTCACATTCTATGTGAAAAATTAGATGAAAGTAAATATTTTGCAAATAAAATATTGTAAAGGAATTTGGGGTTTGAATTAGGAATTTAAATGGAATTACTGAAATTAGAAACTGACTAGAAATTTGTTGAGTTGAATGGCTTCTTAGGTATCGATCTGATGTTGGTTTCGGCCTTCGAGGTATGTGCTTGGGAATTTGTTCTCTTACTACTTTACAATTAGAGACTGATAGAGATAGGAAGATATTGATGCATAAATCAGAAATGGAAACGTTTTCCAAAGTCAATAACGTATATTTTTTAATTTTAGAAAATAAGGAATTTATGAATATAGGGAAATGATAAATGCGAAATTGGAAAATGAAATGATGATTGGTCGGTAAGATTTCCATTTGGAAATACGGCCGTTGTTTGTACAAATGTTTTCCTTTGATAGTTAAATCACCGACTATCAAAGATTTTGACCATTTCCATTGTAAATACGAAGAGACCAGGATCAGATATATTATCTGAATACCACTCCGTATCGCATTAGAATTGCGAATCAAATATGATGAAGATAATTGAAGAACGAGTTATGCAAGGGCTGTTCGGTAAATCTTAGGTAGAAATTTCCTAGGATGGATTTGCAGAATAGTACCTTCTGTGTGTCCAGTCCTAGGACGACCTATATGGAAGAATGTCTGACAAAGTATATTTAATAGACCGCGTAAGTTGATCTCTCCAAACGTATTTACGTTTGGTGGCGGAGGAATTCGTTTCTGTTAGCTGTATACCCATGGTATTTTTGGAGAAATCAATTTGTGATTTGGCGGGTATGACGATGTGACATTCAAAGTAATTAAAGGTGTGATCTATACGTTATGGCCTCTAGCCTTAAAACCGGAAATGGTATAAAATCGGCTAGGTCGCATGGCTAAGTGGTTAGCTGCCAATTACGGTGTATTGTCACCTGATCTATAGAAATTTCATTTACTTCTATAACCTATTTCGATACTGTCCCTTTCGAGAAACGGTTTCTGATCCCAAACGTTTGTGATAATACATTCACTACACTCAACCGAATTGAGTGACCGGTCATGTTTAGCCCGCGTTACAAGATGTTCTTATTGAACCCAGTGTATTTCCCTTTAGAGATACATTGTCGAAAGGTGGGTCCATACCTTGCTTGTTGGAATTCATTAACCAATAAGCGCCCACGGTTTTTGATTATATATTATGTATATGGAACGTGAGATGAAAGCGTTCTGCTAAATGATTATTATATTGTGGTTGATAGACACTATTATAATATCCAAAGAGTTTTGATATAAATATTATCGTTTCTTTCAAAAGGATTTTTGAATGATAAATCAAGTGTTTTGGATTCTCATAAGGGAAAAACCCGTTCCGTTATATGGAGTAGTCTAATGAGATGTCGTTTATTTTCTCAAACTGTTTTAAATTGTTTACTCACACGAGTCCCATGACTGACTTGGAGTTTATTTTGTTTTGGTTTACCCTAAACTCTTGGGTACCCAAATTTGTACGGGCAGTCAAGTAGTCGGGTTTTACAGATATACTTGGAGAGCTTGGAGCAGGAGGCTTCAGGATTATGTAGCTATTGTTATTTCCGCTATATTGTAAGTGATGTACAATGATAATGTTGTTGTATACATATATTGATTTTATTTCAAAGTTATGTACCTGTTATATATTGTTCGTTCCGGTGTGAGATTCGTGTTTACTCGGAAGTTGTATGTTCTTCTTCTTTTGTTCTAAGTTTCTGTCTTATCTATTCTCGCCCTATAATTTCTTTCATTAACTATTAGGTATTTCCGATGCTTGGATAATCGACGTTGAGTTTATGTCGATTACCAAGGTGCAAATCCCGAGGTCGTTACAGAGTCCGTATGCATATGCAGGGAGTACGCATACGAGAGAGTGTGGCACGATGTCTCAAACCCAAAGGTGTGATTTTGTTTGAACCTAGGGGTGTGAACTTTTGCACTGCAGGAGGTTCGAAATTTCGAGCCCAGGGGGTTCGAAATTTCGAGACCTGGAGGTTCGAAATTTCTAACCCAGGAGGTTCGAAATTTCGAACCCAGGGGGTTCAAAATTTCGAACCCAGGGGGTTCGAAATTTTGAACCTAATAGGTTTGAAAATTTCGAACCTATGCTGGAATACGAAGGTACATGCTTTTCTTTTATAAATAGGGATCCCCCTTCATTTTATTCCTTCTATTATTTTCTTCTCTGGCCGTCATTGTTGTGAAAGCTTCGAAGACGAAAATTTCGAACCCGAACTAGGTAATGGCTGGGATCGAGAAAAGGAGGAGGAAGGTGGTCGAAGGGCCGTATCGTCGTCGTTTGGGGTCGACGCGAGAGGTGGAGCTATCAAACCACCGGAGGGGGTTCGGAAGTTCAAACCCAGTTGGGTTCGAAGTTTCGACCCTCCGTGGGTTAGAATTTTCGAACCTTCTGGGTTCGAATTTTCGAACCTTTAGAGGTTCGAAATTTGGAACCTGGATGGGTTCGAATCTTCGAACCTCGGTAGGTTCGAATTTTTGAACCCTTGGGTTCGAAATTTCGAGCCTGGAGGGGTTCGAAGACTCGGACGTTTAGGCTCGGATTTCCGAATTCTGAAATGGGTTGGTGTGATAACCCCAAACTCCCACGGAATGAAAGTAAGAGATGATCATTTGGAATACAACATAAATACAATAATACAAATCACAGAAACAACATAGTATAGGAAATTCATAGAGTAACAACATCATAGCAGTGGAAATATAATGTCATCAACCACAGAAAGTCCACAGTCACAGAATTGTAAGTTATTACATCAAGTTTCAGCAAAGTGGAATAAGTTTCAACTTCAAAATAGAAAAACATGAAATAAAATAAGTTTGATGTCTGAAATTAAAAAGAGAAAAATGCAATAGTAGCAAATGATAGATGTCTTCAAGCTCCAAGTCATCACCTCTCCACGAAAGCAAATCCAAGAAAGATAATAAGCAGCTCCAAAGAAAAGACTCCAAGCAAAGAATGAACCTGTTTACTAGGCTGCCAGTGTAGAAAGGAGGGCACCCGAGTTTGGAAAAAGTTGAAACAAACTACAGGTCAGTCGTGGGACTAGTGTGAGAATTCTTAACTAAATTAACTACTAGTAATGAGGCAAATCCAAAGACCATGCTGCTAACGCGGAACGGGTTTATTCTAATGGATTGCCTTGCATGATTTAAAATGACAGAACAAATAACAAGTAAAACGTAAAACAACGCAATGCTTTTGGAAAAATTAAATCACCATAAGACTCAAGTCCCATCACACAATGCAACGCACACCAGAGGATAGAGTTTTTCCTTATGGTGATTAAACATGCTAAATACGGTAAATACGAATCTAATATTATTATTAGTGTATATGAAGACATTTCAAAATAAATGTATAAATCCTAGGAAGAATAGTATACCATACTACTATGTCTCCATACTAGTAATACAATCAAATTTGTAGGGTCGTATTTGGATTTTGGTTTCCATCATGAGTCAAGGCTAGGGAGGAGCTCCTTACCGATTCGAGACACTCTAGCTAATGCCCTAGGATTCCCCGCAGTGAACCCTTGGATCCTGTAGGGCCGGTCTACACATACAGCTTCGTGGATTGGCAATTCCTGAACACACGTTTCCCGATCCTATAGGACCTATCCGAGGCGCGTCATTCCATCCTCCACATAAGTAAATATCAGCCAGTTTAAGCACCGACACTACTTCTAGATAGAAAAAAACTTGCTGCTCTCCCTGCGTTCCCTTCTCCCGTTTTAGACTCCACCGGGTTGTGAGGCTCGTGAAGTTACGTAATCCACAAAGCCCTGCTTATTCAAGCTGTGCTTTGATCGTCACCACAAGGTTCTGCTTTTCAATAAGAAACCTTGATCACTGCATCTTAGTATGCCACACTGTCACTCCATACCGTACCATTGATCGTCCGTCAATATATAAACGGGTGTTAAGTAGAGAATAAATTCTCCACCACCAAACATTTATATATTAACAGAAAATCAACAACATGATATTTAACGAGGTATGATGTCAGACACACCATCCATTTAAACTTATGCTCTGGGTCTGAGCGAAAGTCAAATCCGTGAAATCAACGCGTACGTTTGGGCAATGACCATGACCCTTGAATTGGGAGCAAATCAAATCAGGGCCTCGATCATTGTCCATTCGAGGGAAGATTTATGGTCTTCATACTTTCATTAATGTCGTTTGATTATTTGGAATGAGAGAAATCGGACTTTCCAAATAATCCTCGTATATATATATTGAAAATCATTCTTATTCGTTAATAATATTTTTATTAACGATTCATTACTATTTTAATTATTTAAAATAATTAAATTCTAATTAACGACGCTTCAGGTCAATGGACGACCCTGGCGCTGCTTTTAACCAATTTTGATTTTCACATTACTCAAAATCTAACCGTTGGAATATAACGTACCTTATATCGTTGGAAAGAATTTTCCGAGGCGGTCCCTATGTTTTCAGTTTTGGGAAAATCCGACAGTCGGATCTTCCGGTATAATCGTTTAAAGATATGATTTCAAAACGCGAACTACCGTGCTCGATTCGATAAATTTTAATTTTATTTATATATAAATATAATTCTCCTAACCTTTTATTTACATAAAAAGGTAAATTCCATTTTTTTCTATAAATATGAATTTAATTTACATGTCAAATTCCTACATCTTATATTACATATAAAATAAGTGAATTTTATTTCTAATGTTCATTTCGTCCTATGTTAAAAAAAATGAATTTTATCATACAATGTAAATGCATCTTTTAATTACGTAGAAAAATGTAATTTTCATCCTACGGTGTAATTCCTATATACATTACATATAAAAATGTGATATTAACATACAATGTAAATTCATGTTTTAATTACATATAAAAATGTAATTTTTATCCTACGGTGTAATTCCTATATACATTACATTAATAAAAATGTAAGCTTTACCTACGGTGAAATTTTTATTTATTTACATTAACAAAATTGTAAACTTTTCATACGGTGAAATTCCTATATATTTACATTAACAAAAATGTAAACTTTACCTACGGTGAAATTCTTATTTATATACATTAAAAAAAATGTAAACTTTTCCTATGGTGAAATTCTTATTTATTTACATTAACAAAAATGTAAACTTTTCCTACGGTGACATTCCTATTTATTTACATTAACAAAAATGTAAACTTTTCCTACGGTGACATTCTTATTTATTTACATTAACAAAAATGTAAACTTTTCCTACGGTGAAATTTTTATTTATTTACATTAACAAAAATGTAAATTCATATTCCATGTCACATCCTTATTTTTTTTACATTAAATAAATTCAATTCTTTATTTATAATGTAAAAAGGTCTTCTTTTCTATTTACAATGTGAAAATATGTCCAAAGCCCATGTCCAATATTTCATGTCCAAACCAACCACAAACAATATTTTAAATAATAAAAGGGATCGAATCAAATTAACAACATGAAGTTTAATCTCGAGTTGAGAGTTCTAGTTCAATTCTGAGAATAACTACTGGTGTGTTCTTACATGTATACATATGGTTCGTGAATATCAACTAAATGTGATTGATAAAAATTAACAAATAAATGATCTTAATAGGCCACCAAACTCAGATCTAATTTCATAATCGTCACAACCAATTCAGATCCACATTTAGCATAACAACCATCGCAAATCTAATTATATTTTCCATTCAAACTATAAATAACTAACGAATAGTAATTAAATTAATTAAACTTAATTAGAAATAAATTCTCACCTTGATTAAAGGGAATAGAAAAATCCAAATAAATTCAGAAAATGGTCGCACTTGATTTCAGCAACCTCTATTTGTCGTCACCGTCTCGCACAATCTGAAATTTTTCAGTTTGGATTTCGTATGTGTTAATTATCAATTTTTGAACAAAATTTACTTTTAACAACTGCAGTTGTCACAGCCAGAAGCGTGGCAAATTCTGAAATGAATTTCATACATAAACTGTTCAAAACTTTGATTTGATTTTGCAGAAATTGTATTCGATCGTTTCCAGAATGGATGGCGTGGCGTCAAAGGGCTTGGAGAGGGGGATGTTCGGCCAGAGGGGGTGAGGGGGAGTTCGGCTTCGTGGTCGGGGCTGGGCGGAGCTCGGCGGCGGCGGCCTTCAGGGTGTCGGGGCGACGGTTTCAGGCAACGTGGAGGGACAATTTTGGTACGGTGTCGAAGAGAAAGAAGAGGGCTTCGAAGATTGACCTACGGCGTGGTCTGGAATGGAGTGAGGAGGAAGAAATCAGAGCTCAAAATTTTGAGCTGTAATGGGTTGCGGCTGCGTTTGAAACGAAGGGGAAGGAGAGCGTACGGTGGACCGTATATATATACTATGTATTCTAGGGTTTTCCTTTTTATTTATTTTTAATTAATTAAATCCGAAAATTAGAGTTTTTCATGCGATCTCCAAACGAAGCTCAACGACTGTCGAACACTACGTTTTGACGTCTTCCGAACGCGATGGCGCTATTGCCGAAGTCCAATCCTTAAGTTATAGTATGTTTTTCTTTTTTTTCAAATTAATTCTTTAATATTAATTTCGAACGTACTTGTTAATTTCACCGGGGCCACATACTAACTCAGAAAAATTATTTTTGCTTTCTTATGACGATACGATCCTAACAAAATTTATTTCGTCGAATTCTGAGATTGTTTGAAAAATGGCTATTTTTCAGTCGATCGAAATTGACTGTAATTTACAAAACACATATCTCTCTGCCACGGTCACAGGTTAATATGAAAATTTTAGTTTGAAAAATGACCATTTTTAACTGTTTATAAATCATTTAACATTAGAAATTTTTAAATCTGAACAAATTTCCCAACTAAATTTCTCAAAAAAATAAATTCAAACTGGTTCAGATTTTCTGGGTTGTTACAATCTCCCCTCCTTAAGAACTTTTCATCCTCGAAAAGGAAAAAGAAAAATAGAAGAGTAGGAACTAACACAGAGAATGTTGAAATGATTAAGCGTACCTCAAAACAAAATCTAATCGGAGATATCCACTCTGCATTTGGGATAGGCATGTTTGATACTCTCCTCAGTTTCCCAAGTGCAGTCTCTAGGATCACCGCTCCATTGCACCTTGACTAGGTTGATTCTTTTATTTCTCAGCACTCTAGTCTCTTTGCCAATAATTTTCAGTGGTTCTCTTCTCACTGCGAGGCTTGGGGTAATCTCCAAATCTTATTGTGCTGCTTCTTCCACAATCCGATCTGGATCATGGACATGCCTTCGAAGTTGAGATACATGGAATACATCGTGCACTCCAGGCAACCAGTCGGGCATCTGAATTCTGTAGGCTAGGGTGCCAATCTTTTCAAGAATAGGAAAGGGGCCGATGAATTTAGGTGCTAATTTTCCTGTCTTTCCAAAACGGATTACCCCTCGCATTGGAGCAACTTTTAAATAGACATAGTCACCCACTTCAAAAGCTAATTCTCTTCTTCTTAAATCTGCATAGCACTTTTGTCTACTTTGGGCAACCAGTAATCATTTCTTAATAAAATCAACTTTGTCCGAAGCTTCTCGCACCATGTCTGGACCCAAAACAAGACGATTCCCTTTTTCAACCCAACAGGCGGGCGATCTACATGGCCTATTATATAAGGCTTCAAATGGGGACATTTTCAAACTTGCTTGATAGCTATTGTTATATGAAAATTCAACTAAATGCAGGTAATCCTCCCAAGAACCTCCATAATCCAGTATGTAAGCTCGCAATAAATCCTCAAGAATGCGATTCACCCTCTCAGTTTGTCCATCTGTCTGAGGGTGGTATGCGGTACTAAGATTTAACTTCGTTCCCAACTCATTTTGGAATGCTTCCCAAAATTTGTTGGCAAAAATAGGATCACGGTCGCTAACGATGCACTTAGGAACTCTGTTAAAGCAAAGGATTATTCTTTTATTATCAAATTAGAAATGAGAAATTTTCATAATGATGAAGAGGAAAGATTTAGTTTAATTACCCATGTAGCCTGTCGATTTCTTTGAAATAAATCTGCACCAGACTTTGAGCAGTCCTAGTGGACTTGACAGGTAGGAAATGAGCGGTCTTGGTGAAGCGATCCACGATCACCCATATGATGTCATTTCCCTTCCTAGTACGAGGCATACCATCTATAAAATCCATGGAGATTTGGTCTCACTTCCCATCTGGAACCTCCAATGGTTGCAACAATCCCGCAGGCTTTTGTTGATCACTTTTTACTTGCTGGCATGTAGGAAATCTGCTCACATAAATGGATTTATCCCTCTTCATAGATCTCCACCAAAATGTGCGCTTTAGATCTTGATACATCTTGCTCACGCCGGGATGGATGCAAAGCTTTGATTTGTGACCCTCATCTAAAACTTCTCTTATGAGCTCGGGGACTTGGAACATAAATCCGCCCGTGCAATCTAAGAACTCCCTTGCCATCTATTTGAAAGTTCGTGTTTTCACCCCCTTGAATTCTTTCAATCATTTTCCGAATAAAAGCATCACTTTTCTGAAGAGAGGCGATCTTATCAATCAAAGAAGGGGTGATGATGAGGCTTGCGACAACGACATCCTTCCTACTAAGTGTGTCCGCCACAACATTGGCTTTTCCTGGCGTATATAAGATGTCGAGATCGTATGCCGCCAGAAATTCTAGCCACTGTTGCTGCCTTAAATTCAAATCCTTTTGATCGAAGAGATATTTCAAAGATTGATGGTCGGTAAATAATTCAAACTTTTCGCCCAAAAGATAATGCCTCCAAAATTTTAAAGCAAAGACTACGACCAATAACTCTAAGTCATTGACACGATAATTTTTCTCATGCGGCTTTAATTGACGACTTGCATATGCAACGACCCTGTCCTTTTGCATTAGTACTGCACCAAGACCACCAGTTTGAGAGGCATCCATACAAACTTTTAAGTCTTGGTTGCCATCGATGATGGTTAGTACGGGATGTAGTGGTCAAACTCACTTTTGGCTTTTGGAATGCCTCTTCACAATCCGACGTCCAATTGAACTTGGTATGCTTTTTGGTGAGCTTTGTTAAAGGGCTAGACAGCTTGGCGAATTCTTTGACAAATTTCCTGTAATATCCGGCCAATCCTAGGAAGCTTCTTACTTCAGTGGGTGTACTGGGCTGCTTCCAATCTCGAATGGCGGCAATTTTACTTGGGTCTACAACAATTCCTTCTTTTGACACAACATGGCCCAAGAATTTTACTTCCTCTTGCCAAAATGTGCATTTGGAAAACTTTTCTTTTAAAACATTTTTTCGCAGAATCTCCAACACTACTCTTAAATGCCCTTCATGCTCCTCCTTAGTTTTAGAATATATAAGAATATCATCAATGAAGACTAGGACGAATTTATTTAGGACCTCACGGAAGACCCTATTCATCAAGTCAACAAAGTAGGCTGGAGCATTGCATAGACCGAACGGCATCACCAACCATTCATAGAATATGTCAGGACCTTTGAAAGCGGTCAAAGGAATGCATTCTTCAGCTATGCGGAGTTGGTGGAAACCCGTGGCTAGGTCCATCTTCGAAAACACTTTGGCCCCATTTAATTAGTCCATTAGATCATCTGTGCGAGGGAAGGGGTATTTGTTCTTCAATGTTTGTTTATTAAGGTCGCGGTAATCCACGCAGAGCCTTAGAGTACCGTCAGACTTGGGGACAAACACCACAGCTGCACCCCAATTAGAAAAGCTAGGTCGGATGAGTCCTTTCCATAAAAGCTGTTTTGTTTGGTTTTTCAACTCTTCTTTTTCTTTGGGAGTCATCCTTCTAATAGCATGGACTACAGGCCTTGCATCTGGAACAAAATCAATTCTGAAATCGATTTCCCTTAGCGGTGGTAAGTTGTCTACTTCTTCAAATACATCCGCGTAATTTTTGACCATGGGAATATTCTCTAAAGAAATAGGAGTGATCTAGAGGTATCAAAATACCTTTCTATCAGATTTTGAGCCGTGACAAGGTATAGAAATAACATCTCCAAATTTCGTTTTGATTTCAACTATTCTCTCTGCACATCTTACATTGGCCTCAAATTTTGTTAGCCAATCAAGAACAAGGATGATATCAAACTCGGAAAAATTCATATTGGTCAAGTCAAAAGGGAACCGAAAGTAAGAGTAAGAAATAGGCACCCTACAGTATAAATCAAGGACGATAGAACCTCCTATAGGATTATGAACATTAATTGGCTCTTTAAGACTTCTTTGTTTTAATTTCAGTTTCTTAACTGTGTTGCTCGAGATAAAACTTCTTGATGCACCCGTATCAAACAAAGCGGTGACAGGAATGTTTTTAACAGAAATGATACCATCTAAAGCATCAGGCTTACCTGCTCCTTCAGAAGAAGTAGGGGCGGAAGAAGATGGTGCACTTGCCCCATCATACGCATGTGCAATCTGCGCTCCTTTCAACAATGGACAATTTGGCTTGATATGGCCCTTCTTGTGGCAGTTATAGCATTCCTTAGTGTCGTCACTTCTGGCCTTCTTCGTATTTCTGCAGTCCTTGTTGTAATGTCCAAACTTCTGGCAGTTGTAGCATTGCACCTTTGACTTATCATGGGTTTTAGCAGCTCCAGAACTGCTTCCTTCAGTCTTCTTCTCGGATTGTTTCCTTTTATTGTTGGCCAAGCTCCTTTCTCTATCTTGTTGGGAATTCTTCCTATCATTCTCCTCATATCGACAAGCAAACTCCACCACCCTATTGAAAGAAAGGTCGATGTGGGCAGTGACTCTATCAATATATTTTCTTGCAAGCCCAATTATGAACTTCTTTTTCTTCTGAAAGTCATATTGAATCAATTCAGGGGCATAGGGGGGAGGTCTTCAAATCTTCGTACATATTCTGAGATGGTCTTGTCGCCTTGCTTCAGATTGGCGAACTCGTCATGCAGTCTTTCTACCTCCTGTCTTGGAATGTATTTGTCTTTGAAAAGCTCCTTAAACCTTGTCCAAGTCATATTATCTCCAATCCCTCCAACCGTGACTGTGTCCCACCAGTTTTGAGCTTCCTCCTGTAACAGCCATGAAGCCGCTAATCTTTTTCTCTGATCCTCCAACTCCAATCCTCCAAAAATCTTTTCGCAGTTCCTTAGCCAAGCTTAAGCTTGTGTCACGGTTTAAGTACCCTTGAATGGCACTCCTCCTAGGTTTTTGAACTTCTTCGCCACATTGTCCAAATCAAAGGGTTGGAGTGGTGGTGCTTGTTGGACAGTGGGCTCCTCGGTTATGGTATTATTTTGCCTTCTTGCTCTAGCTCTAGCGGCTCTAGCGGCAGCGGCACTCATTTCTAGTTTGTTCTGTACAATCAAGGAAAGAGTCAGAACAACTATAATGGTGACTTGAAGAAATGATAAAGATAAAAGGACGGATGAAAAGATGATGATAGAATGACTGACTATTATGTATTCACATGAAATGTAACAACCCGAATTTTTAATAATATGTTAAAACAAGAAATCAGGGCAGAATTAAATTATAAGTTAAGAATCAGTGGGAACGGGTTACGCCATTGCGTTCGTCTCGAAATTCTACTTGAAAACAAGTCCGAAATTTCGTAAATCGGAGTCCGTATGACCAAGATATGGCCCATAGAAGATTACAGAAAAATCAGAATTCAGCCCGAAATTCAAATTCAGACAGAAGAAGATTGGGTGGGAAAATTTCCCGCCCTACCCCAGGTCGACTGGGGAGTCGACCTGCCCCCCCAGGTCGACTGGGGAGTCGACCTGGGTGTCGACCTGGGGGTCGACCCCCCTGGTCGGACCTTGTTGGTCTGGTGCACCAGTTTGCTCCTTTGGTCTATTTGCTTGGCCTGTGACGGGATTTGATGGTTCAGATCTAAATTAGGGTTAATCCTATGGCCTAAACTAGTCTCTACACCTATAAAAACACCCTAATACCTAGCCTAAACCATCACAAATCAACCTAACAACTAAATTTTGCCAAAGTGCTCCCTAATCATGGCCTCCATCTTCATCTTGAGAGCTTCTAAGGCAAAAAGGAGCAATCTTTCTTCATCAAATCAAAGGAGCTACTTATTCTCAAGGCTATTTGTGTTGCTACCTCATTCCTAGAGCTCCTACAACGTCTCTATCTTGTTGTATTTGGTTTCTAGTTCTCATAGCCACGCTTTGTAAGCCCCACTCCACTCTTAGATTTAAACTATGAAGTTAATATGAATATGTAGCAAGTTGAGATGTGACTTTTGGTATAATACTTGTCTTGGAGCTATATTTGTATGCATAGATCCATTTATGACTCTTTTGATCTATGATTGTGGCACTATCTTGAACCTAGTACCATTTACCTTGATTTTTGGGTAGAAAGCTATGAGCTTTATTTGGTGGCTATGCATAATGCAACATAGAACTTGGTGGTTATGCATAATGCAACCTAGAACCCTTCATAACCTTGATGTTAACTTGCATATGATGTTGAACTACATGCTACCCACAAGTTTATCACCCTATATCAACTATTATCATGTTTCACTTTTGCCTATGATGTTGAACTATATGCTAGCATATTTGTTAAGTTTGATGTCATGCATGTTTTGAGGCCAATAACCCTATATGCTAGTTGTGATGAACACCTTTGCCTCAAATATCATCATGTTTAACCTATGACCAACTTTACCACCTTATGTCCACCTTGGTCATATTTTTATGTTCCTTGATTCACTTGTGTTGATGCGAATTTACGTGCGATGGGGGTACGTT
This sequence comes from Allium sativum, assembly GCA_030737875.1. Lineage (NCBI taxonomy): Eukaryota > Viridiplantae > Streptophyta > Magnoliopsida > Asparagales > Amaryllidaceae > Allium > Allium sativum. Next base: position 587,207,177 of record CM060920.1, read on the forward strand.
ATGGGTAGTTAGGAAAACTTGAAATGACATGAAAAACATGACTTGAAAGGTGACATGAAACTTTATTATGCTTGAAACTTGAATATGGTCCTGACATGTAGAAAACCATAAAGTGGCCAACTCGAGGTTGGGTTGAGTTTGTAGTGTAAATCTGCCCGGAACCGCCTGGCAAATCCAGTGGCTACAAACAATAGGACCCAATGTGAGAAGTTGGTCATATTGCGCTTGAAACCCGAGGTTAGACTAGGTTGTGGTGTAAAGCTGCCCGGTCCTGCCCGGCATATCCAGTAACCACAACAAAGTCTAATGTGAGAGGTTGGGTGCATTAAATTAATTAATGCCACATGTTAGGGTTAAGTCATGAACCACTTGGAAACACTTAACCAACTTGATACATGATTAGATGGGGTTAAGTCATGAACCACTTGGGTACACTTAACCAACTTGATACATGATTGGATAAGGTTGACCACACTTAACCCGTTAGAAACCCTAGTTACATGGTCCTTTTCAGCAGTAACCCTCTGGGATGTATCAACGATACCCTAGGGACTAGGCTAGGGTGGGGCACGATTACTGGGCTGATTGTAAGCGACCAGAACGACGGCTGAGTTGGTGCGCCGGTGTAGGTTCAGGTGGACTATGGTCATGCACATAGTCCGGAGTTGAAAAAGCAGGCATGGGCACCAGTAGGTTTAGACTGTGAGTGCTTGATTTGTGTCAGTGGTTGGCACCCTAGGGTGGACCTAACACAGTTTGACTACATTCCGTGATTGGGCCGTATGACACCGACAGTCGACGAGTTAGGCTTATAGGGAGCCGATCGACTAGACCGTGTAGTTGGGCCCCGACTTGGGTCATCTCATGATATTGGGCCAAGGGATCATTTGTTATTTATACTTGACATGGGTTGGATTACTAGTACTATTGGTGCAAAACTAAACCTTGTATACGCGATGCCACACTTGATCTACCTTGTTATTTATTTATCATGCCAGTTAGTTACTATCTTTATGTTTCATCTCAGTTTCTCATGTTTAGTTAACTCCATTAGTTTTTATACTAATAGTAGGTAGGACTTACCAGTCCTTATGACTGACCCTTTTTCTTTCGCCTCTTTTCTTCTATTCCCCCCCCCCCCCGGTTCTCAGGGAGGGAATACTAGTGTTTACCTTGGACAGTTGGCTTGCTTTCTTGACAGCTCATGTACGGTTTGGACTTGAGCTTGCTATGGCTTCACCACATCTATCATGGGGATAGTTTACTTTATGTTATTTTCAGTTTATGTTTTCTAGACTTTTGGTAGTTGGAAATAATGACTATGTACTTTGATGTAAGTTGACTATTTGGTTTTGAAATGATGGTTTTAAACTTCTACCGCTGCTTTACTTATTTATTTATCTATGTTCTGTCTTGTGATATCTCTATGCATGTTTACCTAGACAACACCCCTCCAAAGCTAGTGCCAGCACTCGTGAGTGTGGCCCTGGCGGAGGTGGGGTGTTACATTTGGTATCAGAGCATGAGGTTTTACTAGACCGGACGAAAGTTTTAAAAACCCTTTTGAAAAACTATTTTCAAAACCAATTAAGTATTTTTCCAAGAAAAGTCTAGTTTATTTTGAAAGGCTATTCCCCAAAAGCCATTAGCACTATCCTTCGTTTCCTTGTTTTAAATCTATCTTTTCCTTTTTCAGCATGGCCGATCTTAACCTTCCCGAGGGAGTACCCATACCCGGATGGTTCCGAAGGTACTTGGAAGCTAGGGCCAACAATGCGGGCCCAGCAAACACTCCCACTCCTCCTCCCGTACCTACGGTTCCTCCTCCTCCTCCTCGGCGTCCACAAGCGGATTTCGCAAAGATTTGCAAAGACTTTAAGGCGATGGGTGGCAAGAATTTTGTTGGGACAGAGACTTATGTTGAGGCAAGAAACTGGTTAAAGGAAACTGAAGATCTTTTTGCCATCTTTGAAGTGGAAGACCGTAGGAAAGTTCTGTTGGCAGTATGGCTATTGAAAGAGGAAGCCACTTATTGGTGGGAAATCACCAACGCTACTAGGCCTATAGAGACTTGGGCCGACTTTAGGATGAGGTTTGGGCTTAAGTTTCTATCATCTGCTGAGGAGAAACAGCAAATGGAGAAGTTTTTATCTTTGAAGCAAGGGGACATGACCGTGAGGGAGTATGTGAATAAGTTTAACCAGCTTGCTCGATTCGGTTTAGACATGGTTAACACACCTCAGAAGAAGGCTCTACGCTTTGCTCGAGGATTGAATGAGCCATTGCAAGGATTGGCCATGTCTCATATACCCATGGGGGCCACTTTTGAGAGCTTAGTGGATATGACCTTGCCTCAAGGAGATGATAAGAATAGCACGAAAGAAGTTAAGCTTAATGAGACTCAAACCAAGAAGGCGGACTCCAAGTGGGGAGGCAACCAGAACAATCAAAGCAGCCAGAACAACAAGAACAGCAAGAACAACAAGGATAACAAGGCCAACAACAAGGCAAAGGAGACAAGGAAGTGCAATTTCTGTGGGATCACTGGACACATAGCCAAAGATTGCAGGAAGAAGAAGAGGAAGTTAGGAGAATGCTTTCATTGCGGAGAGGCTGGACACTTCAGTAAGGATTGCCCAAAGAAGCAAGGGCAGGGGCAAGGACAGACTCAGCGAGCAGGATCTTCTAGAGGGCAGATGCATGCTCTCAACACTACCCCAGATCCGGACCGAGGTAGTATTTCTGTAGAAAGCCTTGTTTACATTTCTGGTTTTCCTGTTCGAACTTTATTTGATTCTGGCGCATCGCATACCTTTATTACTTCTGACATTGTTGAAAGTTTGCACCTAAGTACTAGTCTAGTTGAGGATCCCGTTAGTGTTTCAAATCCAATTGGGGGTTCTGCCCATCTATCTATGATTTGTATGGATTTGAGGATTTCTGTCTTGACCGTAGAATTCACATGTAATGCTTATGTTCTCGGGTTCATGGGATACAGGTTGATTTTGGGCATGGATTGGTTGTCCAATTATGGAGCCATTCTCGATTGTGAGCATAGGGTGGTGAGGCTTATGACTCGCCTTGGCAATACCCTAGAGATTTCTTGTAACCCTCTAGATCCCGTCATGTTATGTTATCTTGAATCCCTCGACTCGTCTATTGACAATCTTCAATCTGTGAGGGTGGTCCGAGAATATCCTGATGTTTTTGATGAGGTGAAGGGGTTACCCCCTAAACGAGAGATAGACTTCCGTATTTATCTTGTTGATAATGCCAAGCCAGTTTCATTGCCTGTTAGGCACATGGCCCTGCGAGAAAGAAGAGAGCTTAGCAAGCAAATCAAGGAGTTGCTTGAGAAAAATTTCATTAGGCGAAGCATTTCTGAATGGGGTGCTCCTGTGGTATTCGCTACTAAGGCGGATGGTTCGCTTCGTCTATGTGTTGATTATCGTGAGTTAAACAAGATGACAAAGAAGAATAGGCACCCGTTACCGAGGATTGATGATTTCTTTGACCAGCTTGTTGGTGCTTCTGTTTTCTCTCAGCTCGATCTAGCCACCGGATTCCATCAGCTTAGAGTGGCTGAGGATAGTATTGACAAGACTGCGTTTAGGACTCCGGATGGATTCTTTGAATGGCTCGTCATGCCGTTCGGTTTGACTAATGCACCCGCATACTTCATTGATTTGATGAGTAGGGTGTTTAGGGAGTTCCTTAACAAGTTTGTGGTTGTCTTCGTGGATGATATTCTGGTCTTCTCTAAGGACGAGGAAGAGCATGCTACACACCTCAAGGAGGTTATGGATACGCTTAGGGCTCATCAGTTGAAAGCCAAGTTCTCTAAATGCCATTTCTGGAGAAGTGAAGTTCGGTTCCTTGGGCATGTAGTTTCTAAGCAGGGCATAGCTGTGGATCCCGCTAAAGTGGTGGCGGTACAAGACTGGAAAGTTCCGAAGAATGCAACTGAAGTGAGAAGCTTTCCCGGTCTGGCAGGATTTTATAGGAAGTTCATTAAGGACTTCGCTAAGATTTCAGCTCCTCTCACTAAGTTAACGAAGAAGAACTTAGTCTTTGCATGGGACTTAGAGTGTGAGCTTGCTTTTCAAAGGCTCAAGAAAGCCCTCACCACAGCTCTAGTTCTAGCATTACCAGAGGGAGGGAAGATGTTTACCGTGTACACCGATGCATGTGGCACGAGATTAGGCGTTGTCCTGATGCAGGAGGGGAGAGTGATATGCTTTGGGGGTAGGAAACTCAGAGCTCATGAGAAGAACTATCCCACTCATGATTTGGAGTTGGCGGCGATCGTCTTTGCACTCAAATCCTGGCGCCATTATCTTATAGGCGAAAGGTTTGAGTTATATACTGATCACAAGTCGCTCAAGTACCTCTTCTCGCAGAAAGATCTAAATCTGAGGCAGCATAGGTGGATGGAATTCTTGGCATCATATGACTTCTATATAGCTTATACCCCTGGCAAGGGTAATGTTGTGGCGGATGTGCTAAGTAGAAGAAGGTTGACTATGAGTCCCTTGTTTGTTGAGATGAAGAGCCTAGAGTTCTTGGCAACCTTTGATTTTGCACCTGTTGTTGGATCGATGACTGGTTCGTTAGCATCCCTTGAGCTTAGACCTACACTTCTTGATCAATTTGGGGCTTCGCAGAGGGAAGACCCGCAGATAGTCGAGGTCATGGACAAGTTGATTCGTGGTGAGACCTCAAGTCACCTCGCTAGATATACTATTGATGACAAGGGGTGGCTAAGGCGTGATGGAAGACTATGTGTCCCACGAGTAGGAGAATTAGTAAATAAAGTTCTTGAGGAGGCGCATCACTCGAGGATGACCATACATCCCGGAGGGGATAAGATGTACCGGGATATGAAGCGCATTTTCTTTTGGGATGGGATGAAAAAGTATGTTGCAGAGTTTGTTTCTAGATGCATTGTTTGCCAACAAGTAAAGGCCGAGTCGAAGAAGCCCGGTGGGCTACTGCATCCATTTGAGGTCCCGCTATGGAAGTGGGAAAGTATCTCTATGGACTTTGTGGATGGATTGCCGAGATCAAGGAAGGGGAATACTAGCATATGGGTCATAGTGGATAGACTCACGAAGGGCGCTCATTTCATTCCAGTGAAGAGCAAGAGGACCGCATCATGGCTAGCATATGTTTATCTTCGAGAGATAGTGCGGTTGCATGGAGTTCCTTCTAGCATAGTTAGCGATCGTGACCCAATCTTCACTAGCCAATTTTGGAACAGTTTGCAAGAAGCGATGGGTATGCGATTGAATCTAAGTACAGCCTATCACCCACAGACGGATGGCCAGACCGAAAGGTTGAACAGGGTACTAGAAGATCTGTGGAGGCTATGCATTCTTGACTTTGGTTGCACTTGGGAAGACCACCTTCCTCTCGTAGAGTTTGCTTATAATAACAACTACCAAGCAAGCATAGGGATGGCACCATTCGAAGCTTTGTATGGGAGGCCGTGCAAGTCACCGACATGTTGGTGGGAGACGACGGATAAGCTTATACTTGGGCCTGACATGATAAGGGACACATCCGAGAAAGTTGAGTTGATTCGAAGGCGGATGAAAACGGCCCAAGACAGACAGAAATCCTATGCAGACAAGCGAAGGACAGACTTAGAGTTTGAAGTTGGAGATATGGTCTTTGTGAAGGTCTCTCCTTTGCGAAATGTGGTTCGTTTTGGAGCAGTTGGAAAGGTAGCACCAAGGTTCGTTGGACCCTTCCCTATCATCGAGAAGATTGGGAAAATGGCTTACAGGTTGGAATTGCCCGAGAAGCTGGTTGGAGTGCACAATGTCTTTCATGTCTCGCATCTCCGAAAATGCCTACATGAATCAACCAAAGTAGTTGAGCCTAGCATTCTTGAAGACGTGGAGGTAGAAAAAGAGGCAACCCTGAGGCGAGCTCCGATTCGTATCTTGGGAACGGAGATCAAGAAGCTGAGGAATCGAGAAGTCAAATTAGTAAAGGTTCAATGGAGTGAAGCCGATGAAGATGCAACTTGGGAAACCGAGGAGAAGATGCGTGGGCTTTATCCATTCCTTTTTGAGGGTACATTCTCAATCTCCTTTCCTAGTTAGGATATCTTTTGCTATCCCTGTTTATCTTGCTATTTCGTTAATCTTGTCATGAGAACCTTAGGTAGAAACCCTTTGGATGAAAAAATGTATTTGAAACATGTTATGCTTGATGGTTGCAAATGGTTGCAAGTGTTTGCAACTAGTTACTCGTGGATGCATGATACACGTTAGGCACTAAGATCGGCTCACACACTTTCATATTACATATGCATGAGTGTTTTTGCTTATTCATGGATGAAACTTGTTATGCTATCACATGGATGTTGCATATGGATGAATGTTATGTTCACTCATGTAGAGATTATAAATTATGTTAGGAATTTGCATACATTTGGACTCATCTCACTAACATATTCTGCATTAAGGAGGTTTACTGAGTCAGTAACCGCCTGATTTTTGCATTAGATAGGTGCATATACACACACTTTTGCATATGTTCATACAGCATTAGAAATCTTTTAAGGACAATGATTTCCTGTGGATGATGTTTGAGTAGATGGATGATGGATGGTAGGATACGTTCTACCTAACTTGGAGATTTCGGGGACGAAATCCATTAAGGTGGGGAGAATGTAACAACCCGAATTTTTAATAACATGTTAAAACAAGAAATCAGGGCAGAATTAAATTATTAGTTAAGAATCAGTGTGAACAGGTTACGCCATTGCGTTCGTCTCGAAATTCTACTTGAAAACGAGTCCGAAATTTCGTAAATCGGAGTCCGTATGACTAAGATATGGCCCATAGAAGATTTCAGAAAAATCAGAATTCAGCCCGAAATTCAAATTCAGACAGAAGAAGATTGGGCGGGAAAATTTCCCGCCCTACCCCAGGTCGACAGGGGGGTCGACCTGCCCCCCCCCCCCCAGGTCGACTGGGGAGTCGACCTAGGTGTCGACCTGGGAGTCGACCTGGGGGTCGACCCCCCTGGTCGGACCCTGTTGGTCTGGTGCACCAGTTTGCTCCTTTGGTCTGTTTGCTTGGCCTGTGACGGGATTTGATGGTTCACATCTAAATTAGGGTTAATCCTATGGCCTAAACTAGTCTGTACACCTATAAAAACACCCTAATACCGAGCCTAAACCATCACAAATCAACCTAACGACTAAATTCTGCCAAAATGCTCCCTAATCATGGCCTCCATCTTCATCTTGAGAGCTTCTAAGGCAAAAAGGAGCCATCTTTCTTCATGAAATCAAAGGAGCTACTTATTCTCAAGGCTATTTGTGTTGCTACCTCATTCCTAGAGCTCCTACAACATCTCTATCTTGTTCTATTTGGTTTCTAGTTCTCATAGCCACGCTTTATAAGCCCCACTCTACTCTTAGATTTAAACTATGAAGTTAATTTGAATATGTAGCAAGTTGAGATGTGACTTTTGGTATAATACTTGTCTTGGGGCTATATTTGTATGCATAGATCCATTTATGACTCTTTTGATCTATGATTGTGGCACTATCATGAACCTAGTACCATTTACCTTGATTTTTGGGTAGAAAGCTATGAGCTTTATTTGGTGGCTATGCATAATGCAACATAGAACTTGGGGGTAATGCGTAATGCAACATAGAACCCTTCATAACCTTGATGTTAACTTGCATATGATGTTGAACTACATGCTACCCACAAGTTTATCACCCTATGTCAACTATTATCATGTTTCACTTTTGCCTATGATGTTGAACTATATGCTAGTTTATTTGTTAAGTTTGATGTCATGCATGTTTTGAGGCCAATAACCCTATATGCTAGTTGTGATGAACACTTTTGCCTCAAATATCATCATGTTTAACCTATGACCAACTTTACCACCTTATGCCACCTTGGTCATATTTTTATGTTCCTTGATTCACTTGTGTTGATGCGAATTTACGTGCGATGGGGGTACGTTATGGGTAGTTAGGCAAACTTCAAAAGACATGAAAAACATGACTTGATAGGTGACATGAAACTTTATTATGCCTGAAACTTGAATATGGTCATGACTTGTAGAAAACCATAAAGTGGCCAACTCGAGGTTGGGTTGAGTTTGTAGCGTAAATCTGCCCGAAACCGCCCGGCAAATCCAGTGGCTACAAACAATAGGACCCAATGTGAGAAGTTGGTCATATCGCGCTTGAAACCCGAGGTTAGACTAGGTTGTGGTGTAATGCTGCCCGGACCCGCCCGGCATATCCAGTAACCACAACAAAGTCTAATGTTAGAGGTTTTGTGCATTAAATTAATTAATGCCACATGTTAGGGTTAAGTCATGAACCACTTTGAAACACTTAACCAACTTGATACATGATTGGATGGGGTTAAGTCATGAACCACTTGGGTACACTTAACCAACTTGATACATGATTGGATAGGGTTGACCACACTTAACCCGTTAGAAACCCTAGTTACATGGTCCTTTTCAGCAGTAACCCTCTGGGATGTATCAACGATACCCTAGGGACTAGGCTAGGGTGGGGCACGATTACTGGGCTGATTGTAAGCGACCAGAACGACGGCTGAGTTGGTGCGCCGGTGTAGGTTCAGGTGGACTATGGTCATGCACATAGTCCGGAGTTGAAAAAGCAGGCACGGGCACCAGTAGGTTTAGACTGTGCATGCTTGATTTGTGTCAGTGGTTGGCACCCTAGGACTTGATACACCCTAGGGTGGACCTAGCACAGTTTGACTACATTCCGTGATTGGGCCGTATGACACCGACACTCGACGAGTTAGGCTTATAGGGAGCCGATCGACTAGACCGTGTAGTTGGGCCCCGACTTGGGTCATCTCATGATATTGGGCCAAGGGATCATTTCTTGTTTATACTTGACATAGGTTGGATTACTAGTACTATTGGTGCAAAACTAAACCTTGTATATGCGATGCCACACTTGATCTACCTTGTTATCTATTTATCATGCCATTTAGTTACTATCTTTATGTTTCATCTCAGTTTCTCATGTTTAGTTAACTCCATTAGTTTTTATCCTAATAGTAGGTAGGACTTACCAGTCTTTATGACTGACCCTTTTTCTTTTGCCTCTTTTCTTCTGTTCCCCCCCCGGTTCTCAGGGAGGGAATACTAGTGCTTAGCTTGGACAGTTGGCTTGCTTTCTTGACATCTCATGTACGGTTTGGACTTGAGCTTGCTATGGCTTCACCACATCTATCTTGGGGATAATTTACTTTATGTTATTTTCAGTTTATGTTTTCTAGACTTGTGGTAGTTGGAAATAATGACTAAGTACTTTGATGTAAGTTGACTATTTGGTTTTGAAATGATGGTTTTTAAACTTCTACCGCTGCTTTACTTATTTAATTATCTATGTTCTGTCTTGTGATATCTCTGTGCATGTTTACCTAGACAACACCCCTCCAAAGCTAGTGCCAGCACTCGTGAGTGTGGCCCTGGCGGAGGTGGGGTGTTACATGAAATGTTCGCCATAGAATATTGTGATTCTATGTAAACGAATTATCATAAATATGTTATACTCCAAAGCTAAGTTTAACCAAAGCTCTGATACCAACTATGATAACCCCACACTCCCACAGAATGAAAGTAAGAGATGATCATTTGGAATACAACATAAATACAATAATACAAAATACAGAAACAACATAGTATAGGAAATTCATAGAGTAACAACATCATAGCAGCGGAAATATAATGCCATCAACCACAGAAAATCCACAGTCATAGAATTCTAAGCTATTACATCAAGTTTCAGCAAAGTGGAATAAGTTTCAACTTCAAAATAGAACAACCTGGAATAAAATAAGTTCGATGTCTGAAATTAAAAAGAGAAAAATGCAATAGTAGCAAATGATAGATGTCTTCAAGCTCCATGTCATCACCTCTCCACGAAAGCAAATCCAAGAAAGATAATAAGCAGCTCCAAAGAAAAGATTCCAAGCAAAGAATGAACCTGTTTACTTGGCTGCCCGTGTAGAAAGGAGGGCACCCGAGTTTGCAAAAAGGTGAAACAAATTACAGGTCAGTCGTGGGACTGGTGTGAGAATTCTTAACTAAATTAACTACTAGTAATGAGGCAAATCCAAATAACACGCCGCTAACACGGAACGGGTTTATTCTAATGTATTGTCGTGCATGATTTAAAATGACAGAATAAATAACAAGTAAAACGTAAAACAACGCAATGCTTTTGGAAAAATGAAATCACCATAAGACTCGGGTCCCATCACACAATGCAACGCACACCAGAGGATAGAATTTTACCTCATGGTGATAAAACATGCAAAATACAGTAAATACGAATCTAATATTGTTATTAGTGTATATGAAGACATTTCAAAATAAATGTATAAATCCTAGGAAGAATAGTATCCCATACTGCTATGCCTCCATACTAGTAATACAATCAAATTCGTAGGGTCGTATTTGGATTTTGGTTTCCATCAAGAGTCAAGGCTAGGGATGAGCTCCTTACCGATTCGAGACACTCTAGCTAATGCCCCAGGATTCCCCGCAGTGAACCCTTGGATCCTGCAGGGCCGGTCCACACATACAGCTTCGTGGATTGGCATTTCCTGAACACACATTTCCCGATCCTGTATGACCTATCCGAGGCGCCTCATACCATCCTCCACATAAGTAAATATCAGCCAGTTTAAGCACCGACACTACTTCTAGCTAGAAAGAAACGTGCTGCTCTCCCTGCGTTACCTTCTCCCGTTTTAGACTCCACCGGGTTGTGAGGCTCGTGAAGTTACGTAATACACAAAGCTCTGCTTATTCAAGCTGTGCTTTGATCGTCACCACAAGGTTCTGCTTTTCAACAAGAAACCTTGATCATTGCATCTTAGTATGCCACACTGTCACTCCATATCGTACCATTGATCGTCCGTCAATATATAAACGGGTGTTAAGTAGAGAATAAATTCTCCACCACCAAACATTTATATATTAACAGAAAATCAACAATATGATATTTAATGGGGTACGAAGTCAGACACACCATCCATTTAAACTTATGCTCTGGGTCTGAGCGAAAGTCAAATCCGTGAAATCAACGCGTACGTTTGGGCAATGACCCTTGGATTGGGAGCAAATCAAATCAGGGCCTCGATCATTGTCCATTCGAGGGAAGATTTACGGACTTCATACGTCATCTTCATACTTTCATTAACATCGTTTGATTATTTGGAATGAGAGAACTCGAACTTTCCAAATAATCCTCGTATATATATATATTGAAAATCATTCTTATTCGTTAGTAATATTTTTAGTAACGATTCATTACTATTTTAATTATTTAAAATAATTAAATTCTAATTAACGACGCTTCAGGTCAATGGACGACCCTGGCGCTGCTTTCAACCAATTTTGATTTTCACATTCCTCAAAATCTAACCGTTGGATTATAACGTATCTTATATCATTGGAAAGAATTTTCCGAGCTGGTCCCTATGTTTTCAGTTTTGCGAAAATCCGACAGTCGGATCTTTCGGTATAATCGTTTAAAGATACGATTTCAAAACGCGAACTACCGTGCTCGATTCGATAAATTTTAATTATATTTATATATAAATATATAAATATAATTCTCCTAACCTTTTATTTACATAAAAAGGTAAATTCCATTTTTTTTCTAAAAATATGAATTTAATTTACATGTCAAATTCCTGCATCTTATATTACATATAAAATAAGTGAATTTTATTTCTAATGTTCATTCTCATCCTATGTTAAAAAAAAATGAATTCTATCATACGATGTAAATGCATCTTTTAATTACATAGAAAAATGTAATTTTCATCCTATGGTGTAATTCCTATATACATTACATATAAAAATGTGATATTAACATACAATGTAAATTCATGTTTTAATTACATATAAAAATGTAATTTTTATCCAACGGTGTAATTCCTATATACGTTACATTAATAAAAATGTAAACTTTACCTACGGTGAAATTTTTATTTATTTACATTAACAAAAATGTAAACTTTTCATATGGTGAAATTCCTATATATTTACATTAACAGAAATGTAAACTTTACCTACGGTGAAATTCTTATTTATATACATTAACAAAAATGTAAACTTTTCCTACGGTGAAATTCTTATTTATTTACATTAACAAAAATGTAAACGTTTCCTACGGTGACATTCCTATTTATTTACATTAACAAAAATGTAAACTTTTCCTACGGTGAAATTCGTATTTATTTACATTAACAAAAATGTAAACTTTTCCTACGGTGACATTCCTATTTATTTACATTAACAAAAATGTAAACTTTTCCTACGGTGAAATTTTTATTTATTTACATTAACAAAAATGTAAATTCATATTCCATGTCACATCCTTATTTTATTTACATTAAATAAATTCAATTCTTTATTTACAATGTAAAAAGGTCGTCTTTTCTATTTACAATGTGAAAATATGTCCAAAGCACATGTCCAATATTTCATGTCCAAACCAACCACAAACAATATTTTAATTAATAAAAGGGATCGAATCAAATTAACAACATGAAGTTTAATCTCGAGTTGAGAGTTCTAGTTCAATTCTGAGAATAACTACTGGTGTGTTCTTACATGTATACATATGGTTCATGAATATCAACCAAACGTGATTGATAAAAAATAACAAATAAATGATCTTAATAGGCCACCAAACTCAGATCTAATATCATAATCATCACAACCAATTCAGATCCACACTTAGCATAACAACCATCGCAAATCTAATTATATTTGCCATTCAAACTATAAATAACTAACGAATAGTAATAAAATTAATTAAATTTAATTAGAAATAAATTCTCACCTTGATTAAAGCGAATAGAAAAATCCAAATAAATTAAGAAAATGGTCGCACTTGATTTCAGCAACCTCTATTTGTCGTCACGGTCTCGCACAATCTGAAAATTTTCAGTTTGGATTTCGTATGTGTTAAATATCAATTTTTAAACAAAATTTACTTTTAACAACTGCAGTTGTCACAGCTAGAAGCGTGGCAAATTCTGAAATGAATTTCATACCTAAGCTGTTCAAAACTTTGATTTGATTTTGCAGAAATTGTATTCGATCGTTTCTAGAATGGATGGCGTGGCATCGAAGGGCTTGGATAGGGGGATGTTCGGCCAGAGGGGGAGAGTTCGACTACGTGGTGGGGCTGGGCGGAGCTCGGCGGCGGCCTACTTCAGGGCGTCGAGGCGGCGGTTTCAAGCAACGGGGAGGGACAATTTTGGTACGGGGTCGAAGAGAAAGAAGAGGGCTTCGAGGATTGACCTACGGCGTGGTCTGGAATGGAGTGAGGAGGAAGAAATCAGAGCTCAAAATTTTGAGCTGTAATGGGTTGCGGCTGCATTTGAAATGAAGGGGAAGGAGAGCGTACGGTGGACCGTATATATATATACCGTGTATTCTAGGGTTTTCCTTTTTATTTATTTTTAATTAATTAAATCCGAAAATTAGAGTTTTTCATGCGATCTCCAAACGAAGCTCAACAACTGTCGAACACTACGTTTTGACGTCTTCTGAACGCGATGACGCTATTGTCGAAGTCCAATTCTGAAGTTACATTATGTTTTTCTTTTATTTTCAAATTAATTATTTAATATTAAATTCGAACGTACTTGTTAATTTTAACAGGGCCACATACTAACTCAGGAAAATACAGAAAAATTATTTTTGGCTTCCTTATAACGATACGATCCTAACAAAATTTATTTCGTCGAATTCTGAGACTGTTTGAAAAATGGCTATTTTTCAGTCGATCGAAATTGACTGTAATTTACAAAACACATATCTCTCTGCCACGGTCATAGGTTAATATGAAAAATTCTGGAAAATTTAACTTAACCATTATTTGATATTCCGGTACCAACGCAAGTGGTTTCATCGAAAACCGAAGTCGTTTGAAAAATGATCATTTTTAACTGTTTATAAATCATTTAACATTAGAAATTTTAAATTTGAACAAATTTCCCAACTAAATTTCTCAAAAAAAAAATCAAACTGGTTCAGATTTTCTGGGTTGTTACAGTTGGAGTCTTTCTCTCCTGCTTAGGACTTTGACCTCCCGACTGCCGTCTTCATATTTACATATCAATCGCGTAACTGCTTGCTTAGCGTTAATGTATACACCGGAAGTCGCGTAGCAGGATTCTGAACCTTTCACATTGGGTAGAGCATACATTTGGATAGGGACTGAACTTGTTGGACTGTTTCGAACTTTCCTTTATGTTGCTCACCTTTTCATAACACTGCACACATATGTTAGTTATCACCAACACAAGGGGCACATGTTACTTTTCTGCGAGTTCTAACACTAATGAGTTAAAGTATAACTAGCGATGTAGACAAGATCAAAGACCGGAAAGACCACAGAAGACGAGGCTTCCCCCCCCCCCTCGCCACAAACATCTGACTTTATCCCTAGTAGTAGCTCGTCTGGCAGCAAGCTCAAGACTACCGAAGGATCGACTCCTTCTCACATGGCCAGCTCACCTGAAGTATCCGATCATGGGGAACAAACTGAGAGGCAGCATTCCTCGATCATAACTGAGGAGGTTGAGATTGTAGACATTATGAGTGAGGATGTGCCAGTGACTCCGGTGGCCCTGGAAATGCTGCACGACACGGTTATCTTGGAGAATCCGATTGATTCTAGTACCATCGTGCATGAATGCCACTGCTGTTAGGCAAATGGCGGTGCGCTTCAACATACCGGTGGGTGAAGCTCACGACCCAGGAAGGGATGGCTGAACTCACGCACCACTCGAGGGTCTTACTGCCTGGAATAGACAGGCTTGCTTTGCCGGGTGCGTGCCTCCGGTCAATAACTTTATTCTGGACATGTTATTCTATTTCCGCCTTGCAACATGGCAACTGCACCCAAATGTTAATGCTTCCCTCATGGGTACTTATGTTCTCTGTTACGAGTTCTTGCAACGGGAACCAACCGGAGAAGATATTCGATACTTTTCCATCTAAGGAGAATGAGTAATGCCACACCCTCTCAATGGTTTCTGTAAGCGACATATGCCACCAATTTTTTTACCGAGAAGTGGCCTAGTCCTTTAGTGTTTAAGTACAAGTTGTTCTTTGTTCGTTGCCATCACGTATTCTCGAGGAGGCAGAGAGATGGGAGTATGTATTCCTCTAACTTCATTTCTTGATGTAAATTTTTGGGTTTCCTACCTTATTTTTGTGATTGGATCATGACAGGAAATCCAGAGGCGCCTACCGGTGACGAGTATCGGCATTGCCTTAATGCTTTGCGAGCAATACCAAAGAACCTCCACAATACCGACACGGTGACAAATCAAGAGCGCCTTTGTCGCGCCGGGTTGCTTCCTAGTGATCGAGCTGTGATTAGGCTCGTAGTTGCAAGTGACGTACTGAAGGAGAGAGCGGTGACAGGTCCAACCGCCATTGTGAGGAAGAGGAAAATGCCCCCTGCTGGAGGGGAACTGCAAAAGGATGCCCAATCCCATGGAGATGTGCGCGGAGGCGAGGCTCACGGTCAGGATGAGGCTGCCAGCGACGAGGGGTTGTTAAGCACTTATGTCGCGCCTCCAATAGGAGAGAGGGAAGGAGCAATGGATAGACCACTGTAACACCCCACGTCCATTAATATCACTAACAAAGGGAATGCATCAATGTCCATGAAACGTTATTGTTTGTATAGAACAGATAAATTACAAGAATAAATAAATTAAACAACACAGCGGAAGATAAAACTTATTTTATTTCATCATAACTCAAAACAAGTTTACATAAGTAGTTTCCAAAGCCATTACAACAAGATCAGTAGTCTTTTCCAAAAACTTCAAAGTACATAAAGAAGCAAATACTTAAATAACATAAATGCATAAATCCCCACCGAGCATAAGCAAAGCCTTAAAGATGAAAGAGTCCCAAGCGATACATCTACTCTCTTCAAGCAACTGAAAGAAATCGGCACTAAGCTGTAGTATTCCCTCCTTGCAAACCTGAGGGGGGGAAAGGAAGAAAAGGGGTGGAAAGAAAAAGGGGTCAGACATAAAGTCTGGCGAGTGCGATAACTTTAACAATATAATTATCAAAGTAACTAGACTAAGGCATAAGCTGGAAAATAAGGAAATGACTGTGAACAATTGGGTATGACAGAACAAAAAAGAAATAAGATGAACCAAGTTATTCGTTAAAGGCTCCCCTAATCACTATAAGGTAATTACTACACTGCACCACCACTAGTCACCTTAAAGGTTGATCCCGCCAACAAAACTTAGTAATGATAATGGTAGTTTCGTATACCCCTAGCTACCTTCATAAGTGCCGTCTGCCCCTATCTCCACTAGGTGTACCCACTACCCCCATTAGATCGGCTCCTTAACTCGTAGATACCCGTGCTGGCCCTACAGTGGGGTGTATCACTCCCCAAAGTGGCAACCCGATACAACCAAAATGCACGGCTTATATCTACACGATGCAACAACGTCTTACCTACCAGCCCGGGCCCACACACGTATATGAACCCGTTGGACTTGCGTTGTCACTGCTGACCCGTTTTGACCTCTTACAATCAAATCCAGTACGCATGTCCCGTCCTCGACTTGGGTCGAGCCCACAAAGATACTTAATGGGTTACTGGTTTGAAAAGGGCCCCCATGCATGACACAAGCTTTCCATCTAAGCTTGGTCCCCTCTAAGGTTTTCTCCACTTAACCCCATTCTTAATCATGTCTTTTTACATGTTTCAATCTTGGTTAAGTGCATCTAATCGTATTTCAAATGCCACCCAAGGCACCCACTTAACCCCCTCATGTCCCACTACATGTTTATCTGGTTAAGTGTTTCTTAATTCATTAAGACCGTAAGCTCATAAAGACCTCCTACATTAGACTGGCATTTGTGGCAACTGGATTTACCGGGTGGGTCCGGGCAGTCTTACACCACAAACGAGCCTAACCTCGTGTCTTTACAACGGTTATGCATTTAATTTATGCCTAAGATCTCCCACATTAGACTGGCATTTGTGGCAGTTGGATTTGCCGGGCGGGTCCGGGTAGTCTTACACCACAAACGAGTCTAATCTCGTGTCTTAGGCGATTAATTACACCTAATTAATCATCCCCAATTTGAATTAATTTACCTATTCAATTTGCCAATCAATTACAAATTTAACTATGTCCATAATTGACTCAATTATGTCCATCTATTTATGGTATATGAAATTATAACAATTAACTTCACATTTAAGGCATCTATTCCAATTCTCCATATTAAATCTTTTAATATTATCCCATTGCCCCACGTTGTACGTTCGTTCGTTTAACGTAAAATATACGTTAGACTCGAATAGTCTAACTTATGGAATAAAGAAAAACTTCACAACATGCATAGAACATAAATTAGATCTAACTTATGAACAAAAAGTCATAACATAAATTGGCATATAGATCTAAACATAAGGGGTGAACTTGCATGTGTGAATAAGGTTTTCATCCAAAAACTTGCATTGGCCAAAGTTACAAACTAGTATAAACTATAGATGTCATAGATCTAATCATAGGGTGTAAACTTGCAAAGGCAATGGGTGTCATATATCTAATCATAAGGTGTAAACTTGCATAGGCAATAGTTACAATCTTACATTACATGATTCACACTCCAATATATATATATTCTTGCGTATGTGATTTATGCAACATAAACTGTAGTGTAAACTTGCATCTAAACTCACACATGTCATAGCCTAACTTTATATCCAATTTACACATAAAATAGATGTCATGAAACATGTAAGGTTGTATATGATTCTCACTAACTCGCATATGATTCATATCTAAATTAACATCTAAGCTTGCATACATACAAATGATTTAAAATATGAATCAGTTCTAACAACATAACCAAACTAGCATATGGAACATCATTCTGAATTGATTACACATAAGCCAATCATAGATCTACAACATAGATGATAACATCACAGCTTTACAACATAGATAATAACATCATAGAATTTACAATATAGATGATAACATCATAGAATTTACAACATAGATAATAACGTACGGTCAATGATTGACAACATAACCATATAATCCGAAGCATGGCTCAATCCAATTAAATTGTTAATTATCTTATTAAAGAAATCGAACTCACAAAAAGAAGGTCTTGAGTTCTGAAATCTGAATTCTGAAATTGATTTAGCTCACCTTTGTAGTAGATTCGTTATTGTTTAGATTAGAGTTGAATAGAACTGAATTGATTAGCTTTGATTTCCCTCTAGTTGGTGGCGACTACTCTAGGTTAAAAGATGACAGCATGACGGCCATAGTTCCAATTTTTATTTTGATTTAGGCTTTGAGTCTACCCATGTTTATATAGAATTTTAATTTAATTATAGCCGTCAGATGATCTTAGGGTTAATCAAAACCATTCAGTCGGGATAGGGTGACACCTCAGCCCTAATGACTCAGCAAGGAGTCAGAAAGGACTCAACAATGAGTCACATTATGGATCAGACCACACCAGAAAGCTATGCAGGCTACTTGCTCGGCCTAGGCACACTTGGCAGGTGTGCCAGTGCAATATTTGTACTGGCGCACTCCCCAAGTGCGCCAGTGCAATATATATATATATATATATATATATATATATATATTTCCCGCCTGACTTCGTTCGTCCATATCTCTTTCATCCGATATCCGTTTTACGCAAACTCGGACTCTATCTCAACCAGAATTCCGAGACGAACACAATGGCGTAAGCCATTCCTCTTAATTCTCATGTCTAAGATTAATTATTCTTGAATTTAGTTAATTCGGTTATTCAAAAATTCGGGGTGTTACATTCACCCCTACTTAAAGGATTTCGTCCTCGAAATCTCCAAGTCAAGAAGAACGTATCCTACCATCCAACCATCCATCTACTCAACCATCAACCACTATCAACCACGGTCCTTAAAAGATTTCTAATGCTTTTCATGTACATATGCATAGTGTGTGTATATGTCCATATAATAATTCAAAATCAGGCGGTCTACTGATTCAGTCGACCTCCCTAATGCAAATAATGATAGTGCCATGTATCCATCATGTGTGCAAGGAACCCTATACATATCATTGCTACATGTGTGAACAACCATTCATTCAAAAGCAACATCCATATGATACACACATTCAATTCACATTCATTTTACTACATACATCCGTTTATATGCAATATGCAATATGAAATTGACTGAGCCGATCTAGTGCCTGAAGTGTGTGTATATGCATCCACGAGCAACCACTAGCAAACACTTGCATCCACATGCATCCATCATACATAACATGTCTCAAACACATGTTTCAACCATATGACTACCCTATCTAAAGGTCAAAGATACTAGCGAGAGGACATACTAAGGATAAAATGAGTACAAGCTAAGCGATAAAAGGAGAAATTAAAAAACATACCCTCGAAAACAAAAAAGGGACAATGAACGCATCTTCTCTTCCGTCTCCCAAGTAGCGTTGCTCTCATCATCTCCCCATTGCACTTTGACTAGCTTGACCTCTCGATTCCTCAACTTCTTAATCTCCGACTCAAGAATGCACGTAGGAGCTCGTCGAATCGTCGCATCACGCTCTATCTCCACCTCTCTAAGCAAGCTCGGCTCTACCACTTCCATGGTCTCGTGCAAGCATTTCCTCAAATGTGATACATGGAATATGTTGTGTACAGCAGTAAGTCTCTCAGGCAACTCCACTCTATACGCCATTTGCCCAATCCTCTCCTTGATAGGAAATGGCCCTACGAACCTCGGTGCTAACTTCCCAACAGACCTAAAGCGAACAACATTCCGTAATGGAGACATCTTGATAAAGACCATGTCCCCAATATCAAACTCAAGATCTGTCCTCCTCTTGTCCGCATAAGATTTCTGCCTATCTTGCGCCGTCTTCATCCTTCTTCGAATTAAATCTATCTTTTCCGAAGTCTCTCTAATCATATCGGGCCCAAGTAAGATCTTATCCGTAGATTCCCACCAACATGTAGGCGAACGACACGGCCATCCATAAAGAGCCTCGAAAGGTGCCATGGCAATGCTAGACTGAAAGCTATTATTATATGCGAACTCTACCAAAGGAAGATGCTCCTCCCATGTACCTCTGAAGTCTAAAACACATAGCCTCAAAAGGTCCTTTAGAATACGATTCACCCTCTCGATCTGGCCTTCCGTCTGAGGATGATACGCGGTGCTCAAACATAACTGATTCCCTACCGCCTCTTGCAAGCTCTTCCAAAACTCGCTAGTAAAGATAGGAATGCGACCGCTCACTATGCTAGAAGGAACATCGTGAAAACGAACTATCTCTCGAATGTTTACGGAGGATAACCATGGAGCAGTCCTCTTACTCTTCACGGGAATGAAATGGGCACTCTTAGTAAGTCTGTCTACCCCGACCCAAATCCCCGTATTACCCTTCCTCGATCTCGGTAACCCGTCAACAAAGTCCATTGAGACACTCTCCCACTTCCATTGTGGGATCTCCAATGGGTGAAGCAACCCAGCGGGCTTCTTTTGCTCTACTTTTACTTGTTGGCGCACTAAACATCTAGCGACAAACTCAGCCACATCTTTCTTCATACCGGCCCAAAAGTAAACTCGTCTCATGTCCATGTACATCTTGTCCCCGCCGGGATGAATGGTCATGTTCAAGCGATGTGCATCATCAAGAATGGTCTTCCTCAGGTTCTCGTCTTGTGGTACACAATGTCTACTATCCCTATGTAACCAACCCTTATCATCTAGGGTATACCTACTGAGATGGCTCGATGACTCCCCCTTATGAGCTTCTCTACTAACTCAACCAAATGTGGGTCATCTCGCTGTGCCTCACCAATCCGTCCCAAAAGCGTAGGTCTGACCTCTAAGGATGCTAGCAAACTGGGTACAATGTCAATGGAAGGTCTAAAGTCAAACATAGAGATGAACTCTAAGCTTCGCCGCTCAACAAACAACGGACTCAAGGATAACCTTTTCCTACTTAAGGCGTCTGCCACCACATTACCCTTGTCAGGGGTATATGCTATCTTGAAATCATAGGACGCTAAGAATTCCATCCACCTTTGCTGCCTTAAGTTCAAGTCCTTCTGAGAGATCAAGTATTTTAGCGATTTGTGTTCAGTGAACAATTCGAATTTCTCGCCAAGAAGATAACGACGCCAATACTTAAGCGCGAAAATAATAGCGGCCAAATCTAGGTCGTGCTTAGGGTTCTCTCATGTACTCTCAACTGCCTTGCTCCATAGGCTATTACCCTTCCCTCTTGCATGAAATCTGCGCCTAGTCCTGTCCCACAGGCATCGGTATAAACGGTAAATGACTGACTCCCATCTGGTAACACTAAGACTGGGGCTGTGGTGAAAGCTCTTTTTAAACGTTGGAATGCATCATCACAATCTACGTCCCACGTAAAAACTAGGTTCTTCATCGTCAAGCGTGTTAATGGGCTAATATTTTTGCGAAGTCCTTGATAAACTTCCTATAGTAGCCTGCCAACCCCAAGAGACTCCTTACCTCGGTAACATTTTTAGGGACCTTCCAATCTTGGATGGCCACCACCTTCGCGGGATCCACAACTATCCCTTCTTTGGAAACAACGTGCCCTAAGAATCGCACTTCGTTCCTCCAAAAGTGACATTTCGAAAATTTAGCTTTAACGTTATGCGGTCGATGGGTCTCCAACACTTCCCTAAGATGTAGGGCATGCTCTTCCTCGCTCTAAGAAAAGACCAAGATGTCATCCGCAAAGACCACCATGAATTTATTAAGGTACTCCCTAAACACCCTACTCATCAAGTCAACAAAGTATGCGGGGGCGTTTGTCAAACCAAAGGGCATCACAAGCCATTCATAGAAACCGTCCGAAGTCCTAAAGGCAGTCTTGTCTATGCTATCCTCAGCCACTCTCAACTGATGGAAACCAATAGCTAAGTCCAACTGTGAAAACACTGAGGCGCCAACTAACTGATCCAAGAGATCGTCAATCCTCGACAGTGAGAGCCTATTCTTCTTAGTAAGTTTATTAAGCTCTCTATAGTACACACATAGTCTAATGGACCCATCCGCCTTCGTGGCAAATACTACTGGATCACCCCACTCCGATATACTATGTCTTATGAACCCTTTCTCTAGCAACTCCCCTACTTGCTTATTGAGTTCCCTCCTCTCACGAGGAGCCATGTGGCGCGCTGGCAGAGATACTAGTTTTGCATTGTCTACAAGATAAATATGAAAGTCTATCTCACGTTTTGGCGGTAGACCCCTCACCTCATCGAAGACATCAACATATTCACGGACTATACGAACAGAATGTAAATCATCATTGGATGCGTCAAGTGACTCAAGATAACTAAGCACCACCGATCCTCTAGGGTCACAAGAAATGTCAAGGGTCTTTCCACTACGAGTCAACAATTTTACTACCCTTCGTTCACAATCTAGGATGGCGCCATATCGGTCTAGCCAATCCATCCCTAGAATCAACCCATAGCCCATGAAACCAAGCACAAAAGCATTACATTCAAAACCAACGCCTAAGATAGACAATCTCAAATACCTACAAACCATGGACAAATGAGCTGACCCACCAATAGGATTTGAGACTACAATGGGATCCACAACAAGACTAGTATCTAAGTGCAGTGTTTCAACTAATGATGTAGAGATAAATGAATGTGATGCGCTAGAATCGAATATAGTACGGACAGGATGATCAAATAGAAAAACTAACTCTCAACGGATATGTTTCTACCTCGTTCTTTCAGCGGTGGGACCACGAGAGCCTGGACAAGCTCCCTTGCCTGCCCCGGTGCCACGAGAGCCTGAAGCTGTCCTCCAGAAGTTCTTTGCCCTTGTCCCTGTTTCCTTGGGCAGTCCTTAACTAGATGACCTGCCTCTCCACAGTGGAAACATCCAGTCTTCTTCTTTTTCCTATAGTCTTTACTAAGATGGCCTGGCGTCCCGCAATTAAAGCACTTCTTCTTTCGTTTGCCATTATTGTTCTTCCCGCCTTTCTTGTTTTGTTGTTGTTGCTGTGGTTTCTTTTGATCCCCTTTCTTCTCGGGTGCCTTATTAGCATTGGCGCCCTTCTCCTCTTCATGCATAAGCGCCATATCAACAAGCCTCTCAAAGGTGGCCCCCATAGGGATGTGGGTCATAGCTAACCCATGTAGTGGCTCGTTCAAACCCTTAACAAATCTCAGGGCCTTCTTTTCAGGCGTATTCACTAAGTCCAAGCCAAATCTCGCCAACTGATTGAACTTGTTGACGTATTCTTTTACTGACAGATTCCCTTGCTTCAACGCCAAAAATCTTTCCATATATAAATTCTCTTCAGCCCGTGAGAGAAACTTTGCCAAAAATCTATGCCTGAAATCTGGCCATGTATCAACTGGACGCTCCCCATTAGTGACTTCCCACCAAAACGAAGCTTCGTCTTTCATCAACCAAGCAGCCAATTGGACCTTCTTACAGTCGTCCAAATCGAAAATGCCAAACAGATCCTCCACTTCTTTCAACCAATTTCTAGCTTCCATGAACGTTTCAGATCCACTAAAAGATTTTCCACCCATCGAACGAAAGTATTCACATATCTTGGACAAAGTATCTCCACGCGGAGGAATGGCTGGAGCTGGGGGAGGAAGACGAGGAACGTTGGCCAGTCCCGCGGCAGTGGCCCTAGCCTCGAGATGTTGACGGAACCAACCGGGTACATGAACACCCTCTGGTATCTCAGATGCTCCAGACATGCTGAAAAGAAAAAGAAAGAGTTTTAAAACAAGGGAAGCGAAAGTGAGATGTATGGCTTGCGGCGATTATGCTCTTTTAAGTAAACTTTCCTTGAAAATAGCTTCTTTAAAGCAAGTTTTTGAAAATACTTTCTAGGAAAATAATACTTTTGAGAACACTATTCAAAACTTTTTATCTGTTCTTGTAACCATAGCTCTGATACCACGTGTAACACCCCACGTCCATTAATGGCACTCACAAAGGGAATGCATCAATGTCCATGAAGCATTATTTTTTGTATAGAACAGATAAATTACGAGAATAAATAAATTAAATAACACAGCGGAAGATAAAATTTATTTTATTTCATCATAACTCAAAACGAGTTTACATAAGTAGTTTCCAAAGCCATTACAACAGGATCAGTAGTATTTTTCATAAACTTCAACGTACATAAAGAAGCAAATACTTAAATAACATAAATGCATAAATCCCCACTGAGCATAATCAAAGCCATAAAGATGAAAGAGTCCCAAGCGATACATCTACTCTCTTCAAGCACCTGAAAGAAATCGGCACTAAGCTATAGTATTCCCTCCTTGCAAACCTGAGCGGAGGGGGGAAGGAAGAAAAGGGGTGGAAAGAAAAGGGGGTCAGACATAAAGTCTGGCGAGTGCGATAACTTTAACAATATAATTATCAAAGTAACTAGACTAAGGCATAAGCTGGAAAATAAGGAAATGACTGTGAACAATTGGGTATGACAGAACAAATAAGGAAATAAGATGAACCAAGTTATTCGTTAAAGGCCCTCCCTAATCACTATAATGTAATTACTACACTGCACCACCACTAGTCAGCCTAAAGGTTGATCCCACCTACAAAACTTATTAATGATAATGGTAGTTTCGTGTACCCCTAGCTACCTTCATAGGTGCCGTCTGCCCCATCTCCACTAGGTGTACCCACTACCCCCATTCGATCGGCTCCCTAACTCGTAGATATCCGTGCTGGCTTCACAGTGGGGTGTATCACTCCCCAAAGTGGCAACCCGATACAACCAAAAATGCACGGCTTATATCTACACGACGCTACAACGTCTTACCTACCAGCCCGGACCCACACACGCATATGAACCCGTTGGACTTGCGTTGCCACCGCTGACCCGTTTTGACCTCTTACAATCAAATCCAGTACGCGTGTCCCGTCCTCGACTTGGGTCGAGCCCACAAAGATACTTAATGGGTTACTGGTATGAAAAGGGCCCCCATGCATGACACAAGCTTTCCACCTAAGCTTGGTCTTCTCTAAGGTTTTCCCCCACTTAACCCCATTCTTCATTTCTTTTTACAAGTTTCAATCTTGGTTAAGTGCATCTAATCGTCTTTCAAATGCCACCCAAGGCACCCACTTAATTCCACATGCCACCCAAGGCACCCACTTAACCCCCTCATGTCCCACTACATGTTTATCTGGTTAAGTGTTTCTTAATTCATTAAGACCGTAACCTCATAAAGACCTCCCACATTAGACTGGCATTTGTGGCAGCTGGATTTGCCAGGCGGGTCTGGGCAGTCTTGCACCACAAACGAGCCTAACCTCGTGTCTTTACAACTGTTACACATTTAATTTATGCCTAAGACCTCCCACATTAGACTGGCATTTGTGGAAGTTGGATTTGCCGGGCAGGTCCGGGCAGTCTTACACCACAAACAAGTCTAACCTCGTGTCTTAGGCGATTAATTACTTCTAATTAATCATCCCCAATTTGAATTAATTTCCCTATTCAATTTGCCAATCAATTACAAATTTAATTATGTCCATAATTGACTCAATTATGTCCATCTATTTATGGTATATAAAATTATACCAATTAACATCACATTTAAGGCATCTATGCCAATTCTCCATATTAAATCTTTTAATATTATCCCATTGCCCCATGTTGTACGTTCGTTCGTTTAACGTAAAATATACATTAGACTCGAATAGTCTAACTTATGAAATAAAGAGAAAACATCACGACATGCATAGAACATAAATTAGATCTAACTTATGAACAAAAAGTCATAACATAAATTGGCATATAGATCTAAACATAAGGGGTGAACTTGCATGTGTGAATAAGGTTTTTCATCCAAAAACTTGCATTGGCCAAAGTTACAAACTTGCATAAACTATAGATGTCATAGATCTAATCATAGGGTGTAAACTTGCATAGGCAATGGGTGTCATAGATCTAATCATAAGGTGTAAACTTGCATAGGCAATAGTTACAATCTTACATTACATGATTCACACTCCAATATATATATTCTTGCATATGTGATTTATGCAACATAAACTGTAGTGAAAACTTGCATCTAAACTCATACATGTCATAGCCTAACTTTATATCCAATTTACACATAAAATAGATGTCATGAAACATGTATGGTTGTATACGATTCTCACTAACTTGCATATGATTAATATCTAAATTAACATCTAAACTTGCACACATACATATGATTTAACATATGAATCAGTTCTAACAACATAACCAAACTAGCATATGAAACATCATTATGAATTGATTGTACATAAGCCAATCATAGATCTACAACATAGATGATAACATCACATCTTTACAGCATAGATAATAACATCATAGAATTTACAACATAGATGATAACATCATAGAATTTACAACATAGATAATAACATACGGTCAATGATTCACAACATAACCATATAATCCAAATCATAGCTCAATCCAATTAAATTGTTAATTATCTTATTAAAGAAATCGAACTCACAAAAAGAAGGTCTTGAGTTCTGAAATCTGAGTTCTGAAATTGATTTAGCTCGACTTTGTAGTAGATTTGTTATTGTTTGGATTAGAGTTGAATTGAACTGAATTGATTAGCTTTGATTTCCCTCTAGTTGGTGGCGGCTACTCTAGGTTACAAGATGATAGCATGACGGTCATAGTTCCAATTTTTATTTTGATTTAGGGTTTGAGTCTACCCATGTTTATATAGAATTTTAATTTAATTATAGCCGTCGGATGATCTTAGGGTTAATCAAAACCATTCAGTCGGGATAGGGTGACACCTCAGCCCTAGTGACTCAGCAAAGAGTCAGAAAGGACTCAGCAATGAGTCACAATATGGATCAGACCACACCAGAAAGCTGTGCAGGCTACCTGCTCGGCCTGGGCGCACTTGGCAGGTGCGCTGGTGCAATATTTGTACTGGCGCACTTCCCAAGTGCGCCAGTGCAATATATATAATTTTTTTTTCAATTTTTCCTGTCTGACTTCGTTCGTCCATATCTCTTTCATCCGATATCCGTTTTACGCAAACCCGGACTCTATCTCAACCAGAATTCCGAAACGAACACAATGGTGCAACCCATTCCCCTAAATTCTCACGTCTGAGATTAATTATTCTTGAATTTAGTTAATTCGGTTATTCAAAAATTCGGGGTGTTACAACCACAGTCTCTAGCGACTCATTCAGAGACCGCCGCCTCGCTCGAAGATGTGGGCCAGTTTAATGGCTTTAAAAGACTCGATCTGGAATTGACACCATGGTCGAATACAACGAGCCTGGAAGAACTAACTCTTACTATGGAGGGGTTAACTCCTTCGGGCAGACAACAATCTAGTATGTTGAGAGAACACTTAGGGGATACACTCATAAACACTAGATACATAGGTGTGCGTCTGAATGTATGACTTGACTAACTTTGACCTGTTCCCTTGGAAGGTGATATGACTAGAGGATGTGGTGGAAAAGATTACGGACATGGGGACCGCCGATACCCCTGGAGTTCTTCCTACGAGTGTTTCAGAAGATCAACAAGTTTATATGGTGTCCCACCCTCACCAAAACAGGGTAGTGAACATCGGGGTAAGGATCGATCCCGATGATCCCTAACCCGTCTTATCCTCCCATTCGAGTGTCCGTGGGAGATTCTCTACTCAACCAAAGTGGTTCCCGACCCTCGCCTTCGACAGCTCGCCCGCATACTGCCCCTTTGGCTCCCGTTCATCCTGCTAGGTGGAGAGAGTCGTCGTCTTGTCAGCCAAGACCGGATAGAGAGACTATAACGGAAATACAAGACTTGACGGATCCCCAAGTCCAAGAGCTTTCTAAGGAGGAGCAGAGGGTGTTTCTGAAACATCATTTCCCTTAGCATTACTATGATGGGCTGTTCTTTCTCCCCGATTTCCGTCCAGCCCCTGATAGGGAATCTAAGGAGGTATGGATGCACGTGAAGGTCGTGTATCATCAAGCCAACGAGCATACCAAGTACAATTTCCATCTTTCAGAACTGATCATGAAGAAAAACCTGGAGCTTGTTAATTGACAATTGACCATTAATTATGAGAAGAACTCCGTGACTAACTTGTAGACAGAGCTAGGTAAGCTTATCAATTGCAGTGCAGTCATTTGATTGCTAGCCCTTGTGTTTCCAAAGACTAACTTTCAATTTTGTTATTGCAGCGGAGCTAAAACACGCCCATGAGATCCTAAAGATGGAAGTCGTGCATTATCGCGTAACTTTTAACGAAAACGTGGCTAATGTGACCCTTGAGAATACAAACCTAAAGAGAGAAAAGGACGAGTCGGTTCAAACATGTGCCAACCTGGAAAAAGAAATTGCGAAAGTAAGTCAACTCCAGAATGATAATGACGCCTTGAGGGTGGAAAATGAAAGGTTGCGTGTTTAAAATGCTGAGGTGGTTGCGTTAAGGAGGCAGCTTGAGGAGATGAGGAAAGCGAAGGAAGAGGCCCCATCCCGCCTGCTCAATCATTTGGATTCTTTAAATAGAATCTTATATAGTCACAGGTTTCATCGTTCCTATAGCTTCTCCATTAATGATTAGGCCTGAACTCTGCAATGGAGCTCTCAACAAAATCTGTTTTCAAGTCAATCTCCTCAGTTTCTATTAACCGAAATCACACTATTATTTTTATATCATTTATTATTTATATATGAATCGATACAATATTAAACAAGAAATATTAAAAAAAATATAAATTTAATGCTTTATTACATTGTCTTTTATTTATATGAGGTAATTCACAGACCATACATATTGGAATTATATATCATTGATATTTTTGTTCTCTCTTTCTATCACCTTTCCATTTATTTGCATCCCTATATATATATATATATATATATATATATATTTTCAAATCCACAATCATATTTTTTTATGGAACAATTCCAATTGTTACAACTATATGATTGACCCAGTCATATAGTGAATATTTTTGGATCTCGACAATATGAAGCAATAAGTTAGTTATTAGTTTTTAATTTTTTTATAGTAGTTGTAATTATTTAATTAATATTAGGGATCAGTCTTTTTTTGATTCAACTAAAAACACTAAAGAAAAACAAATGAATCACACACTCAGCATAGCAATTAAAAAAAGATTAATTTCTTTTTGATTCAACCTTATAGAATTCGAATTATTTTATTTTTTTAACAGAAAAACAGAAAAAGTTTCTTTTTTTTGTTCTATACATCACTATATTACTGGATAGAATGGAAAAATAAATAAAGGTCTATTATTGTTCATCCACAAATATCCAAATTTTGAGGCCTAGTACTCCATGGATTGTTCTAATTGTATAGGAATAATGATCAATTTTAGCGTGTATTGTTTGTAGAGGAACCGTACCTTCTCTTATCCATTCGACATGCACAATTTTTTTCCGTCAATATGTCCTGCAATTTGTATTTGAATTCCTTTTGTATCTGTTTGTTCAATTAACTCAATAGCTCTTTTCATTGCGTTTCGAAATGAAACTCAATTTCTTAATTGAGAAGCCATATATTCTATAAGAATATTGGGGTCTCCATAAGGTTTTTCTATTCGCGTGATAGCAATGTTGATTCTTCGGTTCATAGAATGAAATTCTTTTTGTAAATTCATCTGTAATTCTTCGATTCCTTGTGTTTGGCACTCTATTAATAAATTTGGGAATCCAATATGGATTATAACCTGAATTAAATCAATTCTTTTTTAATATCTATATGCGAAATTCCAATTCCTTCGAAACCAAAGGATATTCTTTTATTTTTTTGTACATAGTTCTTTATACAATTTCATATTTTATCATCTTTTTGTAGACCTATAGAAAAAAATTTGGTTGTGTGAAAAAAAAGAATGATGATTTTGGTTTGTACCAAGTCTGAAACCAAGGGGATTTATTTTTTGTTCCATATTTTTTATTATATTATCTTTCTGCCTATTTTTATTCTAAATATGAATCCAAGTATTAAATTGATCGAAAGATAATTTTGATTTATCTTTTAATACAATTTTTATATGACAAGTTGGCCTTTTATTGGATAACTACCTCCTCAGCTCTATGTCTTATTTTTTTCATAAAAGATCCTCCATTGACTTTGGCTTTACTAATGAATAAATTGTTTCCTTCAAACCCATATTATGACTAGCGTTTGCTACTGCGGAATAAACCAATTTTAAAATGGGGTAAGATGCTCGATAAGGCATAAGTTCCAATATCATAAGTGTTTCTTCATAACAACGCCCACGAATCTGATCAATTACCTTTGCGCTTTGAAAACAGACATACATATATGTTGAGCTAAAACTTTTACTTCTTCATTCGAATTTGAGTTCTTTTTCTTTATCATAAGATTATCTCTTGCCAATAAATGATAAGTATCTAATTTTTTTCAAATTAACGATGAGATTTATTATCGTTCCTCGCATGTCTCGCGAAAGTCAGAGTCTGCACGAATTCTCCCAATTTGTGACGTACCATACGACCTGTTATATAAATAGGTAAATGTTCCTTTCCATTATGGATAGCGATTGTATGGCCAATCATTTTGGGTATAATGGTAGATGCCCGAGATAAAGTTACTATTATATCTTTCTCCTACCCCATGTGGAGTTTTTTAGTTTTTCTTGATAAATGATTGGCTACAAAAGGGTTTTCTTAGTGAACGTTCCACAGTTGATTACTCCTTTTTTTACATTTTAAAGATTGGCATTCTATATCCAATAGAATATCTCGATCTAAGTATGAAGCTAGGAATAAATACAATAATGATGAATGGAAAAAAGAGAAAATCTTTAGCTAGATAAGTTGCGGATGTAGGCAAGTGGATCAAGGCAGTGGATTGTGAATCCACCGCGTGCGGGTTCAATTCCCGTCGTTCGCCCATCACATTAATTCAAATTCAAAAAGTTCTATTTTCAATATTCCTATTTACGGTGACGAAGAATAAAACTATCACAATAATTTTTTCTTTTTTCGACTTCTTCTTCCAAGCGCAGGATAACCCCAAGGAGTTGTGGGTTTTTCTACCAATTGAGGTTTTACCTTCCCCACCTCTATGGGGATGGTCTACAGGGTTCATAAATGCTCCTCTTACTACATGATGCTTACCTATCCAACACTTCGATCCGGCTCTACCCAAACTTTGTTGATTCACCCCAACATTACCCACTTTTCCGACTGTTGCTAAGCAGTTTTTGGATATCAAACAAACCTCCCCAGATGGTAATCTTAATGTGGCTTATTTACACTCTTTTGCATTCAGTTTTGCTACAACGCCGCTGCTCTAGCTAATTTTCCACCCTTTCCAAGCGTGATTTCAACGTTATGTATGCCGTTCCTAAGGGCATATTGGTTAAAGTAGATTCTTCTTTAAAAAACCCCTACCCAAACTGTATAAGCTTCTTCCAAAGCATTTGGCTTTCTAGATGTATATGATGATATCTAGACACATGGATCTTTTTCTTATATGAATCGTATGATGAAGTGCCACATGAGTGGATTTATAGGAATCCAAATCTGCTGAATCACTCATGTATAATATTCTACATCCTAGGTCTCCCTGTTCCATCATCTGCCCTATGTTCTTCATCTAGTATTCAAACTGAATGACTCTATGAAACCACGTCGATACTTCCATATATTACAGGTAACGTAGGAGACATCTCTATTTTTCCCCGGGTGGATCTTTAAAATTACCATTACTTAGCTTTCAATTCGCCTATGAGCATCAAATTAAATGTGAATAACATGTCCTCCTCTCTTTGAAACAAGGGGCGCTTCCGATTTCATGTGTGCTTCAAACAATTTAGTCTTCTACATATTACCATAACTCTAGAGTCAATAATTTTCTATAAGGAACTACCGAATTCAATCACTTACTGCCGTTACTCAACAGTTTTCTGTTGAGGTCTATCCCATAGAGGTCTCAAATTGGATCATTGATTGATTTCTAAGTTGTTGTATATAACGGTGTTACATGCACAATTATATGAATTTTTTTCTTGATGATAACAACCAAATATTTATTATTTGAAATGTGTTTGTTACTGTACTATTCTATATATACATCAAAGACATGAATATAATATTTATATTTAAATAGAATACGACTGTACAGACATTTATATATTCATATATTATTTTATTTAAATTGAATATTCTATTTCAACATTCAAACAGTACAGCTATTTAATACTCCACTATTTAAATACATTCATAGAATACTTGTACTTGTAAATTGACTGAATAAAATAAACAAGTTGGTTTGAAAACAATAAAATAATATTTTATTTCAGACGAATTTGTTTATTACAAATAACAGTAAAAATTCATATATACATAGTTTTCACTGTCTGACTCATATACAGTTCACTCTGCACTTTTTGTACATTCATTTACATTCACTCTGTACAATTTCATTTTACACTCATTCACTATCATTTTTCTTGTCTTGTGTTTTGTGAATGTTTCACTATTAATTCTATCACTATCTTCTGACTTCTGACTTCAGTCTTCTGTCTTCACTGCTCACTGTCAGTCCAGTCATCACCTTCATACCTGTCATATTTAGAAACACACACACAGTACACTGCAATAGATATAAAAGCTGAATACATGCAGATTTAAATTTTATTTTTATAAATTTTATTTGCCTCAGATTTCTGGTGTGTTTCTCATCATTTTTCATGACTCGATCTGATTTATCAATTTATCCGACTGTGTCTAGACAGCTTGTGATATTCATAGTGATACAATGTAAATACCACAAGGTAGTCAGTGTATATATAAAATATTTTTGTGCAGGGACAAAGAAATCTTTTCCATTGGCTGCATATATACACGTGTATAAATATAAACGTGTACACTTCCTTGCCAATCAGCATGAAACTGAGGAGTAGCCACGTGGACTATCTCGACTAAGCGCAACTTAAAATGGAGGAAAAGCACAAGCCAGCAAATCATTGACATATGCATGATTCAACAAATACAACAATGGTCAAGACAGCTCCAAGTGTCAAGGCAAGAAGTTCAAGCCAAAATAAAACACACAGCAAATTCAAAATGGTGCAGCCAACATAAAGGGACAAGTCAACATAGCCGAAATACCAGACAAAATTAAATCGGTTCAATGGTGGAACACAAACAGCACAGCATGGCAACAAAGTGGTCAAGCATTCATGCAACATGTGTGGAGATACATCAATACAAGGGTACAGGAATCAACAAACATGGCTGCATGTACACAGGTGATCAATTTCACAAATTCAAGCAAAAACAAGGTCAAGCTGGCTTTCAACATCATGAGTACAAGCAAACATAATGGACAACTACATATGCAACTCGCATAATGGCATCAGCACATGTATGGAGCAACAAAACTACATTGATATAGCAGCAGTTTTAAATGATGCAAAACAGTTCAACATAGTTCAGATTCATGGTGCAACTAACAAAAACTGGTACAGGTTCAATGACACAGCATAAATGGTGATGTGCATGTCAAAACAGTAGCATGGTGATATAAGAAGGGTTCAGCTCAGCTACAGCAAAGAGGTAAAAGCATGGTGAAACATTATAGGATCAAAACAGAATGGTTATGCAAAATACAAGCAAGGCACAAATGAAAATAGAGCAGCAGCTTTTGAATGGGTTAATGAAACACAAGAAGTACACAGCAACAAAACTGATCAAGCATGATTACAGGAACCACAAAGAACATGCACTGAACATTAAAACAATATATGGAAACTATTTAATGATTCTACATGAGCCTATTTTCTGAGTATAAAAGTATGAATTCAAGGCAGCTATATCCTTTCTAGAAATCGTGTACATGGCCACAAATTATGGGATTTTATTCCAGTCATTAAAATAAATCATAGCATCAAACTTGGCAAGGAGCAAAAGTGAGATCAAGTGATGATAAATGAGAGCAATCAAGACAATTGCAAGAAATACGCTAACATCTTTTGTATGAAATCAAGTATTTTGTCATTTCTGAAAATTAGCAAGGAAATTGTTTTGCATAAGTGATCATTTTTGCAGCAAGGAATTTCAATTCAGTATGCATATATGCACAATCAGTTTGTCAAAAATCATTCAAAGATTT
Source organism: Allium sativum (assembly GCA_030737875.1). NCBI lineage: Eukaryota > Viridiplantae > Streptophyta > Magnoliopsida > Asparagales > Amaryllidaceae > Allium > Allium sativum. Next base: position 587,241,448 of record CM060920.1, read on the forward strand.
TGTTAGGACAAATTATGGCAAGAAGAAATGTATTTTCAGAAATCATCATAAATATATTCGGCAAGTATATTTTTTTGGGCAAAGAATTCAAATTTGTTGAAAGAAAACAGACTTGTTTCTTCATTAAAAGCAGAATAAATTTCATTCAATCAAGCCGTGAAACAAAAAGAGGAAATTGCAATCAATCAAACCAGTCATAAAGCGAAATCAGAGTGATTTAAAGGATTTTAAATCCTATACATTCACCATATTCATCACAGGCAAAACAGGGATCGAAAACCACAACAACTAGAAAGTAATTCAAAGAAAATTTCAGATAACTAACAATTTGTTTCTAGGGTTTCAATCAATTGATCCAAAAATTGGAGAATCAGATAACCACGAAGACTCGAGCATCAAACAATCACACTTCAACAATCAAGCGTTGTGATTTGGAGCATCACAAGAGAAAACCCAAAATTAATCCATCATCGGCCGCCATTCTTTATCTCCTCAAAAGGAAAGAGATCGAATAAAAGAAAGGGTGCACCAAAACAAAAGGGGTCGGCCTACATTTAGCTTGGCTAAGCTTTTATTTATTTTTAAATGGCCTAGGGTTTTCTTTATAATTTGTATTTGTATTTGTTTAGATTCTGTTGTTTTATTTTGTTTTACAAAACCGTCTGACCAGTTCTAGAGTCTGTAAAATCTTGTGGGATCCAGTCAGGGTGTTGACTGACCTTGCTAGAATCTGTAAAATCTAGGTTACTGGTTACGGGGGTCGTAATCAGGGGAAATCTGATCTAGGGGATTAGATCAGTTTAGGGTTTTGAGCGTAGGGTTAGTACAGGAGCAAGGAGTGCGAGTTTACGTGGTCTTGTAAGCGGGATCTGTTCTATCACCTAGTAAAAAACTTTGGAATGCAGAAGTAGGCAGGATTTTGCCGAAGTTGGGTATATCTTGTGTCATTTACTTTCTGCATTTCTGTCTCAGCTATGTTTTGTGATCTATTAATTATTATATGTTTCGTTAGATTTTTAATTCAGCTAAAAACTACGATAAACCCTATTCACCCCCTCTAGAGTTAATTTAGATCCAACAAGTGGTATTAGAGCAGGTATTTTGTTAACTCTAGAGTAATGGTGATCCCTTGTTGTCAGTCCATAGAGAGTCAGTCCAGTTCATTTCCAACTATTTTCGATGGAACAGATTTTTCAAACTGGAAATCCAAAATGGAATTTTATTTAAAATCTGTTAATATTAAATATTGGGATGTTGTTATCAATGGGTTTAATTGTGTAGATATTACTTTCAATGCTCGTGCTATGAAAATTATATTTGATTATCTATGTACTGAACAGTTTAATCTTATCTGTCATTGTTTATCCGAACAAGAAATTTGGAATACTCTCAATACAAAGTATGGACAAATTGACAACAGCTGCTCAAAATCCCAGAAACTCAACTCAGCTTCAAATCTATGCTTAACAGGTCATGTAGACGAAACTTTAGATGGATCAGATGATGGAGAATCAACAAATGCTGAAATAGAAAATTTCTCATATGAAGTTCTAGTTTACTTGGTCTTGATTTAACGAAATCTGTTGATAAACTCCAACTGAAAAATAAATCTTTGAATTCTAAGAATTCTGAGTTGACCAGCAAAATTGATAATTTGGAACCACAACGTGAATATTTTAAAAACCTCTCAAATTCAGATTGCAAAAATTGTTTGGAATTGGGAACCGATCTTGTTCATCTCAATAAAAATATTCGAAGGTTTGAAAATGAAATTCTGATCTTAAAAGAAAACAAGATTGGGTTATCAAATTTGAACAATTTTCTACAAAAGGAATTTGAAGTTTTTAAGACTGATATAAATTCCAAATTTGAAATTGTTGAAAAAGAAAATTTGTTGAAAATTGATTTGATTTTGAAAGAACTTGAAACGAAATTGAAAATTTCCAGATATTTGAATTTGAAAGTCGAAAATATTTTGAATTTGAGATTGTTGAGTCTTAAACCAATATTAATTTGATTAAAGATGAAAATATGGTTTTGAAATCTGATTTTGAAAGATGTAAGATCACTAAAAATCATTGTTTAGATTAAATGAAAGAAAACCATGATCTTAAAACTAAAATTCAACGACTTGAGTCAACTTTGACTAAATTTTCTGATGGAGGAAAATCTTTGAATATGCTGTTGAAAAAACAATTTTCTGTTGGAATTAAAAGTGGTCTTGGCTTTGGGAAAAATAATGCTTTTGAAAATCAAAATTCGAATGATTTGAAAAATCCTTCAATCAACTTTGAAAATAATCATTTTGAAAATTTAAACTTTGATAATTTCAAAGGATTTTTAAATCAAGAACGAAATAAGACTTCGTTTGATAACAACGTGTTTAATCCAAGGACCCCAAAAAGAAATAAAGTGAATTCTTTTAAAGTCAAACAGATTTGGGTTCCTAAGGGCACGTAGGTAAATTCCAATGGGTTGTTGTACAAACAAGTATGCATCCCAAAACTTATGAATACAACTGTGAGTAGTTTTACAAATTTTATTGGACCACTCGATCCTTTGAAATGTTAGGTACCAAAGGTGGCTGAGGAACTACTGTGCTGAAAGGAATTTTGAAATCAAGCTAGTCTATAATTCTGTATTATTTACAGTTCCTTTAGCCAAGATCTGATGAGTTAGAGATTCTGATTTACATCGATTTCAGGTATAATCTCTGAACTCATCCTTATAAATATTTTAATTGTTTATTTCTTCTTTTATCCCTTTTATCTTTTTCTTCTGTTTATTCTAATTTAATTTATCACTGCCATAATTTTTATTTATTCTGGGCTTCCTTAACTTCCAGTTGCAGAACTCTTGATTTTCTGGAAATTCACTTCACTTGAATGAAAATCTGATGTCTTAATCTTTTCGAGATCTTGAATTTTAACTTGTATATATCTGCAATTGTTTTGAAGTTTATGTTCTGACTGTCGAATTCATAACAGAGTAGATGTATTCTTGTCATATCTTGTACTCTGTTAATTTGAATTCTAAATTTTTGAAGATCTGAAAATTTGATGAAATTTCACACACCTCTGCTATTCTGAGTCTCTTCTAATTCATTTTACAAAAGCATAAAATAATATACTCATTGCAGCACACTACTATTTATCAGTTGTGATAATTTCATTGATTTTCAGATTGGCTTGGATATTTTTAATTTTCTTGAATCTCAATGATACATCTTGAAAATCATCTTTATTCGTGATCAGTGTGGTTGAAATCTGTTTGTTTGAAATCATTTAAAATTCTTGATATTTTGAATCTCATACACCTTCTAAATCTGAAATTATCAATCTTGCGTGACTGATTCATTATATCTCAAATCTTGACTTTTATTCAAGTGATTTCAAATAAATTATTTTGGATCATGAATATCTATCAAACCTGATGTAAATGATCTGAAATTTCTCATGGGCTTGTCAGAGATACTTGTGGAAATTTCTTTTGAAAATTTGGTCTTAAATCTCTTTGTTATTTCATGATTATTTGATTTGAATATTTGTTTGTTTAACATCGTTTGAAATTACTGATTTACTGAATCTCACACATATCTCGAATACAAAATTTACAATCTGGTGTGATCGATTCATTGAATCATGATATCTTCATGTTCCATCAAATGATTTAAAATAAACAGTATTTTTAATCTTGTTTCATGAACCATCTGTTGTGACTGTCATCCTGTCAAGCCTGATTTGAAATAGTTTTGTGTGATGCTCTTATATTGATTTGAAAATGTTTTGGAAATTACTTGTTTTTTGATCTGATTGCTACTCTGATACTTTTTTCAAATAACTTCCTGTTTTGTTCTGTCTGTTGATTGCTTAATTTGTTATCTTGTCTGCTTAGGCTTTAAAATTCTGCTATTTGCGATATCTTGGTTTGTCTCCAATGTCTTGTTACAATCCTTATTAATAGAGACAACAATTGGTATCAGAACTGCTGTTTTCTTTTGTATATTTTTTAATACCTCTTGTTCTGTATAGCTCTTCACATTCCTCTTGTAATTGATTTTCAATTTTAAAACTTTTTTATTGATTATTCATTCAGAAGTTGAAATCAATATCCAATTTGAACTGTATTTAAAATTCATCAAAATTATTATCATACTTTGAAATTGTTATGAATTGCGACAGCAGTATATTTCCCAACAAGTGGAGATTTTATTTGTTTTTTTTCATGATAGTTGAATATTTATTATAATATCTTTGAACTGGCAATTATTTCACGATCATCTTCATTATCTATCATCCTTCTGCCATCCATTATGATTTTATAATAATATGGAGAGTTAATATGTTTTAAAATCTTTTTGAATAAATGGTGGAAATATTTGTGATAGAAATGGGACTATGTTATTTTTCAGAATTAGCGAGAATTGAAAATTTTCAATGATCTCGGTACAGTTAATCATATTTCATAATATAATTAATTTAGAAATTTATTTCACAGTCCATTTCTGTACCTACCACATTTCTATCATTCATATTGGTTTTAAATACCGAGGAGTTTTTCTTTTAAAACTAAAATGATAAATATATAAGTGTGTCTCTAACCTCATTTAAAAATCCAAGCTCTGGTCATGCATGGTTAAGAGACAACTTATAATTTAAGCTGCGACTGACCTCATTTAAAAATCCAAGCTCTGGTTATGCGTGGTCAGTGTACTCTTAAATAAAAAAAAGGAAATAATGTGCTTTAACTTGAAATTGTTATGGAATTCTCCTTTGTGCATAAACCAGCCTATCAATCCACTTACTAATCTGTGAAATGTGTCGATATCTTATGACGTATTATGATTTGTTGATTGATAGGTATTGGGATTTGAGATTATTCGATTTTTTCACTTAAATTGAATTATTAATTATAGTCCAAATCCATCATTGTTTTAGTGCTTCAATTTATAAAATTCTTTTGGAAATAATTGGGAAATATTCATATTTTGAACTCTCTACATTTTTATAAAATTCATCATAAATCCGACATTCTCTAAAATGTGAAATATGCCACATGTTCTCAGAATATTATGATTTTTGTATGATTGATTGAAATTTATGATGACTGTTCTTCCTTTTATGCTGATATTATATTTATTAGTCATTTTTCATCTATATTCTAAATACTGAATCCTTTTGATGATAACATAAGCGGAAGAATGGGTTGTGATTTTGATTTATGAGTGAATATTTTACAAATATTTTTAAATTTGAAAATCCCAATTCATTTTCACATTCTTTTCACTCATGCACAGTTATAGGGGGGAGTTATTTGTTGTAGGGGGAGCAGTCAAATAGGGGGAGTTCAATATTCACTATCAAACACATCTATTGTGCTCAAAATCTTTTATTTGCTTGTCACCATCAAAAGGGAGAGATTGTTGTATACAACGGTTTTGTATACACAATTATATGATTTTTTTGTTTGATGATAACAACCAAATATTTATTATTTGAAATGCGTTTGTTACTGTACTATTCTATATATACATCAAAGACAAGAATATAATATTTATATTTAAATAGAATACGACCGTACAGACATTCATATATTCAAACAGTATTTTATTTAAATTGAATATTCTATTTCAAAATTCAAACAGTACAACTATTTAATACACCACTATTTAAATACATTCACAGAATACTGTACTTGTAAATTGACTAAATAAAATAGAAAAGTTTGTTTGACAACAATAAAATAATATTTTATTTCAAACAAATTTGTTTATTGCAAATAACAATACATTCATATGTACGTACTTTTTCACTGTCTGACTCATATATAGTTCACTCAACACTTTTTATACATTCATTTACAATTCATTTACATTCACTCTATACAATTTCATTTTACACTCATTCACTATCATTTTTCTTGTCTTGTGTTTTCTAAATGCTTCACTATCTGTTTAGTCATTGTCTTCTGACTTCAGTCTTCTATCTTCACTGCTCACTGTTAGTCCAGTCATCATCTTCATACCTGTCATATTCATAAACAAACACACAATACACTGCAAATGAAATAAAAGCTGAATACATGTAGACTTAAATTTTATTTTTAAGATTTTCATTTGCCTCAGAATTCTAGTGTGTTTCTCATCATTTTTCATGAATCAATCTGATTTATCAATTTATCCGACTGTGTTTAGACAGCTTGTGATATTCACAGTGATACACTGTAAATACCATAAGGTAGTCAGTGTATATACAAAATATTTTTGTGCACGGACAGAGAAATCTTTTCTATTGGCTGCATATATACACGTGTATAAGTATACACGTGTACACTGCCTCGTCAATCAGCATGAAACTGAGGAGTAGCCACATGGACTGTAGTGTCCCGAAATTCCGGTCCAATTTGAGCGGACTAAATAACAGAAGTCCAACCCACATTACACTGGAAATCAGAAAACTAATAGAAAGAAATAAGAGGGTGAGAATTTATAAGATAGAAACTTAGAATAGAAGAAGAAGATACAACATCAGAGTAACACGAATCTCACAGCGGAACGAACAACATATAATAGATAACATATCCTTGAAAAAAAATCAGTATATGTATACAATAACATTATCAGGGTACAACACTTACAACACAGCGGAAATAACTATAGTTATATAATCCTGAAGCCTCCTGCTCCGAGCTCTTCTAGTATATCCGTAAATCCCGACTACTTGACTGCCCTTACAAAATTGGGCACCCAAGATTTTAGGGAAAATAAAACAAGATAAACTCTGGGTCAGTCATGGGAGTCGTATGAGTAAAATAGTTTAAAACAGTTTGAACAAGTAAACGATATCTCATAAGACCACGCCGTATAATGGAACGGGTTTTTCCCTTATGAGAATCCAAATTATCTTTATATCAAAAACCTTTTGATATTATAATAATGTCTATCAACCACAGTATAATCATCATCTAGTAGAAAAGCTTTCTACTCACATTATACATTTATAGTATACAATCAAAACCGCAAGCACGTATTGGGTAATGGATTTCCAACTACGTCAAGGTATGGAACTACCTTTCGCTAGTGTACCTCTAAAGAGGAATACACTGGGCTCAACAAGAACATCTTGCAACCCAGCCGCACATGACCGACTTTTGTCATTTCCCGGTTGTGAGGCTAGAGGCAACGCTAAGAGAAACGAATTCCTCCGCTACCAAACGTAAATACGTTTGAAGAGATAAACTTACGCGATCTATTAAATATACTCTGTCAGATATTCGCCCATACAAGTTGTCCTGGGACTAGACAAACCGAAGGCACTATTCAGTATATCCATCTTAGGCAATCTTTACCTACGATTTATACAACAACCCTTGCACTTTACTCCGTCTTCAATTATCTTTGGCATATATGATTTGCAACGCTTATGCCAATACGGAGAGGTTCTTCGGATAATAATCCAACCGGTCTCTCCATATTAACAACGTTAAAATGGTCAAAAAATCTTCAATAGTCGGCGAGTTAACTATCAAAGAAGAACACGTGTACAAATAATGATATTATTTCCAGATGGAAATCATATCGATCAGTCATCATTTATATTTATCTCTTTAGTTCATTAATTTATTATCTCCTGTTTCCATATATTCAACATTTCTTATTTTCTAATTTTAGAAAATATACATTATTTATAGATGTTTAAATAAAACATCACTATGCCAACTCCAACCATTTACTAAATTCACTTAACCATCATTCATTATCAAACCTTACCATTCCTTAGTTAAGAAGGAAGTCAATCAAGTTGAGGTGTAATTACGTCTCAGACCTTAACTGAACAACGTTTAACTTCGAAATAGACAAAGTTTATCTTTTAAACCTTTAACAAACTTCCTTACGTAACTCTCTTTCGAATAAATCTCTATTCGATAACTCCTCCCTTCGAATAACTATATTCGATAATCTCTCTTTCGAATAACTAGATTCGAAAACCTTTCTTCGAATAAACTATATTCGATTTACTCTATTCAATTAACTCTTATCAATTAACTCTATTGGATTAACTCTATTGGATAAACTCTATTGGATTAACTCTATTTGATTTAACTCTAATTGATTAACTCTTTTCACTTAACTCCTTCTGAATAGACTATATTCGATAACTCCTTTAACTCTATTCGAATAAACTATATTCGATTAACTCCTTTAATTCTATTCGAATAAACTATATTTTATTTACTCCTTTCGAATAACTAGATTTGATAACTCCTTTCGAATAACTAGATTCGATAACTCCTTTCGAATAACTAGATTCGATAACTCCTTCTAACTCGATTCGAATAACTAATATTCGATAACCCTTTTAACTCGATTAGAATAACTAATATTCGATACTCCTTTTAACTCGATTCGAATAAATAATATTTGATAACTCCTTTTAACTCGATTTGAATAACTAATATTCGATACTCCTTTTAACTCTATTCGAATAACTAATATTCGATAAATCCTTTTAACTCTATTCGAATAACTAATATTCGATAGCTCCTTCCGAATAACTAATATTCGATAATCTCCTTTCGAATAACTAATATTCGATAAACACCTTTCGAATAACTAATACTCGATAAACTTCTTTCGAATAACTAATATTCGATAAACTTCTTTCGAATAACTAATATTCGATAAACTCCTTTCGAATAACTAATATTCGATAAACTCCTTTCGAATAACTAATATTCGATAAACTTCTTTCGAATAACTAATATTCGATTAACTTATTTCTAATAACTAATATTCGATAAACTTCTTTCGAATTACTAATATTCGATAAACTTCTTTCGAATAACTAATATTCGATAAACTTCTTTCGAATAACTAATATTTGATAAACTTCTTTCGAATAACTAATATTCGATAAACTCCTTTCGAATAACTAATATTCGATAAACTCCTTTCGAATAACTAATATTCGATAAACTCCTTTCGAATAACTAATATTCGATAAACTTCTTTCGAATAACTAATATTCGATAAACTCCTTTCGAATAACTAATATTCGATAAACTTCTTTCGAATAACTAATATTCGATTAACTTCTTTCGAATAACTAATATTCGATAAACTGCTTTCGAATAACTAATATTCGAGAAACTCCTTTCGAATAACTAATATTCGACAAACTTTCTTCTTCGAATAACCTTATTCGATAACTCTTTCTTCGAATAAACTATATTCGAATAACTCTAATCTAACTGACTCTAATTCAATTAACTCTATTCGAATAACTAATATTCGACAAACTTTCTTCTTCGAATAACCTTATTCGATAACTCTTTCTTCCAATAAACTATATTCGAATAACTCTAATCTGACTGACTCTAATTCGATTATCTCTATTCGAATAACTCTAGTTCGATTTAACTCTAATCGATTAACTCTAACTGATTAACTCTAACTGGTTAACTCTAACTCTAATTGATTAACTCTAACTCTTATCGATTAACTTCTCTAACTCATTTTGATAATCCCTTTTTTGTTCGTTTATACAAATAATTCCTTTTCTATTTGTTTACTTAACAAATAACTATTCCCTTTCAATTCTATTTATTTAACAAATAAATATTTCTTTTATCTTTTCTATTTATTTAACAAATATTTTCTTTTATATTTGTTTTACAAATAATTCCCTTTATATGTGTTTTATAAATATTTTCCTTTATATTTGTTTTACAAATATTTCCCTTTTCAAAACCCTCTTGATTTTATAACTAATTTCTTTTGTAAAATCCCTTTTCTTATATATATAAAATCCATTGATTTTATATAAATAATTTACTTTCAAAAATACACTTTTGAAAATCCCCCTTTCTACATCCCAGTATTTCTTACGGTATCTAAAATACCAAATCACAATGATCGATATCATTTAAACACACATAATCATCAACAGATTATATATCACATCATATATTACAATATATGAAAACAGTAAAATAAATGTTGAGGAATCCAGTTGGATTCCTCCAACCTGTTTCCCTGCATCACGGATGTTAAACAGTATAATTATCATCGATTTCATTTCGATATGAAATATTCTGCTAAACAGAATCAACATTTGATTAACGATTTATATATACATTGTTATCTATAATTTTATCAAATACACAAGAAATTCAACCAAACAGTTAACACACAACAATCAACAGATAATTATTAGTTCTAAGAATACGTTAAAAAAATATAACTGTTCAGAGTTGGTGAGTTCTACTCACATTGGACGATCATCATTAATAACGATAACCATCACTTGATTCAGACAGAAAATTTATTTCGCTAAAAATTGTAACAAGCTTCGGTTCACTTCCAGTCAGTTCCTGTGTGTAGTGCTCGTCCATACAATCCTAACAGATCCAGTTTCGTTAAATTCTGATAAGGTATGACGAAATTATACCTTATACAAGTTCTAATATTATTTAATTTAAATTAAACTTGAATATAATTTCAAATTGGGCTTTAACCTTTTTAATCATCTCCAGCCCACTACCATTTACACCGAACCTGTTTATCGATCTTCCCCAAAACTTGAATATGCCATGCTCCAGGAAACTCGAACATTTGTCACGACTTCTTTCTCCCACCGATCCTCCATTACTCAACGAACTCTAAAACAAACCTTACCATCGTACTGCTCTTCCTTTCCTCCCTCTTCTTATCACAAAAACACGCAACCACACCACTTGAAACAGATCGCGTCGAACCCCCTTTTCCGCTTGACGCCAGTCCAACATCGAACCAAAACATCACTGAAATTCACCAAATCTTGCACACAAGTGTGGTCTTTCAACCCCAAACCCAAATAACAAATTCAAACGAGCTCAAACCCTTTGTATTTGGATCGAGTTGCAACGCTAGTTCTCTCTGTGTAAAAAGGAACGAACGAGAATAGATGTCGCACCATATAAAACCACATAGAAATGGTAGAGAAACTCTTTTGGAGAATAAAGATCCAAGATTTAGGATTTTTAGAGTTTTTTATGATTTTATTTGGATTTTTAAAATGGGAGAATTGGTTTTGTTTTTCCTGGGAACCGACGGCTCAAGAGAAGTTATATAGGGGATCATATATTTTGCGTGGCTGCAAGAGATGGGTGGGTGGCTCGTTTAGGTCCACAAACACTTAGGATATTTTACTTTTTAATATTCATTTCGCCTTCTAAAAATCGATGTGATCACACATGATATTCAAAAATCACGAAAATGGTCATGTAGCTACCGTTTGACATTACGGTTCCAACGAAACTAGTTTCGTCGAATTCCGACTCCATTTGCTCACACAACGTATTTTTAACTGTCAAAATATCGACTGTTTTTTCACATTAAAATCCCGTACGGCCACATACTGACTTTAAAAATCATGGAAATTGATATCTAGCAATAATTTAATATTGCGGATCCAACAAAATTAGTTTCATCGAATTCTGAGGTCGTTTGCAAAACTGGCTATTTTTAAAGCTCTAAATAACCCTTTTAAATATATAAATATATTTAAAAATAATTAAATTTAATATTTATGAATAAATATTGTCGTATATATTCAAAATAGAATATATACAACTCTAGAATATTCCTATATGAATTTCTAACTCGATATTTCAAATCCCGATTAAATCGATATTCGATTTAAAAATAAAATTCCTTTTATAAATATAAATAAATTGTTATAAATTATAAAGGAATTCCACAGCGACTTTTCGAAAATTTGATTTGGACATAAATCAAAATCTACACAACGAAATCTCGATTTTTTCTCTTCCACTAGAAAAATATACTTTACCAGCCTCGAACGTTTCTTATTTCACAGAAATCCAACTTAAAATGAATCCTGTACATTCAGTTGAAGTTCAAATCGCCAAACAACGAACTGCCGCACCATTTCAAACTCGAACTTAATTATAATATACTTATACGTTCAAACTTCGTTTATATAATATATTCGTTAATATAATTCAACTCTAAACTGAATAATATATTTTAAATAATCCAAATTACACAATATTGTGAATTCCACTATTTTTGATTATTTCTGAATTAAATATATTATTTAATTATTATTTTAATTAAATATTCAAAGTTATTTAATTAAACGACCATTAAATTCTCTAAATCACTATATAAATAATTAAATAATTTAATTATTATATCGATGAAAAATGCGGGTCGTTACATTCTTCCCCACTTAAAATAATTTCATCCTCGAAATTGCTAAGGTAGAAATCAAACCCTATTAAACGGTTAGAGCTTATTTGTTCACTTCTTAACTTCAATCTCAACTGAACGAATTAAATTTTATTAAAATATTAATTAATCCTTATTAATGAAAAATTTCAAAAATCCTGAAAATTTTCTAACAGCTTAACTTTTTGAAAAATTTCGCCAGCACCTCCTTTATACTGGTCAATAGGTCAAACTCAAACTCGTCTCTCTGGGCCATCTCCAACCCAAAAGAAAATCAAACAGCCAAGCGGCTTGCCAATTCGGCTAATAAAACTTATATCCAATCGAAATATAAACTTGTACCTTTTTGTCGGCGTATCATTGTATCCTTTCCACCTGTTATCAATTCAGCAGATACAAGGGTCATCCCAATCAAATTCCAATCTGCTTTTATCCATAAGTCCAACCATTCGCTTATACCTAAGTCGAATTCAGTTTCAAATCAAATTCCATTTTCGATTTTTAAATTCTTAACTCATCAATCCAATACCATTTCAGATTCTATCCCACAATTCAAAATCTGATTCTACTTGATATATCGTATCCAATTCAATTTCCAATTAATTAGTTTCAATTCAGTTCCAGCTTGGTTTCAAAAATTTCTATCTAAATTTGTTTTTAATTCAAACAGTCTCTTCCTGGGAGTTTTAAACAGCTTTGCTTTTCTAGAACCAAATATCCCTTTTTAGATTTCAAACAACTTGTTTCTCTCAAAACAATTCAAAAACAAAATCTTTTCGGTAGTAATCCGTCACTTACAACTCGAAAATGAAAATTGATGATGTCATGATCATCATCAGAATCTATTTCCAGCTTTTGAAGTGAGTTCACCACTATATCACTTTCAAAACCATTTCTAACACTTCCATTTTGAAATACATTTCAAAATACCATTCACTGTGCTTGTAAAACAATTTAAAATCTCCCAGGATTTTAAAATTCACATATATTTAATCCAAATCCATTTACAAACGCCTTTCCAATTTTCTAGGGTTTTAATTAAAATTCTGATTTGAATTCAGATTTAATTCATTTCAATTCATTTATTACACTTATCTGAATTCTACTTGGTTATATACACAACCATTTAATTTATAATCTTACTCGAGTATAATTACAACAAATATATCCAGTATACTATAACCATTTCGATATCAACCTTTTATATCAAAATATAATTTGGGCAAAATTATTTCATTTACCCTCTTTTCAAAATGTACCGTGTCAGTTCATCGTATTCGAGTGTTCAGAAACTCCTACCGATACAGTGGATCAAACTGATCGACCAGAATCCATAAACAACTAAACCAATAAATCTCCATAATATAAAACAATTTTTATATCAAATAACAAATAAGTTCACTCGTATATACACACTCAAACTCAATCTAGGGTATTAGTAACCCTATCTCTACCGAGTCACGCCACAGAGCCAAGGTAATACTTAACCTTATGCTCTGATACCAACTGTAGTGTCCAGAAATTCCGGTCCAATTTGAGTTGACTAAATAACACAAGTCCAACCCACATTACACTGGAAATCAGAAAACTAATAGAAAGAAATTAGAGGGTGAGAATAGATATGATAGAAACTTAGAATAGAAGAAGAAGAAGATACCACATCAGAGTAACTCGAATCTCACAACGGAACGAACAACATATAATAGATAACATATCCTTGAAATAAAATCAGTATATGTATACAATAACATTATCAGAGTACAACACTTGCAACACAGTGGAAATAACTATAGCTATATAATCCTGAAGCCTCCTGCTCTAAACTCTTCAGTATATCTGTAAATCACGACTACTTCACTGCTCGTACAAAATTGTGCACCTAAGAGTTTAGGGAAAACAAAACAAGATAAAATCCGGGTCAGTCATGGGACTGGTATGGGTAAAAAAGTTTAAAACAGTTTGAATAAGTAAACGATATCTCATAAGACCACGCCGTATAACGGAACGGGTTTTTCCCTTATGAGAATCCAAATTATCTTTATATCAAAAACCTTTTGATATTATAATAATGTCTATCAACCACAATATAATCATCATCTAGCAGAAACACTTTCATCTCACATTCTACATATATAGTATATAATCAAAACCACAAGCACGTATTGGGTAATAGATTTCCAACTATGACAAGGTATGGAACCACCTTTCGTTAGTGTACCGCTAGAGAGGAATACACTGGGTTCAACAAGAACATCTTGTAACCCGGCCACACATAACCGACCACTTATTTCTCTTGAGTGTATCGAATGTATGTCACCAACGGTATGGATCAGCAACCGTTTCCCGAATGGGACAGCATTGACAATAGATTTTTTGAAGTAAATGAAGCTCTAAATCAGGTGATTATACACCCTAATAGGTGCGACCTAAATAGCCATGTTGCCTAGATGATTTTTGTCATTTCCCGGTTGTGAGGCTAGTGGCCACGTTTATCTCTGACAAATCACACGTTTATGCACTTTGAATGTCACATTGTCATACCCGCCAAATCACAAATTGATTTCCCCAAAAATACCACGGGTATACAGCTAAGAGAAACGAATTCCTCCGCCACCAAACGTAAATACGTTTGAAGATGTAACACCCCACCTCCGCCAGGGTGACTCTTGCAAGCACTCTGACTTTGGAGGGGCGCTTGAATCAGGTAAACATGCATAATGATATATCAAGGCAGAACAAGAACATATGTATATATGTAAACAGAGTAAATAACATAGATAAAACAGCGGAAGATTTTCAAACCATTTCAAATCAAGTCTGGTACAATATAGCTTTCCAAATAAACAAGTCTAGATAAAAACAACATCAATAGAAAAACTGAAATACATAAGTGCTATCCCCAAAATAAGTGAGAACCATAGCTAGCTTCATGTCGAAAACGTACATGAGCTGGAATCCCACAAGCAAGCTATCAGAAGTCCAAGCTAAGCTCCAGTATTCCCTCCCTGAGAACATGGGGGGGGGGAAACGGAAGAAAAGAGGCAAAAGAAAACAGGTCAGTCAAAAAGACTGAGTTAGCCCTACTACAATCAATGTAAACTGATAAAGTTAACTGGTATGAGCAGCAGGGATGAACATAAGGATAACAACATACTAGCATGATGATTAATTAACAAGGTAGATAAAGGTGTCATCGCATAATCAGGATTAAGGTTTTGCACCACAGGTGTACTAGCAAACTAACATGACTTGAATAAACCAGTATTGATCCCATGGCCCAAGCTTTGGCCCAATAACATGAAGTGACCCTGATACAAGGTCCAATAACATGAAGTGACCCTAACACGAGGTCCAACCCAAACGGTCTAGTCGATCGGCTCCCTAAGCCTAACTCGTCACGTGTTGGTGTCAATACGACCCAAACATAATTGTAGTCGAACTGTGCCGGGTCCACCCTTCGGGTGTATCAAACCCTAGGGTGTCAACCCCTGGACACCATGAACATGAGTGCACAGTCTCGATCTACTGGTACCCGTGCATGTTTTCTCCGGCTACGGACTATGTGCACGACCAGAGTCCGCCCGGAACTACACCGGCGTACCACCCTGCCGTCGTTTATTGGTCGCTTACCTCCAGTCCAGTAATCGTGCCCCCACCCTAGCCTAGTCCCTAGGGTCATGATGATACAAACTAGGGATTACTGCTGGAGTGGACCCCCATTGCTAGGATTTCTCTAGTGGGTTAAGTACGGTTTAACCCCTTTACTAATCATGGATTAACTTGGTTAAGTGTAACGATGAGTTCACGACTTAACCCCGATTAATCTACCAAGCCCAAATTGGTTAAGTATTAAATGGACCATGACTTAACCCTAATCATGAGGCATTAATTAATTAATGCGCCTTTACCTCTCACATTAGACTTTGTTGTGGTTACTAGTTAAGCCGGGTGGGTCCGGGTAGCTTTACACCACAACTTCGTCTAACCTCGGGTTCAAGGTACAACATGGCCGACTTCTCACATTGGGTCCTATTGTTTGTAGCAACTAGTTAAGCCGGTCGATTCCGGGTAGGTTTACGCTACAAACTCAACCCAACCTCGAGTTGGCCACACTTATATTTTCTAAGTGTCATGTCCATCGTGTTTCCAAAACACATTACAAGTTTTCAAGCAATTGGGTAGACCTAACTTAATAGGTAAATTCCCAATGGGTGGACCTAACTTAATAGGTAAATTCCCAAGCTTATGTTTTTATGTCTTTTAAGTTTACCCAACCCCAAACGCAATCCCATCGCTTACATATTGCAATAGCGCATAAAGGATAGAAAGAGGGAACTTGGCATAATCATGACATAAAGGTGTTGAAGTCACAAGTTCAACATGGTGGCATATGAAATGTACATATTTTCATAAACCCAAGATAAGCTTGCATAACATGATAGCATGAACAAAATGTTCAACCCAAACTTGCATAACATAACTTGCATATCATATGGCAACTTGCATATCAAACTTGCATAACATAACTTGCATATCATATGACAACTTGCATAACATAACTTGCATATCATATGACAACTTGCATATCAAACTTGCATAACATAACTTGATGAACTTGCATAACACATCATAGTAAACTTGCATATCACATCATAGTAAACTTGCATATCACATCATAGTAAACTTGCATAACACATCATAGTAAACTTGCATAACACATCATAGTAAACTTGCATATCAGATCATAGTAAACTGGCATATAAACTCGCATATCATACATTTAACATTAAAGTTTAAGTATGAAAGTAGAATAGGGCTTACAATGCTTATGCGGACTCAAATGAGTATAGCAAATATAAGAAAGCCCTTATGCAACCAAATAACCCAAAATGCAAGCAAAACCCTTGAGCCAAAATGATCAAAACTCTTTCTTTATGATGCAAATATAGAAACTTGACTTGAATGCAAGCTAATGATGATCATACAAGTCTAAAAACACTTGTATGCATGGAAAATCTCATAAAAACTTGTTTAGGAATTTTATGAAGAGAGTGAAGGCCATGAGAGGATTGATTTTGCCATAGTTTAGTTGCTAGAATGAATAATGATGATTTAGGGTAGGTTAGGGTCTTATTTATAGATTAGGCAAGTGTTTTAGGCCATAGGATTAAACCCTAGTTCCAATCTCAGCCCTCAAAACCGAATCTGGCCCCCAAGCTCAACACAATCCCTAAATGGTGCACCAGGCTAAAGAGCCCGGCTGAGCCAAGTCGACAGGGCTGTCGACTTGGTCCAACCAAGTCGACACCCAAGTCGACAGGGCTGTCGACTTGGGTACTCTGGCGGGAAATTTCCCGCCTGCCCCAATATGACCCAATTCCCCAAATTCAAGTTTGAATTTGAAATCTGTTTTTACTTTGGAATTTTTTGAAAACTTTGTTGGGCCTTAATCGGGTCATACGGACTCCGATTTTCGAAAACTCGGACTCTTTTTCGCGTATTTTTTCGAGACGAACGCAATGGCATAGCCCGTTTCCCTTGATTCAGATTTATAAATTAAATTATGCCTCGATTTATGCTATAACAGGTTATGGAAAATACGGGTTGTTACATTCTCCCCTCCTTAAAGGATTTCGTCCCCGAAATCTTCAAGTTAGGAAGAACGTATCCTACCATCCAATCATCCATCTACTCAAAACATCATCCACGAGCAATCATTGTCCTTACAAGATTCTAAATGTTGTATGAACATATGCAAAGGTGTGCGTATATGTCCTTATCTAATGCAAATATCATCAATGCAAATTATGTTAGTGAAATGAATCCATATGTATGCAATTGCTAACATAATGTATAACATCTATATGTGTGCACATAACATACATCCATATGCAGCATCCATGTGATAACAAAAAAAATTTCATCCATGAATAAGCATAAACACTCATGCATATGCAATATGAGGAGTGTGTGAGCCGATCTAGTGCCTAACGTGTATAATGCATCCACGAGTAACCACTTGCAAACACTTGCAACCACTTGCAACCATCAAGCATAACATGTTTCAAACACATGTTTCATCCAAAGGGTTTCTACCTAAGGTTCTCATGACAAGATTAACACGATAACTAGATAAATATGGATAGTAAAGAGAAAAATATGCTAACAAAGAAAAGAGATTGAGAGTGTACCCTCAAAAAGGAATGGATAAAGCCCACGCATCTTCTCCTCGGTTTCCCAAGTTGCGTCTTCTTCGGCTTCACCCCATTGAACCTTCACCAACTTGACCACTCGATTCCTTAGCTTCTTGGTCTCCGTCCCCAAGATATGAATCGGAGGTTTCCTCAAGGTAGCCTCTTTCTCCACTTCCACATCTTTCAGAATACTTGGCTCAACAACCTTTGTTGATTCATGTAAACACTTCCGGAGCTGCGAGACATGAAAACCATCGTGTACTCCGGCAAGCATCTCGGGCAACTTCACTCTATAAGCCATCTTCCCGATCCTCTCTATAATAGGGAATGGTCCAACAAACCTCGGTGCTAACTTCCCAACGGCTCCAAATCGGACCACATTCCGCAAAGGAGAAACCTTCACGAAAACCATATCCCCAACATCAAACTCCAAATCAGTTCTTCGCTTATCAACATAGGATTTCTGTCGGTCTTGGGCCGCTTTCATCCGTCTCCGAATCAACTCGATCTTCTCGGATGTATCCCTGATCATATCAGGCCTAAGTATGAGCTCATCTGTAGTCTCCCACCAACATGTAGGCGACTTGCACGGCCTCCCATATAAAGCTTCAAATGGTGCCATCCCTATGCTTGCCTGATAACTGTTATTATATGCAAACTCAACAAGAGGAAGATGGTCTTCCCAAGTACCACCAAAATCCAGAATACAAAGCCTCAACAGATCCTCGAGTACCCTATTCACCCTTTCGGTTTGACCGTCCGTCTGTGGGTGATAAGCAGTACTTAGATTCAACCTCGTGCCCATAGTTTCTTGCAAGCTATTCCAGAATTGACTTGTAAAGATTGGGTCACGGTCACTGACAATACTAGAAGGGACTCCATGAAGTCTCACAATCTCACGAAGATATACAGACGCTAGCCAAGATGCGGTTCTCTTGCTCTTCACCGGAATGAAATGAGAACTCTTCGTAAGTCTATCCACAATAACCCAAATGCTCGTATTCCCTTTCCTTGACCTTGGTAGCCCATCGATAAAATCCATGGAGATACTCTCCCACTTCCATAATGGAACGTCTAGAGGATGCAATAGCCCACCGGGCTTCTTCGACTCGGCCTTAACTTGCTGGCAAATGATACATTTAGAGACAAACTCTGCCACATCCTTCTTCATCCCAGGCCAAAAGAAAATACGTTTCATATCCTTATACATCTTATCTCCGCCTGGATGTATGGTCAACTTAGAGCGATGCGATTCCTCAAGAACTTTTCTTACTAAATCTTCTACCATTGGAACACATAACCTTCCGTCTCTCCTCAGCCAACCCTTGTCATCAATAGAATATCGAGCGAGATGACTAGATGCCTCTCCTCGAATCAGCTTATCCATAATCTCAACTATCAGAGGGTCTTCTCTCTGCGAAGCCCCAACTTGATCAAGAAGGGTAGGTCTGAGTTCCAGAGATGCTAAAGAACCGGTCATCGACTCAATCGCCAAAGAGAAATCAAAGGTTGCCACATACCCTAAATTCTTCATCTCAACGAATAGAGGACTCAGAGTCAACCTTTTCCTACTCAATGCATCTGCTACCACATTCCCCTTGCCAGGGGTATAGGCTATCTCAAAATCATAGGATGCCAAGAATTCCATCCATCTTTGTTGCCTCAGATTCAGATCCTTCTGAGAAAAGAGATACTTCAATGACTTGTGATTGGTATAAAGCTCAAATCTTTCTCCCAGAAGATAATGGCGCCAAGCCTTGAGTGCATATACTATTGCTGCCAACTCTAAGTCATGAGTGGGATAATTCTTCTCATGCACTTTGAGTTGTCTACCGCCAAAGCATATCACTCTTCCTTCTTGCATCAGAACAGCTCCCAACCCCGTGCCACATGCATCGGTGTATACTGTAAATAACTTCCCTCCATCGGGAAAAGCTAGAACAGGTGCTGATGTGAGAGCTCTCTTGAGCTTCTGAAAAGCAAGCTCGCATTCTATGCTCCAAGCAAAAACTAAATTCTTCTTCGTCAATTTAGTGAGAGGAGCGGATATCTTCGCGAAGTCCTTGATGAACTTCCGGTAAAAACCCGCAAGACCTAGAAAACTTCTCACTTCGGTTGCATTCCTTGGAGTCTTCCAATCCTGAACTGCAACTACCTTAGCGGGATCTACCGCTAAGCCTTGCTTAGACACTATATGCCCAAGGAATCTAACTTCCCTTCTCCAAAAGTGACACTTGGAGAACTTGGCCTTCAACTGATGCGCTCTAAGCGTATCCATCACCTCCACGAGATGCCTTGCGTGCTCTTCCTCATCCTTAGAGAAGATCAGAATATCATCTATGAAGACCACGACAAACTTGTTCAAGAACTCCCTGAACACCCTACTCATCAAGTCCACGAAATATGCGGGTGCATTAGTCAAGCCGAACGGCATGACAAGCCATTCGAAGAATCCATCTGGAGTCCTGAACGCAGTCTTGTCTATACTATCCTCAGCTACCCTGAGCTGATGGAATCCAGTAGCAAGATCAAGCTGAGAGAAAACAGAAGCACCGACAAGCTGGTCAAAGAGATCATCAATCCTCGGTAACGGGTGTCTGTTCTTCTTAGTCAGCTTATTCAACTCTCGATAGTCAACACAAAGTCGGAGAGAACCATCTGCCTTGGTAGTAAATACCACAGGCGCTCCCCACTCAGATATACTTCGTCTAATGAAGTTCTTCTCAAGCAACTCCTTTACTTGCTTACTTAGCTCCCGCCTTTCACGCGGAGCCATGTGCCGAACGGGCAAATAAACCGGCTTTGCATTATCCACCAGATAAATGCGGAAATCAATCTCTCGCTTAGGGGGCAACCCCCTAACTTCATCAAAAACATACGGATACTCTCGAACCACTCTCACAGACTGAAGAGTTTCCATTGACGAGTCGAGTGATTCAAGATAGCACAACATGACGGGACCTCTCGGATTACAAGAAATTTCTAGGGTGTTCCCGAGGCGAGTCACGAGCCTCACAACCCTATGCTCACAATCAAGGATGGCTCCATATTTGGACAACCAATCCATGCCCAATATCAATCCGTATCCCCTGAAACCAAGAACATAAGCACTGCACAAGAACTCTACACTCAGTATAGAGATCCTCAAATCCCCACATATCATAGACAAATGGGCGGAACCCCCAATAGGATTTGAGACACAGACGGGATCATCTACCAAGCTAGTACTAAGGTGCAAACTATCAACAAGATCAGATGAGATAAAGCTATGCGATGCACCAGAATCAAACAAGGTACGAACTGGAAAATCAGAAATATATACAAGGCTCTCAACAGAAATACTACCTCGATCGGGAACTGGAGCGGTATTGAGAGCATGAACTTGCCCTCCTGAAGGTCCAGCACGCTGAGTCTGACCCTGACCTTGCCCTCGCTTCTTCGGGCAATCCTTACTGAAATGTCCAGTCTCACCGCAGAAAAAGCATTCACCATTCTTCCTTTTCCTCTTCTTACAATCCTTGATAAGATGCCCAGTTGAACCGCAATAATGGCACTTCCCCTTGGTGTTCTTGCCCTTGTTGTTGTTCCCCTTGTTGCCTTGACTCTTTTTCTTGTTCTGATTGCCTTGACTGCTTTGACCACTTGGATTACCCTGATTTCCTTTTCCCTGGGAATCAGTCATCTTGGCTTGAGTATCATTTTTCTTGACATCTCCCTGAAGTAACGCCATATCAACCAAGCTCTCAAACGTGGCCCCATGGGGAATATGTGACATAGCCAATCCCTGCAACGGCTCATTTAATCCTCTAGCAAAACGAAGGGCCTTCTTCTGAGGAGTATTCACCATATCCAAGCCAAAACGAGCTAACTGATTGAACTTGTTCACATATTCTTTGACAGACATATCTCCTTGTTTCAGAGTTATGAACCTCTCCATTTGCAGATTCTCCTCAGCAGAGGATAGAAACTTAAGCATGAACCTTGCCCCGAAATCGGCCCAAGTCTCAACAGGCCTAGTACCATTGGTGACTTCCCACCAATAAGCGGCTTCATCCTTCATAAGCCAAACCGCCAACAAGATCTTCCTCTGATCGTCTAACCCAAAGATAGCAAATAAATCCTCAGTCTCTTTCAACCAATTTCTGGCCTCTACAAAAGTCTCAGTTCCTTGAAAGTTCTTGCCACCCATTGCTTTGAAATCTTTGCAAGTCTTTGCGAAGTCAGCTTGAGGATGCTGAGGGGAAGGAGGAAGAGGAACCTCAGCGACAGGAGGAGGAGGAACATTAGCGACAGGAGGAGGAGGAATATTAACTACTGGAGGAGGAGGAGGAGGAACATCTGCGGGGCCGGCCTCGGTCGCCCTAGCCTCCAAAAGTCTCCTATACCAAACAGGTATGTGCACTCCCTCCGGAATAGCAAAGTTATCGGCCATACTGAAAACGAAGAAAAAGACAGATTCAGAATAGAGAAAAACGAAGGGATTTTGCTAATGGCTTTTTGGGGAATAGCCTTTAAAATAAACTAGACTTTTCTTTGGAAAATACTTTATACTTGGTTTTGAAAATAGTTTTCCAAAAGTTTTTTTAAAAAGCTTTTTGTTCCTTCCCGTAAACCTTATGCTCTGATACCAAATGTAACACCCCACCTCCGCCAGGGTGACTCTTGCAAGCACTCTGACTTTGGAGGGGCGTTTGAATCAGGTAAACATGCATAATGATATATCAAGGCAGAACAAGAACATATGTATATATGTAAACAGAATAAATAACATAGATAAAACAGCGGAAGATTTTCAAACCATTTCAAATCAAGTCTGGTACAACATAGCTTTCCAAATAAACAAGTCTAGATAAAAACAACATCAACAGAAACACTGAAATACATAAGTGCTATCCCCAAAATAAGTGAGAACCATAGCTAGCTTCATGTCGAAAACGTACATGAGCTGGAATCCCATAAGCAAGCTACCAGAAGTCCAAGCTAAGCTCCAGTATTCCCTCCCTGAGAACCTGGGGGGGGGGGAACGGAAGAAAAGAGGCGAAAGAAAACAGGTCAGTCAAAAAGGCTGAGTAAGCCCTACTACAATCAATGTAAACTGATAAAGTTAACTGGTATGAGCAGCAGGGATGAACATAAGGATAACAACATACTAGCATGATGATTAATTAACAAGGTAGATAAAGGTGTCATCGCATAATCAGGATTAAGGTTTTGCACCACAGGTGTACTAGCAAACTAACATGACTTGAATAAACCAGTATTGATCCCTTGGCCCAAGCTTTGGCCCAATAACATGAAGTGACCCTGATACAAGGTCCAATAACATGAAGTGACCCTAACACGAGGTCCAACCCAAACGGTCTAGTCGATCGGCTCCCTAAGCCTAACTCGTCACGTGTTGGTGTCAATACGGCCCAAACATAATTGTAGTCGAACTGTGCCGGGTCCACCCTTCGGGTGTATCAAGCCCTAGGGTGTCAACCCTTGGACACCATGAACATGAGTGCACAATCTCGATCTACTGGTACCCGTGCATGTTTTCTCCGGCTACGGACTATGTGCACGACCAGAGTCCGCCCGGAACTACACCGGCGTACCACCCTGCCGTCGTTTATTGGTCGCTTACCTCCAGTCCAGTAATCGTGCCCCCACCCTAGCCTAGTCCCTAGGGTCATGATGATACAAACTAGGGGATTACTGCTGGAGTGGACCCCCATTGCTAGGATTT
Organism: Allium sativum; assembly: GCA_030737875.1. NCBI lineage: Eukaryota > Viridiplantae > Streptophyta > Magnoliopsida > Asparagales > Amaryllidaceae > Allium > Allium sativum. Next base: position 587,265,602 of record CM060920.1, read on the forward strand.
CTCTAGTGGGTTAAGTACGGTTTAACCCCTTTACTAATCATGGATTAACTTGGTTAAGTGTAACGATGAGTTCACGACTTAACCCCGATTAATCTACCAAGCCCAAATTGGTTAAGTATTAAATGGACCATGACTTAACCCTAATCATGAGGCATTAATTAATTAATGCGCCTTAACCTCTCACATTAGACTTTGTTGTGGTTACTAGTTAAGCCGGGCGGGTCCGGGTAGCTTTACACCACAACTTGGTCTAACCTCGGGTTCAAGGTACAACATGGCCAACTTCTCACATTGGGTCCTATTGTTTGTAGCAACTAGTTAAGCCGGTCGGTTCCGGGTAGGTTTACGCTACAAACTCAACCCAACCTCGAGTTCGCTACACTTAAATTTCCTAAGTGTCATGTCCATCGTGTTTCCAAAACACATTACAAGTTTTCAAGCAATTGGGTAGACCTAACTTAATAGGTAAATTCCCAATGGGTGGACCTAACTTAATAGGTAAATTCCCAAGCTTATGTTTTTATGTCTTTTAAGTTTACCCAACCCCAAACGCAATCCCATCGCTTACATATCGCAATAGCGCATAAAGGATAGAAAGAGGGAACTTGGCATAATCATGACATAAAGGTGTTGAAGTCACAAGTTCAACATGGTGGCATATGAAATGTACATATGTTCATAAACCCAAGATAAGCTTGCATAACATGATAGCATGAACAAAATGTTCAACCCAAACTTGCATAACATAACTTGCATATCATATGGCAACTTGCATATCAAACTTGCATAACATAACTTGCATATCATATGACAACTTGCATATCAAACTTGCATAACATAACTTGCATATCATATGACAACTTGCATATCAAACTTGCATAACATAACTTGATGAACTTGCATAACACATCATAGTAAACTTGCATATCACATCATAGTAAACTTGCATATCACATCATAGTAAACTTGCATAACACATCATAGTAAACTTGCATAACACATCATAGTAAACTTGCATATCACATCATAGTAAACTTTCATATAAACTCGCATATCATACATTTAACTTTAAAGTTTAAGTATGAAAGTAGAATAGGGCTTACAATGCTTATGCGGACTCAAATGAATATAGCAAATATAAGAAAGCCCTTATGCAACCAAATAACCTAAAATGCAAGCAAAACCCTTGAGCCAAAATGATCAAAACTCTTTCTTTATGATGCAAATATAGAAACTTGACTTGAATGCAAGCTAATGATGATCATACAAGTCTAAAAACACTTGTATGCATGGAAAATCTCATAAAAACTTGTTTAGGAATTTTATGAAGAGAGTGGAGGCCATGAGAGGATTGATTTTGCCATAGTTTAGTTGCTAGAATGAATAATGATGATTTAGGGTAGGTTAGGGTCTTATTTATAGATTAGGCAAGTGTTTTAGGCCATAGGATTAACCCCTAGTTCCAATTTCTGCCCTCAAAACCGAATCTGGCCCCCAAGCTCAACACAATCCCTAAATGGTGCACCAGGCTAAAGAGCCCGGCTGAGCCAAGTCGACAGCCAAGTCGACAGGGCTGTCGACTTGGTCCAACCAAGTCGACACCCAAGTCGACAGGGCTGTCGACTTGGGTACTCTGGCGGGAAATTTCCCGCCTGCCCCAATATGACCCAATTCCCCAAATTCAAGTTTGAATTTGAAATCTGTTTTTACTTTGGAATTTTCTGAAAACTTCGTTGGGCCTTAATCGGGTCATACGGACTCCGATTTTCGAAAACTCGGACTCTATTTCGCGTATTTTTTCGAGACGAACGCAATGGCATAGCCCATTTCCCTTGATTCAGATTTATAAATTAAATTCTGCCTCGATTTATGCTATAACAGGTTATGGAAAATACGGGTTGTTACAGAAGAGATCAACTTACGCGATCTATTAAATATACTTTGTCAGACATTCGTCCATACAAGTTGTCCTGGGACTGGACAAACCGAAGGCACTATTCAGTATATCCATCTTAGGCAATCTTTACCTAAGATTTATACAACAGCCCTTGCACTTTACTCCGTCTTCAATTATCTTTGGTATATATGATTCGTAACGCTTATGCCAATATGGAGTGGTTCTTCGGATAATAATCCAACCGGTCTCTCCATATTAACAACGTTAAAATGGTCAAAAATACTTCGATAGTCGGTGAGTTAACTATCAAAGAAAAACACGTGTACAAACAACGATATCATTTCCAGATGGAAATCATATCGTTCAGTCATCATTTAATATTTATCTCTTTAGTTCATTAATTTACTTATCTCCTGTTTCCATATATTCAATATATCTTATTTTCTAATTTTAGAAAATATACGTTATTAACAATGGAAAACATTCCCATTTCCTGTTTTCTATATTAGAAAACATTTCTAGTTTCTTATTTGGAAAACATTTTCAAAGCTACTTCATTGGATTTAAAAAGATGTTTAAATAAAAAATCGCTATGCCAACTCCAACCATTTACTAAATTCACGTAACCATCATTCACTATCAAACCTTACCATTCCTTAGTTAAGAAGGAAGTCAATCTAGTTGGGGTGCAATTACCTCTCAGACCTTAACTGAACAACGTTTTAACTTCGAGATAGTCAAAGTTTATCTTTTAAACCTTTAACAAACTTCCTTACATAACTCTCTTTCGAATAAATCTCTATTCGATAACTCCTCCCTTCGAATAACTATATTCGATAATCTCTCTTTCGAATAACTAGATTCGAAAACCTTTCTTCGAATAAACTATATTCGATTTACTCTATTCAATTAACTCTTATCAATTAACTCTATTGGATTAACTCTATTGGATAAACTCTGTTTGATAAACTCTATTGGATTAACTCTATTTGATTTAACTCTAATTGATTAACTCTTTTCACTTAACTCCTTCCAAATAAACTATATTCGATAACTCCTTTAACTCTATTCGAATAAACTATATTCGATTAACTCCTTTAATTCTATTCGAATAAACTATATTTGATTTACTCCTTTCGAATAACTAGATTAGATAACTCCTTTCGAATAACTAGATTCGATAACTCCTTTCGAATAACTAGATTCGATAACTCCTTTTAACTCGATTCGAATAACTTATATTCGATAACTCCTTTTAACTCGATTCGAATAACTAATATTCAATACTCCTTTTAACTCTATTCGAATAACTAATATTCGTTACTCCTTTTAACTCGATTCGAATAACTAATATTCAATAACTCCTTTTAATTGGGTTCGAATAACTAATATTCGATAACTCCTTTCGAATAACTAATATTCGATAAACTCCTTTCGAATAACTAATATTCGATAAACTCCTTTCGAATAACTAAGATTCGATAAACTCCTTTCGAATAACTAATATTCGGAGTGTAAACTCCTTTCGAATAACTAACATTCGGTAAACTCCTTTTGAATAACTAATATTCGGTAAACTCCTTTCGAATAACTAATATTCGGTAAACTTGTAACACCCCGCCTCCGCTAGGGTCACTCGCAAAGGAATGCACTAGCTTTAGAGGGGCATTATTGGTAAACATGCACAGAAATATCACATGACAGAACACATATATAAATAGCGGAAGTAAAATCAAACTTTCATAACATGAATAAATAAGGTCTAAAGCCTTTTCCATCAGAGTACAACAAAACCTGTCTTGCAATAGTAAAGAAGCATAAAGACTTTTTAATAAATTATTCCCCAAGTAAAAACAGTAAAGTAGCCATAGCCAAGAGAAGTCCAAGCCATCCATGATGACCTTCAAGCAGAAGAAGTCCGAACTAACAGAATTGTTTCCTCCCTGAAACCTGGGGGGGGAACGGAAGAAAGGAGGCGAAACAAAACGGGTCAGTCAAAAAGACTGAGTAAGTCCTATCTACTTCCAGTATAAAAACAGGTAAAGGTAACATGACATGCATAAACTGAAAGTAAACATAAGGATAACTACAAGATAGAGAAACTAAACCGGGCTAGCCGGTTTAACTACTGTGGCAAGGTAAACTAAGGTATCATGATAAACTACGGTGTTAGGATAAGTCAAGATATCACATCGTCAGATTTCTATCGAGTACATTATCCCCAGGTATCTACCCCGTCTATCATCCCACGGTATCTATTGTGTATATTAGTTCTAACATGTATATTTGCTTTGCACCCTTCGTACTAGTATCCCAGCCTTGTTAGGTGTTAACCATGAATGTCCCTTACTCAAAGTCGTGTAATGGTCCATGTCAACCCAATATATCGTATATATAGGTTAGTCAAATCATATGTTTCTTCCCATGCATATGAGTTCAGTCCTTTGCCGTACCTCGTACGGGCTTTCTCATGTCGTATTATCCTTGAAATCGTTTGGACTGTCACCCTCGTTCTAGCTGGGCTCTTCCATATGAATCATCGTTTGAACTACTAGGACTTACGCCACCTAGCACAACTAGGGATTACGCTTACCTATCGCATGCTTTCGTATTTCGGTTTGGGTTAAACCACCTAGGCCACTAGGGATTACGCTAACCCTCAACCGTGCCCTTTTTCCCCGCATTCATCGTGAATCGTTTTTCTATAACTGTATGCACATGTATCACATCGTGCCATCCGAGTCCTGTCCCAGGGCAAAACAAGAAATACAGGACTCGGTCGGGAGCTTTAGATTTATCTGCCGATGCAGATACTAAGGTCTGCTTTTCTACACGTGGCTATGGTCCCACGAGACCCCTCCCTCAACTAGTGAAAGGCAACACAAGAGAAAATCTTGCATGAGAACTACACTCCGGCCAGCCCACATCCTACGGCCTGCCTCACCCATGATTAGATAGCAATCATGGTCTGTTGGGTGTTCCCTGCCTTTCCGTACGTACACGCTTGACTCAAGATGGTAGATGATCGACGAACTTGCTATCTCGGGCATCTTGGGTATTCGTCGACTCACTGCTATCCACCCCAGTCTTTAGGTCGCTCGCATAGCAACCAAGGCATATTCTTGGTTCTTCTACCGCAGACCTCAACCTCTCGTGAGCCTAGTATAATGACCTGGCAGCTCACAGAGGGATCCCAAGAATATCCTCACGTTCCCCGAAGCCGCTGCTTCGTTACCCAGTTCGTTGGAGCCTTTATCTAAATCAGATAGCCTGCTCCTACACGTATACTTAAACGATGACCTACCGTATCGGGTTACTCATCTATCTAAGAAGTGGTCCAAATTTCCTTGACTAAGAATTATTACTTAGTTTCCCTTAACTAAGGTTTACCACTTAGCCTTATTTCCATTATCCTTGTTAACTATGGTTATTTACCTAATCCTCCGAATTAGGGTTTCTCTAATGGGTTAAGTGTCACTTAAGTTCACAACTTAACCCGTCTACAAAACATGTCGAAACTGGCTAAGTGTCCAAGTCCAAGACTTAACCCTACAGACCATGTGTCAAGTTGGTTAAGTATATCAAGCAATCCATGACTTAACCTCGTCTAATTATCATTTTAGATTGGTTAAGTGTATATATTAATTTGACCCTATCAAATTACCGAGTCAAATCGGTCCAGCGTACTCGAAACGATTCGTGACTTAGCCTTATCATGTTTTTACGTTAGATTGGTTAAGTATAGGTTAACTTAACCTCATCAAATTAACGAGTTGGATTGGTTAAGTATAGGTCACTTAACCCCATCAAATCATCGTGTTAAATTAGTTAAGTGTTTATCTTAACCCCATTAAATTACCAAGTTGGATTAATTAAGTCTAGGCTAACTTAACCCCATCCGATTACCATGTTTAGATTAGTTAAGTCTAATCTTAACCTCATCCATTAACTGTATTATAAGGTTAAGTGTCATTTAAGAAAATTTACTTAACCTTATCAAGTTATCGTGTTGGATTGATTAAGTGTTGGTTAACTTAATCCCGTCCCCTCGTCGTATAAAAATGGTCAAGTGTCGTTAGGCAAATCAAGTTACTTAACCTACCCAACCCTGTCATGTTTTGTTAAGTATCATTAGCCTAATCAAATTACTTAACCCATTTGTCCATGTCATATTAGGTTAAGCCTCATTAATCAAATTAACTTAACCCTATTATGTGGCATTAATTTAATTAATGCACCCTCAACCTCTCACATTAGACCTTGTTGTGGTTACTAGTTAAGCCGGGCGGGTCCGGGTAGATTTACACCACAACCTAGTCTAACCTCGGGTCTTAAGCGCGACATGACCAACTTCTCACATTGGGTCCTATTGTTTGCAACTACTAGTTAGGCCGGTCGGTTCCGGGTAGTTTTACGTTGCAAATTCAACCCAACCTCGAGTTGGCCATACTTATATTATCTAAGTTCATCATGTTTCCAAAACATGTTACAAGTTTCCGAGCATTTGGGTAGACCTAACTTAATAGGTAAATTCCCAAAGGGTAGACCTAACTTAATAGGTAAATTCCCAAGCTCTTGTTTTATACATACTTACATGCTAACTTCCATGTTATCTTTCAAGTCATATTTTCAAGTATAAACACATGTCATATTCAAGTTAAGATTTTGCGACATGTTCATGTTTATCTAACTACCCAAAATCGTGTTTTCCCAACGCAAGCAAAGCGAGTCAACGTAGTAAGGATACTATGTCACATATTGGTCTCAAAACATGCATGATGCCAAAAAGGGCTTGGCTTCCATATGCATGACATCATAAAGGGATTGGCCCTAAACATGCATAGTGTCATAAGGTAATTTGGCCACAAACATGCATATTATCAAAAAGGGTTTGGCCATAAACATGCATGACTTAAAAGAGGGGATTGGCCACGAGCATGCATAATCTCATAAATGATTTGGCCACAAACTTGCATGTTAGCATAAGGGGTTTGGGTTCATAAACATGCATAAGCCACAAAATCTTGTCTTAGCCAATGTTTCACAAGTATAGTGATTCCTAAAGGTTCATGCTAGCATTTCATGCATAAAGATCCAAACTTGCAAGTTAAACTAGGTTATGCATAGCATGAGAGGCATGATTAAGTCACTCACATGGCCTAAAATCATAAACATGAACACAAGAGGCATGGTAAGGTTCATATAGATTCGCATAATCATGTTTAGCCTCATTTTATCCCATGTCAACATTAAAAATACCGTTTTGACCCAAAAGTAGCTAGAACTTACATAGTTAGGCCTAGGCAAAGAAGCATGAATCATCTTGGCTAAGAAAGGTGCCCCCTTTTGTTGAAGAATCGTCATGGAACTCGCATAGCAACGTCGATTTGGCCTTGATTTGGTGTAGCAAGCTTGCACCTTTTGATTTGAACTTGATTTGAGTGCATAGGCTCTAGGGATTTGAGATGGAGGCCATGATCAATGTTGATTTTGGCAGCACTTAGTTGGTAGGTTTTATTTTTAGTGATTTAGATTAGGTTTAGGGTCTTTTTATAGAGATTAAGATAGTTTTAGGCCATAGGATTAGATCTAGGGTTAATCTAGACCACATAAATCGTCACAGGCCCATCAGACCAGACCAAGACTGCATCCGGGTGCACCAGGCCACCAAAACACGGCGTTGTGTTTTTGGGCCCAGTCGACACCCAAGTCGACAGCCCTGTCGACTTGGGGTCCAGGGGTGTCGACAGCCCTGTCGACTCCCCTGTCGACACGGGCTTTGGCGGGAAAATTCCCGCCTGGCCCCATTTCTGATTTCCAAAACTGTTTCCGAAATTCAAATTTCCAGAAATCTTCTTTGGGCCTTAGACGGGTCATACGGACTCCGATTCTCGAAAACTCGGACTCTATTTCGCGTATTTTTCCGAGACGAACGCAATGGCATAGCCCGTTTTACTTGACTCAGAATTTAAAATTAAATTCTGCCTTGATTCTTGATTTAACGTGTTGTAAAAATTCGGGTTGTTACATTCTCCCCACCTTTTAGGATTTCGTCCCCGAAATCTCCAAGTTAGGAAGAACATATCCTACCATCCATCATCCATCTACTCAAAACATCATCCACAAGCAACCATTGTCCTTAGATGATTTCTAATGCCATATGGATATATGCAAAACGTGTGTGTACATGTTCCTTAGTTAATGCTAATGATCTGGCCTGAAAAATCTTTTGAATGCAAAAATATGTTTAGTGCTATGAATCCATCATGTATGCAAATAGTCCTAGTCATATACACTATATGCGTGCACAAACATTCAACCATATGCAACATCCGCATGATAACACATTCAATTTCATCCATAAACAAGTATAAATACTCGTGCATATGCAATATGAAATGTGACCGAGTCGAGCTAATATTTAATATAAATTCGCGCATCCACGAGCAACCACTTGCAACCATTTGCAACCATATCAACCATAACATGTTTCAAATACATGTTTACATCCATAGGGTTCTACCTAGGATTCCCTGAAACAGGGTCGAGAAGATAAACAAGACAAACTCCTTATGGGGTTTGTAACAGAAAATAGGACCGAGAGGATGTCCACAAAAGATAGCCTACAAGTAAGCTCTACAGAAAACAGGGATCAAGTATATACTCCCAAAAGAGATATCATGCGCGTATCTAGTCTTTGACCATCAAAGTTGTATTTCCTTGAGCTTAATTCCATTGTGCCTTGGCCGTCCTTTAACTTCACGATTTCGTAGCTTCTTATTTCTTGTTTCCATAACATGAGCTGAAACTCATTTCTTCGTCGCCTCTCGTTCCACTTGCACTTATCCTTTTTCTAAAATACTTGACGCAAACATGACTGCGTATTCATGATCTCATGCAAGCTTTCCAAAATTCACTAATGAATCTCGGACCTCGTACCACAAGGTATTCCACATAGAAGAACTTTCTCTTGAAAGTAAACAGATGCCAACCAGGTTATCAAGCGCACTTACTAAGGTGATTTCTATAACCCATGCATAAGTGAAATGAATCATCCGTCTTATCGGCGAACACCACTCGATTGGGCTTCCAATTTCCCATAAAGGCATCAAGGGATTCTAAGTAACTAACCATGACCGAACCCAAAAGGTTACACGAGACTTCGAGGGTATTACCAAGGCTAGTCAAGAGTCTAACTACCCTCCTATCAAAACCGAGAGTGGCACCCCTTACTGGATAACCACTTCATCTCTAGAATCCATCCATAGCTTAAAAACATAAGCATTATTTCCAAACTCAACACTTGGCATAGACATTCCCAAATCCAAACAAGCCATGAGTAAATGGACCGATCTTCCAATAGGACTTGAGACAAAAACGGGATCCTTTGCTACGCTAGTACTAAGGTGCAGAGACTCAACTATCGAAGCAGACTTAACTGATACGATGATCAAAACAAAGTCCTAACGGGATGATAGAGAAGAAAAGCTAAACCTTTAACAAGATCGTCACCCTCCTTCCGAGGTACCCTAGAAATGGGAGCATACTATTGCCCTCCGAATGATCTTGTCCCTGTTCCATGATACTCAACTATCCATCCCTTTTCACCATGCCAAAGGTACCCTCTCGTCATGGGTTTCATTGTTCATCTTTCTTCCTCCCTTTAGGACTCAGCCATACCAACATGTTGCTTATCCCTGAGCGCGTATCCTTTATCCTTGTTCTTACTATCCTTTCATGCATAACTCTGCAACGGTCTCTCGAGAACCACCTCCATCGTACGGGAAACACTTACGCAGCTAGAAAGACTAGTCGCAGTCAAAACCACTGTGACTACAGATGGAGGAAAGAAAGGAAAAGAGATTCAATCAAGGAAACAAGGATAATGCTAATGGCCTTTGGGGAATAGCCTTTTTCTTTTTAAAAGAAAATTTTCTTGAAAAATGCTTCTTTGTAAACGATTTTCAAATAGTTTTCAGAAGGTCTTTAAAAACTTTTGCCCAGTCCGGTAACCTTCTGCTCTGATACCAAATGTAACACCCCGCCTCCGCTAGGGTCACTCGCAAAGGAATGCACTAGCTTTAGAGGGGCATTATTGGTAAACATGCATAGAAATATCACAAGACAGAACACATATATAAATAGCGGAAGTAAAATCAAACTTTCATAACATGAATAAATAAGGTCTAAAGCCTTTTCCATCAGAGTACAACAAAACCTGTCTTGCAATAGTAAAGAAGCATAAAGACTTTTTAATAAATTATTCCCCAAGTAAAAACAGTAAAGTAGCCATAGCCAAGAGAAGTCCAAGCCATCCATGATGACCTTCAAGCAGAAGAAGTCCGAACTAACAACATTGTTTCCTCCCTGAAACCTGGGGGGGGGAAACGGAAGAAAGGAGGCGAAACAAAACGGGTCAGTCAAAAAGACTGAGTAAGTCCTATCTACTTCCAGTATAAAAACAGGTAAAGGTAACATGACATGCATAAACTGAAAGTAAACATAAGGATAACTACAAGATAGAGAAACTAAACCGGGCTAGCCGGTTTAACTACTGTGGCAAGGTAAACTAAGGTATCATGATAAACTACGGTGTTAGGATAAGTCAAGATATCACATCGTCAGATTTCTATCGAGTACATTATCCCCAGGTATCTACCCCGTCTATCATCCCACGGTATCTATTGTGTATATTAGTTCTAACATGTATAATTGCTCTGCACCCTTCGTACTAGTATCCCAGCCTTGTTAGGTGTTAACCATGAATGTCCCTTACTCAAAGTCGTGTAATGGTCCATGTCAACCCAATATATCGTATATATAGGTTAGTCAAATCATATGTTTCTTCCCATGCATATGAGTTCAGTCCTTTGCCGTACCTCGTACGGGCTTTCTCATGTCGTATTATCCTTGAAATCGTTTGGACTGTCACCCTCGTTCTAGCTGGGCTCTTCCATATGAATCATCGTTTGAACTACTAGGACTTACGCCACCTAGCACCACTAGGGATTACGCTTACCTATCGCATGCTTTCGTATTTCGGTTTGGGTTAAAACACCTAGGCCACTAGGGATTACGCTAACCCTCAACCGTGCCCTTTTTCCCCGCATTCATCGTGAATCGTTTTTCTATAACTGTATGCACATGTATCACATCGTGCCATCCGAGTCCTGTCCCAGGGCAAAACAAGAAATACAGGACTCGGTCGGGAGCTTTAGATTTATCTGCCGATGCAGATACTAAGGTCTGCTTTTCTACACGTGGCTATGGTCCCACGAGACCCCTCCCTCAACTAGTGAAAGGCAACACAAGAGAAAATCTTGCATGAGAACTACACTCCGGCCAGCCCACATCCTATGACCTACCTCATCCATGATTTGATAGCAATCATGGTCTGTTGGGTGTTCCCTGCCTTTCCGTACGTACACGCTTGTCTCAAGATGGTAGATGATCGACGAACTTGCTATCTCGGGCATCTTGGGTATTCGTCGACTCACTGCTATCCACCCCAGTCTTTAGGTCGCTCGCATAGCAACCAAGGCATATTCTTGGTTCTTCTACCGCAGACCTCAACCTCTCGTGAGCCTAGTATAATGACCTGGCAGCTCACAGAGGGATCCCAAGAATATCCTCACGTTCCCCGAAGCCGCTGCTTCGTTACCCAGTTCGTTGGAGCCTTTATCTAAATCAGATAGCCTGCTCCTACACGTATACTTAAACGATGACCTACCGTATCGGGTTACTCATCTATCTAAGAAGTGGTCCAAATTTCCTTGACTAAGAATTATTACTTAGTTTCCCTTAACTAAGGTTTACCACTTAGCCTTATTTCCATTATCCTTGTTAACTATGGTTATTTACCTAATCCTCCGAATTAGGGTTTCTCTAATGGGTTAAGTGTCACTTAAGTTCACAACTTAACCCGTCTACAAAACATGTCGAAACTGGCTAAGTGTCCAAGTCCAAGACTTAACCCTACAGACCATGTGTCAAGTTGGTTAAGTATATCAAGCAATCCATGACTTAACCTCGTCTAATTATCATTTTAGATTGGTTAAGTGTATATATTAATTTGACCCTATCAAATTACCGAGTCAAATCGGTCCAGCGTACTCGAAACGATTCGTGACTTAGCCTTATCATGTTTTTACGTTAGATTGGTTAAGTATAGGTTAACTTAACCTCATCAAATTAACGAGTTGGATTGGTTAAGTATAGGTCACTTAACCCCATCAAATCATCGTGTTAAATTAGTTAAGTGTTTATCTTAACCCCATTAAATTACCAAGTTGGATTAATTAAGTCTAGGCTAACTTAACCCCATCCGATTACCATGTTTAGATTAGTTAAGTCTAATCTTAACCTCATCCATTAACTGTATTATACGGTTAAGTGTCATTTAAGAAAATTTACTTAACCTTATCAAGTTATCGTGTTGGATTGATTAAGTGTTGGTTAACTTAATCCCGTTCCCTCGTCGTATAAAAATGGTCAAGTGTCGTTAGGCAAATCAAGTTACTTAACCTACCCAACCCTGTCATGTTTTGTTAAGTATCATTAGCCTAATCAAATTACTTAACCCATTTGTCCATGTCATATTAGGTTAAGCCTCATTAATCAAATTAACTTAACCCTATTATGTGGCATTAATTTAATTAATGCACCCTCAACCTCTCACATTAGACCATGTTGTGGTTACTAGTTAAGCCGGGCGGGTCCGGGTAGATTTACACCACAACCTAGTCTAACCTCGGGTCTTAAGCGCGACATGACCAACTTCTCACATTGGGTCCTATTGTTTGCAACTACTAGTTAGGCCGGTCGGTTCCGGGTAGTTTTACGTTGCAAATTCAACACAACCTCGAGTTGGCCATACTTATATTATCTAAGTTCATCATGTTTCCAAAACATGTTACAAGTTTCCGAGCATTTGGGTAGACCTAACTTAATAGGTAAATTCCCAAAGGGTAGACCTAACTTAATAGGTAAATTCCCAAGCTCTTGTTTTATACATACTTACATGCTAACTTCCATGTTATCTTTCAAGTCATATTTTCAAGTATAAACACATGTCATATTCAAGTTAAGATTTTGCGACATGTTCATGTTTATCTAACTACCCAAAATCGTGTTTTCCCAACGCAAGCAAAGCGAGTCAACGTAGTAAGGATACTATGTCACATATTGGTCTCAAAACATGCATGATGCCAAAAAGGGCTTGGCTTCCATATGCATGACATCATAAAGGGATTGGCCCTAAACATGCATAGTGTCATAAGGTAATTTGGCCACAAACATGCATATTATCAAAAAGGGTTTGGCCATAAACATGCATGACTTAAAAGAGGGGATTGGCCACGAGCATGCATAATCTCATAAATGATTTGGCCACAAACTTGCATGTTAGCATAAGGGGTTTGGGTTCATAAACATGCATAAGCCACAAAATCTTGTCTTAGCCAATGTTTCACAAGTATAGTGATTCCTAAAGGTTCATGCTAGCATTTCATGCATAAAGATCCAAACTTGCAAGTTAAACTAGGTTATGCATAGCGTGAGAGGCATGATTAAGTCACTCACATGGCCTAAAATCATAAACATGAACACAAGAGGCATGGTAAGGTTCATATAGATTCGCATAATCATGTTTAGCCTCATTTTATCCCATGTCAACATTAAAAATACCGTTTTGACCCAAAAGTAGCTAGAACTTACATAGTTAGGCCTAGGCAAAGAAGCATGAATCATCTTGGCTAAGAAAGGTGCCCCTTTTTGTTGAAGAATCGTCATGGAACTCGCATAGCAACGTCGATTTGGCATTGATTTGGTGTAGCAAGCTTGCACCTTTTGATTTGAACTTGATTTGAGTGCATAGGCTCTAGGGATTTGAGATGGAGGCCATGATCAATGTTGATTTTGGCAGCACTTAGTTGCTAGGTTTTATTTTTAGTGATTTAGATTAGGTTTAGGGTCTTTTTATAGAGATTAAGATAGTTTTAGGCCATAGGATTAGATCTAGGGTTAATCTAGACCACAGAAATCGTCACAGGCCCATCAGACCAGACCAAGACTGCATCCGGGTGCACCAGGCCACCAAAACACGGCGTTGTGTTTTTGGGCCCAGTCGACACCCAAGTCGACAGCCCTGTCGACTTGGCGTCCAGGGGTGTCGACAGCCTTGTCGACTCCCCTGTCGACACGGGCTTTGGCGGGAAAATTCCCGCCTGGCCCCATTTCTGATTTCCAAAACTGTTTCCGAAATTCAAATTTCCAGAAATCTTCTTTGGGCCTTAGACGGGTCATACAGACTCCGATTCTCGAAAACTCGGACTCTATTTCGCGTATTTTTCCGAGACGAACGCAATGGCATAGCCCGTTTTACTTGACTCAGAATTTAAAATTAAATTCTGCCTTGATTCTTGATTTAACGTGTTGTAAAAATTCGGGTTGTTACAAAACTCCTTTCGAATAACTAAAATTCGGTAAACTCATTTCGAATAACTAATATTCGGTAAACTCCTTTTGAATAACTAATATTCGATAAACTCCTTTCGAATAACTAATATTCGATAAACTCCTTTCGAATAACTGATATTCGATAAACTCCTTTCGAATAACTAATATTCGATAAACTCCTTTCGAATTAGTAATATTCGATAAACTTTCTTCTTCAAATAACCTTATTCGTTAACTCTTTCTTCGAATAAACTATATTCGAATAACTCTAATCTGACTAACTCTAATTCAATTAACTCTATTCGAATAACTCTAGTTCGATTTAACTCTAATTGATTAACTCTAACTGATTAACTCTAACTGATTAACTCTAACTGATTAACTCTAACTGGTTAACTCTTACTCTAATAGATTAACTCCTCTAACTCATTTTGATTTATCCCTTTTCTGTTTGTTTATACAAATAATTCCTTTTCTATTTGTTTACTTAAAAAATAACTATTCCCTTTCAATTCTATTTATTTAACAAATAAATATTTCTTTTATCTTTTCTATTTATTTAACAAATATTTTCTTCTATATTTGTTTTACAAATAATTCCCTTTATATTTGTTTTACAAATATTTTCCTTTATATTTGTTTTTCAAATATTTCCCTTTTCAAAACCCTCTTGATTTTATAACTATTTTCTTTTGTAAAATCCCTTTTCTTTTATACATAAAATCCATTGATTTTATATAAATAATTTACTTTCAAAAATACAATTTTGTAAATCCCCCTTTCTACATCCTAGTATTTCTTACGGTATCTAAAATACCAAATCACAATGATCGATATCATTTAAACACACATAATCATCAACAGATTATATATCACATCATATATTAATGAAAACAGTAAATTAAATGTTGAGGAATCCAACCTGTTTCCCTGCATCACAGATGTTAAACAATACAATTATCATCAATTTCATTTCAATATGAAATATTCTACTAAACAGAATCAACATTTGATTAACGATTTATATATACATCGTTATCTATAATTTCAACCAATACACAAGCAATTCAATGAAGCAGTTAACACACAGCAATCAACAGATAATTATCAGTTCTAAGAATACGTTATAAAAATATAACTGTTCAGAGTTGGTGAGTTTTACTCACATTGGACGATCATCGTTAATAACGATAACCATCGCTTGATTCAGATGGACAATTTATTTCTCTATAAATTGTAACGAGCTTCGGCTCACTTCCAGTCAGTTCCAGTGTGGAGCGCTCGTCCATACGATCCTAACGGATCCTGTTCCGTCAAATTCTGATAAGGTATGATGAAGTTTTACCTTATACAAGTTCGTATATTATTTTATTTAATTTAAACTTGAATATAATTTCAAATTGGGCTTTAACCTTTTTAATCATCTCCGGTGTAACACCCCGTAATTCTGCAACACTAAGATTCACGAATCAAGGCAGAATTAAAAGTTAAAATCAAAATCAACGGAAACAAGCTGTGCCATTGCGTTCACCTCGGAATTCTGCATGAAAACGAGTCTGAGTTTGCGTAAATCGGAGTCCGTATGAGGGACATATGGCCTCCAGAAGTTTCAGAATTCAGTTTAAAATTCGAACAGACAAATTCAAATTTCAAAATCGGGCCGGATTGGCCTGGGCGGGAATTTTCCCGCCCAAGACAACCAGGTCGGCTGAGTAGTCGACCTGGGCTACCCAGGTTGACTGGGTAGTCGACCTGGGGCACCCAGGTCGATTACATAGTCGACCTGGGGGTCGACCACCCTGTTTTTCCAGCTTTCTGCTCTGGTTCGTTCTGATGTATTTGGTCACGCTTTCTGACCAGGTTCGTCCGCCTAACACTATATAAACAGCCCTGGTCTTCTACTCTATTCACAATTCTTTTCAATCCTTATGCTGCCTCTAAGAAAATATATAAATAAGTAATATATATAAAATAAATCAAGACGAGGAGGTGCTGCTCAAAGACTTTCAAAGGGGAGATTCAAGCTAGAATTTAAGTGAAGATTCGAACGACTGCAACAACTGTTTTTGTACGAATCATAGCAATGCCATCTTTCTATTCTAATCTAATCTCTGTAAGTCAGTTGTTTCTAGATTTGAACGTTTTTCCTCTGTTCGTGACATGAAATTAAAGGAATAAAAGAATATGCCAAATCTCTCTCTCTATTCGAATCAGTGCCTATACTCTTGGACCTAATTAAGAACTGTTGTGATTCAAGGACAAATAAGACTACGACTATGAAACTATGGAACTTAGAACCATATGCCTCTTTGACTATGAACATTTGCCTATGGACATTGTCTATGACTACAAACATTGCCTATGACTGTGACTGTGACTATGAGGATTATTTCCTTGACTAAACCTATGCCTTTGATTAGAAAACATAAACTATTGCCTATGACATAACAAGGACATCTGTGATTAAACACCTATGATTCATGACTAGGAAAATGTTACTTAAGTTTTGTGATTATGAGATTGGGTCTAAACCCGATTATTTATTCTACCTGTCCTTGGTTTTCTTTGGTTTTAGACCTTGGGAATTTACCTATTAAGTTAGGTCTACCCATGTTCTTGAACCTACTGTGTCTATTCTTGGTTTTAGACCTTGGGAATTTACCTATTAAGTTAGGTCTACCCATGTTCTTGAACCTACGTCGTTATTCAAAACCATTTTATGTCGGTTGTTATATTTATCCTTTTCATAGCAATCTTTGGTTCATTCCCTATTTGCTACGAATCTAGATTTATCTAGATTGAAACACGATTATATGAACGGTGGGAATGCGATTTGGGGGCAAAATATGAAATTCACTAAAACACAGTTTAACTTGGAATTGGCATAAATTGGGAACATGTATTGTGGCATGTTCATAGAAATGCAAATTGGATAAATTTGACATGAATTATAAGATGTGTAAATCGAATCTAGTATTGACCCGTAAATCTAGCATTTACATGAATAGGGAACTAGAGTAATAAGTCTAGTTTTACGTGAATTAGAATGTTAAATCGGAATTGGATTAGCTAATTTGGCACGGTAAGTATATTGGCATAAATGTGAAATTGGCCATAATTGGGAATAACTGTCAGGTTTAGAAAAATCATGGTTAGTGACACTTAATTTGGTATAGTTTACATACCAAAAAGCATAAATATGATTTAGGAAGGGAAATGGGCCATAGGAATAAATGTAGACAATTTACAATAAAAGAGTAATTGGGAAATAAGTAATAATTTACCTATAGAATCTGGCCTAAATGAGGAAATGTGAATTTAGACAAATTAAAGGTTTATTAACAACATCTCTTTTAATAATAAGCCAGAAAGTTCTAGGGTGACAGAGAGGATAGTGTCTAGGCTTGAGTTTGGAAAATACAAGTTTCCTGCTCTCCCTGGCTATCCCTAACTGATCCGACGAACGGGATGGTTACTTTCAAAACTTGATTTGAAAATAAATTGAAACCCTTTGAACTTAGAAAAAAAAGAAATATGCCTAACCCAAGGTTAGATTGAGTTGCGATGTAAACCTGCCCGGAACCAACCGGCATATCCAGTATTCGCAACAATACCTGTATAATGTGAGTGGTAGCGGCTTTAATTTATTTAGTTAAAGCTAGAACAAGAATGGTAGGGTTAAGTAACTAAGACACTTAACCAGTTCAACATGATAATTAGACTAATGGGTGGGGTTAGGTTCAGACTGACACTTAACACAGTTAAGCTAGAATGGGAGGGCTAAGTCCATAGGGACACTTAACCAAACTTATGGTAACAAGACCAGATTTGTAGGGGTTAAGTAACTAAGAAAACACTTAGCCAAATTAACAGGTTAACTAGTCTAGAAAGTGGGGTTAAGTAAAGTTAATACACCTAGCCAAATTAACATGTTAACTAGACTAGAGGTTGGGGTTAAGTAAGATTTAATACACATAGCCAATTTGATATGTTAACTGGACAAGACCGTAGGGTTAAGTAAACTTGAACACTTAACCGTCAGATTGTGATAAAGGAACAAGGCTAAGTCTAAAACATGAAGGGATAATACTTAACCATTAACAACATGTTAGTTAAAACAGACGGGCAAGGTTAAGTTAAAGGAACACTTAACCAACACAGGGTAAATGGGTAGGGTTAAGTAATAAATACTTAACCAATATAACATTTGTTTGTGGTAGGGTTAAGTCAACATGAGTTACTGACAACGCTTAACCAGTTTAATAGGGTAAATGAAAAGGGTTAAGTTGGCTTGAATTGACTAGTGACACTTAACCAATCCAAATTGACGGGGAAGGGAACTAAGTAGTAAACCTTAGTTAAGAAAACAACGATTCTGGAAACTAAGTGGTAAATCTTAGTTAGTAAAACTAAGTAGTAATTCTTAGTATAACACGGGAAGGAGCGAATGTCCGTTTGAATAGAAAGAAGGCTCCACCGAATTGGGTTACGAAGCCCGAGGCTTCGAGGGGACATGAGGGTACTCTTGGTATCCCTCTGTGAGGCTGCAAATGATCCGCCTGGGCCCATAGAGGTTAAGGTCTGCATAGAAGAACCAGGGGTATGCCTTTGTTGCAATACATGGCAACCTAAAGACTGGGATGGACCGACGTGATTCGGCGAGCAAACGGTGGCCCTGTGATAGCGACTCGTCGTCTACCATCCATCTTGAATCAATCGAGATACGTGAAGCGGAAAGGCGGAGAAATCCAAAAGACCATATACTCGCTATCTAGTTATGGGTGAGGATGGCCATAGGATAGTGGGGCACCGGGGGCCGGCGTATAGTTCTCATTTTACAAGGTGTGCCTTTCATTAGTTGAGAGAGGGGTCAAGTGGGACCATAGCCACTGGAATAAAAATAGACCTTAGCATCTGCATCGGCAGATATCTGAAAGCTCCCGACCGAGTTCTGTATTCCTTGATTTTCCCTGTCATAGGACTCGGACCGCACATTACATGACATGTGCATCTAGACAAGCGACAACGATTCGCGATACATGCGTGGGGAAGTATAGGAACATATACCACTCTAGGTAGTGTGTCCTAGACTTGGGGGCATCGTTCGACAGGTAGCATAATTTCTAGTTGAACTAGGTGGCATAAATCCTGAATCCGAGAAGCATTCAGCAGATAGCGTATCTATAGTTAAATCTAGAAATCACTTGATAGAAAACCCTAGATTTGATCTAGGTAATAAATAATGAATGTATGCCGGAAGGCAATGGAAAATACAAGGGATTGGGATCACATTATCGTTACTAGTTGGGACACTAGTTAGGCGGTGCAGAGATATAGAAACCAGTATAATAATGAAATAGCGAAGCGGCGAAAGTATTAGAGCGTATCCAGTTTATCTTATCTTAGCATATCTTGTGACTACCTTATCTAATCTTGTTGACCCTATCATTATGGTGTTATCTTGTATTCAGTTAATTCATGTCGTTTTGTTTTTCCTTGTTCACATGCTAGAAGTTACTGAACTTACTCAGGCTTTATGTCTGACTCTGTTTTCCTTTCGTCTTCTTTTCTTCCGTCCCCCCCCCCCAGGTAGTAAAGGAGGGAATAGTATAGCTCAGGTTAAGTTGGACTGTCACTCTCTCCCAGCTTGAAGATTTTCCGAAGTTTTGCTTGGATTCTCTTTTCAGATGCTATGGCTGGCTCTTGCTTAAATTGGGGAATATAAATGTATTTTTATGCTTCTTTATTTTGAAAGACAGATGATACTCTGATATTGTAAGGAAATTGTTGTACAAACCATTTTATCAGTAAAGCAAAGTTTTAATTTCCGCTTTTTAATTTCTGTCTGTCTTGTAATTTATCTGCATCTTTTCCCCTAAATGCTCCACAGAACTTAGTGCATTCCCTTTGTGAGTGACACTAACGGATGTGGGGTGTTACACGTGGTATCAGAGCTGAAGGTTACCAGATCAGATAAAGGGTTTGAAAAATAATTTTCAAAATGGTTTTTAAAGAAGCATTTTCAAGAGAAAAGATTTGTTTTAAAGACATATTCCCCAAAGCCATACGCACTATCTTCTCTTCCTCTGTTTAAATTCTTGTCTCCTTCTTTCTTGAGTCTCTGGGGTTCCTGGCTTTCTGGGAGGTAACCTCATCGAAGGGAAAAGTAGTGCCCGGCTTCCATCCATAGCCGTAGTTGTTTCATCTACGGGCAGTTTTCTTTCATAGCTTATAGGGTTTTCCGGACGATGGAGGCAGTTTTCGAGAGATTTGTCAACATGACTACACACGGAAGGGGATGAGGAGTTTGGCTAAGGAGCAAAACCCTAGGATGAGGAATTCATGGATGTAGACTTAGCACACGAAGGAGGAAGAAATTATAAAATCCTAAGACAAGAGGAAGTATCTTTACTAGGGTATGATAGGGCATATACTTAAGGACAAGGGTAAGAACGAGGACGAGATTTTCAGAAGGACAAGTACATGCTTTCTCTACCAAGCGTACCTAGGAGAAAGGTAGTCTGGTTGGAAGAGTCTAGTTTTTTGTTCGTACTATTTCCTTAGGTTCTAGCGCTTCTCATTTGTTCATATCCACTTCCATAGTTGGGTCTCTGCACCATAGTACTTGTACAGTAGAAAGATCCCACTAGAGTCTCAAATCCAATTAGTGGTCCGACCAGTTTATTTTTAGTTAGTAGGGATTTGAGAATAGCTATCAAGTTTGCTTATATCATCTCACGTAGATCGTCTAAATCGGAGGTGATATTCCTTGGGTGCTTGTCTGATATTGGTTTAGGCCTTTGGGGCTTGTACTTGAGGAATGTCGAGTTCGGTTTGGATGGTTTGCATGAGAGATGAATAGGATTGGCAGGCACTCCAAAGAGCACGTAGTGACCTTTCAACCCTTATGGTTATGGCATGGTGGATAAGAAAGAAAAACCTCTAAACATCTTAGTACATACACTTTGTACCGTGTTTGACATCTGTTTATTTTGGGAATGGAGATCCGGAACTTCACAATCGTGAAGTTAAATTAGAGAAGATACAGTGGAGTAAAGCTCAAGAAGGCTAGATACTAGCATCATACCCTTTTCCTTGAGGGTGCATCCTTGATTTCTTTGTTTTAGGAGCTTTACGCATAATTGTTTCGCTCTTTCCAAAGTATATCACCTAGGTCGTATCTTCGATCCTTAGGTAGAATCCAATGGATGTAAACATGTATTTGAAACATGTTATGGTTGATGGTTGCAAGTGGCTGCTAATGGTTACTTGTGAACGCATATGCATACGTATTAGGCACTAGATCAGTTCAGACGCTTTCATATTGCATTTACAGATATGTATTTGTTTGTAAATTGGACTTGATATGTTATCATATGGGTGTTGCATATGGATGGATGGCCGTGCACGCATATAATATTTACATAACTAGGGATGCTTGCATACATGGTTGGACGCATGGCACTGACATGACTCGCATTAAGGAGGTCGACTGAATCAGTAGACCGCCTGATTTTACAGTAGATAAAGACATATACACACACTATGCATATGAACATGAAAGCATTAGAAATCTTTTAAGGACAATGGATGCATGTGAGTGAATGGTTGAGTAGATGGGTGATTGGATGGTAGGACACATTCTTCCTAACTTGAAGATTTCGGGGACGAAATCCTTTTAAGTGGGGGAGAATGTAACACCCCGTAATTCTGCAACACTAAGATTCACGAATCAAGGTAGAATTAAAAGTTAAAATAAAAGCAAACGGGCTGCGCCATTGCGTTCGTCTCGGAATTCTGCATGAAAACGAGTCCGAGTTTGCGTAAATCGAAGTCCGTATGAGGGAGATATGGCCTCCGGAAGTTTCAGAATTCAGTTTAAAATCCGAACAGAAAAATTCAAATTTCAAAATCGGGCCGGATTGGCCAGGGCGGGAATTTTTCTGCCCAAGACACCCAGGTCGACTGGGTAGTCGACCTGGGCTACCCAGGTCAACTGGCCCAGGTTGACGACATAGTCGACCTGGGGCACCCAGGTCGACTACATAGTCGACCTGGGGGTCGACCCCCCTGTTTTTCCAGCTTTCTGCTCTGGTTCATTCTGATGTATTTGGTCACGATTTCTGACCAGGTTCATCTGCCTAACACTATATAAACAGCCCTGGTCTTCTTCTCTATTCACAATTCTTTTCTATCCTTGTGCTGCCTCTGAGAAAATATATAAATAAAAAATATATATATAATAAATCAAGACGAGGAGGTGCTGCTCAAAGACTTTCAAAGGGGAGATTCAAGCTAGAATTTAAGTGAAGATTCGAACGACTACAACGACTGTTTTTGTATGAATCATAGCAACGCCATCTTTCTATTCTAATCTAATCTCTGTAAGTCAGTTGTTTCTAAATTTGAACGTTTTTCCTCTGTTCGTGACATGAAATTAAAGGAATAAAAGAATATGCCAAATCTCTCTCTCTCTATTCGAATCAGTGCCTATACTCTTGGACCTAATTAAGAACTGTTGTGATTCAAGGACAAATGAGACTACGACTATGAAACTATGGACCTTAGAACCATATGCCTCTTTGACTATGAACATTTTCCTATGGACATTGTCTATGACTACGAACATTGCCTATGACCGTGACTGTGACTATGAGGATTATTTCCTTGACTAAACCTATGCCTTTGATTAGAAAACATAAACTATTGCCTATGACATAACAAGGACATCTGTGATTAAACACCTATGATTCATGACTAGGAAAATGTTACTTAAGTTTTGTGATTATGAGATTGGGTCTAAACCCGATTATTTATTCTGCCTGTCCTTGGTTTTCTTTGGTTTTAGACCTTGGGAATTTACCTATTAAGTTAGGTATACCCATGTTCTTGAACCTACTCTGTCTATTCTTGGTTTTAGACCTTGGGAATTTACCTATCAAGTTAGGTCTACCCATGTTCTTGAACCTACGTCGTTATTCAAAACCATTTTATGCCGGTTGTTATATCTATCCTTTTCATAGCAATCTTTGGTTCATTCCCTATTTGCTACGAATCTAAATTTATCTAGATTGAAACACGATTATACGAACGGTGGGAATGCGATTTGGGGGCAAAATATGAAATTCACTAAAACATTGTTTAACTTGGAATTGGCATAAATTAGGAACATGTATTGTGGCATGTTCATAGAAATGCAAATTGGATAAATTTGACATGAATTATAAGATGTGTAAATTGAATCTAGTATTGACCCGTAAATCTATCATTTACATGAATAGTGAGCTAGAGTAATAAGTCTAGTTTGACGTGAATTAGAATGTTAAATCGGAATTGGATTAGCTAATTTGGCACGGTAAGTATATTGGCATTAATGTGAAATTGGCCATAATTGGGAATTACTGTCAGGTTTAGAAAAATCATGGTTAGTGACACTTAATTTGGTATAGTTTACATACCAAAAAGCATAAATATGATTTAGGAAGGGAAATGGGCCATAGGAATAAATGTAGACAATTTACAATAAAAGAGTAATTGGGAAATAAGTAATAATTTACCTATAGAATCTGGCCTAAATGAGGAAATGTGAATTTAGACAAATTAAAGGTTTATTAACGACATCTCTTTTAATAATAAGCCAGAAAGTTCTAGGGTGACAGAGAGGATAGTGTCTAGGCTTGAGTTTGGAAAATACAAGTTTCCTGCTCTCCCTGGCTATCCCTAACTAATCCGACGAACAAGATGGTTACTTTCAAAACTTGATTTGAAAATAAATTGAAACCCTTTGAACTTAGAAAAACACAAAATATGCCTAACCCGAGGTTAGACTGAGTTGCGATGTAAACCTGCCCGGAACCAATCGGCACATCCAGTATTCGCAACAATACCTATCTAATGTGAGTGGTAGCGGTTTTAATTTATTTAGTTAAAGCTAGAACAAGAATGGTAGGGTTAAGTAACTAAGAAACTTAACCAGTTCAGCATGATAATTAGACTAATGGGTGGGGTTAGGTTCAGACTGACACTTAACACAGTTAAGCTAGAATGGGAGGGCTAAGTCCATAGGGACACTTAACCAAACTTATGGTAACAAGACCAGATTTGTAGGGGTTAAGTAACTAAGAAAACACTTAGCCAAATTAACAGGTTAACTAGTCTAGAAAGTGGGGTTAAGTAAAGTTAATACACTTAGCCAAATTAACATGTTAACTAGACTAGAGGTTGGGGTTAAGTAAGATTTAATACACATAGCCAATTTGATATGTTAACCGGATAAGACCATAGGGTTAAGTAAACTTGAACACATAACCGTTAGATTGTGATAAAGGAATAGGGCTAAGTTTAAAACATGAAGGGATAATACTTAACCATTAACAACATGTTAGTTAAAACAGACGGGCAAGGTTAAGTTAAAGGAACACTTAACCAACACAGGGTAAATGGGTAGGGTTAAGTAATAAATACTTAACCAATATAACTTGGTTTGTGGTAGGGTTAAGTCAACATGAGTTACTGACAACGCTTAACCAGTTTAACAGGGTAAATGAAAAGGGTTAAGTTGGCTTGAATTGACTAATGACACTTAACCAATCCAAATTGACAGGGAAGGGAACTAAGTAGTAAACCTTAGTTAAGAAAACAACGATTCTGGAAACTAAGTGGTAAATCTTAGTTAGTAAAATTAAGTAGTAATTCTTAGTATAACACGGGAAGGAGCGAATGTCCGTCTGAATAGAAAGAAGGCTCCAAAGAATTGGGTTACGACGCCCGAGGCTTCGAGGGGACGTGAGGGTACTCTTGGTATCCCTCTGTGAGGCTGCAGATGATCCGCCTGGGCCGACAGAGGTTAAGGTCTGCGTAGAAGAACCAGGGGTATGCCTTGGTTGCAATACATGGCAACCTAAAGACTGGGATGGACCGGCGTGATTCGACGAGCAAACGGTAGCCCTGTGATAGCGACTCGTCGTCTACCATCCATCTCGAGTTAATCGAGATACGTGAAGCGGAAAGGCGGAGAACTCCAAAAGACCATATACTTGCTATCTAGTTATGGGTAAGGATGGCCATAGGATAGTGGGGCATCGGGGGCCGGCGTATAGTTCTCATTTTACAAGGTGTGCCTTTCATTAGTTGAGGGAGTGGTCAAGTGGCACCATAGCCACTGGAATAAAAACAGACCTTAGCATCTGCATCGGCAGATATCTGAAAGCTACCGACCGAGTTCTGTATTCCTTGATTTGCCCTGTCACAGGACTTGGACTGCACATTACAGGACATGTGCATCTAGACAAGCGACAACGATTCGCGATACATGCGTGGGGAAGTATAGGAACATATACCACTCTAGGTAGTGTGTCCTAGACTTGGGGGCATCGTTCGACAGGTAGCATAATTCCTAGTTGAACTACGTGGCATAAATCCTGAATCCGAGAAGCATTCAGCAGATAGCGTAAACTCTAGTTAAATCTAGAAAGCACTTGATAGAAAACCCTAGATTTGATCTAGGTAATAAATAATGAATGTATGCCGGAAGGCAATGGAAAATACAAGGGATTGGGATCACGTTATCGTTACTAGTTGGGACACTAGTTAGGCGGTGCAGAGATATAGAAACCAGTATAATAAGGAAATAGCGAAGCGGCGAAAGTATTAGAGCGTATCCAGTTTATCTTATCTTAGCATATCTTGTGACTACCTTGTCTAATCTTGTTGACCCTATCATCATGGTGTTATCTTGTATTCAGTTAATTCATGTCGTTTTGTTTTTCCTTGTTCACATGCTAGAAGTTACTGAACTTACTCAGGCTTTATGTCTGACTCTGTTTTCCTTTCGTCTTCTTTTCTTCCGTTCCCCCCCCCCCAAGGTAGTAAAGGAGGGAATAGTATAGCTCAGGTTAAGTTGGACTGTCACTCTCTCCCAGCTTGAAGGTTTGCCGAAGTTTTGCTTGGATTCTCTTTTCAGATGCTATGGCTGGCTCTTGCTTAAATTGGGGAATATAAATGTATTTTTATGCTTCTTTATTTTGAAAGACAGATGATACTCTGATATTGTAAAGAAATTTGTTGTACAAACCATTTTATCAATAAAGCAAAGTTTTATTTTCCGCTTTTTAATTTCTGTCTGTCTTGTAATTTATCTGCATCTTTTACCCTAAATGCTCCACAGAACTTAGTGCATTCCCTTTGTGAGTGACACTAACGGATGTGGGGTGTTACATCCGGCCCACTACCATTTACACCCAACCCGTTTATCCATCTTCCCCAAAACTTGAAAATGCCGCGCTCCATGAAACTCCTACATTTTCCATGAGTTCTTGCTCTCATAGATCCTCTATTACTCAACGAACTCTCAAACAAACCTCACCATCGTACTGCTCTTCCTTTCCTCCCTCTTCTTATCACAAAAACACACAACCACACCCCTTGAAACAGATCGCGTCGAACCCCCTTTTCCGCTTGACGCCAGTCCAACATCAAACCAAAACATCACCGGAATACACCAAATCTTGCACACAAGTGCGTTCTTTCAACCCCAAACCCAAATAACAACTTCAAACGAGCTCAAACCCTTTGTATTTGGATCGAATTGCAACCCTAGTTCTCGCTGTGTAAAAAGGAACGAACGGGAATTGATGTCGCACCATATTAAACCACATAGAAATGGTAGAGAAACTCTTTTGGAGACTAAAGATCTAAGATTTAGGATTTTTAGAATTTTATATGATTTTATTTGGATTTTCTTTTGATTTTTAAAATTGGTGAATTGGTTTTGTTTTTCCTGGGAACCGGCGGCTCAAGAGAAGTTATATAGGGGATCATATATTTTGCGCGGCTATAAGAGATGGGTGGGTGGCTCGTTTAGGTCCACAAACACTTAGGATATTTTACTTTTTAATATTCATTTCGCCTTCTAAAAATCTGTGTGATCACACACGATATTCAAAAATCACGAAAATGGTCATGTAGCCACAGTTCGACATTACGGTCCCAAAGAAACTGGTTTCGTCGAATTCCGACTCTGTTTGCTCACACTACTTATTTTTGACTGTCAAAATATCGACTGTTTTTTCACATTAAAATCCCGTACGGCCACATACTAACTCTAAAAATCACGGAAATTGATTTCTAGCAATAATTTAATATTGCGGATCCAACAAAATTAGTTTCGTCGAATTCTGAGGTCGTTTGCAAAACTGGCTATTTTTAAAGCTCTAAATAACCCTTTAAAATATATAAATATATTTAAAAATAATTAAATTTAATATTTATGAATAAATATTATCATATATATTCACAACAGAATATCATACAGCTCTAGAATATTCTTATATGAATTTCTAACTTGATATTTCAATTCCCGATTAAATCGATATTCGATTTAAAAATGAATTTCCTTTTATAAATATAAATAAACGGTTATGAATTATAAAGGAATTCCACAACGACTTTTCTAAAATTTGATTTGGACACAAATCAAAATCTGCACAACGAAATCTCGATGTTTCTCTTCCACTAGGAAAATATTATTCACCAGCCCCGAATGTTTCTTGTTTCACAGAAATCCGACTTAAAATGAATCCTGTACATTCAGTTGAAGTTCAAATCGCCAAATAACGAACTATCGCGCCATTTCAAGCTCGAATTTGATTATAATATAATTATAGCACAAAATTCGTTTATATAATATATTAGTTAATATAATCCAACTCTAAACTGAATTATATATTTTGAATAATCCAAATTACACAATATTGTGAATTCCACTATTTTTGATTATTTCTGAATTAAATATATTATTTCATTATTATTTTAATTAAATATTCAAAGTTATTTAATTAAACGACCATTAAATTCTCTAAATCACTATTTAAATAATTAAATTAATTAATTATTATAACGCTGAAAAATGCGGGTCGTTACATGGACCATCTCGACTCAGCGCAACTTAAAATGGAGGAAAATCACAAGCTAGTAAACCATTGACATATGCATGATTCAACAAATAAAACAATGGTCAAGACACCTCCAAGTGTCGAAGCAAGAGGTTCAAGCCAAAATAAAACACACAGCAAATTCAAAATGGTGCACCAAACATAAAGGGACAAGTCAACATAGCCGAAATACAAGACAAAATTAAATCGGTTCAATGGTATAACACAAACAGCTCAGCATGGCAACAAAGTGGTCGAGTATTCATGCAGCATGTGTGGATATACATCAATACAAGGGTACAGGAATCAACAAACATGGTTACATGTACAAAGGTGGTCAAGTTCACAAATTCAAGCAAAAACAAGGTCAAGCTAGCTTTCGACGTCATGAGTACAAGCACACATAAATGGACAGGGACATATGCAACTCGCATAATGGAATCAACACATGTATGGAGCAACAAACTTGCATTGACATAGCAGCAGTTTTAAATGATGCAAAACATTTCAACATAGTTCATATTCATGGTGCAACTAACAAAAACTGGTACATGTGCAATGACACCGTATAAATGGTGATGTGCATGTCAAAACAGTAGCATGGTGATACAAGAAGGGTTCATCTCAGCTACAACAAAGAGGTAAAAGCATGGTGAAACATTCTAGAATCAAAACAGCATGGTTATGCAAAATACAGGCAAGGCACAAATGAAAATAGAGCAGCAGCTTTTGAATGGGTTAATGAAACCCAAGAAGTACACAGCAGCAAAACTGATCAAGCATGATTACAGGAACCACAAAGAACATGCAGTGAACATTAAAACAGTATATGGAAATAATTTAATGATTCTACATGAGCCTATTTTCTGAATATAAAAATATGAATTCAAGGCAGCTATATCCTTTCCAGAGAGCGTGTTCATGGCCACAAAATATGGTATTTTATTCCACTCATTAAAATCAATCATAGCATCAAACTTGGAAAGGAGAAAAAGTGAGATCTAGTGATGATAAATGAGAGCAATCAAGGCAATTGCAAGAAATACGCTAACATCTTTTGCAAGAAATCAAGTATTTTGTCATTCCTGGAAATTAGCAAGCAAAATGTTTTGCAGAAGTGATCATTTTTATAGTAAGGAATTTCAATTCAGCATGCAGATGTACACAATCAATTTGGCAAAAATCATTCAAAGATTTTATTGGGACAAATAATGGCAAGAAGAAATGTATTTCCAAAAATCATCATAAATATATTCAGCAAGTATTTTTTTGGGCAAAGAATTCAAATCAGCTGAAAAAAAACCGACTTGTTTCTTCATTAAAAGCTGAATAAATTTCGTTTAATTAAGCCGTGAAACAAAAAGAGGAAATCGCAATCAATCAGACCAGTCATACAGCGAAATCAGAGTGATTTAAAGGATTTTAAATCCTACACATTCACTATATTCATCACAGGAAAAACAGGGATCGAAAACCACAATAACTAGAAAGTAATTCAAAGAAAATTTCAGAAAACTCACAATTTGTTTCTAGGGTTTCGATCAATTGCTCCAAAAATCGAAGAATGAGATAACCATGAAGACTTGAGCATCAGAGAATCACACTTGAACAATCAGGCGTTGCGATTTGGAGCATCACCAGAGAAAATCCTAAATTACTCCATCGTCGGCCGCTATTCTTTATCTCCTCAAATGGAAAGAGATCGAATAAAAGAAAGGGTGCACCAAAACCAAAGGAGCTGACCTACATTTAGCTTGGCTAAGCTTTTATTTAATTTTAAAGGGCCTAGGGTTTTCTTTTTAATTAGTATTTGTATTGGTTTAGATTCTGTTGTTTTTATTTTGTTTTGCAAAAATGTTTGACCAGTTCTAGAGTCTGTAAAATCTAGGGGGATCTAGTCAGGGTGTTGACTGGTAGTTGCTAGAATCTGTAAAATCTTGGTTACTGGTTACGGGCTTCGTAATCGGGGAAATCTGATCTAGGGGCCGACCTACATTTAGCTTGGCTAAGCTTTTATTTATTTTTAAAGGGCCTAGGGTTTTCTTTTTAATTAGTATTTGTATTGGTTTAGATTCTGTTGTTTTTATTTTGTTTTGCAAAACCGTCTGACCAGTTCTAGAGTCTTTAAAATCTAGGGGATCTAGTCAGGGTGTTGACTGACAGTTACTAGAATCTGTAAAATCTTGGTTACTGGTTACGGGCTTCGTAATCGGGGAAATCTGATATAAGGGATTAGATCAGTCTAGGGTTTTGAGCGTAGGGTTAGTACAGGAGCAGGGAGTGTGATTTTGCATGGTCTTGTAAGCGAGATCTGTTCTATCACCTAGTAGAAACCTTAGGAATGCAGCAGTAGGCAGGATTTTGCTGATGCTGAGTATATCTTGTGTCATTTACTTTCTGCATTTCTGTCTCTACTATATTCTATGATCTGTTTATTATTATATATCCCGTTAGAATTTTAATTCAGCTAAAAACTGTGATAAACACTATTCACCCCCCTCTAGGGTTAATCTAAATCCAACATAAGTTTCATCATATACCTAATTGGAATGGCCAGTAATAAGGAGTTGCTGAGTTCGGTCGATGGGTTGAAGGCCGAACACCAGATGGAGGTAGAGCAACTGAGGGGACAGCTAGAGGATGCAGAATTCCGCGTTGGATCATCTTTTGAGGAAAGTATCCAAATTATGTATGTCAAGGTCTTGAGGGTTCGAGGGCTTTCATGGGTCGAAGATTACTCCCGCGAGCTAGCCCGAACCTGGGAGAGGTTGATCCCATATGAGGCTTACTTGCGCCAAGTGGATGTGGGTACTATGGATGAGCGACAGCTTATGACTGCCCTCCTGACTGAAAAGGAGCGTGGAAAGCTGGAAGAAGGTAGAAAACTAATTCTATAGGATACTGAGAGAGTGGTTGGCAAGGCTTAACACGGAGAAGGGGAAATCTGTCGTCACTGAGAGCATAGCCGTGACATAGACATTTGCAGAGGGAAGTTCTTAACGGCTACCAGACCCGGCCCCCGAATCTGCTATGGTGATTGGTCCTGGAACCTTGGCCCAAGCCCTTACTGAGTACAACCCCGAATATCCAGCGCTATGCGACACCGGATTCACATTACTTGCCGTTACGAGCACCCTTCCTATCCTTTTTAAACCATCCCTGACCGTAGGTAAATTCCCTTTACCCTGTATCCCTAAGGATGGCGTGATTACCGAATTTGCTGACTAAAAAGGTTGTGTTTTTACTTTGCATGTCCTTCTGGGCCGTTCATGCTTCCAGGCTCTACCTCGTGATTCCATAAACGACTGAATCTGGACCAGGGCCTGCGGAGATGCAATTTGGAGAA
This sequence comes from Allium sativum, assembly GCA_030737875.1. Classification (NCBI taxonomy): domain Eukaryota; kingdom Viridiplantae; phylum Streptophyta; class Magnoliopsida; order Asparagales; family Amaryllidaceae; genus Allium; species Allium sativum. The sequence continues at coordinate 587,297,232 of CM060920.1, forward strand.
GGCGACAATCAGTTTGATACCTTCTCTTGTATAAGGATAACTCCCAGCACGTATGATAGCCTTAATGAGGAAGGAGATTTGGTAGATGGAAAAAGTGTTTCTGCCCGGGTGCCAACTGGTAGAGGGTTTAAAGGGTTGGATCGTGGCAAAGTGCGAGGAGTTAGAGGAGAAGAAAAGGAAAGATGAGGCTTCCAGGCAGGATGTCCTAATGGAGAACAAACGGGATGCTAAGGCTAGAGCTGTTGAGACGGTTGCGTGGAGGATGGCCAATGAGGAGGCGGAGAAGAAGAGGGCTACTGACGAGGCCTAAAAGAAAAGGGAAGTTGAGGCAGCCCAATAGAGGGCTACTAAGACCCTTGAGAAAACCAGGCCCGGTGATGTCACGACGCATAATTCCCAGAAGCTTGCTGAGCGACGGGCAATTATAGAGGCCAAAGAGAGGGCCGAGTGGGAAGGCAGGGAGATCCCGAAGAAGAGTGAAGCGGTGATAGGCTTTGCTGTCAGGAGTGCCCCTGTGCATGTGCCGCATACTGATCTCGTCTATATCACTAAGATCTCTAGCGGTGATGGGGCAGTCGAGAGACGCCTTTCAGTTTCTCACGATTTAGTCACTCTTCCGAAGGGCCGAGGTAGTAGGAGCGGGTCAGGAAGGAAAATATTTGGAGCTTGAGAGGAACCATCGAGTGCTGAATCTGTGAAGAAAATACACAAGCACAAGAAGAAAAGACATGATTAGTGTTAGTAACTTAGGCAAAAATTACCGTTATTTTGGTAGTGTAGGCCGATAGTTTACGCCAGTACGGCCCTCGCTTTTGGTTTTTCCAGACATGGTGTGGTTCTCATGTACACCTTGTCATTAGAAAGAAAGATGTTAGACACGTAGTTTGATAAATGTGTGTGTGAAAATTGAAATATGATGTAGTAAAGATCGCAGTTTAGGTCAAGTGTTCAGATTTTCTTTTTATGTTTTCCAGTGTCCTGTACTTGCATAAGCATACTTATCGTTACACTTATCATAAAAGCGATTGGGTACCGCGCTCTTGGTCAATTATTCCAAAAGGGTGGAATAGAGCGTTGGATTTAGTAAGTTTCCCTCAGCTCAGGAAACACGTGGTTTGCGAAACCATGTTGAGCGCCTGCTGTTTTGGGTTGCCCGGGGTTGATCCCAAGTATAGCGAAGGCATAAGATGTCGCATTATGCAGTCCGTAAGGTGAGTGGCTCTCCCATCGTTCATCGGGTTGAGGCAAGCCATCGGCATCATTTATTCGCCGAAGAGGTAGGCCCGAATCATCAGCTCGTAAGGTCCGATCGTGGCCATGGGCTACCCCTAAGCCTTGAGAGCTTCGGGGAAGAAATGATTTAAGGTCGGTCTTGGTGCTGTGCCAAAATTTGAGTGGCACCCGCAACTAGGGTAGAGAACTGTTAGTTGTTTGGTGGGTGGCAGCGCCAAGTCGCTCGGGCTTGGACACAGAACGATTTACCCTCAGTCTCGGCGTAGGGCCGAGGTTCGAGTTTGTGGTTATTTATACTTGGTTGCGCCACGGGACAGCGACTTGAGCAGCATTGCCGACTCCTGTGATCGAGGTGTCGGACGTAGACAAGTGATTTAGCCTCGATGTTGGCTCGACGTTGGGATGATGGCATCGGCTTCCATGCTCCGGGTGCCGATACGGCGATCGCATGTTTGACTCAAGCTGGTTGTCAGGACTGAACAAATCACATCACATGAGACGTAAACAGCGAAGAGATAGGAAGTTAAACATCTTTTCTACTAATAACTTCGGCAGTAATAGCATTTACAATGCCTTGAGTTTCTAGAAAATAAAACATTGTTAGAAAGCATAAACAACAGCGAACTAAATTTTGCAAAGTAGCGGCGGACATGTTCGTTGTTCCATGCCCTTAGGAGTTCAGCTCTATCCACGGTGGCAAGTTTGAAAGTTCCATCGCTAAGCTTTCGTTGTATGGAGTACGGGCCATTTCAACGAGGTGTGAGGCCTGTTGGTGGGGGGAAACACTCTTTAAGATGAAATCGCCGATGTTGAGGTCCTTATGTCGAACCCTGGAATTGAAGCATCGGGATACTCGTTGTCGTTGGACGGTGGCTCTGAGATCGGCCTCGTTCCTCTTTTTTTCCAGCAAGTCAAGTTATCCCAAATGTAAACTTTGTTTTGTCCTTGGATCGAAGTAGGTAACTTGATGAGATTGAGGCTTGAGCTCGATGGGGATAACAGCTTCAAATCCGTAGGCGCGGACGAAGGAAGTGTATCTGGTCGCCCTCTTGTGTGTAGTTTAGTAGGCCCATAGGGCTAGAGGAAGTTCGTCTGCCCATATGCCCCCAGCCTTTTCCAGATGTTTCTTGATGATGGAATTGAGGACTTTATTAGCCGCCTCGACTTGCCTGTTGGCTTGAGGATGAGCCACCACTGAAAATCTCTTTTCAATGTTATGGCGCTGACAGAAGACTTTGAACTCGATGCTCTCGAATCAAGTGCCGTTGTCGGAGATGATAGCTTGGGGAACCCCATAGCAAGTAATGATATTGTGGAAAACAAAGTTGATCATCTTCTTTGTGGTTATGGTGGCTAGGGCTTCAGCTTCTGCCCACTTGGTGAAATAGTCGACTGCAATGACGGCGTATCGTATCCCGCCTCAAGCCATTGGAAGAGTTTCGATGATGTCGATTCCCCACATGGAGAACGGCCACGGGCTGACCATTTGAGACAATTCGGTAAGCGGGGCTCTTGGGATCTTGGAGTAGCGTTGGCACTTATCGCACTTGCGAGTGTAGTCTGTGGAGTCCAACTCAAGCATGGTCCAATAATAACCATGTCTGAGTATTTTTCTAACTAGGGTTCCCCCCCGGTTGTGTCGTCGCATTCACCTTGATGTACACTACTGAGCAGCCGAAGGTCGTCGCCATGGGCTATGCACCTAAGCAAGGGAAAAGTAAAACCCCTGCGGTAGAGAACTCCATCCATAAGAAGGTAACGAGCTGTTAGCGCGTGAGCGCCTGCCTTTCTTTGTAGTGCTTTGGGAGAGTCTCGCACTGTACTTAATTCCTAATCGGTGTTATACAGAACTCGGGCTCTGGTTCGACGTTCATGACCATCTCGGTCTGTCCTTGCTTGATGCTCGGAGAATTAAGCACCTCGACTGAGCGAACCCCATAAGTTGCGGACCTTTGGAGCTTGCTAACATGGCTAAGAAATCTGCTTTTTCATTTTGCTCTCGAGGAACGTGGGTGGTGACAAAATGGTCAAAGTAGGTGAGCAGCTCTTGAACCCGGGCCAATTATAGGGCGCGTCGTCCCTTTTTCACTTGATATTCTCCACGCACTTGACGGACGATAAGTTGGGAATCAGGGAAGATCTGGATGGTCTCTAGCACGAGCTCAATCGCGATTCTGAGTCCGGAGATCAAGGCCTGATACTCCGCATTGTTCTTTGTAGCAGGAAAATTTAGTCTTAAAGCATAGTATATTGAGCGCTCTTCAGGGGTGATGAGTATGACTCCGGCCACAAAGCATTTTCTGTTAGAGCAGCCGTCCAAGAACAATTTCCATTAGGCATCAAGAGCTCCAGCATTCTCCGTAGGAGTCTCCTCGGGCAGTGAATTCCACTATGAAATCAGCGAGAGCTTGGCCAAGGATGGCTCTTTGGGGAACGAATGTTATCTCAAAATGGCTTAGTTCCATATTCCACTTTAACAGCTGCTCGATGCCTCGGGTCGCTGTAGGACCGGTCGTGGGGGCTGATCGGTGAAAACCTTTATGTGATGAGACTGGAAGTATGGTTGGAGCTTCCGAGAGGAAATCAATATGAAGAACGCTAGCTTTTCCAGCTTCGGATAATTCTTTTCTACCCCCTTCATTTGCTTGCTGATGTAGTAGATAGGCCATTGGACATGATCTTCGATGCGCACAAGTGCCGAGATGATTTCCTGCACGGAAACAACCAAGTAAACGTATAAGTCCTCGTGGTCCACGGGCTTAGATAAGATAGGTGGTTGATCTAAGTGATTCAGTAGATCTTCGAATGCGAAGACGCATTATGGGGTCCACTTGAATTTGCGCTTCCCTTTTTGAAGTAAATCGAAGAAAGGAATGCACTTGTCGGTGGCCTTAGAAATGAACCGACTTAAAGCGGCAACCATTCCATTTAGCCTTTGGACATCTTTGATGTTCTGGGGGATTTGGATATCCCGAATAGCATGGATATTTTTTTGGATTGGCTTCGATACTCCGTGAGTTGAAGATGAAACCCAAGTCATGTAGCAGCGCCAAAGGAGCACTTCAGGGGATTGAGTTTCATGTCATATTGGCTAAGGACATCGAACATTTCAGAGAGGTCGTGTATGTGGTCTCTTAATATTTTAGATTTTACTAGCTTATCGTCCATGTAAACCTCCATGGGTTTTCCTATTTGATTTTTAAAGAGACTATTAACAATTCGTTGATAAGTGGCGTCAGCGTTCTTGAGGCCAAAAGGCATGACACGATAGCAATAATGTCCGAGGTCTGTTATAAAAGAGGTATGATCCTGGTCACTAAGATTTATTGGGATTTGATTGTAGCCTGAGTAGGCATCCATGAAAGATAGCAGCTTGTATCCGGTAGTTGAGTCAACCAGATGGTCAATCTTTGGGAGCAGAAAGATGTCCTTGGGCCATGCCTTCTTTAAGTCGGAGAAGTCGAAACACGTTCGGCATTTACAGCTGGCTTTCTTGACCAGGACCGGATTGGAGACCCACTCAGGGTAGTTAGCTTCGCGAATGAAGTTGTTGTTGGGCAAATGGTCTACCTCTTCGTCGAGTGCTTTGGACCTCTTAGGTCACAAGAATCGTCGTTTCTGCTTGACCGGAGGCATCGTAGGATCTATGCTGAGAAAGTGACAAGCGACAGTGGGATCGATGCCTTTTGTGTTGAAGTGAGTCCATGCGAACACATCCAAATTTTCCTTCAGGAAATCTATAAGATCCTCTTTGATCGCTGGGTGGAGTTGCGATCCCACCTTCAACACCCTTGATCGGTCGTCAGGATTGAAGGGAATGTCCTCTGTAGGGTCAACCGGGGTAGACCTCTCATATTCGGGCTCTACTTCCTTCTGTGGCTCGAGGTCATCGGAAATACGGTAGTGACGCCTAAGCTAAGGTCCCGACACTGCTGATTGCTATGCTGAGATATTCTTGGCACATGAAGTTGTGGGCATGACTTTGCCCATGTCCTTGTTGCGCGCATTCTTCCATTCTCTTGCATAACATTATATGGCGCTTACTTTGTCGCCCTTAACTATTCCGATCCCATTCTCAGTCGGGAATTTCATTAGGAGAGACCATGATGCCTTGCGAACACTAAACTCGCTGAGGAAAGGCGACTTAGGAGAGCATTGTAGGGAGAATCAATGTCTATAACCGCGAAAGTGAGAATTTGGATACGGCTCTAGTCCCTTCGCCCAGTTCCACAGGTAATTCGACCATTCCTACCGGGGAACTAGAGGCCCCTTTGAAGCCGTGGATCGTGGTGCGACATGGCTTTAAATCATTTGTTTCCAACTTCATCTGGTCGTAAGAAACCTTGAAAATGATGTTGACTGAGCTCCTAGAGTCGATTAATACCGTTCTGACAGGAGCGGCACCTGTAACACTCCACGTCTATTAATGTCACTCTCAAAGGGAATGCATTAACTTTCATGGAGTATTATTGGTGTATAGAACAGAATATAACAAGACAAGTACATATATTGGTACTTGAAAAATTAAAACAACTTTTATTGCAGCGGAGAAATAGTTTGGTTACAACAACATCAAATACCAACAATAAAACCAAGTACACTTAATATCCATCTTGACAAATTATTTTTTGAGTACATAAAGTAAAAAGCATAACCCCAACACAAGTAGCCATAAAAGAGATAAGCTGAACTTTACTTTCAGCAATCCAAGCACTTCCAAAAAAAGAGAGAGAGAAAGAGATCCAGATCAAGCTCCACTAGCACTAGTCCCACCCTGAGAACCAAGGAGGAAGAAAGAAAAGAGGCGAAAACAAAGGGGGTCAAACATAAAGTCTGGCGAGTCCAATAACTTTAACAATATAGTTATTAAAGTTATTAGGATAAGGCATAAAATGAAAAAACAAGGAATGACTGTGAAACAAGTGGGCAACACAAAACAAACAAGAGTAATATTCTTGCGTTAATCTCGCTCCTAATCACTATAGGATAATTACCATACTACACCATTACTAGTCACCCTAAAAGTTGATCCCGCCTACTGAACATAATAATCATAATGGTAGTTTCGTATACCCCTAGCTATCTTCATAGATGCCTCCTGCCCCTATCTCCACTAGTTGTACCCACTACCCCCATGCGATCGGCTCCCTAACTCAAAGATACCCTTGCTGGTCCCATAGTGGGGTGTATCACTGCCCAAAGTGGCAACCCGATACCACTAAAGATGCACGGCTTATATCTACATGACGCAACAACGTCTTACCTACCATCCTGGGCTCACGCATGCACATGAACCCATTGGACTTGCGTTGCCACCGCTAACCCGTTTTGACCTCTTACAATCAAACCCAGTAAGCGTGTCCCATCCTCGATCTAATTCGAGCTCACAAAGGTACTTAATTGGTTACTGGTTTGAAAATGGTCCCCCATGCTTGACACAAGCTTTCCACCTATGCTTCGTCCCCACTTAGGATTTCCTACTTAACCCCCCTTATTCATGTCTTCTTCAATGTTTCAATTTGGTTAAGTGTTTCTAATCGTATTTCATATGTCACCCACTTAACCCCCATGTCCGACCACATGTTTATCTTGGTTAAGTGTTACTTAATTCATTATAACCGTAACCTTGTAAGACCTCCCACATTAGACTAACTTTTGCGGTTGCTGGATTTGTCGGGCGGGTCCGGGCAGTCTTATACTGCAAATGAGTCTAACCTCGTGTCTTTACAATTGTTATGCATTTAATTTACGCCTTCGACCTCTCACATTAGACTACCGTTTGTGGTTGCTGGATATGCCGAGCGGGTCCGGGCAGTCTTATACCACAAACGAGTCTAACCTCGTGTCTTAGGCGTTTATTATTACACATAATTATTTCACCCCAATATGAATTAATTATCCCTTTTCAAATTGTCAATAATTTCTAATTTAATCTATATCCATAAATGTCACCTAAATTATGTCTATACTTTCCAGGTATATAAATTATACCAATTAATGTCTCAAATTAATTACATGCCTTTAAAGCCATTTTATGCCAATTCACAATTTGTATAATTAATATTTTCCCATTGTCCCCACGCTATTCGTATGTTTTAATATGAAATATGTTAGGCTCCCAAATAGTCTAACTCATAAAAAGAAAAGAAACATCACAACTTGCATAGCACATGAAATAGATCTAACTTGCAAATAAGAATTACAACATAAGTTTGCATGGCCAATAACTTGCATAGGTAATGAACATAAAGAACATAAATTTGCATAAACTACCATGGATATAAATATAGATCTAAACATGAAATTGTGAACTTGTATATTCGGTTTCACCTAAACTTGCATATATGGAATATGGTTTTCACCTAAACTTGCATATGTGAATATAGTTTTCGCCTAAAAATGTGAATATAGTTTTCACCTAAACTTGCATATGGATTCCTACAAACTTGCATATGAATTTAAACATGTAAACTAATATCACATGTTTTACATATAAACTAGCATATGTATATACTTGATCCACATATAAACTTGTGTATAATTCGCATATACACTTGCATAACATTCACATACAAATTAACATATGTAAAAACAGACTTGCATAAGATTCACATACAAACTAGCATATGATTTACATCCCAAACTTGCATATAAACTAATGTCATAAAATGAATCAAGTTAAACATATGTGATTGAACATATGAAGTAGATCTACGAACATAAGTTAACAAAACTGTCATACGTTCACCAACAAAGCTAAACAACATCACATGATTCAACTGACATGTTCTCAAAATCCCAATTTTAACTCATCATAATTAATTTATTAATTATTTTGTGAAAGAAATTGTACTCACAAAGACGGATTAGAGAAGAGAGTAATTCGCTCGTCGATTGTTTTAGAATTTTGACTTGCGAATCCCTAAGCTTTTGGAAGAAGAACTATTCTAGTAGCAGCATGGTAGCCAAGAGACTAATTTAGTTTAGGTTTGGAGCTTGAGTCTATGTGTGCTTATATAGAAGTTTAAATCAATAGAAGCCATTAGATTATCATAGGAGCAATCACAACTGTTCAAGCTAGACAGAGTTATCCATAATTGCCACATATGCCCTAGTGACTCAGCAACATGTCCGAAAACACTCAGCAACAAGTCAGGATTGTCTCATTATAGATCTGCCTCGGGGGGTAGGTCAACGCCTAGGTCGACCCCCTGGTCGACCTATATAGGGTAGGTCGACCCCCTAGTCGACTTGGCCTTGGGCGGGAGAGATCCCGCCCTGCCCGCTTCCTTGTATGAATTTGAATTTTGAATTTCTTTCGAAACTATTTTTAATTTATTTAAATTTCTGAAACTTCTGAGGGCCATAACTTCCTCATACGAAGTCCGATTTACGAAAACTCGGACTCTAATCCAAGCAGAATTTCGAGACGAATGCAATGGAGTAACGCATTTCCCTTAATTCTCGCTTTAACAATTAAGTATTCTTTAATTCGTTCTTTTAAAAGTCATAGAAAATTCAGGGTGTTACATTCTCCCCTCCTTAAAGGATTTTGTCCCCGAAATCTTCAAGTCAAGAAGAATGTATATCCTACCATCCAATCATCCATCTACTCAACTATTAAACACAGGCATCCATTGCCCTTACAAGATTTCTAATGTTGTATGAACATATGCAAAAAGTGTGTGTATATGTTCATTATCCAATGCAAAATCAGGCGGTCTACTGATTCAGTTGAACTCCTTAATGCAAATCATGATAGTGTCATGCGTCCATTATGTATGCGAAAGAATCCTAATGATACATATTACTTCTACATGTGTGCACAACCATTCATCAAAATGCAGCATCCATATGATAATACAACCCTTGTACATCCATTAATTTAAATATACACACACGTTTATATGCAATATGAAAGTGACTGAGCCGATCTAGTGCGTAACGTGTGTGTATATGCATCCACGAGCAACCACTAGCAACCACTTGCAACCACTCGCAACCATCAATCATAACATGTTTCAAATACATGTTTACATCCTTTGGTTTCTACCTAATGATAAAGAATAGGGCCGAGGAGATATACTTAAAAGATAGATATAAGCATGAATAAACTTATGGAAAAAAGAGATCAAGGAGGTACCCTCAAAAAGAAAAGGGTAGGCTACGCGTATTTTCCTCTCAGTTTCCCAAGTCGCGTCTTCCTCTATGTCACTCCATTAAACTTTAACAAGCTTGACTTCATGGTTGCATAGCTTTTGGACTTCTGTACCCAAGATACGAGCTGGAATTCTTCTCACAGTCGCTTCCTGTTCCACTTCTACTTCTTCTAGTATATTTGGCTCCACAACTTCCGCAGACTCATGTAAGCACTTTTGTAGTTGAGAAACATGAAAACCATTATGAACTCCAGCCAGTCTTTCGGGTTGCTCTACTCTTCAAGGCATCGTCCCAATCCTTTCAATGATAGGAAATGGTCCTACAAATCTTGGTGCTGGCTTTCCTACGGACCCAAAGCGAATGACATTCCCCAAAGGAGATACTTTAAGGAACACCCTATCTCCAACCTCAAACTCAAGGTCGGTCCTTCTTTTGTCTACGTAGGACTTCAGACTATCTTGTGTAGCTTTGATCTGTCTTCTTATCAGGTCAACCTTTTCTGAGGTTTCTCTAATCATGTCTGGCCCAAGTACGAGCATGTCTGCAGACTCACACCAAAAAGTTGGTGATCGGCATGGTGTTCCATATAAAGCTTTGAAGGGCGCCATGCCTATGGTGGCTTGGTAGCTATTTTTGTAAGCGAATTCCACCAAAGGGAGATGATCCTCCCATGTCCCTCCAAAGTCAAGAATGCACAATCTCAAGAGGTCTTCCAATACTATGTTCACCTTTCCGTCTGACCATCGCTTTGGGGGTGATAGGTCGTGCTTATGCATCATTGTGTGCCTACAACCTCTTGCAAACTCTTCCAAAATTCGCTCGTAAAGATAGGATCTCGATCACTCACATGCTGGAGGGTATCCCATAGAGTCGAACTATCTCTTTAAGATAAATGGATGCTAGGGACGAGGCAGTACTTCTACTCTTAACAGGTATAAAGTGAGCGCTTTTAGTGAGCCTGTCCACTATTACCCAAATATTGGTATTGCCCATTCTTGACCTAGGCAACTCATCAACAAAGTCCATCTAAATGCTATCCCACTTCCACTGTGGGACCTCTAGAGGATGAAGCTGATCACCAAGCTTCTTCTGCTCCGCTTTGGCTTGCTGGCATATCAAGCACTTAGCAAAGAACTCAGCTACATCCCTCTTTATGCCATTCCAAAAGAAAACCATTTTTATTTCTTTTACATCTTGTCTCCGCCTGTGTGTATAGTAAGCTTAGAATGGTGTGCTTCTTCGAGAACCGTCTTCACTAAATCCCTTACTTGCAGGATGCATAGCCTTCCATCCCGTCTCAACCAACCCTTATCATCGATGGAGTATCTATTGAGGTGACTAGAAGTCTCACCCCTAACTAGCTTATCCATCATATCAACTAGCTGAGGGTCGTTTCGTTGCGCGGTTCCTATTGAGTCCAAAAGAATAGGCCGCACCTCTAGCGATGCTAACATACCAGGTACAATTTCAGAGGAAGGTCTAAAGTTAAAGCTTGCTATGTACTCCAAGCTTTGCCTTTCTATAAAGAGAGGACTCAAGGTCAGTTTCATTCTACTCAAGGCGTCTGCTACCACATTGCCCTCAAAAGTGGTATAGGAAATCTCAAAATCATATGAGGCTAGAAATTCCATCCACCTTTGTTGTCTTAAGTTAAGATCTTTCCGTGAGAAAAGGTATTTTAATGATTTATGGTCAGTAAATAATTCAAACCTTTCTCCTAGTAGGTAATGATGCCATGACTTTAGAGCGAAAACAATGGCAGCTAGCTCCAAATTATGAGTTGGGTAGTTCTTCTCATGTACCTTCAATTGCCTTCCCCCATAACAAACCACCTTGCCTTATTGCATCAAGATAGCGCCTAATCCTGTACCGCATGCGTTTGTGTATACGGTAAACATTTTTCTCCCTTCAGGCAGTGTCAGAACTGGGGCTATTGTTAGAGCCCTTTTCAAACGTCGGAAAGAAATATTGCAATCCAAATCCCAAGCGAAAGTTAGGTTCTTCTTTGTCACTCTTGTGAGTAGGGCTGAGATTTTTGCAAAGTCTATAATGAACTTTCTGTAAAAGCCCGCTAGCCCGAGAAAGCTTCGGACTTCGGTTGCACTCCATGGAACCTTCCAATCTTGCACCGCAACTACTTTTGCGGGGTCCACAGCTATCCCCTCTTTGGACACCTCATGTCCAAGAAACCTCGCTTCTTCTCTCCAGAAATGGCATTTGGAGAATTTGGCTTTCAGCTGATGTGCACAAAGAGTGTCCATGACTTCCCATAAATGCAAAGCATGCTCTTCTTCATTTTTCAAGAAAATCAAAATGTCATCTATGAAGACCACCACAAACTTATTAAGGAACTCCCTGAACACCCTGCTCATCAAGTCAACGAAGTAAGCGGGTGCATTTGTCAACCCGAAAGGCATGACAAGCCATTCGAAGAAACCATCCGGGGTTCTGAACGCGGTCTTATCAATGGTATCTTCAGCCACTCTTAGCTGATGGAACTCGGTAGCCAGATCAAGTTGGGAGAAAACCGATGCACCTACAAGCTGATCAGACAAGTCATCTATTCTTGGAAGTGGGTGCCTATTTTCTTGGTCAGCTTGTTTAGCTCCCTATAATCAACACATAGGCGAAGTGAACCATCGCTTTGGTGGCGAATACTACTAGAGCTCCCCATTCAGAAATACTCCACCTTATAAACCCCTTTTCGAGCAACTCTTTGACTTGCTTGCTGAGCTCTTTTCTCTCCATTGGAGCCATGTGTCTAACGGGTAGAGCTACGGGTTTTGCATTATCAACAAGGTATATGCGGAAGTCTATCTCCCGTTTCGGAGGTAAGCACTTCACCTCTTCAAATACATCTGCGTATTCATGGACTACTCTAACAGATTGCATGTTTTCAACAAATGCATCTAGAGATTCTAGCTAGCTAAGCATAACATAATGTATGAGATTACAAGAGATTTCGAGACTTTTGCCGAGGCGAGTCATAAGTCAAACCACTCTCTTTTCACAATCGAGGATGGCACCATTATTGGATAACCAATGCATGCCTAGAATCAACCCATAACCCGTGAAGCCAAGAACGAAGGTGTTGCATTCAAATTCAACCCTCAAGATAGACACTCTCAAATCCCGACAAATCATTGAAAGACGAGTCGAACCACCAATAGGATTTGAGACTACTATGGGATCTGTAACTCGACTAGTATTTAGGTGCAGTGCTTCTACTAACGAAGCAGATACAAACGAGTGTGAAGCGCCAGAATCAAACAAAGTACGAACACGATGATCAAACAGAAAAACCAAACTTTCAACAGAAATGTTTCTGCATCTCTCCTGTCGTGGTGCCATGAGAGCATGAACCTGCCCTCTTTCCTTCCCTGGTGCAATGAGAGTCTGAACCTGCCCTCCAGAAGTAGACCCTGACCTCTTCCCTTGCCCTTGTCTTCTCGGGCAGTCTTTAATCAGATGTCCTGCCTCACCACAGTTGAAACAACCATTCTTTTTCTTCTTCCTACATTCCTTGCTTAGATGGAGTGGTGTTCCACAATTAAAGCACCTTTTCTTTCCTTTACTATTGTTATCCTTAACACCTTTCTTAGGTTGTTGCTGTGAGTTCTTTTGATCCCCTTTCTTTTCCGGTGCCTTATTAGCATTAGTGCCTTTCCCCTCTTCATGCATAAGCGCCATGTCAACCAGTTTCTCAAAGGTAGCCCCCATAGGAATATGGGTCATAGCCAACCCATGTAGCAGCTCATTCAAACCTTTAAAAAATCTCAGGGCCTTCTTTTCAGGTGTGTTCACCAAGTCTAAGCCAAATCTCGCTAACTGATTGAACTTGATGACGTACTCCTTTACTGATAAATTCCCTCGCTTCAACGCCAAGAACCTCTCCATATATAAATTCTCCTCTACTCGTGAGAGAACTTTCATCTCTAACCTATGCCTGAAATACATCCATGTCTCCACTGGACGCTCTCCATTCGTGACCTCCCACCAAAACGAGGCTTCGTCCTTCATTAAGCAAGCAGCTAATTGGACCTTCCTTCCATCTTCTATCTCGAAGATACCAAACAAATCTTCCACCTCCTTTAGCCAATTTCGAGCTTCAACAAACGTCTCTGACTCTTGAAAAGGTTTCCCGCCCATTGCCCGAAAGTTTTTGCATATCTTCGAAAAAGTATCAACTTGGGGAGGGGGAGGAGCAGCTGCAACTGGGCAGGAGGAACGTCTGTTGGGCCTGCGGTGGTGGTCCTGGCCTCTAGATACCTTCTGAACCAGGTTGGTATTGGTATCCCTTTGGTATCTTGGGTACCCCAGACATGCTGAAAAGAAAAAGGAAGAGATTCAAAACGAAGAATCGAAGGAAAGATATATGGCTCTTGGGGGTTATGTTTTTTTAAAACAAACTTTTCTATTGAAAATACTCTACTTAAAACATATTTTTTAAAGTATTCCCTTAGTAAAATGCTTTTGAAAAACAGTTTTTCAAAATCTCTTATCTGTTCTATTAACCTTCAGCTCTGATACCACGTGTAAAACCCCACGTCCATTAATGTCACTCTCAAAGGGAATGCATTAACTTTCATGGAGTATTATTGGTGTGTAGAACAGAATATAACAAGACAGATACATATATTGGTACTTGAAAAATTAAAACAACTTTTATTACAGCGGAGAAATAGTTTGGTTACAACAACATCAAAAACTAACAATAAAACCAAGTACACTTAATATCCATCTTGAAAAATTATTTTCTGAGTACATAAAGTAAAAAAGAATAACCCCAACACAAGTAGCCATAAAAGAGATAAGTTGAAATTTACTTTCAGCAATCCAAGCACGTCCAAAAAGAGAGAGAGAGAGAAAGACATCTAGATCAAGCTCCACAAGCAATAGTCCCACCCTGAGAACCAGGGGAGGAAGAAAGAAAAGGGGCGAAAACAAAGGGGGTCAGACATAAAATCTGGCGAGTTCAATAACTTTAACAATATAATTATCAAAGTAATAAGGATGAGGGATAAACTGGAAAAACAAGGAATGACAATGAAACAAGTGGGCAAGACAAAACAAACAAGAGGAATACTCTGGCGTTAATCTCGCTCCTAATCACTATAGTATAATTACTATACTGCACCATTACTAGTCACCCTAAAAGTTGATCCCGCCTACTGAACATAATAATCATAATGGTAGTTTTGTGTACCCCTAGCTGTCTTCATAGGTGCCACCTGCTCCTATCTCCACTAGTTGTACAAACTACCCCCATGCGATCAGCTCCCTAACTCGTAGATACCTGTGCTGGTACCACAATGGGGTGTATCACTCCCCAAAGTGGCAACCCGATACCACGAAAGATGCACGGCTTATATCTACACGACGCAAAAACGTCTTACCTACCAGCCCGGGCCCACGCACGCACATGACCCCGTTGAACTTGCATTGCCACCGCTAACCCGTTTTGTCCTCTTACAATCAAACCCAGTAAGCGTATCCCGTCCTCGATCTAACTCGATCTCACAAAGGTACTTAATGGGTTACTAGTTTGAAAAGGGTCCCCTATGCTTGACACAAGCCTTCCACCTATGCTTGGTCCCCACTTAGGATTTCCCACATAACCCCCTTTATTCATGTCTTCTTACAAGTTTCAATTTGGTTAAGTGTTTCTAATCGTTCTTCAATTGTCACCCATGTCACCCACTTAACCCACATGTTCCACCACATGTTTATCTTGGTTAAGTGTTACTTAATTCATTATAATCGTAACCTTGTAAGACCTCCCACATTAGACTACCGTTTGTAGTTGCTGGATTTGCCGGGCGGGTCCGGGCAGTCTTATATCACAAAGGAGTCTAACCTCGTGTCTTTACAATTGTTACGCATTTAATTTATGCCTTCGACCTCTCACATGAGACTACCGTTTGTGGTTGCTGGATTTGCCATGTGGGTCCGGGCAGTCTTATAACACAAACGAGTCTAACATCGTGTCTTAGGCATTTATTATTACACATAATTATTTCACCCCAATATGAATTAATTATCCCTATTCAAATTGTCAATAATTTCCATTTTAATCTGTGTCCATAATTGTCATCTAAATTATGTCCATACTTTCCAGGTATATAAATTATACCAATTAATGTCTCAAATTAATTACATGCCTTTAAAGCCATTTTATGCCAATTCACAATTTGTATAATTAATATTTTCCCATTGTCCCCACGCTATTCGTACGTTTTAATATGAAATATGTTAGGCTCCCAAATAGTCTAACTCATAAAAAGAAAAGGAACATCACAACTTGCATAACACATAAAATAGATCTAACTTGCAAAAAAGAATTACAACATAAGTTTGCATAGCCAATAACTTGCATAGGTAATGAACATAAAGAACGTAAATTTGCATAAACTACCATGGATATAAATATAGATCTAAACATGAAATTGTGAACTTGTATATTCGGTTTCACCTAAACTTGCATATATGGAATATGGTTTTCACCTAAACTTGCATATGTGAATATAGTTTCCACCAAAAAATGTGAATACAGTTTTCACCTAAACTTGCAAAGGGATTCCTACAAACTTGCATATGAATTTAAAAATGTAAACTAATATCACATGTT
This sequence comes from Allium sativum, assembly GCA_030737875.1. Lineage (NCBI taxonomy): Eukaryota > Viridiplantae > Streptophyta > Magnoliopsida > Asparagales > Amaryllidaceae > Allium > Allium sativum. Next base: position 587,313,253 of record CM060920.1, read on the forward strand.
TTACATATAAACTAGCATATGTATATACTTGATCCACATATAAACTTGTGTATAATTCGCATACAGACTTGCATAAGATTCACATACAAATTAGCATTTGTAAAAACAATCTTGCATAAGATTCACATACAAACTAGCATATGATTTACTTCCCAAACTTGCATATAAACCGATGTCATAAAATGCATCAAGTTAAACATATGTGATTGGACATATGAAATAGATCTACCAGCATAAGTTAACAAAATTGTCATATGTTCACCAACAAACGATAACAAAGTTAAACAACATCACATGATTCAACAGAAATGTTCTCATAATCCCAATTATAACTCATCATAATTAATTTATTAATTATTTTTTGAAAGAAATTGTACTCACAAAGACGGATTAGAGAAGAGAGTAATTCGTTCGTCGATTGTATTAGAATTGTGACTTGCAAATCCCTAAGCTTTAGGAAGAAGAACTATTCTAGCAGCAGCATGGTGGTCAAGAGACTAATTTAATTTAGGTTTAGAGCTTGAGTCTATGTGTGCTTATATAGAAGTTTAAATCAATAGAAGCCATTAGATTATCATAGTAGCAATCACAACCATCCAGTCTAGATAGAGTTATCCAGAATTGCCACCTATGCCCTAGTGACTCAGCAGCAGGTCAGAAAATACTCAGCAACAAGTCAGGATCTTCTCATTATAGATCTGCCCCGGGGGTAGGTCGACCCCCTGGTTGATTTGGCCTTGGGCGGGAGAGATTCTGCCTAGCCCGCTTCCTTGTATGAATTTGAGTTGAATTTCTATCTAAACTGTTTTTAATTTATTTAAATTTCTGAAACTTCTTAGGACCATAACTTCCTCATAAGTACTCCGATTTACGAAAACTTGGACTCTGTTCCATGCAGAATTTCGAGACGAACGCAATGGCGTAACCTGTTTCCCTTAGTTCTCAACTTTACAATGAAATATTCTTTAATTCGTTCTTTTAGTAGTCACAGAAAATTCAGGGTGTTACAGCACCAATCTGAGCTGTGATAACTAGTGGATCGGTGGTCGGGATATCCACCCTGGTAGAATCTCTTTTATATAAAAAGATGTCATCTCACATGGTTTTTTGTAGCTTGGCTGGTGTGGATTCGCTGAGAGCGGAGAAGGCTTCATAAGTTGCATACTTTATGGAACTCACATGCTCCTTCATTTTCCGAAAGCTGTCATGCGTGGTTTATGGTCCGCCATATATAGTTTTGATCACAGTCCCTCTCCTGGGGTTAGATGGACCCAGAGCTGCCTTGGCTGGCGCTGGAGGCTGAGAGTTTGGTTCGGTAGGAAAGGGTTCTTGGACATATTGTGCGAGTCTCTTCTCACCGATAAGCTTCTGGATTGCATCCCTAAGCTGGCGGCACTTGCTAGTGTCGTGCCCGTACACATCGTGGTATCAACATTACCTCCCGGTATTCGTCTCGCGGTCAGTTGATTCTCTGACACATGGTATTCTTCTCGCGGCCACCCGACCTACCGTTATGTGGTTTTTTCCTGTAGGGGCCTGCCCCTTGTTCTGATTGAAGGGCTCCCCGACTTGCCTTCCTCTTAAGTTGTTATTTGTGGTGTCCGCTTGGGGGTCATTGGGACGACTCTTGGCAAAGATCCGGTTCCGTCTTGCCTTCTCTTGGCATAAGTATTGTTCTGCCTTCTGGTAGAAAGCGTCGATGCTTTTTGGCTGCTTCCGACCGATCCATGCCCGGAACTCTGATGTAGGGAGGACACCTTTTGCTAGCTGAAAGAGTACGGTGCGAGGATCCAGATCCTTGACCTAGGCGAGAGCTGTGTTGAACCGAGAGAGGTAGCTTTTGAGTGACTCGGTAGGTCCTTGGTACATGTTAGACATGTTGGAGAATGGACTTTTGATGACAACAACCTTATTTCAATTATCATTGATTATAAAATATATGCTAACACTTTTTGTATAGAATATATATATATATATATATATATATCTGTGTGTGCGTGTGTGTGTGCATATATGTGTGCAGGAATTATATACATGAAATATTACTGAAGACTATACAGTTATAAAGACAATAGAGATTCAAAGATTAGAGAAATTTTCAAGACTCATGAGTAATCAAGATTTCAAGAGTTCAAGATTAATATAGTTATAAAGTCTAGATTTTGTAAGACTCTCAATAGCACTCCAGGTTCAAATTCAAATTTTCAAATTCAAATTCAAATTCAAATTCTAGTTCACAATTCTATCCTCCATCCCTTCCATTTTATTTTCCTATTTGTTTCTATTTTTCTTTATTTTTCAAACTTAACTTTTATATTTATATTTTATACTCTTACACTTTATATTTATATAGTTTAAAACCTTATAAAATTATAAATACTTTTATATGATTTAAAATTATGTTTTCATATATTTTTCTAGTTTATAATATTAATTTATATCATTTTATTTTAATTCAAGAATTTCCAAAATTATATTTATATCAAAAACATTTGAAAAATATTTCAAAAATTAAATTTTCAAAGGGGTATGTCGATATAACAAGTACTCCATGTCGACATATAACCGTCACTTTTTCCAAATTTGAAAGGAAGTGTCTTTTTAGTATATGAAACTATTTAGAACCGTTGCAACCTTTCATTCTCTATAAAAAGTGGTTAAAACCAAATTTTTTATCATCTCTTTTTCACTAACTTCATTCTCTTTCTCTACACCATTATTCTTTATCATTTTTATGGTTATTACACTTATACTGAAACACCCCACCTCCGTTAGGGTCACTCTCAAAGGGAATGCCCTAATTTTGGTGGAGGTTTATAAGTATAAGTCACAGATATACAAGACAGATATAAGAACACATATTTGTAAACAGCGGAAAAACAAGAACTTTTATTTCATAAAAGCAAATACGTGTTACAACAACATCACCATAATTGTCTTACATCCTTTCCAAAAACATAACATAATACTTTCATAATCTGTCTTGAGTACATTATTTAAAGAAGCATAAATAAAACATAGATAAACTGCAAAAGCCCCATAGAGTTTGTCCAAAGCCATAGTTTCAAACGAAAAGTTCCAAGCAATACATTTCTCTTCTTCAAGCTGGATGTTAATGTTGGTCAAGCTGCAGTGTTCCCTCCCTGTGGACCTGGGGGGGGAAACGGAAGAAAAGAAGACGAAAGAAAAGTAGAGTCAGACATAAAGCCTGAGTAAGTCTAGTACTATTTTGTCTATGAATAAAGAACTGGGTATGATAAGTATAATCAAGAAGTGGGAAAGCACTATAAACTTAGTTAGGTTGTCTAGGGTCGAATATACTATCGTACCCCATGTTAATCTCTGAACCCATATAAACTAGTTTCCAACTGGCACCCCATAATCAGGGTGATGTGATCCATTCAATGATGATCGGCTCCTATTCGCATAGTTACATGTGTCTCACGGCCCCCGCTGTTGTAGTTACCTATGTTGGTCCCACCTTGGGGTGTATCAAGTCCCATGGTGGCGGCCCGACACAACCTTAGAATGCACAGGTATGCTACTGGTGCCCAGTGCTTTATTTTTCTGCGCCGGAGTGTGTGCACGCCCGCACCCCGTTAGAACCTACACTGCTACACCACCGCCGTCGATTTGACCTCTTACAATCAGCCCAGTAATCGTGCCCCACCCTGCCTAGTTTCAGGGTATCCTGATACACCTTCTAGGGTTACTGCTGAAAAGGGTCCCCCGTTACTAGGTTTTCTATCTCTAGCCAACATGCTAAGTTGGTTAAGTGTTTTCTAACCTAACCCCCACCAGTCCGTTTAGTTTAGCATGTTCTATTTTGATTAAGTCTTTAGTTCACTTAATCCTAACAATTCTGACTCAGCCTTAATTGTCTTATTAAGGCCCTGACCTCTCACATTAGACAGGTATTGTTGTGGCTGCCTGTTGCCGGTTGGTTCCGGGCAGTCTTACGCCACAACTCAGTCTAACCTCGGGTCCTTATTGGGCTCCATGTTTAACCTCCCACATTGGATAGGTATTGTTGTGACTACTGGACAGCCGGGCGGTTCCGGGCAGGTTTACATCACAACTCAATCCAACCTCGGGTTAAACACATCGTATTTTCTACATTTACATATTTTGTCTTTCTTCTTTATTTATATGTAAATATTTGCGGCCCATTATTAAGTTAATGGTGTAAAGGTTACACCAATCATGGGCCCAACCCATACTTGAATTTGGGCCCTCTTACTTTAGTTTTCATTTATTAATTAGTTTAGCCCAACGCTATTTTCCCCCGTTTAATACGTTCGTTTATATGTTGGGTTTAACCTTTTTAAGCCCAACTTAGCCATGCGAAAGAGGGGAGGCTTAAAGCGTGATTACATACACAAAAAGGGGATGGTGAGCGCATGAACTTGCAATGTGACGTTGGAACTACAAAATAGAAACTGGTGTACTTGCATAGTAGTAACACATACTTTGGTCATAAAACATAGGTGACATGAATCAAACCATGTAAACTTGTAGTTGAGATAATCTAAATTAGGTGTCACATAGTCTTAACTACAACATGACCTATGTTCTTATTTAGGCATAATGTCAAACATAAGCAAATCATGTTCGTAAGGTTTCTACATGTTTACAAAGGGGATTACTTTTGTTACTAATACAAAAGAATAGTTCAACTTAATCATGATTTAAGTCTAATCACATAACGATGGTACAAATATACTTATGCATAAATATTCCTAAGCATGGTGTTTACTTTATTCAAGCAAACTTGCAAAAAGGGATTTTTGAGTCTAACCTAGCCATGTCTCACATATGTCGTCACATAATTCTTGCTAACAATATAGAACTAACATGGTTTTAATTATGCGAAATGTTAATCATAGCCTAGCCATATTCATAAGTTTGCAAATAGGTTTCTAGTACAAAACATGGCTTAATACATAGATCATGGTGCCAAACTTTTCAATATAATTTCATATGAATTATGATAATCCCAACCTTATTCCAATTACTTCACAAAAATGATGTTTGTATAAAAATACACATTATGATGGCATAGTAACAATATCCCAAACTTGCATGATTTTCAATTCAACAACTGCATACATGTAGCTTCAACATAAATTACATATTTTGCGAATATCCAAACGTCATACTTGCATAAAACTACCGCATGTAGTTTTTCATAATGAATAACATAATTCAAGGATATCCAAACGTATACAATATTCCAACGCCCAAATATGAATTACTTTATCGCCACAAATCAAGTATACATATCAACACAATTATTTGTTCATACCAAAGTAATACTCTAATTACAATCGTTGTGGCGAATTCTCTAATTTAGAAATTAGAAGATGCGACTTCTTGTTGATTTGATTTGATTGAGTTGCTTGAATTGCTTTAGGCTTTAGAATTTTCCCCTAATCCTCTCTCCAATTTGGTGGCTACCCCTAGTCGTTCCTCAGCAACATGGCGGCTTTGTTCTTATTTTTGAATGAATAGATTAGGGTTAGTCTAGGGTTGTTTTTATAGGGGTAATGAACTGATTAGAGCCGTTGATGTTGCTTGGTTAGATCGTAGCCATTCACTCGAGAGAGAGACCAATTAGAGCCTGCCACCTAGCCCTAATGACAAAGCAGACCACAGAAAATCGGCCAAACACAGACCTGGCCAGCCAGGTTGGACTGGGCTCGACCAGGTCGATACCCCTGTCGACAGGGTTGTCGACAGCCCTGTCGACATGGGTAGCCCAGGTCGACAGCCCAGTCGACCTGGGTGGCCTAGGCGGGTGTTTATCCGCCCTGGCCCATTGGGCCCCACTTCGGAATTTTTAATTGTTTTATTCTGTTTGAATTTTAAACTTAATTTAAAAACTTCCGAAGGCCATATCTTCTTCATACGGACTCCATTTTTCGAAAACTCGGACTCTATTTCGCGTATTTTTCCGAGACGAACGCAATGGCGTAACCCGTTTCCCTTAGTTCTTTGATTTGAATTTGATTATACTTTAATTTATGAATTTCACAGTTATAGAATTCTCGGGGTGTTACATTCTCCCCCACTTAAAAGGATTTCGTCCCAGAAATCTTCAAGTTAGGAGGAATGTATATCCTAACATCCAATCATCCATCTACTCATCCATCAAACACGAGCATCCATTGTCCTTAAGACACTTCTAATGCTTAATGATCATATGCAGTGTGTATGTGTACATGTACTTATCTAATGCAAAATCAGGCGGTCTACTGATTCAGTTGACCTCCTTAATGCGAATTATGTAAGTGCCATGAATCCATTATGTATGCAAATTTTTCCTATTCTTGATTCTATATGAGTGCCCAATCATTCAATACAAATGCAACATCCACATGACAACACATTAATGTTCAACCATATATGAATGCAAACATATATGCATATGCAATATGAAGTGACTGAGCCGATCTAAAACATAGAATGTGTGTGTATATGCAACCACGAGCAACCACTAGCAATCACTTGCAACCATCATCCATAACATGTTTCAACTACATGTTTCCATCCAAAGAGTTTCTACCTAAAAGACAAGGTCGAGGAATTATACCTAAAAAGATAGATAAAAGCGCAACTTAAGGAAAATGAAAGATCAAGGATGTACCCTCAAACAGAAAAGGGTAGGCAGTGCGTATTCTAGCTTCAGTTTCCCAAGTCGCGTCTCCCTCGGCGTCGCTCCACGGAACTTTGACGAGCTTGACTTCGCGGTTGCGTAGCTTCTTCACTTCCGTTCCTAGGATGCGGGTTGGAACTCTCCTTATGGTTGCTTCGCGTTCCACTTCGGCCTCTTCGAGGATATTTGGCTCTACCACTTCAGCAGACTCATGTAGACATTTTCGGAGATGTGAAACGTGAAAAACGTTGTGGACTCCGGCCAACTTCTCGGGTAGCTCTAATCTATAGGCCATTTTCCCAATCTTCTCGATAATAGGGAATGGCCCTACGAATCTTGGCGCTAGCTTTCCTGTGGTTCCAAAACGAACAACGTTTCTTAGCGGTGATACCTTGAGAAAAACTCTGTCTCCAACCTCAAATTCAAGGTCGGTCCTCCTCTTGTCGGCATAGGACTTTTGTCTGTCTTGGGACGTCTTCATCCTTCTTCGTATTAAGTCTACTTTCTCTGAAGTCTCTCGGATCATATCTGGTCCAAGTATGAGCTTATCAGTAGACTCCCACCGACAAGTGGGCGATCGGCACGGTCTTCCATATAAAGCTTCGAAGGGCGCCATTCCGATGGTTGCTTGATAGCTGTTGTTGTAGGCAAATTCCACCAAAGGAAGGTGGTCTTCCCATGTCCCTCCGAAGTCAAGGACGCATAGCCTTAAAAGGTCTTCCAAAACTCTGTTCACTCTCTCTGTTTGGCCGTCGGTTTGGGGGTGATAGGCTGTGCTCAAGCATAACTGTGTTCCTACTGCTTCTTGCAGACTCCTCCAAAACTCGCTGGTGAAGATGGGGTCTCGGTCACTAACAATGCTAGATGGTATTCCATGGAGTCGAACGATTTCCTTGAGGTAAAGTGATGCTAGGGATGAGGCAGTTCTTTTACTTTTGACAGGTAAAAAGTGGGCGCTTTTAGTAAGCCTATCCACTATTACCCAAATGCTAGTGTTGCCTCTCCTAGACCTAGGCAGCCCATCGATGAAGTCCATTGAGATGCTATCCCACTTCCACTGCGGGACCTCTAGAGGATGCAGTAATCCGCCAGGCTTTTTCTGTTCCGCTTTAACCTGTTGGCACACCATACACTTAGAAACGAATTCTGCCACATCCTTTTTCATGCCGTTCCAGAAGAAAGTCCTTTTTATGTCTTTGTACATTTTATCTCCGTCTGGGTGTATCGTCATCTTGGAGTGATGTGCTTCCTCGAGAACCTTCTTTACTAAATCTTTTGTCTGTGGGACACATAGTCTTCCGTCTCGCCTTAGCAAACCCTTATCGTCGATGGAGTATCTGTTGAGGTGACTTGAAGTCTCACCCCTAATTAGTCTATCAATTATTTCCACAAGCTGAGGGTCTTCGCGTTGTGCTGTCCCTACTGAATCCACTAAAGTTGGGCGCACTTCGAGAGATGCTAGCAAGCCTGGTACGAAATCGGAGGAGGGCCTAAAGTCGAAGCTGGCTATAAACTCTAGGCTTTGTCTTTCAACAAACAACGGGCTTAGGGTCAATTCCTTTCGGCTCAACGCGTCTGCAACTACGTTGCCTTTGCCCGGAGTGTAGGAGATTTCGAAATCGTACGAGGCAAGAAACTCCATCCATCTTTGTTGCCTCAAGTTAAGATCCTTCTGCGAGAAAAGATATTTCAACGATTTATGGTCAGTGTAAAGTTCGAACTTCTCACCTAGGAGATAGTGTCGCCAAGACTTGAGTGCAAAGACGATGGCGGCTAACTCAAGATCGTGGGTCGGGTAGTTCTTTTCGTGCACTTTTAACTGCCTCCCGCCATAAGCTACTACCCTTCCTTCTTGCATTAAGACGGCGCCTAGCCCTGTCCCACATGCATCCGTATAAACAGTGAACATCTTGCTCCCATCTGGCAGCGTCAAAACTGGGGCTGTTGTAAGAGCCCTTTTCAGTCGTTGGAAAGCAAACTCGCAATCCAAGTCCCAATTGAACACTAGATTCTTCTTGGTCAATTTCGTGAGCGGAGCTGAGATTTTCGCAAAATCCCTTATGAACTTTCGATAGAAACCTGCTAGCCCTAGAAAGCTTCGGACCTCAGTCGCATTCCTTGGTGTCTTCCAATCCTGTACCGCCACTACTTTCGCAGGGTCCACCGCTAACCCTTGTTTGGATACTATGTGCCCAAGGAACCTCACCTCTTCTCTCCAAAAGTGGCATTTGGAGAATTTGGCTTTTAATTGATGGACTCGCAAAGTTTCCATGATTGCCCTTAAGTGCTGAGCATGTTCCTCTTCACTCTTTGAAAAGATAAGGATATCATCTATGAAGACCACTACGAATTTGTTGAGGAAATCTCTAAATACGCTACTCATCAGATCGACGAAGTAAGCAGGTGCATTTGTCAGGCCGAAAGGCATGACAAGCCATTCAAAGAAGCCGTCTGGGGTTCTAAACGCCGTTTTGTCGATGCTATCTTCAGCCACCCTTAGCTGATGAAAACCGGTTGCTAAATCGAGTTGGGAGAAAACAGACGCTCCTACAAGCTGGTCAAATAAATCGTCAATTCTAGGGAGAGGGTGTCTATTCTTTTTCGTTAGCTTGTTGAGCTCCCTATAGTCAACACATAGACGGAGTGAACCATCCGCCTTTGTAGCGAACACCACCGGAGCGCCCCATTCTGAAATGCTCCTCCTAATGAACCCCTTCTCTAGAAGCTCTTTAATCTGTTTACTGAGCTCTTTCCTTTCTCGTGGAGCCATGTGTCTAACGGGCAACGCAACGGGCTTTGCATTATCTACAAGATATATGCGGAAGTCTATTTCCCGCTTCGGAGGCAAGCCCTTCACCTCTTCGAAGACGTCCGGATATTCCCGGACCACTCTAACTGATTGCAAATTTTCAACAGAGGCATCTAGCAATTCTAGATAACTAAGCATAACCGCATACGAAGGATTACAAGAAATTTCCAAAGTATTACCGAGCTGGGTTAGGAGCCTAACAACCCTTTCCTCACAATCAAGGATGGCCCCATTACTGGATAGCCAATCCATACCCAAAATCAAACCATAACCCGAAAAGCCCAAAACAAAGGCACTACATTGAAATTCTACACTTTGAATAGAAATTTTTAATCACAAACAGACCATAGACAAATGAGCTGGGTCCCCAATTGGGTTTGAAACAATTAAGGGGTCCTCTACCATACTAGTTTTTAGGTGCAGAGATTCTACTAACGCAGACGAGATAAAGGAGTGTGATGCGCCAGAATCAAATAAAGTGCGAACGGGGTGATCATAAAGATAAACTACACTTTCTACAGAAGTGTTGGTACCTCGCTGTTGCAAAGGTGGCGCTTCTAGCACATGAACCTGTGCCCCTGAGGTGGATCCAGCCCTCTGCCCCTGTCCTCGTTTCTTTGGGCAGTCCTTAGCCCTGTGGCCCGTCTCACCGCAAGAAAAGCACCCACCATTTTCCTTGGCCTTCTTTTTCCGGCAGTCCTTTACTAAGTGCCCCACTTTGCCACAGAAATTACACTTCCTCTTCTCTTTGTTGCCTTTCCCGCCTTTCTTAAAGTCCGTCTTCTTAGGCTGCAAACCCTCTATCTTCCCTTGAGAGCTTTCTGCCTTTGTCTCCTTCTTGCCCTTATCCTCTTCATTTAGCAATGCCATTTGCACCAATCTTTCATACGTGGCCCCCATGGGTATATGGGTCATGGCCAAACTGTGTAATGGCTCATTTAACCCTTTAACGAAACGGAGAGCCTTCTTGTGCGGGGTGTTGACTAGGTCAAGCCCAAACCTAGCCAGCTCATCGAACTGATTCACATACTCTCTGACAGTCTTGTCTCCTTGCTTAAGAAATAAGAATTTTTCCAACTGCAAACTTCTTTCCGCATCTGAGAGAAATTTGGTCTCAAACCTTGCCCTAAAGTCCTCCCATGTCTCCACTGGTCTTTCAGCATTAGTGACTTCCCACCAGTAGGAAGCCTCGCCCTTCAATAGCCACACTGCCAATTGTACTTTTTGTCTATCTTCTACCTCAAAGATGATGAATAGGTCCTCAGTTTCTTTCAGCCAATTCCTAGCTGCTACGAAGGACTCAGTTCCATGGAAATCCTTTCCTCCCATAGCTCTAAAATCTTTACATATCTTAGCGAATGTGTTTCCCCGTGGAGGAGGTGGAGGAAAAGGTGCTGCTGCAGCTGGATGATTTCCTGCAGCTGGGGGAGGAGGAACGGTAGGACCTGGCTGAGTGGCCCTTGCTTCTAAGAATCGTCTAAACCAACCAGGTATTGGTACCCCTTCCGGTAAGTTAAGATCTTCGGACATGCTGAAACAAAAAGGATAGATTCAAAACGAAGGATAAGAGATAGTACCTATGGCTTTGGGGAGTGGACTTTGCCTTTTAAAATAAAATAATATTTTTATCTTTTAAAAATGCTTCTTTAAATTTCCTTTTTGAAAATAAATTTTCAAAACTTTTTATCTTATCTGGTAAACCTATGCTCTGATACCAAGTGAAACACCCCACCTCCGTTAGGGTCACTCTCAAAGGGAATGCCCTAATTTTGGTGGAGGTTTATAAGTATAAGTCACAGATATACAAGACAGATATAAGAACACATATTTGTAAACAGCGGAAAAACAAGAACTTTTATTTCATAAAAGCAAATACGTGTTACAACAACATCACCATAATTGTCTTACATCCTTTCCAAAAACATAACATAATACTTTCATAATCTGTCTTGAGTACATTATTTAAAGAAGCATAAATAAAACATAGATAAACTGCAAAAGCCCCATAGAGTTTGTCCAAAGCCATAGTTTCAAACGAAAAGTTCCAAGCAATACATTTCTCTTCTTCAAGCTGGATGTTAATGCTGGTCAAGCTGTAGTGTTCCCTCCCTGTGGACCTGGGGGGGGGGGGGAAACGGAAGAAAAGAAGACGAAAGAAAAGTAGAGTCAGACATAAAGCCTGAGTAAGTCTAGTACTATTTTGTCTATGAATAAAGAACTGGGTATGATAAGTATAATCAAGAAGTGGGAAAGCACTATAAACTTAGTTAGGTTGTCTAGGGTCGAATATACTATCGTACCCCATGTTAATCTCTGAACCCATATAAACTAGTTTCCAACTGGCACCCCATAATCAGGGTGATGTGATCCATTCAATGATGATCGGCTCCTATTCGCATAGTTACATGTGTCTCACGGCCCCCGCTGTTGTAGTTACCTATGCTGGTCCCACCTTGGGGTGTATCAAGTCCCATGGTGGCGGCCCGACACAACCTTAGAATGCACAGGTATGCTACTGGTGCCCAGTGCTTTATTTTTCTACGCCGGAGTGTGTGCACGCCCGCACCCCGTTAGAACCTACACTGCTACACCACCGCCGTCGATTTGACCTCTTACAATCAGCCCAGTAATCGTGCCCCACCCTGCCTAGTTTCAGGGTATCCTGATACACCTTCTAGGGTTACTGCTGAAAAGGGTCCCCCGTTACTAGGTTTTCTATCTCTAGCCAACATGCTAAGTTGGTTAAGTGTTTTCTAACCTAACCCCCACCAGTCCGTTTAGTTTAGCATGTTCCATTTTGATTAAGTCTTTAGTTCACTTAATCCTAACAATTCTGACTCAGCCTTAATTGTCTTATTAAGGCCCTGACCTCTCACATTAGACAGGTATTGTTGTGGCTGCCTGTTGCCGGTTGGTTCCGGGCAGTCTTACGCCACAACTCAGTCTAACCTCGGGTCCTTATTGGGCTCCATGTTTAACCTCCCACATTGGATAGGTATTGTTGTGACTACTGGACAGCCGGGCGGTTCCGGGCAGGTTTACATCACAACTCAATCCAACCTCGGGTTAAACACATCGTATTTTCTACATTTACATATTTTGTCTTTCTTCTTTATTTATATGTAAATATTTGCGGCCCATTATTAAGTTAATGGTGTGAAGGTTACACCAATCATGGGCCCAACCCATACTTGAATTTGGGCCCTCTTACTTTAGTTTTCATTTATTAATTAGTTTAGCCCAACGCTATTTTCCCCCGTTTAATACGTTCGTTTATATGTTGGGTTTAACCTTTTTAAGCCCAACTTAGCCATGCGAAAGAGGGGAGGCTTAAAGCGTGATTACATACACAAAAAGGGGATGGTGAGCGCATGAACTTGCAATGTGACGTTGGAACTACAAAATAGAAACTGGTGTACTTGCATAGTAGTAACACATACTTTGGTCATAAAACATAGGTGACATGAATCAAACCATGTAAACTTGTAGTTGAGATAATCTAAATTAGGTGTCACATAGTCTTAACTACAACATGACCTATGTTCTTATTTAGGCATAATGTCAAACATAAGCAAATCATGTTCGTAAGGTTTCTACATGTTTACAAAGGGGATTACTTTTGTTACTAATACAAAAGAATAGTTCAACTTAATCATGATTTAAGTCTAATCACATAACGATGGTACAAATATACTTATGCATAAATATTCCTAAGCATGGTGTTTACTTTATTCAAGCAAACTTGCAAAAAGGGATTTTTGAGTCTAACCTAGCCATGTCTCACATATGTCGTCACATAATTCTTGCTAACAATATAGAACTAACATGGTTTTAATTATGCGAAATGTTAATCATAGCCTAGCCATATTCATAAGTTTGCAAATAGGTTTCTAGTACAAAACATGGCTTAATACATAGATCATGGTGCCAAACTTTTCAATATAATTTCATATGAATTATGATAATCCCAACCTTATTCCAATTACTTCACAAAAATGATGTTTGTATAAAAATACACATTATGATGGCATAGTAACAATATCCCAAACTTGCATGATTTTCAATTCAACAACTGCATACATGTAGCTTCAACATAAATTACATATTTTGCGAATATCCAAACGTCATACTTGCATAAAACTACCGCATGTAGTTTTTCATAATGAATAACATAATTCAAGGATATCCAAACGTATACAATATTCCAACGCCCAAATATGAATTACTTTATCGCCACAAATCAAGTATACATATCAACACAATTATTTGTTCATACCAAAGTAATACTCTACTTACAATCGTTGTGGCGAATTCTCTAATTTAGAAATTAGAAGATGCGACTTCTTGTTGATTTGATTTGATTGAGTTGCTTGAATTGCTTTAGGATTTAGAATTTTCCCCTAATCCTCTCTCCAATTTGGTGGCTACCCCTAGTCGTTCCTCAGCAACATGGCGGCTTTGTTCTTATTTTTGAATGAATAGATTAGGGTTAGTCTAGGGTTGTTTTTATAGGGGTAATGAACTGATTAGAGCCGTTGATGTTGCTTGGTTAGATCGTAGCCATTCACTCGAGAGAGAGACCAATTAGAGCCTGCCACCTAGCCCTAATGACAAAGCAGACCACAGAAAATCGGCCAAACACAGACCTGGCCAGCCAGGTTGGACTGGGCTCGACCAGGTCGATACCCCTGTCGACAGGGCTGTCGACAGCCCTGTCGACATGGGTAGCCCAGGTCGACAGCCCAGTCGACCTGGGTGCCCTAGGCGGGTGTTTATCTGCCCTGGCCCATTGGGCCCCACTTCGGAATTTTTAATTGTTTTATTCTGTTTGAATTTTAAACTTAATTTAAAAACTTTCGAAGGCCATATCTTCTTCATACGGACTCCGTTTTTCGAAAACTCGGACTCTATTTCGCGTATTTTTCCGAGACGAACGCAATGGCGTAACCCGTTTCCCTTAGTTCTTTGATTTGAATTTGATTATACTTTAATTTATGAATTTCACAGTTATAGAATTCTCGGGGTGTTACATTCTACCCCACTTAAAAGGATTTCGTCCCCGAAATCTTCAAGTTAGGAGGAATGTATATCCTAACATCCAATCATCCATCTACTCATCCATCAAACACGAGCATCCATTGTCCTTAAGAGACTTCTAATGCTTCATGATCATATGCAGTGTGTATGTGTACATGTACTTATCTAATGCAAAATCAGGCGGTCTACTGATTCAGTTGACCTCCTTAATGCGAATTATGTAAGTGCCATGAATCCATTATGTATGCAAATTTTTCCTATTCTTGATTCCATATGAGTGCCCAATCATTCAATACAAATGCAACATCCACATGACAACACATTAATGTTCAACCATATATGAATGCAAACATATATGCATATGCAATATGAAGTGACTGAGCCGATCTAAAACCTAGTTTGTGTGTGTATATGCAACCACGAGCAACCACTAGCAATCACTTGCAACCATCATCCATAACATGTTTCAACTACATGTTTCCATCCAAAGAGTTTCTACCTAAAAGACAAGGTCGAGGAATTATACCTAAAAAGATAGATAAAAGCGCAACTTAAGGAAAATGAAAGATCAAGGATGTACCCTCAAACAGAAAAGGGTAGGCAGTGCGTATTCTAGCTTCAGTTTCCCAAGTCGCGTCTCCCTCGGCGTCGCTCCACTGAACTTTGACGAGCTTGACTTCGCGGTTGCGTAGCTTCTTCACTTCCGTTCCTAGGATGCGGGTTGGAACTCTCCTTATGGTTGCTTCGCGTTCCACTTCGGCCTCTTCGAGGATATTTGGCTCTACCACTTCAGCAGACTCATGTAGACATTTTCGGAGATGTGAAACGTGAAAAACGTTGTGGACTCCGGCCAACTTCTCGGGTAGCTCTAATCTATAGGCCATTTTCCCAATCTTCTCGATAATAGGGAATGGCCCTACGAATCTTGGCGCTAGCTTTCCTGTGGTTCCAAAACGAACAACGTTTCTTAGCGGTGATACCTTGAGAAAAACTCTGTCTCCAACCTCAAATTCAAGGTCGGTCCTCCTCTTGTCGGCATAGGACTTTTGTCTGTCTTGGGACGTCTTCATCCTTCTTCGTA
Organism: Allium sativum; assembly: GCA_030737875.1. Lineage (NCBI taxonomy): Eukaryota > Viridiplantae > Streptophyta > Magnoliopsida > Asparagales > Amaryllidaceae > Allium > Allium sativum. The sequence goes on from CM060920.1 coordinate 587,328,835, forward strand.
TTAAGTCTACTTTCTCTGAAGTCTCTCGGATCATATCTGGTCCAAGTATGAGCTTATCAGTAGACTCCCACCGACAAGTGGGCGATCGGCACGGTCTTCCATATAAAGCTTCGAAGGGCGCCATTCCGATGGTTGCTTGATAGCTGTTGTTGTAGGCAAATTCCACCAAAGGAAGGTGGTCTTCCCATGTCCCTCCGAAGTCAAGGACGCATAGCCTTAAAAGGTCTTCCAAAACTCTGTTCACTCTCTCTGTTTGGCCGTCGGTTTGGGGGTGATAGGCTGTGCTCAAGCATAACTGCGTTCCTACTGCCTCTTGCAGACTCCTCCAAAACTCGCTGGTGAAGATGGGGTCTCGGTCACTAACAATGCTAGATGGTATTCCATGGAGTCGAACGATTTCCTTGAGGTAAAGTGATGCTAGGGATGAGGCAGTTCTTTTACTTTTGACAGGTAAAAAGTGGGCGCTTTTAGTAAGCCTATCCACTATTACCCAAATGCTAGTGTTGCCTCTCCTAGACCTAGGCAGCCCATCGATGAAGTCCATTGAGATGCTATCCCACTTCCACTGCGGGACCTCTAGAGGATGCAGTAATCCGCCAGGCTTTTTCTGTTCCGCTTTAACCTGTTGGCACACCATACACTTAGAAACGAATTCTACCACGTCCTTTTTCATGCCGTTCCAGAAGAAAGTCCTTTTTATGTCTTTGTACATTTTATCTCCGCCTGGGTGTATCGTCATCTTGGAGTGATGTGCTTCCTCGAGAACCTTCTTTACTAAATCTTTTGTCTGTGGGACACATAGTCTTCCGTCTCGCCTTAGCAAACCCTTATCGTCGATGGAGTATCTGTTGAGGTGACTTGAAGTCTCACCCCTAATTAGTCTATCAATTATTTCCACAAGCTGAGGGTCTTCGCGTTGTGCTGTCCCTACTGAATCCACTAAAGTTGGGCGCACTTCGAGAGATGCTAGCAAGCCTGGTACGAAATCGGAGGAGGGCCTAAAGTCGAAGCTGGCTATAAACTCTAGGCTTTGTCTTTCAACAAACAACGGGCTTAGGGTCAATTTCTTTCGGCTCAACGCGTCTGCAACTACGTTGCCTTTGCCCGGAGTGTAGGAGATTTCGAAATCGTACGAGGCAAGAAACTCCATCCATCTTTGTTGCCTCAAGTTAAGATCCTTCTGCGAGAAAAGATATTTCAACGATTTATGGTCAGTGTAAAGTTCGAACTTCTCACCTAGGAGATAGTGTCGCCAAGACTTGAGTGCAAAGACGATGGCGGCTAACTCAAGATCGTGGGTCGGGTAGTTCTTTTCGTGCACTTTTAACTGCCTCCCGCCATAAGCTACTACCCTTCCTTCTTGCATTAAGACGGCGCCTAGCCCTGTCCCACATGCATCCGTATAAACAGTGAACATCTTGCTCCCATCTGGCAGCGTCAAAACTGGGGCTGTTGTAAGAGCCCTTTTCAGTCGTTGGAAAGCAAACTCGCAATCCAAGTCCCAATTGAACACTAGATTCTTCTTGGTCAATTTCGTGAGCGGAGCTGAGATTTTCGCAAAATCCGTTATGAACTTTCGATAGAAACCTGCTAGCCCTAGAAAGCTTCGGACCTCAGTCGCATTCCTTGGTGTCTTCCAATCCTGTACCGCCACTACTTTCGCAGGGTCCACCGCTAACCCTTGTTTGGATACTATGTGCCCAAGGAACCTCACCTCTTCTCTCCAAAAGTGGCATTTGGAGAATTTGGCTTTTAATTGATGGACTCGCAAAGTTTCCATGATTGCCCTTAAGTGCTGAGCATGTTCCTCTTCACTCTTTGAAAAGATAAGGATATCATCTATGAAGACCACTACGAATTTGTTGAGGAAATCTCTAAATACCCTACTCATCAGATCCACGAAGTAAGCAGGTGCATTTGTCAGGCCGAAAGGCATGACAAGCCATTCAAAGAAGCCGTCTGGGGTTCTAAACGCCGTTTTGTCGATGCTATCTTCAGCCACCCTTAGCTGATGAAAACCGGTTGCTAAATCGAGTTGGGAGAAAACAGACGCTCCTACAAGCTGGTCAAATAAATCGTCAATTCTAGGGAGAGGGTGTCTATTCTTTTTCGTTAGCTTGTTGAGCTCCCTATAGTCAACACATAGACGGAGTGAACCATCCGCCTTTGTAGCGAACACCACCGGAGCGCCCCATTCTGAAATGCTCCTCCTAATGAACCCCTTCTCTAGAAGCTCTTTAATCTGTTTACTGAGCTCTTTTCTTTCTCGTGGAGCCATGTGTCTAACGGGCAACGCAACGGGCTTTGCATTATCTACAAGATATATGCGGAAGTCTATTTCCCGCTTCGGAGGCAAGCCCTTCACCTCTTCGAAGACGTCCGGATATTCCCGGACCACTCTAACTGATTGCAAATTTTCAACAGAGGCATCTAGCAATTCAAGATAACTAAGCATAACCGCATACGAGGGATTACAAGAAATTTCCAAAGTATTACCGAGCTGGGTTAGGAGCCTAACAACCCTTTCCTCACAATCAAGGATTGCCCCATTACTGGATAGCCAATCCATACCCAAAATCAAACCATAACCCGAAAAGCCCAAAACAAAAGCACTACATTGAAATTCTACACTTAGAATAGAAATTTTTAATCCCAATAAGACCATAGACAAATGAGCTGGGCCCCCAATTGGGTTTGAAACAATTAAGGGGTCCTCTTCCATACTAGTTTTTAGGTGCAGAGATTCTACTAACGCAGACGAGATAAAGGAGTGTGATGCGCCAGAATCAAATAAAGTGCGAACGGGGTGATCATAAAGATAAACTACACTTTCTACAGAAGTGTTGGTACCTCGCTGTTGCAAAGGTGGCGCTTCTAGCACATGAACCTGTGCCCCTGAGGTGGATCCAGCCCTCTGCCCCTGTCCTCGTTTCTTTGGGCAGTCCTTAGCCCTGTGGCCCGTCTCACCGCAAGAAAAGCACCCACCATTTTCCTTGGCCTTCTTTTTCCGGCAGTCCTTTACTAAGTGCCCCACTTTGCCACAGAAATTACACTTCCTCTTCTCTTTGTTGCCTTTCCCGCCTTTCTTAAAGTCCGTCTTCTTAGGCTGCAAACCCTCTATCTTCCCTTGAGAGCTTTCTGCCTTTGTCTCCTTCTTGCCCTTATCCTCTTCATTCAGCAATGCCATTTGCACCAATCTTTCATACGTGGCCCCCACGGGTATATGGGTCATGGCCAAACTGTGTAATGGCTCATTTAACCCTTTAACGAAACGGAGAGCCTTCTTGTGCGGGGTGTTGACTAGGTCAAGCCCAAACCTAGCCAGCTCATCGAACTGATTCACATACTCTCTGATAGTCTTGTCTCCTTGCTTAAGAAATAAGAATTTTTCCAACTGCAAACTTCTTTCCGCATCTGAGAGAAATTTGGTCTCAAACCTTGCCCTAAAGTCCTCCCATGTCTCCACTGGTCTTTCAGCATTAGTGACTTCCCACCAGTAGGAAGCCTCGCCCTTCAATAGCCACACTGCCAATTGTACTTTTTGTCTATCTTCTACCTCAAAGATGATGAATAGGTCCTCAGTTTCTTTCAGCCAATTCCTAGCTGCTACGAAGGACTCAGTTCCATGGAAATCCTTTCCTCCCATAGCTCTAAAATCTTTACATATCTTAGCGAATGTGTTTCCCCGTGGAGGAGGTGGAGGAAAAGGTGCTGCTGCAGCTGGATGATTTCCTGCAGCTGGGGGAGGAGGAACGGTAGGACCTGGCTGAGTGGCCCTTGCTTCTAAGAATCGTCTAAACCAACCAGGTATTGGTACCCCTTCCGGTAAGTTAAGATCTTCGGACATGCTGAAACAAAAAGGATAGATTCAAAACGAAGGATAAGAGATAGTACCTATGGCTTTGGGGAGTGGACTTTGCCTTTTAAAATAAAATAATATTTTTATCTTTTAAAAATGCTTCTTTAAATTTCCTTTTTGAAAATAAATTTTCAAAACTTTTTATCTTATCTGGTAAACCTATGCTCTGATACCAAGTGAAACACCCCACCTCCGTTAGGGTCACTCTCAAAGGGAATGCCCTAATTTTGGTGGAGGTTTATAAGTATAAGTCACAGATATACAAGACAGATATAAGAACACATATTTGTAAACAGCGGAAAAACAAGAACTTTTATTTCATAAAAGCAAATACGTGTTACAACAACATCACCATAATTGTCTTACATCCTTTCCATAAACATAACATAATACTTTCATAATCTGTCTTGAGTACATTATTTAAAGAAGCATAAATAAAACATAGATAAACTGCAAAAGCCCCATAGAGTTTGTCCAAAGCCATAGTTTCAAACGAAAAGTTCCAAGCAATACATTTCTCTTCTTCAAGCTGGATGTTAATGCTGGTCAAGCTGCAGTGTTCCCTCCCTGTGGACCTGGGGGGGGAAACGGAAGAAAAGAAGACGAAAGAAAAGTAGAGTCAGACATAAAGCCTGAGTAAGTCTAGTACTATTTTGTCTATGAATAAAGAACTGGGTATGATAAGTATAATCAAGAAGTGGGAAAGCACTATAAACTTAGTTAGGTTGTCTAGGGTCGAATATACTATCGTACCCCATGTTAATCTCTGAACCCATATAAACTAGTTTCCAACTGGCACCCCATAATCAGGGTGATGTGATCCATTCAATGATGATCGGCTCCTATTCGCATAGTTACATGTGTCTCACGGCCCCCGCTGTTGTAGTTACCTATGCTGGTCCCACCTTGGGGTGTATCAAGTCCCATGGTGGCGGCCCGACACAACCTTAGAATGCACAGGTATGCTACTGGTGCCCAGTGCTTTATTTTTCTGCGCCGGAGTGTGTGCACGCCCGCACCCCGTTAGAACCTACACTGCTACACCACCGCCGTCGATTTGACCTCTTACAATCAGCCCAGTAATCGTGCCCCACCCTGCCTAGTTTCAGGGTATCCTGATACACCTTCTAGGGTTACTGCTGAAAAGGGTCCCCCGTTACTAGGTTTTCTATCTCTAGCCAACATGCTAAGTTGGTTAAGTGTTTTCTAACCTAACCCCCACCAGTCCGTTTAGTTTAGCATGTTCCATTTTGATTAAGTCTTTAGTTCACTTAATCCTAACAATTCTGACTCAGCCTTAATTGTCTTATTAAGGCCCTGACCTCTCACATTAGACAGGTATTGTTGTGGCTGCCTGTTGCCGGTTGGTTCCGGGCAGTCTTACGCCACAACTCAGTCTAACCTCGGGTCCTTATTGGGCTCCATGTTTAACCTCCCACATTGGATAGGTATTGTTGTGACTACTGGACAGCCGGGCGGTTCCGGGCAGGTTTACATCACAACTCAATCCAACCTCGGGTTAAACACATCGTATTTTCTACATTTACATATTTTGTCTTTCTTCTTTATTTATATGTAAATATTTGCGGCCCATTATTAAGTTAATGGTGTGAAGGTTACACCAATCATGGGCCCAACCCATACTTGAATTTGGGCCCTCTTACTTTAGTTTTCATTTATTAATTAGTTTAGCCCAACGCTATTTTCCCCCGTTTAATACGTTCGTTTATATGTTGGGTTTAACCTTTTTAAGCCCAACTTAGCCATGCGAAAGAGGGGAGGCTTAAAGCGTGATTACATACACAAAAAGGGGATGGTGAGCGCATGAACTTGCAATGTGACGTTGGAACTACAAAATAGAAACTGGTGTACTTGCATAGTAGTAACACATACTTTGGTCATAAAACATAGGTGACATGAATCAAACCATGTAAACTTGTAGTTGAGATAATCTAAATTAGGTGTCACATAGTCTTAACTACAACATGACCTATGTTCTTATTTAGGCATAATGTCAAACATAAGCAAATCATGTTCGTAAGGTTTCTACATGTTTACAAAGGGGATTACTTTTGTTACTAATACAAAAGAATAGTTCAACTTAATCATGATTTAAGTCTAATCACATAACGATGGTACAAATATACTTATGCATAAATATTCCTAAGCATGGTGTTTACTTTATTCAAGCAAACTTGCAAAAAGGGATTTTTGAGTCTAACCTAGCCATGTCTCACATATGTCGTCACATAATTCTTGCTAACAATATAGAACTAACATGGTTTTAATTATGCGAAATGTTAATCATAGCCTAGCCATATTCATAAGTTTGCAAATAGGTTTCTAGTACAAAACATGGCTTAATACATAGATCATGGTGCCAAACTTTTCAATATAATTTCATATGAATTATGATAATCCCAACCTTATTCCAATTACTTCACAAAAATGATGTTTGTATAAAAATACACATTATGATGGCATAGTAACAATATCCCAAACTTGCATGATTTTCAATTCAACAACTGCATACATGTAGCTTCAACATAAATTACATATTTTGCGAATATCCAAACGTCATACTTGCATAAAACTACCGCATGTAGTTTTTCATAATGAATAACATAATTCAAGGATATCCAAACGTATACAATATTCCAACGCCCAAATATGAATTACTTTATCGCCACAAATCAAGTATACATATCAACACAATTATTTGTTCATACCAAAGTAATACTCTACTTACAATCGTTGTGGCGAATTCTCTAATTTAGAAATTAGAAGATGCGACTTCTTGTTGATTTGATTTGATTGAGTTGCTTGAATTTCTTTAGGCTTTAGAATTTTCCCCTAACCCTCTCTCCAATTTGGTGGCTACCCCTAGTCGTTCCTCAGCAACATGGCGGCTTTGTTCTTATTTTTGAATGAATAGATTAGGGTTAGTCTAGGGTTGTTTTTATAGGGGTAATGAACTGATTAGAGCCGTTGATGTTGCTTGGTTAGATCGTAGCCATTCACTCGAGAGAGAGACCAATTAGAGCCTGCCACCTAGCCCTAATGACAAAGCAGACCACAGAAAATCGGCCAAACACAGACCTGGCCAGCCATGTTGGACTGGGCTCGACCAGGTCGATACCCCTGTCGACAGGGCTGTGGACAGCCCTGTCGACATGGGTAGCCCAGGTCGACAGCCCAGTCGACCTGGGTGGCCTAGGCGGGTGTTTATCCGCCCTGGCCCATTGGGCCCCACTTCGGAATTTTTAATTGTTTTATTCTGTTTGAATTTTAAACTTAATTTAAAAACTTCCGAAGGCCATATCTTCTTCATACGGACTCCGTTTTTCGAAAACTCGGACTCTATTTCGCGTATTTTTCCGAGACGAACGCAATGGCGTAACCCGTTTCCCTTAGTTCTTTGATTTGAATTTGATTATACTTTAATTTATGAATTTCACAGTTATAGAATTCTCGGGGTGTTACATATACTCTAGCAAATTCAATTTTTTTTGATCAAACTTCTTCTCTATACACTCTCTACTCCCTGAATCAAGTGCTATTGAAGAGTCATAGGGCTACTTGTAATTGCCTGGGTTGAATAAACCTTGTTACGTTGAATCAAAGACGAATCGGTGTGTTCTTGTAGCCATGAAATTGAGGAAATAGGAGTCGGTGTGTCCTTGTTGAGCCATGAAATCAAGGAATAGGTGTCGTTGTCTCCTTGTTGAGCCGTGAAATCAAGGAGGTTGTATTTGACTATTGGAAATAGTAATTCGTTGTGTGGGACTAGACATAGTAGCAGTCCGAACCAGCATAAAATCTGGTATGTTCTTTCCTTTTCTGGATCTTTATTTCTGTTTATTTTGTATTTATGTTTGAATCTGTGTCTGTGATTGTGTTTGTGGTGTTTGATTCATCCCGTAGTTCACTTTAGTTTTAGACTGTGTTTAAATTTGTACAAAAACTATTCACCTCCTCTAGTGTTTGCTTGGCCTTAACGTTCCATTCTGCATTCCCTAACAGGATAGAGTGAGGGCATTCTTTGAAGTCGGGATATGCACCCTTCATTGCTTAGCTAGTTCTGTCGCTAATTTCACAAAGTTGTTAATGGAATCAAGTGGGAGGTGAGAGAACCAAAGTAAAGCGGTACCGGATAGGAAGACCGGGAAGCATTTGCATTTGGCTGGGTCATTACCTCGGCTCGAGTCCATTTGCCATTTATATCGATTCAGTAAGGCACAAGGATCGGTGGTGCCATCATAGAGTGGCATTTGCGACATGTTAAAGCGCCATGGCCATTCGGCCTCATTTACTCTTCTTGTGAAGGGGTTGTGCCTAATGTGAGCCTCCTATGAACCATGTGTGTCCCCTCACATTTCCCTCATGATCTGTCGTACCATGTTGGGAAGATATGTTCGATGGGGATCTTCCATCAGGACATATAGATTTTGACGGGGTTCCGGAGTCCTGTTGCGAGGTCGCCTTCTATGATGAATGTCCTGGTCAACGTCTTCCAAATCCTCAACATCTATAATTGGGTCTTCATGTAGACTATAAGGCGGAGTGGGTCGATGTGGATCCTGTTCTAGAGGAGCGTGGGCTGCTAGAATAACAGGTCCATCGTCATGATCGATGACCGTAGGGTTGTGTTGAGGAGGGCTTTGGTTGGTCAGACCCGGTCCGTCATTGATGATCAAGCGAGGGCGGTCTCGGTGTTGTGCCCCTCGCTGGATGTGACTGTAATTCGATCGCCATTGCCATTCCTTGCCATTGGCATGGCCGTTGCAGTTATTAAGGGCATTGGTGTGAACGGTGACATTGTTGATGAGGCTAAACCTCCCCCTTTAATGTGGAACCCCTCGACTTAGAAGAGGAAGTTTCCGAGGCAGTTGGTCGAGGTCAATCATTGTTTCGAGCCAGTTGAAGTTGAGCGATGACGCGCTGACTTTCTTGAAGTTGTTGCATAAGATCGATGTTATTCTTTAATGCTTGATTAAGCTTGACCGCTGTGTTCTCATATTTTTAAGCGAGCGCTCGGATCTAAGCTTGTGTCGTGGGCGCAACGGGGTCCACAACAGGAGGGACGTCTTCATTAGTGGCCGAGATGTTTGCAGGTTGAGGTTTTTGGGATGTCCCGGCCTCGTCTACGACTGAAGTGTCGACAATTTCATTCTTTGGTCGCTTTGCCATCATGAGTGGACTCGGTGGCAGGTTTAGCAAGGAACATCAAGCTTGTCGAAGGTTAAGACGACAGTGTGCGGCAAAGGCGCAATATCCAAGTTCTCTCAATGAAAGCACCAAATGTTGATGGCAAAAATGTCAAAAACACCAAAGATCCCTATTACTAGGAATTATTGTTTTGGTTGCAAGACAAAGTAAAAGCAAGTGGTAAATGACACAAAGAATTTATAGTGGTTCATCCTCGGCGGAGGCCTATGTCCACTTTGGAAAGGTGTTGGAATATTATTAATCCCTCAAGAATTACGAAGTAGAGGCATGCTCATGGAATCTCATTACATTCACTTTCATAATTATCATATGCTAAGTATTTAGGAAAAAGGTTATTTAATCCTTATTCTACCTCAAATAAGAAATGCAATTAATGAGGCTCATGAAGCTCTATGGAGGTCCCAAGTGATAGAAATCCAGCCCCTTTGAAGTGTAAGGATAAGGGCTATTTATAGGAAAGGGGTTAGGTAGAAATGTGTAGGAGTAGGTAAGAATGGGGGACCACATGCAGAAATTCGCACCCGCCACTTGCACTGCGTAAAATTCAAACCCGGCCCTGGGTGTGGAATTTTGCACCTGTTGGGTGCGGAATTTCGCACCTGCTGGGTGCAGAATTTAGCACCTACTGGGTGCGGAATTTCGCACCTGCTAGATGCGGAATTTCGCATCTGCAGGGTGTGGAATTTCGCACCTGCTAGGTGCAGAATTTTGGCACCTGCTGGGTAAGAAATTTCGCACCATCTTGGGTGCGAATCCGCCTCTCGAGGTGCGCAAGGACCGTAGATACGGACATTCGGGGCTTGTGATCCCTTTACGATTTGAGGCCCTGGTTCAGAAATGTGTTTTGGGCGCTACGAGGTTCTGAGTGGCGTGGTCCGTTCTCGATCTTGTTTCCGTCGCTCCTGGGCATCCCTCTCGGCCTTTACTCCACACGATGCATTGATTTAAGCGTGTCTGATGTACTTCTGGGAACCGGACCAAAAATCCGGTTAACACCTAATATAATATATACGTAGTTGCCCCCAACATTAAGTTACACCCATTATACCCTACTCGCACGGTCTCCGCCGTAACGCCATAGAAATATACACACGGTCCCATATCATATGTCGTAATGACGTACGGATCTTTGTATAATAACGCTACGTTCCACATAGAACTTCCATCACCATGCTATGTAAGCGTATGGATTGCCACCTTTGATCGAATCAGATTCCATCACAAAGTAACTCCCTAGTGTCTACGATACACCAGATGGAGTAGACATGCATATATCTAGACAATCTCAGGTATGTATCGTCAATCATACTCGATGATACACCATCCTGAAATGGTATGCATGTATCCGCACATATTATCTATTATGCACCGAATTCCATAACAGGGCTATATCAGATACACGGAACTCGATCGGGAGCCTTTTCCAATATCTGTATAAACAGATGTTGTGATCCACATTTTCATAGTGGTTAGGTCCCACCCGACGTAGCCCAGAAAAAAAAATCCTAATTGGCCTATCCCTCAACCAAAGCCTTGATAGTAATAGGTCGATTGTAACACCCCGTTTTTTCTATGAATACTAAAATTAACAAATCTAAGAACAACTAAATTTTAATAGAAGAATTTAGGTAAACGGGTTACACCATTACGTTCGTCCCGGAATTCTGCTTGAGATTGAGTCCGAGTTTGTGTGAATCGGACTCCGTATGTAGAAATTATGGAGTTCAGAAGATTTCAAGAATAAATAGAAAATAATAATTAAATAATAAATCTAGTTCAAAATTCAAAATTCAAACAGAACAGGCTAAGCGGAAAAATTCCTGCTTAGGGTGTTGGCCCTCCCAGGGGGAGTCGACATAGGTGTCGACCCCCCCGTAGGGAGTCGTCCTCTTTGAGATCTTCTTCCTGTGACAAATTTCTGTAGTCCTGAGCTAATGTGGCCTTCTCTGATTGGCCAACAACTAATTTATGAGGTGTTAGGGCTTATGTGTCATGCTATGGTTGGCTGGATGACACATCTCTTTGGTTTGATGGGTCTGATTTTTCCTAGACTAATCTATAGGCTAGAATTAATCCTAGATATCTTTATATACATAGCCAAACCTAGACCCTAACCACATAAATCTAAGACTATGGTGTTGTCATGCTGTTTGTCTACAAGCTAGCTTAGCCTCCTTCATCTTCTCCGAACTAGAAAAATAAATCCAAACTAGTAATCGATTAGAAGAACTTCAAATCAAACATCTACATCAAAGGATAGCTTTTCAAATTCAGAAATCAGATCCCAGAATACAAGATCCATCCTTTTATGTAAGTTTAGTTATTATTTAGATTTAAACATCTAATAGAAATCATGGCTGTAATAAACGGATCTAGAACGATGCCTAATTCTGATTCGTGCCTATCCTTTTGTCTAATCTAAATTGCTTATGCCTATGAGACTATTGTGATTGATGTAATGGCACCTATCATGCATATGAGACTGTTGGACTGACATAATGGAACCAATCAAGCCTATGAGACTGTTGGACTGACATAATAGAACCTATCATGCCTACGAGACTGTTGTACTGAAGTAAATGAACCTATCATGCCTGTGAGACTGTTGTAATTGATAGGATATAACTTTTCATGTTGTACAACCTATGCCTATGAATCTATTTTGATTTATCAAATGGGACTTATCATGTTGTACATTAAATTTGTAATTCTCTTAAGTCCAATTCTATCTAATCTTTATACCTATGGTGTGAATTGCTTAGCTTGACTACACATAATTTTATTGTACAACATTGAAACATGATTCTTGAATTTGGTACATCTTTACATCCCTATTTTTCCTTATTTCAATTCTTAGGCTCCTTCTCTATTTTTCCCCTTTTTACTTGCTTTTGTGAATACTAAGTTCATTCCGAACTTAGATTGAATCTCGTTGTACGTGCGATTATAATGCAGGGAAAGTTGGGTATAATTTAATTTATTAAATTTTGGGCATAGCTTGGGAATGTGGCATAAACTTGTATTTACTAGACTTGTGGAAAATTTGACACATATATTTGGACACATATGACAAATATGTAAATTGGCTAAAGATGGACATGCCTAACCCGAGGTTGGATTGAGTTGCGGTATAAGACTGCCCGGAACCGCCCGGCACATCCAACTACCACAACAATGTAAATCTAATGTGAGTGGTTAGCACATTAAGGCCCAAAAACCTGAGGTTAGATTGAGTTGCAGTGTAAGACTGCCCGGAACCACCGGGCACATCCAGCGACCGTAACAATATAGATCTAATGTGAGAGGTTGGTGCTTTAATGAATGAATTAAAGCTAAGGAACAGACAGGCTAAGAATGGTAGGGATAATTTAATTAAGGCAACACTTAATCAATACAACATGTTAGCAAAACAGATGAGTGAGGTTAGTTAAATTTTTAGAACACTTAACCAATATAACATGTTGATTAGGAAACCCTAGTAACGGGGACCCATTTAAGCAGTAACCCACATGGATGTATCACGGTACCCTAAACTAGGCAGGGTGGGGCACAATTACTGGGCTGATTATAAGCGGTCAAAATAGCGGCAGGGGGTGCAGCGGTGTTGTTCAGACGGAGTATGGGCGTGCACGTACTCCGGAGTGGAAAAGCAGGCACTGGGCATCAGTAGTATACACTATGCATCTTGAATTTGTTTCGGGTTGCCACCATTGGAATTGATACACCCCATGGTGGGACCAGCATAGACATCTACAATCGAGCGGGGCAGAATGACACAAGTAAGAAATGCATGCGAGTAGAAACCGATCGGGAAAGGGATCACTTTGTTATGAACACATGATGGTAGTTGAAACATTCGTAGTAGGTACAGAGAAATGGAAATGAGTGTGATAAGTATATTCATTTTATCTTTTCCTATCTTATTTCTATGGTATTGTCCTATGTTCAGTTTATTCGTGTCATGATCCTTTTACTTGTTTACGTGCTGAATAATCACTGGACTTACCAGAGTTATGTCTGACCTATTTTTTTTGCCTTCTTTTCTTTCGTCCCCCACAAGGTCCGCAAGGAGGGAATTCTTCATCTTAGTGCAGACCTTTTCCAGTTTGAAGAGAGTAGATGTATTGCTTGGATTCTCTCTTCTTGGGCTATGGCTGTGGTTACACTTTTATTGGGGATTTATGCAGCTTTACTACTGTTTTATGCTTCTTTATATACTTGGAGTTTTAAATCAGGACAAATGTTTCATTGTAATAATTTAGAAGTTGGGTTTTGAGACAGTGCTTGTAATGTTTTGACTGAACCACACTATTTCTGAAATGATTTCAGTTTTCCACTCTTTATATGCCTGTCTTGTAAATTATCAGCGTCTTTTACCTAAAATGCTTCACCAAAGTTAATGCATTCCCTTTGTGAGTGACCTTAACTGAGGTGGGATATTTCACTTAGTATCAGAGCGATGGTTTACCAGATCAGACAAATGTTTTTGAAAACTATTTTTCAAAAAGAAATTTAAAGAAGCATTTTAAAGAAAAGTGTTGTTTTATCTTAAAGGCATAATCCCCAAAGCCATATGCATTATCTTTCTACCCTTTGTTTTGAACCTTTTCTTTTCATTTCAGCATGTCTGGGGATCTTAATCTTTCCAAAGGCATAACGATACCTAGCTGGTTCAGAAAGTATCTGGAGGCTAGGGCTAATGACGCATGCCCAACAGACGTTCCTCCTCCCCTAGCTGCAGCCGTTCCTCCTCCTCCTCCGTGGGTGAATGCTTTCTCGAAGATATGTAGGAACTTTCGAGCTCTGGGTGGATAGAACTTCAATGGGACTGAGTCGTTTGTGGAAGCAAGAAACTGGCTCAAGGAAACAGAAGATTTGTTTGTTATCTTCGAAGTGGACGATAGGTAGAAGATAAAATTGGTTGTATGGCTACTTAAGGACGAAGCCTCTTACTGGTGGGAAGTTACTAATGTGGAGAGACCAGTTGAAACTTGGGAGGATTTCAGAAGGAGATTTGAAATGAAGTTCCTCTCGCAAGCTGAACGAAGCCTACAGATGGAGAAGTTCTTACACTCAAACAGGGAAACCTATCGGTTAATGAATACATCAACCAATTCAAACAGCTGGCTAGATTCGAACTGGAGTTGGTAAACACTCCACATAAAAAGGCTCTCTATTTTTTGAAAAGGTTGAATGAACCACTGCACAGCCTAGCAATGTCCCATATACCTATGGGTGCGACTTTTGAGAAACTAGTGGACATGGCACTGTCACAGGAGGAAGACAAGGGTGGCAAGAAAGAGGCAAAAGTGGATGAACCTCTAGACAGGAAAGTGGACGGATCGCAGAATAAGAAGATGGATTCCAAGAAAGGCGGGAAGAATAACAATCCCCGTGACAAGAGGAAGTGTAAATTTTGTGGCATACCTAGGCATCTGATTAAGGACTGCATAAAGAAGAAAAGGAATATGGGTGGTTTCTTTCAATGCGGCAAGACATGGCATATGGCTAAGGATTGCCCAAAAAGGCAGGGGCAAGGGCAGAGGACTAGACCCACTTCTAGAGGACAAATTCACGCTCTCATGGCACCTCTGCAAGAAAGAGGTAGAAATATTTCTGTTGAGAGTTTAGTTTATCTTTCTGATCATCCATCTCGTACTCTTTTTGATTCTAGCGCATCGCACTCTTTTATATCTACTGCTTTAGTTGAATGCCTGCACCTAGATACCAGTACAGTAGAAGATCCCATGGTTGTTTTTAATCTAATTAGGGGCTCGGCTTATTTGTCCATGATTTGTTTGGATTTGTAAATTTCTATACTAAGCGTTGGGTTTAGATGTAATGCTTATGTTTTGGGTTTCACGGGTTATGGGTTGATTCTAGGCATGGATTGGTTATCTAGTAATGGTGCCATCCTCGTTTGTGAAAAGAGAGTGGTTAGACTTATGACTCGTCCCGGTAACACTCACGAAATCTCTTATAATCCCATGAATTCTGTTATGCTTAGTTACCTAGAATCTCTTGATGCATCTATTGAAAACTTGCAATCTGTTACAGTGGTCCGTGAATACTCGGATGTCTTTGAAGAGGTGAAGGGTTTACCTCCGAAGCGAGAGATAGACTTCCGCATATACCTTGTTGATAACGCAAAACCTGTTGCTTACTTGTGTCTTTGAAGAGGTGAAGGGTTTACCTCCAGAGCGAGAGATAGACTTCTAGCAACTTATAAACAGTAATATCATATGTTAATTGTATGTTTAGATCCATTTAATGATTTGATTAATTTTAAAATTTTTGTTTTAATGTTCAGTGATGATTGCTTGATTTGTTGTGGTTATATTGATTAAATCATTATTGAAAATTTTGGAGTTTGATTAGTTGTTGAGTATGAAATCGAGTTGTGCGCAAGTGTGAAGGTTAGTTGAAGTTTGGCAGTTTCAGCATATGGATCAGGCTAAATATTGACCACAGATCGGGCGGAAAATCGGTCAATGGAGTAGGCAAAACTAATTTCAAGAATTAGCCACAAATCAATTTCTGGCCTTTACAACATTTAAAAACGCTATAATAGGTATGGATCGGACAAAACTGCTGCATATGGATCGGGTAGTGCCATGAGGAACTACCAAGGGGCATGCACATGTGAAAAAGTTGGATCTGGCTGACTATGCGCTGGGTATCTGCGCATTTGACATGGACCAGGCAAAACAAATATTTCATACCATTTTTGAATGTTATGGTATGGATCGGTCCAAAGTACCAGAGTACGAGTACCAAATTGGCATGCGCATGGTGAAATACGTGATCTAGAATGGTGTGCGCTGTGGAAATCTTGGATCGGGCAGTACTGGCGGGATGGATTGGGCTAAATACAGTAGCATGGATCGGGCTAAATTCTATAGTATGGACCGAGCTAAATACCAAAGTACTCAGTGCCAGAGTACCAAGTGCCAAAGTACAAAATACCAGACGTGTTGAACATGGTAAAATTAGTGATTTTCCAAAGTGCGCGTGGGGGATTTACACTGTTTTCACAATACCAAGTGCCAGAGTACCAGATGACAGTGCTAAGTGCCAGGGAGTACCAGAATCGAACCAGGACATATATAGCATTTCAAAAATGCTGTAAAAGGTTGTTTTGACATTATGCCAGTTTTTCATAGCGAAAAAGCTTGAAATGTTATGAAATGCAGTATCGAGCAAACGAAGGTTGCTTTTGAGCCAAATGATTGTTCTAGCTTCAACACAAATTGAAGGAGTAATGTTTGGAGCGTCGTGATGTGTTCGTTGATCATCGTAATGCAGCGAATGTGAAGACAATTCAAGGGTGTTGAGTTGTAGATAATGATTGCTTGAGAAGGTTGCTTGAGCAATGCATAGCCGTCAAGGAGGACAATTAGAGATATTGAAGGCTGAGAGATTATCAATGTTGTAGGTTCTAGAAGGCTCAAAGAATGGGTACAATAGAGACGTCTAAAAGACTGGTTATATGGTCGAGTACCCTGGGTATCGTTGAAAGGCGTATGGAGTTTTTTTTTATAGAACCGTGATTACCATTAGCCCATGATGTATGGCAAGGTTGGCCATTACACGATTGATGATGGTTTCAAAGCGAGATAGGAAGTGATAGTGAGAGTCATTGAATGTTGGTTGTTTTGCTTGTACCGTCTCACGCAGATTGTCTGATGTCGAAGGAAATTTTTCTTGGGTTCTTGTCTGATGTTTGTTTAGGCCTTCGAGGCTTGTCCTTGGGGGATGTTGATCTTGACTAGGGTGGTTTACGTGAGATATAACGGGTTGCTATGATTTCCATTGTCTGGTAATTTTTGATTGCCATGGATGCATCATTGTTTTCAAATGTTTCTTGTAAAAGATATCATTGTTAGATGTGGGGAAGAAGGGTTTGGGTTCTCCCCTGGTGTTTCGGTAGTTTGTTTGGTTAATCTGCCTATTGCTATATACTTTATTGATGATGTTAGAAAGTTGTTTTATCACTCACTAAGACTGTTTTCTGGTTCAGGGTTTTATGTTTTCCACTTATTACCTGGGGCTGTTCATTAGGTTTTTGGTGGCCAAACTGAGTAACAAGTTACGGGTAGCATAGCTTAATGAGGCGAGGATGCTACGCGGTGGCAAGCAGGAGGCTGGCGTATTACACTTTACTGTATAGTATTTGTTGTTTTCCTTTGTGTGGAGTGTTGTAGTGAGCCGGATTTGTACAGACAGTTATGTTGTAATCCAAAGATGTATGGATATTCTTTCTAGTTGTTATGAAAGTTCAAGTTTCTACTCAAATAAGCTTCAATATTATTGCCTGCTGTATATGTTCTACTATATTTTATTCTTGCACTGTGAGTTAGACGATAGGTTCTGCATGCGCTATCTTGTCTTGATGATCGTCCATAGCTGCCTGACATGTCTTTCAGTGCATTACTTCCCTTATTAAGTGCATGAGTTATGGGCGATGGTCACACTCTCCTCCTTTTTCGAGCTTGAGACTGAAATGAAATAATGAAATAAATGATGGTGGAGTTAAAAATGTTTTTATTTATGCCAAATGATTTTAATTTTTGTATGATAGCAATGAGTAAACTGAGTGGAAAAAGTTTTTAGCAAAATAAAAGAAGGTTGTAGGTCAAATAAAAGGAGAATATTGTAGTCATTAGTGTGGTAGGGATAAATGTAAGCGAAAAAACCGCTCTTAGTTTTTGCTGAAGCATTAAGCTTTTGTTACATGAGGTTAAAATTATGGGTTAATACATGTTTGTATTGCATGCTAGTAAAACATCATTATAAACCACATTTCTAGTTTTGTGTACCATTTTTTGTTGGATTTTTCCGTCCTATACTAAATTTTTTGTTTTTTGACATCCAATTTCCCTAAATAAAGCAACATAAAATTGACCGTGACTGATAACATGTTGTGGAAGATAGATGCCGACGGTTGGAATGGTTTGTCCTTGTGATTTGTTAATTGTTAAAGCAAAAGCCATTTTAATAGGAAATCGTTTTCTAAATAAAGCGAAAGGCATAGAAACATTTTCTAATGGCCTTAACGGTATTCTAGGAATAAAAAATCTTGTACCGCTGAAATGACCAACAACAATTACTATGTCAATAAGATTTTTGTGAAAAACATGACATATTAACCATTTTCTACTACATTTTCGAATTTTAGGGTCAATATTCCAAAGTAGCATTATAGGAGATCCAACTTTAAGAATTATTTTAAGTGGAGGTTAACTACAAGGGAAGGAGAGTCGAGGATTTCATGTTGATACAAATTATTTGTGTCGTCCTCAACAGAATCAAATGAATAATAACTATATAAATTCAGAAACTGGAAATATGTTTATAACAATTATATTGATTTCCTCAACAATATCATTAGTCGGTCCTAATATTGATCTATTCATAATTTAATCTACATCATATAAAGATTCAGTAATTTGTGGGAATACATGGTTAATCAAAGAAAATAGAATTTTTATTACTCCAGGAGATAATAATATAATCCGGGAGTCTGATCATTTCATCTTACATGTATGGTTCGTTACCATTTCCAATACTAAGAAGAAAGGCAACGTATAAAGGGTCATTTATAGCACACATATTTTGGGTTAAGTGAAAACGACAACATATGACCCCACCCGTCAATAGTTTGAGCGTTAGTAGCATTCTCTATGATAGACAACACATGACAAAAATCATTGCCTAAAATGACGACTTTACCACCAAAAGGTTTGTCGATATAAGCCAAATCTCTTAGTGTTTTACCTACAGTCTCAAAGGCATAGTGATGAGCCACTGCAGCTTCATCCGATAAAATGACTGATGTTTCACATATCAGTTTTGCAAGATCAAATTGTTTAGGAATGTGACAAGTGGATGAGGAGTAATGTTTAATAGGAATTTTAAATCGTGAATGAGCAGTTCTACCTCCGGGTAATTCTATAGCACCAATTCTCGATGTGGCGACTACAACAACAATTAGGCTTTTACTATGTGAACGAGCTAAAATTGATTGGTATACATATGTTTTTCCTATTCACTATGGACCATCTATCAAAAAAACTAAAATTTCCATTTCATAAATTGATTTCATCGTAATATCAAATATTGCCCGTTGTTCTAAATTTAAGGAATTAATTGATTCAATGTCTTCTTGTGGCATTTCTACATATTTTCAACCAAAATAAAACTTGACCTATTGAAATCATTATCATACGTAGTAGAATTAAGAGGGAAATCGTAGTTAGATAATGATTTCTTGTATAGTTTGAGTAAGTTGTCAGGGTATGAAAACCAAAGTTGAATGAAAAATGCATTGTCAGTAATAGAAAATGTGTGTTGATAATCTTCTATTATGTATGTAGAAAGTCTTCCCCTATTTTACGTACATGATTTGGTTCAGAGTATACTAAAATTGTAATGAACAACCGTCTTTAGGCAGTAGGCTTATGTGTGTTAGAAGAAGTCCGTAAGCAATCATAAATATCATCATTTTCCAATAAACTTCTTTTTTCAACCGCTTCTTTATGTGTATAATATTGTTTACCGTTGATGGTAAGCAAGTTATTAAACGATGAGGGTCCTCTTACATATGTCAACAGTAGTCTCAAAAGATAACGATCACCTTTGATAGAGGACACGGTGAAAATTCTGCCTAATACCAAATGGTTATTTTTTCTACGAATCCATACCTTGTGTTTATACTCCGACCAATACTTCTTTGGAAACTGATGATAAAAGTAATTTCTTTCCTCTTCATCGTTTACATTTATAGTGAAATATTCAGCTAGCATACTTTTGGTTCTACTTTCATCATTCAATATGTCATGCAATTGTTTTGTGTAATTATTCGAAAGAAGAGAAACGTAGTTGTTCTTTCTTTGGAAGATGGATTTGTAGACCGATAACTGAGGGTGTAATGTTATTAAGCAGAAATTTAAATGTTCTTCATAAAGCCTCTGGTTCACAAACCCATCCAACATTAGGAAAATTAGAAATTTCATCTTCATTGGTGGAGGCAGAAACAATAACTGACATGCGTTCAAACCCCTTGTAAATATACATACAAAAATATTTTACTGATTTTATACTTGAACATATTTCAATATTTTTAAGGCAATCATATTTCAATGATAAATAGGGATTATATGGTACTACTAATGACTGTCAATTGTGGTTTCAATTGTTTGGTTATGTGCCATGTCGTCACGTCTCCTATATATGGGGTATGAGTCGTTTCCTTGTAAAGTAACAAATGCAAAGGATTTAGGGAACCCTTTTTGCATTCACCATTTTTCATGCAAATGGCATTTGGATTAAAACAACCACACAGATAATGAATCATGTATTTGTCAACATTCGTATATAAATACGGTTCTAAATGTTTACATGGAATTTCTGCTCTAACCACAACATCGTACTTATTGGGAGTAGCAATCTTATCATTCTTGGCTAGAATAAGTAGAATATGTGAATGTGGCAAACCTCTTTTTTGAAATTCAGTAACACATACATGTGCAATAAATTTACCTAGAATGCCTTTGAAAAATAAATCAATTTTTTATTATTATAATTTTGCACAAAAAATTCTAGTTGTTAAATCTAGTCAATCTTGCGGTTGTTCACCAGGAAGCAATTCGCTAGTAATTTCATCCCATTTTGCATTACTTATAATAGTAATAAAAAAATCAGGATTTCTATACCTTTGAACTACTGCCATTACATCATGGTAGCGGTGGTGCATACACCATGGACTAGTAATATGAGATGCTGGTAGGATTTTTTACAACAATGTTAGCTGAAATAGTGAGATGTATAATTAGAAAAAATAATTATAATTAATAACGTACCTGTAGATGTTTCTTGTGACGACCGCCCTTAACCCCTGCACTAACAAGAGGAATAATGCGATAAAAGGTATGTCAGGCAGCTATTGATGATCATCAGAGTAGGTACACATCATTGGAATTTGTCGTAGAACTCACAGCGCAAGGATAAAATATAATAGAACATATACAATAGGTAATAGTAGTAAAGCATCATATAGCAAACTTTTCAAACTATCACAACATCCTGAAAGATTATCCCAACATCATAGGAAATATCAAGTATGTACATAAGGCCTTACTACAACACTCATAGAGAAACTCAAACAGCGGAAACAGAAATATAAGATAGTAGTAAAAATAATACGCCAGCCTCCTGCTCTCCTTCGCATAACAGCATCGTCCTCGCTAATCACCTATCACCTGCTACATAGTCTGGCCATCCACAACCGGATGAACAACCCAAGGTAAAAAGAGGAAACATAAAACCTTGAGACAGACAACAGTCTTATTGAGCGATAAAACAGCTAATAAGCTTCAATAATAAAGTATATGAAAATGATAGATAAACATACTAATCTACCCACAACACCAGAGAAGAACTCCACCTCATCTTCCCCACATCGGACAGTGATAGCCTTTACAACAACAACTCAACCGTTCATTCATGGGAACCAGAACATCCATTCAATCATGGTGAGCACTCATAACATCCAGTTTATATATATCTCATGTAAACCATCCTAATCGAATTCAACATCCCTCAAGCACAAGCGCCAGAGGCCGAAACCAATATCATACAAGCACTAAAAGAACATCTCCTTCGAAGTTGGACAACCTGCATGAGATGGCACAAACAGAACAACCAATCTTCCATGATAGACTCTGGCTATCACCACCAATCCTGCTTTGAAACCATCATTAATCGTGTGACGGCAAACCTTGCCATATGTTAAGGCCTAATGGCAACCCCAGTTCTAGCATAAGCTCATATGTCTAAACTTGACAGTGTCCAACCTTGACAACTAAGCCTTTCTACAAGGCCCAGGGTACTCTACCTACAACCGGTCTTTTAGACGTCTCTAATGTACCCCTACTTCGAGCTTGCTAGAACTTACGACAATGATAACCTATCGACCTTCGCATCTCTAGTCATCCAACCTGTTGACTCTTCATAGCTCAAGCAACCTTCTTAAGCAACCATTTTCCAACTCACGACCTTTGATTTGCCACCTTCCTTGTTGGTCTACACCGATCAACGTACACATTCAACACTTCGAATATTCCCACTTCAATGCTCCTCGAAGTTATCACCGTCCTCGAACCAAAGAAATACAAATGATAAGGTCCAAAACAATCTGTAGAATCACATCAACTTTCTAGATAAAATTAACCACAACACTTATGCCACCCACCATAGCGTTTAAAAGCGCAGTTAAAACCACTTAAATTACACCAGCCGATCGACCTTGGACCGACTGACCCGATCCCTTTTTGGTTGCCGTAAATAACAATCTTCTCTTTCTCTATGTTTGACCGACCCGACCGGAAACTGAGAAAGACCGACCAACCACTTTGAGCTTGACCCTCACTCATTATAACTCGACTCACCTAATCATGTAAAGGATGACTGGCCTGATTTTGAAGGCTCGACCGACTCTAGCGTGCTCGACCAGAACTGATGCCCAACCCGAGCGCGCTTGATCCTGACCAAGTCGTGCTCCATCCACACATGCACGACCGACAAGAGAGAGATCGACTAGCATCCCTCTGCGTGACCAACCCGACCCGGAGACACCAACCCAATCACTTCTCACGCCACGACCGACCGACCCTCCATCCTTGGTTCTCCCGGCCCACATGTTTCACTCTGGGGCTCGCTCGACCAATCACTTTTCTGCCTTGATCCCCAAGAAATCCACTATGGTGCGTGACCCACCCTATAAGTGCAACCCAAAACCTGCATCACTCCAATGCAACTCCAATTTCGACCAAAATTTCGTCATTCGATCCAATCGACGATAATGACCCAACCAAATTCATTCAATAAAACCACAAACATGTTTTGAAACCAATAACATCACCAATTTGGCAATTTCATCAATAATTATGTGAAATTCACCAAAATCACCATAAATGCAAATATGAACAAAACTATAGATCCATCTTGCATAATCATATGGAATAGCATAGAAATTACCAGTTTCGAACTTATTTATTGGATCCTATGGTGATTCATATGATAATGGACTTACCAAGGTGTAGATCGAAGAAATCAACTTGAATTTGTTGAAAAACACGAACAAACACTCATATACTTTGCTGAATCCATGTGAGAGATGCATATCACTCATAAATTCTCTAAAATAAGCTAAAATGATAGAAATATAAATCCGGGCAGCAAGCACCTCACACCAATCCCCTTGATTCGATGAATTCTTGCTTCAATTGATGTATATCTAGCCTCCAATGGTGTAGATCAATTATTTCCCTCCTTGGATTTTGATTTTTAATGGTGGAAAGGTGTTAGAGGAAGGAGTACAAGGCCAACAAATGAGATAATAGGAGAAGTAACCTATTCTCCAAACCCCTCATCCCCTATTTATAGTTCCCACTAGCCCACTAATTGGCCTCCCCAATTCAGCTCATTTTGGCTTCCCAAAACTAGGACATCCAACTGAAAAACCTTAAAACAACGATTACTTCCAAACCGCTGAGCCAAATCCTTAATGTAACCACTCTACGAAAAGGCGAGCATCATTTCCTTTCCAATGGCACATGTGTCATTGCGTAATTCAACATGAATCAAAAGCTATGCCCTATAAAAGATAGACAAGGGAAAAATGGTCATGAACAAAATTGGTAAAATTATGGACATGCCTCACATCCCCATATACAATATATTAAAAGATGAGAATGATCCAATCCTTAGGGAATAAAATAGAAATATTTTACGATCCTCCGATGCGTTAAATGCAGGCTATTACATTCTCCCCCTTAAGTATTCCGCCCTTGAAATTCCAAGCAAACACATGCAACCACAACAATTCCGCAAGCCTAACATCCATCAGAAGCCAATTATATCATCTGAACTTACAACCATCAAGCCATGAATCCTTAGCCTTATCCTAGCATGCGGAATTCTAATGATAATACGAGATTAAAGGGTCCGGTCGACGAAGAGTTCCAGATGGGTCGCCCTCATGTCTCTTCCGTCTCCCACGTACAATCGTCGCTATCTTCACTCCATTATACCTTGACTAGTTTAACAGTCTTCCTCCAAAGTTGTTTCATGTCATTTCCCACAATATGAAGCGGCTTAAAAGATTTCGCAACTGCGGTCTCTACATCTAGGTCTTCGTATTGCTCTGGAGATACCACCACATTTGAGTCATGCATTAACATCTGTAGAAACGATACATGGAACACATCATGCGCACTCGACATCTTCTTGGGTTACTCCAATCTATATGAGAGCATTCCAATTCGCTCGACTATTGGAAATGGTCCAACAAACCTGGAGCTAACTTTACTTCTAAATCGAACCACATGCTTTAATGGAAAATCTTCACGAAAACCATATCGCCAACATCAAATTCAAAATCTTTTCGGTGTTTATCATCATAACTCTTTTGGTGATCTTGGGCCGCCTTCATTCATTGTCGAATGATCTCGATCCAATCCGAGGTTTCTCTACTCATCTTAGGCTCAAGTACCAACTTATCTCCAGTTTCTAACCAAAAAGCTAGAGAAATTCACGATCCCCCATACAATGCCTCGTATAGTGCCATCCCGATGTTCAACTGGTAGCAATTATTATATGCAAACTCAACTAGATGTAGATGGTTTTCCTATGATCCCCCAAAATCTAACACACAAGCTCTTAGGAGATCTTCCAAAATCAGTTAACCCTCTCGGTTTGACCATCGGTTTGAGGATGATAAGCCATATTCAAACACATATCTGTTTCCAAAGCCTCTTGCAAACTTTTCAAAAATCCACTTGTAAATAATGGATCTCGGTAATTCACTATACTTTTTGGGACACCATGGAATCAAACTATCTATTTCACATAAAGTTCAGCCAGTGACGCCGTCCTAGTCGACTTGATCGGAATGAATCTTAGACTTTTGGCCAACCGATCCATAATGACACAAATCCCTTCATTTCATGCCATGGTTCTAGATAGTCCATCGATGATGTACATCGATAATTTCTTTCACTTCCATGTATGAACTTCCAATGGCTGAAGCAAACCACTCGACATCTTCTGTTCAGGTTTCACCAATTAGCATTCTGTGTACTTGAAATGAACTTTCAAGTATATCACTACATCCCCTCCCAGTAGTAGATTCGCTTCATGTCCTTATACATCTTATTACCACCGGGATAAAAAGTCAAATTCAAGTGATGACATTCTCTCAACCTTATCTCTGAATCCGTTGATATCAGGAATAACTAATCGCCCTTGCTTTCGAAATCAACCTTCTCGATTAACCTCGAACTCTTCATCTTCTAGTTCCAGTTTCTGGATAAACTCGACAAGCTTTACATCTCGCTTTTGGCCCTTGCCAGTCCTTTCGTTAAGGGTAGGTCTTATGGATGAGCTTGCCAACATTTCAGGTTCCAACTCGCATCTTGGCCTAAAATCAAACCTTGACAAATACTCGAGGTTCTTCCATTCCGAAAACATCGCTCATAAACTTACACGTCTTCGACTCAAAAAATATGCAATTGCATTACCTTTGCCAGGTGTATAGGCTATAGCAAAATCATATGATGTCAGACACTCTAACCATCGTTGTGCCAATGATTCAAATCATTTTGGGAGAAAAGATTCTTCAACGACTTGTGATCCGTAAATAACTCGAATCAAACTCCTAATAGATAATGTCTCTACATCTTCAAAGTAAACACAATTGCCGCCCACACCAAATCAAGAGTTGGGTAATTCTTCTCATGCGACTTTAGCTGTCGACTTGCGTAGTCCATAGACTTATCCTTTTGCATCAGTACCGCTCCAAGTCCAATACCACATGCATCGGTATATACCACCATCTCTTCATTTCCATTCGGAATGGTCAATATAGGAGCACTCGTCAATTTCTCCTTTAGGATCTCGAACGCTTGTTCACACTTTACATCCCTTGTGAACACTTGGTTCTTTGTCAATCCTGTTATTGTTGCAGCTACCTTGGAGAAATCATTGATAAACCATTGGTAATAACCGGACAGCCCAAGGAAATGATGGACATCTCTCGCATTCTTAGGTCTATCCCGGTCCTGGATTGCTTCCAATTCAGCGGGGTCAACCGGTATCCCATCTCTAGAGAAAACATGGCCTAAGAACCTCATTTCATTCTTCCAGAAGTGACACTTCAAAATCTTAGCCTTATGCTGATGCTTTCACAATTTTTCCATCATTACTCTCAAGAGCGTCTTGTTTTCTTCCTCATTCTTGGAGTAGACCAGAATATCATCCATGTACACAAGCATAAACTTGTTCAACTGATCTTTTAATACCCTATTAATAAGATCCATGAAATAAGCTGGTGCGTTAATCAACCCGAATGGCATCACCAACCATTCGAAGAAAACAGATGGTGTCCCAAAAGCAGTCTTTGGCACACTATCCTTTGCTACCCTCAACTGGTGAAATTCCATTGCCAAGTCCATCTGAGAAAACGCTTTGGCTTCGTGAAGCTAATCGAACAGTCGTCAATTCTTAGCAATGAATACTAGTTCTTATTAGTCACCTGGTTCAACTCACGATAGTCCGCACACAATCTTAACGAGCCATCTTCCTTGGTTGCAAATACGGCTGGTGCACCCCATTCAGAAACACTTCTCCGAATGAAACCATTCCTTAGAAGGTCTCAAACTTGCACATCCAACTCTCTCTGTCTCTTAAACTCCATCTACCTAAGAGGCATAACGATTGGTCTTGCACCCTAGACCAAATCGATCCTAAACTTGATTTCACGATGCGGCGGCTACCTTTTGACCTCGTCATAGGCATCCTCATACTCATTAGCGATTATCACAGATGACAAGTCTTCTTGTGGAATCACAAGCAAATAAAGATAGCTAAGAAAAGACACCCTCTTCGCACTTACACCTTATCAACACCTTTTTCCCTTCCACTTCCCCAACACTCATCTCTGTCTTCTCGAAATTCACCCTTGTTGCATAGCTCTTTAGCCAATCCATGCCTAAAAGGATCCAAAACACAGCGAAGTTAAGAACAAAGCAATTACACAAGAAAGCGCAACCATGAATCGACAATACTAGACCACGACACAATATGCACAAAGCGGACGATCCCCCAACTGGATTAGTCACGATCAATGGTCTATCACAAATCTCGGGTTCCAAACCCAAGCGACACACAAGCTCGTTACAAATAAACGAATGTGATGCTCCACTATCAAAAAGCACATGAAATGAAACACCATTATCAGAAAGAGTAACTTGCACCCCGACACCCTTTCCCTTTTCCTTCACAGTAGGTGCCCTTGAGGAAGTTAGCACGATTTCCAAAGCATATATCTTCACAACTTGCTTGCCCTTAGCTGACTCTGAACAATCTTTCTTATCATGTCCAGGCTTCCCACACTTGAAGCACTTCTTATCAACTTTGGGATTCTTGTACTCACTAGCAAAATGGCCTTTCAACTAGTAGTTAAAGCAAACAACCTCACTCTTAGGCTTCTTTTGGCCATTCCTCCCTTTCTGTGGTTGTAGGTTGCTCTTCTTATTATTACCCCCCTACTGTGGCTTCTGTTCTTCCTTAGGTACAACAACAGACATCTTCTTAGGAAATAGACTTTCAGGCCTCAGGGCCTTCTCGACGACCTTCACAAAGATATCATCGAGGAGATCCATAAGCTGATTCCCAAGATATTCATCCAACTCCAAGACAAACTTCTCCTTCTTTTGATAAGGAGTATCAACATATGAACGAGCATACTTCGACAAGGCCTCAAAGTCAAAAATATAGTCAAAACTGGGCTACCATTCTGTTTAAGCTCCACGAATCTCTTAAACAGAATTGACTTTTGTACTGCGGAGATAAACTTTTCTTCAAATTTAGCTTGGAACAACTCCCATGAAATATCCTCTTCAGGAGTCCCAGGCGTGACAGAGTTCCACCAGTCCATTGCTCTGCCCTCTAACTACCTTGATGCAAGCTTCCTCTTTGTTGCATCATTAATGCCCAAGTCATTGGAATTACGAACATAGGTATCCAACCACCTTTCAATCTCTTCAACTAGTTCATGGCCCTTGAACTCTTTCCCTCCCAGTGATGTAAATTCTTTGCACATATTTGCAAATTCTATATCTATAGGCACTTTGACTCCAACATCAACCGTAGCTGCCACCGGAGCGGGGTTCCTTCGAAGGTGTGCTTCCGTCATAGCTTCAAACATGGCCGGGTAGTCAGGTGCCCCGCTGTTACCCCTTGTAGGCACAGTTTCTTCTTTAACAACATGTCTTGTATAACGTCGACTCGTTCTAACTCTGCAAGTTAGAATGATTAGCCACTTACAATGTAAACTGCTACAGAAGTACAAACGCTACTATACAATATATTATCATATAGAATATATCCAATTGAAATTTACAAGTACGTCTCGCATACCTGATTACATCCTTGAACTTTGGCTAAAATCGTTAACCTGGCTCTGATACCAAATGTGACGACCGCCCATAAACCCTGCACTAATAAGAGGAATAATGCGCTGAAAGGTGTGCCAGGAAGCTATGGACATTCACTGGAGTAGGTAAACATCATCGGAACTTGTCTAGAACTCACAGCACAAGGATACAATATAATAGAACATATGCAACAGGGAATAGTAGTCAAACATCACATAGCAAACTTTTCAAACTTTCAAAACATCCTGAAAGATTATCCCAACATCATAGGAAATATCAAGTATGTACATAAGCCCTCACTACAACACTCATAGAGCAACTCAAACAACGGAAATTGAAATACTAGATAGTAGTAAAAGTAATGCGCCAGCCTCCTGCTCACCTTTGCACTACAACATCGTCCTCACTAATCACATGTCTCCTGCTACTTAGTCTACCCATCCACAACTGGATGAACAACAAAAGGTAATAAGAGGAAACAAAAAACCTTGAGTCAAACAATAGTCTTAGTGAGCGATAAAATAGCTAACAAACTTCAACAATAAATTATGAGAATGGATAGATAAACATACTAATCTACCAACAACAACAGAGAAGAACTCAAATTCATCTTCCCCACATCGGATAGTGATAGCCTTTACAATAACAAGTTAACCATTCATTCGTGGGAACCAGAACGACCATTCAACAATGATGAGCACTCATTACATCCAGATTATATATATCTCATGTAAACCATCCTAATCGAATTCAGCATCCCTCAAGAACAAGCCCCTGAGTCCTAAACCAATATCAGACAAGCATTCAAAGAACATCTCCTTCGACGTTGGACAACCTAAAAGAGATGATACAAAAAAAACATCCAATCGTCCATGACTAATTCTGGCTATCACCACCAATCATGCTTTGAAGCCACCATTAATCGTATGACGACCAACCTTGCTATATGTCAAGGGATAATGGTAACCCCAGTTCTAGCATAAGCTCCATATGTCTAACATTGACAACTAGGCCTTTCTACAAGGCCCGATGTACTCGACATACAACCAGTCTTTTGAACGTCTCTATTGTACTCTTGCTTCGAGCCTGCTAAAACTTACGAAAACGATAATCTCTTGCCTTTCGCATCTCTTGTCATCCAACCTGGTGACTCTTCATAGTTCAAGCAACCTTCTCAAGCAACCATTATCCACCAACTCAGACCTTTGATTTGCCACCTTCTTCGTTGGTCTACACCGATCAACGAACACATTCAATACTTCGAATATTCCACTTGAATGCTCCTCAAAGTTACCAGCATCCTCGAACCAAAGAAACATCAATCATAAGGTCCGAAACAATCTATAGCATTGCCTCAACTTGCCAGAGAAAACGAACCACAACACTTATGCCACACATCACATCGTTTAGAAGCGCTGTCAAAACCACTCAAATTACACTGGCCGACCGATCGACCAGATCCCTTTCTAGTCGCCCTAAAACACCAGGCTTCTCCTTCTCAATGGTTGACAGACCTGACCTGAGCCGGAGCAACCGACCCGACCTGGACAAAGATTGACCCACCACTTTGAGCTTGACGTTCTCTCATTATAACTTGACGCACCTGATCAAGCAATGGACGACCGACCCAGTTTTGAAGGCTCGACCGAATCTAGCTTGCTCGACCAGAACTGCTAACCAACCCTGGCACGCTTGATCCTAACCAAGTCCTGCTCCATACACACATCACGACCGACCAGAGAGGGATCGACCCGCATCCCTCTGCATGACCGACCCGACCAGAAGCAACCGACCCAATCACTTCTCACGCCTTGACCGACCGACCCTCCATCCTTGGTTCGCCCGACCCACTTGTTTCACACTAGGGCTCGCTCGACCGATCCCTTTTCCTCCAGGCCCGCTTGACCGATCCCTTTTCTGCCTTGTTCCCCAAGAACTTCACCATGGTGTGTGATCGACCCTACATGTGCGACCTAAAACCTGCACCACTCCAATGCAACTCCAATTTCGACCAAAACTTAGTCAATCGATGCAATTTACGAAACAAACTCAACCAATTGATTCAGTCCAACTAAATATATGTTATGAAACCAATAACATCACCAATTTGGCAATTTCATCAATAATTATGTGAAATTCACCAAAATCACGGTAAATGCAAATATGAACAATACTATAGATCAAACTTTCATAATCATATGGAATAGCATAGAAATTACTGATTTAGAACTTACTAAATTGGATCCTATAGTGATTCATATGAAAATGGACTTTCTAAGGTGTTGATCTAAGAAGTCGACTTGAATTTGATGAAAAACATGAACAAACACTCATATACTTATTGAATTCATTGAGAGTTGCATATCACTCATCAATTCTCCAAAATAAGCTAAAATGATAGAAATATGATTCCGGACAACAAGCACCTCGCACCAAACCCCTTGATTCGACGAATTCTTACTTCAATTGACGTAGATCTAGCCTCCAGCGGTGTAGATATATGATTTCCCTCCTTGTATTTTGATTTTTAATGGTGGAAAGGTGTTAGAGGACGAAGGAGCACAAGGCCACCAAATGAGAGAATGGGAGAAAACCTATTCCCCAAACCTTGCATCCCCTATTTATAGTTTCCACTAGCCCACGAATGGGCCTTCCCAATTTATCCCATTTTGGCTTCCCAAAACCTGAACAGCCAACTGAAAAACCTTAAAACAGCGATTCCATCCAAACCGCTGAGCCTAATCCTTAATGAAACCACTCTACGGAAAGGCAAACATCATGTCCTTACCAATGGCACATGTATCATTGCCTAGTTCGACTTAAGACTTATGTCATGCCCTGTACAAGACTGATAGGGGAAAAATGTTCACAAACAAAATTGATAAAATTATGGACATGTCTCACATCCCCATAAACAACATATTAAAAGATGATAATGATCCAACTCTTAGGGGATAAAATAAAAATATTTTACGTTCTTCCGATACGCAAAATGTGGGCTGTTACATTTCTCCTGCACTCAAGGCATCTTGCATACCTTGGTACAACTCTTCCATATTTTATTCTTGATTATAACGAATAAACCTAATTCTCAGGGTTTCAATTTTGACAAATATATCAACTACATATTGTAGAAAAAGGCGTCCGTCGAGCAGGAGAAGCAATTTATCTACTGCTCGTATCTAGAAAAACAAATGGATACATTCGATTTTTAATGTAGAGTATGAAGCAAAGAAGACAATGTTGCAAGATGTAATTTACTGTTGACATAGTAGTAAGGTTGTAGATATAGAAGTTGCTATAAATCCACGTAGGTAGGTACGAGTATGGGATACGAGTAGTTAAAAACGCAGTGTGTGTAAGATGACAAATTAGTAGAAAACATAATGGTGATAAAGGGTAATTAAATTTAGTGTTGTGTCATCACCATAATTATACATGTATAAGATTAGAGTAGTAGGATGCACAACTAATTTGATTGTCCCCATGGTCATGCAAGTTCAAATTCCAACAATGTTGTCCGTAAGGTAGCAAGAGTGGATGTTGAAGTGGATCATAAAATCTAGGTGTATCTAGAACTTGCTGTAAATTTTCACTTGTTATTTTGACAATGATGTGTCTACCCTGGAAATCATCCAATTCATCACCTACAATTATGCCGACACCTTGTGATGTAGTAGGTAGTTCGTGAAGATGACTGCTTATGATGATCTCTTTAATTTTTATTCTGCAATAGTGCAGATCATCACGTTGTCCAAACTGACGTAGGACAGACAAGAATGGGTTAATCGTATCCAAAATTTTCTCTATAATCAGAAGTACATCAGGCCACACCATTTAAGTATCCAACTGGCGATTTTCAGACTCATGCTTTGTGTCGTAAAAGCAGAGTTATAAATATCATGCTCGGCTACCATCGACAGGTAGCGCACTGCTAGTAGGTGCCAATTTGAATTTGATCAACATATAAATCAAGTAATTATTGCGGAGCGGTAGGATGAAAAATATGAATATTACCATTTGAGTAACAGGTTTGTGAATTTTCAACAACATATCTTTTTGTCGAGCACAATGGATAAAAACTTGGTGCTGGTAGCATATGTTTACGAAATCTAAAGTTCGCCAAAAAAAAGTTTCTTTCTGAGTTATGTGAAGTGGTAAATGCCGAAAGAATCAGACCATACTCATTTTCAATTATTTCGGTATGTTGTTCTGCAGTTTAAATTCATTGCACATGGCTTTTTTCTCGACGGGTTGCCAACTGTAGTTCACTTGTAGTTGACATCCTAGCACATCGAGCTCGTTGAGTCATGCACATTTCTTCTCTCTACTTAACATCAATACGACAATTGAAAAGAACAATAAAAATGTTGGAAGTGAATAAGTACGGAAGAGTTAGTGTGAAGCAGAAAGTAATAAACGATGGAAGTACATGTCCAAATAGGAAAAAAGAAAGAAGAAACGATGCAGCAGATAAGTCGCACGAAATTTAATTTGATGTAAAAAAACATAGAATAAGGAGATAAACATGGAAATATAAGAGTCTTTTGAATAATTCATTGATGACTTAGTAAACAAAGTATGAAGTCAGACTGCCTCAAAAAATCAGTTATAAATTTGTATCAGAAAATAGGTGAGAAATGCAGCTAGGAAATAAGATAATAATGTATAGAAAAGAAGTCAGAAAGAAAGCACTGCATGTCTAACCAAATTATGGTGAATACTACTTCAAGTTATACAAACTGATATGTACCTTGTGCTAGATGTATGGGTGGTAAGGCAATTTCTCAATACTGACCATACTGAGTGAAGAAATTAGGTTCCCGAATTGAGTTGATTCAAGAATGTTCACCTGAAATGATAAGTGCATATTGATTATGATCTTCATTTTGTTCCAGCGTCGATCTATCAAAAGATAGATCACCCATTAGAGATATTTCTTCATTTGGGTCCTCTTACTTGAGATATTTCAATATCTTCAAATGAGAGTTGCGGTAGTAGTTGAGAAACTATGCCTCGCCATTAACATTGGCGGACAGTTTCTTCCACATCTGACTTACAGCAGAAAATCGCCGGTACTCTAAAACTGATTAAGAAAACCAATAAAACAGTTAGATGATAAAAGTGCCATCCTTGGAAAGTCATCAGAATTCAATCGAAGAAGAGAATTCCATCATTTAAGTCTTCAACGGTGCAATATCATTCAACTAAATATTTTATGTAAGGAATTCTCAATTCTAAGTCTGAGTTCAGTTTATTCATACCTTTATTTATTTTCAGTGTTGATCATGGGTAGTATGGTAGATGCTCGCGGGTAACCCTGAGGAAAAAAGGATAATGTTATATCTGAACTCATGTAGCTAAACCTCATACCGCAAATATGAAATGTAACGGCCTGGATTTTTGGCCAATTAATTTCAAATATTTAATATTGTTTAAATGTTGAGTCGATGATATAAATGGTAGTTATTGATTTAATAATTGAATATGATTTAATTTCAAGTATGTCGAATTATCATAATACAAAAACAAACATTATTAAATTCAAAGTTAAAACTGAATTGAAACGATTCAGACGATCGATATAAATTCTATTTGAGTATAAACGATAATCACAATAATATATTATCAAGGTGTGTTTGTTTTGAATTTGAATTATATTATATAGTTTTAAATTGGAACTCAAGAATAATCAATTAACAAACGGCATCGTTTTTGAAAAAAATTAATTTTATGGGGTCCGGAACGTCAAACCATAGCATTGTGTCAAGTTTCACTATGAATGGAGCTCATTTGTGGTCATTTGAGCTTGCAACCTCACGTGTATGTTTTGTGAGGATATTTAATTATTAACGGATAAGCTTAAAACCAAATCGATTAATATTCGAGATCAAATCAAATTAATTAGCAGTACTTCAGCCTCCCATACAGTGTATGTGTGTGCACCTATTCCTTCGTCGCTACATATATAATACACTTATTTAAACCAACCCGTGGCTTCTTTCTTTTCTTTCGTTAATTGGACTAAAAATCAAAAGATTCTATAAAATAAATGGATCACTTCATCAAAAAAAAAGTGAAATGGAATCGCGACTAACCCAGGTCGTTTCTTCTTTAGCAAAACAAATTCCGTCTTTTAATAATAAACAAGCGTAGTCGTTCCTCATAATTAGTCAACACAAGTCGTGATAAAATTCTAGATCCCAAAAGCAGTTATGATGCGATACTTCAAATTCGTATGCTCAGAAACAAGTGCGATGCAATTTGAATTTGCTGCTTTTCTCCAGCGAGGCCTAGGACTTGTGATATCGTGAGTCTTCAAATTTGAAATCTAAAAATAGATTTAGGTTCGGTGAGGCAGTTTAGTTCTTATATGTTTTTTTTCGGAAAATCGAATTTGGAAAATATCGATGCTTGAAGAAACTCACATGCCTGAATTGCGATGGGTTGGGGTGTGTGTGAGGATCCGATGGAGGTTGGAGGAATAACTAAAAGCCAAGTTCGGGTTCTAAAGCAATGCTGCGAGTTACTGATGTAAGATATGGGGTAAACAAGCTTAGAAGGATGAAGATAAAGGTGAAATCGCTGATTCCTTCCATTGAGAAGTGCAGTAGCTAGAATCTTGGAGTATAAAGGCCGCTGTGCATGAGTTTCAGGTGGAAAACATGATTTCTGGAATTGTAGGAGAAAATGGATTTTCATGAGGATTTGAGGATGATTGAGGTAATTTACTAAGTAAGTTGCTTTAGTAATTAAAACATCTAACGACATTCTGAATTATTTAAAATGGTATCAAATTTATAAATGCGTATATATATTTCTATAAAGTCATCTTAACTAAGGAATGTGTTACCAAGGGTATACGAGATTTTATCGAATAAAGTAAGTTGAGTAATTCGTAGCTGAGGATTGCAAAATCAGGATTTAAATTAGAGTCAGAATGGACCAAAATAAAATCAAGTTGAGTTTACTCGGTCTCTGGATTCGTTTATAATTCTTATTATAAACGAATTTTTATTTAAAATAATTTTTATATGTTGTTTGTTGACTGTTTGAATACATTAAATAGTTGTTAATGAAGTGTGGCTAATATATATATATATATATATATATATATACATATATACACATATATATATATATACATATATATATATATTAGTTATATTTAGGCTTGGTGGTTGTTGCTATTATATATATATATATATATATATATATATATATATATATATATATATATATATATATATTGGATATTTCCTACAGTACCATAAACGGTTGACCCTATGCGCCCCACAATATTTATAGTGGATGACCTTCTATACCTCGATATTCTTCCTTGAAGCGGGATGGGTATAATTTATGTTGGTTAACAATTGTGGATGTAGGAAAACGGGTTATATGGATTCAACTAGATTTCTTAAAATTTATTATTATTTGTTTTCATATATACTATCTTACTTGATGCTTTAGAAAACCTATGATTGGTAATTGGGTGTTTTGGACGTTTGAATATCACTAGCACTAAATACTGATATATAAAAATATTTTAAAAATGAATTTTAAGATTTAAAAGGGAAAATCTATTTATCTAAAATAGAATCTAAATTTCGAACGGGCTAGGAAATATTAACTTGTTTTAAATAATAAAAACAAGTTGTCAATTTATAAATGTTGTTTATAAATGAAATGGAATAATTTTCATGGGATAACGTGGGGAATGTAAATTCAAATGTGAATTTAAAAAAGGGAATTGAAATTAGTTTTAAAAAGAAACGATGAAATTTATTTCGATGTTCAGAATGTAAATTGACTTAAAACAAATCCATACTGATTTATGATTGGAATTCGACTGTGTCAAATTTATAAAAAAAAAATTATTTCCAGATAGGTTATTTAAATTGTATTAAATAGAAACTGAAATTAAATTTGAAATATATTATACAATTATATATATATATATAAGTTATTGTTAATGCTAAAAGCGGCACTAACACCCCCAAGGTGTAATTTTACACTTCACAAGCAGTTACGATCTAAAAAGTGGTAGCCACAAACAAAAAAGAAGGTAAGAGATAGGAATTCTAATACCTTACTCATTTTCTCTCTTTTTACAATAATCTCTCTCTACAACTTCTCCTTAAGCTTTGGATTCACTCGATTTCACCATGAAAATGGCTATATCACTTTAATTGTCATGATTGTTGATGTTGATCTTCAACAATTGGACTAGATGATCTTAAATGATTTAATGGTGGTTGAGAGGTTGAATCTACGGTTCGAAGAAGTTTAATGGAGGTTTGGATGATTTGGAGTTGTGGAGAAATGAGTTGGGTCGCACTTTGTGGGAGCAGGAATCAGTCCCTTAAATGGTGGTAGTAATGGGGTATTTATAGTTGTGGTTGGAATGAGGTGGAAATTCTATAAATAATACAGATGGTTCTCATATGGTGACTAACGACTTGGTTCGGTTCATGCAATGACCTAAAGCTTTTCCTTAATTATTTTGCCTGCTCTGAAATGTACACATGACCTTACTTATATTATGAAACGTTCCAATGCATGCTGTGCTTTACACATTGCCAGGTGTCCTCATATACAATGTTGTACATATGTATTGGGAATGACTCATTCTTCATGTATTGACGCACGACCTGCTTGGCATTTGACGGTCTAACCTGACTTAATTGTGAGGCAAATATGCTCAACGACCTAAACGACTCTTGATATACATATGTACACGGTTCTTCACGTGTGCTCCAGCGATCTATGTCCATACTCAAATATTTTTTAGTACCATCCGTCACGTTATATACACGATCAGTCTGCTGTTGACCAAAGCTTTATTCACCAAGACCGTATCTTATTTAAACTAGAACGACCTGACTACAATAGTCTGGAATGACCTGAGTAACCAAGCTTATGCCATGTGGCGACAACCTGGCTAATCTCTTACACGACCCGATGATTAATTGCTTAATATGCCTACGGTCTACTGTATAATGACCGAACTTATGGAGACATCTGATTCATGTCGTACGTGCTTATTTCTCCCTTCAATGGAATGCCAATATTGGTTTGCTTTATGTATAGCTGTTGACGTGTCATGGCTTTTGTAGTGTATGTTGATTCACATGAATTAGCCAATCCTTGTATTATTTATTCATGACCGACCTTTCTCAGCTGGTATCGCCAATCACATGCTGACGTGTCTTTCTCTAACAACCTGTACTATAAGTTTTCCATGCCAGCATATGTGATTCATTATGTTATACATACTGGTGGTGGTTTCTAGATATTGAGCGACACGAGGCTTGTTTACAACGAACTGCTAATAAAAACTCATATAAATCAAAATATCATTCCAGTGAAGCAGCCATCATCATTCCATGTATAAAGTGAACCAACCTATAAAGCATTGCCACCAAATATGCTGTTGTTGGGCGATCCATATAACAAACATGAGCAGATCCATGGTCTGACCAGTGCCCTATACAATGTATTAGATTGAAACTGATCTGTGGCACTTGAACGTCAATAATCTATTGCACATGCATTTGACTAATTATAATTGAACCTTGCTTTAAGCTGGGTTAATAGTTATAATAATAAAATATTCCAAAATATGAATTGGATTTCAAATAGATTTTGAAATGGAACTTGTTTTAATGTATAAAACAAGGAAGTAAATTTATAAACGATGTTTATAAATAGGGTGGATTAATAATCATGGGATAATTTGGAAATATAAATTCAAGCATGAATTTAAAAGGATTGGAAATCATTTCAAAAAGGGAACGGCGGATATTCCCGAATTTAGAATATAAACCGACTTGACATAAATCCAAAGGATGTATGATTGGAATTCAATTTTATCAAATTATATAAAATAATTTGTTTCAAAAAATTGGAAGTTAATTTATAATTTGAACTGTAAATGAAATTATAACTGACTTATGAATGTTGAATGGAATTATTGATAATTTAGGGTAATTGGAATTGTTTATGTTAAATGTAAAAACCCGGTTTATTTTATATTTAAATATGAAAGAATGGAATTAGAATTGATGTACATGATGTTTTAACGTTTATATTTAAATATAATTAAAATGAACTCACTACAGCACGATAGTTTGTAATTTGACGTTTTGAACTTCAGTTGAGTATATATAACTCAATATAAGTCAGGATTCTTTGAAACAAGAATCGTCCGGACCTACTGAGTGATAATTTTCTACTGAAAGAGAAAAATCTCGATTTTGTTTTATAGATTTTGAGTAATGTTAAAATCAAAT
The DNA here is from genome assembly GCA_030737875.1 of Allium sativum. Taxonomy (NCBI): domain Eukaryota; kingdom Viridiplantae; phylum Streptophyta; class Magnoliopsida; order Asparagales; family Amaryllidaceae; genus Allium; species Allium sativum. The sequence goes on from CM060920.1 coordinate 587,367,714, forward strand.
TCTCAGGAAAAACAACGCTATAATCGTTTATAAACAATAACAGATTATTAAATTAAGTAAAAGGATTTTAAGCAGATAAAAATCGTATTTCCATTAGAAAAATCCAGAATTGATTTATAAAACAAATATGAACTTAAATGGGGTAAATGAATTGATTTTTGGAACAAAAATCATATTTTTAATTATTGAATGGAGTTAATTAATTAGAACGATAATTAGTTCATGGGGTTTTGGGACCAAACTTAATCTTAATTGAGTAAATTGAAGTTGTGAATTCATATTCGAAATCGAGTAATAAACACGAGTTAGAAATGGAATTCGATTTATGTATAAGCAAATAAAAAATATGTATGAACGTGATATGTTCAAAAAGGAGTAAAATAGGCAGAAAGAGCTAATTAGAGAATGAATTAGCAAATTGAGTTAAAAACGATTGGGTTGAGTTGAATAAATTGGGAATGGTTAGATAAATGTTAACTAGGTTCGGAATGAAGTGTATGAGGAGATATAAATTGAATGCTTGACAAAAGAGGTACGTATTTAATTTAATATGAGATTTTATGAGCCTAATTGGCAAGCTGCTTTGCTTTTTGATTTTCTTTTTAAATGGAAAGGGCCTAGAGAGGCGATTTGTAGTTATACCGAATGACCCGTACAAAGGAGACGCTAGCAAATTTTTTGGATATTTAAGGAAATAGAAAAATTTAAGAAAGTTTGATAACTAGATATCGTCTTATCAATTATGTATGAAATTTAATTTGAGAATAAATGTTTAATGGAATTTTATACAAAAAAGTTGAAAATTTGAAATTAAATCTAGAGAGGTAGGAAGGAGAAAACATATAAACGTTTTAAAGTGAGTAATGGTTTAAAAGCAAACGTTTTACAGATTGAAATGATTTTGTTGATAAGAAGTTAAGAAATGGAGTTAAGGAAATTAGAAACAAATAGAAGATTAGTCGAGTTGAATGGCTTCCTGAGTGTTGATCTGATGTTGGTTTCGGCCATCGGGATTGATAATTAGAGAGTTGTTACCTTACTAATTTACGGTTAGGGACCAATGAATATGAAAGGATAGTGATATGTGAATAAGAAATGGAAACGTTTTCCAAGGTTAATAACGTATACTTTCTAAATATAGAATATAAATAGTTTATAAAATATGGAAATGTTTTTCAAGAATTGTGAGATGCCAAATGGGTTTTGAGAGATATATAGGGAAAATATGAAACTGAGAAATGGATAAATTAATAAGAAATTAATTTAAATATCTAAGTGTTGATTGATACTTGATCGGTTGAAATTACATTTGAAAATAGGATCGTTGATTGTATGGATGTTTTCCCTTAATAGTTAAATAACTAACTATCAAAGTTTTTGGACCATTTCTGTTATCAATACAGAGAGACCCGGATCAGGTTTTGTAACACTGCTTATTTTTAACAACACTAAAAGACGATAAATTAAACAATAATAAATTTAAAAGGGAAACAGACTATGTCATTGCTTCCGTCTCGAAATTTTGGTCGAGATAGACATTTGTTTTGCGTAAAACGGACACAGTATGCAAAAGTTATGGGGATTTTAAGTTTGTATATGCGTAGAAAAATTATATATATACATATAAGTGATATATGAGTCAGAACTTATCCAGAAAAGGGTACAAAAATAAAAATTTCATAAGGCGGAAAATTTCCCGCTCTAGAGGGTCAACCCCCCTAGGGGGTGTCGACACCGAAGTCGACCCCCCTTCAGGGGTGTTGAAAACCCTAGGGCTGACGTGGCTAAGTCGGTTTCTGGGACTAGCAGCTATAAATACATGGTCATTTCTCCTGTTTTCTTCACTGGAAATGATGGAGGCCAAATGCTGTTGGTGTATGAACTGAGACGGATCCTTTCTTCAAAAAAATTCAACTAAAGCTAATCAATTAGAGATCCAAGCGTAGATCTACAACCCAACAATCTTCTTTTCTAGTTCTATCTTCTTAGCCAAACACTGTGAGTTCTAGGTTACTTTAAGATTTAAATGATTAAAAATAGAACATGATAATACTGTAATTTGGATCTGTCTTGAATCATAAATCTATGTTATCCTTGGATCTAAAAATTTATTATGTTGGATCTATTTTTACAGATCTAATTCACTTGTTGTTAGTTTATCATGTCACCTTTGTGGATCTGAACCATTGTCTAAGTTTGTGGTTAATTTGGAACTAGCATTATTTAGACAGTTAAATCTTTGCCTAGTTATAGATCATCTCGTTGTGGTTAATTTCTTTCATTATTGGACATATGAATTTATTCATGCTTCTTATAACACCCTTGTAATGTTAGATCTAGTTTAATTATCACAAGTTTAGGGATCTACACTTATATGTCCACTTTATCACCATGTCAGTATATATACACATTTGTTTATGCCTTTTATGTTGGAATTATCACTATTGTCATCTTCCCATCACATTTCCCTTGTTTTGTTCATGGCTATGCTACTTCCTGGCCTAGATGCCACCAAACATATACGAATGCGTTAGTGAGGGAACGGGGGAAAATATTAGAATTGACATAACTTGGTCAATGAACATGAATATGGACATATAATTTACTCTGTACAAAATTGGGGAAAAAGGGGCATGGAACCTATGACCTATAATGACATAGGTGAGAATTTGGATAATAATGAAATGTCTAAGATTACAATTAGAAATTGTAATCGCGCTTATGACATGAGGTTAGGTTGCATTAGTGGTGGAAGTCTGCTCGGACCCGAACGACATATCCCGAAACCACTGTTGTTGAACCTAATGTGAGTGGTCTAGGTACACAAATACGAATCAGCCTAGGACACGAGGTTCCAACTTGTGGAAGAAGTCTGCTCGGACCCGATCGGCATATCCAGCATCCACAAGTTATAGGCTTAATGTGGTAGGTCTAGCCCATTATAAACCATAAATGTACATGGTAATAAATTGGACTACTTAACCTAATTTAATCCATCGGGATTGTATGACTATGAACTAAAGTTAGGGTTAAGTGAAATTGGTTGGACAGTGGGTGGGTAAGCAAATATAAGGGGGTGGGTAGTATTTACATATAGGCCTACAAACTTAACCCGATAAGGTTATGTAATTAAAGACACCTAGTGGCAAGAATAACTGGTAGAAAAAAGGGGTTATATAATTTAAGACATCTTTTATGGTAAGTATAACCTATGGAAAACCTAGTGGGGGATACAAGACAAGTGGGAGAGCTTGTATCATATTGTGTGGGACCCGTTTCAGTTAGTAAGACGGAGTAGGTATCAGGTAGAATACTCCGAACTAGGTCGGAGAAGGATCACACTTACTGGACTGATTGTAAGAGATCCAAACATGGAGGATGGTGTGGGCGGCGCAAACCGACCAGGCTATGTGCGTGCATGAGTCGGGCAGAAGGGGATAAGACGACCGTGACACCTATAGATATGGTGCTACGCATAATAGTGGAGGGTTGCCACTTTAGGATGTGATACATCCTATGAAGGGGCTGACATAGAGTATCTACGCGGATTTGGCAACCAATCAATTAGGGTAGTAGTTTGGGTACGCTTAGACGAATGCCTAAGTCTACCACCTTATAGTGGAAGGGATCATCTCACTCTGGTTATACTAGTAATATTGCAGAGTAATCATTAGAAGCGTATACACATTATCCTGTTCACCTTGTCATATCATCCTTTTACGTAGTTATCTCTCTCTTATCCACTTTATATGCCTGTCATGCTACTTTTATTTATTTACTTGTTAAAAGTAACTAGACTCACTAGACTTTATGTCTGACCCTTTTTATTTACTCTTCTTTCTTCCGTTCCCCGTTCAGGTTCTCAGGGCCTGAACACTTAGGCTTGACCGTGATTCTAGGGCTGTATATTGGACAGGAGAGTCTGTTGTCCAGCTCGGTCCGTAATTGTAAGATGTTCGGTCCGTATCCGTCTGATTCTCTTATAGGATAGAGCTTGGACACACTAGTGTTCAGTCCGATCTAAAATGTTTGATCTTTTTCTACTATCCTAGGATATATCGGATAGGACAGTCTGTTGTTCGGCTCGGTCCGAGGCTATATGATGTCCGGTCCGTTTTCGTCCGAATTCTTATAGGAAAGAGCATGTACACACCTCCGTCTGGTCCGGTACGACCCGTTTACTCCCTTAAGTGATTCTACTTACTTTTTGTTGGAGCTGCTGAGATGTATGGCTCAAGCTCCTATCCTTGTTGATATGCTATATTTTGTTTTTGGGGAATTTTATTCCTGTAACACCAAGTATTTTTAGTGTAAGATAATAAAATAAGAATAACTTAATTAAATATTCATAATTAGGTAAAATGGACTGCGCTATTACATCCGTCTCGAAATTCAGCTCAAGATAGACACCTGGATTGCGTAAAATGGACACCGCATGAATAAGTTATGAGCATTAGAAGTTTGTATACATATAAGGAGCTTATATGTATATATATATGTATATTAAATAAATATAACCCAAAAATTCAAAAATCAGTTCAAAAATCAAAATCGCGGGAGGGAAAGTTCAAAGGGAAAATGGACCGTTGGGGGTCGACCTACGGGTCGACCCACCCAATGGGGGGTCGACCTAGCGGTCCACCCAACCGCGAATCTGGAACCTTCTTTTCTGATGTGGATGATTCTGGTGTTTTATATTTTGATATGGGGGACCTGTTTCCTCCGCTACTCCTATAAATAAGACCCTAGGCCTAAACCTAAATCTCATAATATGGCGGCTACGCTGGAGCTCTGCCATTGCTCCTCCTCTCTCTCTCCTCGAGCATATTCAGAAATTTAGATTTCTAAATTAGAAAATCTTAAATTAAGATCTTGAGGGAAGAAATTGGTGTTTTTATTAAAAGGCGTTCAGAATTACATGAAAAGCAAGGTAACGTCCCAGATCCAATCTATTCATATTCTTCCTATTTTCTTTCCCTTCTCTCTTATAGAAAATAGTCGATCCACATTATTAGGTTTCAAATCAAATTAAAGTGGAAAGGAAAACAGTGGATGATAGAACGGAGCAGATCCAAAACTTGGGAATGCATGAAAGGTGAGTGGGTTTAAAATATACTTTTTGAATAATAGTACCTCTATCTTTAGCATTCCCCTTTTAATAAATTGTGAAATTGCTAGTTTAATTATAAATTGTTGTTATAACAAGTTGAGACGTTAACATGAATAGATCAGGAAATTCATATGTTGAATCTATTAAATTGGGGGAATGATTAGCATGATATAACGTAAAATTGTTAATACGAATAATTCATATATTGAATTAGTTGAAATGTTGGAATGTTTACATGTTACAATATTAATTTGAACATGTGGGAAAAATTCTTATATTGGATTTGTTGGAGTGCTAAAAAGTTTACATGTAAATTTGTCCCAATTATATACGGGGAATAATTGGAGTAAGAATATGATTATATGGATTCATGTTTACATAGAATCGAATAAATATGTGTTAGGGGCATTGATCAAATTATCTTAAATTGGATCACAAGTATAGAAAAATGATTTGGACGCAAATGGGATCATATGTAAAATATGAATTGGCATAATTCGAACAATATGAATTTAGATATATAATACATCATGAATATAATTGGGTAAATGGGCATTAACACCTATAAAGGAATAGGTTTAAATAATTTATTAATAACGAATGCCTAGGATTACAATTAAAAATTGTAATTGCACTTATCACACGAGGTCAGGTTGCACTAGTGGTGGAAGTCTGCCTGGATTGACCGGCATATCCAGCAGCTACTAATGTTGAACCTAATGTGAGAGGTCTAAGTGTGCAAATAAGAGACATGCTATGACATGAGGTTAATCCCAACTTGTGGAAGAAGATTGCCCGGACCCGACTGGCATATCCAGCATCCACAAGTTGTAGGCCTAATGTGGGAGGTCTAGTCCATTATAAACCATAAATGAACATGGTAATGAATTGGACTACTTAGCCCAATCTAATCCATAGGGACTGTATGAATATGAACTAAAGTTAGGGTTAAGTAAAAGTTGGTTGGACAGTTGGTGGGCTAGGCAAATCTAAGGGGGGGGGGGTAAATTTACGTATAGGCCCACAAACTTTGCCCGATAAATTTATGTGATTAAAGACACCTATTGGTATACATAACCGGTATAAATAATAAAGTTATGTAATTAAAGGCACCTTTATGGTAAGCATAACTTGTAGAAATGATAATCACCTATTATAAATAAATAACATTAATGAAAATATTGTGTAATAGGTAGACTTGTCCTAGGGACAAGTGAAGATTATAACTTAGGTAATAATAAACTAATAAGGAAATGGGATAACTGGCAAAATGCGGTAAGGAACACTTAATTGTAAATTAAGTAATCAACAAATGGGGAAAGACAAAAACCAGTTGAGAAAAGGGGGAAAATATATGAAATATGAGAAATTGTACTTAATTATAAATTAATGAATATGTAAGCTTGGAACTCTAAAACCCGTTAAGAATGTTTAGACTTGTCCTCGGGACAAGAGGAAATTATAACATATGTTATAATAAACGGGTAGAGAAACTTATTAATGGGCCTTAGTTAATAGAACTAAGTTAATAAATAAACAACGGTAAGTTGCATTGACAATGTAAAATGGAATTATGATTAAATGAGAAGGAATGAGGAAAACTTATGAAATAAGTTATATTTAATCATAAATGGTGAGTGGCATGTTAATTAGAAAACATGCGAAAAGGATATACTTAATTACATCTTAAGTAAAACATGTTATTGTAATGATGAAATCAACAAGAACATAAAAAGGGATTGTGGATTACAGACCTTATGCCACAATCTAGCGAATAACATGTGGTGGGCTTATTAATAAACTTAAGCGGGTTAAATTATATGAGTGAAATTTATAAGCAAGAAAAACATGGTAATTTGAATAAGAATTCAACATGAATGGGAATAACCACGTAACTGGCAACTTGATGAGGTGAGATAAGCGCATAAAAGAATGTTTAGATATAGGGTCTAACAACATGCAAAAGTAAGACGCTTAGACCAGTCCGTACGGTTGAGGGTGAATAACCCAACGGGGTAGATCATTGAGGTGTTATAAGGAACGAGGTGACCACACATTCGTCTGATTGTTCAGACGGCTCCAAAGGACTGGAAGGGGAAGCACGCGGCTTTCTGAGGTACGCAAGGTGGTCCTAGTAGTCCTCTGTGCGGCGGCAGATGTATTAGGTTGCGTCCACAGAGGTTGGGTCTGCGCAAAACTACTAGGTGGATGGGCTTTGACTACAGATGTAGCTATGCAGTCAGAATGCTGTGACGAGGTGACACCAGGGTGGTTCGGCGGTTGCCTCACGAGGAGGTAGAGGGTCACGACCAATAAGGATAGTAGACCGTCAGACACTCGTCATCAGCAGACAGTGGGATGCGTAAAGACTCGAGCTAATCCCAAGATACCATTTCCCCCTTCACATCTGGGTAAGGGGTTGAGGGGTGACGCCACACAGATATTTAGATTGTTTGCGTATAGGCAGTCACTTAGCTCTGGTGGTCTTTACTAGTTGAGGGAGGGGTTGTGGTGGAGCCATAGCCACCACGAAAACAGACCCTAGTTATATCTGTATATAGAGGCTGTTTAAAGACCGGCCTGGACAGATATGGAGAAGCTCCCGACCGAGTTCCGTGTTTCTTGTATCACCATACCATGGAACTCGATGCACATTAGAGGACGTGCGATTGAGGCATCGAGCTGCAATTTAAGATACGTATGGTGGACAGTCTAGATACATGCATGTCGGCTCTGGGTGGTGTATCGTAGACTTGAAGGCATTACTCCGGTATGAATTCTGATTCGAACAAAGGTGGTAGTCCGTACGTTCGTGTAGCATAGTAATGACATATATATGTGATATGTAGCATTGTTAAATAGAGATCCGTACATCACTATAGCGTAGGATGAGGGACTGCGTATATTTCGATAATGTTGCGGTGGAGACCGTGGGAGTGGGGTACCATGGGGTGTACCTTGATAGTGGGGGTAGCTACATATATACTATATTAGGTTAATCCACTTGAAAGTAAATAGGTATGACGTGTGTGTATGCCTTGAGTGCTGATAACACAAGTAACCTAATAAATAAGACAACATGATTGAACGATATATGTAGGATTATCCAAAGTGTATAGTTTTAAACCAATCACCTGAACATGTGTTCTGACCCCCTCCTCATAACATACTCGCTGGTTAGATTTATGGTAGAGACATGAAAGATTATTGCTTTGGATACTGGTTAGGCAGTATTATTAATACAACAAGGCTATACTTTGACTTATATTATATTTTATCCATTCCGTTGTGAGATATTTTCTGAGCCCTGACGTATTTTATGTCTCTGTCTTTTCTGCAGGATACCAGAGCAAACCAATCCTTGTTTCGATGGATTGGAATTTTGAAAAAAAAATCGGTCTGTTGGAATTTGGGTTGTCACATCTGGTATCAGAGAATAAGTTTAGGATTCCTATATAAATAGTGAGTGAACTTATTTGTTTTTTATATAATATAAATATTATACATGTGTACCTAGATCCAGGGAGAGACCCACTAAATAGAAAGAGCGTAATATAGTAAGAATTGGGATACTTGTTTTGTACACTAAAGGAATGAATAAGGAAATCTTAGACCCTTAGGTAATCCGGGTGGAGAGTGTACAATATACCTTGTATGGAAGGGAAGTGAATCCCATATAGTTAGTATTTTGGGTTAGTGGGTTTCGCAGTAAAACTTATAGATTGGAAAAGGTTAGAAAGAGAAAAATGGATTAGGAATATATATAATAGAGAGAATTGATATTGGAGAATGTCTAGGAAAGCCCAGAAAATTGGAAACGTGCTTTGAGTCTAACCTCGTTGTTAACTTTTGAGAACTTGAGATTATAAAAGTTTTGGGAAAATGGTTTATGGTGTTTTCAAATTTTAAAATATGTAAAGAAGTACATATATACTTTTAAAGTAAAATTCTTTCAGCAAAAAGGTGCATATTATGGAGCATGTATAGCTCGCTAGTTTTCTTGATGTATTTCATACAAGAATTTTTAATAAAGAAAGATCCGAAATCCCTATTCTTATGATAACCCTTTTTGATAAGTTATTTTAATATAATTTTGTGGGTAGACAGAACAAGTTGTAGAAAATAAGATTAGAGTGGATGTTGACACCTTGTAGTAAGAGACTAAACTGACCTTATAAGTAAGAACAAGTCATAAACCTGGTTGAGAAAATAGTTGTCTGTATCTACTCCAGTTTTTGTGATTTGGAAAAAAAATGATGATGATTTACATTTTTTTAGATGACTTGTTTTTATGGTTTGGCAAAAGAAAGTTTTCATGAGGAAAATATAGATTTGACACTTTTAATTTTTGGGGGGCAATTTAAATAATGAGTTCCTGTAGAATGCATAAGCATTGAAATCTTAGGAAGTTGCTTGAAATAATTATTGGTACACAGCTAGAGTTAATAGTGACTACTAGAATGAAAAGGGGCAAGTAAGTGCTTAGACCCCGTTACTAATTTTCAGGTTAGGGCTAAAACCCACTACTAAATTTCTGTTGGGATCGTTCCATTATTTTGTTTTATGGGCTAGTTAGGGTAACACCTAAACCTGTCATGGATCCCATAGTTTGGACTTTTCTGACTGAGGTGGACATAGTCCCGAGATTCTTGGCCCTTAGTTGTAGCTGTGCAGGGTGTTTGTTCTCCTATTTTAGTTGAAAGACCAGAGGCTTATTTAAAATTTAAACTAAGGTTAGATAATTAAATAAGCTAAGAAAAGAGAAAAGCTACAACTTAAAAGGAAATAGAAAATTCAGTAAAGCAACAAAAATGGAAAATTATGAGAAAAGATGGATAAAGATAAAATAAATTCCAAGATAAGATGAAAATCAGTAATAATGAAAATTTTCTTATGTAGGCTGTGCTTGGATAGGAAAATAGGGAATCTTTATAAGTAGTTACTTAAAAATTGAAGTACGATTAGAAAAAGGTTGAAAAAGAAAAGCGGGGGATGCAGAGTTTTCTATTTTCCACCTTTTTGTAAAATAAGAAATCGAATTTAGGAAATTAGATTTTTCTGAAATTCGAAAAATAAAGTTGATTGGAAGGATTATGGATGCAACAATTGGATGAACTATGCTCTTACTTAATAAGAGCATGGGAAAATTTGGACGAAAAAGCTTTTTGATTTTCAAAATATTGCATTCATGTAAAATTACTAGTATATGTAGCATGTGAGCTTCATATTTTAAAAGGATTTTTGAAAAACTCACATATACATAAGAGGTACCGCTTAGGCATACATACATTATTATGTTGTACTTCACTTTGCACAAGTGCGTAATGTTTGCAAAAATTGGACGCACAAATGATGGATGTATATTATGTGAGGGGTTAATTTATTTTACCCTTATCAAATTTCGGGGACGAAATTACATAAAGGTAGGAGAAAGTAACACCCCATATTTTTAGTGCAAGATAATAAAATAAGAATAACTTAATTAGATATTCAGAATTAAGTAAAACGAACTGTAACACCCCGGATTTTCTATTAACAGTAAATTTACAAATTAAAGTATAATTAATTTTAAATGAAAGAAATAAGGGAAACGGGTTACGCAATTGCGTTCGTCTCGAAATTTTGCTTGAGATAGAGTCCGAGTTTGCATAAATCGGGCTCCGTATGAAGAAGTTATGACCTCCAAAAGTTTCAGAATTCGATTTAAAATTCAAACAACTCAAAAACGGGGCCAAATTCGAATTTCAAACGCACAGGCAGGCTGGGTGAGAAAATTCCCGCCCAGGCCAGGAGGAGGTCGACTATGTAGTCGACCCCTCCCCCCCCAACCAGGTCTACACTATAGTCGACCTGGGTACCCAGGTCGACTATGTAGTCGACCTAGGGGTCGACCTGCCTAGTCGACCTGTCCTGCCTGGTCTTATCCTGGCTCGATTTTTGGGACTTGGTTGTGTCACTAGAGCTTACGTGTCACTTTCTTATTGACTTCTCTTGAGATGGATGGCCTTGATTAACCCTAGCTTCATCGACGACTCTAATCAATTTGAAATTCTATATAAACAAACCTAGTCTCAACCTAAATTCACACAAATAATATAGAACTAGAGCTGCCATGCGCTGGAAGGAAGCCAAGAGTAGTCTCCACTTGTAGAAAGCTTAGAGACGAGAAAAATTAAAGTTAAAACACGAATTAAACAACGTTTGTCTACCTAAAGGAAAGCATTTCAAATTAAGAACTCAGAATTCAGAATTCAAGTTCGTCGTTTGTTGTAAGTATAGTGATTTTTCCGATGGGAATAAAATTAAGATTTGATGCGATGTAAAATGGAAATGGAATTATGCTATTGTACTACGACGATGTTAATTCATATCTATGTCATGATTGTGGTATTGTGATGTTTGTGGTATAATTGTCTTGATGTTTGGATCCATTAGAATGTTCGTGGATTAATCTAGTTGATGTTGGATCTATTCAAATTCGCATACAAGTTATTTGGCTCATATCTATACCTATATGTTTAGGTGAATATCACAAGTTACATGCTGTACAATAGAACCTTTATGCCTAAATGGTTATGTTCATATACATGCTCCTATGTTTATACAAATGTTGCAAGTTCCTAATTGGATCCATGCCAAGATCCACTCTAATACATGTTTCATGTTGTAATTAGACATATGATTGGATCTAGTTTACACCCTTGCGGTGAAATTATACATACTTTATGGACTTGTCATATGCTAGTTATGTTCGATGTTATGCCTAGATCTAAACATGTTTAGGCTTATGTTGTCTAAATCATATGCTAATTTATGTGACACCTATTTGGTTAGATCCCTATTTCAATGCAAGTTCACATATATGTAAGTTGATTTAGGCTATGTTGCAAATTCACTTGTATGTTGATTTAGTCTACGTTGCAAGTTCACACCTATGACATTCATGTTGACTATTTTGCAAGTTCACACCTATGACATTCATGTTGACTATTTTGCAAGTTCACACCTGTGATGTTCATATTGACTATGCCAAAAATGCCAAGTTTATACCTATGTCATGTTTATGTTTATGAATCCCTTATGCCAATTTTTTGTACGCTAAATTAGGCTAAGTTTTTAGCCTAATATTATATGTTAAAAATCATGCGAACGTAAAATTAGGCTAAGATTGTTAGCCTAATATTTAGATGGGGTAACGTTGGGTGTAACACCCCGGATTTTTGAACATTCGAATTAACTAAAATAAAGAATAATTAATCTCAGACGTGAGAATTAAGGGAATGGGGTTGTGCCATTGTGTTCGTCTCGGAATTCTTGTTGAAATAGAGTCCGAGTTTGCGGGAAACGGGTACCAGATGAAGGAGTTATAAACGAACGAAGTTTGGTGGCAAAGAGAAAAAAAATTGCACTGCAGCACTTGGGGAGTGCGCCAGTACAAATTTACATTGGTGCACTTCCCAAGTGCGCCCAAGCCGATAGAAAACCTGCACAGCTTTCTGGTTCAGTTCGATCGATGTTGTGACTCATTGCTGAGTCCTTTCTGAATCCTTGCCGAGTCATTAGGGCTGACTTGTCACCCTATCATGACTGAATGGTTTTGATTAACCCTAGGATCATCCGACGGCTTAAATTAATTCAAAACTCTATAAAAAAGACCCATAGACACAAACCCTAAATCAGAATTAAAATTGAAACTATGGCCGTCATGCTGTCTTCTTGAACCCTAGAGTAGCCGCCACAAATTTAAGAGGAAGAACAGCCAATCAAAGCAGTCCTATTCAACCCTAACAAAGAATCATCTTCAAAGGAGGGCTAATACATCTCCAGAAATCAGAATTCAGAACTCATGACCGCTTTTGAATTGTGAGTTCGATCACTTTAACAAAATAATTGCTAAATCAATTATGATGTGATATACGTTGGATTATAAGTTGTGGTTGTGAATCTAATTCATATGTTTAATCATGTATGTTAGATTGATTCATATTATATGATGTTATGCAAATCTTATATATGATGTTATGCAAGTTTCACATATGATGTTATGCAAGTTTCACATATGATGTTATGCAAGTTTTATATATGATGTTATGCAAGTTTCACATATGATGTTATGCAAGTTTTATATATGATGTTATGCAAGTTTCACATATGATGTTATGCAAGTTTTATATATGATGTTATGCAAGTTTCACATATGATGTTATGCAAGTTTTATATATGATGTTATGCAAGTTTCACATATGATGTTATGCAAGTTTTATATATGATGTTATGCAAGTTTCATATATGATGTTATGCAAGTTAATGTGGTTATGCAAATTGTACATAGGATGTTATGCAAGTTAACAAGATCACGTAAGTTGTACGCAAGTTATATGATGTTATGTAAGTTTGGATCTAAAACATATGCTAGTAGTTCATGATGTTAACTTGTGTCAATGAATCCCTTTTTATAATCCAATCACCTAGGTTTATAACATCAGTTTTATCCGAATATGAATGTGGAACATATGCTAGTTCGTAAAAGTATTATGTTCATATACAAGTTTAAGTGATAATTGGATTTACATATATACAAGTTCACACCTTTAAAGTTTAGATCCATATTCAAGTTGACATTTTTTTATGTTGAAACAATGACATGTATAGTTACGCAAGTTTACACCTTTATGTGGATCCATAGTTTACTCAGGTTAACACCTTTTATTGGATCCAAAGTTATGCAAGATGATACCTTTATGTTTAGGTTGACGACATACATAGTTTATGTAAGTTTGTGATAATCACCTAGGCTAGTTGGGTGTAAAACTATGTTCATACGTGCAAGTTCACACCTTTTAGATCTATGATTTTTGGATCCTTGATAATACAAAGACTACGCAAACATGTTGTAATTCTTAATTGCAAGTTAGATGCAAATTAGATCTATTATTGTGTGTGTGTGACTTTGTGACGTTTATTACTTTTTTTTTTAGTATTAGACTATTTGCTAGTCTAATATGTATATGACATGTTAAGCGAATGAATGACGGGGGTACGATGGGGATAATAGTGGATACACACATATTGTGAATTTGGCATGTAATGGCCTAAAAAGGCATGTAATTAATTTTAAAGGAATAAAATATATTTGTGGTGAAAATTGGTATGATTTTACATACCATAAATGGACGGACATAATTGAGTCAATTATGGACATCGTTAAATTTGGAATTGACTGATAATTTGAATAGGGAAAGTAATTCAAATTGGGGAATGATTAATTAGGAGTAATCAATCGTCTACGACACGAGGTTAGGCTCGTTTGTGGTGTAAGAGTGCCCGGACCTACCAGGAAAATCCAGCTGCCACAAATGCCAGTCTAATGTGAGAGGTCTTAGGCATAAATTAAATACGTAACAATTGTAAAGACACGAGGTTAGGCTCTTTTGTGGTGTAAGACTGTCCTTACTCGCCCGGCAAATCCAGCTGCCACAAATGCCAGCCTAATGTGAGAGGTCTTTATGAGGTTACGGTCTTAATGAATTCAGAAACACTTAACCAGATAAACATGTAGTGGGACATGAGGGGGTTAAGTGGGTGCCTTGGGTGGCATGTGGAATCAAGTGGGTGCCTTGGGTGGCATGAGGAAATACGATTAGTAACACTTAACCAAGGTAAAACATGTAAGTGGGACATAGGGGTTAAGTGGGTGCCTTGGGTGGCATGTGGAATTTCTAATGGAAACCCTTAACCAAATTTAAAACATGTAAGTGGACATGAAGGGGATTAAGTGGGATATACTAGAGGGGACCAAGCTTAGGTGGATAGCTTGTGTCAAGTAATGGGGGCCCGTTTCAACCAGTAACCCATTCGTATCTTTGTGGGCTCGACCCAAGTCGAGGACGGGACACACATGCTAGGCTTGACTGTAAGAGGACAAACCAGGTTAGCGGTGGCAACGCAAGTCCAACGGGTTCATATGTGTGTGTGGACCCGGGCTGGTAGGTAAGACGTTGTTGCATCGTGTAGGTATAAGCCGTGCATCATTGGTGGTATCGGGTTGCCACTTTGTGGAGTGATACACCCCACTATGGGGCCAGCACGGGTATCTACGAGTTAGGGAGCCGATCGATTGGGGCAGGGTAGTGGGTACACCTTGTGGAGATAGGAGCAGACGACACCTATGTAGCCAGCTAGGGGTACACGAAGCTACCACTATTATTAATAATTATTAAGGGGGTACACCTAGTGGAGATAGGAGCAGGCGGCACCTATGACGTCAGCAAGGAGTACGTGGAATTACCATTATTACTTATTGAAGGGGTACATCTAGTGGGGATAGGTACACGCTGGGTACCTATGATAGCAACTAGAGATATGCAGTCAAACATGGAGGATAGTGGGTACATCTAGTAGTACACGAAGCTATCATCGTTATATTTAGCGAAGAGGGATCAAATTTCTAGAGTGACTAGTAGGGGTGTAGTTAATGTTTTACAGTACAGTATGGTACAGTACGGTAGAGTATAGTAATTATCCTATATTGATTAGGAAGCGCCATTAACGTTATCTCTGTTTCTCTTGATTGCCTTGCCATACCCATGTGGTTCACACAGTCATTACCTTATTCTCCAGCTTATATCTTATCATATTGCTTTAATAATTATGTTGTTAGAGTTATCGCACTCGCCAGACTTTATGTCTGATCCCCTTTGTTTCCACCTCTTTTCTTCCTCCCTCCCCCCCCCAGGTTCTAAGGGTGGGACTAGTACTAGTGGAGCTTGATTGGGATCTCTTTGGGAGCACTTGGATTTGGATTGCTGGAGTAAAGCTCAGCCTATCATTTTCTTTATGGCTATTTGTAGTAGTGGGATTATGTACTTTGTTTTATCATGATGGATATTATGTACTTGACTTTGGTTTATGTTTTTTGATGATGTAACCAAACATATTTACCTTCTGCTGCAATAAATAAAGTTTTAAATTTTCAAGTACTGCTTTATATCTGTCTTGTTGTGATTTTCTGTTCTATATTCACTTAAAATGCTCCGTGGAAGTTAATGCATTCCCTTTGCGAGTGACATTAATGGACGTGGGGTGTTACACGTGGTATCAGAGCTGAAGGTTACCAGAACAGATAAGATATTCTGAAAAATAATTTTTTAAAAGCATTTTTATAAAGAATACTTTCAAAAATATGTTTGTAGAAGAGTATTTTTGAAAGAAAGGTTTATTTTAAGAACATAATCCCCAAGAGCCATATATCCTTCCTTCGATTCTCCATTTTAAATCTCTTCCTCTTTCTCTTTTTGAGTTCTTTTCCCCCTCCGCGTATAGATGCTTTTTCTAAGATAAATAAGGACTTCTGTACGAAGGACGAAAACCACTTCAAGGGACTTAGACGTTTGTCGGGCTAGAAGTTAGTCCAAAGAAGTGGAGGCCTTGTTGGTACCTTCAAGATAGATGATGGGAAGAAGGTTCAAATAGCTGTTTGGTTAACAAAGGACGAAACCTCATCTTGGTGGGAGGTCACGAATGGAGAATGTGAAGAAGAAGGCTAGTTGTTTTGGAGAAATAGGACACCTTAGGATTGTCCGAAGAGGCAAGGACAAAGCACAGGATCTTCTGGAGGGTAGTTGTATTCCTTCACGGCTGGTATACCGGATGGGGGTAGGACCCTCTAGGATGAAATTTGGTTTTCTTTATCATCCTGTTTGAACTTTGTTTGATTCTAGCGCTTCATACTCGTTAGTATCTGCTTCGTTAGTTGAAACACTGCACCTAAATACTAGTCTAGTTAAGGATCCCATCCTAGTCTCAAATCTTGTTGGTGGTTCGGCTCATCCTTCAATGGTTTGTCGGGATTTGAGAGTGTCTATCTTGGGCATTGGATTTGAATGCAACGCCTTCGTCCTTGGTTTCACGGGCTATAGTTTGATTCTAGGGGTGGATTGGCTAGCCAGGCGGGGTGCCATCCTAGATTGTGAAACGAGGGTAGTTAGACTATTGATTCGTTATGGAAAGACCCTCATATTTCTTGTGACCCTAGGGGTTCAGTGATGCTTCGCTGCCTAGAATCTTCTGACGTATCCAACGATGATTGGGAGTCTGTTTTTGTGGTCCGTGAGTATGGAGACGTCTTTGATAAAGTGCGGGGTTTACCCAGAGGCGCGAAATAAGTTTTTGTATGTGCTTAATAGATTAAGCAAAGCCAAATATGTAATCAGCGATAGTTTTGGAGCAAGACTGGCAAGGACAACCAGAGTCGGTCAAGTGCTCAAGTGGTTGGCCGTCTTACTAGTATCATCTCACGTAGGTCGTCTGAATTCGAAGGAGGTATCCCTTGGGTGTTTGTCTAATATTGGTTTAGGCCTTTGGGGCTTGCACTTGGGGGATGTCGAGTTCGACTAGGATGGTCTGTGTGAGAGATAGATAGTTGTGACGATTTTGCATGGGATAATATCTTGGTTTTCTCTAGAAACAGAGAAGAGCATGCCCTACATCTTAGGGAAAGCTAAGGGACCCTACAAGCGCACCAGCTTAAAGCTATGTTCTCCAAAATACCATTCTTGGAGGAACGAAGTGAGGATTTTAGGGCATGTGGTCTCTAGGGAAGGGTGATATGTTATGGTGGATGGAGTTCTCGGCGTCCTACGATTTCGAGATAGCATATACCCCTGACAAGGGTAACGTTGTGGAGGATGCCTTGAGTAGGAAAAAGTTGACATTGAGTCCTTTGTTTGTCGAGCGGCGTAGCTTAGAGTTTATCTCTACCTTTGACTTTAGACCATCCATTTATTTTGTACCCAGTTTACTAGCGTCCTTGAGGTCAGACCTATGCTTTTGGGACGGGTTGGAGAGGCACAGCGTGATGACCCACAGTTGATAGAGTTAGTAGAGAAGCTCATAAGAGGGGATTCATCAAGCCACCTAAGTAGGTATACCCTAGATGATAAGGGTTGGTTGCGTAGGGACGGTAGACTTTGTGTACCACAGAACGAGAATTTGAGGAAGACCATTCTTAATGATGCCCATCGTTCGAAGATGACCATTCATCCCGGCGGGGATAAGATGTACATGGACATGAGACGAGTTTACTTTTGGGCCGGTATGAAGAGGGATGTGGCCAAGTATGTCGTTAGATGCTTGGGGTGCCAACAAGTAAAAGCAGAGCAAAACAAGCCCGGTGGATTGCTTCACCCATTGGAGGTCCCACAATGGAAGTGGGAAAGCGTCTTGATGGATTTTGTTGATGTATTATCGAGATCGAGGAAGGGTAATACGAGGATTTGGGTCGTGGTAGACAGACTTACTAAGAGCGCCCATTTCATTCCCGTGAAGAGTAAGAGGACTGCTCCATGGTTAGCCTCCGTATACATTCGAGAAATAGTTTGTTTGCACAGTGTTCCTTCTAGCATAGTGAGCGACCGTGATCCTATTTTCACTAGCGAATTTTGGAAGAGCTTGTAAGAGGCGGTAGGGACTCAGTTATGTTTGAGCACCGCATATCATCCTCAGACGGACGGCCAGACCGAGAGGGTGAATCGTATTCTAGAGGACCTATTGAGGTTATGTGTCTTATACTTCGGAGGTACATGGAAGGAACATCTTCCGTTTGTGGAGTTACATATAATAACAGCTTTCAGTCTAGCATTGGCATGTCACCGTTCGAGGTTCTTTATGGACGGCCGTGTCGTTCGCTTACATGTTGGTGGGAATCTACAGATAAGATCTTGCTTGGACCCGATATAATTAGACAGACTTCAGAAAAGATCGATTTGATTGGAAGGAGGATGAAGACGGCGCAAGATAGGCAGAAATCTTATGCGGACAAGAGGAGGACAGATCTTGAGTTTGATATTGGGGACATGGTCTTTGTCAAGGTGTCTCCATTACGGAACGTCGTTCGCTTTGGGTCCATTGGGAAGTTAGCACCAAGGTTCGTAGGACCGTTTCCTATTAAGGAAACGATTGGGCAGATGGCGTATAGATTGGAGTTGCCCGAGAGACTTAGTGGTGTACACGACGTATTCCATGTACCACATTTGAGGAAGTGCTTGCACGAGACCGGGTAAGTGGTAGAGCCGAGCTTGCTTAGAGAGGTAGAGATTGAGCGTGATGCGACGAGCTCCTATGCGCATTCTTGGGTCGGAGATTAAGAAGTTGAGGAATCGAGAGGTCAAAACTAGTCAAGGTGCAATGGGTAGATGATGAGAGCGACGCTACTTGGGAGACGGAAGCGAAGATGCGTTCATTTTACCCTTTTCTTTTCGAGGGTATGACTTTTAAATTTCTCCTTTATCGCTTACCTTGTGCTTATCTTATCTCTAATATGTCCTCTCGTTAGTATCTTTGACCTTTAGATAGGATAGTCCTATGGTTGAAACATGTGTTTGAGACATGTTATGTATGATGGATGCACGTGGATGCAAGTGTTTGCTAGTGGTTGCTCGTGGATGCATATACACACAGTTTAGGCACTAGATCGGCTCAGTCACTTCATATCGCATATTGCATATAAATGTGTGTACATATTTAAGTTAATGGATGAATAATGGTTGTACCATCATATGGATGTTGCATTTTGGTGAATGGTTGTGCACAAATGTAAAAATGATATGTATCGATAAGGTTCTTTCGCATGCACAATGCACGCATGACACTATCATGGTTTGCATTAAGGAGGTCAACTGAATCAGTAGACCGCCTGATTTTGCATTAGATAAGGAACATATACACACACTTCTTGCATATGTTCATACAGCATTAGAAATTTTATAAGGACAATGGATGCCCGTGTTTGATGGTTGAGTAGATGGTGGTTTGGATGGTAGGATATGCATTCTCCTTAACTTGGAGATTTCGGGGGCGAAAACCTTTAAGGAAGGGAGAATGTAACACCACGGATTTTTTGAATAATCGAATTAACTAAAATAAAGAATAATTAATCTCAGACGTGAGAATTAAGGGAAAGGGGATGCGCCATTGTGTTCGTCTCGGAATTCTGGTTGAAATAAAGTCCAAGTTTGCGGGAAACGGGTACCGGATGAAGGAGTTATAAACGAACGAAGTTTGGTGGCAAAGTGAAAAAAAATTTGCGCTGCCGCACTTGGGAAGTGTGCCAGTACAAATTTACACTGGTGCACTTCCCAAGTGCGCCTAGGCCGAGAGAAAACCTGCACAGCTTTCTGGTTCAGTCCAATCGGTGTTGTGACTCATTGCTGAGTCCTTTCTGACTCCTTGCTGAGTCAATAGGGCTGACTTGTCACCCTATCATGACTGAATGGTTTTGATTAACCCTAGGATCATCCGACGGCTTAAATTAATTCAAAACTCTATAAAAAGACCCATAGACTCAAACCCTAAATCAGAATTAAAATTGAAACTATGTCTGTCATGATGTCGTCTTGAACCCTAGAGTAGCCGCCACAAATTGAAGAGGAAGAACAACAAATCAGATCAGTCCTATTCAACCCTAACAACAAATCTTTTTCAAAGGAGAGCTAATACAACTCCAGAAATCAGAATTCAGAACTCAAGACCGCTTTTGAGTTGTGAGTTCGATCACTTTAACAAAATAATTTCTAAATAAATTATGATGTGATATACGTTGGATTATAAGTTGTGGTTGTGAATCTAATTCATATGTTTAATCATGTATGTTAGCTTGATTCATATTATACGATGTTATGCAAATCTTATATATGATGTTATGCAAGTTTCACATATGATGTTATGCAAGTTTTATATATGATGTTATGCAAGTTTCACATATGATGTTATGCAAGTTTTATATATGATGTTATGCTAGTTTCACATATGATGTTATGCAAGTTTCACATATGATGTTATGCAAGTTTTATATATGATGCTATGCAAGTTTCATATATGATGTTATACAAGTTAATGTGATTATGCAAGTTGTACATAGGATGTTATGCAAGTTAATAAGAACACGTAAGTTGTATGCGAGTTATATGATGTTATGTAAGTTTGGATCTAAAACATATGCTAGTAGTTCATGATGTTAACTTGTGTCAATGAATCCCTTTTTATAATCCAATCACCTAGGTTTATAACATCAGTTTTTATGCGAATATGAATGTGGAACATATGCTAGTTCATATAAGTATTATGTTCATATGCAAGTTTAAGTGATAATTGGATTCATATATATACAAGTTCACACCTTTAAAGTTTAGATCCATATTCAAATTGACATTTTTATGTTGAAACAATGACATGCATAGTTATGCAAGTTTACACATTTATGTGGATCCATAGTTTACTCAAGTTAACACCTTTTATTGGATCCATAGTTATGCAAGATGATACCTTTATGTTTTGGTTGACGACATACATAGTTTATGTAAGTTTGTGATAATCACCTAGGCTAGTTGGGTGTAAAACTATGTTCATACATGCAAGTTCACACCTTTTAGATCTATAATTTTTGGATCCTTGTTAATACAAAGACTATGCAAGCATGTTGTAATTCTTAATTGCAAGTTAGATGCAAATTAGATCTATTATTGTGTGTATGTGACTTTGTGATGTTTATTCCTTTTTTTTTAAAAGTATTAGACTATTTGCTAGTCTAATATGTATATGATGTGTTAAGCGAATGAATGACGGGGGTACGATGGGGATAATAGTGGATACACACGTATTGTGAATTTGGCATGTAATGGCCTAAAAAGGCATGTAATTAATTTTAAAGTAATAAAATATAATATAATTGTGGTGAAAATTGGTATGATTTTACATACCATAAATGGATGGACATAATTGAGTCAATTATGGATATCGTTAAATTTGGAATTGATTGATAATTTGAATAGGGAAAGTAATTCAAATTGGGGAATGATTAATTAGGAGTAATCAATCGTCTAAGACACAAGGTTAGGCTCGTTTGTGGTGTAAGGCTGCCCGGACCCGCCCGGCAAATCCAACTGCCACAAATGTCAGTCTAATGTGAGAGGTCTTAGGCATAAATTAAATACGTAACAATTGTAAAGACACGAGGTTAGGCTCTTTTGTGGTGTAAGACTGCCCAGACCCGCCCAGCAAATCCAGTTGCCACAAATGCCAGTCTAATGTGAGAGGTCTTTATGAGGTTACGGTCTTAATGAATTAAGAAACATTTAACCAGATAAACATGTAGTGGGACATGAGGGGGTTAAGTGGGTGCCTTGGGTGGCATGTGGAATCTAGTGGGTGCCTTGGGTGGCATGAGGAAATACGATTAATAACACTTAACCAAGGTAAAACATGTAAGTGGGACATAGGAGTTAAGTGGGTGCCTTGGGTGGCATGTGGAATTACTAATGAAAACCCTTAACCAAATTTAAAACATGTAAGTGGACATGAAGGGGGTTAAGTGGGATATGTTAGAGGGGACCAAGCTTAGATGGATAGCTTGTGTCAAGTAATGGGGGCCCGTTTCAACCAGTAACCCATTCGTATCTTTGTGGGCTCAACCCAAGTCGAGGACGGGACACGCATACTGGGCTTGGCTGTAAGAGGCCAAACCGGGTTAGCGGTGGCAACGCAAGTCCAACGGGTTCATATGCGTGTGTGCACCCGGGCTGGTAGGTAAGACGTTGTTGCATCGTGTAGGTATAAACCGTGCATCATTGGTGGTATCGGGTTGCCACATTGGTGAGTGATACACCCCACTGTGGGGCCAGCACGGGTATCTACGAGTTAGGGAGCCGATCTAATGGGGGCAGGGTAGTGGGTACACCTAGTGGAGATAGGAGCAGACGGCACCTATGTAGTCAGCTAGGGGTACACGAAGCTACCACTATTATTAAGAATTATTAAGGGGGTACACCTAGTGGAGATAGGAGCAGGCGGCACCTATGACGTCAGCTAGGAGTACGTGGAATTACCATTATTACTTATTGAAGGGGTACATCTAGTGGGGATAGGTACACGCTGGGTACCTATGATAGCAACTAGAGATATACAGTCAAACATGGAGGATAGTGGGTACATCTAGTAGTACACGAAGCTATCATCGTTCTATTTAGCCAAGAGGGATCAAATTTCTAGAGTGACTAGTAGAGGTGCAGTTAATGTTAGTACAGTACAATATGGTATAGTACGGTAGAGTATAGTAATTATCCTATATTGATTAGGAAGCGCCATTAACGTTATCTCTGTTTCTCTTAATTGCCTTGCCATACCCATGTGGTTCACACAGTCATTACCTTATTCTCCAGCTTATATCTTATCATATTGCTTTAATAATTATGTTGTTAGAGTTATCGCACTAGCCAGACTTTAGGTCTGACCCCCTTTGTTTCCACCTCTTTTCTTCCACCCCCCCTAGGTTCTAATGGTGGGACTAGTACTAGTGGAGCTTGATTGGGATCTCTTTGGGAGCACTTGGATTTGGATTGCTGGAGTAAAGCTCAGTCTATCATTTTCTTTATGGCTATTTGTAGTAGTGGGATTATGTACTTTGTTTTATCAAGATGGATATTATGTACATGGCTTTGGTTTATGGTTTTTGATGATGTAACCAAACATATTTACCTTCTGCTGCAATAAATAATATTTTAAATTTTCAAGTACTGCTTTATATCTGTCTTGTTGTGATTTTCTGTTCTATATTCACTTAAAATGCTCCATGGAATTTAATGCACTCCCTTTGCGAGTGACATTAATGGACATGGGGTGTTACATTGGGAAAATTAGGAAATTATATGAATTGGCATGTTTGTCACATGCCAAAATTAGTGGCATTTAAACGGTATAAATTCTTATACCAAAAATGTTAAACTTGGAAAGTGGGCCATGACATTTAATTTACATATAATAAATAATAAAGACAAATATCTATATTTAGAAAATACGAATATGCTTAACACGAGGTCGGATTGAGTTGTGATGTAAACCAGCCCGGACCCGTCCGGCTGTCCAGTAGTCACAACAATACTTATCCAATGTGAGAGGTTAAGTATTGAGCCCAATAAGGACCCGAGGTTAGACTGAGTTACATTGTAAATCTGCCCGCAACCAACCGGCACATCTAGTAACCGTAACAATAACTGTCTAATGTGAGTGGTCGGTGCTTTAAAAAGCTAAGGATAGGCAGTCAGGATGGTAGGGTTAAGTTAACTAAAACACTTAACCAATTCAACATGTTAACAAAACTAATGGGTGGGGTTAGGTAAATACAGACACTTAACCACTTATCATGTTTGACTAGAAAAACCCAGTAACGGGGACCCATTTCAGTAGTAACCCAATTAGGTATCATGGTACCCTGAAACTAGGCAGGGTGGGGCACGATTACTGAGCTGATTGTAAGCGGTCAAAGCGACGGCAGTGGGTGCAACAGTGTGGGTTCTAACGGAGTGCAGGCGTGCACACACTTCGGAGCAGACAAACAGGGCACTGGGGGCACCAGTAGTATACCCTATGCATTCTAGGATTGTGTGGGGCCGCCATCATGGGACTTGATACACCCCATGGTTGGACCAGCATAGGTTTCTACAATCTTTGGGGGCCGTAAGACACATATGATTATGCGAGTAGGAGCCGATCTTTAGAAAAAGGGGATCACTTCACCCTCAGCATGGGGTGCCAGTTTAGAACTAATACATGTAGGTGCAGAGATATAGTGTGGGGTGCGATAGTATATTCGATTCAAAACTGCTTTATCTTAGTTTATGATACTTTCCTGTTTCCAGTTTATACCTATCATGTCCTTATTCTTATTCTCGTACCGAAGAGTTATTGGACTTACCAGGCTTTATGTCTGACTCTGTTTTTTTTCGTCTTCTTTTCTTCCGTTCCCCCTCCCCACCCCACCCCACCCCACCCCAAGGTCCATAGGGAGGAAACAACTCAGCTTAGTCAGACTTTTGCAAGCTTCAAGATAGTAGATGTACGGTTTGGACTCTCTTTCCTTGGCAATGGCTTTTGGACATGTTTTATGGGGATTTATGCAGCTTTTATCATGTTTTATGCTTCTTTATTTAATAACCAAGACAGAAATGATGATGTAATGTTTTGGAAGTTGTTATGAGACAATTATGGAAATGTTTTGTATGAACAAGTATTTTATGAAATAAAAGTCTGTTTGTTTTCCGCTGCTTATACATATGTGTTTATATATATATCTGTCTTGTGTTTTATCTCTGACTTTTACTTATAAACCTCCACCAAAGTTAAGGCATTCCCTTTGTGAGTGACCTTAATGGAGGGTGGGGTGTTTCATTTGGTATCAGAGCACAGATATACTAAAAAAAATTGAAACTATTTTCAAAAAGAAGTTTAAAGAAGCATCTTTTTCAAGAAAAAGTGTTGTTTTAAAAAGGCATAATTCCCCAAAGCCATATGCACTATCTCTCTATCCTTTTGTCTTGAATACTTTCCTTTTTGTTCCAGCATGTCTGGAGATCTTAACCTTCCAGAAGGAGTACCAATCCCTGGCTGGTTCCGAAGGTACTTAGAAGCTAGGGCCAATGGTGCGGGCACAGCAGACATTCCTCCTCCTACTTTGGCAGCAGTTCCTCCACCTCCTCCTCCTCATGGAAATACTTTCGCTAAGACATATGGAGACTTTGAAGCTATGGGAGGAAAGGACTTTTATGGAACTGAATCATTTGTGGTAGCAAGGAACTGACTGAAGGAGACTAAAGATTTATTCGTTATCTTTGAAGTTGACGACAGACAAAAGATACAACTAGCAGTTTGGTTGCTCAAAGACGAAGCTTCCTATTGGTGGGAAGTTACCCATGCTGAGAGGCCAGTGGAAACTTGGGAAGATTTTAGGATGAGATTTGAGATGAAATTCCTCTCCCAAGCTGAAAGAAGCCTGGAAATCGAGAAGTTCCTAACTCTTAAACAAGGAAGTATGACGATCAAGGAGTATGTCAATCAGTTTAATCAGTTGGCCAGATTTGGGCTGGATTTAGTAAACACCCAACACAAGAAGGCCCTTCGCTTAGTCAAAGGTCTGAATGAGCCTCTACACAACCTTGTTATGACCCATATACCCATGGGAGCGACTTATGAAAGCTTAGTGGACATGGCGCTGCTACACGAGGAAGATAAAGGCAAGAAGGAGGCAAAGGCGGAAGTGCCTCAAGAAAATAAGGAGGGTTTACAGGCTAAGAAAACAGACTTCAAGAAAGGCGGGAAGAACAAAAAATCCCGTGAAAAGAGAAAGTGCAATTTCTGTGGCATTGTTGGACATATAGCGAAAGACTGCAGAAAGAAGAAGGCGGAGATGAATGGTGGTTGCTTCAGTTGCGGCGAGACTGGACACTTGGCTAAGGACTGCCCAAAGAAGTGGGGGCAGGGACAGAGGACTAGATCCACCTCAGGAGGACAGGTTCACGCGCTAGTGGCACCTCCACAGGAACGAGGTAGAAATATTTCTGTAGAAAGCTTAGTTTATCTGTATGATCACCCAGTTCGCACTCTCTTTGATTCTTGTGCATCACACTCCTTTATTTCATCTGCTTTAGTAGAATCTCTGCACGTAGACACTAGTATGGTAGAAGATCCCTTGTTTATTTCAAATCCAATTAGGGGCTAGGCTTATTTGTCGATGGTTTGCTTGGATTTGAAAATCTCTATTCTAAGTGTTGAATTTAGATGTAGTGCCTTTGTTTTGGGCTTCTCAGGAAATGGGCTGATCTTAGGCATGGACTGGTTATCCAGTAATGGTGCCATTCTTGATTGTGAGAAAAGAGTGGTTAGGCTCTTGACTCGGCTCGGTAACACTCTAGAAATTTCTTGTAATCCCTTGAATGCTGTTATGCTTAGTTATCTAGAGTCGCTTGATGCTTCTGTTAAGAATTTGCAGTCGGTTAGAGTGGTCCAGGAATATTCGGATGTCTTTGAAGAGGTTAAAGGCTTACCTCCGAAGCGGGAAATAGACTTCCGCATATATCTCGTTGATAATGCAAAGCCCGTAGCTCTGCCTGTTAGACACATGGCTGCAAAGGAGAGAAAGGAGCTCAGTAAGCAAGTTAAGGAGCTTCTCGAGAAGTGTTTAATAAGGAGAAGTATCTCGGAATGGGGTGCTCCAGTGGTGTTCGCCACCAAAGCACATGGTTCACTACATCTCTGTGTAGAATATAGGGAGCTAAACAAGCTGACTAAAAAGAATAGACACCCGCTTCCCAGAATAGACGATTTGTTTGATCAGCCTGGATGTGCGTCGGTCTTCTCCCAACTTGATCTAGCTACCGGGCTCCATCAGCTAAGGGTAGCTGAAGATAGCATTGATAAAACGACGTTTAGAACCCCAGACGGTTTCTTCGAGTGGCTTGTTATGCCTTTTTGCTTGACAAACGCACCCACTTATTTCGTGGACCTAATGAACAGGGTGTTCAGAGAATTCCTCAATAAGTTCGTGGTGGTCTTCATAGACGATATTTTGATCTTCTCAAAGAATGAGGAAGAACATGCTCAGCATATGAAGGAGATCATGGATACTCTCCGTGCACATCAGCTAAAAGCCAAATTCTACAAGTGCCACTTTTGGAGAGAAGAAGTAAGATTTCTCGGGCATATATTGTCCAAAGAGGGGTTCACTGTAGACCCCGCCAAAGTGGTGGCAGTGCAAGATTGGAAGACACCAAGAAATGCAACCGAAGTCCGAAGCTTGCTTGGGCTAGCCGGTTTTTACCGAAAGTTCATTAGGGATTTCGCGAAAATCTCAGCTCCACTCACAAGGCTAACAACGAAGAATCTAGCATTTGCTTGGGATTTGGACTGTGATATTGCTTTCCAACACCTAAAAAGGGCTCTTACAACAGCCCCAGCTCTGACTTTTCCAGATGGAAGCAAGATGTTCACAGTATACACTGATGCTTGTGGTACGGGACTAGGCACTGTTCTGATGCAAGAAGGGAGAGTAGTAGCTTATGGTGGAAGACAATTGAAAGTTCATGAAAAGAACTACCCAACCCACGATCTTGAGTTGGCCGCCATCGTCTTTGCGCTTAAGGCTTGGCACCATTATCTTCTAGGTGAGAAGTTCGAATTATATACTGACCATAAATCGTTGAAGTACCTTTTCTCGCAGAAAGATCTTAACTTGAGGCAGCAAAGATGGATGGAGTTCCTTGCCCCGTATGGTTTTGAAATTTCCTATACTCCTGGCAAAGGCAACGTAGTAGAAGACGCGTTGAGCCGAAAGAAACTGACCCTAATCCCTCTCTTTGTAGAAAGGCAAAGCTTGGAGTACATAGCCAGCTTTGACTTTAGGCCCTCCTCTGATTTTGTACCTGCTTTGTTGGCATCCCTAGAAGTACGGCCCACTCTTTTAGACTCAATAGGGGCTGCACAACGTGAAGACCCTCAGCTTGGTTATGTGATTGATAAACTAATTAGGGGTGAAACTTCCAGTCACCTCAATAGGTTCTCCATCGATGATAAGGGTTGGCTAAGGCGAGATGGAAGACTATGCATCCCACAAGCAAGCGATTTAGTAAAGATTGTTCTCGAGGAAGCACATCATTCCAAGATGACAATACATCCAGGTGGGGACAAGATGTACAAGGACGTAAAGAGAGTTTTCTTTTGGAACGACATGAAGAAAGATGTGGCAGATTTCGTTTCTAAGTGCGTGACATGCCAACAGGTCAAGCCGGAACAAAAGAAGCCTGGAGGACTGCTTCATCCTCTAGAAGTCCCGCAATGGAAGTGAGATAGCATTTCAATGGACTTCATCGACGGGTTGCCTAGGTCAAGAAGGGGCAATACTATCATTTGGGTAATAGTGGACAGGCTCACTAAAAGCGCCCACTTTATACCTATCAAGAGTAGAAAGACTGCCTCGTCTCTAGTTTCTCTTTATCTCAAGGAAATAGTTCGACTCCATGGAATACCCTCCAGCATAGTGAGTGACCGAGATCCCATCTTTACAAGCGAATTTTGGCGGAGTCTGCAAGATGCTGTAGGCACACAGTTATGCTTAAGCACGACCTATCACCCCCAAATTGATGGTCAGACAGAAAGGGTGAATAGAGTATTAGAGGATCTTTTGAGATTGTGCGTCCTTGACTTCGAAGGGACATGGGAGGATCATCTTCCTTTAATGGAATTTGCTTACAATAACAGTTACCAAGCCACCATCGGTATGGCGCCCTTCGAAGCTCTATATGGAAGACCGTGCCAATCACCAACTTGTTGGTGGGAGTCTACTGACAAGATTATACTTGGACCAAACATGATTAGAGAGACTTCAGAAAAAGTGGACTTGATACGAAGGAGAATGAAGACTGCCCAAGACAGACAAAAATCCTACGCCGACAAAAGAAGGACCGACCTTGGGTTTGAGGTTGGGGACAGGGTTTTCGTTAAGGTATCTTCTTTAAGGAACGTCGTTCGCTTTGGATCCACGGGAAAGCTTGCACCAAGATTTGTAGGATCGTTCCCTATCATCGAGAAGATTGGGAAAATGGCTTATAGAGTAGAGCTGCCTGAAAGGTTGGCCGGAATTCACAAACGTCTTTCACGTTTCTCATCTCCGGAAATGTCTACATGAATCTACGGAAGTGGTGGAGCCAAGCATTCTAGAAGAAGCCGAAGTGGAACGCGAAGAAACTGTGAGGAGAGTTCCAACGCAAATCGTAGGAACTGAAATAAAAAAGCTACGCAACCGCGAAGTCAAGCTCGTCAAAGTTCAATGGAGCGATGCCGAGGAAGACGCGACTTGGGAAACTGAGGACAGAATACGTGCGGCTTACCCTTTTCTTTTTGAGGGTATATCTTTAATCTCTCTTTTTCCTTAAGTTGTGCTTGTATCTATCTTTTTAGGTATATCTCCTCGATCTTACCTTTTATCCTTAGGTAGAAACTAATGGATGTAAACATGTATTTGAAACATCTTATGGTTGATGGCTGCAAGCGGTTGCAAGTGGTTGCTAGTGGTTGCTCGTGGATGCATATACACACACAACTTAGGTTTTAGATCGGCTTAGTCACTTCATATTGCATATGCATATATGTATTCATATTTGTATGTGGTTGAAATTTGATATGTTGTTATATGGACGTCGCATTTGTATGAATGATTGCGCACTCATGTAGAATTATGAGTAAGGGAAAAATTTGCATACATAATGGATTCATGACACTTACATGATTTGCATTAAGGAGGTCAACTGAATCAGTAGACCGCCTGATTTTGCATTAGATAAGGACATATACACACACACACTATGCATATGATCATAAAGCATTAGAAGTCTTTTTAAGGACAATTGGCGCCTGTGTTTGATGATTGAGTAGATGGACGATTGGATGTTAGGATTTATGTTCTCACAGACTTGAAGATTTCGGGGACGAAATCATAAAAGGAGGGGAGAATGTAACACCCCGGATTTTCTGTTAACAGTAAATTTACAAATTAAAGTATAATTAATTATAAATTAAATAATTAAGGGAAACCGGTTACGCCATTGCGTTCGTCTCGGAATTCTGCTTGAGATAGAGTCCGAGTTTGCGTAAATCGGACTCCGTATGAAGGAGTTATGACCTCCAGAAGTTTCAAAATTCGATTTAAAATTCAAACAGCTCAAAAACGAGGCCAAATTCAAATTTCAAACACACAGGAAGGCTGGGCGGGAAAATTCCCGCCTAGGCCAGGAGGAGGTCGACTATGTAGTCGACCCTCCCAACCAGGTCGACACTATAGTCGACCTTGGTACCCAGGTCGACTATGTAGTCGACCTGGGGGTTGACCTGCCTGGTCGACCTGACCTGCCTTGTCTAGTCCTGGCTCGATTTTTAGGGCTTGGTTGTGTCACTAGGGCTTACGTGTCACTTTCTGATTGGCTTCTCTTGAGATGGATGGCCTTGATTAACTCTAGCTTCATTGACTGCTCTAATCAATTTGAAATTCTATATAAACAAACCCAGTCTCAACCAAAATTCACACAAATAATATAGAACTAGAGCTGCCATGCTGCTGGAAGGAAGCCAAGAGTAGCCTCCACTTGTAGATAGCTTAGAGACAAGCAAAATTAAAGTTAAAACACGAATCAAACAACGTTAGTCTACCCAAAGGAAAGCATTTCAAATTCAGAACTCAGAATTCAAGTTCATCGTTTCTTGTAAGTATAGTGATTTTTCCGATGGGAATAAAATTAAGATTTGACGCGATGTAAAATGGAAATGGAATTGTGTTATTGTACTACGATGATGTTAATTCATATCTATGTAATGATTGTGGTATTGTGATGTTTGTGGTATAATTGAATTGATGTTTGGATCCATTAGAATGTTTGTGGATTAATCTAGTTGATGTTGGATCTATTCAAATTCACATACAAGTTATTTGGCTCATATCTATACCTATATGTTTAGGTGATTATGACAAGTTACATGCTGTACAATAGAACCTTTATGCCTAAATGGTTATGTTCATATACATGCTCCTATGTTTATACAAGTGTTGCAAGTTCCTAATTGGATCCATGCCAAGATCCACTCTAATACATGTTTCATGTTGTAATTGGATATATGATTGGATCTAGTTTACACCCTTGCGATGAAATTATACATACTTTATGGACTTGTCATATGCTAGTTATGTTCGATGTTATGCCTAGATCTAAACATGTTTAGGCTTATGTTGTCTAAATCATATGCTAATTTATGTGACATCTATTTGGTTAGATCCCTATTTCAATGCAAGTTCACATATATGTAAGTTGATTTAGGCTATGTTGCAAATTCACATGTATGTTGATTTAGTCTACGTTGAAAGTTCACACCTATGACATTCATGTTGACTATTTTGCAAGTTCACACCTATGACATTCATGTTGACTATTTTGCAAGTTCACACCTATGATGTTCATATTGACTATGCCAAAAATGCCAAGTTTACACCTATGTCATGTTTATGTTTATGAATCCCTTATGCCAATTTTGTGTACGCTAAATTAGGCTAAGTTTTTAGCCTAATATTATATGTTAAAATCATGCGAACGTAAAATTAGGCTATGATTGTTAGCCTAATATTTAGACGGGGTAACGTTGGGAAAATTTGGAAATTATATGAATTGGCCTTTTTGTCACATGCCAAAATTGGTGGCATTTAAACGGTATAAATTCTTATGCCAAAAATGTTAAACCTGGAAAGTGGGCTATGACATTTAATTTACATATAACAAGTAATAAAGACAAATATGTAAATTTAGAAAATACAAATATGCTTAACACGAGGTTGGATTGAGTTGTGATGTAAACCTGCCCGGACCCGCCTGGCTGTCCAGTAGTCACAACAATACCTATCCAAAGTGAGAGGTTTTGCATTGAGCCCAATAAGGACCCGAGGTTAGACCGAGTTACGGTGTAAATCTGCCCGGAACCGACCGACACATCCAGTAACCATAACAATACCTGTCTAATGTGAGTGGTCGGTGCTTTAAAAAGCTAAGGATAGACAGTCAGGATGATAGGGTAAGTTAAGTAAAACACTTAACCAATCCAACATGTTAACTAAACTGATGGGTGGGGTTAGGTAAATACAGACACTTAACCACTTAACATGTTTGACTAGAAAAACCCTAGTAACGGGGACCCATTTCAGCAATAACCCAATTAGGTATCATGGTACCCTGAAACTAGGCAGGGTGGGGCACGATTACTGGGCTGATTGTAAGCGGTCAAAGCAACGGCGGTGGGTGCAACAGTGTGGTTTCTAATGTAGTGCGAGCGTGCACACACTTCGGAGCAGACAAACAGGGCACTGAGGGCACCAGTAGTATACCCGATGCATTCTAGGATTGTGTCGGGCCGCCACCATGGGACTTAATACACCCCATGGTGGGACCAGCATAGGTATCTACAATCTTTGGGGGCCGTAAGACACATATGATTATGCGAGTAGGAGCCGATCTTTAGAAAAAGGGGATCACTTCACCCTCAGCATGGGGTGCCAGTTTAGAACTAATACATGTAGGTGCAGAGATATAGTGTAGGGTGCGATAGTATATTGGTTTCAAAACTGCTTTATCTTAGTTTATGATACTTTCTTGTTTCCAGTTTATACCTATCATGCCCTTATTCTTATTCTCATACTGAAGAGTCACTAGACTTACCAGGCTTTATGTCTGACTCTGTTTTTCTTTCGTCTTCTTTTCTTCCGTGCCCCCCCCAGGTCCACAGGGAGGAAACAACTCAGCTTAGTCAGACTCTTTGCCCGCTTCAGGATAATAGATGTATGGTTTGGACTCTCTTTCCTTGGCTATGGCTTTTGGACATGTTCTATGGGGATTTATGCAGCTTTTATCATGTTTTATGCTTCTTTATTTAGTAACCAAGACAGAAATGATGATGTAATGTTTTGGAAGTTCTTATGAGACAATTATGGAAATGTTTTGTATGAACAAGTATTTTATGAAATAAAAGTCTGTTTTTTTTCCGCTGCTTATACATATGTGTTTATATATATATCTGCATTGTGTTTTATCTGTGACTTTTACTTATAAACCTCCACCAAAGTTAAGGCATTCCCTTTGTGAGTGACCTTAATAGAGGGTGGGATGTTTCACGAACTGCGCCATTGCTTGAAATTTTGGTCAAGATAGACACCTGGTTTACGTAAAATGGATATCGTATGAAGAAGTTATGAGCATTAGAAGTTTGTATGCATATAAGGAGCTTATATGTATATATATTAGATAAATATATCCAAAAAATTCAAAAATCAGTTCAAAAATCAAAATCGCAGGCGGGAAAGTTCGGAGAGAAAATGGACCATTCGGGGTCGACCTAGGGGTCAATCCACCAACAGGGGGGTCGACTCGCCCGCGAATCTGGAACCTTCTTTTCTGACATGGACGATCTGGTGTTTTATATTTTGATCTGATGGTCCTGGTTCCTCCGCTACTCATATAAATAAGACCCTAGGCCTAACCCTAAATCTCATAATTCGGCGGCTACGCTGGAGCTCTGCCATTGCTCCCCATCTCTCTCTCTCTCTCAAACATATTCAGAAATTAAGATTTGTAAAATAAATAAATCCTAAATTAAGATCTTGAGGGAAGAGATTGGTGTTTTTATTAAAAGGCATTTAGAATTGCGTGAAAAGCAAGGTTACGTCCCAGATCCAATCTATTCATATTCTACCTATTTTCTTTCCCTTCTCTCTTACTGAAAATTGTCGATCCACATTATTAGGTTTCAAATCGAATTAAAGGGGAAAGGAAAACGATGGACGATAGAACGGATCAGATACAAAATTTAGGAAAGCATGAAAGGTGAGTGGGTTTAAAATATACTTTTGAATAATAGTACCTCGATCGTTTAGCATTCCCCTTTTAATAAATTTTGAAATTGCTAGTTTAATTATAAATTGCTATTATAACAAGTTGACACGTTAAATGTGAATAGATCAAGAAATTCATATATTAAATCTATTTAATTAGGGGAATGATTAGCATGATATAACGTCAAATTGTTAACATTAAAAATTCATATATTGAATTAGTTGAAATATTGGAAGGTTTACATGTTATAATATTAATTTCGACATGTGGGAAAAATTCATATATTGGATTTGTTGGACTGCTAAAAAGTTTACATGTAAATTTGTCCCAATTATATATAGGGAATAATTGGAGTAAGTATATGATTATATGGATTCATGTTGACATAGAATCAAATAAATATGGGTTTGGGGCATTGGCCAAATTATCTTAAATTGGATCATAAGTATAGAAAAACGATTTGGGCGCAAATGGGATCATATGTAAAATATGAATTGGCATAATTCCAATAATATGAATTTATACATATAACCCATCATGAATATAATTGGGAAAATGGGCATTAAAACCTATAAAGGCATAGGTTTAAATAATTTATTAATAATGAATGCCTAGGATTACAATTAGAAATTGTAATTGCATTTATGACACGAGGTTAGGTTGCATTAGTGGTTGAAGTCTTCCCGGACCCGACCGGCATATCCAACAGCCACTAACGTTGAACATAATGTGAGAGGTCTATGTGTGCAAATACGAGACGGGCCATGACATGAGGTTAAGCCCCACTTATGGAAGAAGTCTGCCCTGACCCGACCAGCATATCCAGCATCCACAAGTATTAGGCCTAATGTGGGAGGTCTAGTCCATTATAAACCATAAATGGACATGGTAATGAATTGGACTGCTTAACCTAATCTAATCCATAGGGATTGTATTAATATGAACTAAAGTTAGGGCTAAGTAAAAGTTGGTTGGACAGTGGGTGCGCTAGGCAAATCTAAGGGGGTGGGTAATATTTACATATAGGGCCACAAACTTAGCCCGATAAGGTTATGTAATTAAAGACACCTAGTGGTATACATAACTGGTAAAAATAATAAAGTTATGTAATTAAAGGCACCATTTAGGGTAAGCATAACTCGTAGAAATGATAATCACCTATTATAGATAAATAACATTAATGAAAATGTTGTACAATAGGTAGACTTGTCCTAGGGAAAAGTGAAGATTATAACTTAGGTTATAATAAACTAACAAGGAAATGGGATAACTATCGAAATGTGATAAGGGACACTTAATTGTATATTAAGTAATCGGTAATGGGGTAAGCTAGAAACTAGTTGAGAAAAGGGGGAAAATATATGAAATATAAGAAATTGTACTTAGTTATAAATTAAGTAATATGTAAGCTTGTAAGCCTGAAACCCGTTGATAAGAATGTTTAGGCTTGTCCTAGGGAAAAAATGAAATTATAACATATGTTATAATAAACGAGTAGAGAAACTTATTAATGGGCTTTGGTTTCTTCTGGTGAAAGCGCAAAGCGTTTGCACATTTGTAAAAACTGATTAAAAGGAAGCGTCGATTTACGACAGCCTGCCGCCACCCTAACAAAAGGGCAAGGCTGGGGATATGTTTCACTAACAGCCGAACCGGAACCAATAGCCGGGGCAACCTCCCTTGCTCGATCCAAATCCTCTTGTTCCCCAGACATAATGGGTTAGCTGGGGAGAGATGAGCAGGCAGTTAGTCGCATGTCAACATAGATAAGTATGCTTTATAAAAAGAACTACAAATTGAATTATTAAGAATCAAATGAAAAGTAGGACTGCCGCCATAACATAATTACTCCATTGAACAGCCGGTTAAAGCATGGCGGATTAGGGAGTATCGTTTCCTAGTCATTTCAATAAACGACTTGCCAACATAAAAAGGGCTAATGCTTATCACTGGAGGATCCTATCTGAAGTCCGAATACAAATCTAGTCAAATCAATGTTTCTCAAATATCGCAAATGTATATCCCAACAACTCGGCGTTGCCAACAGGGAATCCTCCTTTATGAAGCTAGAGTAATTAACCCAGGATGATAAATAAAGAGAGGGAAAATCACTTACAAGAGAAATTCAACTCGAAGAAAGAAGTGTTGTAGCCAGAAATAAAGTTGAAGAAAACCGTTGACTAGAGGGGGACGGGCAAGATGATCGACCAAGTAAGGAAAATCGAATCTCAAGAAACAACAGCAAGGTCTTCTACAATGTAGCCGCCATTAAAATGAGTTTATTAAGGAAGTACTAAAGCGGGAAAATGAAGAGACAATGCTAAAGAGGACTAGAAGCCTCTTTTTATGAATATGACAGCTCAATTAGGGCCTAGTGACCCGGTATAACGCACCCGAGAAATTTCCCGCCAAATGCCCAAAATCCAGCAACTGTCAAAATATCCAAATTTTGAAATATGAGAGTGCAGAACATTGAACCTGATTCATCCAGTACATTCTCTCCACGTCACCTCAACACTCGATTACACAAAAAGTGTCTCATCAAGTCCCAATTGGCATCTCAAGATTCAGCCATTCACACAGTAATCAAGAAAGTACAACGAGCTTCTCGCCCGCAGGGAAAGACAATACCAATCAGCTACAACAAAGCGGCCTCAGCCCTTACACGAACGACTTCTCACCAAGGTAGGATAAACCTACCACCCAATGTGAAATCAAATATATCGAAGCCCGTAATTCCTTACCAAAGAGAAATCACGGACTTCGAGGGGCAAGTGTTAATCCCTAAAAAACCATACGCACATTGGGTAAAGGGGTACAAGGCGGGTCTTACCAGCTTCGATCGTACATAACACAACCGCACTAAGCCGGATCCAAATATCAGACCCAAGGCAGGTCAAGTCTACCAGTGCAACCGGGCCATGAGAAGCGCGACTCGACAAAGATAAAGGCTGCACATCCAGAGCTCCGCTCAGGTACTAAAATAAGACAGGTCACCCATTTTGCATGAGCAAGAGCAGCCTCATAGTATAACCATAAAGCCATGTAGCACCATGCAAAGGCAGCAAGAGGACGAGCGCCATTGGTTCAAGAAGAGCGATCGCTCAAGGAACAAAGGAGGATCGATCTCAGCTCCGTACCCCGCTCTTATGAAATCTCCCAAAGCATCCGTGCCCGCACTTAAGGACCCGCTCAACTATTCAAGACACTCAACAAATCGTCCGCACATAACACCGAATACGACCATGGACAGCTGGCGACAGTTGTCCTGTGGCATGATCGTAATTAGCAGAATGAACGACCCATAGCCTGGATAAACAGATTCCAGATCATTTACCCAGAGGAGTTCACCTATAAATACACCATGGCAACCCACGTTCAGGGGGGCTTTTAGAAAAACCATGAAGTGCTGCTAAACTTCAGACTCAACCACAGATCTGGCCGTGGCGTCAAGTACCATTTTAGAGTGAAGGCATCTTCTCTCTCTATCATTCATCCATCCTCCTTCTCCTCAAACTCTATTATTCTCCTGTATAATTTTCTAGATCAAAACATATAAATAAGGGTATATTGAGTAGATATAGAGATGTATGATGTTAGAGAATTGATGTACTGTGTAATTCTCATTGTAAGACAGGAAATCACCTTCATAGTGGACGTAGGCCTCGTTAACGGCTGAACCACTCTAAATCTCATCTCTACTTTACTTTTTCTCGCATTTTTTACTATTTATTGGTAACCAGATATGGTTCCATTTATTTCTTACCGAATTGGTGAAGTACAGTTTAGTACCTTGGGTGTTTAGACCATTTTTGGTGTAAATACATATTTGTACGGGCCCGTATTTAAAGAGCCTCTATATACAGATATACCTTGGGTCAGTTTTAATGGTGGCCATGGCCCTACGCAAACAATCTAAACATCCATGTGGCGTCTCCCCTCTACCACTTACCCCGATAGTGAAGGGTAAAATGGTATCTTGGGTTTAGCTCGAGTCTTTCCGCATTCCACTGGCCGCCGATGACTGGTGTCCGACGGTCTACTATCCTTATTGGATGTGACCCTCTGCCTCCTCGTGAGGCAACCACCGAACAACCCAGGTGTCACCTAGTCATAGCATTCTGACTGCATAGCTACATCTGCAGTCAAGG
Organism: Allium sativum; assembly: GCA_030737875.1. Lineage (NCBI taxonomy): Eukaryota > Viridiplantae > Streptophyta > Magnoliopsida > Asparagales > Amaryllidaceae > Allium > Allium sativum. The sequence goes on from CM060920.1 coordinate 587,406,215, forward strand.
CCCACCCACCTAGTTGTTATGGCAGACCCAACCTCTACGGACACAGCCTAAGACATCTTCTCCGCATAAAGGACTACTAGGAGCACCTTGTGTACCTCAAGAAGCCACGTGCTTCCCCTTCCAGTCCTTTGTAGTCGTCAGAACAATCAGATGAATGTGCGCTCCCCTCGTGCCTTATAACACCTAGATGACCTACCCTGTTGGGTTATTCACCCTCAACCGTACGGATTGGTCTAAGTGCCTCACTCTTGCTTGTTGTTAGACCCTATGTCTAAACTTTCATTTATGCGCTTATCTCACCTCATCAGGTTTCCAGTTACTTGGTTATTCCCATTCATATTGAATTCTTATTCAAATTACCAAGTTTCTCTTGCTTATTAATTTTAGTGATATAATTTAACCCATTTAAGTTTATTAATAAACCCACCACATGTTATTATCTAGATTGTGGCCCAAGGTCTATAATCCACAACCCTTTTTAATATTCTTGTTGTTTTCATCATTAGAATAAGATGTTTTACTTAATATGTAATTAAGTATGTCCAGTTCGCATGTTTTCTAATTAACATGTCACTTACCATTTATGATTAAATATAGCTTATTTCATTTCATAAGTTTTCCTCATTCCTTCTCATTTAATCATAATTCCATTTTACATCATCAATACAACTTATTAATTTAGATATCCCAAGAAGGAAGAATTGGCAGACTATCCGCCCTCCGGGTATGTGGCAGTCAATTACCACATGCTATCCAGCGGAGCGATTCCCCCCTTCAATCCTTATCTAGAGTCCATTTTGCGGCGATTGGCCATTGCCCTATATCAGCTTCATCCTAGTGGGTATAAAATCCTGCTTGGGCTGTACATACTTTTCATGAAGGTTCAACAGCGGGAACCCACGTTCGCGGATATTTTCTCCTTATACTCTTTTAAGAAGGAGGAGGTAGATGGTCCTTCTTTCTTTTTTCTATAAAGTATGCATGGCGGAATTATCACCGGCTTGACGGAAGGGGCTAGGGGGTTTCCGGATCAATATTTCTTTGTCCGATGTCCTGCTAGATTCTACGGTCGATGGACCGAAGGAGGTAACTACATCTTTGCTCTTAGAATGCTTGTCCCTTTTCTCTTCCTCATCCAGATTTTCCTGACTTTTGTAGTGATTCTTTATATTGTGGGACTTACTTTGGACCAGGGTCTTCTTAATTCTTTAATTTCTATCGATAAAAGGGAAAGGAGCGGAGAGGTGTTGCATTCGGAGGAAAATCTCCGTAAGTATCAGTTAATTTACCCTACACGGTCTCTTGGAAAAGCTCTTGTTCACCCCCAGTGTTCCGGCGGTAATCCTCTTAAAGTGAAACACTTATCCCTTGATGTGAGCGATCGTCCTTCGTTTGTGATTATCGAAGGAGATGATAAGAAAGTTAACGAGAACGCATGTGGTTTGGGGATCGATATAGCTCCTGAAATGACCGCCGGAAATTTTGGTCGTCCTCCTGTTCAGACGAAGGGTTCCTTAGGGACATTTGGAGACTTGGAGGACTTGGACTCTACCGAATATTTGAGCCAGGGTGATGTGGTGATGCCTGTCCCTGCTGCACCTGATGTGGGAGGAATGCGAGGGCCTTCCCTGCACCCCGAGAAAGCCTCCATTATAGTGGAATCTCCTGGAACTGGTTTTGATTTTTAATTATGGCACAATCTCCTGTTAGTTTGATAATTTTTGAATGCTTGTTGAGCTTCATGTTTTATTTCCCAGGTGCAAACACAGGCTGCTCGCTATCAGACAGTTTCTCTCAACAGGCTGATCTTACTGATCCACGAAGCCTCCAACAATCTTATCTTTCCTGTTATTCAAAGCGCCCCTAATTACACTCAAGCTCTCAGAACCGACATACCCCTGAATTCTCAATGGTTGATTCCTTAAGGCGTGAGGTGCTCGACCATGCCAAGATGCTTACATCGACTAAATCTTCTGTAAGGTCTACCATTCAGACTCCTGCTCAAATTCGAATAATACGCGATCGCCCAGCTTATGAAGTTTCTCTTGGGAATTCAACACTAAAGGAGCGTTTCTGCGGTTGGGACTTGAGGGGAGTGCCCTTCGGGCTGGATTTACATCCTCACGATGAGCAAATCACGGCGGAAAACTTGGATGTCATAAAGAGCGGTGTGAGGAATCAACTTGGTGCCGTTATGAATCAGTTCGAGGCACAGTTGAATCTAGTTATGAAAGATGTCGATAAGCAGTTGGAGCATTGGGTCAAATTCGGTTACGAATTCCAGGGATTAAATGCTCGACACCTCAATCATATTGAAATCTTGGAGAATGACAAAGCTGGCTTAATTCATCTGATTGAATCTCAAGAATCTGAGATGGCTTCTTTAAGGAGTGGTCGTGTTAAGGTGAACAAATTGGAAGCCAGGAATGCTGAGCTCAAGGTGGTGTTGGAAAGCGTACGAGCGCAGCTTCTAGATGCCCGACCTGCTCGTCAGCTTGCTGAGCGTCGCACGGTCTTAGAGAAACAAGCTTCGATTTCTTTAGAACAAGAGAACATGGCTCTCAAAGGCCAACTTGCTTCCCAGAATGAAATCTTTAGAACTCTTGAAAAGGATAAGATCAAGTTGCAAAAGGATCTTGATGAAGCCAGAAACAGAATTGACAATACTTTGTTTCACTTCTATGTTTACAATGTCATGAACCGTGAAAGCTTGAGTTATTTGGACAAGGATTTCCCACGAACTCTGGAACTTGTTTGGGAGCGAATACTTTCGCACTACGACGACATTGATGACGAATTACTTCAAGGGCAGCTTTTAGAGGAGATAGATCATGAATCTTTAGCTAAAGGTAAGAGAATATTGGGGAACGAGCGAGCTCAATCGCTTATGAAGGAACGCTCGGACGCTATTATTCCTTGTGCCCCATCTGACTCTGTTGAGGTTAACACATCGAGCCCATTTCCTCTCCCAGCGGATTGTCCTACCTTTGATGTTGCTAGAGCTCAATCCGTTGTTAGGTGCCCAGACCAAGAAGACGTTGTGGTACAGTGCACGAATTATGGTTACACTTCTTAAAATGTAGAAGATCGTGGAGCTGACTTTGCATATCCAGCAGCTTCAGGTAAAATTGACATCTATCAATCTGCCCCAGATATGGATTTCCTTATTTCTTCACCCAAGATTGCTGAGTCCAGTGCTTGTTGCCCTTTTGCATCAGGTGTGCTTTTGACCTCGTTTTTAGCTGTTGGTGGTGTTGTTGCCCAGCCTGCTACCATCGACTTCGTTTTGGTCTCTGCCAGTATTAATCCTTCCACCATATCCTCATCGGGTGACCCACTTTTACCAGATGCATCTGATCCGGATGATGATGATGAGATTTGGAATACCAAGGTTGTGTCCACCCTGAAATGCAAAAGAAACTGATTGGTTAATGACTGAATATCATATGTCTTTCTACTTTGACGACTCTTTCGTGCGGCTGGATTAGCAAAAGCCTAAACAATTGGTCCACCTTGGCCTGTATAAAAAATAGTTCTTATGACCTTTGTGGTCTGGTTTCAGTTTATTTTTTTAAACACGTACTCAAACCGGTTGTTTGTGCGAGCGCTGGCCCTCGCCTAACGTTCTATACTTGCAAGCTTTCGTTTTTATCGTTTAAGGGCTATCGCAGTATTATAACTTTCATTCTTATGGGTTGTACTTTTAGTTTGTTGTTCGCACAAATCTTATCGTTCGATTTTGTTCTCGCAACGAAGTTATAACTAGGCTGCGGTATGTCTTGAGTGGGCATTGGTGATATTTTACACAATGGTGATGTCCCCATACCCATGCTCTTTTTTATTCCATAGATTCTGTTGTTTTTGAATTGTAGTTTGGTCAATTCATGATTTCCTAAAAGCAACGCGTGGTTATTATGTGTTTTCTTTTGGGTGCCCCCATAGGAGGTCGTGGGCTCCAATTTCAACCCAAGTTCAGTCTTATTAGTCCTGATTTTTCTAGGACTGAAAGACCTTGTTGGATAACCCCAAATGGATAGGATTTCGGGTACCCCCTTTCGGCTAGGATTTCTTCTGTTGTAGTCCATCCTTGGCCTTGTTTGACTTGGTTAACAACAAAGAACAAGGATGGCCACCTTCCTTTCGGTCGGGTTTTTGTTTTGTGCTGGTCCTTCCAGCGTGTTTTGTCGGTCCTTCCGACATTAGGACTGATGTTTCCAGCCTAGGCATTTATCCATGGGAAATTTTTGTCATTTCCCTCGTATTTTCTTTTTTTTAAAAAGAAAAGCCTGATGTCAGTTTCTCCAGCAAATGCTTGCTTAGGGAAGCTCCACCTTTTGGCTTGTTGTTTGTCTTTAGACAGCATATCCAGTTAGGATGACGTGCCTATATGTCTGATTTTGTTTGCACATCTCTCGCGATGCTTTTGGGTCATCTTGCTCAAGAGATGCTTTAAGAACCTTCCTCTTGCGGTTTGGATGAGGATGATTAACTGCTTCTATCATGCTTACATTTGAGAAATCAGTCTTTAGTGTACATTAATGAGTACGATACTCAAATGGGTACATGATAAATTTTCTTTGCATAAGGAATTTGTAAGTGATTCATCGTCAAACATGAATATAGGAAGTGGCAAAACAAGGTAGATCGACTATTATTGCTTAAGCGAACAGAATACAAAAAATAAACTGTGTAATAAGGTGGAGTCACGGGGATTTCAGTTCAAAATTCCATGATTGGGACACCAATTTGTGATCCTTAGTTATGCGTCAGCTTCAGGCTATTTTAGATCCTTTCTTCGGAGAGTTTGCTGCCCCCTGTTTGCGGAGAAATGGGATAACGACCACGCACATATTGTTGCAAATGGTTCATTCTGACCAGCCTCTCGATTACCGACTTCAAATGTCTACATTCATTTGTATTATGCCCTGGTTGGTCATGGAATTGACAAAACCTCCCTGGCTTCATAGTAGCATTTTTGACTTGCGTCCGTTCTGGGATCGAATAATTTATAGTGTCCTTTGTTACCCTGAAGATATTCTCTATGGTGTCATTGAGGGAGGTGAACTCAGAGTTTTTGAAAAAACGCGGCCTCTTTCTGTGATGCTTGGCTTCACCTCTTGCAACTAAGATATACCTTCGCTTTTCATTCCGTTTCACGGAGTGAGAGCTTTTCTCCTCGTCAGATCTTTGCCAGGATCGATAATTATGACAAGCGGCTGGTGCGGCTTTCATGGTGGAGGACTGGATAACGAACATTGACTCGATCTTCTTTATCAATGCGTTGTTTTCTACAATTATTTGATTCATTATCCCTGCTACTACTTCTTCTACCTCCTTCCTGGTTATGGCCATCTCGACTTGCGCCAGTTCCTTTTCTCCGGGATCGATAGTGGGCGATGTGTCAGCGCCGGAGACGTCACTGATTCTGCTGGTAGCAATTTCTCCCAGCATGCTCATGACATCAGGTACCACGTTTCCTACGGAATCTCGTCAGATCTGAACGGGAAGAAAAACGAACACGGCCCCACGGTGGGCGCCAAAATGTTTACACAAAAAATGGTCTAAACACCCAAGGTACTAAATTGTACTTCACCAATTCGGTAAGAAATAGATGGAACTGTGTCTGGTTAGCAATAAACAGTAAAAAAATGCGAGAAAAAGTAAAGTAGAGACGAGATTTAGTGTGGTTCAGCCGTTAACGAGGCCTACGTCCACTATGAAGGTAATTTCATGACTTATAATGAGAATTACAAAGTACATCAATTCTCTAGCCTCATACATCTCTATATCTACTCAATATACCCACGTTTATATGTTTTGATCTAGAAAATTATACAGGAGAATAATAGAGTTTGAGAAGAAGAAGGGTGGATGAATGATTGAGAGAGAATATGCCTTCACTCTAAAATGGTACTTGACGCCATGGCTAGATCTGTGGTTGAGTCTGAAGTTTAGCAGCACTTCGTTGTTTTTCAAAAAGCCCCCCCTAAACGTGGGTAGCCATGGTGTATTTATAGGTGAACTCCTCTTGGTAAATGATCTGGAATCGGTTTATCCAGGCTGTGGGTCATTTTTTCTGCTAATTACGATCATGCCACTGGACAACTGTAGCCATTTGTCCATGGTCGTATTCAGTGTTATGTGCGGACGACTTATTGAGTGTCTTGAATAGTTGAGCGGGTCCTTAATTGTGGGCACGGATGCTTTGGGAGATTTCATAAAAGCGGGGTGCGGAGCTGAGACCGATCGTCCTTTGTTCCTTGCGCGATCGCTCTTCTTGAACCAAGGGCGCTCGTCCTCTTGCTGCCTTTGCATGGTGCCGCTCGGCTTTATGGTTATACTACAAGGTCGATCTTGCTCGTGCAAAACGGGTGACCTGTCTTATTTTAGTGCCTGAGCAGTTCTCTGGATGTGCAGCCTTTATCTTTGTCGAGTCGCGCTTTTCATGGCCCGGTCGCACGGGTAGACTTGACCTGCCTTGGTTTGATATTTGGATCCTGCTTAGTGCCGTTGTGTTATGTACGACCGACGCAGGTAAGACCCGCCTTGTACCCCTTCACCCAATGTGCGTATGGTTTTTTAGGGATTAACAATATGGAAAAGCTCCCAACCGAGTTCCGTGTTTCTTGTATCGCCCTTCCATGGAACTCGGTGCACATTAGAGGACGTGCGATTGAGGCATCAAGATACAATTGAAGATACATATGGTGGACAGTCTAGATATATGCATGTCGGCTCTGGGTAGTGTATCGTAGACTTGAGGGCATTACTCAGTATGAATTCTGATTAGAACAAAGGTGGCAGTCCATACGTTCACGTTGCATAGTAATGACAGGTATATGTGAAACATAACATTGTTATATAGAGATCCGTACGTCACTACGGCATAGAATGAGAGACTGCATACATTTCGATAATGTTACGGTGGAGACCGTGCGAGTGGGGTACCGTGGGTGTACCTTGATAGTAGGGGAGGCAACATATATACTATATTAGGTTAATCCACTGGAAAGTAAATGGGTACAACGTATGTGTGAGCCTTGAGTGCAGATAACCCAATTAATCTAATAAATAAGAAAATATGATTGAATGTTATATGTAGGGTTATCCAAAGTGTATAGTTTAAATCCAGTCACCAGAACTTGTGTTCTGACCCCCTCCTCATAACAAAATCACATGTTAGATTCGTGGCAGAGACATTATAGCTGTGGATACTGGTTAGGCAGTATTATTAATACAGTAAGGCTATACTTTGACTTATATTATATTTTATCCATTCCAATGTGAGATATTTTCTAAGCTCTGGCATATTTTATGTCTTTGTCTTTTCTACAGGATTCCAGAGCAAACCAATCCGAGTTTCGATGGATTGGAATCTTGAAAAAAATTCGGTCAGTCGGAATTTGGGTTGTCATAATTTCTTTTATGTACTCTGATATTTTCGAAGGATAAGACTGTAGCTTTTATGTTGTAATGGGCTTTTGTGTTTCAGACATGTGATGTTTTTGGACCACGGTATCTTATGAATAAAGTTTTCATTCTAATGTTATTTTATATGTCTATCTTGTAATATTTCTGTCCTGTTTACTATAACGCTTCAAGAAACTTAATGCATTCCCTTTTTAACTGACATTAACGGACGTTGGGTGTCACACTTGGTATCAGAGCTAAAGGTTACCAGACTAGATAAAAGTTTTTGAAAGCTATATTCAAAAAAGGTTTTAAAAGAAACCATTTTCAAAAAGACAAGTCTATTTTGAAAAACATTCCCCAAAAAGCCATAGGTAATATCTTTCGATCCCTTATCTGAATTTCTTTCCTTTTCTTTTTCATCATGTCTGGGGAACCGAACATTCTAGAGGGCGTTACGATACCTTGATGGTTCCGTAGGTATTTGGAGGCCACGACCTCTGTCGAAGGACAGGGAAAAGTTCCTCCCCCAGCTGCACCTATTATTCCTCCTCCTTCTCCTCCGCGTGTAGACAAATTTTTCAAGATCTACAAAGATTTCCTTGTTATGGGAGGAAATCCATTCCGTGGAACCGAGACATTCTTAGAGGCAAGGAATTGGCTCAAGGAGACCGAGGACTTGTTTGTAATCTTTGAAGTGGAAGATCGAAGGAAGATTCAGTTGGAAGCCTGGCTATTGAAGGATAAAGCTTCATCCTCATGGGAAGTAACCCAAGCGGGGCGTCCGGTGGAAACTTGGGATGACTTTAGGCAGAGGTTTGAAATGAACTTTCTTTCTCAAGCTAAGAAAAGCATGCAAATGGAGACGTTCTTGGCACTTAAATAAGGAGACATGACTGTTAAAGAATATGCAAAAAAATTCAACTAGCTAGCAAGATTCGGCTTGGAACTAGTAGGCACTCCGCATAAGAAGGACTTGTGGTTTGTTAAAGGACTAAATGAACCCCTTCATGGGTTAGCTACGTCACATATTCCTATGTGAGCGGCTTTTGAAGGGCTTGTCGACATGGCCTTAATGCATGAGGAAGAAAAAGGAGAAAAGAAGGAAGTAAAGACCGAGGAAAAAAAGCAAAATAAGAAGGTATGGCCCAAGAAGAGGCAACAACAACATAAGAAAGGAGGAAAGAATAACAAGGGTAAGGAGAAGAGGAAGTGTCAAAGTTGAGGGAAAGAGGGTCACTTGGTCAAAGACTGTAAAAGAAGGAAGAACATTTGATTTAATTGTCGAGAATTCGGACACTTTGCTAGGGAGTTCCCAAAGAAACAGAGATCACAAGGACAAGGCCAATGGAAAGTAACTTCTAGATGGCCGGTGCATGCGCTCGCGACCAGTGCTCCTGACAGAGGTAGAAAAATTTATGTGGAAGGTTTAATTTCTCTTTCAAATCATCCTGTTAGAACACTTTTTGATTCTGGCACTTCACATTCATATATATCTAGTTCTGTGGTTGAATCTCTACACTTAACTACTAGTATGGTAGTGGATCCCATAGTTGTCTCAAACCCTATTGGTTGTTCGGCACATTTATCTATGATTGGTTAGGGTTTGAGAATATCTGTGTTAGGCATCAAATTTGGATGTGACGCATATGTGCTCAGGTTCATGGGCTATGGGTTGATTCTAGGAAAGGATTGGCTTACCATGTATGGTGCCATTCTGAATTGTGAGAAGAGGGTCGTTAGGCTTCTGACTTGTCATAGGAGGACACTCTAGATTTCTTGTGACCCCCAAGGGTCTATTATGCTTAGCTTCCTAGAGTCTCTAGATGCATTCATAGATGATTTGCAATCTATTCCAGTGGTCTGATATTATTCTTATGTTTTTGAGGAGGTTTGAGGCTTGCCTCCGAGGTGCGAGATTGACTTTAGTATATATCTGGTGGACAGTGCAAAGCCAGTTGCATTACCAGTGTGCCATATGGCTCCGACGTATAGGAAGGAAATGAGTAAGCAAGTCGGGGAGCTACTTGAGAAAGGATTTATCATATGAAGCATACCTGAATGGGGTGCTCCAGTTGTATCACAACTAAGGCGGATGGTTCGCTTCGTTTGTGTGTAGACTATAGAGAATTGGACAAACTCGCAATGAAGAATAGACACCCACTTCCGACGATAGATGACTTATTTGACCAGCTTGTCGGTGCCTCGGTATTCACTCAGTTAGACTTAGCAATGGGGTTTCATCAGTTGAGGCTGGCTGAGGACAGTATAGACAAGACTGCTTTGAGGACTCCGAATGGTTTCTTTGAATGGCTAGTTATGCCTTTTGGGCTGACAAATGAACCCGCCTATTTTGTCACTCTGATGAGTAGGGTGTTTCGAGAGTTCCTAAATAAATTTGTCATAGTCTTTGTTGATGATATTTTGATATTCTCCAAAAGCGAAGAAGAGCATGCCCAACATTGGAAAGAAGTTTTGAAAACTCTACGTGACCATCAGCTTAAGGCAAAATTCCCCCAAATGCCATTTTTGGATAAAGGAGGTGAGGTTTTTGGGGCATGTTGTCTCTAAAGAAGGGATAGTTGTCGATCTCGCAAAGGTAGTTGCGGTGCAAGATTGGTAGATTCCTAAAAATGCAACACAGGAGAGGACCTTTCTTGGATTGGCATGTTATTATAGGAAGTTCATTAAGGACTTCGCAAAGATATCAACCCCTCTCACCAAGCGGATGAAGAAGAACTTGGCATTTTCATGGGATATAGATTGTGATGTTGCTTTCCAACGTTTTAAGAGTGATCTTACAACAGCCCCAGTCTTGACATTGCCCAATGAGAACAAACTGTTTACCGTTTACACTGATGCATGTGGTACAGGGCTTGGTGCGGTTTTGAGGCAAGAAGGAAAGGTAGTGTGTTATGGGGTTAGAGAGTTCATGAAAAGAGCTACCCCACCCATGATCTAGAACTAGCTGTTATAGTATTCACGCTAAAGACATAGCGTCATTATTTACTTCGAGAGAAGTTCGAGTTTTACACCGATCATAAATCTCTCAAGTATTTGTTCTCACAGAAGGATCTTAATTTAAGTCAACAAAGGTGGATGGAGTTTTTAGCTTCTTATGATTTTGAAATCGCTTATACCCCTGGCAAGGGTAATGTGGTGGCTGACGCAATAAGTAGGCAGAGGATGGCCTTAATCCTCTGTTTGTGCAGAGGAAGAGCTTGGAGTTTATATCAACCTTTGACTTTAGACCCTCCATTGATATTTTGCCTGGTTTATTTACATCGCTAGAAATATGACCAACTCGTATGGATTAGATAGGAGCCACGCATCAAGGTGACGCACAGATTTTAGACGTCATGTATAAGCTCAGAAAATAGGAGACTTCTAGCCACCTCAGTCGATATACCATAGACGGAAAGGAGTGGTTGCGACGAGATGGAAGGTTTCGTGTTCCTCAAACTGAAAGTTTGATCAAAGCAGTCCTAGAAGAAGCCCACCGTTCCAAAATGACTATTCATCCATGCGGTGACAAGATGTATAGAGACATGAAAAGGGATTTCTTTTGGGCTAGGATGAAGAAAGATGTGGCAGAATTTGTTTTTCAATGTTTAGTTTGGCAGCAAGTTAAAGTTGAGCAAAAGATGCCCGGTGGTTTACTTAATCTTTCAGAAGATCCGCAGTTGATATGGGAGAGTGTCTCTGTGGATTTCATAGATGGTTTGGCTAGAACAAATAAAGGTAATACCAGTATCTAGGTTGTGATAAATAGACTCACTAAGAGCGCTCACTTTATTCCAGTTATGAGTAAGAGGACGACATCATGGTTGGCAGCAATATATGTTCGTGAGATAGTTTGTCTTCATGGAGTAACTTCTAGCATCGTAAGCGATCGTGACCCCATCATTACCAGTGAATTTGGGAGAAGCTTGCAAGAATCATTAGGTACACAGTTGTGTTTGAGCACCACTTATCATCCTCAGACCGATAAGCAAACGAAGAGGGTGAATAGAATTCTTGAGGAGGCTGTGTATCCTAGACTTCAGAGGGACTTGGGAAGAGCACCTTCCTTTGGTAGATTTTTCCTATAACAATAGCTATCAAGCCAGTATCGGCAAGGCAACCTTCGAAGCATTGTACGGACAACCCTGTAGATCACCAACTTGTTGGTGGGAATCTACATAAAGGTTATTACTTGGACCAGATATGGTTAGAGAAACGTCCGAGAAGATTAACCTTTTTCGACGGCCGATGAAGACAGCCCAAGATAGGTAGAAATCCTATGCAAACAAGAGTAGGACTGACATCGAATTTGAAGTGGGATACTTAGTTTTTATTAAAGTGCCACCTCTGAGGAATGCGGTTCACTTCGGATCTGTAGGGATGTTGGCACACAGATTTGTGGGACCATTTCCCATAACCGAAAGGATTGGCCAAATGGCCTATAAATTAAAGCTCCTAGAAAATCTATTCGTTGTTCATGATGTTTTCCACATTTCTCATCTGCGGAAGTGCTTGCATGACACTACGGAAGTTGTTGATCCAAGTATATTGGAAGAAGTAGAAGTGGAATAGAAGGCAACAGTTGGAAGAGTTCCTACCCGTATTCTTGGATCAGAAATTAAGAAGCTACGCAATAAAGAGATCAAGCTGATAGAGGTTCAATGGGGAGATAGCCCAGAGGATGCGATTTGGGAGACCAAAGACAAGATTCAGGCTTCGTAACCTTTTCTTTTCAAGGGTATGTTCTTATCTCCTTTTCCAAAATATTATATGTGCTTATTTCTATCATTTGAATATATCCTATCCATAGTATTTCCGGCCTTTAGATAGGAATCCTATTGATGTAAACATGTGTTTGAGACGTGTTATGTCTGGTGGATGCAAGTGTTTGCTAGTGGCTGCCTGTGGATGCTTATACACACACATTAGGCACTAGATCGGCTCAATCACCCTCATACTGCATATGGATGTGTGTACATTTTCTTTTCATTTATGGACAGAATGGATGTATTAGCATAAGGATGTTGCATATGGACGAATGAATATGAGCACATATAGAACTCACATGTTATAATAGGATTATTTGCGTACATATCAGATACGTGGCACTAACATACATTGCATTAAGGAGATCAATGGAACCAGTAAACCTCCTGATCTGTAATTAGTATTGGGACATATACACACACCTTTGCATATGTTCATATAATCATTAGAAATCTTTAAGGACAATGGATGCCAATGATTTATGGATGAGTAGATGGATGATGGACGGTAGGATATGCATTCTTCTCAACTTAGAGATTTCAAGGACGAAATCCTTTGAGTAGGGGGAAATGTAACACCCCATATTTTTAACAACACCAAAAGCGGATAAATTAAATAATAATTAACTTAATACTCGGAATTAAGGGAAACAGGCTGCTTCATTGCGTCCATCTCGAAATTTTGGTCAAGATAGACATTTGTTTTGCATAAAACGGACATCGTATGAGGAAGTTATGAGGATTTTAAGTTTGTATATGGGCAAAAGAATTATATATACATATGAGTCAGATATGAGTCAGAACTTATCCAGAAAAGGGTTCAAAAATCAAAATTTCGTAAGGCGGTAAATTTCCCGCTCTGTGGGGTCTACCCCCCTACAGGGTTGTCGACACCAGGGTCGACTGGCCTACAAGGGTGTTGACACCAGTAGGGCTGACATGGTTAAGTCGGTTTCTGGGGCTGGCAGCTATAAATACATGGTCATTTCTCTTGTTTTCTTCATTGGAAATCATGGAGGTCAAATGCTACTGGTGTACGAACTGAGACGGATCCTTTCTTCAAAAACGATGGACTAAAGCTAATCAATTAGAGATTCAAGCGAGATCTACAACCCAACAAGTTTCTTTTCTAATTCTATCTTCTTAGCCAAACATTGTGAGTTTTAGATTACTTTTATATTTAAATGATTAAAAGTAGAACATGATAGTACTGTGATTTGGATCTGTCTTGAATAGTATATCTTTGTTATCCTTGGATCTTAAACTTTATTATGCTAGATCTATTTCTATAGATCTAATTTACTTTTGGTTAGTTTATCATGTCACCTTTGTGGATCTGAATCGCTATCAAAGTTTGTGGTTAATTTGGAACTATCATTATTTGGATAGTTAAATCTTTGCCTAGATCTAGATCTTCTTGTTGTGGTTAATTTCTGTCATTATTGGACATATGAATCTGTTCATGCTTCTTACAAACCCCTTGTTATGTTAGATCTAGTTTAAGTATCATAAGTTTAGGGATATACACTTATATGTCCACCTTGTCACCATGTTAGTATAAATATACATTCGTTTATGCCTGCTATTTTGGAATTATCACTATTGTCATCTCCCATTACCTTTACCTTGTTTTTTTATGGCTAGGATACTTCCTAGCCTAGATGCCGCAAAATATATACGAATGCATTAATGAGGGAATGGGGGAATATATTAGAATTAACATAGCTTGGTTAGTGGTTATGAATATGGACATATAATTTACTTTGTACAAAATTGGGGAAAAAGGGGCATGGAACCTATAACCTATAACGACATAGGTGAGAATTTGGATAGTAATGAAATGTCTAAGAATAAAATTAGAAATTATAATTGCACTTATTACACGAGGTTAGGTTGCATTAGTGGTGGAAGTCTGCCCAGACCCGACCAGCATATCCGGCAACCACTATTGTTGAACTTAATGTGAGAGGTCTAAGTGCACAAATACGAATCGATCTAAGATGCAAAGTTAGACCCAACTTGTGGAAGAAATCTGCCCGAACCTGACTGGTATATCCAACATCCATAAGTTGTAGGCCTAAAGTGGGTTGTCTAGCCCATTATAAACCATAAATGGACATGGTAATAAATTGCACAACTTAACCTAATTTAATCCATAGCCATTGTATGACAATGAACTAAAGTTAGTTTTAAGTGAAATTGGTTGGAGAGTGGGTGGGCTAAGCAAATTTGAGGGGGTGGGTAATATTTACATATAGGCACACAAACTTAACCCGATAAGGTTATGTAATTAAAGACACCTAGTGGTAAGCATAACCGGTAAAAAAAAATTGGGTTATATAATTAAAGACAACTTTTAGGGTAAGTATAACTTGTGGAAAACCTAGTGGGGGGGATATAAGACAAGGGGAGAGCTTGTATCATATTGTGTGGGACACGTTTCAGTCAGTAACCCAGAGTAGATATCAGGAAGAATACACCAAACTAGGTCGGAGAATGGGCACGCTTACTGGACTGATTGTAAGAGATCCAAACGTGGAGGACGGTTTGGGCGGTGCAAACCGACTGGACCATGAGCGTGAATGAGCCGGGCAGAAGGGGATAAGAAGACCGTGACACCTATAGATGTGGGGTTGTGCATATCAGCGGAGGGTTGCCACTTTAGGATGTGATACATCCTACGATGGGGCCAGCATAGAGTATCTACGTGGATTAGGGAGGCGATCGATTAGGTAGTAGTTAGGGTACACTTGGACGTATGCCTAAGTCTACCACCTTATAGTGGAAGGGATCATCTCACTCTGGTTGTATTAGTAATAGTGCAGAGTAATCATTAGAAGCGTATACACCCTATCCTGTTCACCTTGTCATATCTGCCTTTTATGTAGTTATCTCTCTCTTATCCACTTTATATGCCTGTCATACTACTTTTATTTATTTACTTGCTAAAAGTAATTGGACTCGCCAGACTTTATGTTTGACCCCTTTTGTTTCCTCTTCTTTTTTCCGTCCCCCCCCCCAAGGTTCTCAGGGAGGGAACACTTAGGCTCGACTGTGATTCTGCTTGCTTTTGCCGGAGTTGCTGAGATATATGGCTCAAGCTCCTATCCTTGTTGCTATGGCTATTTTTTTTTGGGGAATGATATTTTTGAAGTACAAGACAGTAGCTTTTATTTTGTAATGGGCTTTTGTGTTTCAAACATGTGATGTTTTTGGACCACGGTATCATATGATAAATAAAGTTTTTATTCCGTTGTTATTTTATATGTCTGTCTTGTAGTATTTATGTTTTGTTTACTATAACGCTTCACGAAACTTAATGCATTCCCTTTGTGAGGGACATTAAAGGACGTGGGGTGTCATAGGTTTATTATCTGAAAAATACTCTGTGTTGGCATAAGCACTACGAATCAAATAAGCTATAGACAATTAAAGACGGAGTGAATTGCAAGGGTTGTTCTGTTAATCCTTTGTAGAAATTTCCTAAGATGGATTTATGGGATAATGCCTTTGATTTGTCCAGTCTCAGGACGACTTGTATGGACGAATATCTGACAGGTTATGCCTAATGAATCATCTACGTTGATCTCTTAAAACATATTACATTGGTGGTGGAGGAATTCATTTCTCTTAGCCTTATACCTATGGTACATTTGGAGAAATCAATTAATGATTTTGGTGTGTTTGACGATATAGCATTCAAAGTAAATGAAGATGTGGCATATCTAAAGATAAGTGTGGCTTCAAGCCTCACAACGAGGAATTGGTATAAAATCGGGCAGGTCGTATGGCTAAGTGGGTCGCACTCAATTTGATTGTATTATCACCTAATCTAGAGAAATTTAATTTTCATCATTAATCTTTTGATGTTGTCCCTTTTAGGAAACGGTTTTTGATTCCAACCGTTGATAATAGTACATTCGGAATACTCAAGCGAAGAGAGTGGCATGTAATGTTTATCCTTGTTTGCCAGATGTTCTTGTTGAACCTGGTGTATTCCTCTCTATAGATACACTATCAGAAGATGGTCCCATACCTTGCCAGTTGGAATCCATTCCCCAATATGCGCCTGTGGTTTTGAATGTATACTATATATGTAGAGCGTGTGATGCTAGCATTCTGCTAGATTGCCATTTACGTGATTTAGACGGTATTATAATATCAGAATATTATTGACTTTAAAGAATGTTTTGGGTTATCGTATGATAAAAACCATTTGTGTTTATGTGTGGATCGGTCTTACGATTATCCTTTATTAAAAAAGTATTTTTAAAAGTTAAACCGGATAGTTGGAGTTTACTCACACTAATCCCATGACTAACCCAGAGTTTATTTTGATTTGTTTTACCCTAAACTCTTAGGTGCCCAAATTTGTGCAGGTAGTCAAGTAGTTAAGATACTTTAAGATATCCTTGGAGGATCCTGGAGTAGAAAACTTCAATGTTAGATATATATATGTATATATATATATATAGATTTCATCCCGCTGTGTTGTATATGTGATGAACATATGTTGTACTCTGATAATGTTATATATATACACTCAGATTTTTTTTTCAAAAATTATGTTATATAATATATTTTGTTCGTTTTGCTGTGAGGTTCATGTTTACTGGATGTTGTTTTTACTACGCCATAGATGGCCTACTACAGAAAAAATCCAAGGTGTTGCCAGCTAAAATGTCGCCACACCTATGTTGATTTTTGTCTATTGCAACGGACGCTTCAATGTGTTAGCATAGATATCAAATTGTGTTGCAGTGGCTATAGAAATTTTCAAACTAAAAAAAAAATTATACCTCAATGATCGACACCATCATTTGAGAGAAAATCTCAACCGTCAACCCATGTCATCAATCCACGCCTGCGCTATTTCTATTTCAACTTTTATTTTCATTCACCGCCAAAACCATTCCAATCCCTAATTTTCATTCACCTTTCCACTAATTTTCCTAATTTTCATTCAACTCAGCTATTTGTATTCCTATTTCCCAAATTTTCATTTCATGACTCCTATTTCTATTCTGAATTTTCGTGGAGATGAATGGTGCGAGGTGATTGGGGCTTCGTACGATGTTAATTTTGGGGTTTTGCGATGTGGAGAAGTGAGTTGCGGTAGATTGGAGGCTGCAGATCTCAGGTTAATTTTGGTCGTGGTGAGGTAGTGGGAAGACTGATGAGGTAAGGGATGTTGTGGAGTCGTTGTAGGTTGTTGGTGTATTACTAATGTAAGTTAAAGTCAGATCCACCAGGAACCCTATCAAAAAACCAACATGTAACACCCCACGTCCATTAACATCACTCATTAAGGGAATGCATTAACTTTCATGGAGTATTATAAGAGTATAGAACAGAATATCACAAAATTGATATATAGATGGTACTTAAGAAAATTCAAACTTTATTCATTGCAGCGGAAAAGAAAAACATGTTTCGTTACAACATCAAAACCACATACTAGAATCAAGTACATAAATATCCATCTTGAAGAAATTTATTATCAGAGTACATAAAAGTAAAATCATAATCCCACTCCAAATTGTCGTAATGAAAAGGGATAAAGCTAAGCATTACTCTCAACACTTCCAAGCGCTTCAAGAAGAAAGAAATCCAAGTCAAGCTTCAGTGTTTCCTCACTGAGAACCTGGTGTGTGTGGGGGGGGGTATGGAAGAAGAAGAGGAGAAAACAAAAAGGTCAGACATAAAGCGTGGTGAGTCCAGCTACTTTTAGCATGAAAATAAGTAAAGAAATATGACAAGAACAAACAGGATGGAAAGTATAACCATGACATGTGGTAAAGCTGGATAACAAGATGAATATAAAGGAATGTCCAGTGCGCTTCCCAGATTTCATACTTAATTTAATTCTCTACACCACCTACTAGTAATTCTTAACGAAATGATCCCAACCCCGCAATTGGTAGCACTCAGGTGTAACATCTAGTAAGAGGTATCCGCCCCATACAATCCTTGAAAGTCCGCTTGCCCATAATAGATACTAGATGTCCCCAGACTACCACTAATCGGTCGGGTCCCTAACTTGTAGATATATGTGCGGGTCCCAGCTTAGGTTGTATCACTCCCTAAGTAGCAACCCATGGGTGCACAGCTTTATACCTATTGATGTACAGTGGCTAAATCATCCAATGTCGGGAACACCTTGTGCACGCTTAACGAACCCGTCAGAACCTGCACTGTTAAACCCTCGCTCTTATTTGACTGCTTAAAATCAGCCCAGTAAGTGTGCCCCAACCCTGCCAAGCTCAGGGTTCCCGATACCACTAAGTGGGTTAATGTCTGAAATGGGTCCCTACCACCACTAGGTTTTTCCTCAGGGTTTATCCTAACCCAAACTTATATTGGTTAAGTGTTGTCTATCAACCCAGTTGACTTAACCTCATCCACTTATCTACTCAATATGCATTATTGGTTAAGCCCGCCTCAACCCTATCCACTTTGTTCATGTATTATTGGTTAAGTTATCATCTTACACATGTTAACTTAACCCCACCCACCTAACATGTTTTAGGTATTATATTCATCTTTGATCAGCATTAATTAGTTATTAATGCACAGACCACTCACATTAAGTCGATGGCATGTGGTCGTTGGTTGTGCCGGGCGGTTCCGGGAAGACTTCTGCCACAAGCCAGATATAACCTCGTGTCTAAGCATCTTTTAGTTATGCCTAAGACCTCTCACATTAGACTGGCCGTTTGCGGTTGCTGGTTAGGCTGGTTGGTTCCGGGCAGGCTTATACCGCAAACGGAGTCTTACCTCGTATCTCAGCATGCTTATCTTAGCCAACTTATTCATTTGCAGTTTATGCCAGTTTTAGGCTAATTATGTCAGTTACCCAAAATTCCCAATTTCATATCATGCCCAACAATTAACATATATTATGCCAAATTTAACATTTGTCATGCCCAAACCGACCCAACGTATATTATGCCAAATTTCCTATCGTTACTTAAATTACCGTTTGTACGTTCATCTCTATGAGATTTGGCCTAGGCTCGAAGTAGCCCGGCTATAAAAACCAAAAAGGGAAGGAGGAAAGGATAAGATAAAGAACAGGCATAATAATAACAATAGGCATAAGTATGAACTGATCATAAAGATATGATAAAACTGATAAAACTGATGATAATATCATAATGGCCATATAAGAATCAAAAATCTGATGTTGTAGGCTAAGATAGATTTGATGAGATTCAATCTAATTATCATGTATAATTCCCAAATCCAATTTACAACATGTCAGAATTGCTTTAGCATTATTTTAATCTAAAAATAATCAATAAACTCACAAAGATTGGGTTAAGGAAGAGAATTAGGCGTTGCAGTTGTTGTAGATTCGATCCCCTTTACAGAATTATTTTACGTTGATTTGTTGAAGAAGAAGGACTAGTTTAGATTGAGGCAGCATGGAGGCGCCATGAATTAGTGTAGTGAAATTAGGTTTAGGTCTAGGTGTGTTTATATAGGTGTAGTGAGTTAATTAGGTCCATTAGATTAGATCATGAGCCATAGGAATCGTCCACGTCATCCAACCCATAGAAAATAGCCATGTTGCGGAAAAAATTGATCATTAACCAATAAAAATGCGCCATGTGTGCAATATGATGCGCAGCAGCAGGGTATTGACACCCACATATCATACACACACACACACACACATATATATATATCTTTTTAACCATTTTTCCATTTAACCCTTTTCACACTAAACCGCTTTTTAATTTAACTGCGTTCACACTAAGCTATTTTTTAGCCATTCCCCTAAAACAAAAATATGGCGCTGGCGGGGATCGAAATCTATACCTCTTATATGCAAGTCACATGCTCTTACCAACTAGGCTACTCAGTCTTTTGTTAACAAGACTTAGGACAATGGTATCCATTATTTTTTTCTCATTCCTCTTTTGTTAATGTTTTGTTGCAATATTTAATTTAAAATATCTTTTTCATCCTAAATAAGTTTTCTGCAAACCATAGGTCTAAATTAACTAGAAAATCGCCACGAACGCAATGACGCTAATTTCGTCACCTAATTCCTGAAGCTTCTCAAATTTTCCTTTTTATTTCTATTTAATTGTTCGTATGCATTTCTTTGCATTTCATGTATTGCATTTTATTTCTTTTACTAATCCTTTTCCTTCATTTCACTGCATGAACTTATTACATGCAATTTTATTGTCATTATTTAATTTTTATCTTAAATATATCTATGTATATAATATATATACATATTTCCACATTTTTAATTTCATTAAAAATGCGGGGTGTTAAATTCTCCCCTACTCAAAGGATTTCTTCCCCGAAATCTTCAAGTTAAGAAGAATGTATCCTACCATCTATCATCCATCTACTCATCAATCATCCACAAGAATCCATTGTCCTTAAAAATTTCTAATGATCCTACGAATATATGCAAAGGTTTATGTATATGTCCCAATACTAATGCGAAGATCAGGCGGTCTACTGATTCAGTTGACCACCTTAAAGCAATGTATGTTAGTGCCATGAATCCAACAAGTATGCAAATAATCCTATTGTAACAGATGAATTCTATATGTGTGCAAACTCATTCGTCCAAATGCAACATCCATATGCTAATACATTCATTTCCATTTATTAAAGAAAGAAAAATGCACATAGATCCATATGGAGTATTAGAGTGATTGAGCCGATCTAGTGCCTAATGTGTGTGTGTATGCATCAATAGGAAACCACTAGCAAACACTTGTATCCACTTGTATCCATCAAACATAACATGTCCCAAACACATGTTTACATCCATGGGTTCCCTACCTAAAGGCTCGATCGATAGGAGGTATTCAAATGATATATAAAAGTATAAATTCGAAGCTTGGAAAAAGAAGTTAAGAACATATTCTCGAAAAGGAAAGGATATGAAACAAGAATCTTGTCTTCAGCCTCCCAAGTAGCATCCTTGCGATCCTCCCCCCTTTGCACTTTTTCTTGCTTCACTTCTTTGTTGCATAATTTCTTAACCTCCTATCCAAGTATGCAAGTCGGAACTCGTCCAATCGTTGATTTCTTCTATACTTTCACATCCTCTCGCAAGTTTTTCCCCAATATCTCGAACTCTATGCCTTTTATCGCCTCTTCTCCGAAGTTTCCCTGATCATATCGAGACCAAGCAAAATCGTTTCCATAGACTCCTACCAACAAGTCGGTGATCGGCAAAGTTGTCCGTATAAAGCTTCAAATGGTGCCATGCCAATACTAGTCTGATAGCTGTTGTTGTAGGCGAACTCTACCAATGGAAGATGTTCCTCCCATGTCCCTCCAAAGTCCAAGATGCATAACCTCAAAAGATCTTTTAGAATCTGATTCACTCTTCCTGTTTAGCCGTCCGTCTGAGGGTGATAAGTGGTGCTCAAACACAATTGCGTTCCTACCGCCTCTTGCAAGCTCTTCCAAAACTCACTAGTAAAAATGGGATCTCGATGTCTTACGATACTAGAAGGTATTCCATGTAGACGAACTACCTCTCAGAGATAAATTGATTCTAACCATGTTGCTGTTCCTCTAATCTTAACGGGAATGAAATGGGAGCTCTTGGTAAGTCTATCTACTACTACCCAAATATCCGTATTACCCTTCCTTGACCTCGGCAACCCGTCGACGAAATCCATGGAAACACTTTCCCATTTCCACTGTGAAACCTCTAAAGGGTGAAGCAAACCACCAGGCTTCTTTTGCTCAGCCTTGACTTGTTGGCACACTAAGCATCTAGAAACAAACTCAGTCACATCCTTCTTCATTCCGGCTAAATAGAAAACTCGCTTTATGTCCCTATACATCTTGTCTCCACCGGGGTGTACGGTCAGCGTAGAATGATGTGCTTCTTCAAGGATTGTCCTCCTCAAAACCTCGTCTCTAGGTATGCAAAGTCTCCCTGTAACACCCCACTCCCGCTATGGTCACTCACTAAGGGAATGCCATAGCATCGGTGGAGTATTTTAGTGAATATAGAACAGAAAAATTACAACAAGACAGATATAAATAGTACTTGAAATTTAAAACATCATCTCATAACAGCGGAAGTAAAACATGTCTGGTTACATCATAAAACCACAATAAAAGTCAAGTACAATATCCATCAAAATAAAGAAGTACATAATCCCACTCTCTTACAATAGCCATGACAAAAGAAAAGATAACTGGGTAACTGGAGCTTTACATCAATCCAAGCTCCTAAAGACTGGAACAGCAATCCAATCAAGCTCCACTACTGCTAGGATCCACCGTAGGACCTGAGGGTTGGGAAAAAGATAAAAACAACGGGGTCAGACATAAGTCTGAGCGAGTCCTATAACTTTAACAATACAATCGTTAAAGTAACCAGAGAAGACATAAACTGATATACGGTAACTAATGGGGATGAATGGCTACACTAAGCAGTCAACTAAACTAAGATAAAAGATAAAGACGCATCTACCCTTCCAAAGGTAAATTACTAAACTGCACCACACCAGTCATTCCTAACTTAAAGGTTGATCCCACCCATGGACTTATAAAATTAACTTAATAGTTCTCGCGTAGCCCTAGGTGACTAAGTAGACGCCACGGGGCCCTACAATCCACTAGGTGTACACACTACTCCCCATTCGATCGGCTCCCTAACGTAGATACCCGTGCTGGCCCCACCGTGGGGTGTACCATTCCCCAACGTGGCAACCTGATAAAATTAACGGTGCACGACTTATATCTACACGATGCAACAACGTCTTATTTACCAGCCCGGGTCCACACACGCATATGAAACCCGTTGGTCATGCGTTGCCACCGCTAACCCATTTTGGCCTCTTATAGTCAAGCCCAGTATGCGTGTCCCGTCCTCGACATGGGTCGAGCCCACTAAGATACGTATGGGTTACTGGTTGAAATGGGCCCCCAGCACAAGCCATCCCCCTAAGCTTGGCCCACACACTAGTGTTTCCCACTTAACCCTTTAATCATGTTTAATTACATGTTTCATCTTGGTTAAGTATTTTATCATATTTTCTATTGGCAACCACTAGCAATTTCCACATACCACCCAAGGTACCCACTTAACCCCCATGCCCCACTACATGCTTATCTGGTTAAGTGTTTCTTAATTGATTAACACCGTAACCGTGTAAAGGACCCCTCACATTGGACCGTCATTTGTAGATGCCTGGTTAAGCCGGTAGGTTCTGGGCAGTCTTACACTACAAACGGGTCCAATCTCGTGTCATTTACCCTTGTTACGTATTTAATTTATGATTAAGACCCCTCACATTGGACCGTCATTTGTAGATGCCTGGTTAAGCCGGTAAACTCCGGGCAGTCTTACACTACAAACGGGTCCAACCTCGTGTCTTAATCGATTAATTACTCCTAATTAATCACCCCCATAATTTGTGTTAATTATCATGTTTATTTTAGGAATATGGGTGCACCTAACTTAATAGGCAAATTCCCAACTCCAAAGTGTGGGTACACCTAACTTAATAGGCAAATTCCCAACACATAGTATGGGTACACCTAACTTAATAGGCAAATTCCCATACTATGTTCATTTATTTTATGTTATGCATAATTATATTAATTTCACACAAACTTATTAACATATGCATTTAATTAACCCCATCGTTCCTACGTAATTTCGTTCTCATGACATAACACATATAAAAGGTGTCAACTTGCATATGTATGAACATGTTTCAAAGGTGCCATCTTGCATATTAACAAACACATAACTTGCATATGAACTTGCATAACATGTCACATAACTTGCATATAATCTTGTATAACATGTCACATAACTTGCATATTAACTTGTATAACACGTCACATAACTTGCATATTAACTTGCATAACATGTTACATAAACTTACATATTAACAAATACATGACTTGCATATGAACTTGCATAATATGTCACATAACTTGCATATGAACTTGCATAACATGTTACATAACTTGCATATGAACTCATAAACTTGCATATGAAGAAACATACAACTTGCATAATTATCATACATGTAACTTGCATATTATCATACATGTAACTTGCATATTAACATATGATCACAAAGCACAAAACTTGCATAACCCACATACATTAGCAAACTAACATCATGTCATATGACTTAAAACCCATTAATCCACAAACAAAACCATATGATCTCATCATATCTCATCTACTGAGTTTAGCAATTGATCATTAGAGTGATAGAAACTCACTACTAGCCAATTTGCACTCCAAATGAAGAAGATTAAGATGCTTAGAATGGATTAGAGGTTGATTAGAGAGTGATTAGCTTGCAACCCTCTTCATAAATTAGTGGAGGCTCCTTCTAAGATTTAATTTGGCGGCATGTAGCCCTCAATTCTATTTTTAGTATGGATTAGGGTAGGTTTAGGGTGTATTTATAGATTAGGTGAGTGTTTTAGGCCCTTAGATTAACCCTAAATTAGATTAGGACCCTTAGATTTCGGAACCTTCCAGAAACCAGCCCTAAGACCAAGCCCAAACCCCAAACTGGTGCACCCAACCACAGAACTCTCTAGAAACTGTGCAGGTTTCCTGTCCCGACATGGGCGCACTTCCCAAGTGCGCCAGTGTATTTTTGTGCTGGCGCACTTCACAAGTGCGCCAGTGCATTTCTGGCCTGTTTCGGGTTTTTCTGCCTAACTTCGTTCGTCCATATCTCTTTCATACGGTACCCGTTTTACGCAAACTCGGACTCTATTTCGCGTATTTTTCCGAGACGAACGCAATGACGCAGCCCGTTTCCCCTGATTATCACATCTGAGATTAATTATACTTTAATTACTAACCATTAGTGTTAATTGAAATTCGGGGTGTTACATTCTCCCCTACTTAAAGGATTTCGTCCTCGAAATCTCTAAGTCAAGAAGAACGTATCCTACCAACCAAACAACCATCTACTAAACCATCAACCACAAGCAACCATTATCCTTAGAAACTTCTAATGATGTATGAACATATGCAGAAAGTGTGTGTATATGTCCGTATACTAATGCAAAATCAGGCGGTCTACTGATTCAGTCGACCTCCTTAATGCAAACCATGATAGTGCCATGCATCCAATATGTATGCGAAACCCTATTGACACATACAATTTCTATATGCGTGCACAACCATACACAAAAATGCATCATCCACATGATAACACAGCCATGATACATCTATCAATCTAACTACCACATCCATTTATGCGATATGCAACATGAAGTGACTGAGCCGATCTAGTGCCTAATGTGTGTGTATATGCATCCACGAGCAACCACTAGCAAACAATTGCATCCACATGCATCCATCAACCATAACATGTTTCAAACACATGTTTCAACCATAGGTTTTACCCTATCTAAAGGTCATAGGTACTAGCGAGAGGATATACTAAAGATAAGATAAGTACTAGACAAGCGATAAAGGAGAAGTTAAAAGACATACTCTCAAAAAGAAATGGGTACAAAGAACGCATCTTCGCTTCCGTCTCCCAAGTAGCATTGCTTTCGTCATCTCCCCATTGCACTTTAACTAGCTGAACATCTCTGTTCCTCAACTTCCTAGTTTCTGACCCAAGGATGCGAGTAGGAGCTCGTCGAATCGTCGCATCACGCTCTACCTCTACATCTCTAAGCAAGCTCGGCTCTACCACCTCTACGGTCTCATGTAAGCACTTCCTCAAATGTGATACATGGAATACATCATGAACACCACTAAGTCTGTCGGGCAACTCCACCCTATATGCCATCCGTCCAATCCTTTCCTTAATAGGAAACGGCCCAACAAACCTCGGTGCTAACTTCCCAACGGACCCAAAGCGAACAACATTTCTCAATGGAGATACTTTGACAAAAACCATGTCCCCAACCTCAAACTCAAGATCCGTCCTTCTCCGATCCGCATAAGATTTCTGTCTATCTTGCGCTGCCTTCATCCCTCTTCGAATCAAATCAATCTTCTCTGAAGTCTCTCTAACCATATCTGGCCCAAGCAAGATCTTATCCGTAGATTCCCACCAACATGTAGGAGATCGACAAGGCCTTCCATAAAGAGCTTCGAAAGGTGCCATGCCAATACTAGACTGAAAGCTGTTATTGTATGCGAACTCCACCAAAGGAAGATGTTCTTCCCATGTACCTCCAAAATCCAAGATACAAAGCCTCAAGAGATCTTCTAAGATACGGTTCACCCTCTCGGTCTGACCGTCCGTCTGAGGATGATATGCGGTGCTCAAACACAACTGAGTCCCTACCGCCTCTTGCAAACTTCTCCAAAACTCACTAGTGAAGATAGGATCTCGATCACTCACAATGCTGGATGGTACGCCATGCAATCTAACAATCTCTCTAACATAGACTGAAGCAAGCCATGGAGCGGTCCTCTTACTCTTCACGGGTATAAAATGGGCACTCTTGGTAAGTCTGTCTACCACAACCCAAATTCCCGTATTGCCCTTCCTCGATCTCGGTAACCCATCGATGAAATCCATCGAGACACTATCCCACTTCCATTGCGGAACTTCCAATGGGTGTAGCAACCCACCGGGTTTCCTTTGCTCCGCTTTAACTTGTTGGCACACTAAGCATCTAGCCACATACTCGGCCACATCTTTCTTCATACCGGCCCAGAAGAAAACTCTCTTCATGTCTTGGTACATTTTGTCTCCACCGGGATGAATAGTCATCCTTGAACGATGTGCGTCATCCAAAATAGCCTTCTTCAAACCCTCATCTTGCGGTACACAAAGTCTACCGTCTCTATGCAACCATCCCCTATCATCTATGGTGTATCTACCCAAATGGCTGGACGACTCCCCCCTTATAAGCTTCTCTACCAACTCAACCAACTGTGGGTCGTCTCGCTGAGCCTCGCCAATCCGTCCCAAAAGAGTAGGTCTAACCTCCAAGGATGCTAACAAAACAGATATAAAGTCAACAGAAGGTCTGAAGTCGAACAAAGAAAGAAACTCCAAGCTTCGCCGTTCCACGAACAATGGACTCAAAGATAGCCTTTTTCTACTCAAGGCGTCCGCCACCACGTTACCCTTGCCAGGGGTATACGCTATCTCGAAATCATAGGATGCTAAGAACTCCATCCACCTTTGCGGTCTTAAGTTTAAATCCTTCTGAGAGAATAAGTACTTCAATGATTTATGGTCAGTGAACAACTCGAATCTCTCACCAAGAAGATAATGGCGCCAAGACTTAAGTGCGAAAACAATCGCGGCCAACTCTAGATCATGGGTAGGGTAATTCTTCTCATGCACTCTCAATTGCCTCCCTCCATAGGCTATTACCCTTCCCTCCTGCATCAAGACTGCGCCTAATCCTGTCCCACAAGCATCGGTATAAACAACAAACGGCTTACTCCCATCTGGAAGCACTAAAACTGGAGCGGTGGTCAAAGCTCTCTTTAACCGTCGGAAAGCATCATCACAATCTACGTCCCATGAGAAAACCAGATTCTTCTTCGTCAAGCGGGTTAATGGGGCTGATATCTTCGTGAAGTCTTTGATGAACTTCCTATAATATCCTGCCAACCCCAAGAAACTTCTTACTTCGGTAGCATTTCTAGGAACTATCCAATCCTGGATAGATACTATCTTTGCGGGATCCACAGCTATCCCTTCCTTAGAGACCACATGCCCTAAGAATCGCACTTCTCTTCTCCAAAAATGACATTTAGAGAATTTAGCTTTAAGACTATGTGCTCGAAGAGTCTCCAACACTTCTCTGAGATGTAAGGCATGCTCTTCTTCACTCTTGGAAAAGACCAAGATGTCATCCATAAAGACCACTACAAACTTATTCAGATACTCTCTGAACACTCTACTTATCAGATCAACAAAGTATGCGGGGGCGTTTGTCAACCCAAATGGCATCACAAGCCACTCATAAAAACCATCCGGAGTCCGGAAAGCAGTCTTCTCTATACTGTCCTCCGCCACTCTCAACTGATGAAACCCTGTAGCTAAGTCCATCTGCGAAAACACTGAGGCGCCAACCAACTGATCAAAGAGATCATCTATCCTCGGTAATGGGTGTCTATTCTTCTTCGTGAGCTTATTAAGTTCTCTATAATCCACACAAAGTCTGAGGGACCCATCCGCCTTCGTGGCAAACACTACTGGAGCTCCCCACTCCGATATACTTCGCCTTATGAACCCCTTCTCAAGCAACTCCCCTACTTGCTTATGAAGTTCTCTTCTCTCACGAGGAGCCATGTGGCGCACTGGCAAAGACACTGGTTTGGCATTATCCACCAAATAAATTCGGAAATCTATCTCCCGCTTCGGAGGCAAACCCTTCACCTCTTCAAACACATCCGGATATTCCCGGACCACTCTGACAGAACGCAAACTCTCGACCGAAGCATCGAGCGATTCAAGATAACTTAGCAAAACAGATTCCATGGGATTACAAGAGATCTCGAGAGTATTACCCAAGCGGGTCATAAGCCTGACAACTCTCCTTTCACAATCAAGAACGACACCATTACTGGATAACCAGTCCATGCCCAAAATCAACCCATAGCCCGTGAAGCCCAATACAAAAGCATCACATCCAAACTCAACGCTAAGTATAGAAATCTTCAAACCCAAACATATCATAGACAGATATATGGAGCCCCCAATTGGGTTTGAAACAACCAAGGGATCATCAACTAGACTGGTGTCTAAGTGCAGTGACTCAACTAACGATGATGAGATAAAAGAATGCGATGCGCCAGAGTCAAACAAAGTACGAACTGGATGATCAAACAGAAAAACCAGACTTTCAACGGAAATAGTTCTACCTCTCTGCTGAATCGGTGGAACTGAGAGAGCCTGAACTTGCCCTCCTGCCTGAGCTGGTGCCATAAGAGCTTGCAACTGACCTCCTGAGGTAGACCCCGTCTTCTTCCCCTTCTTTGGGCAGTCCTTCATAAGATGTCCTGCTTCACCACAATGAAAGCAACCGGTCTTCTTCTTTTTGCGACAATCCTTGCTGAGGTGGCCTGGGGTCCCACAATTGAAGCACTTCTTCTTCTTCTTCTTCTTTTCACCATTGCCTTTTCCACCATTGCCCTGTTGTTGTTGTTGCGGTTTCTTCTGATCCCCCTTCTTCTCTGGTGCCTTAGAACTCTTATCATCCTCATGCATAAGTGCCATGTAGACAAGCTTCTCAAAGGTGGCCCCCATAGGAATGTGAGTCATAGCTATTCCTTGCAATGGTTCGTTCAAGCCTCTAACGAACCTCAAAGCCTTCTTCTCCGGTGTATTCACCAACTCTATGCCAAACCTTGCTAATTGATTGAATTTGTTGACATATTCTTTCACCGTGAGATTCCCTTGCTTCAAATTCAAGAACTTCTCCATAAACAGATTCTCTTCCGCCCTTGAGAGAAACTTAGCCCCAAACCTTTGCTTGAAATCTGCCCAAGAGTCAACAGGGCGTTCTCCATTAGTGACCTCCCACCAGAAAGAGGCCTCTCCCTTCATTAACCAAGCCGCCAACTTAACTTTCTTTCCCTCTTCCACTTCAAAGATATCTAGCAACTCTTCCACTTCCTTAAGCCAATCTCTAGCCTCTACGAAAGTCTCTGAACCTAGAAAAGGTTTTCCTCCTATAGCCTTGAACTCCTTGCAAATCTTAGCAAAATTATCCACTCTAGGCTGAGGAGGAGGAGCGGTTGCCTCTGGTGTAGTAGCATTGGCTGGACCCGCAGCCGCGGCCCTAGCCTCTTGTAACCTCCTATACCATAGTGGTATAACTAAGCCCTCCGGGATGTTAAGATCTTCAGCCATGCTGAAACGAAAGAGGAAAGATTCAAAAAGGAGATTCCGAAAGATAAAGATATGACTATTGGGGATTATGCTTTTCTTTTTCAAACACTTTTCTCTTAAAAGACATGTTTTTGAAAATACTTTTTCCAAAAATAATACCTTTACTATTTTCTAAAAAAAAAAGTATTTTTCTCAAAAATTTATCTGTTCCGGTAACCTTCAGCTCTGATACCACGTGTAACACCCCACTCCCGCTATGGTCACTCACTAAGGGAATGCCATAGCATCGGTGGAGTATTTTAGTGAATATAGAACATAAAAATTACAACAAGACAGATATAAATAGTACTTGAAATTTAAAACATCATCTCATAACAGCGGAAGTAAAACATGTCTGGTTACATCATAAAACCACAATAAAAGTCAAGTACAATATCCATCAAAATAAAGAAGTACATAATCCCACTCTCTTACAATAGCCATGACAAAAGAAAAGATAACTGGGTAACTGGAGCTTTACATCAATCCAAGCTCCTAAAGACTGGAACAGCAATCCAATCAAGCTCCACTACTGCTAGGATCCACCGTAGGACCTGAGGGTTGGGAAAAAGATAAAAACAACGGGGTCAGACATAAGTCTGAGCGAGTCCTATAACTTTAACAATACAATCGTTAAAGTAACCAGAGAAGACATAAACTGATATACGGTAACTAATGGGGATGAATGGCTACACTAAGCAGTCAACTAAACTAAGATAAAAGATAAAGACGCATCTACCCTTCCAAAGGTAAATTACTAAACTGCACCACACCAGTCATTCCTAACTTAAAGGTTGATCCCACCCATGGACTTATAAAATTAACTTAATAGTTCTCGCGTACCCCTAGGTGACTAAGTAGACGCCACGGGGCCCTACAATCCACTAGGTGTACACACTACTCCCCATTCGATCGGCTCCCTAACGTAGATACCCGTGCTGGCCCCACCGTGGGGTGTACCATTCCCCAACGTGGCAACCTGATAAAATTAACGGTGCACGACTTATATCTACACGATGCAACAACGTCTTATTTACCAGCCCGGGTCCACACACGCATATGAAACCCGTTGGTCATGCGTTGCCACCGCTAACCCATTTTGGCCTCTTATAGTCAAGCCCAGTATGCGTGTCCCGTCCTCGACATGGGTCGAGCCCACTAAGATACGTATGGGTTACTGGTTGAAATGGGCCCCCAGCACAAGCCATCCCCCTAAGCTTGGCCCACACACTAGTGTTTCCCACTTAACCCTTTAATCATGTTTAATTACATGTTTCATCTTGGTTAAGTATTTTATCATATTTTCTATTGGCAACCACTAGCAATTTCCACATACCACCCAAGGTACCCACTTAACCCCCATGCCCTACTACATGCTTATCTGGTTAAGTGTTTCTTAATTGATTAGCACCGTAACCGTGTAAAGGACCCCTCACATTGGACCGTCATTTGTAGATGCCTGGTTAAGCCGGTAGGTTCCGGGCAGTCTTACACTACAAACGGGTCCAATCTCGTGTCATTTACCCTTGTTACGTATTTAGTTTATGATTAAGACCCCTCACATTGGACCGTCATTTGTAGATGCCTGGTTAAGCCGGTAAACTCCGGGCAGTCTTACACTACAAACGGGTCCAACCTCGTGTCTTAATCGATTAATTACTCCTAATTAATCACCCCCATAATTTGTGTTAATTATCATGTTTATTTTAGGAATATGGGTGCACCTAACTTAATAGGCAAATTCCCAACTCCAAAGTGTGGGTACACCTAACTTAATAGGCAAATTCCCAACACATAGTATGGGTACACCTAACTTAATAGGCAAATTCCCATACTATGTTCATTTATTTTATGTTATGCATAATTATATTAATTTCACACAATCTTATTAACATATGCATTTAATTAACCCCATCGTTCCCACGTAATTTCGTTCTCATGACATAACACATATAAAAGGTGTCAACTTGCATATGTATGAACATGTTTCAAAGGTGCCATCTTGCATATTAACAAACACATAACTTGCATATGAACTTGCATAACATGTCACATAACTTGCATATAATCTTGTATAACATGTCACATAACTTGCATATTAACTTGTATAACATGTCACATAACTTGCATATTAACTTGCATAACATGTTACATAAACTTACATATTAACAAATACATGACTTGCATATGAACTTGCATAATATGTCACATAACTTGCATATGAACTTGCATAACATGTTACATAACTTGCATATGAACTCATAAACTTGCATATGAAGAAACATACAACTTGCATAATTATCATACATGTAACTTGCATATTATCATACATGTAACTTGCATATTAACATATGATCACAAAGCACAAAACTTGCATAACCCACATACATTAGCAAACTAACATCATGTCATATGACTTAAAACCCATTAGTCCACAAACAAAACCATATGATCTCATCATATCTCATCTACTTAGTTTAGCAATTGATCATTAGAGTGATAGAAACTCACTACTAGCCAATTTGCACTCCAAATGAAGAAGATTAAGATGATTAGAATGGATTAGAGGTTGATTAGAGAGTGATTAGCTTGCAACCTTCTTCATAAATTAGTGGAGGCTCCTTCTAAGATTTAATTTGGCGGCATGTAGCCCTCAATTCTATTTTTAGTATGGATTAGGGTAGGTTTAGGGTGTATTTATAGATTAGGTGAGTGTTTTAGGCCCTTAGATTAACCCTAAATTAGATTAGGACCCTCAGATTTCGGAACCTTCCAGAAACCAGCCCTAAGACCAAGCCCAAACCCCAAACTGGTGCACCCAACCACAGAACTCTCTAGAAACTGTGCAGGTTTCCTGCCCCGACATGGGCGCACTTCCCAAGTGCGCCAGTGTATTTTTGTGCTGGCGCACTTCACAAGTGCGCCAGTGCATTTCTGGCATGTTTCGGGTTTTTCTGCCTAACTTCGTTCGTCCATATCTCTTTCATACGGTACCCGTTTTACGCAAACTCGGACTCTATTTCGCGTATTTTTCCTAGACGAACGCAATGACGCCGCCCGTTTCCCCTGATTCTCACATCTGAGATTAATTATACTTTAATTACTAACCATTAGTGTTAATTGAAATTCGGGGTGTTACACTCCCATCCCAACGTAACCAACCTTTGTCATCGATAATATACATACTAAGATGGCTCGAAGACTCACCTTTGATGAGCTGGTCTACTATCTTTATCAACTATGGGTCATCTCGCTGTGGCGCACCTATCTGTGCTAAAAGCATAGGTCGTACCTCCAATGATGCCAACAAACCGAGTACATAATCAATAGAGGGTCTAAAGTCAAAGGTAGAGATATACTCTAAACTCCACCGCTCAACAAACAAAGGACTCAAAGTCAACTTCTTTCTACTCCAGGCGTCCGCTACAACGTTACCCTTGCCAAGGGTATATGCAATCTCAAAATCGTAGGATGCTAAGAACTCCTTCCACCTTTGTTGCCTTAAGTTTAAATCTTTTTGGGAGAACAAGTATTTTATTGACTTTTGGTTTGTATACAACTCAAAACTCTCACCAAGCATGTAATGGCGCCAAGACTTAAGCACAAAAACTACGGCAGCTATCTCTAAGTCGTGGGTAGGGTAATTCTTCTCTTGGACTTTCAACTGCCTTCCACCATAGGATATCACCCTTCCCTCTTGCATCAAAACTACGCCAAGCCCTGCTCCACAGGCATCGGTATACACTATGAAAGGTTTACTAACATCAGGCAAAACTAAACTGGAGCTGTCGTCAATGCCCTCTTCAAATGTTTGAAAGCATCGTCAAAGTCGACATCCCAAGCAAAGGTCAAATTCTTTTTCGTCAAACGTGTAAGTGGGGCTGATATGTTAGCAAAGTCCTTGATGAACTTTCTATAATAGCCAGCCAAACCAAGAAAACTTATTTATGTTGCATTCTTAGGAACCTTCCAATCTTGGATTGCCACCACCTTCGCGGGATCCACTGCTATCCCTTCCTTAGAGACCACATGCCCTAAGAACCTAACCTCCTTCCTCCAAAAATGACATTTGAAGAACTTAGCTTTGAGTGGATGTGCTCGAAGGGTCTCTAAAACTTCCCTAAGATTTAGGGCATGCTCTTCCTCGCTTCTAGAGAATACCAAGATATAATCCACAAAGAATACCATGAACTTGTTTAGAAACTCCCTAAAAACCATAATCATCAAGTCCATGAAATATGCAGGTGCATTCGTCAAACCAAAAGGCATGACGAGCCATTCAAAGAAACCGTCAGGAGTCCCAAAAGCAGTCTTATCTATATGATCCTCAGCTACCCTCAACTGATGAAATCCTGTAGCTAAGTCCAACTGCGAGAAAACCAAAGCACCAACCAATGGATCAAACAAATCATATATCCTCGGCAGTGGGTGTCTGTTCTTCTTCGTGAGCTTATTAAGCTCCCTATAGTCCACGCAAAATCTAAGTGAACCATCAGCCTTCGTGGCAAAAACAATAGGAGCACCCCACTCTGAGATACTTCTTCTTATGAACCATTTCTCAAGCAACTCTATCACTTGTTTACTAAGCTCCCTCCTTTCTCTTGGAGCCATATGGCGCAAAGGCAATGCAACTGGCTTTGCATGGTCTACCAAGTACATACGGAAATCTATCTCGCGTTTTGGAGGTAAGCCCCTAACCTCCTCAAAGACATTTGCATACTCATGGACTACTCGAACAGATTGCAAATCATCAATAGATGTGTCAAGATATTCTAGGTAGCTAAGCATAATAGAACCCTTAGGGTCGCATTAGACATCGAGAGTATTACCCAAACTAGTCAACAGCCTAACAACCCTCTTTTCACAGTCGAAAATGGCACTATACCTAGCTAGCCAATCCATTCCTAGAATCAACCCATAGGCAGTGAAACCCGAACATAAGCATTGCATTCTAACTCAACGCCATACACAAATATTCTCAAATCCCGACATAACATAGAAGGATGGGCCGGACCCCCAATAGGATTTGAGACTAGAATGGGATCAATAACTAGACTAGTATCTAGGTGTAGAGATTCAACAACAGAAGAAGACATAAACGAATGTAAAGCGCCAGAATCAAACAAAGTTCGAACAAGATAATCAAAGAGAAAAATCAAACTTTCAACAGAAATGGTTTTACCTCTCTCTTGCGTAGGTGCCATGAGAGCATGAACCTACCCTCCAGAAGTAGATCCTGTCCTTTGACATTGCCCATGCTTCCTTGGGCACTCCCCTAGAATAGTGTCCAATCTCTCCACAAACAAAGTAAGCATTCTTCCTTTTCCTGCAGTCCTTGGCCAAGTGACCCTCTCGCCTACAACTATGGAACTTCCCCTTATACTTAGCCTTGTTAGTTTTTTCCGCCCTTCTTCTGTTGTTGATGCTGTCCTTTCTTGGGCTATAACTTTTTCTCATCCTTGGGCTGTGCCCCTTAGCCCTAACTTCCTTATACTCCTTTTTACCCACGTTTGTGTAACAAGCTAACAAGTCTTTCGAAAATTGCCTCCATTGCACGGAAATCCTTATGATGCTCGATAAAATTAACCGCAGGTGAAACCACTCCGGCTACATATGGGGGTTAGGCTCTTCATTGCCCTTCGCCATGTGCTAAACATGCCTACGGCATCATGCTGGAATAGGGACATGTTTCGAGAAGAATCGGTTCTCCAGACAGAAAGGAAAAAAGGAATCAAGCAGAGAATCGAAAGATAGATATATGGCTTTTGGGGATTATATTTTTCATAATAAACTTTTCTCTTGAAAATACGCTCTTTAAAACAGGTTTTTGAAAATACTTCTTAAAAAAATACTTTTGAAAATGGTTTTCAAAATGTTTTATTTGTTCTGGTAACCTTCTGCTCAAATACCATGTGTAACACCCCACGTCCAATAATGTCACACACTAAGGGAATGCATTAACTTCCATGGAGTATTATAAGAGTACAGAACAAAATGTCACAAGACAGATATATATATATATATATGGTACTTAAGAAAATTCAAACTTTATTCATTGCAGCGGAAAAGCAAAACATGTTTGGTTACAAAATCAAAACCACATACTAGATTCAAGTACATAAATATCCATCTTAAACAAAATTATTATCTAGATTACATAAAACTAAAATCATTATCCCAGTCCAAATAGCCATAATTAAAAGAGATAAAGATGAGCATTACTCTCAACACTTTCAAGCGCTTCAAGACGAAAGAAATCCAAGTCAAGCTTCAGTGTTTCCTCCCTAAGAACTTGGGGGAGGGGGCGGAACGGAAGAAAAAGAGGCAAAAACAAAAAGGTCAGACATAAAGCCTGGCAAGTCCAGCTACTTTTAGCATGAAACTAAGTAAAGTAATATAACAGGAATAAACAGGATGGAAAATATAACCATGACATAAGGTAAAGCTGGATAACAGGATGAATATAAAGGAATGTCAAGTGTGCTTAACTGATTTCTTACTTAAATTTAATTCTCTACACCACTTACTAGTAATTCTTAATGAAATGATCCCAACAATGCAATTGGTAGCACTCAGGCATAACATCTAGTAAGAGGTATCCGCCCCATACAATCCTTGAAAGTCCACTTGCTCATAATAGATACTAGATGTCCCCACACTACCCCTAATCGATCGGCTCTCTAACTTGTAGATATCTGTGTGGGTCCCAGCTTAGGGTGTATCACTCCCAAATGGCAACCCGTGGGTGCACAGCTTTATATCTACTGATGTACAGTGGCTAAATCTTCCAATGCCGGGAACACCTTCTACACGCTTAACGAACCCGTCAGAACCTGCAATGCTACACCTTCGCTCTTATTTGACCACTTAAAACCAAACCCAGTAAGCGTGCCCCAACCCTTCCTACCTCGGGGTTCCACTAAGTGGGTTATTGTCTGAAATGGGTCCCTGTCGCTACTAGGTTTGTCCCCAGGGTTTATCCTAACCCAAACATATATTTGTTAAGTGTTTTCTATCAACCCAGTTGACTTAACCCCATACACTTATCTAATCAATATGAATTATTGGTTAAGCCCACCTTAACCCTATCCACTTTGTTCATGTATTATTGGTTAAGTTGTCATTTTACATAGGTTAACTTAACCCCACCCACCTAACACGTTTTAGGTATCATATTCATCTTTGATCAGCATTAATTAGTTATAAATGCACAGACCTCTCACATTAAGTTGATGGCTTGGGGCCGCTGGATGAGCCAGGCAGTTCCGAGCAGACTTCTGCCACAAGCCAGACTTAACCTCGTGTCTAAGCATCTTTTAGTTATGCCTATGACCTCTCACATTAGACTGGCCGTTTGCGGTTGCTGGTTAGGCCGGTTGGTTCCGGGCAGACTTCTACCGCAAACGGAGTCTAACCTCGTGTCTTAGCATGCTTATCTTAGCCAATTTATTCATTTGCAGTTTATGCCAATTTTAGGATAATTATGTCAATTACCCAAAATTCCCAATTTCATATCATGCCGAACAATTAACATATATGATGCCAAATTTAACATTTGTCATGCCCAAACCAACCCAACGTATATTATGCCAACTTTCCCATCGTTCCCTAAATTACCGTTCGTACGTTCATCTCTATGAGATTTGGCCTAGGCTCGAAGTAGCCCGGCTACAAAAACCAAAAAGGGAAGGAGGAAGGGATAAGATAAAGAACATGCATAATGATAACAATAGGCATAAGTATGAACTGATCATAAAGATACGATAAAATTGATTATAATATCAAAATCGGCATATAAGAATCATGAATCTGATGTCATAGGCTAAGATAGAATTGATGAGATTCAATCTTATTATCATGTATAATTCCCAAATCCAATTTACCACTTATCATAATTTCTTTAGCATTATTTTAATCTAAAAATAATCAATGAACTCACAAAGATTGGATTAAGAGAATTAGACGTTGTAGTTGTTATAGATTCGTTCCCCATTAAGAATTTCTTTACTTTGATTTGTTGAAGAAGAAGGACTAGTTTAGGTTGAGGCAACATGGAGGCACGATGAATTAGTGTACTGAAATTAGGTTTAGGTCTTGGTGTGTTTATATAGGTGTAGTGAGTTAATTAGGGCCACTAGATTAGATCAGGAGCCATATGAATCATCCATGTCATCCGACCAATAGAAAATAGCCATGTTGCGAAAAAAATGCTCATTAACTAATAAAAATGCGACATGTGTGAAACATGATGCGTAGCAGTAGGGTGTTGACACCCACATGTCATATATAAATATATATATATATATATATATATATATATCTTTTTAACCATTTTCCAATTAATCCTCTAATAAACCCTTTTCACACTAAACTGCTTTTTAATTGAACTGCGTTCACACTAAGCTACTTTTTAGCCATTGCCCTAAAACAAAAATATGGCACTGGCGGGGATCGAACTCTATACCTCTTGTATGAAAGTCACATGGTCTAACTAACTGGGCTGCTTATTCTTTTGTTAACAAGATATAGGACAATGGTATCCATTATTTTTTTCTCATTCCTCTTTTTTTTCATGTTTTGTTGCAATATTTAATTTAAAGATATCTTTTTCATCTTAAATAGGATTTCTACAAACCATAGGTCTAAATTGACTGGAAATCGCCACAAATGCAATGACGCTAATTTCATGACCTAATTCCCGAAGCTTCTCAAATTTTCCTTTTTTTATTTCTATTTAATTGTTCGCATGCATTTCTTTGCATTTCATGTATTGCATTTAATTTCCTTTATTAATCTTTTTCCTTCATTTCACTGAATGAACTTATTACATGCAATTTTATTGTCATTATTTAATTTTTCTCTTAAATATATCTGTATATAATATATATACATATTTCCATATTTTTAATTTCATTAAAAATGCGGGTTGTTACAAAATAGCTACTGGATCCTCCATTCAAATGTCAAGCAACTCCTACAATTGCAGATGTACAAAAAAGGGTCCCGGGCATCCTTGACAAGCATTTGAAATCCAAAGTAAAGATGGAGATATTGAACTCAATGTAAGAATTGAAACTTTCCATTTAAAAGCAAAATCTATTTTTTGCCTTAGAATGTAAAACAGTAATATTTTGTTGAAGTAATTCACACGTAACAGTAATATCTTCTCAGTCCTCATTATAATAAATTAATGAAACTTCTTTGTCCATATAATCATCCAAGTTACATCAGTAAGTTGCATTTCTAGGCATTAATACCGGAGTGAGTGTCTTTACTGAAGTGAGTGCCTTGAAAAGAAAACCGAGCTGCGTTGTAAAACAATGCATGATTACAGCTAATTTTATAGCATGTGTTGAACAGATAAGATCGTTAAAATTAACTTCAAGCTTTGAAAGGGTATATCAAGGCTATCTGTAATCAATAGATATGGATCTAAAATTATAAGCAATTCGGAAAGGATTAAATGTTAAGGAAATGATGCTTATGTTACTTCATTTGTTTATGATAGAATTGATGATCTGTGACACTCATATAAAGTACTGTAAGATACAAGTCGAGTGGCAATCATTTATACTGATATATTTTGTGCTTATTTTTAGGTTATACGTCTTTTTTGCTTTATTAAAGAATCTGGTATCATTATTGCAAATGTGGATGTCCTTTATGAAAAATTAGTGGTTTTTCTTATTATGCCACTTATTCACTAAAACATGGGGAAGATATGATGACAACATTAGATTCATAAGAAAGTCATAATTGAGAAATATATGAATACCGCTTTGACAAATATTATTAGTTGCGTAAGTCCTGGTTGATCCTATTTATTGTGTGTGTATATGAATGCTGCTTTGAAAAATATACATTGCGTAGGCATTTACACGTGTTTTATATTAAATCTAGTAAAAACTTCATTATCTTTTAGACTTTTACAAACCAGTTAAAATGGACACTTGTTAACATATAATATATGACTGTTAACGGCTATAATAATGCTTTGTCTTTGAATTTATGAGCTTTTGTTGTGTTGTAAGTTGTTGCATAATTTGGTAGTTGTCACACACCTATATATTGTTGCTTTTAGTTTTATTTTTGTGCAGTTGCCATCAGCACCACTATTGCTTTCTATCATGTCAAGTAGGAAGACAAGGCCGAAGCCTTCAAAAGTAGGATATTACTTCTTTCAACTGCTGACAATCTAATTTAATAACTATAATAGCATATAACTATGTATTAGTTGTTAGAAAATATGATCAATGTTTTGTTAATTTAATTTAATTTAATAAAATGTGCACTCCACAATTTTAAGTGTTTTATTTTGGCATACATTGAAGCTGCTTGATTTAGGAGAGGATACATTTGCAAACGATGCTTAAACGACTGCTTTTAGAGAATTATTTAGGCTAGAGGCAGAAACCTGAACATCCAAATGTCATCGTGGTAAAAATAGTATTACTAAGAATGTCATGCTTATCGTTGTTTGGGCATTTGAACTTTTAATCAACCTATAGTGAAACAGGTACTAAATTACTAGCATGTGTTCATAGGTTGCTCATGTTCGTAGTACTGCACAATTATTTATACGTAGTTCATGTGATAGTTGAAATTATAACTCTAATAGCTTATCATTGGTAGCATACTAGAGAATTTTCTACCAAAAAAATATTTTTTTTTCATCATACATATGGATCCATATGTTACCAGTATGTCAACATGAGACAAATCTGTTAATGCATACATGGTAATTATATGTAGTTTCAGAAAGTTACAATATACAAGTTAGAAATCATATGATGTGGAGCCTGTAGGACTTGTTTACATGGCTATGTTGAGAGTAAAAATATGTTAGTAGGGATTGCTAAGTTAATTACTACTAACATATTTTCAAATTGTGAAAATTGTAACAGCGTGTTGAAAAAGTTAATTCTATCGAAATGAATTGTAACGGGATGAAAATAACAAGTCATTTATTGATGCAATCCATTGTGCTATTAATAGAATATTTTGTTGTAGTGATCTGTATATAATAACATGCTTCGCCTGTGTTTGTTCATTAAGAAATAATATCAATCACTATTTCAATTCTCAAATACAACGTGTTCTACAATTCTACAACTTCTTTCTTATCTCAATAGAATTTCTTTTATCAATTCTGATTAACACCACCCTAGGCCCTTACAACAACCAGGAAACTCCATCTCATGTTTTTTACGTGTATAAATTCATGTCCAAAATTTGAAGTTTAAACTTTAATCCAATAATTGGGAGACGAAAGGAACGTTGTGGTCCTTGCAAAGTGGAATATTTGGATTGCGGTAGTAGATAAATAATACATGTAGTATTGTTATCTATTTAAAAGTTACGAGGATGAATAAATTAATCAAGTAATAAAAAATTCAGGTGGTGGAAATATCCTATATAAATTAAGTATTCTTAACAAAAATGTTATAATCATAAATCATGCAAATATTGGTATGTATTAAATTCACTCGTTTATTGTAACAGAGGCCTTTTTTTTATTATTATTGATATTATTATTACTACTACTACTATTATGGCTTCCTAATGTATTAACAGAATAAGCCAAACAAAATTTTCATCAGAATTACAGATAAGTTATTAGAGCATAAACCCAAGTAGCATATTTTCAGAGTGTGAAAGAACTTATATTAGTAGGACAATCCATCACATATTATTCTTAAAGAACGAATTTCATTATTACAAGGTTAACTAGCAAGCAAATAAGTGTGTTTAATGCAGACAACGAAAATTTACTGGAATGTAAGTTTTTTTAAGCTGATCATTATTTTCATTTAGTTGTTTTTTTATTTTTCTTTTATTTATATTTTAATTGCTCCTAAAACACTATCAGAAACAAGTATTACATGTGCAAAGTTTTGTGCAGCATTTGAATCCTCTATGTAAAAAACTGCTCATTTATTTTTGTAATGAAGTTACTAATTCACAAATGTTGTAAACTTGAATTGTTTTTTTTCTTAATGTGAGTAATTATGTTTGTCGTCAGTGAAATAGTAGTTATAATTACATATTATGAAAATTTTCATTAATAACAAGTGAGGTATAATTACTTTTGGCAGTTGTAAAACAAATTTTGATAACTGTTAGAAATAGTTGTAAAAAAGGTTGACTTTATTACGATTGCCGATATAACTAGTGGCGCATGCCAGCTGCAATAGACATTTTGCAACTGTTTTTGGCAATTGTAAAAGTGTATTTTGTTGTACTGGTACTTGTGGCAACAACTGTACCGATATTGTCATAGGGTCATAAAGGTGTTGCCTTTGACTCTGCAGTAATGCGGCAAAATGCAACACCGAGAAAGTGTTGCCACATGTATTTTTTGCATATAGCAACACTTTTTGGCACTTCCTGCATCACTTCTCCAGTGTTGCAGTATGAAATCTATGGCGTAGTGTTTATTTATGTTATTCTTCATCTATTCCAGCATTTCTTTCTTTCTAATTCTTACCATCTAACTTCTTTAAATTAATGAACCGATAATTTCTAGTGTTTGGTTAGTCAATATGGTATTTGTATCGATAATCAGGTTTGGGAATATGTCAGTTCGTTACGATGGTATCAAAGCTTAGGTTGAGCGAACACCTAGTCCTTAGTGGGAGTTGCTTATTAGAGATAGGGTCAGTAGTGCCCTAGAATGAGTTGAATGTATATATATATATATATATGACAGCATGGATTTGTTAATTGATATAAAAAATGTTTTATATTTTGTCGATTGGTTTGGCGAGGGACTTATGAATTCTGGTCGATACCGGAAGTACAATTGTATCAATAGGTATTTCTAAAAACTTGAGCAAAGCAATTCAACATAATATTGTTTTAAAGTCGGTAAATGAAATAATTTTACCCAAAATTATATTTTGATATAAAAGGAATCTTTTTCTGAAATTATTATAATATATGGATGTGTTGGTTGTTATTATAATTAAATACGATTATAAGAATTGGAATGGTTATATATAACCAAATAAAATTTGTACAAGAACAAAATATACAAATATGATGAACTAGTATTGGATTAAAACAAGAATTTGGAATTTAAATCCCGGGAGGATCGAAAATATATTTTCTAATAAAATAATATATCTTTGTTTTGGAAGAATTTGAAAAAAAACATATTGAATGGATTTTGAAAGTGATAAACCACTGAATTCACTTCGATCGCTGGAAAATAATTCTGATGTTGACTGCAATATCGTTAGTGTTCATTTTCGAGTTTCTAAGTGATGAATTGCAAGCTTAGATAAGTTTATGATGGAAATTTGTTCGAAATAAAACAAATTGCTTGGAAAATTAAAATGTCTTGAATTTGAGATGGAAGTAAATATATGTATATATTTATGTAATTTCTAAAGGATTTGAGATAAAACCCCAGGAATTTGAATTCTGGAATTTAAATTTAACTAAAGCAAGTTAAACGAATCGAAGTAAGTAAATTGATTTATAATCAACTTGAATGAATTTGAATGCATATATATGGAATATGAATTAGATGTGAATATATCGGTTGTAAATAGTTCAGACTAAATAAATGTAACATATATGTTGTGCAATATGAATAAAAACCAAAAGTTTTGGTTGAACTAAAGTTGTAGAAATATGAAGAGTTTAGTGCCAACATAAGTGGGTTTTGAAAAATTAATGGGTTTGTAGAATTTTTCCTACTTTAGTAATTTCGTGAACGAAATTCTTTTAAGGGAGGAAGATTGTAAAGACCCGGATTTTTGGTCAATTAGTTTCATACATTTAATATTGTTCTAAATGTCGAGTCGATGATATAAATGGAATTTATAGATTTAATAATCGAATATGATTTAATTTCGAGTATATCGAATTATTGTAATATGAAAACGAAAATAATCAAATTCGAAGTTGAAACTGAATCAAAATGATTCAGATGGTCAAAATAAATTATGTTTGAGTATAAAGGAAAATTATAATAATATATTATCGAGGAGTGTTTGCTTTGAATTAAATTATATTATATCGTTTTAAATTGGAACTCAAGAATTATTAATTCACAAATGACCTCGGTTTTCATCGAAATTAATTTTATTAGGTCTGGAACGTCTAACAATAGCAGTATGTCAAGTTTCACTATGAGTGGAGCTCATATGTTGTCATTTGAGTATGTTACTTTGCGCGTAAATTTCGTGAGGATATTTAATTATAAATGGATAAGCTCAAAATCAAATCGATTAAAATTCGGAATCAAATAAAATTAGTTAGCAGTACTTCAGCCTCCCCTACCTTGTACCTACACGCACTTATTCCAACATCACTAAGTACATTTTTCCCTATTTAAACCAACCCATGGCTTCTTTCTTTTCTTTCGTTCATTGGAATAAAAATCGAAAGCTACTATAAAACAAATGGCTCCCTCTTAAAAAAAAAGAGAAATGGAATAGTGAATAACCCCAGGTCATTTTTTTTCTTCAGCAAGACAAATTCCCTCATTCAACAATAAACAACCGTACTAGCTCCTTATAATTAGTCAACACAAATAGAAATAAAATCCTAGATCCCCAAAAGCAATTATGATGGGATACTTCAAATTCTTATGCTTAGAAACAAGTGAGATGCAATTTGGATTCGCTGTTTTGCTCCAGCAAGGCCTAGGACTTGCAATATCATGAAATTAGGTCTTCAAATTGTGATCCAAGGATATATTTTGGTTTGGTGGGCCAGTATAAAACAAATGTCGGGATAAGCTCATACACCTGAGTCACAATGGGCTGGGGTGTGTGTCAGGTTATGAT
Organism: Allium sativum; assembly: GCA_030737875.1. Classification (NCBI taxonomy): domain Eukaryota; kingdom Viridiplantae; phylum Streptophyta; class Magnoliopsida; order Asparagales; family Amaryllidaceae; genus Allium; species Allium sativum. The sequence continues at coordinate 587,451,032 of CM060920.1, forward strand.
GGAGGTTGGGGGAAAAACTAGAAGCCGAGTTCGGTTTCTAAGGCAATGCTGCGAGTTAAGGATGAAAGAGATGGGTTGAACAAGCTTGGAATGAGGAAGAAAAGGTGAGATCTTTGATTCATTCCATCGAGAAGTGAAGTAGGTAGAATCATGGAGTATTACAACCACTGTGCGTGAATTTCAGATGGAAAACATGATTTCTGGAATTAAAGGAGAAAAGGGCTTTTCATGAGGATTTGAGGATGATTATGGTAATTTATAGAGCAAGTTGATTTAGCCATTAAAATATCTAATGACATTTTGAATTATTTAAAATGGTATCAAATTTATAAATGCAAATATATATATATATATATATAAAGTCGTATTAACTAAAGAATGTTATATTAAGGGTATATGAAATTTTACCAAACAAAGTCAGTCGAGTAATTCGTAGCTAAGGATTGCATAATCAGGATTTAATTCGGGATCAGAATGGATTGAAATATAATCAAGGTAAGTAAACTCACTCTCTGGATTCGTTTATAATACTTATTATAAACGAATTTTTATTTAAAATAATTTTTATATGTTGTTTGTTAACTGTTTGGATTCATTGAATAATTGTTGATGAAGTGTGGCTATTATATATATATGTATGTATGTTTGTATGTGTGTGTGTATATATATATGTTAGATATATTTAGGCTTGGTGGTTGTCGCAATTTTATATACATGTGTGTGTGTGTGTGTATATATATATATTGGATATTTCCCATAGTAACATTAGAGGATGACCCAATTCGCCCCAAAATATATATATAGTGGACGACTTTCTATACTGCGATATCCCGCCATAAAGCAGGATGGGTGTGACAGCCCGTCCTGCACCAGCCGACATTTCTACGAAATGCGTTGTGACAATGTCCAACTAGCACGGGACGGTCGTCAAAAGTAAGGGATTTGAAACTTTGAACTGCCAAAGAACCTGTAGTATATCTCACAGCGCATGAAATAAAATATAATAATAACATAACTTGACATAAAATAGGTGAGACAGTGCATAAGCTAAAAACTAAACCATCGTAGCAGCGGAATCCAAAATACAGCTTATGATCCAAATCATTATTACAACTTCAAAACACTATCTCTAAAAAGGAAATAGAAAAGGTACACACTATTGCCCAAAGCAGTGACCAGCAACAACACAGGGAGAATATAAGTATATAGTGCATGGAAGCCTCCTGCTCGTCTCCAGACAGCTACTCAGAGTAATAAGAAGAGACATAAAACTCTGGGTCAGACAAAAGTCTGGTAAGAGCGATAGCAGCTAAACAGAACAATAACAGGTATAAATAATCATACCTGAACCTGGACCTGCAACCAAAGAGTTAGCACAACAAGATGTACAGTACTCTAAGGTACCACAAATGTAAAGTGTGAAATGGGAGTGTGCAATTCATGGTGATATAAAACATTAAACATAGCAATCATCCTCACATCACTCACTCGGTGCGTAAAGCAAACGATATCCACCGGTTTGATCACCAAATCCATTGGGGCCATGACGACAACACCGTACAACTATTGCTATGACCATATTTCCCTGGTTTATAGTCAACAACCTTACCCAGTCGACAAATTCCTAGCTCTAGGTTAAGGGCCAACCAGTCCAAACTTCCCGGACTCTGGTTCGTCTACATGCCCCATCTCTTCAACGGTGAACCAAAGTTATAGATATCGATAACACCTTTGCACGCATCCCGCAGCAAAGTCCAACTCAAGAAGTTAACCCATTAGTTCCCATCTCGATCCTGAGTAATAACTTCCTACTTTGAGTTACTTTGCATCTCGGGTTCCGGTCGGATTGGAATTGATCCTCAGAAGAGTCCACAATCGTCGTTGCGTATTCGAAGTTCGATTCTGGTTCCGTTTGGAGTCATATTCTTGGTTCGGTCGTGGTTATTGTTCCAGACAGGTCACCCCCAAGCTCGCCCACCGGCTCGTCCCCCCCCCCGGTTAGCCCCCACTCCTCCCTTGTCGTGATCCCCTAGCCACCAATCTTCCGCTTCATGGCACTCCTTCTAGTCGGTTCATGACAATATCCTAGTGGTTGTTCATGAGCCTCTCCTGGTGGCGGTTTGTGAGCCTATTCTTGTCGCGATTCATGAGCCTCTCCTAGTGGCGGATCGTGACCCCTCCTGGTGGTGGTTCGTGACCTGTTTTTCATCTTCCAAACCTTATTTCAGCCATATCTCCTAAACGGTAAGTCCGTTTGATTAGTGTGACCACACTACGAAATGGTAAACCATCATGTGAATCCAATGGAAGCAGTTTCATGTCAAAAATCCTTTTCAATCAAAAGTTATAAGTGAAACAAGATTCTCTAGGGGAAAAACGGTCATTTAAAATTCGGCAAAAATCGTGAACATGGAAAATGACCCCAGTAGTCGTTTCCCAATGTCAACTGACCATACTGCTTCGTATGTGAATGAAATAAGTATTCTACGATCCTCTGATGCATAGAATGTAGGTCGTTACATTCTTCCCTCCTTAAGAAATTTCGCCTCCGAAATTCCTTAACTAAGAAAACAACAATGGGTCCCGTATGCTTGTCAACCATTTGCAATAATCAAACATACATAATAAACACAACAGGCCTATCCTAGCATGCGGAATAACTATATGGCTAATAAAACCTTACCAAGCAAAGAGTTATGGATACGACTTCCTTATGTTCTCCTCTGTTTCCCAAGTACATTCATTCTCATTATTATCCCATTGGACCTTAACCAATTTCACCATCTTCATTTGAAGTTGCTTCGTATCATGTCCGACAATACGAATCATTCTGTGGCTCCTAACTGCCTCAGATTCCACCTCGATATCATCAAATTGATCTGGTGAAATAGTTATATCAGAATCGTGCACGAACTTCCTTAACTGGGAAACGTGAAATATGTTGTGCACTTCCTCCATCTTGTCTGGTAATCCAAATTTATCCGCTAAATTCCCCACTTGCTCGAGAACTGGAATTGGACCAACAAACCTTGGTGCCAACTTACCTCTCTTTCCAAAACTAATCACACTCTTTAATGGAGAGATCTTGATGAATACCAGGTCAACAATGGAGAATTTCAATTCTCTTCCTCTTTTATCAGCATAACTCTTATGTCTATCTTAGGCAGCCTTCATTCGTTGTTGGATAACCTTGATTTTATTTGAAGTTTCTCTTATTACATCCGACCCAAGCACAAATTTCTCACTGATTTCCAACCAACATGATGGTGAGTTGCACGGTCTCCCGTACAAGCTTCAAATGGAGTCATACCAATACTAGATTGATAACTATTTTTATATGCAAAATCAATTACATGCAATTGGTCTTCCCATGACCCTCTAAAATCCAATATACAAGCTCTTAAGAGATCCTCTTATACACGATTCACCCTCACTGTTTGACCATCGGTTTGAGGATGGTATGCGGTACTGAGACGTAATTCTGACCCAAAAGCCTCTTGTAAGCTCTTCCAAAACCCACTAGTTAATAATGGATCTCGGTCACTCATAGTTCATTTAGGTACTCCGTGAAATCTCATTACCCACTTCATATACAGTTCTGCTAACTTAGCTGTCGTTCTATTCCACTTGACCAGCATAATTCTTGCACTTTTGGTCAGTCGATCCACAATCACCCAAATGCTATCATGACCCAATCTAGTCCTTGGCAAGCCGTCAACGAAATCCATTGAGACTTGTTCCCATTTCCATTTAGGAATTTCCAACGGTTGTAACAAAGAACAAGGCTTCTTTTGCTCTGCTTTAACTAGTTGGCAGTTCATGCACTTAGATATAAACTTCCCAACGTCTCTCTTCATCCCATCCCAGTAGTAGGTCTGCTTCATGTCTTTTTACATTTTGTTACATTCGGGGTGTATACTCAGTTTCGAGTGATGACATTGTCTAAGCACTTTATCTCTCAACCCATTAACGTTGGGTACAACTAGTCTCCCATTCTTTTGAAGCCATCTTTCTCTATCAAGTCCATACTTGTTAATCTCCTCACCGTTGATACCCGTCTCTGTCTTGGAGATGATTTCTAATAGATTAGGATCCTCCCTCTGACTGGAACCGATCCGCTCGGTTAAAGTGGGTCTGATCCTCAAATTTGCTAACATCTCAAGGTCCAATTCGCACTTATATATCCGGCGATGCATTACAGTTGCTTCCATTCTAGAAACATAGCCCCCAAATTGGCATGTCTCTTACAAAATGCGTCAACTACCACATTTCCCTTCCCGGGTGTGTATGCGATATTAAAATCAAATGAAGCCAAGAACTCTAACCATCTCTACTATCAAAGATTTAAGTCCTTCTGAGAGAAAAGATACTTTAACGACTTATGATCGGTAAACAACTGGAATCCTTCTCCCAAGAGATAATGTCTCCACATCTTCAATGCGAACAAGATCGCTGCCAATTCCAAATCATGGGTAGGATATCTTTTTTCATGTGGTTTCAGTTGCCGACTAGCATAGGCCACAACCCTTCCTCCTTGCATTAATACAACAACTAGTCCTGTACCACAGGCACCTGTGTATACCGTCATCTCTTCGTTCCCCTTAGGAATTGTGACACCCCACGTCCGTTCATATCACTCACAAAGGGAATGCATTAATTGTCGTGAAACGTTATAGGAAAATAGACATAGAATATTACAAGACAGATATATAGAATAACAGCGGAATAAAAACTTTATTTATCATAAGATACCGTGGTCCAAAAACATCACATGTCTGAAACATAAAAGCCCATTACAACATAAAAGTTACTGTCTTGTACTTCAAAAATACCAGAGTACATAAAAGAATTAAAATTCCCCAAGAACAATATATAGCCATAGCAACAAGGATAAGGGCTTGGCCATACATATCAGCAGCTCTAGCATGATAAGTAGAATCACGGTCAAGCCTGAGTGTTTCCTCCCTGAGAACCTGGAGGGGTTGGGGAGGGGGGAACGGAAGAAACAAGGAGAAACAAAAGGGTCAGACATAAAGTCTGGCGAGTCTAATGACTTTTAACAAGTAAATAAATAAAAGTAACATGACAGGGATATAAAACAGATAAGAGAGATCACTACTTAAATGGCAGGTGTGACAAGATAGACAGGATAAGGTGTATAAGCTTCTCTAATGACTACTCTGCACTATTACTAGTATAACTACAATGAGATGATCCCTTCCACTATAAGGTGGTAGACTTAGGGCATACGTCCAAATGTACCCTAACAAATACCCTAATAGATCGGCTCCCTACTCGGTAGATACTCTGTGCCATCCCTACAGTAGGATTTATCACGTCCTAAAGTGGCAACCCCTCACTGATATGCACCGCCATATATCTACAGGTGTCATAGTCATCTTATCCCCCTCTGCCCGGCTCATGCACGCACATGGCCCGGTCAGTTTGCGCTGCCCACACTGCCAACGCCACGTGTAACACCCCACGTCCGTTAATGTCACTCACAAAGGGAATGCATTAAGTTTCGTGAAGCGTTGTTGGTAAATAGACATAGAATATTACAAGATAGGTATATAGAATAATAGCGGAATAAAAACTTTATTTATCATAAGATACTGTAGTCTAAAAACATCACATGTCTGAAACATAAAAGGCCATTACAACATAAAAGTTACTATCTTGTACTTCAAAAATATCAGAGTACATAAAAGAAGTTAATTCCCTTAGAACAAAATACAGCCATAGCAACAAGGATAGGAGCTTGAGCCATACATATCAGCAGCTCTAGCAAGATAAGCAGAATCACGGTCAAGCCTGAGTATTTCCTCCCTGAGAACCTTGGAGGCGGGGAGGGAGGAAACGGAAGAAAGAAGGAGAAACAAAAGGGTCAGACATAAAGTCTATCGAGTCTAGTGACTTTTAGCAAGTAAATAAATAAAAGTAATATGACAGGCATACAAAGTGGATAAGAGTGATCACTACATAAATGGCAAGTGTGACAAGGTAGACAGGATACAGTGTATAAGCTTCTCTAATGATTAATTTGCACTATTACTAGTATAACCAGAATGAGATGATCCCTACCACTATAAGGTAGTAGACTTAGGGCATACGTCCAAATGTACCCGAACCACTACCCTAATCGATCGGCTACCTACTCCGTAGATACTCTGTGCTGGCCCCACGATAAGATGTATGACGTCCTAAAAGTGGCAACCCCTCACTGATATGCACTACCCCATATCTACAGGTGTCATGGTCGCCTTATCCTCCTCAGCCCGGCTCATGCACGCACATGGCCCGATCGGTTTGCGCCGCCCATACTATCCTCCATGTTTGGATCTCTTACAATCAGTCAGTAAGCGTGCACCCTCTCCACCTAGTACGGAGTACCTTATTTGATACCTGCTCCGGGTTAATTACTGAAATGGGTCCCACACAATATAATACAATTTCTCCCATTTGTCTTGTATCCCCACTCTGTTTTTTTCGGCTATGTATACCACTAGGTGTCTTTAATTACATAACCTTATTATTTCTACAAGTTATGCTTACCTGTTTTTAATTACTTAACTTTATTATTTCCACTGGTTATGTATACCACTAGGTGTCTTTAATTACGTAACCTTATCGGGTTAAGTTTGTGGGCCTATATATAAATATTACCCGCCCCCTCCAGATTTGCTTAACCCATCCGCTATCCAACCAATTTTACTTAACCCTAACTTTAGTTCATAATCATACAATCCATATGGATTAAATTAGGTTAAGTAGTCCAATTCATTACCATGCCCATTTAAGTTCATAACGGGATAGACCTCCCACATTAGGTCTACAACATGTGGATGCTGGATATGTCGGTCGGGTCCGGGCAGTCTTATTCCACAATTGGGCCTAACCTCGTGTCTTAGCCCGATTCATATTTGCGTACTTAGACCCCCCACATTAGGTTCAACATTAATGGCTGTTGGATATGCCAGTCGGGTCCGGGCAGTCTTCCACCACTAATGCAACCTAACCTCGTGTCATAAGTGCCATTACAATTTCTAATTATAATCCTAGGTATTCTATTTTATCCAATTCTTAACTTTGTCTTAATAGGCGTTTATGTCCCCACTTTCCCACTTTTGAATTATATGTCCAACTCATGTTTATATTCAAATTATGCCAGTATTAACCTTTCTCCCTCCTCGTTCCCTAACTAGCGTGTTCACACAATTTACGGCATGTATAGGCTAAATAATAGCCTAATCATAAACGATAAAATGGGAAGGTAATGGAAATATGACAAAGGTGAATGTTCTAACATAACTATCATAAATGTATACTAACATGGTGAACATATAACCATAGATCTAATGAACTTGTGGCAATTAACTAGTAGTAACACAACAAAGGCGATAAGACGAACATGATAGGATCTAAATTTAATTTAGATGTCCAAAATGTTCATATCTAATATGAGAAACACAAGGGGATCCAAATAATAGACTAGATATGATTAATAATTTAGGTGCCTACATAATACAGATCTAATATGTAATAGCAAATCTAACAAACAATGACTAAGATTTACATCATAGAATGTCTACATAACTCAAATATTATAGTTTATAACTAGATCTACACAATTAAGGTTTAAGATTCACATCATGGCATGTGGTAGAAGTTATAACAGATCTAACAAGATAGAGATTTAGATCAATAGTTAAAATAGATCTAGCACAAATTATAGAATGCCACAAGGTTTACAACAGATGCAACAAGATAACATTTAAATTCAAATCCTAACCAATTCAGAATGTCATATGTTCATGATTCCAAGTCATAGTCATGTCGTATTTATTTTTAAATATTCAAATCTAAAAGCAACTAGAAACTAACAATGATATGTATAGAGAATAGAGAAAGAATGGTTCTTTAATCTCTAGATTTGATTTGCAAAATTGATAGTTGTAGAAGATTATGGGTTCAGTTCAGATACCGGCTTGGCCACCATCAATTCTTAATGAAGAAAATATGAGAAATAGCCACGTATATATAGCTGCAAAACCCTATAAAATCGACTCCCACATCAGCCCTAGGGGTGTCAACAACCCTGTGGGTGGGTCCACCCATGGGTCGACACCCCTCTAGGGGGTCGACTACTAGAGTGGGAAATCTGCAACCACTTTTCAATTTTTGAATTCGAACTATTCTGGATAAAATTCTGACTCATCTTTGACTCATGTGTATATAAACATTTTCTTTCTGCGCGTATGCAAACTTAAAACTCTCATAACTTCTTCATATGGTGTCCGTTTTACGCAAACCAAATGTTTATCTTGGCCAGAATGTCGATATGGACGTAATGTTGCAGTCTGTTTCCCTTAATTCTGAATATTAAATTAATTATTATTTAATTTATCCTCTTTGATGTTAACAAGATTATGGAGTTTTACAGGAATAACTAACACTGGTGCATATGCTAACTTTTCCTTTAAACTCTTAAATGCATACTCGCACCTTTCATCCCAGACGAAAGCTTGATTCTTCTTGGTCAACTGAGTTAACGGTGTCACTATCTTGGAGAAGTCTTTGATAAATTTAGGATATATCCAGCTAACCCCAAGAAACTTCTCATGGCCGTTGCATACTTGGGCGTAGACTAATCTTGTACCGTAGCCACCTTCGCAGGATCCACAGCAATACCATTCTCTGAAACAACATGGCCCAAGAATCTCACTTCCCTCCTCCAGAAGTGATACTTAGAAAATTTTGCTTTCAATCAGTGTTACCTCAACACCTCCATCACTGTCCTCAAACGTTCCTTGTGTTCTTCCCCTATCATCGAGTAAACCAAGATATTGTCCATGAATAGAAGAACAATTTGATCCATGAATACCCTATTTATGAGATCCACAAAATATGATAGTGCATTGCTCAACCCGAATGGCATGACCAACCATTCATAAAATCCAGGCAGCGTCCGAAATGCCATTTTAGATATACTCTTAGCTGCTACTCCGAGCTGATGAAAACCCGTCACGAGATCCAACTGGGAAAACAATCTTGCTCCATTCAGTTGATCAAACAAATCATCTATCTGCGGAAGATGATACTTATTCTTCCTAGTCACTTTGTTCAACTAGCGTTAGTCTACACATAAGCAAAGGGAACAATTGGCCTTAGTGGCAAATACAACTGGTGCTCTCCACTTGGAAACACACCTTCGGATAAATCCCTTCTTTAAAAGATCGCCCACTTACACCTCGAGCTCTCGCTGCTCCCTTGGCACCATACGACGAAATGGCATCACCATAGGTCTAACATCTTTCACTAAATCAATCAAAAAATCAATCTCTCTGTGTGGTGGATGTCTGGTCACTTCCTCGAAGATGTTCGGATAGTCTCTAGCAATAGGCACATCTGATAACTCATCCTACGGGATGCCGAGGAAATGTAGAAAACTAGTCATCACCTCATCACTAGGTAGGCAACCCAATATCACCCTCCGCCATCATCCGCTTTAATGGTCACCGAAGACCCCTCATAATCCACCACCACCCCATATCTTTGGAGCCAATCGACTCCCAAAATAATGTCAAACCCAGTAAATCCCAAAACAAAGCAATCACAAGCAAACTTACATCCATGACTCGATTTGACCAAATTACAAAAAATCATACTAAGGCTAGTCGAACCACTAATCGGGTTCGTCACAATAAAGGTCTATCGTTTGACTCGGGTTCCAATTCCAAGCTATCTACCAAGTCACCAGATACGAAGGAATGAGAAGCCTCGGTATCAAACAATACTCGAATAGGAACATCATAAATTGAAAGCATACCTTGAATAACGACACCCTTTTCCTCCTGCGCCGCAGTTGAGGCATTCGACGAAGACGGAATAGCGTTGATAGCATATGCTTTCACCATTTGCTTCTCCTTAGTGGATTATGGACATTCATTCTTAAAATGTCCCACTTGGCCATCGTTAAAGCACTTCTTTTCTCTTGGCTTAGCTTGACACTCTTTGGCATACTGACCCTTCTTGCCACATCTATACACTCGATAGCTTTCTTATTCTTCTTTTTATGACCATCCTTGGTCTGATTCTATTTCCTCTTATTCTGGGAATTATTCTTGCCTCCACCGCTTACCTGCGGCTTTGGCTCCTCTACAAATGTAATAGCAACCTCAGTCTTCGACTTAGGGTAAAGGCTCTCTTAATGCCTTTCCCATAATAGGTTCGAAAGTCTCATCGATATGGTTTATGAGTCTCTCCCCCAAGTACTCATCTAGGCCAGTTATGAACTTATTGTTCTTCTATTCGATAGTATCGACAAGGGACAATCCATATTTCGATAAGGTATCGAATTCAGCAATATACTCTGAGACTGCCCTACCTTTCTGCCTAAGTTCCAAAAACTTCATGAACAATTCTGATTTCTGAGCAGCTGGGATAAACTTATCGTTGAAGCAAGTCTTATACCGATTCCAAGTGTCTTGATCCTTAGGAGTAGACGCTTTAATGGCATTCCACCAATTCATTGCATGTCCTTGTAGTTGACGTGATGCTAGCTTCCTCTTCATTGAATCATCAATCCCTAAATCCTCGAAGATGCATGTAACACCCCAAATTTTAACGACATTAAAAGAGGATAAATTAAATAATAATTAATTTAACATTCGGAATTAGATGGAATGGACTATGCCATTGCGTCCGTCTCTAAATTCTGGTCAGAGTGGATATTTGGTTTGCATAAAACGGACAACGTATGAAAAGTTATGATGGTTCGAAGTTTGTTTACGCACAAGATAAATATATATATATATATAATAAATTCCATAACCTTCAAAAACAATTCAAAAATCAAAATTGGGCCAAAGCGGGCTGAGTGGGAAAATTCCCGCTCGTGGGTGTCGACCCCCCCCCCCCAAGGGTTGTCGACAGGGGTGTCGACCTCCCCGGACAGATCTGGGCAGAATTCGTTTTACATACCTGGACTTGATTCTGGGTCTGGTTCACTAGTTCTAGGCTATAAATATGGTCCCCTATTGTCTTATTTTCTCCATTGGAGATCGTAAAGGCCATATGTTGTCGGGTTGCGTATTGAAACAGAATCAAAGTCTACTACAATCAGTTTAGTTATTCAGAATTCAGATCTCTCTCTCTCTCTCTCTAAATTTTCCGAACCTAACGTTGTGAGTTTCTAGTCACTTTTAGGTTTAAATGGATAAATGTGAATTATGATAGAGTACGAATTGGGTATACGTTGCGAATCATGAACTTATGCAAGTTTATTATGTCATTATCCCTGGATCCAATATGATTATGGACATTCTACTATGCTGACTATGTAGATCTTGACTTTCAACTATATTGTGGGAAATACGAACTTGTTAATTTAGATCTAATCCTTTATGTTAATCACCTTTCACCTGTTATGTTGTAGTAATCACGATATGTTGTAAACCTGACATTGGATGCCACCCTTTTAGATCTAATCATGCTACTATGTCACCCTAATTTTGTTAGACATCTAAATGATAAGTTTAGACCACGTTATGTTCACTTTGACATTTTTGTTGCCACAAGTTCATTAGCTCTGTGTTCACCCTGTTATGATGATTACATGTCCATTCACCTTGTTGTCGTGCTTATGCCAAAACTGTACTGAACCAGTCACCTTTGTCACTCCCTTTTTATTGTTATGGCGAGGATACTTTGTAGCCTCGATGACGCCAAAATACTTGCGATCACGTTAGTTAGGAAATGGGGAAAAAGTGGATTTATAATTGGCATAATTTATATAATGTTTATATAAGATGGACATATAATTCAAATAGGGAAACATAGAAATAATCACCTATAATGACATAGGTAAATTTGGGTAAAAAGGCATAATTTGAATATGACCATATATGGATATGTAATTCAAACTATTGTTGCAAATTAAATATTGACACCTATAAAAGGAAAGCATTAATTAATTGTTAAATTAATTAAAAATGGAATGTTAGTAATTACAATTTGGAATTGTAATTGTACTTGTGACACGAGGTTAGGTCACATTAGTGGTGGAAGTCTGCCAGGACCCGACCGGCATATCCAGCAGCCACTAATGTTGAACCTAATGTGCAAGGTCTAAGTACGTAAATATGAATTGGGCTAAGACACGAGGTTATGTCCAAATGTGGAATAAGACTGCCCGGACCAGATCGGCATATCTTGCATCCACATGTTGCAGGCCTAATGTTGGAGGTCTAACCCAGCATGAAACCTTAATTGGACATGGTAATTGAATTGGACTACTAAACCTAATTTAATTCATAAAGATTGTATGACTATGAACTTAAGTTAGGGTTAAGTAAAATTAGATGAGTAGTGGGTTGGTAAAGTAAATTAGAAGGGGTAGGTAATATATAGATATATAGTCCCACAAACTTAACCCAATAAGGTTATGTAATTAAAGACACCTGATGGTATACATAACCAGTGGAAAATAGAATAAAGTTATGTAATTAAAGACACCCTTTAGGGTAAGCATAACTAGTATAGGACTATGTAATTAAAGACACCTAGGGGTATACATGGTCAGTGAAAAACCTAGTGAGGATACAAGACAAAGGGGAGAGCTTGTATCATATTGTGTGGGACCCATTTCAATCAGTAACCCGGAGTAGGAATCAAATAGAGAACTCCGTACCATGCGGAGATAAGGGCACGCTTACTGATTGATTGTAAGAGATCCAAACAGGACGAACGGTGTGGACAGCGCAAACCGACCGGGGACATGTGCGTGCATGGGCCTGGCAGAGGGGGCTAAGACGACCGTGAAACTAGTAGATATTATTGTGCACCTCTTGGGTTTCCACCTTAGGAAGTGATACCTTATACTGTGGGGCCAGCATAGGGTATCAACGGAATATGGAGCCGATCGATTATGGTAGTGGTTAGGGTACACTCAGACGTATACCCTATGTCTACCAACTTATTGTGGAAGGGATCATCTAACTTTAGTTATACTAGTAATATTGCAGAGTAGTCATTAGTGAAGTATGTGTACACCTTACCTTATCTGCCTTGTTACACCTGCCATTTATATAGTGACCTCTCTTACCCACTTTATGCCTGTCATGATCACCTTTATTTATTCACTGGCTAAAAGTAACTAGACTCGCCATACTTTATGTCTAATCCCTTTGTTTTTCCCTCTCTCTTCCGTCCCCCCCCCCCCCCCCACCCCGCCCCACCAGGTTCTCAGGGAGGAAACACCCAGGCTTAGTCGGGACTTGGATATTATCTTGCTAGAAGCTACTTCTGGAGTATGGCTCAAGTCTTTGTCTCTACTATGGTTTACTCTTTTTATTAGGGAATAATGTTTTTCTTTAATACTTTTGTACTCTGGTGATGCAACATAGAAGTATTTTGTTGTAATGGTTTTATGACTTATGGTATTGTGAACTACGATATTATGTTTTGTGTTGAAATAAAAATTTGAAATTTCCGCTGCTATCTTATTTACGTTTGTCTTGTAATTATTCTGTGTCTGTTTACTTGCAAAGCTTCACGAAACTTAATGCATTCCCTTAGTGAGTGACATTAAAGGATGTAGGGTGTCACTCTTGGTATCAGAGCTGAAGGTTACCAGATTAGATAAAAGTTTGGAAAAATATTTTTCAAAAAGGTTTTATAATAAAGTATTTTAAAAAAGAAAAGTCTGTTTTGAAAATATTCCCCAAGAAGCCATATGTAATATCCTTCAGTCCTTTATCTAAAATTGTTCCTTTACCTTTTTTCAGCATGACTGGGGATCAAAACATTCCTAATATCCCAGAGGGCATCACGATTCCCGGATGGTTCCGGAGATATTTGGAGGCCACAGCACCTGCTGAAGGCCAGAGAGACGCCCCTCCTCATGTTGCCCCAGTCATTCCTCCTCCTCCTCCTCCTCCCCCTCCAAGGGCAGATAACATTGCCAAAATCTGTAAGGACTTCCATGTTATGGGAGGGAAGCCATTCCATGAGAATGAGACATTTGTGGATGCTCCGAATTGGCGTAAGGAGACCGAGGACTTATTCATAATTTTTTAAGTGGAGGACCGAAGAAAGATTCAGTTAGCTTCTTGGCTGTTAAAAGACGAAGCCTCATTTTGGTGGGAAATCACCAAGGCTGGACATCTGGTGGAGACCTGAGAAGATTTCAGACAGAGGTTCGAGATGAAATTTATTTCCCAAGCTGAGCGAAGCATACAGATAGAGAGGTTCTTAGCGCTCAAGAAAGGGAACTTGACGGTGAAGGAGTATGTGAACAAGTTCAACCAACTGGCAAGGTTCGGACTAGAGTTGGTGGATACACCGCACAAAAAGGTTTTACGATTTGCAAAATGACTGAATGAGCCTCTGCATGGTTTTCTATTTCCCATATTCCTATGGGGGCCACCTTTTAAATGCTTGGGGATATGGCCCTAATGCATGAAGAGGACAAGGGAGAGAAGAAGGAAGCAAAGACTGAGGGAACATTGCAGAATAAGAAGGTGTGACCCAAGAAAGGGCAACAACAACAATAGCCACAACAACAACAAAAGAAAGGAGGAAAATATGTCAAAGGCAAGGATAAGAGGAAATGTCACAATTGTGGGAAGGAAGGTCACTTGATCAAGGACTGTAAAAGAAGGAAGGGCAATTTCTTTAATTGGGGAGAGATCGACACTTCTCTAAGGAGTGCCCGAAGAAACGGGGACACGGTCGGAGGGCAGGAACATCTGGAGGGAAGTTGCATGCTCTCGCCGTCAGTGCTCCTGAAAGAGGTAGAAAAATTTCCGTAGAAAGTTTAGTTTCTATTTCAAACCATCCAGTTAGAACACTTTTTGATTCCGGTGCTTCACACTTGTTTATATCTAGTTCTATGGTTGAATATCTACACTTGGTTATTAGTATTGTAGTAGATCCCGTGGCTATTTCAAACCCCATTGGTGGTTTGGCTCATTTATCAATGATTTGTAGGAGATTGAAATTATCTATGTTAGGTGTCCAGTTTGAATGCAACACGTATGTGCTCTGGTTTATGGGCTATGGGTTGATTCTAGGAATGGATTGGCTTACCACATATGGAGCCATTTTAGATTGTGAAAGGAGGGTTGTCAGGCTCCCAGCTTGTCATGAGAGGACCCTCAAAGTTTCTTGTGACTCCCAAGGGTCTGTTAGGCTTAGCATCCTAGAGTCTTAAGATGCATCCATGGAGGACTTGCAATCTGTTCCGGTGGTTCGGGATTACTCCGATATTTTTGATGAGATACAAGGTTTACCTCCAAGGCACGAGATCGACTTCCGCATATATCTGGTGGACAATGCAAAGTCAGTTGCTTTACCAGTACGCCACATGGCTCCAAGGGAAAGGAGAGAGCTGAGTAAGCAAGTAGGGGAGCTAGTTGGGAAAGGATACATCAGACGAAGCATATCTGAATAGGGTGCTCCAGTAGTATTCACAACTAAAGTAGACGGATCACTTCGTCTGTGTGTTGACTATAGAAAATTAAATAAACTCACCAAAAATAATAGGCACACACTTCCAAGAATTGATGATTTATTTGATCAGCTCATTGGTGCCTCGGTATTTTCTCAGTTGGACTTGGCTATAGGGTTCCATCAATTAAGAGTGGCTGAGGACATCATAGATAAGACTGCTTTTAGAACTCTGGACGGTTTCTTTGAATGGCTAGTGATGCCTTTTGGGCTGACAAATGCACCCTCCTATTTTGTTGATTTGATTAGTAGGGTGTTTCGGGAATTCCTAAACAAATTCGTCGTAGTCTTCTTTGATGATATTTTGATCTTCTCCAAGAAAGAAGAAGAGCATGCCCAACATCTGAGGGAAGTTCTGAGAATTCTCCGTGACCACCAGCTAAAAGCAAAGTTCTCCAAATGCTATTTCTGGAGAAAGGAGTTAAGATTCTTGGGGCATGTAGTCTCCAAAGTAGGTATAGCTGTAGATCCCATGAAGGTGGTTGCAGTGCAAGATTGACAGATTCCTAAAAACGCAACCGAGGTGAGAACCTTTCTTGGGTTGGTAGGTTACTATAGGAAGTTCATTAAGGACTTCGCGAAGATATCAGCCCCTCTCACTGGGCTGACAAAGAAGAATTTGGTGTTTTCATGGGATATAGACTGTGATGTTGCTTTCCAATGGCTGAAAAGGGATCTGACAATAGCCCCAATCTTGACCTTGCCCGATGGAAGTAAAATGTTTACTGTTTACACTGATGCATGCGGTACAGGGCTAGTTGCGGTGCTGATGCAAGAAGGGAAAGTAATATGTTATGGGGGTAGGCAATTGAGAGTTCATGAAAAGAACTACCCCAGCCATGATCTAGAACTAGCTGCCATAGTATTTGCATTGAAGACGTGGCTTCATTATTTATTGGGAGAAAAATTCGAGTTGTACACCGATCACAAATCTCTTAAGTAACTACTCTCTCAGAAGGATCTCAACTTAAGGCAACAACGGTGGATGGAATTCTTAGCTTCATAAGATTTTGAGATTTCTTATACCCTTGGAAAGGGTAATGTGGTTGCGGACGCACTAAGTAGGCAGAGATGGCTCTGAGTCTTTTGTTTGTGGAAAGAGACAACTTGGAGTTCATATCAGCTTTTGATTTTAGACCCTCCATCGAAGTTTTCCCTGATTTATTTGCATCCTTGGAGATACGACCGACTCTTGTGTATCCTTGACTTCGGAGGGACTTGGGAAGAGCATCTTCCTTTGGTGGAGTTTTCCTATAATAACAGCTATCAGGCCAGCATCGACATGGCACCCTTCGAAGCATTGTACAGGCAACCCTGTAGATCACCGACTTGTTGGTGGGAATCTATAGAAAGATTATTACTTGGACCAGATATGGTTAGAGAAACGTCCAAAAAGATTGACCTTATTTGACGGCGGATGAAAACAACTCAAGACAGACAGAAATCATATGCAGACAAGAAAAGGACTAACATCGAATTCGAAGTGGGAGACTTGGTTTTTATCAAAGTATCACCTCTAAGGAATGTGGTCCACTTTGGTGCAATAGGGAAATTGGCACCTAAGTTTGTGGGACCATTTCCTATAACCGAAAGGATTGGCCAAATGGCCTATAAGCTTCCTGAAAATCTATCTGGCATTCATGAAGTTTTCCATGTTTCTCATCTGCAGAAGTGCTTGCATGACACCGCGTAAGTTGTTGAGCCGAGTATATTGGAAGAGGTAGAGGTGGAATGGGAGGCAACAATCAGGCGAGTTCCTTCGCATATTCGGGGATCAGAGGTTAAGAAGCTATGCAATAAAAAGATCAAGTTACTAAAGTTTCAATGGGGAGATAACCAAGAGGATGCGACTTGGGAAACCGAAGATATGATTCGTGCTTCGTACCCATTTCTCTTCGAGGGTATGTTCTTAACTCCTTTTCCAAAAGCTTTATCAGTGCTTGTTTCTATCATTTGAGTATATCTTATTCATAGTACTTTCGACCTTTAGATAGGAATCCTATGGATGAAAACATGTGTTTGAAACATGTTATGTTTGATGGATGCTAGTGGATGCAAGTGTTTGCTAGTGGTTGCCTGCGGATGCATGTACACACATATTAGGCACTAGATCGGCAAAATCACTTTCATACTGCATACGGATGTGTTTGCATTTTCTTTTATGGATAGAAATGCATGAGTTACTATATGGATGTTGCATTTGGATAAATGTGTGTGCACACATATAGAACTTACTTACATGATGTAATTCGTTTATTTGCATATATATTGGATTCATGGCACTAACATACACTGCATTAAGGAGGTCAACTGAATCAGTAGACCACCGATTTTCGCATTAGTGTTGGAACATATACACACACTTCTGCATATATTTATACAAGAATTAGAGGCTTTTAAAGAAAATGGATGTCAATGAATGTTGGATGAGTAGATGGATGATGGATGGTAGGATATGCATTCTTCCCAACTTAGAGATTTCGGGGACGAAATCCTTTAACTAGGAGAGAATGTAACACCCCAAATTTTAATAACATTAAAAGACGATGAATTAAATACTAATTAATTTAACATTCGGAATTAGAAGGAACAGACAATGCCATTGCGTCTGTCTCGAAATTGTGGTCAGAATGGACATTTGGTTTGCGTAAAACGGACACCGTATGAAAAAGTTATGAGGGTTCAAAGTTTGCTTACACACAAGATAAATATATATATAATAAATTCCATAACCCTAAAAAACAATTCAAAAATCAAAATCGGGCCAAAGCGGACTGAGCGGGAAAATTCTCGCTCGTGGGTGTCGACCCCCAAAGGGGATGTCAACATGGGTGTCGACCCTCTATAGGGGTGTCGACCCCCCTGATAGACTTGGGCAGATTCGTTTTTCGTACCTGAACTTGATTGTGGGTCTAGTTCATTGGTTCTAGGCTATAAATATGGTCCTCTATTCTCTTATTTTATCCATTGGAGATCATAGAGGAAATATGCTGATGGGTTGCGAATTGAAATAGAATCAAAGTCTACTACAATCAGTTTAGCTATTCAGAATTCAGAACTCTCTCTCTCTCTCTAAATTTTATGAACCTAACGTTGTGAGTTTCTAGTCACTTTTAGGTTTGAATGGATAAATGTGAAATATGATAGAGTACGAATTGGGTATATGTTGTGAATCATGAACTTATGCGAGTTTATTATGTCGTTTTCCCTGGATCCAATATGATTATGGACATTCTACTATGCTGACTATGTAGATCTTGACATGAAACTATATTATGGGAAACACAAACATGTTAATTTAGATCTAATCCTTTATGCTAATCCCCTTTCACCTGTTATGTTGTAGTAATCACGATATGTTGTAAACTTGACATGTGATGCCACCCTTTTAGATCTAATCATGCTACTATGTCACCCTAATTTTGTTGGACATCTAAATGATAAGTTTAAACCATGTTATGTTTAATTAGACATTGTAGTTGCCACAAGTTCATCAGCTCTGTGTTCGCCTTGTTATGATGATTACATGTCCATTCACCTTGTTGTCATGCTTATGCCAAAACAGTGCTGAAACTGTCACCTTTGTCAATCCCTTTTTATTATTATGGCAAGGCTACTTTGTAGCCTCAATGATGGCAAAATACATGCGATCACTTTAGTTAGGAAACGGGGAAAATTTGGATTTATAATTGGCATAATTTATATAATGTTTATATAAGTTGGACATATAATTCAAATAGGGAAACATAGAAATAATCACCTGTAATGACGTAGGAAAATTTGGGTAAAAACGACATAATTTGAATATGACCGTTTATGGATATGTAATTCAAATTATTGTTGCAAAATAGATATTGACACCTATAAAAGGAAAGGATTAATTAATTGGTAAATTAATTAAAAATGGAATGTTAGTCATTACAATTAGTAATTGTAATTGTACTTATGGCACGAGGTTAGGTTACGTTAGTGGTGGCAGTCTGCTAGGACCCGACCGGCATATCCACAGCCGCTAATGTTGAACCTAATGTGGGAGGTCTAAGTACGTAAATACGAATCGGGCTAAGACATGAGGTTAGGCCCAACAGTGGAATAAGACTGCCCGGACCAGACCGACATATCCAGCATCCACATGTGCAGGCCTAATGTGGGAGGTCTAACCTAGTATGAAACCATAATTGGACATGGTAATAGAATTGGACTACTTAACCTAATTTAATTCATAAAGATTGTATGATTATGAACTTAAATTAGGGTTAAGTAAAACTGGATGAGTCGTGGGTGGATTAAGTAAATTAGAAAGGGTGGGTAATATATAGATATATAGGCCCACAAACTTAACCCAATAATGTTATGTAATTAAATACACTTGATGGTATACATAGCCGGTGGAAAATAGAATAAAGTTATGTAATTAAAGACACCCTTTAGGGTAAGCATAACTGGTATGGGACTATGCAATTAAAGACACCTAGGGGTATACATAGTCACTTGAAAACCTAGTAGGGATACAAGACAAAGGAGAGAGCTTGTATCATATTTTGTGGGACCCATTTTAATCAGTAACGCGGAGTAGATATCAAATAAATAACTCCGTACTTAGCAGAGATAAGGGCATGCTTACTGATTGATTGTAAAAGATCCAAACAGGACGAACGGTGTAGATGGCGCAAACCGACCGAGGACATGTGCGTGCATGGGCTGGGCAGAGGAGGTTAACACGACCGTGACACCAGTAGATATGGTTGTGCACCTCTTGGGTTGTCACTTTAGGAAGTGATACCTCCTACTGTGGGGCCAGCATAGGGTATCAGTGGAATATGGAGCCGATTGATTAGGGTAGTGGTTAGGGTACACTCAGACGTATACCCTAAGTCTACCAACTTATTGTGGAAGGGATCATCTAACTTTAGTTATACTAGTAATAGTGCAGAGTAGTCATTAGTGAAGTATTTGTACACCTTACCTTATCCTCCTTGTCACACCTGCAATTTATATAGTGACCTCTCTTACCCACTTTATGCTTGTCATGTTCACCTTATTTATTTACTGGCTAAAAGTAACTAGACCCGCCAAAATTTATGTCTGACCCCTTTGTTTTTCCCTCTCTCTTCCGTCCCTCCCCCCCTTAAGGTTCTCCAGGGGGAAACACTTAGGCTTAGTCAAGACTTGGATATTATCTTGCTGGAAGCTACTTATGGAGTATGGCTTAAGTCTTTGTCTCTACTATGGTTTACTCTTTTTATTAGGGAATAATGTTTTTCTTTAATACCTATGTACTCTGATGATGAAAGGCAGAAGTATTTTGTTGTAATGGTTTTGTGACTTATGGTATTGTGAACTACGGTATAATGTTTTATGTTGAAATAAAAATTTGAAATTTCAGCTGCTATCTTATTTTAATCTATCTTGTAATTATTCTGTGTCTGTTTACCTACAACGTTTCACGAAACTTAATTCATTCCCTTAGTGAGTGACATTAAAGGATGTTGGGTGCCACAATGCGCTCACAACTATACAGCCAATCTTGAACTTCCTTTGCTGATTCCGTTTCGTGGAATGACTTTCCACCAAGATTAATATAATCCTTGCTAAGCTTGGCAAAATCGGCTCTAGGTGCCTGCACCGCTGCACCACAATCGTTAGCGGCATTAGGAACTGTTCCCTAAGCACCCCTATGTATCTCTCATATGAAGACAGTAAACATAGTCCTCATATTAGGGACATTCCCATTGTTGGCCCCAGAACCCCTACTCCTCTTATATCGACTCTAAAGAGAAAAACGATTAACCGTCTCCTTAGTGGTGTCCGTGCCGGGCGAATTCATCCTTAGATATACTAATAGTGTGTGTCTGTGTGTATATATATATATATATATATATAGAGTTTTTGAAAACCAAAATATCACAAATACACGCTCTCATATACGTATACTATCTCTCCCTGATGTCTTCCCCTAGGTTACCTACGCAACCTAGGCTTTGATACCAAGTGTGACAGCCTGCCCCGCACCAGCCGACATTTCTACGAAATGCGCTGTTCCAATGTCCAAATAGCACGAGACGGTCATCAAAAGAAAGGGATTTGAAACTATGAACTACCAAAGAATCTGTAGTATATCTCACAACACAAGGAATAAAATATAGTAATAACATAATTTGATATAAAATAGGCGAAAGAGTGCATAAGCTAAAAACTAAACCATCATAGTAGCGGAATCCAAAATACAGCTTATGATCCAAACCATTATTACAAATTCAAAATAATGTCTCTAAAAAGGAAATAGAAAAGGTACACTACTAATACCCAAATAAGTGACCAACAACAACACTGGGAGAATGTATGTATGTAGTACATGGAAGCCTCCTACTCGTCTCCAGACAGCTCCTTGTGCATAACCAACTAACCTATCTCTAGTCTGCTCGTTTAGGAGCACCTAGAGTAATAAGAAGAGACATAAAACTCTGGGTCAGACAAAAGTCTGGTATGAGCGATAGCAGCTAAATAAAACTATAACATGTATAAATAATCAAACCTGAACCTGGACCTGTAACCAAAGAGTTAGCACAACAAGATGTACAATGCTCTAAGGTAACATTAACATAAAGTGTGAAATGGGAGTGTGCATGTCATGGTGATAGCAAACATCAAACATAGAAATCATCCTCACATTACTCACTCTGTGCGTAAAGCATACGATATCCACCGCTTTGATCACCAAATCCATTGGGGCCACGACGGCAACTCCGTACAACTATTGCTATGACCATACTTCCTAGGTTTATGGTCAATAACCCTACCCAGTCCACACATTCCTTGCTCTAGGTTAAGGGCCAACCAATCCACACTTCCCTGGTTCTGGTTTGTCTACAGGCCCCCTCTCTTCAATGGTGAACTGAAGTTATAGATATCGATTACCCCTTTGCATACGTCTCGCAACAAAGTCCTACTCTAGATGTTAACCCGTTGGTTACCATCTGGATCATGAGTAATAACTTCCAACTTGGACGTCCTTTGAATCTCGGCTCTTGGTCGGATTGGAATTGATCCTCAAAAGAGTCCACAATCATCGTTGCGTAGTCGATGCTCGATTCCAGTTCGATTTGGAGTCATCATCTCGGTTCGGGTCGGGGTCATTTTTGAGGACAAGTCGCCTTCTCGGTCGCCCCCCCCCCCAGCTCCCCCCCGGCTCCTCCCTCCTAGGTCACCCCCTCCCCCGGGTCACCTCACCGAGGGTCACCCCCTGGGTCGCCCCACACAGGCTCGCCCCCTGGTTGTAATCCCCTGGTCACCCCCTTTCCGCTTCATGCCACTCCTTTTGGTCGGTTCGTGACCCTTTCCTGGTGGCGGTTCGTGAGCCACTCCTGTTAACGGTATGTGAGCCTCTCCTAGCGGCGGTTCGTGAGCCTCTCCTGGTGGTGGTTCATGAGCCTGTTTTTCATCTTTCAAATGTTTTTTCAGCCATATCTCCAAAATGACAAGTCCGTTTGATTATTGTGACCACTCAACAGAAAGTTAAACCATCATCTGAATCCAATGAAAGTGGTTTCAGGTCAGAACTCCTTACCAATCAAAAGTTATAGGTGAAACATGATTCGCCAGGGGCAAAACAATCGTTTAAAATTTAGCAAAAATTGCGGACATGGGAAATGACCACAATAGTCGTTACACAAAGTCACATGACTGTACGACTTTGTATGTTAATGTAATAAATATTCTACGACTCTCCAATGCGTAGAATGTGGGTCGTTGCAATAGGTATTATTTATATTTGTTAATATCTGTGGATGCAGGAAAATAGATTGGGGGTATCCAACTAGATTCATAAAAATTATTATTGTTGGTTTTCATATATAATATCATATATGATGTGTTAGAAAACCTATAATTGATAATTAGGTGTTTTGGATGTTTGAATATCAATAGCCCTAAATATTGATTTATAAAAATACTGTAAAATTAATTTTGGGATTTAAAAGGGAAAATCTATTTTTCTAAAATAGAATCTAAATTTCGAATGGACTAGGAAACATTAACTTGTTTTGAATAATTAAAACAAGTAATGAATTTATAAATGGTGTTTATAAATGCAATGACATAATTTTCATTGGATAATGTGGGAAATGTAAATTCAAATGTGAATTTATAAAAGGGAACTGAAATTAGTTTCAAAAGTAAACGATGAAATCTATTATGATGTTCGGAATGTAAATCGAATTAAAAAACCGTATGGATTTATGATTGGAATTAGACTATGTCGAATTTATAAAAATAAATTACTTCCAAACAAGATATTTAAATTGTGTTTGATAGAAATTGAAATCAAATATGAAAATATATTCTATAATTATATATATAAGTTGTAGTAATAAAATATTCCAAAATAATCGCGTTTCTAATAGATTTTGAAATGGAACTTGTTTTAATGTATAAAATAAGGAAGTAAATTTATAAATGATGTTTATAAATAAAGTGGGGGTAATTATCCTAGAAAAAAAAAATCAAGCATGAATTTAAAAGGAATTGGAAATCGTTAAGAAAACGGAACGACTGATTTTATTTTGGAATTTGGAATATAAAGCGAATTGAAATGAATCAGAAAGATGATTATTGGATTCGATCTCATTAAATTATATAAAATTATTTATTTTAAAAAAATGGAAGTTAATATAGAATTTGAATTGTAAATGAAATTATAACTGAGTATGAGTGCTGAACGGAATAATTGATGATTTAGGATAATTGTAATTACTTAAGTTAAATTCAGAAAACCTATTTAATTTATATTTAAATATGGAAGAATGGAGTTGGAATTTATATAAACCAAGTTTAAAAGTTTATATCAAACTATAATTAAAACTAACTCCCCGCATCGCGGTAATTTCCAATATGACATTTTGAACTTCAATTGAGTACATAGAAACCAATATAAGTCAGAATTCTTTAAAACAAGAAACGTCTGGACCTATTGAGTGATAATTTTCTATTAAAAGAGAAAATCCTGGATTTTGTTTTATAGATTTTGAGTTATGTTAGAATCAAATTTTCCAAAAAAACAACGCTATAATCGTCTATAAACCATAATGGTTTTAAACGAAATAAAAGATTTTAAGTAAATAAAAATCGGATTTCCATTAGGAAAAACCAAACTTGAGTTATAAAATAAATATGAACTCAAGTGGAGTAAATGAATTTATAATTGGAACGAAAATCAGATTTTTAATTATCGTATGGAGTGAACTAATTAGAACGATAATTAGTTAATGTGGTTTTGGGACCAAACGTAAACTTAATTAAGTAAATTGAAGTTGTGAATTCATATTCGAAATTGAATAGGAAACTCGAGTTAGAAATGGAATTTGATTTCTGTATAAGCAAATTAAAATTATTTGTGAATGTGATATGTTCAAATAAAAAGTAAAATAGGCAAAAGGGCTAATTAGAGAATGAATTAGAAAATTGAGTTAAAAACGATTAGGTTGTGTTGAATAAATTGAGATTGGTTAGATATATGTTAAACAGGTTTGGAATGAAGTGTATGAAGAGATAAATTGAATGCTTAACTAAAGAGATACATATTTGATTTAATATGAGATTTTATCAGCCTATTTGGCAAGCCGCTTGGCTTTTTGATTTTCTTTTTAAATGGAAAGGGCCTAGAGAGGCGAATTGTAGTTGTGCCAAGTGACCCATACAAATGAGACGCTGGCGAAATTTTCTGAAAATTTAAGGGGATAGAAAAATTTAAGAAATTTGATAACTAGAAATCGTCTTATTAATTTTATATGAAATTTAATAAGAGAATAAATGTATAATGGAATTTCATAAGAAAAAGATAAAACTATAAAGTTTAAATCTAGAGAGGTTGGAAGGAGAAAACAAATACGCATTTTAAAGTGAATAACGGTTTAAAGAAAATATTTTGTAGACTGAAATGATTTTTTTGATAACAAGTTAAGAAATGAGTTAAGGAAATTAGAAACTAACAGAAGATTAGTCGAGTTGAATAGCTTCCTAAGTGTCGATCTGATGATGGTTTCGGCCCTCGGGATTGATACTTACAGAGTTGTTCCCTTACTAGTTTACGGTTAGGGACTAATGAATATGGAAGAATAGTGATACGTGAAAAACAAATGGAAATTTTTTCTAATGTTAATAACATATATTTTCTAAATACAGAAAATAAATAGTTTATAAAGTATGGAATTTTTTCCCAAGAATCATGAGATGCCAAACGGGTTTTGGGAGATAAATGGGAAAGGATATGAAATTGGAAAGTGGATAAATTAATAAGAAATTAATTTAAATTGATAAGGGTTGCTTGATGCTTGATTAATAAAATTTAATTGGGAAATAGGATCGTTGATTGTATGAATGTTTTCCTTTGATGGTTGAATAACCTATTGCCAAAGTGTTTGGACCATTTCCGTTGTCAATACGGAGAGACTGGGATTAGGTTTATTATCTGAAAACTACTCCATATTGGCATAAGCATTGCGAATCAAATATGTTGCAGACAATTGAAGACGGAGTAAATTGCAAGGGTTGTTATGTTAATCCTAGGTAGAAATTTCCTAAGATGGATTAATGGATAGTGCCCTCGGTTTTCCAGTCCCAGGACAACTTACATGGACGAATGCCTGATTGGGTATACCTAACGAATCATGTGCATTGATCTCTTCGAATGTATTACGTTGGTGGCGGAGGAATTGTTTCTCTTTGCTATATAACTATGATGTATTTGGACAAATCAATAAATGATTTTGGTGGGTTTGAGATGTGGCATTCAAAGTAAATAAAGATGTGGCATGTCAAAAGATAAGCGTGGCCTCAATACTCACAACCTAGAAATGGTATAAAATCAGGTAGAGGTCTATTATCACCTGATCTGGAGAAATTTCATTTACTTCTTTAATCCTTCGATGTTGTCCCTTTCGGGAAACGGATGCTGATCCCACCCGTTGGTGACAATGCATTTGGAACACTTAAGCGAAGTGAGTAGCCAGTCATGTTTAGCTTGGGTTGCTAGATGTTGTTTTTGAACCCGATATATTCCTATCTAGAGATACACTATCGAAAGGTGGTCCTATACCTTGCCAGTTGGAATCCATTCTCCAATAAGCGCTCGCAGTTTTGATTGTATACTATATATGTAGAGCGGGAGATGCAAGTATTCCGCTAGATTGCTAATTACTTGATTTAGACACTATTATAATATCAGAATAATATTGATTTTAAAGAATGTTTTGTGTTATTATAAGGTAAAAACTATCCATGTTTTATTGTGTATCTGTGTTATGATTATGCTTTTTTTAAAAGGTTTTTAAAGTTAAAAGTGGTAGGAGTTTACTCACACCAGTCCTATGACTGACCCAGAGTTCATTTTGTTTTGTTTTACACTAAACCCTTAGGTGCCCAAATATGTATGGGCAGTCAAGTAGTTCAGGTATTTTAAGATATCCTCTGAGGAGCTTGGTGAAACACCCCACCTCCGTTAAGGTCACTCACAAAGGGAATGCCTTAACTTTGGTGGAGCATTTTAGGTAAAAGATGCAGATAAATTACAAGACAGACACATAAAGCAGCAGAAAATAAAGTCATTTTATAAACAACTTAATTCAGTCAAGCCTTTACAACAATCGTCTCAATCATACTTAAAAGTAATACATAGAAATTCTGTCTTGATTCAAAAACTTCCAAGTATAAAAGAAGCATAAAAATAACAATGATATTCCCAAATAAAGTGTGAACCAGCCATAGCAGTGGAAGATAGAGAGAGTCCAAAGCAATACATCGACTATCTTCGAGCTTGGAAAGAAAACTAAGCTGAGTGATAACATTTCCTCCCTATGAACTTGGGGGGAAACGGAAGAAAAGAGGCGAAGAAAAACAAGGTCAGACATGAGTCTGGTAAGTCCAGTGACTTTCAGCATATAAACAGGCAAAAGCATCATGACATGAATAAACTGAATATAAGACAATACCGTGATAATAGAGGTAACAAGATAACATAGGATAAGCATAAGGTATGATAAGGCAAGATAAACTGAATGCGCTTCTACTCTTTCTCTGCTTCGCTACTACTTTGTTATTCTGATTTTTATATATATATATATATATATCTGCACCACCTAACTAGTGTCCCAACTAGTAATCTGTATAAAATGACAATATTACAACGTGATCCCAATCCCTGCAAATGGTGGTAGCCTTCAGATGTACATCTATCATGAGGATTCCACCACAATCAGCCTAATTGCCATGAACATGTTAGATGTACCCTTACTACCCTATCGATCGGCTCCCTTACTTTTATTCATGTTCTAAGTGTCTATGTCAATCAGCCCTCTTTTGCATGTAGATACCCTGTGCTGGTTCCACCATAAGGTGTATCAATCCTTCTGATTGCGACCCGACACGATTCAGGATGCACAGTGTATAACTACTGGTACTCAATGCCTGCTTTTTCCCACTTTGGTGTACGTGCACGCCTGTAAACCGTCGGAACCTACACTGACGCATCCCCTGCCGCCGATTTGACCTCTTATAATCAGCCCAGTAATCGTGCCCCGCCCTGCCTAGTTTCACGGTACCATGATACATCTACATGGATTACTGTTGAAATGGGTCCCCGTTATTAGGGTTTCCTATTGGTTAAGTTTGTGGGCCAATATATACAAATATTACCCACCTACACGAGATGTACTTAACCCTCCCACCGATTCTAGCATGTTTATTTAACGGTTAAGTTGTGTGGGCCTATATGCACTAATATTACCCACCTACATGAGATGTACTTAACCCTCCCATCGATTCAAGCATATTTATTTAACGATTAAGTTTTGTGGGCCTATATGTACTAATATCACCTACCAACCCGATATGTATTTAACCCTCCCGCACCTTATGTCATATTGGTTAAGTGTTGTCCATTCATGTTAACTTAACCCACCCATTCATCGTATCATGTTGGTTAAGTGTTTCTTATTAACTTGACACTTCTCACTTATCATGCTAGATTGGTTAAGTGTTTCCTATTAACTTAACCCAGTTCATTCATCAAGTTATATTGGTCAACTGTTTCTTGTAAGTTAACCCCACGTGTTCATCTTGTTGTATCGGTTAAGTTTCATCAGTCAATTCAAGTTAACTTAACCCACCTACTCATCATGTTATGTTACTTTGGTTAAGTGTCGACTTCTTGTGTTAACTTAACCCTACCACAAACCAAGTTATATTGGTTAAGTGTTAACTTAACCATTTCCATTTATCATGTTATATCGGTTAAGTGTTTCCTATTAACTTAACCCTAGTCATCCATCTTGTCATATCGATTATGTGTTTCTCATTACTTAACCCCAATCATCCATGTTATATTGGTTAAGTGTTCCTATGAACTTAACCCTACTCATTCATTTTGTTCATTAGCATTAATTGAATTATTAATGCAGCAACCTCTGACATTAGATATGTGTTGTTGCGGTTACTGGATGTGCCGGGCGGTTACGAGCAGTTTTACACCATAACTTAATCTAACCTCGTGTTTTTCTTGGGCATGATGCACTAACCTCTCACATTAGATAGGTGTTGTTGTGGTTACTGGATATGCCTGGCGGTTCTAGGCAGTTTTACACCACAACTCAATCTAACCTCGGGTTAGGCATGTTCATCCCTAAATCTACACATTTACCCTATATAACCAAATCTAGATTTTTCATGCTAATTGCCAAATTCACCAAAACTAGTCATGTTACATTTTACACCCAATCTAGATTTAATGCTCAGGTTACCCCAAATTCGCAACAATAACAATTTTGCCCAAAACTTGATTTATATGCCAACTTCCTACTTTGTTGTTCATGCCAATTCCAGGTTCAATATGTCAGATTACATATTCCATAATTCATGTCAAATTGCATATTAACAGTTATGCCATGTTACATGTTCCAAATTATGCCAAATAATGTCAATTTCATGTTATACCTAATTTTCCCCGCATTCATAACGTACGTATTTCGAGATTCAACTCAAGATTCATAATATAAGGGGAGAAGCAAGATGGAACATCGTAAGAATAGGCATAGTCATATGATGATAAGAACTACTAGTCCAATAAACTTGATGTACTAAAAAGACAAGTTTTGCAAGGAATACATCGCAGGCATATAGATATGATAAGAATTATATCATGAACTTAAAAAGGATTAGAATTCCGATATACAACAAGGATAGATATGATTGGACCAGTTTCATAGTCAAAAATGATTCCCAAAGATATATATACTCAAGCGCAAATTTCAATGAAAGGATAGCTTACATCAGGCATATTCTTATATCCATTTTATTACATGTCATAATTAGATTTAGGTGTTCAAATCTAAAAAGTAATTGACTAATAAAACAAAGGAAAATCTTGTTTTCAAGCCTAAGCCATACATCACTATACACCCTAATCTTCTTCTTCCAAATCATAAACTCTCATATATATATATATCCCAATTTTAGATCTTAGACCACAACATGTACTATGCCTTATATTTAGAGTTCAATTTACGCCCCAAATCCCAAGTCATATGTCCAATACTTTATGCCTCAAATCTCAAGTCATATGTCCAATTCTTTATGCCTCAAATCCCTAGTTATTTGTTCGATACACTTTATGTTTTGAATAGAACATGCGTTATGTCCTTAGATCAGTTACAACTCAATTATGCCCAATTTTATTTCCGACGTACGTTCATCTCTTATGAGATCTGGCTCAGGCTCGAAGTAGCCTGGCTATAAAACAAAAAGGGAACAAGGAAAGAAGAGGCAAAGAACGGACATAATATGGTCAATGAGATAGGTCCCAAGGATATAAGAAGACAGCCATAATCTCATATCTAGATTTATTACAATGTCCGAATCACAATTTACTTTTATTTCTGAAAGTAACGTGAACTTACAAATTACAGAACGGTCTTGAATTCTGGGATCTGTATTCTGAAACTTAATAGCTCTCCCTTGAAGTAGACTAATTGTTCTTCTAATTTAGATTTGATTAGATTCTTAGAAATAGTTGCTGAAGTCGTTGAATTAGCTTTTTGAATCTCTACTAGAATTCGAAACTTGATTTATTTGAAGGACTTGAGCAGCATAACCCTTTCTTAGATTTATTTTGATATGAATTAGGTAGAGTATAGGTGTAATGAAGTTGTGTGGAGAGAAAGTGAGGTTTGGGGGTGTTTAAATAGCTTAGGAGCAACGAATCTGGTCAGAATGGGTGTCTAAGTGCAGAAAAACGAATCTGTCCACGGAACTGGAAAAGGGGGAGGTTAAGGTCGACCCCATGGTCGACTTGTTCTACCCGGGTCGACCCCGTATTCGACCCTGGTCGTGGGCGGCAAATTTCCCGCTCGGCCCGGGTGTGTGATTTGAATTTCGAAACTTTAAATTTGAATTCAAGCTGGTTTTTATTTTAAATTCCTGAAACTTCTAAGTCCTACAACTTCTTCATATGGAGTCCGATTTATGCAAACTCGGACTCTATCTCAAGTAGAATTCCAAGACGAATGCAATAGCGTAACCTGTTTCCCTTAATTATTCTCTTAAAAGTTAAGTATATACTTTAATTTGTTACTTTAATGTTCACAGAAAATACGGGGTGTTACATTCTTCCCTCCTTAT
The DNA here is from genome assembly GCA_030737875.1 of Allium sativum. Lineage (NCBI taxonomy): Eukaryota > Viridiplantae > Streptophyta > Magnoliopsida > Asparagales > Amaryllidaceae > Allium > Allium sativum. Next base: position 587,482,208 of record CM060920.1, read on the forward strand.
TGGATTTCATCCCCAAAATCTTCAAGTTAGGAAGAACGTATATCCTAACATCCAACATCCATCTACTCAACCATTCAATCATAGGCGTCCATTGTCCTTAAAAGGTTTCTATTACCGTATGAACATATGCAGAGTGTGTGTATATGACTCTTATCTAACGCACAATCAGGCGGTCTACTAATCCAGTTGACCTCCTTAATGTGAATCATGAGAGTGTCATGCGTCCAATATGTATGCAAATATCCTTAATCATGTAAATACTATATGTGTGCATATTCACTCATCCATATGCAACATCCATATGGTAACACATCAAGTTTCAATCCATATATATATAAAAATTCACTCATGGATATGCAATATGAAAGTGACTAAGCCAATATAGTGCCTAATGTGTGTATATGCATCCACGAGCAACCAATAGGAAACAATTGCAACTACTTGCATCCACCAAAAATAACATGTCTCAAAGACATGTTTACATCCATTGTCTTCTACCTAAGGATCGAGATAGGACCGAGAGGATACACCTAAAAGGTAAAGACTAGCATGCAAATAAATATTACAGAAAAAGTGGAATCAAGGATATACCCTCAAAAAGTGTATGATGCGTGTATCTAGTCTTCAGTCTTCTAAGTCTCATCTTCTTGAGCTTCATTTCATTGTGCTCTGACTATCTTGACTTCACGATTGCAAAGCTTCTTGATCTCCATTTCCAAAACTCACTAGTAAAGATAGAACCTCGATCACTTACTATGCTAGAGGCTATCCAATGTAGTCGAACTATATTTCCAAGATAAACAGGTGTTAACTCTGATACCAAGTGTACATACTAAAATGATTAGAGGTCTCTCCTTTATTTAGCTTATCCATCATGTCACAAATCTGGGGGTCCAAAACTAAAGATTGCTATGTACTTTTTACCTCTCTTAAGGTCAGTCTTACTTAGGGCGCCTGCTACAACCATTTATTTCTCACACAAACCATCCTAGTCGAACTCGACATCCCTCAAGTACAAGCCCCAAAGGCCTAAACCAATATCAGACAAGCACCCAAGGAATACCTCCTCCGAATTTGGACGATTTATGTGAGATGATACTAGTGAAACAACCAAACAATTGAGCAATTAACCGACCCTGGCTGTCCCCGCCAATCTTGCTCCAAAACTATCGTTGATCGCATAACTGGCTTTGCATTGTCAACTAGATAGATGCGGAATTCTATCTCGAGTTTTAGGGGGAAAACCCCTAACCTAATCAAAACATCCTTGTACTCATGGACTATTCTAACAGATCGCAAATCGTCGATAGATGCATCATGTGATTCTAGGTAGCTAAGCCTAACTGATCCCTTAGGATCGCACGAAATCTCGAGGGTATTACCGAGGCAAGTAAAAGGTCTAACTACCCTCCTTTCAGAATTACTAGCTAACCATCCCATGCCTAGAATCGGCCCATAGCCCATGGAACCAAAAACATAAGCATTAATATAGCTATCCTCAAATCCTCACAAACCAAAGATAAATGAGCCGAACCAGCAATTGAATTTGAGATAATAATGGGATCCTCTACTATACAAGTTCTAAGGTGCAGAGACTCAACTATGGAAGCCGATATAAATGAATGTAAAGTGCTAAGATCAAAAAGAGTACCAACATGATGATCAAAAAGAAAAACTAGACTTTTTCAACCGAAGCTTTACTACCTCTCTCTCAGGTTTGCTGGCAGTGAGAGCATGCACTTGCCTTCTCGAAAATCATGTCCTTTGTTCTTGCCTTTGTCCTTAATAAAGCCACTTCCTCTTATTTTAGGTTTTACTATTTTTTCCTTTTTACCTCCTTTGTGAACCAAGTCCATATCCATGAGTTCCTCATCCTTGGGTTGTGCTCCTTAGCAAAACTCATTCATTCTCATCTTAGCCATCCTTGTGTAACTTATTGACAAGTCTCTTGAAAGCTGCCTCCATCGCACGGAGAATCCTACAAAGCTCGAAATAAAATTAGCCGTAGGTGAAACTACTATGGCTATAGATGGAAGTTGGGCACTTATTTTCCCTTTGACATGTGTCGTAGTATCGTCGAGCCTACGGAACCATGCCGTGACGAGGTTCCCTCCCAGAAAGACAGGAGCCCCAGAGACTCAGGAAAGAAGGAAACAAGGATTCCAACAGAGGATCAAAAAGATAGTGCATATGGCTTTGGGGAATATGCCTTTTAAAAACAAAACTGTTCTTTTGAAAATGCTTCTTTTAAAACCATTTTGAAAATAATTTTCCAAATCTTTTATCTGATCCGGTGACCTTCAGCTCTGATACCAAGTGAAACACTCCACCTCCGTTAAGTCACTCAAAAAGGGAATGCCTTAACTTTGGTGGAGCATTTTAGGTAAAAGATGCAGATAAATTACAAGACAGACAAATAAAGCAGCGGAAAATAAAGTCATTTTATAAACGAATTAATTCAGTCAAGCTTTTACAACAATTGACTCAATCATACTTAAAAGTAATACATAGAAATTCTGTCTTTATTCAAAATCTTCCAAGTATAAAAGAAGCATAAAAATAACAATGATATTCCCCAATAAAGTGTGAACCAGCCATAGCAGTGGAAGAGAGAGAGTCCAAAGCAATACATCAACTATCTTCGAGGTTGGAAAGAAAACTGAGCTAATTGATAACATTTCCTCCCTGTGAACCTGGGGGGGGGGGGAACGGAAGAAAAGAGGCGAAGCAAAACTAGGTCAGACATGATTCTAGTAAGTCCAGTGACTTTCAGCATATAAGCATGCAAAAGCATCATGAAATGAATAAACTGAATATAAGACAATACTATGATAACATAAATAACAATATAACACAGGGTAAGCATAAGGTATGATAAGGCAAGACAAACTGAATGCGCTTCCACTCTTTCTCTACTTCGCTACTACTTTGTTATTCTGATATATATATATATATATATATATATATATGTGTGTGTGTGTGTGTGTGCACCACCTAACTAGTGACCCAACTAGTAATCTGTATAAAATTATAACATTACAATGTGATCCCATTCCTCGCAAATGGTGGTAGCCTTCAGGTGTACATCTATCGTGAGGATTCCACCTCAATCAGCCTAATTGCCATGAATATGTTGGATGTACCTTTACTACCCTATTGATCGGCTCCCTTACTTGTATTCATGTTCCAAGTGTCTGTGTCAATTGGCCCTCTCTTGCGTGTAGATACCCTGTGTTGGTCCCACCACAAGGTTTATCAATCCTTCTGATAGCGACCCAACACGATTCAAGATGCACAGTGTATAACTACTGGTACTCAGTGCCTGCTTTTTCCCACTTCGGAGTACGTGCACGCCCGTAAACCGTCGGAACCTACACTGACGCACTCCCTACCGCTGTTTTGACCGCTTATAATCAGCCCAGTAATCGTGCCACACCCTGCCTAGCTTCAGGGTACCATGATACATCTATGTGGGTTACTGCTGAAATGGGTCCCCGTTACAAGGGTTTCCTATTGGTTAAGTTTGTGGGCCTATATATACAAATATTACCCACCTACAAGAGATGTACTTAACCCTCCCACCGATTCCAGCATGTTATTTAACAGTTAAGTTGTGTGGGCCTATATGTAGTAATATTACCGACCTGCACGAGATGTACTTAACTCTCCCATCGATTCAAGCATATTTATTTAACGGTTAAGTTTTGTGGGCCTATATGCACTAATATTACCCAGCAACCTAATATGTACTTAACCCTCCCGCACATTATGTCATATTGGTTAAGTGTTGTCCATTCATGTTAAGTTAACATACTCATTCATCGTGTCATTTTGGTTAAGTGTTTCTTATTAACTTAACCATTCTCACTTATTATGTTAGATTGGTTAAGTGTTTCCTATTAACTTAACCCCGTTCATTCATCAAGTCATATTGGTCAAGTGTTTCTTGTTACTTAACCCCACGTGTTCGTCTTGTTGTATTGGTTAAGTTTCATCAGTCAATTCAAGTTAACTTAACCCACCTACTCATCATGTCATGTTACTTCGGTTAAGTGTTGCCTTCTTGTGTTAACTTAACCCCACTACAAACCAAGTTATATTGGTTAAGTGTTAACTTAACCCTTTCCATTTATCATGTTACACCGGTTAAGTGTTTCCTATTAACTTAACCCTAGTCATCCATCTTGTCATATCGGTTAAGTGTTTCTCATTACTTAACCCTAGTCATCCATGTTATATTGGTTAAGTGTTCCTATGAACTTAACCCTACTCATTCATCTTGTTCATTAGCATTAATTGATTTATTAATGCACCAACCTCTCACATTAGATATGTGTTGTTGCAGTTACTGGATGTGTCGGGCGGTTCCGGGCAGTTTTACACCACAACTCAATCTAACCTCGGGTTTTTCTTGGGCATGATACACTAACCTATCACATTAGATAGGCGTTGTTGTGATTACTGGACGTGCCGGGTGGTTCCGGGCAGTTTTACACCACAACTCAATCTAACCTCAGGTTAGGCATGTTCATCTTTAAATCTACACATTTACCCTATATAACAAAATCTAGATTTTTCGTGCTAATTACCAAATTTACCAAAACTAGTCATGTTACATTTTACACCCAATCTAGATTTAATGCTCAAGTTACCCCAAATTCGCAACAATAACATCTTTACCCAAAACTTGATTTATATGCCAACTTCCTACTTTGTCGTTCATGCCAACTCTAGGTTCAGTATGTCAAATTACATATTCCATAATTCTTGTCAAATTGCATCTTAACAGTTATGCCTTGTTAAATGTTCCAAACTATGCCAAATAATGTCAATTTCAGGTTATACCCAATTTCCCCCGCATTCATAACGTATGTATTTTGAGGTTCAACTCAAGATTCATAATATAAGGGGAGAAGAAAGATGGAACATCGTAAGAATAGGCATAGTCATATGATGATAAGAACTACTGGTCCAATAAACTTGATGTACTAAAAAGACAAGTTTTGCAAGGAATACATCGCATGCATATAGATATGATAAGAATTATATCATGAACTTAAAAAGGATTACAATTCCGATATACAACAAGGATAGATATGATTGGACCAGTTTCATAGCCAAAAATGATTCCTAAAGATATATATACTCAAGCGTAGATTTCAATGACAGGATAGCTTACATCAGGCATATTCTCATATCCATTTTATTACATGTCACAATTAGATTTAGGTGTTCAAATCTAAAAAGTAACTGATTTACAAAACAAAGGCAAATCTTGTTTTCAAGCCTAAGCCATACATCACTATACACCCTAGTCTTCTTCTTCCAAATCATAAACTATCTTATATATATATATGCCAATTTTAGATCTTAGACCACAACATGTACTACGCCTTATATTTACAGTTCAATTTATGCCCCACATCCCAAGTCATATGACCAATACTTTATGCCTCAAAGCTCAAGTCATATGTCCAGTACTTTATGCCTCAAATCCCAAGTCATATGTTCGATATACTTTATGTTTTGAATACAACATGCGTTATGTCCTCAAATCAGTCACAACTCAATTATGCCCAATTTTATTTCCAACGTACGTTCATCTTTTATGAGATTGGGCTCAGGCTCGCAGTAGCCTGGCTATAAAACAAAAAGGGAAGAAGGAAAGAAGAGAAAAAGAACGGACATAATATTATCAATGAGATAGATCCAAAGAATATAAAAAGATAGGCATAATCTCAGATCCATATTTATTACAATGTTAGAATCACAATTTACTTTTATTTCTGAAAGTAACGGGAACTTACAAATTACATAACGGTCTTGAATTCTGGGATCTGTATTCTGAAACTGAATAGCTCTCCCTTGAAGTAGACTACTTGTTCTTCTAACTTAGATTTGGTTAGATTCTTAGAAATAGTTGTTGAAGTCATTGAATTAGCTTTTTGAATCTCTACTAGAATTCTAAACTTGATTTCTACGAAGGACTTGAGAAGCATAACCCCATCTTAGATTTATTTTGATATGAATTAGGGTAGAGTATAGGCGTAATGAAGTTGTGTGGAGAGAAAGTGAGGTTTGGGGGTGTTTAAATAGCTTAGGAGCAACAAATCTGGTCAGAACGGGCGTCTAAATGCAGAAAAACGAATCTGTCCACGGATCCGGAAAAGGGAGGAGGTCTGTAACACCCCGCGTCCATTAATGTCACTCGCAAAGGGAATGCATTAACTTTCATGGAGTGTTTTAAGTGAATATAGAACAGAAAATCACAACAAGACAGATATAAAGCAGTACTTGAAAATTTTAAACTTTATTTATTGCAGCAGAAGGTAAATATGTTTGGTTACATCATCAAAAACCATAAACCAAAGTCAAGTACATAATATACATCTTGATAAAACAAAGTACATAATCCCACTACTACAAATAGCCATAAAGAAAATGGTAGGCTGAACTTTACTTCGGCAATCCAAATCCAAGTGCTCCCAAAGAGATCCCAATCAAGCTCCACTAGTACTAGTCCCACCCTTAGAACCTGGGAGGGGGGAAAGGAAGAAAAGAGGTGGAAAGAAAGGGGATCAGACATAAAGTCTGGCGAGTGCGGTAACTCTAACAACATAATTATTAAAGCAATATGATAAGATATAAGCTGGAGAATAAGGTATTGACTGTGTGAACCACATGGGTATGGCAAGGCAATCAGGAGAAACAGAGATAACGTTAATGGCGCTTCCAAATCGATATAGGATAATTGCTATACTCTACCGCACTGTACCGTACTGTACTGTACTAACACTAACAGCACCCCTACTAGTCACTCTAGAAATTTGATCCCTCTTGGCTAAATAGAACGACAATAGCTTCGTGTACTACTAGATGTACCCACTATCCTCCATGTTTGACTGTATATCTCTAGTTGCTATCATAGGTACCCAGCGTGTACCTATCCCCACTAGATGTACCCCTTCAATAAGTAATAAATGTAATTCCACATACTCCTAGCTGACGTCATAGGTGCCGCATGCTCCTATCTCCACTAGGTGTACCCCCTTAACAATTATTAATAATAGTGGTGGCTTTGTGTACCCCTAGCTGACTACATAGGTGACATCTGCTCCTATCTCCACTAGGTGTACCCACTACCCAGCCCTATTCGATCGGCTCCCTAACTCGTAGATACCCGTGCTGGCCCCACAGTGGGGTGTATCACTCTCCAAAGTGGCAACCCGATACCACCAATGATGCACGGCTTATACCTACACGATGCAACAACGTCTTACCTACCAGCTCGGGTTCACACACGCATATGAACCCGTTGGACTTGCTTTGCCACCGCTAACCCGGTTTAGCCTCTTATAGTCAAGCCCAGTATGCGTGTCACGTCCTCGACTTGGGTCGAGCCCACAAAGATACGAATGGGTTACTGGTTGAAACGGCCCCCATTACTTGACACAAGCTATCAACCTAAGCTTGGTCCCCTCTAGTATATCCCACTTAACCCACTTCATGTCCACTTACATGTTTTAAATTTGATTATGGGTTTCTATTAGTAATTCCACATGCCACCCAAGGCACCCACTTAACCCCTATGTCCCACTTACATGTTTTACCTTGGTTAAGTGTTACTAATCGTTTTTCCTCATGCCACCCAAGGCGCCTACTAGATTCCACATGCCACCCAAGGCACCCACTTAACATGTCCCACTACATGTTTATCTGGTTAAGTGTTTCTTAATTCATTAAGACCGTAACCTCATAAAGACCTCTCACATTAGACTGGCATTTGTGGCAGCTGGTTTTGCCAGGCGGATCCGGGCAGGCTTACACCACAAACGAGCCTAACCTCGTGTCTTTACAACTGTTACGTATTTAATTTGTGCCAAACCCTCTCACATTAGACTGGCATTTGTGGCAGCTGGATTTGCCGGGCGGGTCCGGGCAGTCTTACACCACAAAATTGTCTAACCTCGTGTCTTAGACGATTAATTACTCCTAATTAATCATTCCCCAATTTGAATTACTTTCCCTATTCAAATTATCAATCAATTCCAAATTTAACGATGTCCATAATTGACTCAATTATGTCCATCCATTTATGGTATGTAAAATCATACCAATCTTCACCACAATTATATTTTATTCCTTTAAAATTAATTACATGCCTTTTTAGGCCATTACATGCCTAATTCACAATATGTGTGTATCCATTATTATCCCCATCGTACCCTCGTCATTCGTTCGCTTAACACGTCATATACATATTAGACAAGCAAATAGTATAATACTTAAAAAAGGAGTAAACGTCACAAAGTCACATATACACAAAAATAGATCTAATTTGCATCTATCTAGCAATTAAGAATTACAACATACTTGCATAGTCTTTGTATTATCAAGGATCCAAAAGTCATAGATCTAAAAGGTGTGAACTTGCATGTATGAACATAGTTTTACACCCTAGGTAATTATCATAAACTTAAATAAACTATGTATGTCGTCAACCTAAACATAAAGGTATCATCTTGCATAACTATGGATCCAATAAAAGGTGTTAACTTGCATAACTATGCATGTCATAGTTTCAACATAAAAATGTCAACTTGAATATGGATCTAAACTTTAAAGGTGTGAACTTGTATATATGTGAATCCAATTATCATTTAAACTTGCATATGAACATAATACTTATACGAACTAGCATATGTTCCACATCCATATTCGCATAAAAACTGATGTTATAAATCTAGGTGATTGGATTATAAAAAGGGATTCATTGGCACAAGTTAACATCATGAACTACTGGCATATATTTTAGATCCAAACTTACATAACATCATATAACTCGCATACAACTTACGTGATTCTATTTACTTGCATAACATCATATGTACAACTTGCATAATCATATTAACTTGCATAACATCATATATGAAACTTGCATAATCATCATATACAAAACTTGCATAACATCATATGTGAAACTTGCATAACATCATATATAAAACTCGCATAACATCATATGTGAAACTTGCATGACATCATATATGAAACTTGCATAATCATATTAACTTGCATAACATCATACATGATACTTGCATAACACCGTATATAAAACTTGCATAACATCATATATAAGATTTGCATAACATCATATAATATGAATCAAGCTAACATACATGATTAAACATATGAATTAGATTCACAACCACAACTTATAATCCAACGTATATCACATCATAATTGATTTGGCAATTATTTTGTTAAGGTGATCGAACTCACAACTCAAAAGCGGTCTTGAGTTCTGAATTCTGATTTCTGGATTGGTATTAGCTCTCCTTTGAAGAAGATTCATTGTTAGGGTTGAATAGGACTGATTTGATTTGCTGTTCTTCCTCTTAAATTTGTGGCGGCTACTCAAGGGTTCAAGATGACAGCATGACGGCCATAGTTTCAATTTTAATTCTGATTTAGGGTTTGGGTCTATGGGTCTTTTTATAGAGTTTTGAATTAATTTAAGCCGTCGGATGATCTTAGGGTTATTCATAGCCATTCAGTCAAGATAGGGTGATGAGTCAGCCTTAATTACTCAGCAAGGAGTCAGAAAGGACTCAGCAATGAGTCACAACACAGATCGGATTGAACCAGAAAGCTGTGCAGATTTTTCCCTCGGCCTGGGCGCACTTGGGAAGTGCGCCAGTGTAATTTTTCTACTGGCGCACTTCCCAAGTCGCCAGTGTATTTTTTTTCCTTTTCTTTTTGCCACCAAACTTTGTTCGTCTATAACTCCTTCATCCTGTACCCGTTTCCCGCAAACTCAGACTCTATTTCAACCAGATTTCCGAGACGAACACAATGGCGCAACCCCATTCCCTTAATTCTCACATCTGAGATTAATTATTCTTTATTTTAGTTAATTCTATTATTCAAAAATCCGGGGTGTTACATTCTCCCCTCCTTAAAGGATTTCGCCCCCGAAATCTCCAAGTTAAGAAGAATGCATATTCTACCATCCAACAGCCATCTACTCAACCATCAAACACGGGCATCCATTGTCCTTATAAAATTTCTAATGTTGTATGAACATATGCAAGAAGTGTGTGTATATGTTCCTTATCTAATGCAAAATCAGGCGGTCCACTGATTCAGTTGACCTCCTTAATGCAAATCATGATAGTGCCATGCGTCCATTATGTATGCGAAAGAACCTTATCGATACATATCATTTCTACATGTGTGCACAAACATTCACCAAAATGCAACATCTATATGATGGTACAACCATTATTCATCCATTACTTAATTATGTACACACATTTATATGCAATATGCAATATGAAGTGACTGAGCCGATCTAGTGCCTAAAGTGTGTGTATATGCATCCACGAGCTACGACTAGCAAACACTTGCATCCACATGCATCCATCATACATAACATGTCTCAACCATAGGACTTCCCTATCTAAAGGTCAAAGATACTAGCGAGAGGACATACTAAAGATAAGATAAGTACAAGATAAGCGATAAAGGAGAAATTTAAAAGACATACCCTCGAAAAGAAAAGGGTATAATGAATGCATCTTCGCTTCCGTCTCCTAAGTAGCATTGCTCTCATCACCTCCCCATTGCACTTTGACTAGTTTGACCTCTCGATTCCTTAACTTCTTATTCTCCGACCCAACAATACGCGTAGGAGCTCATCAAATCATCGCATCATGCTCGATCTCCACCTCTCTAAGCAAGCTCGGCTCTACCACTTCCGCGGTCTCGTGCAAGCACTTCCTCAAATGTGATACATGGAATACATCGTGTACACCACTAAATCTCTCGGGCAACTCCACTCTATACGCCATCTGCCCAATCCTTTCCTTAATAGGAAACGGTCCTGCGAATCTTGATGCTAACTTCCCAACGGACCCAAAGCGAATGACGTTCCGTAATGGAGACACCTTGACAAAGACCATGTCCACAACATCAAACTCAAGATCAGTCCTCCTCTTGTCCGCATAAGATTTCTGCCTATATTGCACCGTCTTCATCCTCCTTCGAATCAAATCGATCTTTTCCGAAGTCTCCCTAATCATATCGGGTCCAAGCAAGATCTTTTCTGTAGACTCCCACCAACATGTACACGAACGACACGGCCGTCCATAAAGAGCCTCGAACGGTGCCATGCCAATGCTAGACTGAAAGCTGTTATTATATGCGAACTCCACCAACGGAAGATGTTCCTCCCATGTACCTCTGAAATCTAAGACACATAACCTCAATAAGTCCTTTAGAATATGATTCACCCTCTCAATTTGGCCGTCCGTCTGAGGATGATATGCGGTGCTCAAACATAACCGAGTCCCTACCGCCTCTCGCAAGCTCTTTCAAAATTCGCTAGTGAAGATAGGAACGCGGTCGCTCACTATGCTAGAAGGAACACCGTGCAAAACGAACTATTTCTCGAATGTATACGGAGGCTAACCATGGAGCAGTCCTCTTACTCTGAAATGGGCGCTCTTAGTAAGTCTGTCTACCACGATGCAAATCCCCGTATTACCCTTCCTCGATCTTGGTAATCCATCAACAAAATCCATCGAGACGCTTTCCCACTTCCATTATGGGACCTACAATGGGTGAAGCAATCCACCGGGCTTCTTTTGCTCTGCTTTTACTTGTTGGCATATCAAGCATCCAGCGACATACTCGGCCCAAAAGTAAACTCGTCTCATGTCCATGTACAACTTGTCCCCGCCGGGATGGATGGTCATCTTCGAACGATGTGCATCATCAAGAATGGTTTTCCTCAAATTCTCGTCCAGTGGTACACAAAGTCTACCGTCCCTACGCAACCAACCCTTATCATATAGGGTATACCTACTTAGGTGGCTTGATGAATCCCCTCTTATGAGCTTCTCTACAAACTCCATCAACTGTGGGTCATCACGCTATGCCTCTCCAACCCGTCCCAAAAGCATAGGTCTGACCTCAAGGACGCTAGCAAACTGGATACAAAATCAATGGATGGTCTAAATTCAAAGGTAGAGATAAACTCTAAGCTACGCCACTCGACAAACAAAGGACTCAATGTCAATTTTTTCCTACTCAAGGCATCCGCCACAACGTTACCCTTGTCAGGGGTATATGCTATCTCGAAATCGTAGGACGCCAAGAACTCCATCCACCATAACATATCACCCTTCCCTAGAGACCACATGCCCTAAAATCCTCACTTCTTTCCTCAAAAAATGGTATTTTGGAGAACTTAGCTTTAAGCTGGTGCGCTTGTAGGGTCCCTAAGCTTTCCCTAAGATGTAAGGCATGCTCTTCTCTGCTTCTTGAGAAATCATTATATTATCCCATGCAAAATCGTCACAACTATCCATCACTCACACAGACCATCCTAGTCGAACTCGACATCCCCCAAGTGCAAGCCCCAAAGGCCTAAACCAATATCATACAAACACCCAAGGGATACCTCCTTCGAATTCAGATGACCTACGTGAGATGATACTAGTAAGACAACTAACCACTCGAGCACTTGACCGACTCTGGCTGTCCTTGCCAGTCTTGCTCCAAAACCACCGCTGATCACATAACTGGCTACGTGAGATGATACTAGTAAGCATAAACGAAAACTTATTTCGCACCTCTGGGTAAACCCCGCACTTTATCAACGATGTCTCCATACTCACGGACCACACAAAAAGACTCCCAATCATCGTTGGATGCGTCAGAAGATTCTAGGTAGCTAAGTATCACTGAACCCCTAGGGTCACAAGAAATATGATGGTCTTTCCATAACGAATCAATAGTCTAACTACCCTCCTTTCACAATCTAGGATGGCACCCCGCCTGGCTAGCCAATCCACCCCTAGAATCAAACTATAGCCTGTGAAACCAAGGACGAAGGCATTGCATTCAAATCCAACGCCCAAGATAGACACTCTCAAATCCCGACAAACCATTGAAGGATGAGCCGAACCACCAACAGGATTTGAGACTAAGATGGGATCCTTAACTAGACTAGTATTTAGGTGCAGTGTTTCAACTAACGAAGCAGATACTAACGAGTATGAAGTGCCAAAATCAAACAAAGTTCAAACAGGATGATAAAGAAAACCAAATTTCAATCTAGACGGTCCTACCCCCATCAGGTACACCAGCCGTGAGGGAATACAACTACCCTACAGAAGATCCTGTACTTTGTCCTTGCCTCTTTGGACAATCCTAGGGTGTCCTATTTCTCCAAAACAACTAACCTTCCTCTTCACATTCTCCATTCGTGACATCCCACCAAGATGAGGTTTCGTCCTTTGTTAACCAAACAACTATTTGAACCTTCCTCCCATCGTCTATCTTAAAGGTACCAACAAGCCCTCCACTTCCGTGGACTAATTTCTAGCCCGACAAACGTCTAAGTCCCTTGAAGTGGTTTTCCGTCCTTCATACGGAAGTCCATATTTATCTTAGAAAAAGCATCTATATGCGGAGGGGGGAAAATCTCAAAAAGAGAAAGAGGAAGAGATTCAAAACGAAGAATCGAAAGAGGGATATATAGCTCTTGGGGATTATGTTCTTAAAATAAACCTTTCTTTCAAAAATACTCTTCTACAAACATATTTTTGAAAGTATTCTTTATAAAAATGCTTTTGAAAAATAGTTTTTCAAAATATCTTATCTGTTCTGGTAAGCTTCAGCTTTGATACCACGTGTAATACCCCACGTCCATTAATGTCACTCGCAAAGGGAATGCATTAACTTCCATAAAGCGTTTTAAGTGAATATTGAACAAAAAATCACAACAAGACAGATATAAAGCAGTACTTTAAAATTTAAAACTTTATTTATTGCAGCAGAAGGTAAATATGTTTGGTTACATCATCAAAAACCATAAACCAAAGTCAAGTATATAATATCCATCTTGATAAAACAAAGTACATAATCCCACTACTACAAATAGCCATAAAGAAAATGATAGGATGAACTTTACTTCGGCAATCCAAATGCAAGTGCTCCCAAAGAGATCCCAATCAAGCTCCTCTAGTACTAGTCCCACCCTTAGAACCTAGGGGCGGGGGGAGGAAGAAAAGAGGTGGAAACAAAGGGGGTCAGACATAAAGTATGGCGAGTGCGTTAACTATAACAACATAATTATTAAAGAAATATGATAAGATATAAGCTGGAGAATAAGGTAATGACTGTGTGAACCACATGGGTATGCCAAGACAATCAAGAGAAATAGAGATAACGTTAATGGTGCTTCCTAATCGATATAGGATCATTGCTATACTCTACCGTACTATACCATACTGTACTGTACTAACACTAACTGCATCCCTACTAGTCACTCTAGAAATTTGATCCCTCTTGGCTAAATAGAACGAAGATAGTTTCGTGTACTACTAGATGTACCCACTATCCTCCATGTTTGACTGTATATCTCTAGTTGCTATCATAGGTACACAGCGTGAACCTATCCCCACTAGATGTACCTCTTCAATAAGAAATAATGGTAATTCCACATACTCCTAGCTGACGTCATAGGTGCCGCCTGCTCCTATCTCCACTAGGTGTACCCCCTTAACAATTATTAATAATAGTGGTAGCTTCATGTACCCCTAGCTGACTACATAGGTGCCGTCTGCTCCTATCTCCACTAGGTGTACCCACTACCCTGCCCTATTCGATCGGCTCCCTAACTCGTAGATACCCGTGCTGGCCCCACAGTGGGGTGTATGACTCCCCAAAGTGGCAACCCAATACCACCGATGATGCACGGCTTATACCTACACGATGCAACAACGTCTTACCAACCAGCTCGGGTTCACACATGCATATGAACCCGTTGGACTTGCGTTGCCACCGCTAACCTGGTTTAGCCTCTTACAGTCAAGCCCAGTATGCGTGTCCCGTCCTCGACTTGGGTCGAGCCCACAAACATACGAATGGGTTATTGGTTGAAACGGCCCCCATTACTTGACACAAGCTATCCACCTAAGCTTGGTCCCCTCTAGTATATCCCACTTAACACACTTCATGTCCACTTACATGTTTTAAATTTGGTTAAGGGTTTCTATTAGTAATTCCACATGCCACCCAAGGCACCCACTTAACCCCTATGTCCCACTTATATGTTTTACCTTGGTTAAGTGTTACTAATCGTATTTCCTCATGCCACCCAAGGCACCCACTAGATTCCACATGCCACCCAAGGCACCCACTTAACCCCCTCATGTCCCACTACATGTTTATCTGGTTAAGTGTTTCTTAATTCATTAAGACCGTAACCTCATAAAGACATCCCACATTAGACTGGCAGCTGGATTTGCTGGGCGGGACCGGGCAGGCTTACACCACAGACGAGCCTAACCTCGTGTCTTTACAACTGTTACGTATTTAATTTGTGCCTAAGACCTCTCACATTAGACTGGCATTTGTGGCAGCTGGATTTGTTGGGCGGGTCCGGGCAGTCTTACACCACAAAAGAGTCTAACCTCGTGTCTTAGACGATTAATTACTCCTAATTAATCATTCCCCAATTTGAATTACTTTCCCTATTCAAATTATCAATCAATTCTAAATTTAACGATGTCCATAATTGACTCAATTATGTCCATCCATTTATGGTATGTAAAATCATACCAATCTTCACCACAATTATATTTTATTCCTTTAAAATTAATTACATGCCTTTTTAGGCCATTACATGCCAAATTCACAATATGTGTGTATCCACTATTATCCCCATCGTACCCCCGTCATTCGTTCGCTTAACACGTCATATACATATTAGACTAGCAAATAGTCTATTACTTAAAAAAAGGAGTAAACTTCACAAAGTCACATACACACAAAAATAGATCTAATTTGCATCTAACTTGCAATTAAGAATTACAACATACTTGCATAGTCTTTGTATTATCAAGGATCCAAAAATCATTGATCTAAAAGGTGTGAACTTGGATGTATGAACATAGTTTTACACCCAACTAGCCTAGGTAATTATCACAAACTTAAATAAACTATATATGTCGTCAACCTAAACATCAATGTATCATCTTGCATAACTATGGATCTGATAAAAGGTGTTAACTTGCATAACTATGCATGTCATAGTTTCAACATAAAAATGTCAACTTGAATATGGATCTAAACTTTAAAGGTGTGAACTTGTATATATGTGAATCCAATTATCACTTAAACTTGCATATGAACATAATACTTATACGAACTAGCATATTTTCCACATCCATATTCGCATAAAAACTAATGTTATAAACCTAGGTGATTGGATTATAAAAAGGGATTCATTGGCACAAGTTAACATCATGAACTACTGGCATATATTTTAGATCCAAACTTACATAACATCATATAACTTGCATACAACTTTCGTGATTCTATTAACTTGCATAACATCATATGTACAACTTGCATAATCTTATTAAGTTGCATAACATCATGTATGAAACTTGCGTAATCATCATATACAAAACTTGCATAACATCATATGTGAAACTTGCATAACATCATATATAAAACTCGCATAACATCATATGTGAAACTTGCATAACATCATATATGAAACTTGCATAATCATATTAACTTGCATAACATCATACATGAAACTTGCATAACATCATATATAAAACTTGCATAATATCATATATAAGATTTGCATAACATCATATAATATGAATCAAGCTAACATACATGATTAAACCTATGAATTTGATTCACAACCACAACTTATAATCCAACGTATATCACATCATAATTGATTTAGCAATTATTTTGTTAAGGTGATCGAACTCACAACTCAAAAGCGGTCTTGAGTTCCGAATTCTGATTTCTGGGGTTGTATTAGCTCTCCTTTGAAGAAGATTCGTTGTTAGGGTTGAATAGGACTGATTTGATTTGCTGTTCTTCCTCTTAAATTTGTGGCGGCTACTCTAGGGTTCAAGACGACAGCATGACGACCATAGTTTAAATTTTAATTCTGATTTAGGGTTTGAGTCTATGGGTCTTTTTATAGAGTTTTGAATTAATTTAAGACGTCGGATGATCTTAGGGTTATTCATAGCCATTCAGTCAAGATAGGGTGATGAGTCAGCCCTAATGACTCAGCAAGGAATCAGAAAGGACTCAGCAATGAGTCACAACACAGATCGGACTGAACCAGAAAGCTGTGCAGATTTTTCCCTCGGCCTGGGCGCACATGGGAAGTGCGCCAGTGTAATTTTTCTACTGGCGCACTTCCCATGTGCGCCAGTGTATTTTTTTCTTTTCTTTTTCCAACCAAAATTTGTTCGTCTATAACTCCTTCATCCGGTACCCGTTTCCTGCAAACTCGGACTCTATTTCAACCAGAATTCCAAGACGAACACAATGGCGCAACCCCATTCCCTTAATTCTCATGTCTGAGATTAATTATTCTTTATTTTAGTTAATTCGATTATTCAAAATTCTGGGGTATTACAAGGTCGACCCCTAGGTCGACCCCATGGTCGACCTGTTCTACCTAGGTCGACCCACTGGTCGACCTGGGTCCTGAGCAGGAAATTTTCCGCCGAGCCCGGTGTGTGATTTGAATTTCAAAACATTAAATTTGAAATTGGACTGGTTTTTATTTTAAGTTCCTAAAACTTCTAAGTGTCATAACTTCTTCATACGGAGTCCGATTTACGCAAACTTGGACTCCACCTCAAGCACAATTCTGAGACAAACGCAATGGCATAACCCATTTCCATTAATTCTTCTCATAAAAATTAAGTATAATTTAATTTGTTACTTTAATGTTCACAAAAAATACGAGGTGTTACACTTGGACCAGGAAGTTTCAATGTTAGATATATATACATATACATATATATATATACATACATATATATACACATAGTTTATCCTTCCGTGGTGTATATGTGATAAATAAATGTTGTACTCTGGTAATGTTATATATATAGTTAGATTTGTATTTCAAAAGTTATGTATATAATATATTTTATTCCTTTCGCTGTGAGGTTCATGTTTACTCTGATGTTGTTGTATTTATGTTCTTCTTCTGTTCTAACATTTCTTTCTAATTCTCACCCTCTAATTTCTTTCTATTAATGAACTGTAATTTTCTGGTGTTTGGTTAGTCAATATGGTATTTGTATCGATAATCAAGACCAAGAAAAAGTTGTTTCGTAACACGTAGTTAAACTTGCTAGCTTTACCCTCATTTTGGTCAATATTGGACGCATGCAGATACAATATTTTCAATACTGAACAGGCTGAGTTATTTCAGACTGGTTTATTGCAGAAGAAGGTGGTTAAGTAAAGAGTTGTTTGATGCAGTAGTCGGTAGATTAGTAAATTAGTAGCAAGCAAGTAAACAAAACAATTCCAAGTATTATTTACATCGAACTCGGATTTAAGAAATTGTGTAGCAGGAGGATGAATTAAAAAAATTGAAAAAAAAAATAACACATCGAGCACAATATGAACATACAAATTCTTCATGTTTAATTTATGATTGTATAACACATCAACTACAAGATAAATTTACCCATACCTTGTGTTGGTTGTATGGG
This sequence comes from Allium sativum, assembly GCA_030737875.1. Taxonomy (NCBI): domain Eukaryota; kingdom Viridiplantae; phylum Streptophyta; class Magnoliopsida; order Asparagales; family Amaryllidaceae; genus Allium; species Allium sativum. The sequence continues at coordinate 587,500,771 of CM060920.1, forward strand.
TGGTGCAGAAAATGCTCAATATTGTATAGGTTAAAGAAATATAGTTCCCGAATTGAGTTGATTTAAGCATCTTATGCTAAAATGCTTAGTGCATATCAATTCTTATCCCCGTTTTGTTCCAGCATTTATCTATTAAAAGATAGGTCACCCATTAGAGTTATTTCATCGTTTGGGTCCTCTCATCTGAGATATTTCGATCTCATTGTGTGAGAGTTGTGGTTGTAGTCGAGAAACTATGCCTCGCCGTTAACATTGGCTGCAACAGTTCCTTCAAAATCGGACTATCGTCAGAAAATCATCGCTACTCCAAATCCGATCAAGAAAACAAAGAAAATTGACAAGTGATCAAAGTGCCATCCTTGAAAACTCATTAAAAATCAATCAAAGACGAAAAGGAAATCATTTAAGTCTTCAAGGATGCAACATTGTTCAACTGAAAATTTTCTATAAAGAACTCTCAATTCTATGCACGGAGATTGGTGTTTTCGTACCTTTTTTAATTTATTTATTAGTGCTGATCATGGGTGGTGCGGCAGATGCTCGAGGGTAATCTTGAAGAAAAATGGATTATGTTATTTATGAACGCATATAGCTAAACTTCATAGCAAAAATATGCAGCTAAAATTGCTAGCTTTAGAATCATTGTGTTCAATATTGAACATGTGCTGACACAACGTGTTCAGTATTGAAATGGTTAGGAGAGTATGAAAGTATAAATCGGCTATGGTTAAGTTACGTAATAGTGTAATAATTAGAGAATACAGTGAATGAAATAATAATTAAAGTACTGACATATTGATATAACTCGTAACATGCAACAACAAGATGAGCTAGGTGTACAAAAGTGTTAATCTAGTCATTGCAGAAAAAATGGAATTCCACCTATATTTGTGAAGGTCAAGAGTAATTAACTCATTCCATTTAAATCACCACTGCCTATGTGACTGATTTTCATTGCAATGTTAGTACCCAGTAAAGGAAAATATTACGATTGTAATAAATATTTCATCAACTATTATCAAAATTCAATTCCAATTATTGAAGTTTATTAAACTTAACCATTAATCAAATGGTAATTAGAAAATGTAAGTAAATAACCGAATAACGTATATCATACTAATCGAAATACTGAAAAATGTGTACCTGGGAAATCGAGGTGAATAAGAAAACAAATCCTTAATATGGAATGTAATTGAAGAAGATAAACATTATCATGTCAAATCTGTGGGCAAATTTATTACTATCCAAACCTATATAGGAGCAGTGTTGTTTCAATCACATTCCAGTGCTCCAAATGACTGGACTAAAATAGAAAACCATACATTAAACATTCAATGCAATACAGCATACAAAATATAGACTAATGTATAGAAAACATTAGATTGTGTTCAGTGTATGCAGTAGTTGAAATTAGTGAATTTGAAAATGATGCAACTTATGGGTCTTAACCTAATAACACTGGTAAGACCCTGTAACTCCAATTGACATGTTCAAAACATTATCATTTCACATCCGAGGACACAAATGGTAATAAAGTTTGTTAACCGCACTGGAAGGAAAAAGTATAACATTTACCGGTGGTGTCACATGCAGACACAATGTGTTCAATATTGAGCATGTCGAGTTATTTCCAATTTATTTTAGCAGAAGCAAATGGTTAAGTAAAGAGCGGTTTGATGCAGCAGTAGGTCAAGTAGTAAATAAGTAGCAAGAAAGTATAAAGTAAACAAAAGATTTAAAAGCATTATTTATATCGAAGTTAGATGTGAGAAATCGAACAGTAGGAGGATAAATTTATTAAAAAATGTAAACAGTGAGAAGAATATGAAGATACAAATTGTCATTGTTTAAGTTATGAAGTAGTGTAATGATTACAAAACATTGTGAATCGAATAATAATTAAAGTACTAAACTATTGTTATAACTCGTAACATACAACAGCAAGAAGAGCATGGTGTACAAAAGTTTTAATCTAGTCAGTGTAGAAAAAATTAATTTTATATAAGTTTGTAAAGGTCAGGAGTAAACAACTTATTCCATTTAAATCACCACTGCCTATGTGACTGATTTTCATTGCAATGGCACTACATAGGAGAGTTAAATATTATGATCTTAATAAATATTGCGTCAACTATTAACGAAGTTCAATTTTAGTAATTGAAGTTGATTATAAATACACAATTTAAGTGCGAGCTATTCAAGATGGAGCTAAAAAAATTTCTAACCAAATGAGTATATGTAAGTAAATAACCGAATAATGTACATCATATTATTCGAAATGCTAAAAATAAATACCTGATTAATTAAGGTGAATAGGAAAAAAAATCCTTAATATGGAATGTAATTGAACAAGATAAACATTACCATGTCAGATCCATGGGAAAATTTATTGCAATCCAAACCTGTACAGGATCAGTGTTGTTTCAATCACATTCCAGTGCTCCAAATGACTAGAATAAAATACAAAATCACACATTAAACGTGCAATGCAGTACAATATAAGTAACCAGTAGTATTCTATAACATACAGTAGAATGTGTTCAGTGCACCCAATAGTTGAAACTAATGGATCCGAAGGGAAAGACATAAATCCAGTGCAAAGTGACCTAAAAATTAATATTGTTAAAACCTTGTAACTCCAATTGACATGTTCAAAACATTTTCAAGTCAAATCTAAGGACGTAAACAGTAATAATATTTGTTATAACACGATGAAAGGAAGAAGTAAAAAAATATACCGATGGTGTTGTCTTCGAGGCGTTAAACGTGTTCATGGACTAGTAGATATGAACTAAAATAGCAGATATGTCAAAATCTATAAATTTCAAAGAAAATTGAAAGAAACAAGAGGAAGGAAGTAAGAAGTGAAGGAAGTAAGAAGTAAAGGAATTTATTGGTTATGCCGTCGTCGAGGCCGTATACGTGTTAGTCGAGTGAGTTAAAAAGCAGATGAGAGAGAAATTGGAAAATCTGAAGCAAGTTCCACTTTCAGTCGGTCAGAACTGGGTGGATCTGGAAAGGAGAAGCTCGGAGTAGGTGAACAATTGTGACGAACCGAAAATTCATACCTTTCAAATTGACCATAAACACACAAATCTGATTCAAGAGGCAAAAATCGTCGAACCATTATGTGTTACAACACATCAAAACCAAAGAATGTCTCATCGTAATTGCGAAAAATTTACATCAGAGTACAAGGGTATATTAGGGTACATCACAAATATCATAGAATAATAAATTACAATGCAATACACAATGGAAACATAAATACATTCAACAGAAGACTAACAAATGCTCTAGACAAGTCTGTAGCTTCAATCCAGAGTTCTGCTCTATAAAATTTCTACAAAGCCAAAATTATTAGCTGCCTGTGTGGAAAATATAGGAACCTAAAGTTTAGGTGGGAAATAACAAACTCCAGGTCAGTCAGGAGATTGGTGTGAGAACCAAAACAGTTATTGTACTTTATTTTAAAGCTGGATAAATCACGGTCCGACGCAGTATAACACGTAACGGGTTTTCTCCACATGAATATCAATCATAAACTCTCAATTTTTTATGAAAATGAAGCTATTATAAGACTCAAGTCTCATCACATAATGCAACACAAATCGAAGGATAGAGTTTAACTTTATAATACCCAAACATGCTTGATACATGAAATTTCCCTTTTGATATCACTAGTACATAGTGTGGGAATCAATTTCACAAAAAATGTATCAATCCTAGACGACAGTACCCCATCCTATTATGTCACCATATATGTTTACAACTGAAAGCGCTAGGCTCATATTAGAGGTTGGATTTTCATAAATGACCAAGGAAAAGGATCTTCCTTGACCATTTGGATCATCTCCAGCAAGATGTACAGGAATCACACACATGTGACACTTGGAGCGACAGAGTCCGCCCACGAATTCCCAGTGAGTTTGGGTTTCTCCTTAACATAATGTTCCCCGGTCGTATCTGACCGTCATCTTAGTCATTGTTTGACCTTATCTAAGACGCCTCAATCCATCATCTATATAAGTAAATTGTCTAGCCTCTATACCATGGCATCACTTTTTAGCTAGAATGAAATGTTAGTCCTTACTCTACTGTCCATCATCCTGTTTTCATCCATTGATGGGTTTTGGGGGTTTTCAAAGTCACGTTTCAACACAAAGCTACGCTATATCGGCCATGCTTTTATCATCATCCACGAAACTACGCTATATCAGCCGTGCATTGATCATCATCCACAAAGATCTGCTTTTCAACAAAGCTTTGATCTGCTCATCTCTTTGCATGCCATATTATCAATTCACAACATACAATCATTGTCTATAATACACAACCCTTTGAGTATATAAGTCTCAGAGGAGGGTGTTAAGGTAAGGGAATAAATCCTCCACCACCAACTGATATAACATACATAAACATCAATTTAATATGCCTACAATGTCAGACCTACATCCATTTATAAGTTCATTCTGGGTATAAACGAAACCGAAGGCACCTTATTCCTTGTCGAATTAAGGAGAGAAGCCCTAGCATATTTGGTCAATCTCCAAGTACGTTTAGACGACCGCTGTAACATCCCACGTCTGTTAATGTCACTCACAAAGGGAATGCATTAAGTTTTGTGGAGCGTTATAAGTAAAAAGAACAAAATATTACAAGATAAATACATAAAGTAGTGATTGAAAAATTTATAACCTTATTGCAGCGGAAACAAAAATAAGTTTGGTTACATCTTCAAACACCAAAACCAAGTACATAATATCAATCTTGTAAAAAAGCCATCAGAGTACATAATTTTTAAAACCATAATCTCACTCCAAAATGCCATATGTAAGAGAAACAAAGCTAAGCATTACTTTCAGCACTTTAACCAAAAAGAAATCCGAATCAAGCTTCTACATTCCCACCCTGAGAACCTGAGGGGGAAAAGGAAGAAAAGAGGCAAAACAAAAAGGGTTAGACATAAAGTCTGGCGAGTCTAGTGACTTTCAGCATAAAACAGATAATAGTATCATGACATGTAAATAAAACTGGATGAGAGATAATAGTAATAGGAGTAGCAGGTATACATAGGTTAAACATAGGAAACATAATGATATAGACCAAGCTATGCTTCTTACTTACTTCTCACTTCTCTGCACTAATACTAGTATAACAGGATTAGGTGTTACCCTAATGTCTAACTGAAACAGAAAGGGAAACATAATGATCTCTATAGAAACAAAATGCTAGTAATGGGCCTTTACCACCCCAACAGAGATAGACGGTACTGAAACTGATGAAGAGACGGAATCAGAGATAGAAATAGAACAATCCCTAATGAAACAGAATGTTAGAATTAGGTGTACACTAGTGATGTGCTTTACCACCCAAAAAGACGGTACCACATAGAAACAGACAGGTGTTACACCCAAACAGAAACAAACAGTACCCCTACAGAAATAGACAGAACTAGATGTACCCTAAATTCTACCCTAAGCGATCGGCTGCCTAATACATAAATACCCTATGTCGGCCCCACACAAGCGTGTATCACTCCCTAAAGTGGCAACCAACAGAAAGACACAGACCTATTTATAGATGTCACGGCGTCTTAACATCCCAGAGCAGACTGGATCCACGCACTCTTATGACCCAGTTGGAATGCGCCATCAACACTCCACGCCATTATCAGAGTGGACCTCTTATAACAAATTCAGTAAGCATGCCCGGACCCCTACCTAGTGCTAGATCATCGTTTGATACCAGAAAGGGTACTTACTGATATGGGTCCCACACAAAAGATGACACAAGCAAATACCCCTCCCAACCTTGTGTCCCCAGACTAACAGATTTACAGATTTCAGATTAACACGTTTGTAGACTAACAAAGCAGAGTTACATATTCATAGGTTTATAGATTAATATAGTAGATTTTCGAATTAACTAGTTTACGGATTAACAGGTTCGCAGATTAATGGATCAGATGTACGGATTATCATATTTACAGATTAACAGATCAAATCGTACAAATTCAACATATACAATAGGTTTAGCTATGTCGGGTCTATATACATATAACCTACCCCATCAGTTTATTAAGATTAACTTAACCCCTCCCACTTATTCAAGCAAGTTTACGTAACCCTACTCAATTAAACAGGTTCATGTAACCCCTACAGATTCAAGTAGTTTAAATATTCCAAGTTGACAAATTATTATCATTTTTGGTTAATGCAGGAGACCTCTCACATTAGATTTACCACCTGTGGATGCTAGATATGCTGGGCGATTCCGGGAAGACTTCTACCACAAGTGTAATCTAACCTCGTATCTGAGTACTATTTCATATGTACGCACTAGGCCCCTCACATTAGATTCACCACTTGTGGTTGTTGGATATGCCGGGCGGTTCCGGGCAGACTTGTACCACAAGTGCAATCTAACCTCGTGCCTAGGTGCGGTTCAGTTTTAGGCATATTCATTTTTAAACAATTATTCATGTTTATCATAGGCTTTCAATTATAGTATTCAGTTTCTATAGATTTCAGCAGATTAGTCGATTTAATAGATTAAAATCTCCGCAAGTTACAGCAGGTTACTTAAAGTTCCATTATCATGTTCTGCTCAATCTTAGATTAAGCCTACAGATTTACAAACCCAAATTACAGTCCTAATTCACAATATAACATTTGCCCAAGTTTTATTCAATTTTATACAACACTAATTGTGCCCCAAATTTAGGTCTTAAATTACAACATGTGTTATGCCCCCAAATTCCAAGTCATATATTCAATACACTTTATTCCCAAAATTTATCATTCCCAACGATTCCCAATTTCACGCATTCACATATTTCAGCATTAGGCCTAGGATCGAAGGTAACCTGGATATAAAAATAAAAACGGAATAAGAGGGAGAGACGAGATTAACAAAATCAAGCATGTAATGGCAGAAATAGGCATATAAGAGCAAATCAGATGAACAGAAATAGGCATATAAGAACAGATTTGATTAACAGAAATAGGCATATGATGAACAGGGTTGATGAACAGAAATAGGAATAGTCTCAGATTCAGGTTTATTAACATGCCAGTATTAGAATTAAATTTTAGATCTAAAAGTAACATGAACTCACCGTGGTTGGATCTAAAAGAAGAGAAATAGGTATTGTAGTTGTAGATCTATTCTTGTTGAACCTCTAATCTGACTTGAAGAATAAGAAGGACTTATTTTAATTTAGATTTGAGCAGCATGGAGACGCCATGAATTTGTGTGGAGAAAACAACAGGCCTATGGTCCCTTATATAGCATAGGAGTCATGAACTAGGCCAAGAAAATAGTCCAGAAATGAAGAAACGCACCTGCCCAAATCTCGGCTGGGGGGGTCGACACCTCTATAGGGGGGTCGTAACCTTGAGCAGGAAATTTCCCGCTCACCCAGTTTTGGCCGAATTTGTTTTCTGAACCTGTTTTGTTAATTAATTATTATTTAATTTAATTCTTCTTAATCCTTAAATCTTCCGAGCTTCATAACTTCATCGTACGATATCCGTTTTATGCAAACTCGGACTCTATCCCAAGCAGAATTCCGAGATGAACGTAATGGCACAGCCCATTTCCCTTAATTCTTCTTCCAAAAATTAAGTATTCTTTAATTTGTCACTTTTTATATTCTTAGAAAATACAGGGTGTTACATTCACCCTTCCTTAAAGGATTTCGTCCCCGAAATCCCCGAGTTAAGAAGAATGTATATCCTACCAACCATCATCCATCTACTCATCCACCAATCACAAGCATCCATTATCCTTAGAAAATTTCTAAAGCTTTATGAACGTATGCAAAGGTGTGTGTATATGCCAATATGCTAATGCAGAAATCAGGCGATCCACTGATTCAGTTGACCATGTTAATGCAAATTTATGTCAGTGCCATGAGTCCAATCATATATGCAAACAATCCTAATACGTCATATAAGTACTATATGTGTATGCAATCATTCATCCAAATGCAACACTCATGTGATGATTCATCCAATTTCATCCATAAAAGAATCAAAAATATGTACACGCATCCATATGCAATATGAGAGTGTTTTTTAGCCGATCCAGTGCCTAGTGTGTTTATATGCATCCACGAGCAACCACTAGCAATCACTTGCATCCACTTGCAACTATCAAACATTACATGTCTCAAACACATGTTTACACCCATTAGTTTCTACCTAAAGGTCGAAGATTCGATCGATAGGATATACTCAAACGCCTAACATAGATATCCTCAAAACCCGTCGCCAGAGAGATGAGCCATATTTCCTATGGGGCTTGAGATAATAATGGAATCAGAAATAGAACTAGTATTAAGGTGTAGATCCACAACCACAGAATCAGAAATAAAAGAATGAGAAGTGCCAAAATCAAAAGAGTTCTAACTAGATAATCAGATAAGGAAAATAAAACCTTCTACATAAACTTTCCTACCTCTTTTCGGTCTATTGGATTCATTAGCATTCACCTGCCCTTTGGCCTTGTCCTTGTTTCCTTGGGCAGTCCCCAGTAAAGTGTCCCAATTCACCACAGTTGAAGAAAGCACCCTTCATTTATCTGCAATCCTTGTTCAGATGACTCAAACTCTCACAAGTAAATCACTTTTTCTCCTTCTTATTCTCAGTCTTTTCATCCTTCTTTTTTGTTTCCTTCGTGGGCCACCCTTTCTTGTTCTGTGGTTCTTTGAGCTTCTCCTCTTTCTTCTCACCTTTTGCTTCCTCATGTAACAACGCCATATCAACCAACCTTTCAACACTTGCGCCCATTGTGACACGGGACACAGCCAATCCATGTAACGGCTCGTTCAATCCGCTAGCAAACCGTAAAGCTTTCTTGTGTGGGGTATTTACCAACTCCATCCCGAATCACGCCAACTAGTTGAACTTGTTAACATATTATTTAATAGACAAGCTTCCCTGTTTGAGTGCCAAAAACTTCTCCATTTGCAGACTCTACTCGGCTTACAAAAGGAACTTCAGCTCGAATCTTCGTCTAAAATCCACCCAAGTCTCTGCTGGATGCTTAGCATTAGTCACCTCCCACAAAAAAGAAGCTTCGTCCTTTAGTTGCCAAACGACTAACTGAGTCTTTCTTTTATCGTCGACTTCAAAGATATCAAAAAAATCCTCTGTTTCCTTGAGCCAGTTCCGAGTTTTAACAAACGTCTCAGTTCCATTAAAGGTTTTTCCGCCCATAGCACGGAAATCCTTTCATATTTTTGAAAAAGCATCTACATGCGGAGGAGGAGGAGGAACAATGGTTGCAGCTAGGGGAGGAGCGTCTGCTTGGCCTACAGCAGGTGCTATAGCCTCTGGATACCTTTGGAATCATCCTGATATCTGTACGGCCTCTGGAAGATTAAGATCCCCAGATATGCCGCAACGACAAAAAAGAGATTCAAAACAGAGAATCGAAAGATAGATATATGGCTTTGGGGATTAAGTTTTTCAATATAAACTTTCCTTCTGAAAATACTTCCTTTTATAACCTTTTTGAAAATAGTTTTCAAATTTTTTTATCTAATCTGGTAACCTTCAGCTTTGATACCAAGTGTAACACCCCACGTCCATTAATGTCACTCACAAAGGGAATGCAGTAAGTTTCGTGGAGCGTTATAGGTAAACAAAACAGAATATTACAAGATAGATACATAAAGTAGTACTTGAAAATTTTATAACCTTATTGTAGCGGAAACAGAAATAAGTTTGGTTACATCTTCAAACACCAAAACCAAGTACATAATATCAGTCTTGTGCAAAAGCCATCAGAGTACATAATTTTTAAAACCATAATCCCACTCCAAAATACCATATGTAAGAGAAACAAAGCTAAGCATTACTTTCAACACTTCCAAGCATTTTAAGCAGAAAGAAATCCGAATCAAGCTTCTACGTTCCTCCCTCGAGAACGTGGGGGGAAAAGGAAGAAAAGAGGTGAAACAAAAAGGGTCAGACATAAAGTCTGGCGAGTTGAGTGACTTTCAGCATAAAACAGATAATAGTATCATGACATATAAATAAAATTGGATGAGAGATAATAGAAACAAAAGTAGCAGGTACACATAGGTTAAACAGAGGAAACAAAATGATATAGACCAAGTTATGCTTCTAACTTACTTCTCACTTCTCTGCACTAATACTAGTATAACAATATTAGGTGTTACACTAATGTCTAATTAAAACAGAAACGGAAACAAAGTAATCTCTACAGAAACAGAATGCTAGTAATTGGCCTTTACCACCCCAAAAGAAACAGACGGTACAGAAATAGAAGCAAAAACGGAATCAGAGACAGAAACAGAACAATCCCTACGAAAACAGAATGTTAGAATTAGGTGTACACTAGTGACGGGCCTTTACCACCCTAATAGATGGTACCACACAGAAACAGATAGGTGTTACCACCCCAACAGAAACAGAAGATACCCCAATAGAAAAAGACAGGACTAGATGTACCCTAAATTCTACCCCTAGCGATCGGCTCCCTAATACATAAATACCATGTGTTGGCCCCACAGAAAGGTGTATCACACCCTAAAGTGGCAACCAACAGAAAGACGCAGACCTATTTACAGATGTCACGGCTTCTTAACATCCCCAGAGCAGACCGGATCCATGCACGCTTATGACCTGGTTGGAATGCGCTATCAACACCCCTCGTCATTATCAGAATGGACCTCTTATAACCAATTCAGTAAGCGTGCCCTGACCCCTACCTAATGTAGGGTCACCGTTTGATACCATAAAGTGTTACTGACTGATATAGGTCCCACATAACAGATGACACAATCAAATACCCCTCCTAACCTTATGTCCCTAGACTAACAGATTTCAGATCTACAGATTTTAGATTAACACATTTGTAGACTAATAGAGCAGATTTATATTCATAGGTTTACAGATTAATATAGTAGATTTATGAATTAACATGTTTACAAATTAACAGGTTCGCAGATTAATGGATCAGATGTACGGATTATCAGATTTACATATTAACATATCAGATCGTACAGATTCAACATATACAATAGGTTAAGTTATAAACCACCACATCGGTTTATTAAGATTAACTTAACCCCTCCCACTTATTCAAGCAAGTTTACTTAACCCTACTCAATTTAATAGGTTCATGTAACCCCTACAGATTCAATTAGGTTAAGTATTCCAAGTTGACAAATTATTATCATTTCCGGTAAACACACCAGACCTCTCACATTAGATTTACCACCTATGGATGTTGGATTTGCCGGGCGGTTCCGGGCAGACTTCTACCACAAGTTTAATCTAACCTCGTGTCTGAGTACTATTTCATATCTACATACTAGGCCCCTCACATTAGATTCACCACTTTTGGTTGCTGGATATGCTGGGCAGTTACGGGCAGACTTATACCACAAGTCCAATCTAACCTCATGCCTTGGCGCGATTCAGTTTTAGGCATATTCATTTTTAAAAATTATTCATGTTTATCATAGGCTTTTCAATTACGGTATTCAGTTTCAACAGATTTCAGCAGATTAGTCGATTTAACATATTAAACATCTCTGCAAGTTACAACATGTTACTTAAAGTTCCATTATCATGTTCCGCCCAATTTTAGATTGAGCCTACGGATTTACATACCTAAATTACGGTCCTTATTCACAATATAACATTCGCCCAAGTTTTAGTCAATTTTATGCAACACAGATTGTGCCCCCAAAACCCCAGCCATGATTCATAATACAAGTTATGCCAAATTATAATCTTTGATTATAGTGCATGACAAATAACCAAAATCCCAATTTAGGCACTTTCATATTTAACAGTTATCCCTATTTCATTATAGGTTTTCATGCCCTTTTTCGAGGTCATGTATCATTATGCATAATAATCCCCTTCTTCCAAGTCATAAATCATCATATATAGTATGCCCCAAATTTAGGTCTTAAATTACAACATGTGTTATGCCCCCAAATCCCAAGTCATATATTCAATACACTTCATGCCACAAATTTATCTTTCCCAACAATTCCCAATTTCGGCGTTCGGATATTTCAGCGTTAGGCCTAGGCTCGAAGGTAGGCTAGCTATAAAATTTAAAAGGGAAGAAGAGGGAGAGAAGGGAGTAACAAATAAAGCATGTAATGGCAGAAATAGGCATATAAGAGCAAATCTGATGAATAGAAATAAGCATATAAGAACCGATTTGATTAACAGAAATAGGCACATGATGAATAGGTTTGATGAACAGAAATAGGCATAGTCTTAGATTCAGTTTTATTAACATGTCAGGATTACAATTAAATTTCAGATCTAAAAGTAACATGAACTCACTGTGGTTGGAACTAAAAGAAGAAAAATAGGTGTTGCAGTTGTAGATATATTCTTGCTTAACCTCTAATCTAACTTGAAGAAGTAGAAGAAGGACTTATTTTAATTTAGATTTGAGCAGCATGGAGATGCCATGAATTTGTGTTGAGAAAACAATAGGCCTAGGGTCCCTTATATAGCGTAGGAGTCATGAACCAGGACAAGAAAACAGTACGGAAACGAAGAAACGCACCTGCCCAGATCTCGGTTGGGGTGTCGACACCACTACAGGGGGGTCGACACCCCCTAAGATGGGTCGACACCCTCTTCGACACCCCCTAAGGGGAGTCAACACCCATATCGACACCCCCTGGAGGGGGTTGACGCCCCTGAGCGGGAAATTTCTCGCTCATCCAGTTTTGGCCGAATTTGGATTTTTGAACCTGTTTTGTTAATTAATAATTATTTAATTTAATTCTGCTTTATCCTTAAATCTTCCGAGCTTCATAACTTCATCATATGATATCCATTTTTATGTAAACTCGGACTCTATCCCAAGCAAAATTTTGAGACGAATGCAATGGCGCAGGCCATTTCCCTTAATTCTTCTTACAAAAATTAAGTATTCTTTAATTTGTCACTTTTTATATTCTTAGAAAATATTGGGTGTTACAATCGCCACTTATAAACTCGTCTTCAGTTTACCTCCCAATCGAGACATCAGCAATAATCCAAACGATGTGACAATCTTCGATCTTCAGCCACCGTATTTAGTTTCTTTAATACTCGTCGTATAGTTATTCAGAATGGGTTGAAACTCTGTCTTTCCAAACACTATCCCATCTTTAAAATCAAGTGTTTTATAAACATATCATAAGTCCCATTCCAATTCAGAATATTCTTCTTACTCAATTCAATATTTACATTGGGAATTACTCCCTTACAACTTATCGAAGATTTACATCACTTAAACTGTTGTTTAAATACTTCCTTGGAAATAATTTTCCCATTCCCATCTTATTCATCCCATGGAGCAAAACTGTTAGTACTACATATCTAATACCCCTCGGATTTGGTAACTTGAAATACCTTCTTTTATTTCAAATATTTGTTGAAAGATTTACAAAAACTCTAACATAGTTTTAATCTCCATTTCATTCAATCAAATCTTTATTGAAAGATTTATTAAAACTCTAACATTGTTTTAATTTCCATTTCATTCAATCAAATCTTTAATGAAAGATTTATAAGAACTATAACATAGTTTTAATCTCCATTTTATTCAATCAAATCTTTGTTAAAAGATTTATTAAAACTCAAACTTGAGAAATCATCTTCTCTCTAACTGGGTTAAAGAACAAATGTTATTTAAAATATTGTCCACGATAAACCCAAAATCCTGTTGTACATAAAAATTTTATGATTTTTGTCTGATGATAAGAAACATATATATATTATTATAAATCAAGCGAAATTTAGTCATACATCCCTAAAAGAAAACTTAATTAGGCTCACATCCCTCCCAACTTTCCAATGTAAACCCGCCACCTATTTTTGTTTTTCCGTCTTTTACGTTTTTTACCCAAAAAAATGCGCTACTCAGTAAAAAAAATTCTCAAATCTGGAAATATTTTCGGAATTCCATGCAAATAAAAAAAATATTAGCATACATGTACGCAACTATTGCATAAGCTTTTTTGGCTTGAAAATCTGGAGTGAAACTTGCATACATGTGTGCAATTTTTTGAAATACTTGCACACATGAATGCAGTTATTTACATGAAGAAAACTTAAGTAAAATTTAGCTTGTGAATTATTGCACATTTTCATGTAATATTTATGGAATATGTGCACAGATGTATGCAATTAAATCAACAAAGATACACGACATGAAAAATATGCACGGATGTATGCAGGAAAATACAAATATGTGCATACTATTTTGCATTTAATAGCATTTTTCGTTGTTTTACTGTTTTTTGGGTTTTTGATGCCTTATTCGATGGTTTTTGGATCTGAATTTTTTTCGACTGCATGTTTAATTTAAATATGAATTTACGCATTTTATTTATTTATATTTATATTTTTTTAGTGAATTTTCGAAAAATAGGGACCAAATTTACAATAAGTTTATGACCGAAACTGAGCCTAATCTAAAAACTTAACAGGGACCTATAAAAAACGCATTGTATTATAAGTGTGTTTGCAATTGTACTTTTATACTACATCACATAAAATAATAAATATCTACATTCAAGTAGAATATTACTGCACAAGAATTAAAATATTCAAACAATGTCTTATTTAAACATGATGTTTTATTTCAACATTTTAGCTGTACAAATTTATAACTCCACTATTTGTACATCTCACTGTAATACAGTGCATTCAATTTTAATTTCATTTCTTACATTATTCCTCACAACAACACTCAATCACTCAGATTCATTCTCACTCTTATATACAGTCACTCACTCATACACTGACATAGTCTTGCCCTTTGTCTTCCACCTGCTTTTCTCTCTCAGTCCAGCCTTCTGCTTACCTATCATAGGAACACACATAGTAATCTGGAACACAAGCATTTTCAAATTCTAGCAGATATAATTTTATTTTAATATTTATTTGCCTTCTAATTTTGATGTGTTTCTCATAATTTTTCATGACTTGATCTGATTTATGGACATCCATCTATGTCTATACAACTTTTGATACCACAAGATAGACAATATTTCTTGTGCTCACACACACACACACACACATATATATATATATATATATATTCTATGCACATAAATGTATACACATACATACATATATATATATGTATATGCACATATTTCTGTGCAGAGGCAATATGGTTAAATCAGTGAATGGGAATGAACCAAGAAATCCAGTACAAAAGCAAACAAAAACACACACACATATATACACACATCTGCGCATATATATATATATATGTATATATATATGTATATATATATATATATGTATGTATGTACGTATATACATAGTAGGAACGATGGTTCAACAAGTTCAAAATGACTATGAAGAGCTCATATGCATGTACAAGTCAGGAACAATTCTAAGCATCTACACAACAGCTCAAGCATATGCATGCAACATCACTGAATTTTGCATGAAAAAGGATTGTGCATCCAAGCTCAGGTTCAGGAAATGGACATTGGGTGGTCGAGCCAGAATGAAAGTACTTCAACAAACATACGCACGTTGCAGCATACATAAAATGCAAACAACACAATGGTACACACAACATGGAACAGAGGTCACGGGAACAACAAGAAATGGCTAAGGCAACTCACACATACATGACTTTATGAGGCAAGCAGCATGGGTCAAAGAAATGAGTGAACAACAGTTCTTAAATTCATGCAACATGGACAAGTGAAAATGTTCAAGCAAGAAATGGCAAATCAGTACCTCAAACATGAAGATGTGAATCATGTGAACCAATGCAAAGCATATCTATTTTCAAATACTTCATAACAATTATTGCAAGTGTACACCACAGAGGACAAACCCTAGTATATAGGAAGTTAAGAAGAATAGTTTCAAAGCAAAAGGTTGAGACAAACATACACACGCATTCATGGCAACAGAAACATGTAGACAAGCATGTGTACAAGGCACAAGACAGTGCATACATGTGCAACAGTAAAAGATAAAGAGATAGGTGATGCTCCACCTTCAACATGATTCAAATTCATACAACAAGCAAATTGAAACACTTAACAGTTCAATCAAATGGAGGAAAATTGGTCACAATAATGAGTTTTAAATGCAAGAAGATAAATTTAAGTGACACAACATGTGTATTGGAGACAGTCAATATTCAAGCTCGACAGTATATATATTTATATATGAAGCTTAACAGGGATGCATGGGCAATGAACATGCTTGTGCAAATATCAACATATCAATGAAACAATTCATGTAACAAGGCAATTGCATCAGTGGTTAACACACGCACAAGTACATATATGAAGCATGTTGCTAGGCAGTTTCAATTTAAGAAGCATAATTGGAAAACAACCAGATCAGCGTGCAAAGATTAAACATGAATGTTTTTTTTACCTTTGATTTGCATTTTTTGCTAAAGTTTAATGTGCAAGAAATCTTCCAAAAAATCCCACATGTATTTTGAATTGGTTTTCAAAATTCAGCAAATAGTTCTTTAGACAAAGCAGTGGACAAAGTAATTTTAGGCCAGATTAATTTGCAAGATTTATTTCCAGAAATCACAATAACATTTTTCTTGGAAAGAAAGCAAATTTTTATTCCAGAATTTCACAAACTGTTTTGGGAAGAAGTGAATTGAATTCAGTAAGAATATTTCAAAATGTTTCCTGAATTAGACATGTTATTTTGGGTATGAAACAAATATTTTGTTTCCAGAAATGGGAATCAATCACGAAACATTTTCAGGGCAAATGCTAGAAAAAAGGGAACTTTTTTATTGTTGCAAATTTATCACCAAGATTCATAGAATGAT
Source organism: Allium sativum (assembly GCA_030737875.1). Taxonomy (NCBI): domain Eukaryota; kingdom Viridiplantae; phylum Streptophyta; class Magnoliopsida; order Asparagales; family Amaryllidaceae; genus Allium; species Allium sativum. The sequence continues at coordinate 587,517,604 of CM060920.1, forward strand.
ATATGTAATACCAGATTCATCATGGGGTTCAAGAAAAACCAAAGGGTAATTCATGGCATACATTCAAGGGGCCACAAGATAATTATCAAATTATTTCCAGAAATAAGCAAGCGAGTTTGGCATGTGAACAATTAATTTGTTTCAGGAAATTAGCAAATCAATCAAGCTATTTTCATTCTATTAAACAACTAAGATTTCACGGCATTAACCCAAGGAAACAAAGATAGTAAATCATGCATGTGTTCAAGGCAACAAATCAAATATCATGCAAGATTTCAATGATGTTTCATCCAATTCAAGGCAACAAAATCACGCAATAATTAGAGCAAATCATTTCGCATAGACAAATTAGGGTTTACAAACCCTATATAACACCTATTTCATTATAGACAATTTATCGTAAAATCAAGCAAGAAATTCGAAGATCAAAAATCAAATTAATTCAGAGAACTCACACAATTGTTTTCGATCGCAAGCTTCCATTTCAAACGACAAAGAACAACCATTCTCGAAGAACATTAGAGCAAATTTCTAGAAGACAAATGTGTAATCTCATTGTGATTTAGGGCAAAGGGAAACCCAATTCTTTTACTTTCGGTCGACATTGAAATAGAAAGTGGAGCAAATGTGTTTAGAAACAAATGGGCCGGCCATATTTTTTATTTAGGGGGGTTTTCTATTTTATTTTTATTTTATTGTTTTTATTTACTTTTGTAAATCGTTCAAATGGATTACAAGGTTTTCTGTAAAATTAGGAATTTACTAGTTTGTCCGTAAAACTAAGGTTTACTAGCTATAGGTCTTATAGAAAGGGTTTACGGATTACGGGTTTGTAATTCAGATAAAATCTGATCTTGGGGAAAAAGATCAATATTGGGTTTTGAGTGTAGGATTAGAACAGGAGCAGGCTTTGCGAGTTTACAATGTTTTTGTAAGCGAGATCTGTTTTAATACCTAGTAGAAATTTTTGGAATTCAGCAGTAGGAAAGTTTGCCTAAGCTGGGTAAAATCTGTGTTATTTATTTCCTACATTTATTTTCTCCACTGCATTTTGTGTTGTGATAATTTCGATTATCTCGTAAAACTCTAGTAAACCCTATTCATACCCTCTAGGGTTAATCTATATCTAACAAATACAATTTGACATGAAATATAAGGCTTTAAATAGAAATCTTATCGACTTATGTTCAACATCAAATTCTGAAATCAACCGATAACGTATAGGGTATAATAATACATATATCTTCCAAATTACTCAAACAGTATCATTAACTATAGAATCCAATATTGAAACATCCAAAGATTATTTCCATTCAAATCCATTGAATTTAAGTTTTGAAACTTTTGGTTATCTTCAAACTAAATTTCAAATTAGTGATTTAACATGTTTTGTAAATCAGGCCAAAAGTCCAAAAATCAAATCATAGTTTGAAACGTAAAAATTCTTGCTCAAATCGTTTTAAAGTCATTGTCTATGGTTTTTAAAGATTTTTCCATATTTTTAAAAAATTTTGTAAGGCAGTTTCAGTCGGTTTCCAATTTCGGTCACTTAATTGCTTCTAAAGCGACCTTTTCAAAAATAGATTTGAACTTATCTTAAAATATAACCATTGGATTTTCAATCTTTCTATTCTATTACAAAACTCTTTTCATTTTGAACTCAACGTTTTTTGTTTATGGAGAATCCGACGGTCGGATCGCCTGGTACGTCAATTCAAAGTTAGTGGTCGAAGTTCACGAACTACCGCTGCGTGATAAGTCTTATTCAGACCAAATTCAATTTATTATTAAAGTTAAATTGAAATACTTCCAAAATAATTTTTTTTAATTATAAAAAGCATATATAATAATTTTTGGGAACTATATTTCACTTATTTTTCAATAAAATCAAATATTTCATTACTTAATCATTTCAATATTATTTAATCATTAAAATAATGTAATTTATCAAAACTTATTATTTGAAGTATAAATTTTTATAGCATTTATTATAAAATTAAATAAGATAGTTTTGTTAAGAAAATCTTTTTAAAACCATTCCTATATACCCTAACTGAACTACCCTTTTACCCGTAACTATTCATTTTCAATTTAAATTTGAAAACATTTCTTTATTAATTCAAAACTAATTCAAATAAAATCCTAACTTTTATGAAATCTATTTGTAATGACTTAAACTACCTTTCCAAGTTATATCTAAATTAAAATTCAAACTTTAATTTTTCACTGAATATTTTATCAGTAAAATTTTAAAATTAATTTCAGATTGGAATGAAATTCAGCCAATTACCACATAATTCAGTTTATAAGGATTTCACACATCATTCATGTGACAACCCTAATTTCGATAGACAGATTTTTTAAAAAAAAAACTCCAATCTATCGAAACTCGGATTGAGTTGTTCTAGTATCTTGCAGAAAAGATAGAGGCATAAAATATGTTAGAGATCAGAAAATATCTCACAGCGGAATGGATAAAACATAATATAATAAAAATATAGCCTTACTGTATTAATAATACTACCTAACCAGTATCCAAGGCTATCATGTCCCTACCACAAATCTAACCTGCGAGTATGTTATGAGGAGGGGGTCAAAACACATATTTTGGTGACTGGATTTAAACTATAGACTTTGGATAATCCTACAGATACCGTTCAATCATATTTTCTTATTTATTTGGTTACTCAGGTTAACAGCACACAAGGCTTGCACACACGTCATACCCATTTACTTCCCAGTGGATTAACTAAATATAGTATATGTGCAGCTACACCCAATATCGAGGTACACCCCATGGTGCCCCTCTCGCACGGTCTCAACCATAATGCCACTGAAATGCTCATAGTCCCTCATGCTATGCTGGAGTGACGAATGGATCTCTATATAACAACGTTGCATTCAGCATATATCTTCCATCACTACACTACGTATGCGTACGGACTTCCATCCTCGATCGAATCAGATCTTATGTCGGATTAATGCCCTCAAGTCTACGATACACCACCCAGAGCAGACATGCATGTATCTAGACTGTCCCTCATACGTACTGTTAATTGTAGCTCGATGCCTCAATCGCACGTCCTCTAATATGCACCGAGTACCATGGCAGGGCGACACAAGAAACACGGAACTTGGTCGGGAGCATTTCCATACCTGTACAGGCCTACCTTTAAAGTTCCTCTATATACAAATACACTTAGGGTTTGTTTTCACGGTGACCATGGCCTCTCCCTCGACTAGTAAAGATTACAAGAGCTAAGAAACTGCCCCTACACAAAAAATCTAATCATCCACTTGGCGTCTCCCCTCAACCCCTTACCCCCGATATTGAAGGGTGAAATGGTATTTTGGGTTTAACTCGAGTCTTTCTGCATCCCACTGGATGCCGATGATGGTTATCCGGACGATCTACTATCCTTGTTGGTCGTGACCCTCTGCCAGCTCGTGAGGCAACCGCCGAAGCACCCTGATGTCACCACGTCACATCATTCGGACTGCATAGCTACATCTGCAGTCAAGGCCCATCCACCTAGTAGTTATGCACAGACCAAACCTCTGCGAGCACAACCTAAGACATTTGTCACCGCAACGAGGACTACTAGGAGCACCTTACGTACCTCAGGAAGTCGTGTGCTTCCCTTTCCCGTCCTTTGGAGCCATCAGAACAATAAGATGAATGTGTGCTCCCCTTGTGCCTTATAACACCTCGATGACCTACCCCATTGGGTTATTCACCCTCAACCGTACGAACCGGTCTAAGCGCCTTACTTTAGCATGTTGTTAGACCCTATGTCTAAATGTTCTTTTACGCGCTTGTCTCACCTTGCCAGGTTTCCAATTAACTTGGTTATTCCAATTCATATTGAATTCTTATTCAAATTACCAAGTTTCTCTTGCTTATTAATTTCAGTCATACAACTTAATCCATTTAAGTTTATAATTAAGACCACAACATGTTATTCTCTAGATTGTGGCCCATGGTCTGTAATCCACAACCCCTTTTTATCTTCTTGTTGATATCATCATTACAAAAACATGTTTTACTTAATATGTAATTAAGTACATATCAATTCACATGTTTTCCAATTAACATGTCACTTACCATTTATGATTAAATATAACTTATTTCATAAGTTTTCCTCATTTTACTTATTTAATCATAATTCCATTTCCACCATCTTTACAGCTTATCGTTGTTTGCTTATTAACTTATTTCTATTAACTAAGGCCCATTAATAAGTTTCTCTACAATTTATTGTTATAATTTCCTATTGCCCCTAGGACAAGCCTAACCATTCTTATCAACGGTTTCAGACTTCCAGGCTTACAGGTTACTTAATTTATAATTAAGTACAACTTCTTATATTTCATATATTTCGCCTCTTTTCTCAACCGGTTTCCGGTTTTCCCCATTTACTGATTACTTAATTCACAATTAAGTGTCCCTTATCTCATTTCACCAGTTATCCCATTTACTTATTAGTTTATTATAACCTTAGTTATAATCCCCACTTGTCCCTTGGACAAGTCTAAATATTATACAACATTTTCATTAATGTTATTTATTCATAATAGTTGATTATTATTTCTACATGTTATGCTTACCCTAAAAGATGTCTTTAATTACATAACTTTATTATTTCTACCGGTTATGTATACCACTAGGTGTCTTTAATTACATAACCTTATCGGGCTAATTTGCGGGCCTATATGTAAATATTACCCACCCCCTCAGATTTTCTTAGCCCACCCACTTTCCAACCAATTTTACTTAACCCTAACTTTAGTTCATATTCATACAATACCTATGGATTAAATTAGGTTAAGTAGTCCAATTCATTACCATGTCCATTTATGGATTATAATGGGCTAGACCTCCCACATTAGGCCTACAACTTGGGGTATGTCGGTCAGGTCCGGGCAGACTTCTTCCATAAGTTGGGGCTAACCTCGTATCATAGCCCGTCTTATATTTGCGCACTTAGACCTCTCACATTAGGTTCAACATTAGCGGCAGCTGGATATGCCTGTCGGGTTCGGGCAGACTTCCATCACCAATGCAACCAAACCTCATGTCATAAGTGCAATTCCAATTTCAAATTGTAATGCTAGGCATTCATTATTAATCAATTATTTAAAACTATGCCTTTATAGGTGTTAATGCCCATTTACCCAATTATATTCATGATGGATTATATGTCTAAATTCATATTATTCAAATTATGCCAATTCATATTTTACATATGATCCCATTTGCGCCCAAATCATTTTTCTATAATTATGATCCAATTTAAGGTCTTTAAACATAATTTGGTCAATGCCCCAAACCCCTATTTATTTATTCAATTCTATATTATCATGAGTCCATATAATCATATACTTACTCCAATTATTCCCTATACATTATTCGGACAAATTTACATGTAACTTTTTACGACTACAACAAATCCAATATATGAATTTTTCCTACATGTTCAAATTGATTTTATAACTTGTAAACATTCCAACATTTCAACTGATTCAATATATGAATTATTCATATTAAAAAAATGACGTTATACCATGTTAATCATTCCCATATGTCCATTACACCACTTTAATCATTATTAGCATAGGTTTAAGCATCTTAACATGTCATATTCCAATTTGTCATAATGGGGAATGCTAAATGGTAATATACCATTATCTAAAATAATTTGGCTTAAATCCACTTACCTTTCATGCTTTCCCCAAATTTTGGTTTTGATCCATTCTATCATACATGGTTTTCCTTTCCTTTTGATTTAAAACCTAATAACTTGCTTCCATAATTCAATATTCCTTTTATTAATGTTGATTCTCTCTTCCAGGTCTAGATTCATAATTCTCCTTGGCTAATATTTTAATTTTCAGAATAGATTTGAGAAGAGAAAGTGTAATGGAAGAGCTCCGACGTAGCTACTGAATTATGATATTTAGGGTTAGGTCTAGGGTTTTGTTTATATGTGTATGGAGCAACCAGGAACCTTAGATTTGCCCAAAAGCCATCCGAAACTTCAAAATATCAAAAACCCTAATCTGCCAAAATCTGTCGCAGGTGGGTAGACACCACTTTGAGGTGGTCGACACTGGGGTCGACCCCCCTTTGAGTGGGTTGACACCCATGCCGACATCCCCTTAGGGGGGTCGATACCTCCCGACGGGAAATCTACCGCCTTCTGAAAATTCGAATTTTGAACCGATTTTCGAATTTTTGGACCCATTTTTGATTAACGGGCCTAATGTGTGTGTGTATATATATATTCTTCCTACGCATATACAAACTTTGAACCTTAATAACTTCTTTATACGGTGTCCGATTTACGCAAACCAGGTGTCGATTATGACTAGAATTTCGTGACGGACGCAAAGGCGCTGCCCATTTTACTTAATTCTGAATATTTAATTAACTTATTCTTATTTTATTATCTTACACTAAAAAATACGGGGAGTTACATTCTCCTACCCTTAGGAAATTTCATCCTCGAAATTTGATAAGGGTAAAATAAATCAACCCCTCGCATAATATACATCCATCATGTATGCATCCAATTTTGCGAACATTGTATGAAGTACAACATAATAATGCATGTATGCCTAAGCGGTACCTCATATGTGTATGCAAATTTCTCGAAAACCCTTTCAAAATATGATGCTCACATCCTAAATATACTGGCATTTCTACACGAATGTAATATTTTGAAAATCAAAATGCTTTTTCACCCAAATTTTCTCACACTCTTATTGAGAAAGAGCATAGTTCATCCAATTGTTGCACCCATAATCCTACCAACCAACTTTATTTTTCGAATTTCAGAAAATCTAATTTTCTAAATTCGATTTCTTATGTTACGAAAAGTTGAAAAACGGAAAACTCCGCATCTCCTGCTTTTCTTTTTCAACCTTTTTCTAACCATACTTGGATTTTTATGTTACAATTTATAAAGATTCCCTATTTTCCTATCCAAGCACAACCTACATTACAAAATTTCTTTTTGTTACTGATTTTCTTTTACATCTTATCTTGGAAATTTTTCATTCATATCCATCTTTTCTCATAGTTTTCCATTTTCGTTGCGTTACTGAATTTTCTGTTTCCTTTTCAGTTGTACCTTTTCTTTTTTCTTAGCTTATTTAATTATGTGATCTTAGTTTAAATTTGAATAAGCCTCTAGTCTTTCAACTAAAACTGGAGAACAGACACCCTACACAGCTACTACTAAGGGCCAAGAATCTCGGGACTATGTCCCCTTCTGTCAGAAAAGTCCAAACCATAGGATCCACGACAAGTTCAGGTGTTACCCTATCTTCCCGACAAGAAAATTGTAATGGAACGATCCCAACCGAAATGTAGAAACGGGTATTACCCCTATCCAGAAAATTAGTAACAGGGTCTAAATGCTTACTTGCCCTTTACTGTCTAGTAGTCACTACTAACTCTAGTTATGTACCAATAATTGTTCCAAGATAATTTTTATAGGCCCAAAACTTTTCCCGTCTTTTTAGGCACTAATCCTTACCTACTCCATACTTTTAAAACATAGTTTGGCCTTTCTTTTTTATTTAAACTTTCTTACAAAAATAAAAAAATGTCAAAACTTTATTTTCCTCATGAAAACTTTCTTTTACCAAATCCTAAAAACATGTCATCTTAAAATTGTAAATCATCATTTTTTTCCAAATAAAAAAACTAGAGTAGATACGGATAATTATTTTCTCCATCGGGTTTATGACTTGCTCTTACCAATAAGGTCGGTTTGGTCTCTTATTATAAGGTGCCAACATCCACTCTATTCTTATTTTCTACAACTTATTTTGTCCACCGACAAAATCCTCTTGTTAAAATAATTTTTCAAAAAGTATTATCATAAGAATAGAGATTTCAAATCTTCCTTTTCTAAAACTTCTTGTTATGAAATATAATAAGAAAACTAGCGAGCTATACATGCTCTATAATACGCTCCTTTTTCTGAGAGAATTTTTCATTAAAACACAATATGTGTACTTCTTTACATACTTTTAAAATTATAACTTTTAAGATTAAAACTTGAAAACACCATAACCCATTTTCCGAAAACTTTTATAATTCCAAGTTCTTAAAAGTTAATAATGGGGTTAGACTCAAAGCGGGTTTCAAATTTTTCTAGGATTTCCTAGACACTCCCAAAGGTCAATTCTCTCAACTATATATATTCCTAATCCATTTTGTTTTTCTCTTTTTAACCTTTTCCAATTTGTAAGGTTTTATTGCCAAACCCACTAACCCAAAATACTAATCATTTGGGATTTACTTTCGTTCCGTACAAAGAATATTGTACACTTTCCAACCAAATTTACTAAGAGTCTCAAATTTCCATATTGTTTCCTTTAGTATATAAGACAAGCATCCCATTTCTTACCATATTATATTCTTTCTATTTAGTGGGTACCTCTTTGGATCTAGGTATATATATAATATATTTATATTTATAAAAGTACAAATACGTCCAATCGTCATTTATATAGGAATCCAGAAGCCAAGCTCTGATACCAGACGCGACAACCCCAATTTTGACATACTGGATTTTTTTCGAAAAAACTCCAATCTATCGAAACTCGGACTGAGTTTCTCTGGCATCCTGCAGAAAAGACAGAGACATAAAACATGTCAAAACTCAGAAAATATCTCCCAGCGGAATGGATAAAATATAATATAATCAAAATATAGCCTTACCGTGTTAATAACACTGTCTAACCAGTATCCAAGGCTATCATGTCCCTCCCGCAAATCTAACCTACAAGTATGTTATGAAGAGGGGACCAGAACACAAGTTCTGCTGATTGGTTTTAAACTACACACTTTGGATAATCCTATATATATTGTTCAATCATATTTTCTTATTATTAGTTTACTCTGGTTAACAACACTAAAGTCCTACAGACACGTCGTACCCGTTTACTTCCTAGTGGATTAACCAAATACAGTATATGTGTAGCTACACCAAATATCGAGGTACACCCCATGGTTACCCTCTCTCACGGTCTCCACCATAATGCCACCGAAATGCTCGTAGTCACTCATCCTACGCTGGAGTGATGTACGAATCTCTATATAACAATGTTACTACCAGCATATATATGCCATCACTACGCTATGTAAGCATACGGACTGCCATCCTCGATCAGATCTCATGCCAGAGTAATGCCCTCAAGTCTACGATACACCACCCAAAGCAGATGTGCATGTATCTAGACTGTCCCTCGTACGTACTGTTAATTGTATCTCGATGCCTCAATCGCACATCCTCTAATGTGCACCGAGTTCCATGGCAGGGCGATTCAATAAAGACGGAACTCCATCGGGAGCTTTTCCATACCTGTACAGGCCTGTCTTTAAAGAACCTCTATATACAGATACACCTAGGGTCTGTTTTCATGGTGTCTACGGCCCTACCTCGACCCCTCCCTCAACTAGTAAAGACTACAAGAGCGAAGCGACTGCCGCTATGCAGACAATCTAAACATCCATTTGGCGTCTCCCCTCAACCCCTTACCCCGACAGTGAAGGGTGAAATGGTATCTTGGGTTTAACTGTAGTCTTTCCGAATCCCACTGGCTGCCGATGACGGGTATCCGATGGTCTACTATCCTTGTTGGTCGTGACCCTCTGCCTACTCATGAGGAAGCCGCTGAACCGCACTCGTGTCACCACGTCACAACATTCTGACTACGTAGCTACATCTACAGTCAAGGCTCACCCACCTAGTAGTTACGCGTAGACCAAACCTCTACGAGCACAGCCTAAGACATATGTCACCGCACCGAGGACTACTAGGAGCACCTTACGTACCTCAGGAAGCCGCATGCTTCCCTTTTCCAATCCTTTGGAGCCATCAGAACAATCAGATGAAGGTGCGCTCCCTTCGTCCCTTATAACACCTCGATAATCTACCCCATTGGGTTATTCTCCCTCAACCGTACGGACTGGTCTAAGTGCCTTACTTTAGCATGTTGGTAGACCCTATGTCTAAACATTCTTTTACGTGCTTGTCTCACCTCGTCAGGTTTCCGGTTAACTTGGTTATTCCAATTCATACTAAATTGTTATTAAAATTACCAACTTTCTCTTGCTTAATAATTTCAATCATACAACTTAATCCATTTAAGTTTATTAATAAGCCCATAACATGTTATTCTCTAGATTGTGGCCCAAGGACTTTAACCCTCAACTCCTTTTTGTCTACTTGTTGATTTCATCGTTACATTAACTTGTTTTACTTAATATGTAATTATGTGTATCTCAATTCACATGTTTCCCAATTAACACGTCACTTACCATTTATGATTAAATATAACTTATTTCATAAGTTTTCCTCATTCTTCTTATTTAATCATAATTCCATTTCCACCATCTTAACAGCTTATTGTTGTTTACTTATTAACTTATTTCTATTAACTAAGGAAGATTAATAAGTTTCTCTACCCATTTATTGTCATAATTTCCTCTTGCCCCTAGGACAAGCCTAACCATTCTTATCAACGGGTTTTAGACTTCCAAGCATACAGGTTACTTAATTTATAATTAAGTACAACTTCTTATATTTCATATATTTCCCCCGTTTCTCAACTGGTTTTTGGTCTTCCACGTTAACTAATTACTTAATTTACAATTAAGTGTCCCGTATCTCATTTCACCAGCTATCCCATTTACTTATTAGTTTATAATAACCTAAGTTATAATCCCCATTGGTCCCTAGGACAAGTCTACCTATTACACAACATTATCATTAATGTTATTTATTCATAATAGGTGATTATCATTTCTACAAGTTATGCTTGCCCTAAAAGGTGTCTTTAATTACATAACTTTATTATTTCTACCGTTTATGTATACGACTAGGTGTCTTTAATTACATAACCTTATCGGGCTAAGTTTGCAGACCTATATGTAAATACTACCCACACCCTCAGATTTGCTTAGCCTACCCACTGTCCAACCAATTAAATTAACCCTAACTTTAGTTCATATTCATACAATCCATATGGATTAGATTAGGAGAAGTAGTTCAATTCATTACCATTTCCCTTTATGGTTTATAATGGGCTCGACCTCCTACTTTAGGCTTACAACTTGTGGTTGTTGGATATGTCAATCGGGTCCGGGCAAACTTCTTCCACAAGTTGGCCCTAACCTCGTATCATACCCCTTCTCATATTTGCGCACTTAGACCTCTCACATTAAGTTCAACATTAATGCCGTTGGATATGCCGGTCGGGTCCGGGCAGACTTCCTACACCAATGCAACCTAACCACGTGTCATAAGTGCAATTACAATTTCTAATTGTAATCCTAGGCATACATTATTAATCAATTATTTAAAACTATGCCTTTATATGTGTTAATGCCCATTTACCCAATAATATTCATAATGTATATGTCTAAATTCGTATTATTCATATTATGCCAATTCATATTTTACATATGATCCCATTTGCGCCCAAATCATTTTTCTATACTTATGATACAATTTAAGATCTTTAAACATAATTTGGTCGATGCCCCAAACCCCTATTTATTTATTCAATTCTATGTTAACATGAATCCATATAATCATATACTTACTCTAATTATTCCGTCTATATAATTGGGACAAATTTACGTGTAGCACTCCAATAAATCCAATATATGAATTTTTTCCACATGTTCAAATTAATATTATAACATGTAAACATTCCAACATTTCAACAGATTCAATATATGAATTATTCGTATTAACAATTTGATGTTATATCATGCTAATCAGTCCCACATGTCATTTACACCATTTTAATCATTATTAGCATAAGTTTAGGCATTTTAACATGTCATAATTCAATTTGTCATAATGGGTAATGTAACACCCCACATCCATTAATGTCACTCACAAACGGAATGCATTAACTTCTATGGAGTGTTTTAAGTAAGTGTAGAACAGAAAATCACAACAAGATAGATATAACCAGTACTTGAAAATTTAAAACTTTATTTCATTGCAGCGGATAAACCTATATGTTTGATTACATCATCAAAACCATAAACCAAAGTCAAGTACATCATATCCATCTTGATAAAACAAAGTACATAAACTGAAAGACATAATCCCTAACATCAAAATAGCCATAAATAAAGAGAAGCTGAACTTTACTTCTGCGGTCCAAGAAATCTTCTAAAAGCAGTCCAAAATCAAGCTCCACTGGTGCTAGTCCCAACTTGAGCATCTGGGGTGGGGGGTTGGGGGGGGGGAGGGAAAAGATGGAAAAAGGGGGGGTCAGACATAAAGTCTGGCTAGTAAGATAATTCTAACAATATAATTAACAAAGTAACTAGGCTAAGGCATAAGTTGGGAAATAAGGAAATGATCATGAATAAATGAGTATGATAGAGTAAACAAGGAAACAAGATGAACAAAGATATCGTTAAAGCGCACCTAACCTACTAAGATAAATTTACTAAACTACACCAACACTATAGGATAATTGCTATACTGCACCGCCACTAGTATACTGCACTACCACTAGTCACCCTAAGGTTGATCCCGCCTACAACTTAATAATGATATTGGTAGTTTCGTGCACCCCTAGCTGCCTTCAAAGGTGTCGTCTGCCCCTATCTCCACTAGGTGTACCCACTACCCCCAAGCGATCGGCACCCTAACTCGTAGATACCCATGCTGGCCCCACAGTGGGGTGTATCACTCCCCAAAGTGGCAACCCGATACCACCAAGAATGCACGGCTTATACCTACATGATCCAAAAACGTCTTACCTACCAGCCCGGGTCCACACACGCATATGAACCCGTTGGACTTGCGTTGCCACCGCTAACCCGGCTTGGCCTCTTACAGTCAAGCCCAGTATGCGTGTCCCGTCCTCGACTTGGGTCGAGCCCACAAAGATACGTATGGGTTACTGGTTGAAATGGGCCCCATTACTAGACACAAGCTATCCGCCTAAGCTTGGTCCCCTCTAGTACATCCACTTAACCTACTTCTTATTCATGTTTCAATTACATGTTTCAATTTTGGTTAAGTGTTTCTAATCGTATTTCCAAATGCCACCCAAGGCACCACTAGATTCCACATGCCACCCAAGGCACCCACTTAACCCCCTCATGTCCCACTACATGCTTATCTGGTTAAGTGTTTCTTAATTCATTAAGACCGTAACCTCATTAAGACCTCTCACATTAGACTGGCATTTGTGGCAGCTGGATTTGCCGGGCGGGTCCGGACAGTCTTACACCACAAAAGAGCCTAACCTCGTGTCTTTACAATTGTTACATATTTAGTTTATGCCTAAGACCTCTCACATTAGACTGGCATTTGTGGCAGCTGGATTTTCCGGGCGGATCCGGGCAGTCTTACACCACAAAAGAGCCTAACCTCGTGTCCTAGACGATTAATTACTCCTAATTAATCATTCCCCAATTTGAATTACTTTCCCTATTCAAATAATCCATTCCAAATTTAACGACGTCCATAATTGACTCAATTACGTCCGTCCATTTATGGTATGTAAAATCATACCAATTTCACCACAATTTTATTTTATGCCTTTTAAGGCATTTATGCCCATTAAATCTTTTTAATATTATCCCCTTTACCCCACGTAGTACGTTTGTTCGTTTAACATAAAAATATATGTTAGACTCGAATAGTCTAACCCATGAAATAAAAGAAAACATCACAATATATACACATAATTAAAACATAGATCTAACATAGGGGTGAACTTGCATATGTGAATGATGTTCTACATCTAAAACTTGCATAGGCCAAGATTACAACTTGCATAAACAACATATGTCATGGATCCAATCTAAAGGTGTGAACTTGATGAGAAAATGGCCACAAACTTGCATAAACAACATATGTCATAGATCTATATCTAAAGGTGTGAACTTGATGAAATAATGGCCACAAACTTGCATAAACATCATATCCAACTCATAAACTTACATAGGTGATTTATACATCGCAACAATGGTGTAGACTAGTATATAACATGTAAAGTATCATGTAGAATTTAGCATATGTCATAGCCTAACTTCCAATTAAATTCTCACATAAACTAGGTGCCATAGCTATGTAAGGTCACATATAATTCTACCCAAACTTGTATATGGTTCATGTTTGAATCAACATCTAAACTTTCCTACATATGATTTATCATATGAATCAATATAACAAACTAGCATAAGAAACATGATGACTTGATTGTATATAAATTTACAACATGGATGATAGCAACATAACTTTGCATCGTAGATGATAGCATCATAACATAATATCATAGAAATTACAACACAATTCTGCAACATAATTACAACATGCAATCAACAATTCATATCACATCCAAATTATCCGCATTATAACTCAATCCAATTCATTTATTAATTATTTTGTTAAAACTATCGAACTCACAACTCAAAAGCAGTCTTGAGTTCTGAATTCTGATTTCTGGAGTTGAATTAGCGCTCCCTTGAAGAAGATTCGCTGTTAGGGTTGAATAGTTCTGATTTGGTTGTTGTTCTTCCTCTTTAATTTGGTGGCGGCTGCTCTAGGGTTCAAGATAACAGCATGACGACCATAGTTTCAGTTTTAATTCTGATTTAGTTTTTGAGTCTATGGGTCTTTTTATAGAATTTTGAATTAATTTAAGCCGTCGGATGATCTTAGGGTTAATCAAAACCATTCAATCATGATAGGGTGATGAGTCAGCCTTAATGACTCAACAAGGAGTCAGAAAGGACTCAACAACATGGGTCAGCCTGAACCAGAAAGCTGTGCAGGCTTTTGCCTCGGCCTGGGCGCACATGGCAGGTGCGCCAGTGTTAATTTGTACTGACGCACTTCCCTAGTGCGCCAGTGCAATCTTTTTTTTTAGCCACCAAACTTCGTTCGTCCATAACTCTTTCATCCGGTACTCGTTTCCCGCAAACTCGGACTCTATTTCAACCAGAATTCCGAGACGAACACAATGGCGCAACCCCATTCCCTTAATTCTCACGTCTGAGATTAATTATTCTTTATTTTAGTTAATTCGATTATTCAAAAATCCGGGGTGTTACAGGTAATGCTAAACGGTAATATACCATTATCTAAAATAATATGGCTTCAATCCACTCACCTTTATTGCTTTCTCCAAATTTTGGATCTAATCCGTTCTATCATCCATGGTTTTCCTTTCCCATTTAATTTGATTTGAAACCTAATAACTTGCTTCCATGATTCAATAATCTTTTTATTAATGTTTATTATCTCTTTTGGTTCTGGATTCATAATTCTCTTAGGCTAGTATTTTAATTTTCAGAAAAGATTTGAGAAGAGAGAGAGTGTAATGGAAGCGCTCTAGCGTAGCTATCGGATTATGAGATTTAGGGTTAGGTCTTGGGTATTATTTATAAGTGTATGGAGAAACCTGGACCGTCAAATTTGCCCAAAAGCCATTCGAAATGTCAAAATATCAAAAACCCTAATCTGCCAAAAAATTTTGTAGATCGGTAGATAACCCTTTGAGGGGATCGACACTGGGGTCGAATCCCCCTTGAGTGGGTTGACACCCCCTTAGGGGGGTCGATAACCCATGAGGGGAAATCTTTCGCCTTTTGAAAATTTGAATTTTGAACCGATTTACGAATTTCTGGACACATTTTTGAATTACGAAACAAATATATATATATATATATATATATATATATATATATATATATATAAATTCCTCCTACGCATATACAAACTTCGAACCTTAATAACTTCTTCATACGGTGTCCGATTTACGCAAACCAGGTGTCGATTCTGAGCAGAATTTCGAGACGGACACAATGACGCAGTCCATTTTACTTAATTCTAAATATTTAATTAAGTTATTTTTAATTTATTATCTTACACTAAAAATACAGGGTGTTACAATTCACATCCAATAATAGTTATTAACAACCAAATATCATTTAATGGCATCATCAACAAAATTGTTAAGGATATTAACACCTAATACCCAATCAACCCGCTGTTAACTAAGGCACTAAACCTCATTAACACCCTATTTCCATAATTGGAAAAACAAATCCATATTAACACATGTCACAATCCCATGATTATCCATACCACAATCAATACAAGCCAATATCACAATATCACATTGTTTACCAATTATTTCTTCACTTACTAAGTGAACATGTATAATCAATTTCCTCTGTACATGATTAACTGAACCACTACTAACATTATTATTTTAACTTCTTGTTAGCTAGATAATTTACCAATTTAAACATTCAAACCATATCACATAACAACTTATAACCAATTCATTTATTAACTAGTTTAACAAAAATAGTTAACTAAAAATAGGTGTAGAGTTCTCACCATAGCTAACCAACACCATGACTCTTCGTATGTAGGTATTTTCTAAC
Source organism: Allium sativum (assembly GCA_030737875.1). Lineage (NCBI taxonomy): Eukaryota > Viridiplantae > Streptophyta > Magnoliopsida > Asparagales > Amaryllidaceae > Allium > Allium sativum. The sequence goes on from CM060920.1 coordinate 587,534,054, forward strand.
CAAGATCACAACTTTCCCACTCCAAATCACCAACTACTACTTATATATATAGTAATTCTTGAAATTGGAAGAGAAAAAATTCGATTTAAGGGCTTTTAATGGCTAGTGGGGCCCATAGAATAGGGAGGTGGGGTCCACCTGAGGTGCACAAGTTTGTTGGTGCCATATGGGGTGGTGCGTGAGGCGATGGGGTCCGTGGGAGGATTTTATGGTGGTTGAGTTTGGATTTAAAGGGAAAGAAGGTGCCTTTAAGGGTTTTAATGGAAAAGAAGGTGTATTTGGAGCAATGGGGCCCACGTTGAGACGACCCAAACTTCCCCTTATGGAAAGCCCAGATTGAGTTGAGAACACGACATGTCAAAATACAAACAACCGAACATGTTATTGCTATTAAAACAATTACATCAGAGTACAAGAATATACCAGAGATTAAATTACATAGCAGCGAAAAATACACATAAGTGCAATGCGTAGCGCGAAAATAACAACTGACACAACTAAAAAAGATATACGGATACAAAGCTTTCCAAATATAGCTCCAGCAGTAATCCAGGATCCTGGGAAAAGAAATAGCTGCAAACCAAAACTATTATCTGCCCATGTGGAAAATACGGGCACCTAGAGTTTAGGTTAAAACAATAAACACCGAGTCATTCATGGGACTGGTGTGAGAACTAAAACAGTTATTAAATCTTTACTTTAAACCTTGGGAAATCACAGGACCACGCTGTATAGCACGGAATGGGTTTACTCTAAATGAATCTCCGTTTAAAATAAAACAACGCTATGCTTTCGAAAAAATGAAGCTATTATAAGACTTATGTCCCATCACACAATGCAACAAAAGCCAGAGTATAGAGTTTTCCCTTATAATAGCCAAACATGTTTGGTATAATTAAAACAAATCATTTTGATATTACTATAAGTGTATAGTGTCAAAGCCAACTTCAAATTTAAATGTATTAATCATATACCATGAGTGCCACATCCCACTATGTCGCCATATAGGTTTACAACTAAAATTGAAAAGTCACGTATTCAAAATTAGATTTCCATCTATGAGTCGAGGCAAGGGATGTCTCCTCGCTGATTCGGGACAATCAAGCACATGTCTCAGGATCACACCTTTGGGCAACCTTGTGAACGGTAGGGCCGGTCCACACATATTTTAGTGGATTAGTTATTTCTGAAAAATACGTTTTCTGGTCCTACCGGACTTATCACTTGGCCATTAGCGACCAATATAGCAACCAATATCTGAGGCACCTCGCAATCCATCATCCGCATAAGTAAAAATGTATGGGCGCCATCCCAAGACCACTTCTAGCTAGAAAGAAACGCAAGTTCTCACTATGGTCACGATCCCGTTTTTGGCTCATACCAGGTGTGAGGTTCGCTAATTAACACTATACACAAAGCTAATCCGTGCTTTGATCATCAATCACAAGTCTCTTCTTTTCAACAAAAGCCTTGATCCATGCAAATCAACATGCCACACTTTCAATCCATACCATACCACTGATTTCCACTAATATATAACCTCTAAGCTCTTACATCTCAAAGAAGGGTGTTAAGCAAGAGAATAAATTCTTCGCCACCAAACAGATATATATTTAGCATAGATCTGTGAATACAATATAAAGGAATATAGTGTTAGACATACCATCCATGTGCAAGTCCGTTCTGGGTCTGAACGAAACTGGAGGCACCTTATTCCTCATCCAATATGTCCAATACAGGGGAGAGGTCCTCGCAAATCCAGCCGATCTCCAAGTAAATCTGGATGATCACCACTTATTACCTTGTCTTGGGCGTATAGCCAAATAAAGACATCAGTAATCATCCAAACGATGTGAAGATCTCCGGTCTTCAACCACCGTCTTCATCGTCGACTTTTTGTCGTCGTATTAATTATTCAGAATGGGTTAAACCCGGTCTTTCCGAATAACTCGCGTGCTTTATAATTAATAATCAAGTGCTATAAAAATACATCATACGCTCATTCCAATTCGGAATATTCTTTTATTCAAATATTCACAGTTTTAGGTAAAGGTTCCCAGTAATTTATCAAAGACAAATTCTTTAAATTTATTATTTAATCTTCCTTTGGATATCCATTTCAAAAGATTTCATTTTATCTTTTCACAATTCTAAACCAAATTAAGGTTTATCAACTAGTCGGGATTAGTGAACTTTACTGTAGTAATCATTTATTTATTAATCCCAATCCCAACCTATTCATCCCATTGAGAAAAACTGGTAGTACTTCATATCTAACACCCTCAGTGTTATCAGTAAATTTTATTACCGTTTCCCATTCAAATCTAATTAAAGATTTAGCTATCGCCTGGAGTAAAACTGGTGGTACTCCATTCTCGATCGTTTCATGAATTCAATAAATTTAATTATCCCATTCTCATTTTGATCTACTTAAAGATTCATTAAAACTCTAGTTATGTTTTAATCTCAAAAATCATTACTCAATGGTTATCAAATTCTAGGAAATAAATACTCTATATCGCTGTGTTAAAGAACCAAGGTCATTTAAAACATAGTTCATGACAAACCCAAAATCATCTTCCATTAAATATGGAATCCTCATAGAAATCAGATCAATATATAATCGACATAAATTTGCATATCAGACTAATAATATTAATGGAATAATGGAAAAGCCTTTTAAATTCCATATATAGTAATGGTCTTCCTTCACAGAAGCTCATCTCGATTATTACCAAATCAAATTCTATTCAATTCCAATTTAATATATTAAATTGGAAAAACTTTAATTTGTATAATTTCCATTAAATCTTAACAAAAAGATTTATAAATTCCAAATCATATTTTCACTGTTAGTTGGGTTAATGAAAAAACGTTATTTAAAACACTGTTCACAATAAACCCAAAAATCCAATTTCAATTCAATTCCAATTAAATACTAATTAATTGCTAAACTTCTCTAAATCTTATTTAAAAGATTTATTCTTTGCTCATTTGGGTTTAAGAATAGTGTTATTTAAGACACCATTCATGACAAACCCAAAATCCAATTTTGATATTAAATACAAGGCTCTGAATAGAAATTATATTGGCTTATATTCAATATCAAATTCAAAAACCAACAAATATCGTATTCGGAATAACAATATATATATATATATATATATATATATATATCTGCGAAATTCCTCTACAATATCCGTATAATCACGGAATCCAATATCTAAATATTTCATAGATTATTTCCCGTCAAATCCATTCCAATTGATTCATTAGAAAATTCTAGTTATTTTAAAACCCTTTTTTCAGGTCCAATTTATTTATTTAAAAATATTGAATTATTATTCTAGTTAATAACTAGCTCATTTCGATAAAAATATATTTTTACCTTTTAAACTTGGAATTTTTCATCCAAAATCTTTACATTTCATTTATTATGATTTTACATAATTTTTCCATATTATTATAAATTTTATTAAAGCACTTATAGTAGGTTTTCAATAACGGCCACCGAACTACATCCATAACGACCTTTTCTGAATTTGATTTGGAAATATTACCAAATCTAACCATTTGATTTCAAATTTCTTATATTCATTGGAAAGCTCTTTTTGATACGAACCCAACAGTTTTGGGTTTAGGAGAATCCGACAGTCGGATCTCCCATTACATTAATTTGAAGTTAATGGTTGAAATTCGCAAACGGTCACTGTGCGGCGCGTTCTGTTCAGGCCATTCTATATGTAATATATATGTCGTTGATTTCGATTTAAAACGTATTTTATAAAATATTTATAAATTCATTTTTAAATCGATTTTAACTTCATTTTCAGTTTTAAATCAAATTTGAATATTCCATATCATTATAATATTAAAGTGGTAATATTTTCAATATTTCCGATTTTGAAATCAATTCTTTTCGATATTATTTAAAAATGACTAAAATCGATCGACAAACCCGTTTGGGTTAAAAATAGCGTTTCAATACTTAACCCGACTTCATATATATTTATATATTCGTGTCCATCCTAAATCGGGCATCAAAATCATATTTTGATTATTCACAGAATATTATTTTAAAATATTCGTTATTATAAAATATTCTTTATTTCTGAATTGGAATGCGACTCAATCAGTTACCATATAATTTCAGTTATATGGATTTTATACGTCGCATGTATTCAACAATAATGATAAATAATCAACAAATAATCAATTCACATCCAAAGTCAATTTACAACTGTATAAGCATTAAATAAATAAATAATGTTCATCACAGTCTATCGATCAATCGATTGACAAATAATTAAATTCATAGGAGATGTGGATAAATTATCATCCCCGGACCCGTGTAGGGTTTCCAAACAACATCAGTCTATTCAAAATAACCACTAGTTAATTAATTTAACCTGTTCTAATTAGATTTGAATTATTTTTCTGATTTACCAATTTTCACTGTTTAAATTATAAATAAATATTTATAATTTAATTTCAATTTCCACATTAACGTTAACATTATTTTTAATATGTTAATCATCACAACATCACAATCAAAACGCAATACATTCAATTAAATCATCCATGGTCTATGGACGAGGGAGTTGAGCTAACAAGCACCATATACAATTTATAATGATTAAAACTGATAAAACTCTACACTGGCAATTCTATATATTTTTATACATGAATACAATGACATGATAATATGTATTTGAGTGAGAAGGAGTTCTCACTTTGATTGGTTCGAAATCGTTTTAATAATGATTGTTTTTAATAAAATAAAACAGATGTTTAATTTTATCAAATATAAAAATGGCCCCAATTTCAATTCTGGTCTGGTCCATTGTGTAGATATCATCCTCACCATTCCAACGCATCGAAAATCATTGATTTCTATTTTGATTTGGAAAAGATACAAAGTTTTAAACAATTAATTACTTAATTAAGATAATATAATTTAATTAGCAATAATTATTCCTTCTTCTAACTGTTTCACTCAGTAACCCTTCCTGACAACGTCGAACCCGACTTCAATCCCTAGGGTTGCTGACGCATGCTCCAACAAGCTGCCGGATGATGATCAGACCTCGCCATGATGTCCGCCTCAAAGCGCGCTTCCCCCTCCTTGAATAGTGTGAAACTTGGCTTCACCAAACACTTATAAAAGATGTTCGAATTCGATGGGTTTTAGCACAATATCCTCGCGATTCACTCAACTGAATTCGAACAAACCCGTATACATTTGAAGCTAGTGAAAATCTCTTTGATTTTCGTTTTGAATTGGGGTTCTAATTTTGAATGGTTTTGGAGAATTTTCGGATCAAATCGCGATTTCTTCTGGCCATTTATTTCATTGGCGGCGGCTCAGTCAAATTGACAAAGTAGTTGGGGTTTAACAAGAGACACACACACATATATATTATTTTAATTCCAATAATATTTGTTAATCAACCCGAACTCCAAATCAAACCTAATGACTGTCGTACCTAGCCAAATGCTTCCATTTCAGAATAATAGGATATGTTTCGCAAGCCAATTCAACTGTTTCGATCAGTTTTCATCAAAAGTAAAATTTAAATCAACATATATTGAATTTAAACGTACATTGTAATTTACCGGGGCTACATACTAACTCAAAAAATCCGAATAAATTAATCTAGCGATATTTTGACGATACGGTCTGAACGAAAATAATTTCATCGAATTCGGAGACAATTTGGAAAATGGCCCTTTCTACAGTTGATTAAATTCAAATTGAAACTGACAAAACACGTTTAAATTTACCACGCTCACATATTAATTCCAAAATTATGAAAATTGAAACTTGACAATAATTGACATTTCAGATCAAACAAAAGTGGTTTCATCGAAAATGGAGGTCGTTTGCAAAATGACTATTTTTAAGGGCTATATATTATATTAATATATATATAAATTCCATAGCGACTATTCAAAATTTTAAACTGGACATAACTTTCAATTTATATTATGAAATCTGAATTTTTCACATTCATTAGGAAGATATAATTAAACAAATTCAAATATTTCTAGTTTTACTAAAATCTGATTTATTTTGAATTCTATAAATTCAATTGAATTTTGAAACAAAATTTTCAAACTACCTCGCCATTTCAAGTTCATTCTACAATTAAAATAAATTTATACATTCTAACTTCGATTAAATTAAATTTATAGTCATTATTATTTAAAATAAATCATTTTAAATATTCAAAATCCAATAAATAGCTAAAATAAAAAAGTTAACTTTGTTCAGAAATTCCGGGTTGTTATAATCTACCCCACTTAAAATTTTTCGTCCTCGAAAAGGAATGGAGCTAAAAGTTGTTTAATTAACCAACTCAGCTTTCATTCTGGCTTTCACTCTTCAACTTTTCTGTTTTTAAGAATTTTCTAATTTCTCAAAAATTTGGCTAACACCTAAATTTTCGAAAATTTTCACCATAACCTCCTTTGTACAGCCCTATCGGTAAAACCACAACTTGCCTCAAAGGGCCTTCATGAATCAAAAAGAAAAAGAAAACGCTAAGAGGCTTGCCAATCGGCTCGTAAAATCATCAAAACCTAATGAATATAGTAAACATATACCTATTTGTCGAGCGTACAATTTTATTCATGTTCTTAACTTCCATGCTATGACCTGTTCAATATATATGCACATGTACATATATGCAATTCCAATCAATTTTCAGTTTAGTTCAAATTTGACTTGGTTTGGCTAAATTTACCTTCATTTTCATATTGGTTTTGATTTGGTTTAATATTTTTATTTAGTTGAACTAATAATCACACAACACAATCAGCAATCAATTAGTTGATTAGCTTTTCAGTCATATAATTTTAATATACTCAAAAATCACATTTTCAAGGTCAAGTCACCAAAAATAAACTCTAACTAAGTTTCGGTTCTCACACTAGTCCAACGGAATCATATAGATATCCTACTTTCGAAACTCGAACATAAGCACTGATAATGCCATGGTCGTCATTAGAATCATCTTCGGGCGACTAGAGTGTGATTCTATATCTATCCAGTATATTTAAGGCTGTGTATACACATTTGCAAGGCATATATGCAAAATCTTCTTATACCCGATAGTCCAAATTCAATATAAAATAAATATTCAAATACGAATAATAAGATATAATTTTCAAAACTAATTTTTTTTAAATAAATAATACTCTTTGAACTCATTCTAGGGTATTACTAACTTTATCTCTAATGAGTCATTCTTATATGATATTGCTAATCCTATCTTTGATGAATTCTTTCGTTTGGTTCTAATGTGTCTTGTTCTCGTGCTTTGTAAACCAAAGCTCTGATACCATAATGAAACGACCCAAACTTCCCTTTACGAGAAAGCCCGGATTGAGTTGAGAACACGATGCGTCAGAACACAAACAACAGAACATCTTATTCCTATTACAACAATTACATCAGAGTAATAATAATATATAAAAGACTAAATTACATAGCAGTGGAAAATACACATAAGTACAATGTGTAGTGAAAAAATAACAACTGACACAACTGAAAAAGATATACAGATATAAAGCTTTCCGAATATAGTTCCAGCTGTAATCCAGGATCCTAGAAAAAGAAATATCTGCAAACCAAAACTACTAGCTACCCGTATGGAAAATATGGGCATCTAGATTTTAGGTTAAAATAATAAACTCCGATTCAGTCACGGGACTAGTGTGAGAACTAAAACATTTATTAAATCTTTACTTTAAAAGTTGGGAAATCACTAGACCACGCCGTATAACACGGAACGGGTTTACTCAGCATGAATCTCAATTTAAAATAAAATAAAGCTATTCTTTTTGAAAAAAGAAGCTATTATAAGACTCGGGTCCCATCACACAATGCAACACAAGCCGGAGTATAAAGTTTTCCCTTATAATAGCCAAACATGCTTGGTACGATTAAAACAAATCATTTTGATACTATATAAGCGTATAGTGTCAAAGTCAATTTCAAATATAAATGTATCAATCATAGATGGCAGGAGCGCCCCATCCCACTATGTCGCCATATAGGTTAACAACTAAAATCGAAAAGTCATGTATTGGATATTTGATTTCCATCTATGAGTCGAGGCAAGGGATGTTTCCTCACCGATTCGAGAGACCCTAGCACATGTCTCAGGATCACACCTACTAGCAACCTTGTGAACGGTAGGGCCAGTCCACACATACTTTAGTGGATTAATTAGTCCTGAACAATATGTTTCCTGGTCCTATCAGACCTATCACTTGGCCAGTAGCGACCAATACTCGAGGCGCCTCACAATCCATACGTCTGGTCGATCAACACTTATTACCTTGTCTTGGGTGTATAGCCCAATCAAGACATCTGTAATTATCCAAACGATGTGAAGATCTCCGGTCTTCAACCACCATATTCATCGTATTAATTATTCAGAATGGGTTAAACACGGTCTTTCTGAATAACTAGCGGATTTTATAATCAATAATCAAGTGATATAAAACCACATCATACGCCTCATTCCAATTTAGAATATTCTTTTATCTGAATATTCACATTTTTATGGAAAGGTTCCCATTAATTTTATCAAAGATAAATTCTTTAAATTTATTCTTTAATCTTCCTTTGGATATCCATTTCAAAATATTTTATTTTATCTTTTCACAATTCTAAACAAATTAAGGTTTATCAACTAGTCGGGATTAGTGAACTTTGCCGAAGTAATCATTTATTTATTAATCCCAATCCCAACCTATTCATCCCATGGAGCAAAACTGGTAGTACTCCATATCTAATACCCTCGGTGTTATTGGTAAATTTTATTACCATTTCTCATTCAAATCTAATTAAAGATTTAGTTATCTCCTAGAGTAAAACTGGTGGTACTCCGTTCCCAATCATTTCATGAATTCGATAAAATTAATTATCCCATTCTCATTTTAATCTACTTAAAGATTTATTAAAACTCTAGTTCATTTTTAATCTCAAAAATCTTTACTCAATGGTTATTAAAATTCTAGGAAATAAATCTCATCTTTCACTAGATTAAAGAAACAATGTCATTTAAAACACAGCTAATGACAAATCTAAAATCATCTTCCATTAAATATGGAATATTCACAGAAATCAGATCAATATATAATTGAGACGACGCAAACTTCCCCTTATGGGAAAGCCCGGATTGAATTAAGAACATGATGCATTAGAACACAAATATGAGAATATTTCATTGCTATTATAATAATTACATCAAAGTACAAGAATATATCAGAGTTCAAATAAAATACAGCAGAAAATATCAGAGATTTAAATTACAAAACAACGGAAAATATATACATAAGTACAATGCATAGCGGAAAATAACAACTGACACAATTGAAAGATATATACGGATACAAAGCTTCCGAATATAGCTCCAGCTGTAATCCAGGATCATGTGAAGAGAAGTACCTGCGAAAACCAAAACTACTATCTGCCCATGTGGAAATATGGGCACCCAGAGTTTAGGTTAAAAAATTGAACTCCGAGTTAGTCATGGGACTGGTTTGAGTACTAAAACAGTTATTAATCTTTATTTTAAAGTTAGGTAAATCACGGGACCACGCTTTATAACAAGGAACGGGTTTATCCCACATGAACACCAGAAAACAAACAATGTAATGCTAAATAAAGAAAAAAATGAAGCCATTGTCAGACTCTGGTCCCATTTCACAATGCGACGCAAGCAGTAGATAGAGTTTTACCATATAACGGTCAAATATGCTTGGTATGCGAAATTTAGCTTTTATTATAACTATAAGTGAAGAAATCAACTTTAAATATAAAAGTATCAATCCTAGGCGGCATGAGCGCTCCATCCCACTACGTTGCCATATATATAGGTATACAACATAAACCGCAAAGCTCGTATTGAAAAGTTGGATTTCCATCATGATGGTTGTTGATTCGAAAGATCTATCGCGTAGTGCAATACTCCATGCCATATGTCCCAGCTAGAGAAAATATCGTAATGCACATCAACCTTTTTGGGAAATCAAGTATCATCGCGGCTTACGTCCCAGCTAAAGAAAACATCGCTTACTCTATCCTTCCCAGGAATTGGGGGGTGTGCCCTATCCCTTTGAGCGTGGAGCGATCACATCCAGTCCATCTAGGTCGACCGAATCCGTGACAAACCTAAAGGTGTATATCCTCATCTCAAAAGCATACTAACCTGACCATCAGTTCACCATCATACCGGTATGTAAGGCTTGCGAATTAATGCTACACAAAGCTATGCTAATTAAAGCTATGCTTTGTTCATCATCCACAAGCCTCTGCTTTTCAACAAACACATTGATCCATGCATATCAGCCTGTCACATTATCAATCCATACCATACAATTGATTTCTGCCAATAAATAACCTCTAAGCTCGTATGCCTCAGAGAAAGGTGTTAAGCAAGAGAATAAATTCTCCACCACAAAACAGATATACATTTAGCATAGATCAAAGGATATAGCATAAAGGAATACAACGTCATACATACCATCCATTTGCAAGTCCGTTATAGGTGTGAAGGAAACCGGAGGCACCTTATTCCTCGTCCCGTATGTCCAATACAAGAGAGAGGCCCTCGCATATCCGAGCAATCAACAAGTACGTCCGAACGGCAGCCACTATAGCCCCTTCAAGGTAGCTAATCCAATCATGGGCATCAGAAGCAACCCATCCATTCGATGTGAAGATCGTCAGTCTTGCACCGTCTTTAATCTTTTTGACTGTTAGGCGTCGTATCAATTATTCATAATGGGTTAAACCCGGTCTTCCCGAATAACTCATGTATCTTATAATCAAGTGCTATAACAACACATCATACGCTTCATTACAATCCAGAATATTCTTTTATTCGTATTTCTTTATTCTGGAAAGGTTCTCATTAATCTTATCAAAGATTATCGCTTTTAAACACACGGTTTAATCAATTTATTAGGAAATCATTTCAAAAGATTTTATAGTATCTTTTCACAGTTTAAACCAAATTAAGGTTTATCAAACTAGTCGGGATTAACGCTTTATCGAAGTATTCATTCAGTTTATTATCCCATCCCAACCTATTCATCCTGTGGAGTAAAACTGGTAGTACTCCATATCTAACACCACTGTGTTATCGCTAAATTAAATTACCATTTCACATTCAAATCTAAAGGTGATACTCCATTATCGAATACTTCTCAAATTTGGCAAACTTAATTACCACATTAACATTTCAATCTGATTAAAGGTTTATTAAAACTCCACATCGTTTTAATCTCCAAAAATAATTATTTAATGATTATTCAAATTTAGGAAATAAATCCTATCTTTACTGGGTTAAAGAACCAATGTCATTTAAAACATCGTTCATAGTAAACCCAAAATCATCTTCCATCAAAATGGAATCTACACGGAAATCATAACAGCGTATAATCGATATAAATTCCTGTATCAGACTAATAATATAAATGGAATAATGTGACACGCCACGTTTGGTAATGTAACTCGTATAGAATGCATTAAGTTTCTTGAAGTGTTGTAGGTAAATAAGAACATAATATCACAAGACAAATGTAACACCCCGAAATTTTAATGACGCTAAAATGATAAATTAAAGAATAATTAGTGTGAAATACACTATTAACAATGAATTTAAGGAAAACTTAATTAAATATTCAGAATTGAGTAAAATGGACTATGATTTTGCGTCCGTCTTGAAATTCTGGTCAAGATAGACATTTGGTTTGCGTAAACCAGACACCGTATGAAAAAGTCATTAAGGTTTGAAGTTTGTATGCATATAATGAAGATATATATACATATAAATTAAAAACTATTAAACAATCAGCAAACCCAGAAATCCGGTGCGTGAATCGAGGTAGGGCCGACATTTTGAAGTCGACCCCGAGACTCGTTGGGTCGACCCGGGGGTCGATCTAAGGTCGACACACCTGAAGGGGGGTCGACCAAGAGGTCGACCCACCTGAAGGGGGGTCGACCCACCCGTGGCTCAAGAAGCTTCTTTTTCGACGTGGAAGATTCCTATGGCTCCAGATCTAATCCGATGGTCTTGGTTGCTCCTCTACTTCTATATAAAGGATACAAAACCTTGGTTTTGTTCATTGAAAAAAATAGTGATGGCGAAGCTCTGCTGCAATGGAAATTAAAATGGCTCTTCTTCTTCTTCTAAATCAGTTCAAAGAAGATTATACATATTCAAAGGTTGCTACAACTAATTAAACGATGGCTACAACAACTTATTCAACATGTTCTTCACAGCAGATTCACTGTGAGTTCATGTTGCTTTTAGATCTAAATATCTAATTAGTAATCTTGATATATATATATATACACACATATAATAATAATTGGATCTTGAATCTGTGCCTAATCATTTATATTATGACATATTCCATTGATCTGCTCTTATATGTTTATATCGTCACCATGTTAAATCTTGTCATAATATGCCTATTCAGTTTCTGCCTATTTTTATCAGTTTATTAATGATTCGTCATTATGCCTATTCTTGATTCTCTTCTTTCCCGCCTTTCCTTTTTATTTTTATATAGCCAGGCTACCTTTGAGCATAGGCCTGACACTGAAAATGCGAATGTGCGAAATTAGGAATAATTGGGAAAGACACAATTTGGGGCATAATTGATGTTGGAAAATATGGATCCAAATTTGGGCATAAAATTAATATATGAATATGGGTTTGGGGGCATATGTCTAGTTGGATAATATGAATTTAGGCACACATTGGAATATATGTAAATACGGAATTGGGTATAAAATGGACATGTCTAAATATTGATTTGGGACGTAAATTTGAACATATGTGAATATGAAATTTAGGCATAAACTATGTGAAGGTGGATTTGGGTATAACTTGCATTGAAAGGGGTGAATATGGACTTGGGGCATAAGTTGGAAAATATGTAGGTTTGGGTTTGTGCAATATATATATATATATATATATATATATATATATATGCCTTAATTTATGATAAGGGGCATATGGTGCATAATTAAAAGGTGAATTAAAAAGAGGAATAAAGGTCTATAATTTGAATAGTGAATTAGACATAATTCAAATGGGGAAAACATAGAATAATTACCCATAATGACATAGGTAGATTTGAATAAAAATGCAATGTTTAGTAATTACAATTAGGAATTGAAATTGTACGTATGACACGAGGTAAGGTTACATTAGTGGTGGAAGTCTGCCCAGACCTGACCGTCATATCTAGCAGCCACTATTGTTGAACCTAACGTCGGAGGTCTAAGTACGTAAATACGAATCGGGCTAAGACACGAGGTTATACCCAACTGTGGAATAAGACTATCCGGACCCGACTGGCATATCCAGTATCCACACGTTGTAGACCTAATGTGGGAGGTCTAGCCTATTATAACCATAATTGGACATGGTAATGAATTGGACTACTTAACCTAATTTAATCCTTAAGGATTGTACGATTATGAACTTGAGTTAGTGTTAAGTAAAACTGGATGGGTAGTGGGTGGGTTAAGTGAAATAGAGGGGGTGGGTAATATTTACATATAGGCCTACGAACTTAACCCAATAAGGTTATGTAATTAAAGACACGTAGTGGTATAAATAAACGAGGGAAAATATAATAAAGTTATGTAATTAAAGACAGCCTTGTAGGGTAAGCATAACTTGTGGAAATGATAGAATTAGATATGCATAATAGTTTGCTAAGTAAACAACGATAAGTTGTAGTGACGGTACAAATTGAATTTATGATTAAATGAGGAGAGAACGAGGAAAACTTGTAAAATAAATAAGTCATATTTAATCATAAATGGTAAGTGACATGTTAATTAGGAAACATGTAAATTGAGATATACTTAACAATGTATTAAGGAGAACATATTATTGTAATGATGTAACAAAGCAAGAAAATAAAATAGATTGTTGATTACAGACCTTGGGCCACAATCTAGAGAATAACATGTTGTGGGCTTATTAATAAACTTAAATGGATAAATTATACGATTGAAATTAATAAGCAAGAGAAACTTGGTAAATTGGAATAGGAATTCAATATGAATAGGAAATAACCAAGTTAAATAGGAACCTGGTGAGTTAAGGCAAGCGCGTAAAAGATTATTTAAACATAGGATCTAACAACATATTAAAGTGAGGCGCTTGGACCAGTCCACATGTTTGAGGGTGAATAACCCAATGGGGTAGATCATCAAGGTGTTATAAGGGACGCGGGGAGCGCACATTCATCTAATTGTTTGACGGATCCAAAGGACTGGAAGGGGAAGCATGCGGCTTCCTGAAGTACGTAAGGTGCTCCTAGTAGTCCTCTGTGCAGTGACAGATGTCTTAGACTGTACTCGTAGGGGTTCAGTCTGCGCGTAACTACTAGGTGGGTGGGTCTTGACTGCAGATGTAGCTATGTTGTCAGAATGTTGTGACGAGGTGACACAAGGGTGGTTCGACGGTTGCCTCACGAGTAGGTAGAGAGGGTCACGACCAACAAGGATAGAAGACCATCGGACATATGTCATCGGTAGCCAGCGGGATGCGGAAAGACTAGAGCTAACCCCAAGATATCATTTCATCTTTCACTATCGAGGTACGGGGTTGAGGGGAGATGCCACATGGATGTTTAGATTGGTTGTTATTAGGGGCGGTCTCTTATCTCTTGTAGTTTTTACTAGTTGAGGGAGGGGCCGAGGTGGGGCCACGGCCACCATGAAAAACAGACCCTAGGATTATCTGTACATAGAGGTTCATAAAGACGGGCCTATATAGGTATGGATAAGCTCTCGACCGAGTTCCATGCTTCTTATTTAGCCCTACCACGGAATTCGGTTCACATTAGAGGATGTGCGATTGTGGCATCGAGCTACAACTACAGTACATACGTGGAAATGTCTAGATACACTTATATCTGCTTTGGGTGGTGTATCGTAGACTAGAGGGCATTAGTCCAATATTGAATATGATTCGATCGATAGTGGCAATCCATATGCTTACATAGTATAATAACAACATATCTATGCGGAACGTAACATTATTATACATGGATCCGTATGTCACTCCGGCATAGGATGAGGGACTACGTTCGTTTCGGTAGAGACCCTGCGAGTGGGTTACCATGGGATGTATCTCAATATTGAGAAGTATCTACATATATGGTATAAGGTGAATCCATGGGAAAGTAAATGGGTACGATGCACGTATAAGTCTTGAGTGCGATTAACCCAAGTAACCAAACAACCAAGAAAATGTAATGGAACGGGATTGTAGGGATCATTCTACTTCTGATATAATAGTATCTGTGCGTTACAGAGAAATATATTTAAGAAGTGCAGTATATTCTGTCCAAACTTATCTTATTCAGTTCACACTTGTCCTTACTATTGTTATTGTTATCTTGTTCTTCCAGTTTTTATACACCTGCCATGATACTTTAATTTATTTATATTTAAAAGTAATTGGACTCACCAGACTTTATGTCTTACCCTTTTTGTTTCCACTTCTCCCTCTTCCGTCCCACCCCCCCACCCCCCATCCCCCCCCCCCAAAGTTCTTAGGTGGAAGTACTTAGAGTTGATTTGGATTCTTTCATCTTAGCTTGGATTTTGGATATTGATGTACATCTTTGACTTATTGTCAACTCTCTTATGGCTTTGCTTGGGAAATATAGTTTATGCTTTTGTACTCTGATGTTCTTGGCAAGACAGATTATTAAACATGTAACTGGTTATTTTAAAACCTATGATGTAAACTCAGTATTTGGGACCATGATGTTATGATTTAAAAAAAGTTTTTTATTCCGCTGCTATTTTACATGTTTGTCTTGTGCTATTATATTCTTATTTACCTATAATGCTTCACGAAACTTAATGCATTCCCTTAGTGAGTGACATTAATTGACGTGGGGTGTCACAACGAACATGTAAAATAGTAGCTGAATTAAAATCTTTATTTAAATCAAAACACCATGGTCCCAAATAATGAGTTTACATCATAAGTTTGAATTAACCAATTACTTTAATAATCTGTCTTGCCAAAAATATCAGAGTACAAAAGCATAAAACCATATTTCCTATGTGAAGCAATAAGAAGTCAAAGCGGTACACCAATATCCAAAATCCAAGCTAAGCTGAAAGAATCCAAATCAACTCTAAGCTTTTCCACCTTGAGAACCTGGGGGGGGGGGGGACAGAAGAGAGAGAAGAGGAAACAAAAAGGGTCAGACATAAAGTCTGGCGAGTCTAGTTACTTTTAAATATAAATAAATAAAAGTATCATCCCAGGTATATAAAAACTGAAAGAACAAGATAACAATAACGGGGACAAGTGTGAACTGAGCAAGCTAAGTTTGAACAGAAAATACTGTGCTTCTTGAATACGCTCCTCTGCACCGCACCAATACTAGTATCTCTGAAACAGAATGATACCTACAAATACCGTTCCATTACATTTTCTTGATTTTTAGGTTAGTTGGATTAACAGCACTCAACGCTTATACACACGTCGTACCCATTTACTTCCTAGTGGATTGACCTAATATGGTATATATGTAGCTACCTCTCAATGCTGAGGTACACCCTATGGTATCCCACTCGCACGGTCTCTCTCGTAATACCATAGAAAAGTACGCAGTTCCTCATCTTACGCCGGAGTGACGTAGGGATCTCTAAATAGCAATGTTACATACCGCATATATCTGTCATTACTAAGCTACATAAACATACGGACTGCCACCATCTATTGAATTGGATTTCATTCCAGATTAATGCCCTCAAGTCTACGATACATCACCCAGAGTAGTCATGTATGTATCTAGACTGTCCCATGTATGTACTGTAATTGTAGCTCGATGCCTCAATCGCACGTCCTCTAATGTGCACTGAGTTCCATGGAAGGGCGATACAAGAAACACGGAACTTGGTCAGGAGCTTTTCCATATCTGTACAGTCCCGTCTTTAAGAGCCTCTATAGATATTCGTAGGGTCTTTTTTCACAGTGGCTATGGCCCCACCTCGGTCCCTCCCTCAACTATTAAAGACTACAAGAGCTAAACGACTACCCTTAAAGAAAACAATCTAAACATAAATTTGGCGTCTTCCCTCAACCATCGTACCCCGATAGTGAAGGGTGAATGGTCTATTGGTTTTAGCTCTAGTCGTTCTGCATCTAACTATTAACCGATGATGGGTATCCGACGATCCATTATCCTTGTTGATCGTGACCCCTCGCGTCATCGTTGAAGCAACCGCCGAAACACACTAGTGTCCCAGCGTTATAGCATTCTAACTGCATACCTTCTTCTGCAGTCAAGGCCGACCCACCTAGTAGTTATGCGCAGACCCAACCGCTGCGAGCACAGCCTAAAACATCTATCACCACACAGAGGACGACTAGGAGCACCTTACGCACCTCAGGAAGCCGCGTGCTTCCCCTTCCAGTCCTTCCGAGCCGTCAGAACAATCATACGAATGTGCGCTCCCCCTCGTGCCTTATAACACCACGATGATCTATCCCGTTGGGTTGTTCACCCTTAAACTTGTGGACTGGTCCAAGCGCCTCACTTTAATATGTTGTTAGACCCTATGTCTTAACATTCTTTTACGCTCATGCCTTACTCATCATGTTTTTATTCAACTTGGTTATTCTCATTCATATTGAATTCTTAATTAAGTTACCAAGTTCCTTTTGCATATTAATTTCAGTTATATGACTCAACCCATTTAAGTTTGTTAATAAGCCCACAACATGTTATTCTTTAGATTGTGGTCTAAGGTCTGTGATCCACAATCCCTTTATATTCTCGTTTAGTTACCATAACATGTTCTACTTAGCAGGGTATTATGCATATCTAAATTCTGTCATTTCTACAAGTTATGTTTACCCTCAAAAAGATGTCTTTAATTGCGAAACTTTATTATTTCTACCAGTTATGTGTACCACTAGGTGTCTTTAAATACATAACCTTATCAGGTTAGGTTTATGGGCCTATATGTAAATATTACCCACCCCATCGGATATACTTAACCCACCTACTGTTCAACTGATTTTACTTAACCCCAACTTTAGTTGATATACATACAATCCTTATGTATTCAACTAGGTTAAGTATTAAAGATTTATTACAAAATTTTCATTTATGGCTACAGTATGCTAGACTTCCCGCATTAAGCCTGCCATTTATGGATGCTGGATATGCCGGGCGGGTCTGGGTAGACTTATTCCACAAATTGGGCTTAACCTCATTTCTAAGCACGTCTCGTAATTATACATTTAGACCTCTCATATTAGATTCAACACTTGCGGTCGCTGGATATGCCAGTCGGTTCTGGGTAGATTTCCATAGCAGGCGCAATCTAACCTCATGTCGCAAGTGTAGTTACAGTTTCTAATTGCTGTAATCCTAGGCATTTCATTATTATCCAATTTTACCTATGTCCTTATAGGTGCTCATGCCTTTTTAATTATATGCCCAAGTCATTATTCAAATTATAGACTTTTAATCACCTTTTCAATTCATCTTTTAACTATGCACCATATGCTCTTTTTACCTTGTCATAAATCAAGGCACACACACACATACATACATATACATATATATATATATATACATATATATATATATATATATATATATATATATATATATATTGCACAAACTCAAATCCACATATTTTCCAATTTATGCCTTAAGTCCATATTCACCCATTTCAATATAAGTTATACCCAAATCCATATTCACATATCTTCCAATGTATGCCTAAAATTCATATTCACATATGTTCCAATTTAAGGCCTAAATTAATATTTACACATGTCTCTATTTATGCCTAAATTCGTGTTTACACATTTTCCAATGTGTGCCTAAAGTTCATATTTAAATTATCCAGCACGATAAACGCCCCCAAACCCACATTCGTATATTTCCAAATTTTATGCCTGAATTTAGATCCATATTTTCCAATACCAATTATGCCCTAAATTATGTCTTTCCCAATCGTTCCTAATTTCATATGTTCGTATATTTCAGCATTCGGCCTAGGCTCGAAGGTAGCCTGGCTATATAAAAAATAAAAAAGGGAAAAGAGGGAGAGAAGAGAATCAAGAATTGGCATAATAGCGAATCAATAATAAACTAATAGAAATAGGCATAAAACTGAATAGGCATATTATGGCAAGATTTGACATGGTGACGATA
Organism: Allium sativum; assembly: GCA_030737875.1. Classification (NCBI taxonomy): domain Eukaryota; kingdom Viridiplantae; phylum Streptophyta; class Magnoliopsida; order Asparagales; family Amaryllidaceae; genus Allium; species Allium sativum. The sequence continues at coordinate 587,553,302 of CM060920.1, forward strand.
TGAACATATAAAGGCAGATCTGATAATTATGTCATAACAGAACTTGTTTAGGAATATATCCAATATCCAATTTTTATATACATTTTATGATTTCCAATTAAATATTTAGATCTTAAAATAACATGAACTCACAGTGAATAGATCTATGGAAATGGATCCAAATTACTGCGAACAACACGTTAAATTTGTTGTAGTAGCGGTCGTTGAATTTGTATAATCTTTGATGAATTGGATCTATCGAAGAAAAGGCCATTAAATTTACGTTGCAGCAGAGCTCTGCCATCACCACCATTTTTTTAGATGAATAAAACCTAGGTATAGGGTCCTTTTTATTGCCTAGAACCAACGAACCTAGCATGAACAAGTCCACTTTCGAAATCTGAATTCTGCCCAGATACGAGGGTGGGTCACCCCTATTCATGGGTGTCGACCCCTTGTTCGATCCCGGGGTCGACCCCCAAGAGCCAGGGTCGACACCGAGGTCGACCAATAAGGTCTCGGGTTGACCGCAAACGGTCGGCCCTATCCCTGTTTGCGCGCCGAATTTTCTAGACTGAATTTTTTAAATTTTGTTTTAATTTATATATATATATATATATTCTCTTTATATGCATTCAAACTTCAAACCTTAATAACTTCTTCATACAAAGTCCGTTTTATGCAAACTTGGTGTCTATCTTGACCAGAATTCCGAGATGGACGTAATGGCTTGGTTCGTTTCACTTCATTCAAAATATTTAATTAAGTTTTCCTTAATTCATTGTTAGTAGTGTATTTCCAATTAATTATTCTTTAATTCATCATCTTTAGTGTCGTTAAAATTACGGGGTGTTACATTCTCCTCTACTGAAAGGTTTTATTCTATGAAATCTCTAGGTTAAGAAGAACGTATATCCTAACATCTAATAATCATACATTAATATAGCAACACAGGCAACCATTGCCCTTAAGGAATTTCAAATGCTTTTACGAACGTATGCAATAGTGTGTGTATATGTCCGTAAACTAATGCAAAAGATCTGGTGGTCTACTGATTTAGTTGACCTCCTTATTGCAATGTATGTTTGTGCCATGCAACAAAAATGTAAGCAAATCGTCCTAATCCGTATAAGTTCTATTTGTGCCCACAATCATCCGTCCAAATGCAACATCAATGTGACGATACATCCATTTTCATCCATAACAATTTAAAATGTACACGCATCCATGTGCAACATGTAAGTGATTGAGCCGATCAGTGCCTATTCCGTGTGTATATGCATCCACGAGCAATCACTAGAAAATACTTGCATCGATCAAACATAACATGCCTCAAACATATGTTTACATTCATTAGTTCTCTACCTAAAGACTCGATCGATAGGAGATATTCAAACGATAGATACAAGTATTAATTCGAAGCTTGGAAAAAGAAGTTAAGAACATATTCTCGAAAAGGAAAGGATATGAAGTGCGAATCTTGTCTTCATCCTCCCAAGTAGCGTTCTGGCGGCCCTTTCCCCATTGCACTCTTATAGCTTCACTTCTCTGTTGCCAAATTCCTAACCTCCGATCCAAGTATTTAAGTCGGAACTTGTAACAACCTGTATTTCGATAACATGTTAAGACGAGAATCAAGGAAGAATTTAATTTTAATTCTGAATCAAGTAAAACGGGCTTTTCCATTGCGTTCATCTCGGAAAATACGCGAAATAGAGTCTGAGTTTTCAAGAATCGAAGTCCGTATGACCAAGTTATGGTCCGACGAAGTTTTCAGAAAATTCAAGTTCAAAAACGAGTTCTAATTTCGAAAATTTGGGCTAGAAGGGTAGGCGGGAAAATTCCCGCCAGCCACCACAAGTCGACAGCCCTGTCGACTTGGGAATCGACATGGCATGAACCGAGTCGACAGCCCTGTCGACTTGGGTGTCGACTTATGGTGGCCGGGCAGTTTTGCCTGGTGCACCTGTTTTCTGTTTTGGCTAGGTTTTTGGGCCTGGTTCGAAATCTGATGGTTCAGGTTGATCCTAGGGTTAATCCTAAGGTCCTAATCACTCCTAATCTCTATAAATAAGCCCCTAACCTACCCCTAAATCCTCATTATTCATTCATGCAACTAAACTATGGCAAAATTATTACTCTCATGGCCTCCACTCTCATTCTAAAATTCCTAAGTAAATTCCTATGAGAGATTCATGTTCATTTAAGTGTTTTCAAGCATGAATGGATGTTGTTAGCTTGCATTCAAGTCAAGTTGCAACATTTCTATTTCAAAGCAAGGGTTTTATTGATTTGGAGCTTTCATATTGGGTTTATTTGATTGCATAAGAGCTTCGTCTCAATCTTTGTTTTGCATTTCGATTTGTGCCTTCATAGCAATGTAAGCCCTTTCCCTACTCTTAGATATTAACTATGAAGTTAAATGTTCATGTTGCAAGTTTGGGTTTGATCATTAAGTATGATACATGCTATCATGTCATGCAAGTTTATGAAGTCATTATCTTGATCTTATGGGCTAAAAGCTACAACCTTTATGTTGAAATGTTGCATTATGCAACATGAGAACCCTCATAACCTTTATGTCAACTTGCATATGAAGTCATAACCCTTATATGATGATATATGCGAGTTACTAGTCATCATTCCATGTCTTTTGTCACCATGATTCGCTTATGTGCCAAGTTTGGGTTTATGCATGTTTTTGAGGCTTAAGAATGTAACATGCAAGTTAATGAACACATTTGTGCCTCATTTGCCACCATGATTAACTTGTGGCTTAATATCCATTTTTGTCATGTCTTTGCCAAGTCTCTTCTTTTAATCCATTACGCTGTTGCGAACGTATATGCGAGTTTAAAAGCGTTGGGTTATGTTATGGGTAATTTCTAATGACATGAAAATATAACTTAAAAACATGACTTGAAATATAACATGGAAGTTGACATGTAAGTATGCTTGAAAATATGAAATTGGGAATTTACCTATTAAGCTAGGTCTACCTATACTATGGAATTGGGAATTTACCTATTGAGTTAGGTCTACCCATATTCTTAAGAAAACTTGAATATGAACATGACACTAGACTAAACATGAAAGTGACCAACTCGAGGTTGGGTTGAGTTTGCAACATAAAGCTACCCGGAACCGACCGGCCTAACTAGTAGTTGCAAACAATAGGACCCAATGTGAGAAGTTGGTCATGTTGTGCTTGAACCCGAGGTTAGACCAAGTTGTGGTGTAAAGCTACCCGGAACCGACCGGCTTAACTAGTAACCACAACAAAGTCTAATGTGAGAGGTTGAGGTGCATTAAGTAATTAATGCCACATGATAAGGTTAAGTAAGTTTCCTTAATGACACTTAACCGTATAATACAGTTAATGGATGGGGTTAAGTTAACTTAGACTTAACTAATCTAAACATGGAAATCGGATGGTGTTAAGTTAGCCTAGACTTAATTAATCCAACTTGGTAGTTTAAGGGGGTTAAGTTAAACACTTAACTAATCTAACACGATAATTTGATGTGGTTAAGTGACCTATACTTAACCGATCTAACTCGTTAATTTGATGTGGTTAAGTTAACCAATACTTAACCAATATAACGTGAAAACATGACAAGGCTAAGTCACGAATCACTTGAATACACTTGACCGATTTGACTAAGTAAATTGATAGGGTCAAGTTAATATATACTTAACCAATCTAGAATGATAATTGGACGAGATTAAGTTGTGAATTGCTTAATATACTTAACCAACTTGACACATGGTTTGTAGGGTTAAGTCTTGAACTTGGATACTTAGCAAATTTTGACATGATTTGTAGACGGATTAAGTCATGAACTTAAGTGACACTTAATCCATTATATAAACCCTAGTTCAGAGAATTAGGTGGATAACCGTAATTAACAAGAATAACGGGAATAAGCTAAGTGGTAAACCTTAGTTGGAGAATAGCTAAGTAATAATTCTTATTCAAGGAATTTTGGACCAGTTCATAGATTGGATGAGTAACCCGATACAGTAGGTCATCGTTTAAGCACACGAGTAGGAGCAAGTTATCTGATTTAGATAAAGGCTCCAGCGAACTGGGTAACGAAGCAGCGGCTTCGGAGAACGTGAGGATATTCTTGGTATCCCTCTGTGAGCTGCCAGGTGATCGCACTAGGCTCATGAGAGGTTAAGGTATGCGTTAGAAGAACCAAGAGTATGCCTTGGTTGCTATACGAGCGACCCAAAAGACGGGGATGGATAGGGGATAGTCGATGATACACGGTAGTGCCCTAGATAGCATTTCGTCAGGCTACCTACCATCTTTGGTCAAGCGTGTACGTACGGAAAGGCAGAGAACACCCAAAAGACCATAATTGCTATCTAATTATGGTTGCGGTAAGGCTAGGATTGTGGGTTGGCCAGTAGTGTGTTCTCGTACAGGATTTATCCTGTCTTGTCTTTCACTAGTTGAGGGAGTGGTCACGTGGGACCATAGCTATGTATAGGAAAAACAGACCTTAGCATCTGCATCGGCAGATAAATCGAAAGCTCCCGACCGAGTCCTGTATTTCTTGATCTGCCCTGTGACAGGACTCGGATGGCACGATGTGATACATGTGCATACAGTCATGGAAAAACGATTCACGATGAATGCGTGGGAAAAAGGGCGCGGTTGACGGTTAGCGTAATTCCTAGTGGCCCTGGGTGGTTGAACCCAAACAGAAATACGAAAACGTGCAATAGGTAAGCATAATCACTAGTGGTCCTAGGTGGCATAAGTCCTAGTTGCACAAACGATGATTCATGTTGGGAAAGCCTAGCTAGGTCTAGGGTAACAGTCCAAACGAGCTTAAGGATCATGGAATTACATTGGAGTAGTATAGAACCTCATGGGAAAGCCCGTACGGTCTACGGCAAGGAACTGAACATTTACATGGAAAGAAACATACGAGTTGAGTAACCTATAAATGCGATATATTAGGTTGACATGAACCATTACACGACTTTTGAGTAAGGGTCATTCATGGTTAACACATGATATGGTGGGGATACTAGTATGGTAGGTGCAGAGCTAAAATACAGGATAGATACCATGGGACGTTATACGTGATAGATATCTTGGGGATATTATACTTGATAGGAACCTGACGATGGGATACCTTGTTTTATCTTGACATCGTAATTTATCATGACACCTTAGTTTATCTGAGTTCAGTAGTTCATCCTGTTATTTTGATTTAGCTTATCTATCTTGTCATCATGCTTATGTTCATCTCAGTTTCTCATGTCAGTTAACTTTACTAGTTTTTATGCTGATAGTAGATAGGGCTTACTCAGTCTTTTTGACTGACCCGTTTTATTTCGCTTCTTGTCTTCCGTTTCCCCCCCCCAGGTTACAGGGAGGAAATACTGTTGTTTAATTCGGACTTCTTCTGCTTGAAGGTCATCATGGATGGCTTGGACTTTTCTTGGCTATGGCTACTTTACTGTTTTGCTTGGGGAATAATTTTCGAAAATGTCTTTATGCTTATTTACTATTGCAAGACAGGTTTTGATGTACTCTGATGTAAAAGGCTTTAGACCTTATTTGTTCATGTTATGAAAGTTTGATTTTACTTCCGCTATTTTATATGTTTTGTCTTGTGATATTTCTGTGCATGTTTACCAATAATGCCCCTCTAAAGCTAGTGCATTCCCTTGCGAGTGACCCTAGCGGAGGCGGGGTGTTACACGTGGTATCAGAGCAGAAGGTTACCAGACTGGGCAAAAGTTTTTAAAGACCTTCTGAAAACTATTTGAAAATCGTTTACAAAGAAGCATTTTTCAAGAAAATTTTCTTTTAAAATAAAAAGGCTATTCCCCAAAGGCCATTAGCACTATCCTTGTTTCCTTAATTGAATCTCTTTTCCTTTCATTCCTCCATCTGTAGTCACAGTGGTTTTAACTGCGACTAGTCTTTTCTATCTACGAAAGTGCTTTCCATACGATGGACGTGGTTCTCGAGAGACCAGTGGCCGCGTTATAAGAAAGGATAGTGAGAAAGAGGATAAAGGATACGAGCTTAAGGATGAGCAACTTGTTGGTATGGCTTAGTCCTCAAAGGAGGGAGAAAGATGAACAATGAAACCCATGACGAGAGAGTACCTTTGGCATGGTAAAACGGGGCGGATAGTTAAGTATTATTGGACAAGGACAAGATCATCGGGAGGGCAATAGTATGCTCTCATTTCTAGGGTACCTCGGAAGGAGGGTAACGATCTTGTTAAAGGTTTAGCTTTTCTTCTCTATCATCCCGTTAGGACTTCGTTTTTCGTATCATTTAAGTCTGCTTCGATAGTTGAGTCTCTGCACCTTAAGTACTAGCGTAATAGAGAATCCCATTTTTGTCTCAAAGTCCTATTGGAGAATCGGTCCATTTATACATGACTTGTTTGGATTTGAGAATGTCTATGCCAAGTGTTGAGTTTGGAAATAATGCTTATGTTTATAAGCTATGGATGGATTCTAGGGATGAAGTGGTTATCCAGTAGGGGGTGCCACTCTCGGTTTTGATAGGAGGGTAGTTAGACCTTTTGACTAGCCTTGGTAATACCGTCGAAGTATCGTGTAACCTTTCTGAGGTTCTGTCATGACTAGTTACTTAGAATCCCTTGATGCCTTTATTGGAAATTTGAAGCCCGATCGAGTGGTGTTCGCCGATAAGACGGATGGTTTACTTCATTTATGCATGGGTTATAGAGATCACCCTAGTAAGTGCGCTTGATAACCTGGTTGACATCTGTTTACTTTCAAGAGAAGGTTCTTCTACATGGAATACCTTATAGCATATAAACGAGATCCAAGATTCACTAGTGAATTTTGGAAAGCTTGCATGAGATCATGAGTACGCAGTCATGTTTGCGCCAAGTATTCTAGAAAAAGGATAAGTGCAAGTGGAACGAGAGGCGACGAAGAAATGAGTTCCAGCTCATGTTATGGAAACAGGAAATAAGAAGCTACGAAATCGCGAAGTTAAAAGACGGTCAAGGCACAATGGAATTAAGCTCAAGGAAATACGACTTTGATGGTCAAAGACTAGATACGCGCATGATATCTCTTTTTGGGAGTATATCCTTGATCCCTGTTTTCTGTAGAGCTTACTTGTAGGCTATCTTTTGTGGACATCCTCTCGGTCCTATTTTCTGTTACAAACCCCGTAAGGAGTTTGTCTTGTTTATCTTCTCGACCCTGTTTCAGGGAATCCTAGGTAGAACCCTATGGATGTAAACATGTATTTGAAACATATTATGATTGATATGGTTGCAAGTGGTTGCAAGTGGTTGCTCGTGGATGCGCGAATACACATTAGATACTAGCTCGACTCGGTCACATTTCATATTGCATATGCACGAGTATTTATACTTGTTTATGGATGAAATCGAATGTATTATCATGCGGTTGTTGCATATGAATGAATGATTGTGCACGCATATAGTATCTATATGACTAGGACTATTTGCATACATGTTGGATTCATGGCACTATACATATTTTGCATTAGAAAGATTATTCAGGCCTGATCATTAGCATTAGCTAAGGAACATGTACACACACGTTTTGCATATATTCATACAGCATTAGAAATCATCTAAGGACAATGGTTGCTTGTGGATGATGTTTTGAGTAGATGAATGATGGATGGTAGGATATGTTCTTCCTAACTTGGAGATTTCGGGGACGAAATCCTAAAAGGTGGGGAGAATGTAACAACCCGTATTTCGATAACATGTTAAGACGAGAATCAAGGCAGAATTTAATTTTAAATTCTGAATCAAGTAAAACGGGCTATGCCATTGCGTTTGTCTCGGAAAAATACGCGAAATAGAGTCTGAGTTTTCGAGAATCGGAGTCCGTATGACCAAGTTATGGTCCGACGAAGTTTTCAGAAAATTCAAGTTCAAAAACGAGTTCTAATTTCGAAAATTTGGGCTAGAAGGCTAGGTGGGAAAATTCCCGCCAGCCACCCCAAGTCGACAGCCCTGTCGACTTGGGAGTCGACATGGCATGACCCGAGTCGACAGCCCTGTCGACTTGGGTGTCGACTTATGGTGGCCGGGCAGTTTTGCCTGGTGCACCTGTTTTCTGTTTTGGCTAGGTTTTTGGGCCTGGTTCGAAATCTGATGGTTCAGGTTGATCCTAGGGTTAATCCTAAGGTCCTAATCACTCCTAATCTCTATAAATAAGCCCCTAACCTACCCCTAAATCCTCATTATTCATTTATGCAACTAAACTATGGCAAAATTATTACTCTCATGGCCTCCACTCTCATTCTAAAATTCCTAAGTAAATTCCTATGAGAGATTCATGTTCATTCAAGTGTTTTCAAGCATGAATGGATGTTGTTAGCTTTCATTCAAGTCAAGTTGCAACATTTCTATTTCAAAGCAAGGGTTTTATTGATTTGGAGCTTTCATATTGGGTTTATTTGATTACATAAGAGCTTCGTCTCAATCTTTGTTTTGCATTTCGATTTGTGCCTTCATAGCAATGTAAGCCCTTTCCCTACTCTTAGATATTAACTATGAAGCTAAATGTTCATGTTGCAAGTTTGGGTTTGATCATTAAGTATGATACATGCTATCATGTCATGCAAGTTTATGAAGTCATTATCTTGATCTTGTGGGCTAAAAGCTACAACCTTTATGTTGAAATGTTGCATTATGCAACATGAGAACCCTCATAACCTTTATGTCAACTTGCATATGAAGTCATAACCCTTATATGATGATATATGCGAGTTACTAGTCATCATTCCATGTCTTTTGTCACCATGATTCGCTTATGTGCCAAGTTTGGGTTTATGCATGTTTTTGAGGCTTAAGAATGTAACATGCAAGTTAATGAACACATTTGTGCCTCATTTGCCACCATGATTAACTTGTGGCTTAATATCCATTTTTGTCATGTCTTTGCCAAGTCTCTTCTTTTAATCCATTACATTGTTGCGAACGTATATGCGAGTTTAAAAGCGTTGGGTTATGTTATGGGTAATTTCTAATGACATGAAAATATAACTTAAAAACATGACTTGAAATATAACATGGAAGTTGACATGTAAGTATGCTTGAAAATATGAAATTGGGAATTTACCTATTAAGTTAGGTCTACCCATACTATGGAATTGGGAATTTACCTATTGAGTTAGGTCTACCCATATTCTTAAGAAAACTTGAATATGAACATGACACTAGACTAAACATGAAAGTGACCAACTCGAGGTTGGGTTGAGTTTGCAACATAAAGCTACCCGGAACCGACCGGCCTAACTAGTAGTTGCAAACAATAGGACCCAATGTGAGAAGTTGGTCATGTTGTGCTTGAACCCGAGGTTAGACCAAGTTGTGGTGTAAAGCTACCCGGAACCGACCGGCTTAACTAGTAACCACAACAAAGTCTAATATGAGAGGTTGAGGTGCATTAAGTAATTAATGCCACATGATAAGGTTAAGTAAGTTTCCTTAATGACACTTAACCGTATAATACAGTTAATGGATGGGGTTAAGTTAACTTAGACTTAACTAATCTAAACATGGAAATCGGATGGGGTTAAGTTAGCCTAGACTTAATTAATCCAACTTGGTAGTTTAAGGGGGTTAAGTTAAACACTTAACTAATCTAACACGATAATTTGATGTGGTTAAGTGACGTATACTTAACCAATCTAACTCGTTAATTTGATGTGGTTAAGTTAACCAATACTTAACCAATATAACGTGAAAACATGATAAGACTAAGTCACGAATCGCTTGAATACACTTGACCGATCTGACTAAGTAAATTGATAGGGTCAAGTTAATATATACTTAACCAATCTAGAATGATAATTGGACAAGATTAAGTCGTGAATTGCTTAATATACTTAACCAACTTGACACATGGTTTGTAGGGTTATGTCTTGAACTTGGATTCTTAGCCAATTTTGACATGATTTGTAGACGGATTAAGTCATGAACTTAAGTGACACTTAATCCATTATATAAACCCTAGTTCAGAGAATTAGGTGGATAACCGTAATTAACAAGAATAACGGGAATAAGCTAAGTGGTAAAACTTAGTTGGAGAATAGCTAAGTAATAATTCTTAGTCAAGGAATTTTGGACCAGTTCATAGATTGGATGAGTAACCCGATACGGTAGGTCATCGTTTAAGCACACGAGTAGGAGCAAGTTATCTGATTTAGATAAAGGCTCCAGCGAACTGGGTAACGAAGCAGCGGCTTCGGGGAACTTGAGGATATTCTTGGTATCCCTCTGTGAGCCGCCAGGTGATCGCACTAGGCTCATGAGAGGTTAAGGTCTGCGTTAGAAGAACCAAGAGTATGCCTTGGTTGTTATACGAGCGACCCAAAAGACGGGGATGGATAGGGGATAGTCGACGATACACGGTAGTGCCCTAGATAGCATTTCGTCAGGCTACCTACCATCTTTGGTCAAGCGTGTACGTACGGAAAGGCAGAGAACACCCAAAAGACCATAATTGCTATCTAATTATGGTTGCGGTAAGGCTAGGATTGTGGGTTGGCCAGTAGTGTGTTCTCATACAGGATTTATCCTGTCTTGTCTTTCACTAGTTGAGGGAGTGGTCTCGTGGGACCATAGCCACGTATAGGAAAAACAGACCTTAGCATCTGCATCGGCAGATAAATCGAAAGCTCCCGACCGAGTCCTGTATTTCTTGATCTGCCCTGTGACAGGACTCGTATGGCACGATGTGATACATGTGCATACAGTCATGGAAAAACGATTCACGATGAATGCGTGGGAAAAAGGGAGCGGTTGACGGTTAGCGTAATTCCTAGTGGCCCTGGGTGGTTGAACCCAAACCGAAATACGAAGACGTGCAATAGGTAAGCATAATCACTAGTCGTCCTAGGTGGCATAAGTCCTAGTTGCACAAACGATGATTCATGTTGGGAAAGCCTAGCTAGGTCTAGGGTAACAGTCCAAACGAGCTTAAGGATCATGGAATTACATTGGAGTAGTATAGAACCTCATGGGAAAGCCCGTACGGTCTACGGCAAGGAACTGAAAATTTACATGGAAAGAAACATACGAGTTGAGTAACCTATAAATGCGATATATTAGGTTGACATGAACCATTACACGACTTTTGAGTAAGGGTCATTCATGGTTAACACATGATACGGTGGGGATACTAGTATGGAAGGTGCAGAGCTAAAATACAGGATAGATACCATGGGACGTTCTACGTGATAGATATCTTGGGGATATTATACTTGATAGGAACCTGACGATGGGATACCTTGTTTTATCTTGACATCGTAATTTATCATGACACCTTAGTTTATCTGAGTTCAGTAGTTCATCCTGTTATTTTGATTTAGCTTATCTATCTTGTCATCATGCTTATGTTAATCTCAGTTTCTCATGTCAATTAACTTTACTAGTTTTTATGCTGATAGTAGATAGGGCTTACTCAGTCTTTTTGACTGACCCGTTTTGTTTCGCTTCTTGTCTTCCGTTTCCCCCCCCCCCCCCAGGTTATAGGGAGGAAATACTGTTGTTTAATTTGGACTTCTTCTGCTTGAAGGTCATCATGGATGGCTTGGACTTTTCTTGGCTATGGCTACTTTACTGTTTTGCTTGGGGAATAATTTTCGAAAATGTCTTTATGCTTCTTTACTATTGCAAGACAGGTTTTGATGTACTCTGATGTAAAAGGCTTTAGACCTTATTTATTCATGTTATGAAAGTTTGATTTTACTTCCGCTATTTTATATGTTCTGTCTTGTGATATTTTTGTGCATGTTTACCAATAATGCCCCTCTAAAGCTAGTGCATTCCCTTGCGAGTGACCCTAGCGGAGGCGGGGTGTTACAGAACTCTTCCATTCATTGCTTCCTTCTCTACTTTCACTTCCTCTCGCAAGTTTTTCCCCACTACCTCGAACACTATACATTTTATCGCCTCTTGAATTAATAGTCATCTTAGAATGATGGGCTTCCTCAAGGGCTGTCTTCAATAGGTTTCCCATTCCGATATAATTCCCTTATCAAACCTTTTCTCAAGTAGCTCCCCTTCTTGATTGTGAAGTTCCCTCTTTTCTTTCAGGAGTCACATGTTACACCGGTAATGCAACTGGATTTGCATTATCCACCAAGTGTATGAGGAAACCAATCTTGTGCCTCGTGGGTAAACCCCGAACCCCATCAAAACATCAGGATACTCACAACTATTGGTACAGATCGAAAATCTTCGATAGATATACCAAGAGGTTTTAGAAGACTAGGCATGAAAGACCCTCTTGGGTCATAAGAAATGTCGAGAGTCTTTCCATGCGAAGTCAAAAGTCTAACGACCCTCCTCTCACAATCTAGAATGGTTCCATATATGGTAAACCAATCCATCCCTAGAATCAAACCATATCTTATAAAATCAAGAACATATGTGTCGCAATCAAACTCGATGCCTAACTTAGAGATTCTCAAACCTCGACAAATCATCGATAAATGAGTTGTGCCCCAAATGGGGTTTGAGACAATAACGGGATCCAAAACCATAGTAGTATCTAGATATAGAGACTCAAAAAAAGGATCAGATATAAAAGAATGCGAAGCGCTAAAAAAATAATCCCAACAATATGATCAGAAATAGTAATCAAACCTTCAATGGAAACTTTCCTACCTCTATCCTATCTACCAGCTATGAGAACATTAGTTTGCCCTCTAGAAGTTCTTGCACTCTAACCTTGTCCTTGTCTCTTTGGGCACTCCTTAATATGCTGTCCCGTCTTAACAAAGTTGTAAAAACGCCTTTCCTGTTTCTGCAATCCTTTTTCAGATGACCCACCATTCCGTAATTATGGTATTTCCTCTTTTCTTCTTTCATCTAAATTCCTTCTTAAGCCACCATTTTCTTTCGTCTTTGGGATGTGCTCCCTATCCCCAAATCCTTTATTCTCCTTTTTACCATGCTAACAAGTCTCTTGAAAGCTGCCTCCATTCCACGGAAATCCTCATAAGGCTTGAGAGAAAATAATCCGTAGGTGAACTACTACATCTACAGATGGAGGTTAGGCACTTCTTTGCCCTTCGACATGTACCTTAGTTTTAACATGCCTACGGAATCATGCCGAAATGGGGATACCCATTCGGGAAGAAATGGTTCCCCAAACAAAAAGGAAAAGGAACCAAGCGGAGAATCGAAAAGATATTTATGGCTTTGGAAAATATGCTTTTCAAAAACAGACTTTTTATTTTGAAATACTTCGTTTTTTAGACCATTTTGAATACCAATTTCAAAATATTTTATTCGATCTTATAACCATATGCTCTGATACCAAATGTGACACCCCACGTCCGTTAATGTCACTCTATATAGAATGCATTAAGTTTCATGAAGCATTATAGGTAAATAAGAACATAATAACAGACATGTAAAATAGCAGCGGAATTAAAATCTTTATTTATATCAAAACATCATGGTCCCAAATACTGAGTTTACATCATAAGTATGTAGTAACCAATTACTTTAATAATCTGCCTTGCCAAAAATATCAAAGTATAAAAGCATAAAACAGTATTTGCCATGCGAAGCCATAAGAAGCCAAAGCGGTGCACCAATATCCAAAATCCAAGCTAAGCTGAAAGCATACAAATCAAATATAAGCACTTCCACCCCGAAAACTTGGGGGGGGGGGGAGGGGGACGGAAGAGAGAGAAGCGGAAACAAAAAGGGTCAGACATAAAGTCTGGCGAGTCCAGTTACTTTTAAATATAAATAAATAAAAGTATCATGGCAGGTATATAAAAACTGGAAGAACAAGATAACAATAATGAGGACAAGTGTGAACTGAAGATGATAAGTTTGAACAGAATATACCGCACTTCTTAAATATGTTTCTCTGCACCGCACAAATACTAGTATCTCTGAAACAAAATTCCCTACAAATACCATTCCATTACGTTTTCTTAATTTTTAGGTTACTTGGGTTAACGGCACTCAACGCTTATACACACGCCGTACCCATTTACTTCCTAGCGGATTAACCTAATATGGTATACACGTAGCTACCTCTCAATGCTGAGATACACCCTATGTTATCCAACTCGCACGGTCTCCCTCGTAATACCATAGAAAAGTACGCAGTCCCTCATCCTACGCTGGAGTGACGTACGGATCTCTATATAGCAATGTTACATTCCACATATATCTGTCATTATTATGCTATATAAACGTATGGACTGCCACCATCGATCGAATCAGATTTCATTCCAGAGTAATACCCTGAAGTCTACGATTCATCACCCAGAGTAGTCATGCATGTATCTAGACAGTCCCACGTATGTACTGTAATTGTAGATCGATGCCTTAATCCCACGTCCTCTAATATGCACTGAGTTCCATGGCAGGGCGATACAAGAAACACGGAACTCAGTCGGGAGCTTTTCCATATCTGTACAGTCCCATCTTTAAGAGCCTCTACATATACTCCTAGGGTCCGTTTTCACGGTGCCTATGACCCCACCCCGGCCCCTCCCTCAACTAGTAAAGACAACAAGAGCTAAATGACTGCCTCTAAAGAAAATAATCTAAGCATCTATTTGGCGTCTTCCCTCAGCCACCGAACCCCGATAGTGAAGGGTGAATGGTCTAATGGTTTTAGCTCTAGTCTTTTCACATCCCACTAGCTGCCAATGAGGGGTTTCCGACGATCTACTATCCTTGTTGGTCGTGACCCTTCGCCTCCTCATTGAGGCAACCGCCGAAACACCATAGTGCCACTGTATTACAACATTTTGAATGCATAGCTACTTCTGCAGTCAAGGCCCACCCATTTAGTGGTTACGCGCAGACCCAACCTCTACGAGCACAGCCTAAAACATCTGTCACCCCACAGAGGACTACTAGGAGCACCTTACGTACCTCAGGAAGCCGTGTGCTACTCCTATCAGTCTTCGGAGCTGTTAGAACAATCAGATGAATGCGCGGTCCCCCTCGTTCCTTATAACACAACGATGATCTACCTAGTTGGGTTATTCACCCTTAAACGTGTGGACTGGTCCAAGTGCCTCACTTTAACATGTTATTAGACCCTATGTCTAAACATTCTTTTACGCGCTTGCCTTACTAATCAGGTTTTTATTCAACTTGGTTATTTTCATTCATATTAAATTCTTAATCAAGTTACCAAGTTCCTTTTGCTTATTAGTTTCAGTCAAATGACTTAACCCATTTAAGTTTATTGATAAGCCTACAACATGTTATTCTTTAGATTGTGGTCCAAGGTCTGTGATCCACAATCCCTTTATATTCTTGTTTGGTTACCATAATATGTTCTACTTAGCAGGTTATTATGCATATCTAAATTCTGTCATTTCTACAAGTTATGTTTACCCTATAAAGTGCCTTTAATTACATAACTTTATTATTTCTACTGGTTATGTATACCATTAGGTGTCTTTAATTACATAACCTTATCGGGTTAATTTTTTGGGCCTATATGTAAATATTACCCACCCCCTCATATTTACTTAACCCACCGTTCAACAAATTTTACTTAACCCCAAGTTTAATTTATATTAATACAATCCTTATGGATTCAACTTGGTTAAGTATTCAAGATTTATTACATATTTTCATTTATGGCTATAGTATGCTAGACCACCCACATTAAGCCCGCCATTTGTGGATGCTGGATATGCCGGGCGGGTCCGGGCAGACTTACTCCACAAATTCGGCTTAACCTCGTGTCTGAGCATGTCAAGCATTCATACACTTAGACCTCTCACATTAGATTCAACACTTGCGATGGCTGAATATGCTGGTTGGTTCCGGGCAGTCTTCCACCGTAGGTGCAATCTAACCTCGTGTCACAAGTGTAGTTACAGCTTCTAATTGCTGTAATCCTAGGCATTTCATTATTATCCAATATTACCTATGTCCGTATAGGTGTTCATGCCCTTTTAATTATATGCCCAATTCATTATTCAAATTACATATTCTTATGCCCCCTTTCAATTCATCTTTTAATTAAGCACCATATGCTGTTTTTCCCTTGTCATAAATCAAGGCATATATATATATATTGCACAAACTCAAATCCACATATTTTCCAATTTATGCCCCAAGTCCATATTCACCCATTTCAATACAAGTTATACCCAAATACGTATTCACATATTTTCCAATGGATGCCTAAAATTCATAATCACATACGTTCCAATTTATGTCCCAAAGCAATATTCACATATGTCCCAATTTATGCCCAAATTCATGTTCACATATTTTCCAATGTATGACTAAAATTCATATTCATATTATCCAGTACGATATATGCCTCCGAACCCATATTCATATATTTCCAAATTTTAAGCCCAAATTTAGATACATATTTTCTAATACCGATTATGCCCCAAATTATGTCTTTCCCAATCGTTCCAATTTTGCACGTTTGCATATTTCATTATTAGGCCTAGGCTCGAAGGTAGCTTGCCTATATAAAAAAAAAGGGAAAAGAGGAGAGAAGAGAATCAGGAATAGGCATAATAGCGAATCAATAATAAACTGATAGAAATAGGCATAAAACTGAATAGGCACATTATGTCAAGATTTGACATGGTGACGATATGAACATATAAAGGCAGATCTGATAATTATGTCATAACAGAACTTGTTTAGGCATAGATCCAATATACAATTTTTATATACATTTTATGATTTCCAATTAAATATTTAGATCTAAAAATAACATGAACTCACAGTGAATAGATTTAAGGAAATGGATCCAAATTTCTGTGAAGAACACGTTAAATTTGTTCTTATAACAATCGTTGAATTTGTTTAATCTTCGCTGAATTGGATCTGGAGAAGAAAAGGCAATTCAATTTACGTTGCAGCAGGGCTCTGCCATCACCACCATTTTTTTAGATGAATAAAACCTATAGGTTTAGGTCCTTTTTATAGCCTAGAACCAACGAACCAAGCCACGAACAAGTCCATATTCGAAATCTGAATTTTGCCCAGATCTGAGGGCGGGAGGGGGGGGTCGACCCCCCTTCATGGGTGTCGACACCTGGGTCGGCCCAACAGGGTCTCGGCTCAACCCCAAACGGTCGGCCCTTTCACTGTTTGCGAGCCGGATTTTCTGGTTTTGAATTTTTTGAATTCTAGTTTAATTTATATATATATATATATATATATATATATATATATATATATATGTTCTCCTCATATGCATACAAACTTCAAACCTTAATAACTTCTTCATATAGAGTCTGTTTTACGCAAATTTGGTGTCTATCTTGACCAGAATTTCGAGACTAACGCAATAGCATGGTCCTGTTTTACTTAATTCTGAATATTTAATTAAGTTTTCCTTAATTCATTGTTAATAGTGTATTTCAAATTAATTATTCTTTAATTCATCAACTTTAGCGTCGTTAAAATTACGGGGTGTTACAAATAATGACAAAGCCTTTTAAATTCCATATTCAGTTACGGTCTTCCTTTATAGAAGCTAATCTCGATTATTACCAAATCGAATTCCATTTAATTGAAATTTAATGTATTAAAATGGAAATCTTTACTTTGGAAAATTCCGTTAATCATAATTAAAAGATTATAAATTCTAAATCATATTCTTCACTGTTAATTGGGTTAAAGAACCATTGTTATTTAAAAGAATATTCACGATAAACCCAAAAATCCATTTCTTTTATTCAATTCCAATTAAATATTAATTTATTGGAAAACTTTACTAAATCTTAATTAAAGATTTATTCTTTTCTCAACTAGGTTTAAGAGCAGTGTTTTTTAAGACACCGTTCACAACAAACCCAAAATCCAATTTGATATCAAATACAAGGCTCTAAATAGAAATTATATCGCCTTATATTCAATATCAAACTCTGAAACCAATGGATATCGTATGGGAATAACGATACCTGTATCTTTCAAATTCCTCAACAATATCTGTGTAATAACAGAATCCAATATCGAAACATTCTGGATATAATTTCCATCCCAATTTATTCATTGGAAAATTCTTGTTATTATAGAACCATTTTCAATTACATATTTATTTATTTCTAAAAATAATTGGATTATTAATCTAGTTATTAACTAGTTCATTTCGATAAAAATATATTTTTTATCTTTTCATATATGGAATTTTTCATCCAAATCATTTATTATGATTTTATATAATTTTTACATTTTTTTAATAATTTTATTAAGGAATTTATAGTTGGTTTCCAATATCGGCCAACGAACTGCATTCATAGCGACCTTTTCCAAATTTGATTTGGACATATTTTAAAATCTAACTGTTCAAATTTAAATCTCTTATATTCATTAGAAAAATCTTTTTGATTACTCTAGTTATTAACTAGTTCATTTCGATAAAAATATTTTTTTTAAATCTTTTCATATATGGAATTTTACATCCAAATCATTTATTATGATTTTATATAATTTTTACATATTTTTAATAATTTTATTAAGGAATTTATAGTTGGTGTCCAATATCGGCCAACGAACTGCATTCATAGCGACCTTTTCCAAATTTGATTTGGATATATTTTAAAATCTAACTATTCAAATTTAAATCTCTTATATTCATTGGAAAAATCTTTTTGATATGAACCCAACGTTTTCCGTTTTAATAGAATCCGACAGTCGGATCTCCTGTAACATCAATTCGAAGTTAATGGTTGAAATTTGCAAATGGTCGATGCGCCGCGCATTCTATTCAAGCCATTATATATATATATATAATATGTATCATCGATTTCCATTCAAATCATATTTTATAAATTCGTTTATAAATTCTTTTCAAAACAATTTCAACTTCATTTTCAATTTTAAATCAAAAATGAATAATCCATATCATTATAATATTAAAATGGTATTATTTTCAAAATGTCAGATTTTGAAATCCATTTCTTTTTCATATTCATTACAAAATGAATAAAATCGAACGATAAACCCGTTCGGGTTAAAATGGCGTATATACTTAACCCGGCTTCCTTATTTCAGTATTTTTGTGTCCATCCCAAAATTGGACATCAAAATCATATTTTTATTATTCACTGAATATTATTTTAAAATATACGTTATTTCTTAATCGGGATGCAACTCAATCAATTACCATATAATTTCAGTTATATGGATTTTATATATCGCATGTATACAACAATAATGATAATCAATCATTAATAATTCATACAATATCCAGAGTGCATTTTACAACTATATAAGCATTAAAATATATAAGTAACGCTCATCACATCCTGTCAACCAATCGATTGACATACAGCTAAACAATTGGGATTAGTGTATATCAAATATCATCCCAATACCCATGCGGGGTTTCAACTGACAAACGTCTACTTAAAATAATCACTGATTAATAAATTTATCTACTTCTAATTCAATTTGAATTATTTTTCTAATTAGCCTATTTTCACTCTTTAAATTATAAATGGATATTTATAAATTAAATTTCAACTACCACAAACAAAACACAATAAAGTCAATTAAATCGTCCATGGTCTATGGACTAGGGAGGTGAGCCAACATGCATCGTATATAATTTATAATGATTAAAACTAATAAAAATCTACACTGGCAATTTTATATATTTTATATATGAATACAATAACATGATAAAATAATTTTGAGTGAGAAGGAGTTCTCACTTTGATCGGTTTGAAATCATTAAATAACGATTATTCTAGTTAAATTAAACATCATGTTTAATTTAACCAAAATTCTGAACTACTTCCATTTGTATTCTGGTCTGCTCTACGGTGTAGAGTTTGAATCTGCGATTCCAACGAACTCGGTTTTGTCCAATTTTAATCCCAAATGAGCAAGCTATACAATTTTAAATATTGGTTAAAATTTGAATTAATTAGATCTTAATTAATTATAATTAGCGTTAATCAATTTTACTTACGTAAGAAAAAAATCGGTCGGTTACACTCTTCTCTCCTGTTCATTTACGCCTTCAGGAAGAAACCCATCACCGTCCTATAAAACCTTCACGTCACAGCCATCTGAGAGCACCGGAACCCCATCGAAGTCCGGCGACTGGGGCGCCTTGCCGCTGCCTCCCACTGCTGGTCCCGACCACCATCTCAAGCTCCTCTCCAGTGCGGAAATTAGCTGGGAACATGGCAAATTTTGTGCGAAAATCAATCAATCCAAATCATGAAATCCAATCCCATCCGTATAGAATTGAAGCACAGATTAATCTCTTCGAATTTTGTTCTATTAGTATTGATGGAAATTGCTTGGATTTAGAGAGATTGGGGAATAAATCTCGAATCGTTCTGGTCATTCAAACGAATCAGGGTCGGCGCTGGGTAATGAAATTAGAAATAGGGTTTTGTCTTTGAAAGGGTATATATATAGTTATTTAATTGTTATTTAATTCAAAAATCATCTCATTATGATTTCGAACTCCAAATCAAATGCAACAACTATCGCCCCTAGATAAATACCCCCATTCCGGACACAATGGGATATGTTTCATAAGCCAAATCGACTGTTTCAATTATCTTTCATCAAAATTAAAATATAAATCAATATATATTGAATTCAAACATATATTTTAATTTACCGGGGTCACACATGAATCCAAAAATTATAGAAAAATAAATCTAGCAATGTTTTGATGATACGGTCCTAAAAAAACTAATTTCATCAAATTTGGAGATTGTTTGAAAAATTGGCTTTTAATAGTCGATTAAATTTAAACTATATTCACCAAACACGTTTAAATTTACCACGCTCACATATTAATTCCAAAAATTTTGAAATTTGAAATTTAACAATAATTTGACATTCTGGATCCAACAAAAGTGGTTTCATTGAAAATGGAGGTCGTTTACAAAATGGATATTTTTAAGGGTTATATATTATATTAATATATATAAATTCCATAGTGACTATTTTTAATTTAAAATTATACGTTCTAACTTTGATGTAAATAAATTTTTAGTTGTAATTATTTAAAATATATCATTTTAAATAATCAAAATCCATTGAAATAGCTAAAATAAAAATTTAAAATTTGTTCAGAATTTCTGGGTTATTATAATCTCCTTCACTTAAAATCTTTTCATCCTCGAAAGGGAACGGAGCTGAAAATTGTTTAACTAACGAACTAATATTTCATTCTAGCTTCCATTTCTTCCACTTTTTAGTTTCTAAGAATTTTCAAATTTCTCAAAAATTTGGCTAACGCCTTAAATTTTCGAAAAATTTCGCCATAACCTCCTTTGTACGGGTTGATTGGTAAAACCACGACTTGCCTCAAAAGGCCCTCATCATCCAAAAAGAAAAAGAAAAAGCCAAGCAGCTTGCCAACCGACTCATAAAATCATCAAAACCCAAGAAATACCATAAACATGTACCTATTTGTTGGGCATACAATTTTATTCCTCTTCTTACCTTCCATGCAATGACCTGTTCATTATATATATAAATATATGTATTCAATTCCAATCAAATTTCAATTCAATTCAATATTTGATTCAATTTGGCTTAATTTAACGTTTAATTTCTTGTTGGTTTTATTATTCCAATATTTTAATTAGTTGAACTAATAATCTCACATCACGACCAACAATCAATTAGTGGATTAGCTTTTTAAATATATAAGTTTTACATACTTAAAATCGTGTTTTTAGTGTCAAATCACAAACAATAAATTCTAACTAAGTTTTGGTTCATACACTAGTCAATTGGACACATATAGATATTCCACTTCCGAAACTCGAACAGAAATATTGATGATGGAGCTCCATCATCAGAATCATCTCTGGGTGACTAGAGTGCGATTCTATATCCGCCCAGTATATTTGAGACATCATTTATACGCTAGCTAGGCGTATATGCAAAATCTTCATATACTTGATAGTCCATATTCAATATAAGTATAATAAGGTATAATTTTCAAAATTAAAATCATTTTTTTTAGTTATAGCACTTTTAAACTCATTCTAGGATATCACTAACCCTATCTCTAACGAGTCATTCTCATAGGATATTACTAATCCTATCTCTGATGAATTCTTTCGATTGGTTCTAATGTGTCTTGTTCCTGAGCTTTGTAAACCAAAGCTCTAATACCAAACTGAGACGACCCAAACTTCCCCTTATGGGAAAGCGCGAATTGAATTAAGGACATGACGCATCAGAAAACAAACATGACAACATTTCATTGCTATTACAACAATTACATCAGAGTACAAGAACATATCAAAGTTCAAATAATATACAACCAAAAAATAACAGAGATGTAAATTACAAGATAACGGAAAATGTTTACATAAGTACAATGCACAGTGGAAAATAACAACTGACACAACCGAAAGCGATATACAAATACAAAGCTTTCCGAATATAGCTCCAGCTGTAATCTAGGATCCTATGAAAAGAAGTATCTGCGAAAACCAAAACTACTAGTTGCCCGTGTGGAAGTATCAGAAACCAGAGTTTAGGTTAAAACAATACTCCGAGTTAGTCATGGGACTGGTTTGAGTACTAAAATAGTTATTAATCTTCATTTTAAAGTTAGGTAAATCATGGGACGATGTTGTATAACACGGAATGGGTTTATCCCCTATGAATACCATAAAACAAACAACGCAATGCAAAAAAATGAAACCATTATAAGACTCAGGTCCCATAACACAATGCAATGCAAGCTGGAGGATAGAGTTTTACCTTATATTGGCCAAATATGTTTGGTACGTGAAATTTATCTTTTGTTATTACTATAAGTGAAGAAATCAACTTCAAATATAAATGTATCAATCCTAAGCGACATGAGCGCCCCATCCCACTATGTCCCCATATATATTGGTATACAACAAAAACCGCAAAGCTCGTATTGGAAAGTTGGATTTCCATCATAATGGCTGCTGATTCGAAATATCTACCGCGTAGTGCAGGACTCCATGCGACACGTCCCGGCTAGAGAAAACACCGTAATGCACATCCGCCTTTTTGGGAAATTAAGTATCACCACGGCTTAAGTCCCAGCTAGAGAAAACACCGCTTACTCTATCCCTCCAGGGAATCAGGGGGTGTGCCCTATCCCTCTGAGCATGAAGCGACCACACCCAGTCCATCTCGGTCGAGCAAATCCGTGACAACACTAAAGATGTCTATCCTCATCTCAAAAGCATACTGACCTGACCATCAGTTCACCATCATACCGGTGTGTGAGGCTCGCGAATTAACGCTACACAATGCTATGCTAATTAAAGCTATGCTTTGATCATCGCCCACAAGGCTCTGCTTTTCAATAAAAGCCTTGATCCATGCATCTCAGCATGTCACATTGTTAGTCCGTACCATACCATTGATTTCTGCCAATATATAACCTCTAAGCTCGTACGTCTCAAAGAAGGGTGTTAAGCAGGAGAATCAATTCTCCGCCACCAATCAGATATATATTTAGCAAAAATCAACGAATACAACATAAAGGAATACAACGTCAGACAACCATTCATTTGCAAGTCCGTTTTAGGTTTGAACGAAAACGGAGACACCTTTTTCCTCGTCCCGTATGTCTAAAAAAGGAGAGAGGCCCTCGCATATCCAAAAAATCAACAAGTACATCCAGATGGCTACCACTGTTGCCCCTTCAAGGTATCTAATCCATTCATGGGAATCAGTAGCAACCATCCATTTGATGTGAAGAACATCGGTCTTGCACCGTCTTCAATCTCTTCGACTGTTTGTCGTTGTATAAATTATTCAGTATAGGTTAAACCCGGTCTTTTTGAATAACTAGCATATCTTATAATCAAGTGTTATAACGACACATCATACACCTCATTCCAATCCGGAATATTCTTTTAGTCGTATTTCTTTATTCTGGAAAGATTCTCATTAATCTTATCAAAGATTATCACTTTTAAACACACGGTTTAATCCATTTCTTTGGAAATCATTTCAAAAGATTTTAAAGTATCTTTTCACAGTTTAAACCAAATGAAGATTTATCAAACTAGTCGGGATCAACGCCTTATCGAAGTAATCATTCATTTTATTATCCCATCCCAACCTATTCATCCCATGGAGTAAAACTGGTAGTACTCCATATTTAATACCACTGTGTTATCGGTAAATTCAATTACCACTTCATGTTCAAATTTAATTAAAGATTGAACTATCGCATGAAGTAAAACTGGTGATACTCCATTCTCGAGCACTTCTCAAATTTGGCAAACTTAATTACCATATTAACATTTCAATCTAATTAAAGATTTATTAAAACTCCACTTAGTTTTAATCTCCAAAAATCGTTATTTAATGATTATTCAAATTTAGGAAATAAATCCCGTCTTTACTAGGTTAAAGAACCAATGCCATTTAAAACATCATTCACGATAAACCCAAAATCATCTTCCATCAAAATGGAATCTACATGGAAATCATAACAATGTATAATTGTTGACGTGTAACGCCAACACCCAATGTGTATGTGTGAAAAATTATCCAAATAAGCAGTAAAGTAAAGAAATGCGGGGAGACACAACTTTTATAGTGGTTCAACACTAATTCCTACGTCCACTTTATAATCCTCATTCATCGTATCTTCGGTCGATTACAAAATTGTACAAGTTCAGGCAATAGCTAAGTACAAAGAGTTACAATAAAATAAAAAAATATGTGTTTATTCTACACTTTGACTAAATTGCCCTTCTTCTTCTTCGTTGAAAAGCGTTGACTTGGTCAACAATATCCAAGTTCAATGGTCATGTTCATAAAGTTCAAGAGTAGCACGAAGATCCTTGTTGATGTTCAGGTATTGAAGGAAAACATGCATGCCATGTTTTAATTATCCATCTCATCTTCCATGGCCATGGTGGAGGTGTTGGTGGCCATTAATGAGTGTTTGGAGCTCTTAATGTCCAAAATTTCCAAGGAAGAAGTACCCAAATGAAGGCCAAGGTTTGTGGTATTTATAGGAGGAAGGTTCGGTGGGAGTAGGTGAGCAGCGGGGCCTACAAACAGCAAATTTTGCACCCCAAAAGTAGCCTCGAAACAAGAAATTCGTGCCCCCAGGCGCGGGGCACAAAATTTCGAACCCCTTTAGGCGGTTCAAAATTTCGAACCCCCTGCAGGGGCTCGAAATTTGGACCCCCTTTAGGGGGTACGAAATTTCGTACCCCTCGAGTGGTACGAAATTCCGAACCCCTCTTGGGGTGCGAAATTTGAGGAGGAGAAAGGGGCGGACTTCTTGGTGCTGAAATCTCATAGTTTTAGGGCATCGAAGCTCCTAGATGCGAAGTAAAGGAATCCGTGGTTTTGTTGGTCCAAAGTTAAGGAATCTAAGCTTCCGGCACGAAGGAAATCGGATAAATCGGAATCTCGTTGTTTTAGGTCGATCGCTGCTGGGACTGTGGGGCCCCGGACCCCCACCGGCGCGGCGCCCGGACCCGCATGACGGCTCGCCTTCGGCTCCGAGCATGGCTCGACTAAGAGTTCATTGGTCCTTGTGTTTGCGACGCGACTTCGATCCTACTGCTTTGTGATTTTCGACGCTTGAGCGCATCGCTCAACAGATACTTGACGTGTGACAGCTTTTACAAAAAAGAGTGTCAAAAATAATCGATATAAATTCCCGTATCAGACTAATAATATAAATGGAATGATGACAATCCTTTTAAATTCCATATATAGTAATGGCCTTCCTTTACAAAAGCTCATCTCGATTATTACCAAATCGAATTCCGTTCAATTCCAATTTAATATATTAAATTGGACATCTTTATTTTGGTAAATTCCGTTATTCTTAATCAAAAGATTATAAATTCCAAATCATATTCTTCACTGTTAATTGGTTTAAAGAACCAAAGTTATTTAAAACATCATTCACGATAAACCCAAAAAATCTTTTATTCAATTACAATTAAATATTAATTAATTGGAAAAATTCAATAAATCTTAATTAAAAGATTTATTCATTTCTCAACTAGGTTTAAGAATAATGTTATTTAAGACACCGTTTCATGACAAACCCAAAATCCAATTTGATATCAAATACATGACTCTGAATAGAAATTATACCGGCTCATATTCAATATCAAATTCTGAAACCAACGGATATCGTATTGGGAATAACGATATCTGTATCTTTCAAATTTCTCAACAATACCCATGTAATCACGGAATTCAATATCGAAATATTCTGAAAATTATTTTCATTCCAAATCCATTCCAATTTATTCATTGGAAAATTCTGGTTATTTTAGGACTATTTTCAATGTCCGGTTTATTTATTTTTAAAAATAATTGGATTATTATTATAGTCATTAACTAGTACATTTCAATAAAAACATTTTTTTATCTTTTCAAAAATGGAATTTTTCATTCAAAACCTTTCCGAATCATTTATTATGATTTTACACAATTTTTCCATACTTTTAATAATTTTATTAAGGCATATACAACTGGTTTCCAATAACGGCCACTGAACTTCATTCATAGCGACCTTTTCCAAATTTGATTTAGACATATTTTAAAATCTAACCTTTCAAATTTAAATCTCTTATATTCATTGGAAAAATATTTTCGATACGAACCCAACGGTTTTGATTTTAATAGAATCCGATGGTTGGATCACCCGTAACATCAATTTGAAGTTACTGGTTAAAATTCGCGAATAGTCGATGCGCGGCGCGTTCTATTCAAGCCATTATATATGTAATATATATATATATATATATCATTGATTTCCATTTAAATCGTATTTTATAAATTCGTTTACAAATTCATTTCAAAACGATTTCAACTTCATTTTCAATTTTAAATCAAAATTGAATATTCCAAATCAGTATAATATTAAAATGGTAATATTTTCAAAATATCAGATTTTGAAATCCATTTCTTTTTCGTATTCATTATAAAATAAATAAAATAGATCGATATACCCCTTCAGGTTAAAATGGCATACATACTTAACCCTGCTTCCATATTTCAATATTTTCGTATCCGTCCCAAAATCGAACATCAAAATCATATTTTGATTATTCACTGAATATTATTTCAAAATTTTCATTATTTTAAAGTATTCTTTATTTATGAATCAGAATGCAACCCAATCAATTATCATATAATTTCAGTTATACGTATTTCATACATCGCATGTACACCAAAATAATGATAAACAATCACTAAAACTTCATACCACATCCAGAGTGCATTTTACAACTGTATAAGCATTAAAATAAATAAATAACGCTCATCACATCCTGTTAACCCATCGACTGACATACAGCTGAACAATTGGGATTATTGTATATCAAATATCATACGAATACCCGTGTGGGGTTTCAACCAACAAATGTCTATTTAAAATAATCACTGGTTAATAAATTTAAACATTTCTAGTTCGATTTGAATGATTTTTCTAATTAGCCAATTTTCACTGTTTAAATTATAAATGGATATTTATAATTTAAATTTCAACTACCACATTAATACTAACATTATTTTTAATGTGTTAATCATTTCAGCATTACAGACAAAACACAATACAGTCAATTAAATCGTCCATGTTCTGTGGACGATGGAGGTGAGCCAACAAGTGCTATATACAATTTATAGTGAATAAAACTGATAAAAATCTACATTGGCAATTCTATGTATTTTATATATGAATACAATAACATGATAAAATAATTTTGAGTGGGAAGGAGTTCTTACATTGATCTGTTAGAAATCGTTAAATAACGATTATTTTATTTAAATTAAACGTCACATTTAATTTAGGGTGCGTTTTTTACAGGTCCCTATTAAGTTTCAAAATATTAAAAAAAACCGGTGATAAAAAGAATATAGAATACATCCCTATTTTTTAAATACCGCTGAAAACATTCCAGTTCTACCCTTACGCAGTCAAAAAACCCTCCAACAAAGAGAAGTCGTCATTTAATCAGTCAAGCCGCCACATTTATCTCGCTCAAAACCCTAATTTCTAGACTTCGAACTCGTTTTTTGTCATGGCGGCGGCAACTTCTTTCTGCAGTTCTGGACGTCGAACTTGTACGAGATGAAATTCAATTTCATAGCCGGTTTTTCCAGAGATTTATTTTGATCGAGCTTTTTTTAAAAAAACGGATCTGTCCTCTTGAAGGTAATTTAGAGTGTATTTTTTTTTAATTTCGAATACTGGTTCCACTTTTGAAATCGATTTTTGTTGATTCATTACTATGCATTATTCTAATTTGTCTAGTTTTATTGATGGATTGTTGTAAATATTTTATACAGTTTTACTGTTATTGCTGATTGAACAGCCGTATAAATTAATTTGTCAGCATATTTCGTCATTTATTCTGCATAGATATGTAAAAATATGCATATAATGTGATTATGAGCATATAAAAATGCAAGTATTGGTGTAATATGTGTGGTTGGATGTTTGCAGAAATTTTTGCGTATATGTATGCATATTATCTGTAAACTTGCATAAAAATATTCAGATCATTTGAATTTCTGTTTGTTTGCGTGCCTGAAGTTTAGCGGCATATATGTATGAATATATTCTTAATATATGCATATTAGAGGTGTTCTGAATCTATTTTTAAGAAAAATATGTGCAAATATTTTGATATTTTGCATATAACTATGCAGATATAACTGTTATTTGCATATAACTATGAAGTTAGTTACAGTTATGTGAATATGTTTTAGTATTTTTATTTGATTACTGCAAATTGGACTGATTATTTTTTTCTTTAAAACAGTGGTCGTGCAAAATATTGATGTAATGGTGGAGCGTCGTGAAGATGCTTCTATTTGGAATAGCGTTTTATGCCTTGTAAATGAAACTCGGTTACGGGATCTACATTTAGAAGAATCTTCTTGGTGTGCTATAATTCAAGGGAATATATCATTGAAGATGATTCTTGTTTATGGTTTATGTAATAGATTTTGTTCTTGTAATGTGTGGCAACTTATTTGATATAGTTGAATGGAAGTATGCAACTATTATGTATAGTTGCGTAGATATATGCCATTGAACTGCATATCTATATGAAATTATACTGCGTATTGTGTAACGTAAACTGTTGTGAATTTTTTCATGCTGCTTTAAATTTAGTTCTGTATTTTAATGATGATTCTATGTTTGTAACAGTCATTTTTGTTCAGAATTTTTGTGTACACAAATTTTTTATACAGTTGGATGGAAGTATGCAATTATTATGTATAGTTGCATAGATATATGCATTTATATTAAAATCTAAATCTACCTTGCCAGTATTTTGCACATATGAATAAATGTTTGTATTTACTAGCTTAAATGTTCACAGTTATATGTTTATAGTTTTTTTTGTTACATAATATTTAATACTTTTGCAGTTCTATTCATGCAGATAGTATTATAAACATCAAAGACGGCATCAGCTAGTTGATTAATTTTGCAAATATTTGATGTTATGTAAGCAATTATTTAGAAAAATTGCATAGCTGTATGCAATTATTCAAAAAAATTCAAAGATCAAACATTTAGAGCATTTGCAAATATGTATGAAACTAATAATAATACTTTCATACTGGTAAGTTTTAAAAAAAATCGTCTTTTGGAGAAATCCTGCAAATAGTTGCATTTATGTAAGCAATTATATTGAAAAAATGCATGTAAGTATGCAAAATATTATGAATAACTGTACACAAAAAAATAACATTCCATACTGACATGAGCAATTAGAACAACTTAATTTAATACATAAAATAGAAAATTAAATCATTTTCGACACTACATAATCATATTCGCCAGCTCAAAAACAATATATCAATCAACATTGTATTAAAAAAATATAAGCATCACTTTTCCCCCTGTTAGTCACTGGGTTTGTTTCCGTAATTACAGCTGGTTCGTGAGTACTAATGCTTCCTCGTTTTCAACATCTACCACAGGAACATCACCCACCATAGGTCTCTGTTACAAAAAGTAAAAATTTATTAAATGTACAAAAGTTATAAATATGAGCGCACTAGTGTGCAATCAATCTAACTATATGCAAAAAAAAATATGCAAGCATTCTGCCTATACGAACAAAATTAATCACAGTCACATAGAAATTTGCAGAATAAATAGTCAAACACGCATACAAATAGACAGTCAAAAGATTTGCATATTTAAATGCATATACACAGAATATATGCACAATAACACAAAATTTTACTGAATACATGCAAAAAACCAGTAAGCACGTATTCTACCAATTATTTGCATAATGGTATGCTAAAATTCACAGTATTTCCATGCTTGTGTACACATATTTGAAATAGACGAACAAATATGTTGAAAAATTCACAGAATAAATAGTCAAACACGCATACAAATAGACAGTCGAAAGATTTGCATATTTAAATGCATATATACAGAATATATGCAGAAAGACACTAAATTTTCCTGTGTAAATGCAAAACACCAGTAAGCACGTATTGTACCAAATATTTGCATAATGGTATGCTAAAATTCACAGTATTTGCATGCTTTTATACACGTATTTGTAATAGGAGAAAAAAAATGTTGAAAAATTCACAGAATAAATACTCAAACACGCATACAAATAGACAGTCAAAAGATTTTCATATTTAAATGCATATATACAGAATATATGCACAATAACACAAAATTTTCCTGAGTAAATGCAAAACACCAGTAAGCATGTATTCTACCAAATATTTGCATAATGGTATCCTAAAATTCAGAGTATTTGCATGCTTTTGTACACATATTTGTAATAGAAGAACAAATATGTTGAAAAATTCACAGAATAAATAGTCAAACACGCATACAAATAGACAGTCAAAAGATTTGCATATTTAAATGCATATATACAGAATATATGCACAATAATACAAAATTTTCCTGAATAAATGCAAAAAACCAGTAAGCATGTATCTTACCATATATTTGCATAATGGTATGCTAAAATTCAGAGTATTTGCATGCTTTTATACACATATTTGTAATAGAAGAACAAATATGTTGAAAAATTCACAGAATAAATACTCAAACACGCATACAAATAGACAGTCAAAAGATTTGCATATTTAAATGCATATATACAGAATATATGCACAATAACACAAAATTTTCCTGAATAAATGCAAAACACCAGTAAGCGTGTATTCTACCATATATTTGCATAATGGTATGCTAAAATTCAGAGTATTTGCATGCTTTTATACACATATTTGTAATAGAAGAACAAATATGTTGAAAAATTCATACATACACCTGTATGATCAAAAAACAACTCTAATACCTTATACAATAACTAATTTATCCACTGAGTAAGCTCGACATGAAATAGAAGTAAAAAACAAAACAAAAAAAACCGAATAAGATTTTTTTTAATAAAAAGAGAAAATTACCTTGCAGAAGTAAAATCCATGAGCCTAATCAAGCAACGATCTGTTTATAATGTCTGAAAAGTTCCCGAGTACATCTACTTCAACTGTACAGGCCCAAAACTGAACTCCACAGCGAAGTGATCACCGCCGCCGCCCCTGATTGGACTGCCTCCACCTCAGGCGCCGTCTGCTACCTCTGCTCCATCACCAAGCGCGTCCACTCCACTCCTCCCCCCTTACGATCTGTAAAAGTCGAAAACAAAAAAGAAAAAAGAAAATCACTAAGTGAAAAATGAGAACGAAAGAATCCAAAGACAAAAAATGTATATGGAAGACACCGCCGCCGCCATGGATACGAAAAATTTGTTTCTGGATAAAAAAAAACCTAATACGTAACCAATACACGTTAATTACAATGTAAAATTTAATAAGGGCATTTCCGTACAAATTAAAGCTGCGTTTTAAAAATAGGGATGAAATTTGTATGTTTCACAAGGGGAGGATGTGAGCCTAATTAACTTTAGTTTTAAGGATGTGAGCCTAATTTTCACTTTAATTTAACTAAAATTCTGAACTACTTCCATTTGTGTTTCGGTCTGCTCCATGGTGTAGAGTTCGAATCTGCGATTCTAACGAACTTAGTTTTGTCCAATTTTGATCCCAAATGAGCAAACTATGTGATTTTAAACATTGGTTAAAATTTGAATTGATTAGATCTTAATTAATTATAATTAGCGTTAATCGCTTTTACTTAACTAAGAAAAAAATCGGTCTTTTACCCCCCTTCTCTCCCGCTCTTTTACACCTTCAGGAAGAAACCCATCGTCGTCCTATGCAACCTTCACGTCGCAGTCACCTGAGAGCATCACAACCCCATCGAATTCCAGCGACTGAAGCTCCTTGCCGTCGCCTCCCACTACTGGTCACGACTGCCATCTCGAGCTCCCCTCCAGCGCGGAAATCAGCTGGGAATGTGGCACATTTGTGTGCGAAAATCAAGCAATCCAGATGACAAAATCCAATCTCGTCCGTATAAAATTGAAGCACAGATTAATCTCTTCGATTTTTGTTTCATTAATATTGATGGAAATTGCTTGGATATAGAGAGATTGAGGAATAAATCTCGAACCATTCTGGTCATTCAAACGAATTAGGGCCGGCGCTGGGTATTGAAATTAGAATTAGGATTTTGCCTTTGAAAGGGTATATATATAGTAATTTAATTATTTTTTAATTAAAAATTTATCTCGTATCGACCACCAAATCAAACGCAACGACTGTCGGCCCTAGCTAAATACGCCCATTCCGGACACAATGGGATATGTTTCGTAAGCCAATTCAACTATTTAGATCAGTTTTCTTCAAAATTAAAATATAAATCAATATATATTGAATTTAAATGTACATTTTAATTTACCGTAGCCACATACTAACTCCAAAAATTACAGAAAAATACATCTAGCAATGTTTTGATGATATGGTCCTCACAAGACTAATTTCATCAAATTTGGAGATCGTTCGAAAAATGGCTTTTTATAGTCGATTAAATTTAAACTATATTTACCAAACATGTTTAAATTTTCCACGCTCACATATTAATTTCGAAAATTGTGAAATTTGAAACTTAACAATAATCTGACATTCCGGATCCAATAAAAGTGGTTTCATCGAAAACGGAGGTCGTTTTCAAAATGGCTACTTTTAAGGGTTATATATTATATTAAAATGTATATAAATTCCATACGACTATTTTAAATTTTAAATTTTAAATTTATACGTTCTAACTTCGATGTAAATAAATTTTTAGCTGTTATTATTTAAAATAAATCATATTAAATAATCAAAATCCATTAAAATAGCTAAATTAATAATTTTAAATTGGTTTAGAATTTCTAGGTTGTTACAATAATCGATATAAATTTCCGTATTAGAATAATAATATAAATGGAATAAGAGCAAAGCATTTTAAATACCATATATAGTGACAGTCTTCCTCCATAGAAGCTCATCTTGATTATTACCAAATCGATTTCCATTCAATTCCAGTTTAATATATTAAAGTGGAAAAACTTCACTTTGGAATATTTCCATTAAATCTTAATAAAACGATTTATAAATTCGAAATCATATTTTCACTCTTAATTGGGTTAAAGAACAAATGTTATTTAAAAAAACGTTCACAATAAAAACAAAAATCCAATTTCCATTCAATTCAAATCAAATATTAATTAATTGTTAAACTTCTCTAAATCTTATTTAAAAGATTTACTCTTTGATCATCGGGGTTTAGGAACAGTGTTATTTAAGAAACCATTCATGACAAATCCAAAATCCAATTTTGACATTAAATACAAGGCTCTGAATAGAAATTTTGTTAGTTTATATTCAATATCAAATTCTGAAACCAACAAATATCGTATTGGGAATAATGATATATATATATATATCTTCAAAATTCCTCAACAATATCCGTATAATCACGGAATCCAATATCGAAATATTCCGAAGATTATTTTCCTTAAAATCCATTCCAATTTATTCATTGGATTTTTTTTTATTTTAAAACCCCTTTTTCAAGTCCATTCATTTATTTAGA
Source organism: Allium sativum (assembly GCA_030737875.1). NCBI lineage: Eukaryota > Viridiplantae > Streptophyta > Magnoliopsida > Asparagales > Amaryllidaceae > Allium > Allium sativum. The sequence goes on from CM060920.1 coordinate 587,587,265, forward strand.
AACATTGAATTATTATTCTAGTTAATAACTAGCTCATTTCGATAAAAATATATTTTTATCTTTTCAAACTTGGAATTTTTAATGCAAAATCACTTAATTTCATTTTATTATGATTTTACACAATATTTCCATATTTTTAGTAATTTTATTAAGGCCCTTGCAGTCGCTTTCCAATAACGGCCACCGAACTGCATTCATAGCGACCTTTTCTAAATTTGATTTCGACATATTTCCAAATCTAACCATTAGATTTCAAACTTGTTATATTCATTGGAAATCTCTTTTCGATATGAACATAATAGTTCCAGTTTTAGGAGAATCCGCTGGTCGGATCTCCCGTTACATTAATTTGAAGTTAATGGTTGAAATTCGCGAACGGTCACTGCGCGGCGCGTTCTATTCAGGCCGTTATATATATATATATATATATATATATATATATATATATATATATATATATATATATATATATATATATACACAAAATATGTCGTTGATTTCGGTTTAAAACTTATTTTATAAAATATTTATAAATTCATTTTTAAATCGATTTTTACTTCATTTTCAATTTTAAATCCAAATTGAATATTTCATATCATTATAATATTAAAGTGATAATATTTTCAAAATATTCGATTTTGAAATCAATTTTTTTCGATATTATTTTAAAATAAATAAATTTAATCGATAAACCTGCTCGGGTTAAAAATAGCATTTCAATACTTAACCCGACTTCATAAATTTTTATATATTCATGTCCATCCTAAATCGGGCATCAAAATCATATTTGACTATTCACGAATATTATTTTAAAATATTCCTTATTTTAAAATATTCGTTATTATAATATATTCTTTATTTTTGAATCGGAATGCGACTCAATCAATTACCATATAATTTATATGGATTTCATACATCGCATGTATTCAATAATAGTGATAAATAATCATAAAACAATCAATTCACATAGAGAGTGCAACTTACAACTATATAAGCATTAAATAATTAAATGTTGCTCATCACAGTTTGTCGATCAATCGATTGACATATAAGTAAATTCAGGGGAGATGTGGATAAATTATCATCCCCAGACCCGTGTGTGGTTTCCAAAAAACATCCGTGTATTCAAAATAATCACTGGTTAATTAATTTAACCAGTTCTAATTGGATTTGAATTATTATTCTTATAAACCAATTTTCATTGTTTAAATTATAAATAAATATTTTTAATTTAATTTCAATTTCCACATTAATGTTAACATTATCTTTAATATGTTAATCATCACAATTAAAACACAATACAGTCAATTAAATTGTCTATGTTCTGTGGATGAGGGAGGTGAGCTAACAGGCACCGCATACAATTTATAATGATTAAAACTGATAAAAATCTACATTGGCAGTATATATATATTTTTATACATGAATACAATGACATGATAAAATATATTTGAGTGAGAAAGAGCTCTCCCTTTGATTGGTACGAAATCATTTTGATAAAGATTGTTTTTAATGAAATTAAGCAGACATTTAATTTTATCAAAAATCCAAATGGCATTCAGTTCTGGTCTGGTCCATTGGGTAGATATCATCCTCACGGTTCCAACCCTTCGAAAATCATCAATTTCTGTTTTGATTTAGATAACGTACAAAGTTTTAAACAATTAATTACTTAACTAAGATAATATAATTTAATTAATAATAATTATTCCTTCTTCCTACCATTTCACTCAATAACCCTTCCTGACAACATCTAACCCGATTTCAATCCCTAGGGTTGCTCATGCACGCTCTAAGAAGCCACCGGAAGATGATCAGACCTCGCCCCGATGTCCGCCTCCAAGCGTACCTCCCCATCCTCGAATAGTGTGAAACTCGGCGGCCCCAAAAACTTACAAAAGTTGCTCGAACTCGATGGGTTTGAGCGCAAAATCCTCACGATTATCTCAACTGAATTCGATCAGAACCGTATACAGTTGAATCTGGTGGAAATCTCTTTAACTTTTGTTTTGAATTAGGGTTTTAATTTTGAATGGTTTTGGAGAATTTTCAGATCAAATTGTGATTTCTTTTGGCCATTTATTTCACTGGTGGCAGCTCAGTCAAATTAACAAAGGAGTTAGGGTTTAACAAGATATATATATATATATATATATATTAATTCCAAAAATATTTGTTAATCAATCCGAACTAAAAATCAAACCCAATGACTGTCGTTCCTAGCTTAATACTCTTGTTTTGAACACAATGGGATATGTTTCTAAGCCAATGCTACTGTTTCGATCAGTTTTCATCAAAATTAAAAAGTAAATCAATATATATTGAATTTAAACGTATATTTTAATATACCGAGGCCACATACTGACTCTAAAAATTATGAATAAATAAATCTAGCTATATTTTGATGATACGGTCCTAACAAAACTAATTTCGTTGAATTTAGAGACCGTTTGAAAAATGGCCCTTTTTCTAGTCGATTAAATTCAAACTGAAACTGAAAAAACAATTAAATATACCACGCTCAAATATCAATTCCAAAAATTATGAAAATTGAAACTTGACAATAATTTGACATTCCAGATCAAATAAAATGGTTTCATCGAAAATGTAGGTCATTTGCAAAATGGCTATTTTAAGGGCAATATATTATATTAAACTATAATAAATTCCATAGCGACTATTCTGAATTTTAAACTGGACATAACTTTCATTTATATTATGAAATCTGAATTTTTCAAATTCGTTAGAAAGATATATGTGATAAACCCAAACCTCCGTAGTACGAAAGCAAGGATAATCATTGGAATATAACACATAAACAATAACCGCAGAACAGAAATATAAAATTACAGCAGATAATGTACATCAAATTACACTGGAAATAATATATCATCAGAGTTACATAGCATAATACGATCATACTTAGTTTAATATAAAATGCCTGCAGTGGAATCAAACATAATATACTAAATGAAGTCTGAACAGCATAATAGAAGTGATAGGATCCATCTCCAGCTCCATAGCTATCCAGAATGAGTCTGCTAAAAACCTAAATACAAGGCTTCCCATGTGGAAAGAGGGCACCTGAGTTTGCAAAGTGAAACAAACCACAAGTCAGTCATGGGACCGGTATGAGAAATCTACTTAACCTATAATAATAAGGCTAATCACAGCACAATGCCGCTAACGCGGAACGAGTTTACTCCATTGGATTGCCAGTGCATAAATAAAGTAAATCATTAAACAATGCAATGCTTTTTAGAAAAATGAAACCATTATAAGACTCAAGTCCCATCACACAATGCAACGCAAACCGGGGGAGAGAGTTTTACCTTATAATGGTCAAAAATGCTTGATACGATAAAACGGATTTGATACTATTATTAGTGTATACATGTTTTCAAAAATATTTCAATCATAATGTATCAATCATAGACGGCATAGCTACTATATAATATGTCGCCATTTATAAGTTTACAATCAAAACCGTATGGTGTCGTATGAGAAGTTGGATTTCCATCATGAACCAAGGCAAGGGATCGTTCTTACTAAATTCGAGATAATGTAGCCCATGTCTCAGGGTCAGATCTCAAGTGAGCCTTTAGGATCCACATGGCCGGTCCATAAATATGTTAGTGGATTATAACTCCTGAACAATACATTTCCCCATCCTATGGGTTGTAAATAGAGCCATTAGGGACTCAATATCCGAGGTACCTCGCTTTCCATCATCCACATAAGTAAAGATATCTAGGCTTGTAAAACCCAGACACCACTTCTAGCTAGAAAAAAAGGCATGTTCTTCCTGGATCCTTCTCCCGTTCCTGGTTCATACCGTGGCGTGAGGCTCGCGAAGTAACACTATACACAAAGCTATGCTAAATAAAGCTGTGCTCTGATCATCAACCACAAGGCCCTTCTTTTCAACAATAAGCCTTGATCATTTGCATCTTGGCATGCCACACTGACAATTCACGTCATGCGACTGATGTCTACCAATATATAACATCTGAGCTCGTACGTCTTAGAGAAGGGTGTTAAGTAAGAGAATAAATTCACCGCCACCAAACAGATATATATTAAAAAGAAATCAATCAGCACAGAACAAATTCCAACGTCACATATACATCCATTTACAAGTCCGTCCTGGGTCTGAACGAAACCGGAGACACCTTATTCTTCGTTCCATATGTTCAATACGGAAGAGAGGCTCTCGCATATCCGGACAATCAACAAGTATGTCCGGACAACTACCACTATAACCCTTTCATGGCAGCAACTCCAATCAAAGGCATCAGTAGTTATCGATTCGATGTGAAGATCACCGGTCTTCAATCACCATCTTCAAATCTTCGACTACCAATTTTCATATAATTATTTGAAATGAGATTTAACTCGGCCTTTTCAAATAATTCTTAAATATATATAATTTGAATCACTCTTTTCATTCCATATCGTTTATAATATTTTATAACAATTTATCGCTATTTTTATTTATTTAGAAACAACCATTTTCAATTTAACGACGCTTTAGGTCATTACATAGCCCTGGTGCTGTTTTCACCAAAATTTGGTTTACACATTTCTCAAAATCTTATCGTTGGATCTTAACAAATTTTATATCGTTGGAAAGATCTTTCCAAAAAGAACCCAACGGTTCCAGTTTTGGGAAAATCTAACGGTCGGATTATTCGGTATAATCGTTTGAAGTTATGATTTGAAATCGCAAAATGTAGCAGCACGATTCATTTTATTTTAATTTCTATTTACATGTAAATATAAATCGTTCAACGATTTCAACACCATTTTCAATTCAACATTGATTTCTCTTATATATGAAGTCATATATTACATTAAAAATAAATTTTTTAATGTTAATACAATTTCTTCCAACATTGAATCTTTTATATGATTTGTATAAAATGTAATTTGTTTCATCATACATCTATTACATTAAAATTATATTCTTTTTATTTGTCCCTTTATTATACTGAAAGATGAAATCTTTTATTCATTCTTTTATTACATTGAAAAATGTAATCTTTTATTCATTCTTTTATAAAATGTAATCTTTTATTCTTTCATAAAAGAAATGTAATTTTTAATGTTTCATTTACATTAGAAATGATATTTTCAATTTAAACATTTTTACAGTTACAATGGCTATTTTTAAAAAATTTATTACATAAAAATGTAAACCTCAATGTAAACCATTTTCATTATAACAATGTTTTTTCTTACGTTTCATATACATTAAAAATGAAAAATCCAATGTGAATACCTTTTTGTTTAACAATGTTATTTTTTTAATGTTTCCTTACATTAAAAATGTATATTAAAATATAAACACATTTCTTTTTAACAAATGACTATTTTTAATGTTGCATTACATTAAAAATGTATATTTCAATATAAATACATATTTGTTTAAATAATGATCCTTTTCAAAGTTCCATTTATATTAAAATATATATTTCAAAGAAAACATATTTTGTATAACAACGGACATTTTTAATGTTTCATTTACAATAAAAACGTAAATTCCAAATGTAACATATTTTATATAAAATGTAAGTTCCAAATGTAAATTCCAAATGTAACATAAAAATGTAAAATGCAATATCAAAGCATTTGATTTTAAAGTGTTTTATTTCTAATGTTTCACTTACAATAAAAATGTAGATTCCAATGGCAATACATTTTATTTTTCAAAATGTTTATTTTTAATGTTGCATTCACATTAAAAATGTAAATCCAATATCAATACATTTTTATTTTAAAATGTTATGTTTTAATGTTGCGTTTACATTAAAAATGTAAAATGCAATATCAAAGCATTTTATTTTAAAGAGCTTTATTTTTAATGTTGCGTTAACATTAAAAATGTATATTTTAAAGTAAAGTCATTTCTATTTAACAAGTGACTATTTTTAATGTTGCATTACATCAAAAATGTATAATTTAAAGTAAATACATTTTATTTAACAAATGACTATTTTTAGTGTTGCATTACATTAAAAATGTATATGTCAGTGCCAATGCATTTTTATTTATTAATGTTTTAATTCAATGTTTCATATACATTAAAATGTAAATTTCCAATGTAAGTGCATTGTTATATAGCAATGTTTTACTTTTAATGTTTTATTTACATTAAAAATGTAAATATCAAATGGAAATACATTATTATTTAACAAATGACCATTTTTGATTTACAACAAAAATATAAATTTTATGTTGACATATAATGATCATTTTCATATTCATATCTATTACCTATATTAGAAAACAAAATAAAGTACCTACTGATGTGGATCCTTTGATTTCTTACAAATCCTACGTGGTGAGATTCTACAGCCCGTACCGTATGGATCATCCGCAGTAAAGTATTTCAAAATACTACCTTCTGTACGTATCCCTCTATTACTTTACCTTCCTAAAAAACCGTTCCCCCCTTTTCTGATTTCTGTGTTCTTTCCACTTTTCCCATATTCAACTTTCCCCCAATTTGTTCCCTCACGTTCAACTCATAACTCCTCCGAATTTCATAAATTTTCCCTAAAATTCTTCCTCTTCGACTGCACACAACATCCTTCCCTCCATGCCCTCTAATTTTCCTCCATGCATATGTTCGTCTTCACTAATCCCGCCTTAATTTCATATAAGTTCCCCGATTCTACTATTTTCAATCAATGATCCAAGCATCAATTAGACATCTCTTCACCACATCATCCTGCTCCTGGTAACTGTAAGGTACAACTTGCTGCTCTTCCTTCTTCTCTTATGATTTGGTTATCAGTTATAGTTTTTCATCGCTTACTGATTCTGTTAAAAAACCTCTCCCAATTGAAATTCGTATCCGCTCAAATTTTACCTGAAATTTTGTCCTTTCAAGTTTATGTATTTGATATGTCATTACCTAAACTTTGTTGTTACTAAATGTATTTATATGCCATTGCCTAAACTATTAGGTGTGGTTCAACAATTGTTAATGGGGGAAATAAATGACTGATTATCATATTATTTGGGGCTAATTTTTTTTCCTTTCACTTTTCAGTATAATGTTCTTCCAAAATGTATCATAGTTCAGAGCTATTCTTATCCATGATATTCAACTGAGTTCAGATCATAGTACACTAGAAATTAGTTAGCCAATTATTTTTCACTGCTTATTTTTATGAAAGATTCAAGGTTAATTTTATCCTTTTTTGATGTATAGACTCAATTTTTTAGATAACGTATAAAAATTGTTAACAATTTACTGAACTTTATTTAACATTTACTACACTGCATTTCAACAGACTTGCGATAACGAAGACATTATATTCGATTTCTTCTATATAAATTTTGGTCTACATTTCTGTATCAAGCTTTAGTTATGTACTGATTTCACATGTTGACTTGGGTGTAATCTGGCTAATTCTGGTAGTTATGCATTTAAGTTGACAAATTATATCCTATTCCTCATGACATAACTGTTGTTATTATCATATTCTCATCACATGTATCGATGATTCATGCTTGAACTGCTATTCTTACATCACACATTCATGATTTTTATTGTTCAGTGTTAGGGGTAAATGAACGTTATTAACAACAAATTAAATCTAACGATTTCATTTAAACATTATATATGATGTAAATGTCATTTCCATTCATTGGTCTCTAGGTAGAAACCCGTGCATCACACCGTTGCAAAGTCCTTTTTCAACCTTTTACAGTGAAATTGTAGTTATATGACAACAATTCTGCAATGGCTTATCCACTTGGCACTGGATTTGCCAGGTTTTTAATTGAAGCTGGTCGATTCTACCAAGTTGTTGCTTACAATTAGAGTACAGAATTCAGATCTGGCATAACATTTGTTCCACTTTTGTCTGCAGGTATTATCATTTCTCACCGCACATAACGTAAGATCAGTGCTATCCAGAATATCCCCCACTCTTTAAAATATTTCCCATGTTTTGTGTGTAAGGTGTATATAGTCAGCTTCTGTTTTGGGTTTCAATTTTTATGATTCATTTTCCAGTTTCACATAGTTATCTACAACCATGGTTCCTTATTCCCTTTTTTGACCACATATTTGCTTCACGGTTGCTATAACAATTTGGGTTCAGTTGATAATTTCTATGTGTTCAAATCTTCGTACTAACTGTCCGTGTAGATAGAACTGTTTTGTTGCTCAAACTGGTTTAATTTGCATATGAAAAGATCTATCGACGAGTATTATCATCATCTTACATTATTAATGCCCGATTAGTCCATCAAGAAAAAGTATGATTTGCACTTATTTTGTGATAGCCCGTAACTTCCCCGGTAAGGAAAGAATGGATTACCTTGAGAACACGACAAAATATAACGCAAACAGAAGAACATTTCATTGCTTATTACAACAATTCCATCAGATTACAAGAATATACAGAGTATAAATGAATAAAATACATTCGATAAATATCAGAGATTACAATAAATTACACAGCAGCGGAAAAACAATACAAAATACAATTGAAAGTAATACACGGATACAGAGTTTTCTGAGCATCGTTCCAACTGTAAATCAGGATCATGTGAATATACATCTGCAAAACCAAAACTACTAGCTGCCCATGTCGAAAATAAGGGAACCCAGAGTTTAGGTTAAAACAATAAACGCCAGGTCAGTCATGTGACTGGTGTGAGAACTAAAACAGTTATTATTTTAACTTTAAAGAAGAGTAATCCAAGGGACCACGCCGTATAACACAGAACGGGTTTCCTCCCATGAATACCAGTGCATATAATAAATAACGCAATGCTTTTTCAAAAAACGAAGCTATTATAAGACCTAGGTCCCATCACACAATGCATCGCAAGCCGGAGGATAGGGTTTTTACCTTATAATAGCCAAACATGCTTGGTACGTTTAAACCAAATCATTTGATACTATTATAAGTGCATAGTGTCAAAAACAATTTCAATCATAAATATCAATCATAGGCGGCATAGTATCCCATGCTACTATGTCGCCATACTAGGCTCTACAAAAAAACCAGAAATATCTCGTATTGGAAATTGGATTTCCATCATGAGTCGAGGCAAGGGGCAAGCTCCTCTCCGATTCGAGACACTCTAGCAAATGCCTCAATACTACACACTCTGAGTAACCCTTGGATCTTCAGGGCCGATCCTCCCTTACGTTTGAGGATTAATTATTCCTGAACACACGTTTCCCGGTCCTAACAGACCTAAAATCGAGGCGCCTCATATCCAAGAACCAGATAGGTGAAAAGTATATAAATGTCAGCAAGTTTAAGCACTGACACCACCACTAGCTAGAAAGAAACATCGTGCTCTCCCCGCAGTCATTATCCCGTTTTTGACTCATACCGAGGTGTGAGGCTCGCGAATTCACGTTATACACAAAGTTGCGCCACACAGGCCGTGCTTTGATCCTCAACCATAAGACTTTGCTTTTCAACAGAAGCCTTGATCAATTGCCACTTAGGCATGCCACACTGGCAATTCATGTCATGCGACTGATGTCCATCGATATACAACCTCTAAGCTCGTATGTATCAGAGAAGGGCGTTAAGCAAGGGAATAAATTCTCCGCCGCCAAACAGATGTATATTTAAAAGAGATCAATCAACACAGAATAAAATCCAATGTCAGGCACACAGTCCATTTACAAGTTCGTTCTGGGTCTGAACGAAACCGGAGGCACTTTCCTCGCATATCCATCGATCTCCAAGTACGTCTGGACGATCACCAACTGATTCCCTCATCTTGGGTGTACAGCCCAATCAAGATCATCAGTAATCACCCAAACGATGTGAAGACTTCCGGTCTTCAACCACCATCTTTATCTTCGACTTATCGTCGAATCGGTTATTCAGAATGGTTATAAACCCGGCCTTTCTGAATGACCCGCGTATAAAATAAACAAATGTTACAAAACGCAACATATGCCTCATTCCAATTCAGCAGTCACTAACCATAAATTAGCAAGAGAACAATTCCCTAAATATTAACCCCGAAGGCCGAAACCAACATCAGATCAATATCCAAGAAACCATCCATCTTGGCTAACCTATAGTTAGTTCTAAATTCCACAATCTTAGGGAAAGGTTCCCATTAATTTTATCATAGATAAATTTCTTGAAATTTATTCTTTAATCTTCCTTGGGATGTCAATTCAAACTAGTCGAGATTACCGAACCACACCGAAGTAATTATTTATTTTATTTCCCAATCCCAACCTATTCATCCCATGGAGCAAAACTGGTAATACTCCATATCTAATACCACGGTGTCATCGGTAAAATTAATTACCATTTCACGTTCAAATCTAATTAAAGATTTAACTATCGCTTTGGAGCAAAATTGGTGATACTCCATTCTCGCTCATTTTCCAAATTTGATATTTTAAATTATCAATTCACATTTCAATCTAATTGCAGATTCATTAAAACTCCTTTTACTGGGTTAAAGAACTAATGTCATATAAAACACAGTTCACGATAAACCCAAATCACATTCTACTTATTGTCAGGTTAAAGAACAAATGTTATTTAAAAACACCGTTCACGATAAACCCACAAATTAATTCTAATTCATTTCCAATCAAATATATTAGAAATTCTGATTATTTAAAACCCCTTTCAAATCCAATTTATTTATATAAAAAAAATGGGTTTTAAATTTAGTTCAAAACTAGTTCATTTCGATAAAAAAAATCTATTTTTCTCTTTACAAATGTGGGATTTTTCATCCTAGTTCTTCTCAAATCATTTCTTATGATTTTACACAAATTATTGATATTTTTGATAATTTTATCAAGGGCCGTACAGTCGATTTCCAATAACGGCCATCGAACTGCACTTACAACGACCTTTTCTGAAATTGATTTGGACATATCTCCAAATCCAACCGTTAGATTTCAAATTTCTAATATTCGTTAGAAATCTCTTTTCGATACATACCCAATGGTTCTGGTTTTAGGAGAATCCGACAGTCGGATCTCCCGTAATGTCCGTTCGAAATTAATGGTCGAAATTCACAAACTGCCGCGGCGCGGTGCGTTCTATTCTGGCCATTATATATATCTATATAATATATATTTCGTCGATTTCCTTTCAAAACGAATTTTATAAATCGTTTTAAATTCGTTTCAAAAACAATTTCAGTTCGTTTTCAATTGAATTCAATTCAATTTTGAATTCATTATCTATTCAATTCAATTCGAATTCGTTTTATATTCAATTCGAATTCGTTTTATATTCAATTCAATTCGAATTCGTTTTTTATTCAATTCAATTCGAATTCGTTTTTTATTCAATTCAATTCGAATTCGTTTTATATCCAATTCAATTCGAATTCGTTTTATATTCAATTCAATTCGAATTCGTTTTATATTCAATTCAATTCGAATTCGTTTTATATTTAATTCAATTCGAATTCGTTTTATATTCAATTCAATTCGAATTCGTTTTATATTCAATTCAATTCGAATTCATTTTATATTCAATTCAATTCGAATTCGTTTTATATTCAATTCAATTCGAATTCTTTTTATATTCAATTCAATTCGAATTCGTTTTATATTCAATTCAATTCGAATTCATTTTATATTCAATTCGAATTCGTTTTATGTTCAATCAATTCGAATTCATTTTATATTCAATTCAATTCGAATTCGTTTTATATTCAATTCAATTCGAATTCGTTTTATATTCAATTCGAATTCGTTTTATATTCAATTCAATTTGAATTCGTTTTATATTCAATTCAATTCAAATTCGTTTTATATATATTCGATTTTTATCTCTTTTCAATATTCATTATAAAAACGAATATAATCGATATAAATATTGTTCGCGTCAAAATAGCGCATCTCTATTCAACACGGCTTTATATTTTTCAATAACTTCATTATTCTATTCAACAAATGAATCTATATTTCTTTCAATACATGACTAATCTCAACAAAGGAGTACTGTCAACACGCGACTATTTTTGTTATTTAATATATTTTATAAAAATTATGGTATCTATCGTTTGATTTCAAATCATACTCCAACCGTAAAGTAGTAAGAGAATGATCCCTTAAGCATTAACCCCAACGGCCGAAACCAACATCAGATAAATATCCAGGAGACCACTCATCTTATCTATTTTTCAGTTAGTTTCTAATTTTATATATGATAAAGATGTAAATTTTATTGTTAAAATATTTTGTTCAACACATGCCTAATCTCAACGAATGAGTACTGTCAACACATGACTATTTTTGATATTTAATATATTCTATAAAATTTTGGTATCTATCATTTGATTTCAAATCAGACTCCAACCGTAAAGTAGTAAGAGAATGATCCCCTAAGCATTAACCTCGAAGGCCGAAACCAACATCAGATCAATATCCAGGAGACCACTCATCTTATCTATTTTCCAGTTAGTTTCTAATTTTATATATGATAAAGATGTAAATTTTATTGTTAAAATATTTCGTTCAACACATGACTAATCTCAACGAATGAGTACTGTCAACACATGAATCGATATTTTCTAATATTCTTTATTTTCTAAATTGGAATAAGGCCCAATCAATTACCACATAATGTTAATTATATGGATTCCATACAACACATGTATAAAATAACAACGATAAATAATCAACCATCATCTAAAGTGCACCACACAACAGCATAAGCATCAAATATAAATAATTAATGCTCACACAGTTTGTTGACCAATCGATCGACATACAACTAAATAATTGTGATTAGTGTACGCCAAATATCATCCCAATACCCGTGTGGGGTTTCAAACAATCAAATATAGATTTTATTTGTGCAGTTGGGCGATGTGTAAAATTTATCGTCCCAATCAATATCTTTCAAATAGGTGTACATAAACAAACCGTCCGGTTTGTAAATGAATATTTATTTATTCACATTCACGTTAAAAATTATATTTTTAACGATAAAATATTTTTACCTATATAAATATTTTATTTTATTTCACATCACATTACACAATCAACTACACATCAAAATCAAACAAACAAGCATACAAGCCGTCTATGGTCTATGGACGACGGGTGTCGGGTGCTACTAAACACCGTCTGCATCCTAGTATATATTTTAACTAGAAAAGAAAATTTAAAGTGAGAAGTTCTCACAGAGGGTTCCACTCCGCCGTGCTTTACTTCTGAATTGCTGAACCGTCTGGATCTGTTCGAAATCCCAATACAGTCCTTTTCCCGCTGTTCATATATAAAAATTATATTTTTATCACTTCATTTCAATAAATAAAAATCGTATTTTTATTTCTACTTCATATATTAAGATCGATTTTTTATCTATATAAAAATCTTAACTTATATTTTAAACAAAATCACTTCTTTATATTGTTAATTCACTACCACACATATAAAGATTGTGTTTTTATAATCTCTTTCATTAATAAAAATCATATTTTTTTTACTCTGCTTTAATTAAAATCATATTTTTAATATGCCACTAGTATAGAAATTATATTTTTAACCTTTCTATATTGTAAAGATTATATTTTTAGCCTCTAAAAATCATTTCCTTATCTAAATAAAAATCTCAACTTTGATATGGTAAAAATATGAACTTTGTGCGAATAAAAATATAAATTTACCAATATAAAAATATAGAATTTCTAATATCAAAAATCACACCTTTATCTTTTCAAATCGCTTTATATACCATAAAGATTATATTTTTATTTCATATCTAAACATAAAAATCATTCATTTACTGAAAATGAAAAATAAAATCTATACTCTTCTATAGAAACAAAACTGATTTTATTTAATAACTAATTGAATAAATATAAAATAGAAAAGCTTACATTTTCGATTAAAGGAGGACTGAGGGCTTGCTGAAGGGTCAGGGGAGGTGTCTTGGGGTTCACGGCGGCTGTTTGAATCGAGCAAGGAGGGAGCGGAGGGGGTTTAGCGCGCTGGAGGGTGGTTGGAGGCGGCGCCGGGCTGCTGGCCATCGGAGGTGGACTCAGGGAAGGGGCGGCGGCCATCTTGGTCAGAGGAGGGGCCTAGGGTTTCGGGTGGGGGGTGTTTGTGGTTCTTGGCATGGAGAGGGAGGCTGAGAGAGGAGGGGGCGGTCGGGAGATGGAGGCGTCGGGGCACGGTCGGCCTCCGGTGGCGCGCGACATCGAAGGGCGGGGCTCCGCCCTTTTTTTTTATTTCTGGAGAGGATCGATTTGAAATGAACGTGGGGGGGGGGAGGCCTGATCGTGGGTATAGGAGGAGAGAGAGGGGTATTTTTATTTTTAATTTATTTAATTATTTAATTTCAAAAAGTTGACTTTTTCATTTGACCTCTAAACGAGGCCCACCGCCTATCGTCCATAGCTAATTACCCCCATTTCGAACACAATGGGTTATGTACCGTAAGCTGATTCGACCGTTTCGATCAGTTTTCGTCAAAATCAACATATAACTCTATATATTGAATTTGAACACACATTTCAATTTGCCGGGGCCACATACTAACTCGAAAAATTCCTGAAAAATATTTTCTAGCTTTGCATTGACGATACGGTCCTAACAAAACTAGTTTCGTCGAATTCTGAGACCGTTTGAAAAATGACCATTTTCCAGTCGATTAAAATCAACTAAAACTGGTCAAACGCGTTTTCCTTTGCCACACTCACATATTGAATTCAAAAATTATGAAATTTGAAACCTAGCAATCACTTGACATCACGGATCCAACCAAAGTGGTTTCGTCGAAATCCGAGGTGGTTTGCAAAATGACTATTTTTAATTGCCGAAATTCCATAGCGACCATTCTGAATTTTCAACTGGACATATCTTTTAATCCCTGCTATGAAATTTCGATTTCTCGAATTCGTTGGAAAGATATTCTCAAATAGATTCCAATATTTTTGGTTTCACTAAAATCCGGTTTATTTTGCACCCGGTATGTTCATTTGAACTTTAAAATCGAATTATCGAACTTCCGCGCCATTTTCAATTCCTTTAATAATTTAAATAAATATTTATATTCTAACGACGATTCAAATAAATATATATGTTCTAATTCTATTCAAAATGAATTTTTCGTCATTATTATTTAAAATTATCTATTTTAAATATTCAAAATTCGTTAAAATTGCCAAAATAAAAAATTTAAACTGGCTCAGATTTTCCGGGTTATTACAATCTCCCCCACTTAAAACTTTTCGTCTGCGAAAAGGAACGAAGCCGAAAGTTGTTTCACAAATCAACTCAACTTTCAATATTTTCACTACGGCTTAAGTTCTTCAACTTTTCAGTTTCTAAGAACCTTTCAAATTTTTCAAAAATTTGGCTAACACCCTAAATTTTCGAAATTTTTTGCCATAACCTCAACTGCACCGGGGACTTCAGGATATTTCATATAGCCTCCGATGGCCTTCTTCAATCCAAAAGAAAAAGAAAAAGCCAATCGGCTCATAAAATCATCATCACCCAAACAAAACAGTAAATTATGGTAAACATGTACCTATTTGTCGGGCAAACAATTTTATTCTTCTGCTCTAGCCTCCTTGCTATGACCTGTTCAATGTAAGTACATGTATATGCAAGCATTTGCAACTAATTTTCAATACAGTCACTATTTGGTTCAATTTGGCTAAAGTTTCAACATTTAATTAATCAAACAATAATCAAACAACACAATCAGCAATCAATTAGTGAATTATCATTTCAACCTCATAATTTTGATATATATACAAAAAAGTCATGTTTTTGATGCCAAATCACAACAATAAATCTATATAGTTTTGGTTCTCACACCAGTCTAATGGAAATATATAGGAACCTCACTTTCGTCACTCGAAGATAAATTCTGATGACGAGTACTCAACCATCAGAATCATCTTCGGGCCACTAGAGTATGATTCTATATCTATCCAGTATATTAAAATTTCGAATATACGTTCATGACGCGTATATGCAAAATCTTTATATACTCGATTGTCCAAAATCAATATAAATAATTATTCAAATACTTATAAAACAATTTAAATTTCAAAAAAAAATTGTTTTTATTTGAAAAATATACTCTTCACACTCGTTCTAGGATACTACTTATCCTATCTCTAACGAGTAATTCTAATTGGATATTACTAATCCAATATCTGATGAATTCTTTCGTTCGGTTCTAATGTGTCTTGTTCTCGAGCTCTGTAAACCAAAGCTCTCATACCAACTGTGATAGCCCGTAACTTCCCCGGTAAGGAAAGAACGGATTACCTTGAGAACACAATAAAATAGAACGCAAACAGAAGAGCATTTCATTACTTATTACAATAATTCCATCAGATTACAAGTATATACAATGTATAAATGAATAAAATACATTCGATAAATATCAGAGATTACAATAAATTACACAGTAGCGGAAAAACAATACAAAATACAACAGAAAGTAATACACGGATACAGAGCTTTCCGAGCATCGTTCCAGCTGTAAATCAGGATCCTGTGAATATACATCTGCAAAACCAAAACTACTAGCTGCCCGTGTAGAAAATAAGGGCACCGAGAGTTTAGGTTAAAACAATAAACTCCAGGTCAGTCATGTGACTGGTGTGAGAACTAAAATAGTTATTATTTTAACTTTAAAGAAGAGTAATTCAAGGGACCACGCCGTATAACACGGAACAGGTTTCCTCCCAAGAATACCAGTGCATATAATAAATAACGCAATGCTTTTTCGAAAAATGAAGCTATTATAAGACCCAGGTCCCATCACACAATGCAACGCAAGCCGGAGGATAGGGTTTTTACCTTATAATAGCTAAACATGCTTGGTACTTTTAAACCAAATCATTTGATACTATTATAAGTGCATAGTGTCAAAAACAATTTCAATCATAAATATCAATCATAGGCGGCATAGTATCCCATGCTACTATGTCGCCATACTAGGCTCTACAAAAAAAACAGAAATATCTCGTATTGGAAATTGGATTTCCATCATGAGTCGAGGCAAGGGGCAAGCTCCTCTCCGATTCGAGACACTCTAGCAAATGCCTCAGGACTACACACTCTGGGTAACTCTTGGATCTTCAGGGCCGGTCCTCCCTTACGTTCGAGGATTAATTATTCCTGAACACACGTTTCCCGGTCCTAACAGACCTAAAATCGAGGCGCCTCATATCCAACAACCACATAGGTGAAAAGTATATAAATGTCAGCCAGTTTAAGCACTGACACCACCACTAGCTAGAAAGAAACGTCGTGCTCTCCCCGCAGTCACTATCCCGTTTTTGACTCATACCGAGGTGTGAGGCTCACGAGTTCACGTTATACACAAAGTTGTGCCACACAGGTCGTGCTTTGATCCTCAACCACAAGACTTTTCTTTTCAACAGAAGCCTTGATCAATTGCCACTTAGGCATGCCACACTGGCAATTCATGCCATGCGACTGATGTCCATCGATATACAACCTCTGAGCTCGTACGTCTCAGAGAAGGGCGTTAAGCAAGAGAATAAATTCTCCACCACCAAACAGATGTATATTTAATAGAGATCAATCAACACAGAATAAAATCCAATGTAAGACACACAGTCCATTTACAAGTTCGTTCTGGGTCTGAACGAAACCGGAGGCACTTTCCTCGCATATCCATCGATCTCCAAGTACGTCTGGACGATCACCAACTGATTCCCTCATCTTGGGTGTATAGCCCAATCAAGATCATCAGTAATCACCCAAACGATGTGAAGAGTTCCGGTCTTCAACCACCGTCTTTATCTTCGATTTATCG
Organism: Allium sativum; assembly: GCA_030737875.1. Classification (NCBI taxonomy): domain Eukaryota; kingdom Viridiplantae; phylum Streptophyta; class Magnoliopsida; order Asparagales; family Amaryllidaceae; genus Allium; species Allium sativum. The sequence continues at coordinate 587,605,054 of CM060920.1, forward strand.
TCGAATCGGTTATTCAGAATGGGTTTAAACCCGGCCTTTCTGAATGACCCGCGTATATAATAAACAAATGTTACACAAACGCAACATACGCCTCATTCCAATTCAGCAGTCACTAACCATAAATTAGCAAGAGAACAATTCCCCAAATATTAACCCCGAAGGCCGAAACCAACATCAGATCAATATCCAGGAAACCATCCTTCTTGGCTAACCTACAGTTAGTTTCTAAATTCCACAATCTTAGGGAAAGGTTCCCATTAATTTTATCAAAGATAAATTCCTTGAAATTTATTCTTTAATCTTCCTTTGGATGTCAATTCAAACTAGTCGGGATTAGCGAACCACACCGAAGTAATTATTTATTTTATTTCCCAATCCCAACCTATTCATCCCATGGAGCAAAACTGGTAATACTCCATATCTAGTACCACGGTGTCATCGGTAAAATTAATTACCATTTCACGTTCAAATCTAATTAAAGATTTAACTATCGCTTTGGAGAAAAACTGGTGATACTCCATTCTCGCTCATTTTCCAAATTTGATAATTTAAATTATCAATTCACATTTCAATCTAATTGCAGATTCATTAAAACTCCTTTTACTGGGTTAAAGAACTAATGTCATTTAAAGCACAGTTCACGATAAACCCAAATCACATTCTACTTATTGTCGGGTTAAAGAACAAATGTTATTTAAAAACACCATTCACGATAAACCCACAAATCAATTCTAATTCAATTCCAATCAAATATATTAGAAATTCTGATTATTTAAAACCCCTTTCAAATCCAATTTATTAATAAATAAAAAAATTGGGTTTTAAATTTAGTTCAAAACTAGTTCATTTCGATAAAAAATCTATTTTTATCTTTACAAATGTGGGATTTTTCATCCCAGTTCTTCTCAAATCATTTCTTATGATTTTACACAAATTATTGATATTTTTGATAATTTTATCAAGGGCCGTACAGTCGATTTCCAACAACGGCCATCGAACTGCACTTACAGCGACCTTTTCTGAAATTGATTTGGACATATCTCCAAATCCAACCGTTAGATTTCAAATTTCTAATATTCGTTAGAAAGCGCTTTTCGATACGAACCCAACGGTTCCGGTTTTAGGAGAATCCGACGGTCGGATCTCCCATAATGTCCGTTCGAAATAAATGGTCGAAATTCAAGAACTGCCGTGGCGCATTCTATTCAGGCCATTATATATATAATATATATATTATATATTTCGTCGATTTCCTTTCAAAATGAATTTTAAAAATCGTTTTAAATTCGTTTCAAAAATAATTTTAGTTCGTTTTCAATTGAATTCAATTCAATTTTGAATTCATTTTCTATTCAATTCGAATTCGTTTTATATTCAATTCGAATTCGTTTTATATTCAATTCAATTCGAATTCGTTTTATATTCAATTCAATTCGAATTCGTTTTATATTCAATTCAATTCGAATTCGTTTTATGTTCAATTTAATTCGAATTCGTTTTATATTCAATTCAATTCGAATTCGTTTTATATTCAATTCAATTCGAATTCGTTTTATTTTCAATTCAATTCGAATTCGTTTTATATTCAACTCAATTCGAATTCGTTTTATATTCAACTCAATTCGAATTCGTTTTATATTCAATTCGAATTCGTTTTATATTCAATTCAATTCGAATTCGTTTTATATTCAATTCAATTCAAATTCGTTTTATAAATATTCGATTTTTATCTCTTTTCAATATTCATTATAAAAACGAATATAATTGATAAAAATATCGTTCGCGTCAAAATAGCACATCTCTAATCAACACGGCTTTATATTTTTCAATAACTTCGTTATTCTATTCAACAAATGAATCTATATTTCTTTCAATACATGACTAATCTCAACAAATGAGTACTGTCAACACACGACTATTATTGTTATTTAATATATTTTATAAAAATTATGGTATCTATCGTTTGATTTCAAATCATACTCCAACCGTAAAGTAGTAAGAGAATGATCCCTTAAGCATTAACCCCGACGGCCGAAACCAACATCAGATAAATATCCAGGAGACCACTCATCTTATCTATTTTTCAGTTAGTTTCTAATTTTATATATGATAAAGATGTAAATTTTATTGTTAACATATTTTGTTCAACACATGACTAATCTCAACGAATGAGTACTGTCAGCACATGACTATTTTTGATATTTAATATATTCTATAAAATTTTGGTATCCATCGTTTGATTTCAAATCAGACTCCAACCGTAAAGTAGTAAGAGAATGATCCCCTAAGCATTAACCCCGAAGGCCGAAACCAACATCAAATCAATATCCAGGAGACCACTCATCTTATCTATTTTCCAGTTAGTTTCTAATTTTATATATGATAAAGATGTAAATATTATTGTTAAAATATTTCGTTCAACTCATGACTAATCTCAACGAATGAGTACTGTCAACACATGAATCGATATTTTCTAATATTCTTTATTTTCTAAATTGGAAAGGGGCCAATTGTAATAACCCGGAAAATCTGGGCCAGTTTAAAATTTTTATTTTGGCAATTTTAGCGAATTTTGATTATTTAAAATGAATTATTTTAAATAAAATCGGCGAGAAATTTATTTTGAATTGAAATCGACGTATATATTATATACGTCGTCGATAGAATATATAATAATTATATATAATTATAAAAGGAATTGAAAATGGCGCGGTAGTTCGAAAATTCGATTTCGAAATTTCAAATGAATATACAGAATTCAATATAAGTCGGAATTGAACGAAATAAGAAATATTTGAATCTGTATAACTATATCTTTGTAACGAAGTTAACAAACTGAGATTTCATCTTAGGAATGATAAGATATGTCCAGTTGAAAATTCTGAATAGTCGCTATGGAATTCAGGCCCTTAAAAATGGACATTTTGCAAACGACCTCGGATTTCGACGAAACCAGTTTTGTTGGGTCCGTGATGTCAAGTTATTGCTAGGTTTCAAATTTCATAATTTTTCGAATCAATATGTGAGCGTGGCAAAGGAAAACGCGTTTGACCAGTTTCAGTCGATTTTAATCGACTGGAAATTGGCCATTTTTCAAACGGTCTCAGATTTCGACGAAACTAGTTTTGTTAGGACCGTATCGTCAATACGAAGCTAGAAAATATTTTTCGGGAATTTTTCTATTTAGTATGTGACCCCGGTAATTTGAAATGTACGTTTAAAATTCAATATAGTGATTTAAAAGTAAATTTCAACGGAAACTGATTGTAACGATCGAATCAACTTGTGACACATATCCCATTGTGTTCAGAATGGGGGTGAAACGTTAGGGACGACAGGCGGTGGGCCTCGTTTAGAGGTCAAAAATAAAAGTTGCTTTTTAGTGATAAATTAAATTAAAAAAAAAATCCTCCTTTTAATCAGCCGACCCCCCCTATCCTTACTTTTCAAAATCGAAGAAAAAAAAAACCCTAACTAAACCCGTCGCCCCTGCCCAAAGCGCCGCCGCCGGAGGCCACCTCCCCACCACCATCGATCGACCCCTCCTCCGCTGTCCCCCCCCCATTCCTCTCGAACCTGGAACCGCCTCGCGAAGGCCACAGCCACCCGCTGTTCGAGCGGCGTCGCACCACTGGAGACCGCACCCACCTGGCGCTTCCAACGGCCTCCCCTCCAAGTCCGACCGTCGACAGTTCTTCCCCCCCCCCCCCCCCGACGATGATACAACAGCACCTCTTCGTTTAACAGTAAGCTTTATAATTTAACTTTCCTTTTTTATTTTATTTCATTATTTATATAAAATCCGATTTTGAATAAATTTGTTTTTAAAATATATAAATAGAAGTATGATTTTATAATATAAATAACTTTAGTTTTTAAAAGAAAAATATATGACTTTTGATTTATAGAAAGCCGAAATCTTGATGATGAGAAAGACTGAATTTTTATAATATTAAAGACGAGATTTTTAGTTAATAAAAGAAATAAAAATATGATTTTTATATATAGAACTTCGAAATAAAAATATGATTTTTATATATAGAACTTCGAAATAAAAATATGATTTTTATATATTGAACTTCGAAATAAAAGTAGAATTTTTATATATTGAACTTCGAAATAAAAATATAATTTTTATATATAGAACTTCGAAATAAAGATTTGATTTTTATATATTGAATAGCAAAATAAAAATTCGATTTTTATATATTGAATAGCGAAGTAAAATTCGACTTTTACATATGTAGTGGCTACGGGCAAAGAAGATAGCGAAGATGAGATAGCAATGAAGATTTCTATCAATGAAGTGCCGTGGAGCTAGGATAGCAATATGTGAGAATTTCTCACCTTTCAATTTTATTTCTAGTTATATATATATACTAGGATGCAGACGGTGCTTAGTAGCACCCGACACAATCGTCCACAGACCATGGACTTGTTTGTTTGACTGTTTGGTGATTGATTGCGATATTGGTTTGAATGTGGTTTGTGGTGTGAAAAATCGAATCGATAAATTGGTTAGGATTAGACGTGCGTCGTTATAAGGCGAAGGAGTAAGGCTAGGTTAGACTCTTACTCCAAATTTTGTGGTCTGCATAATGAAATTGATTTGATTGATGTGTGAATGGCGTGGGCCTTCACTAGACCGGGGATAAGGCTAGGCCTCGTCCCGTTTCTAGTATCGTGCCGTTATGCCGCCGAAATTTTCTAAAATATGTTAGAAAAATAAAAATGTCATTTTATTTAAGGAATGAACTGAATAGATATTCATAGGTTGAAATAAAATGTTTTATCGTTAAAAATATAATTTTTAACGTGAAGTGAATAAAATAGAATATTCATTTACAAACCAGACGGTTTGTTTATGTACACCTATTTGAATGACATTGATTGGGACGATAAATTTTACACATCGCCCAACTGCACGAATAAAATCTGTGTTTGATTGTTTGAAACCCCACACGAGTGTTGGGATGAAATTTGAAGTTCACTCATCCTGATGGATTAAATATGTCGATCGATTGATTGACAGGTTGTTATAAGCGTTAGATATCTATATTTGATGCTTATACAGTGTAGTGCACTTTGGTTGATGGTTGATTATTTTTCAAGGCTATTATACATGTGTTGTATGAAAATCCATATAATTAACTTTATATGGTAATTGATTGGGCCTCATTCCAGTTTTAAAATAGAAATATTTAAAATAGAAATATTCGAAATGAAATATTTGAAAATGTCAATATATGAAGCCGTGTTGATTAGATTGACGCCATTTTGACGTGAACGATATTTATATCGATTTTATTCATTTTAAAATGAATATTAAAAAGTAATTTTGAAAACGATTTCGAAATGAATTGAATTGAAAACGATTTCGAAATGAATTGAATTGAAAACAATTTCGAAATGAATTGAATTGAAAACGATTTCGAAGTGAATTGAATTGAAAGTGATTTCGAAATGAATTGAATTGAAAACGAATTCAAAGTGAATTGAATTGAAAGTGATTTCGAAATGAATTGAATTGAAAGTGATTTCGAAGTGAATAGAATTGAAAACAATTTCGAAATGAATTGAATTGAAAACGATTTCGAAATGAATTGAATTGAAAGTGATTTCGAAATGAATTGAATTGAAAACGATTTCGAAATGAATTGAATTGAAAACGAATTCAAAATGAATTGAAAGCAAATTGAAATGAATTCAAATTGAATTGAAATTTGAATTGAATAGAAATGAATTTTAAAACGAATTTATAGAGAAGAATTCAATTTTGCTTTGAATTGAGATGGAAGTTGAAATAGATTTTGAAACGAATTTTAAAACTATTTATATAATTCGTTTTAAATGGAAATCGACGAAGTATATATTATATATATTATATATATAATATAATGGCCTGAATAGAACGCGCCGCGCCGCGGCAGTTCGCGAATTTCGACCATTGACTTCGAATGGACATTACGGGAGATCCGACCGTCGGATTCTCCTAAAACCGGAACCGTTGGGTTCGTATCGAAAAGAGCTTTCTAGCGAATGTTAGAAATTTGAAATCTAACGGTTGGATTTGGAATTATGTCCAAATCAAATTTGAAAAAGGTCGCTGTAAGTGCAGTTCGATGGCCGTTGATGGAAATCGACTGTACGGGCCTTGATAAAATTATTAAAAATAGCAATAATTTGTGTAAAATCATAAGAAATGATTTGTGAAGATTTGGGATGAAAAACTCCACATTTGAAAAGATAAAAATAGATTTTTATCGAAATGAACTAGTTTTGAACTAGAAATATAATTCTATTTATTTTTAAATAAATAAATTGAATTTGAAAAGGGTTTTAAAAATAACCAGAATTTCCAATGATTGCATTGGAGTGGATTTGAATCGAAATTGTCTTCGGAATATTTCGATGTTGGAATTCGTGATTATACAGGTGTTGTTATGGAAATTTGAAAGATATATATTTATATCGTTATTTCCAATACGACATTTGTTAGTCGTAGAATTCGATATTGAATATAAGCCGATTTATTTTCTATTCAGAGCCTTGTATTGAAAATCGAATGTGATTTGGGTTTGTCGTGAATGGTGTCTTCACTAACACTGTTCTTGAACCCAGTTGAGAAAAGATTAAATCTTTTTATTTAGATTTAATGAAGTGTACCAATTAAATAATATTTAATTGGAATTGAATTGATATTGATTTTTGGGTTTATCGTGAACAGTGTTTTAAATAACACTCGTTCTTTAACCCGATAATTAATGAATGTGACTTTGGGTTTATCGTGAACCGTGTTTTAAAAGACACGGATTCTTTAACCCAGTTAACGATTGAAACTAAGTGGAGTTTTAATGAATCTTTAATTAGATTGAAATGATCGAAAGTGGAGTATCACCAGTTTTGCTCCAGGCGATAGTTAAATCTTTAATTAGATTTGAACGTGAAATGGTAATTGAATTTACCGATAACACTGTGGTGTTAGATATGAAGTACTACTCATTTTACTTCATGGGATGAATAGGTTGGGATTGGGAAATTAAAATAAATGACTACTTCGGTAAGGTTCGCTAATCCCGACTAGTGTGAATTGAGATTCAAAAATAGATTAAAGAATAAATTCAAGAAATTTATCTTGGATAAAATTAATGGGAACATTTCCCTATGAATGTGAAATTAGAAACTAACTGTCGGTTAGCCAAGCAGAATGGTTTTCTGGATATTGATCTGATGTTGGTTTCGGCCTTCGGGGTTGATATTTGGGGAATTATTCTCTTGATTAATTTACGGTTAGTGACTGATGAATTGGAATGAGGCGTATGTTGTGTTTGTGTAACACTTATTTAAAATATACGCGAGTTATTCGGAAAGACCGGGTTTATCCCATTCTGAATAACTGATACGACGATAAGTCGAAGATGAAGACGATGGTCGAAGACTGGAGGTCTTCACGTCGTTTGGGTGATAACTGATGATCTTGATTGGGCTGTACACCCAAGAAGATGGAAACAGTTGGTGATCGTCCAGATGTACTTGGAGATCGATGGATATGCGGGGTACTAGGTGCCTCCGGTTTCGTTCAGACCCAGAACGGACTTGTAAATGGACTGTGTGTCTGACATTGGATTTTAGTCTGTGTGATTGATCTCTATTAAATATATATCTGTTTGGCGGCGGAGAATTTATTCTTTTGCTTAACGCCCTTCTCTGAGACGTACGAGCTCAGGGGTTATATATTGATGGATATTAAACGCATGGAGTGAATTGCCTGTGTGGCATGCCTAAGTGGCAATTGATCGAGGCTTCTGTTGAAAAGCAAAGTCTTGTGGTGATGATCAAAGCACGGCCTTTGTGGCGTAGCTTTGTGTAACGTTTGCTTCGCGAGTTTCACACCCGGTATGAACCAAAAACGGGAGACGGACCTCAGGGAGGGCATGCGTTTCTTTCTAGCTAAAAGTGGCGTCAGTGGTTTTACACGCCCTGACGAGTTTGACTTATGTGGTTGTTGCTGTTGCGAGGCGCCTCGGATTGATCGGTCGTTCTCGAACCGATGGAGTCATTCGTTGGCTCGTTTGCGCCCCAAAGGGCGGGGAGACGTATTGTTCAGGCATAATAATCCACATCGGTGGACCGGCCCTGACGATCCAGGGGGCAGTTGCGGCTGTTCCTGAGACATGGTAGGCTAGATTGTCTCGAATCGGTTGAGGACTATCTTTTGCCTCGGTTCATAGAAGGAAATCCAATTTCCAAATACGTGACTTTGCGGTTTTATTTGTAAACCTATATATGGCGACATGATATATGGTACCCATGCCGCCTATGATTGATACTTATGATTTGAAGTGTTTTATACACTATGCACTTATAATAGTATCAAATGATTTGTTTTAAACGTATCAAGCATTCTTTGGCTGTTATAAGGGAAAACCCTATCCTCGGCTGCGTTGCATTGTGTGATGGGACCTGGGTCTTATAACGGCTTCATTTTTCTTTATTTAGCATTGCGCTGTTGTTTTATGCACTGGTATTCTTGGGAGGAAACCCGTTCCGTGTTATACGGCGTGGTCCCTTGATTTACCTAACTTTAAAAATAAAGATTAACTGTTTTAGTTCTCACACCAGTCACATGACTGACCTGGAGTTTATTGTTTTAACCTAAACTCTGGGTGCCCTTATTTTCGACACGGGCAGCTAGTAGTTTTGGTTTTGCAGATTTATATTCACAGGATCCTGGTTTACAGCTGGAACGATATCCGGAAAGCTTTGTATCCGTATATCTCCTTCTAATTGTGTATTGTATTATTTTCCGCTGCTATGTATTTAAATGTAATTTAAATCTCTGATATTTCTGTGTAATATTCATTTATACTCTGTATATCCTTGTAATCTGATGCATCGTTGTAATATACAATGAAACGTTCTTCTGTATGTGTTCTGTTGTGGTTTGTTCTCGAACTATCCGACACTTTCCTTTACGGGGAAGTTGCGGGTCTTTACACGTGGTATCAGAGCTTTGTTTTACAAAGCTCAGAGAACAAGGCACATTAGAACCCTACGAAATAATTCATCAGATAATTGGATTAGTAAAATCCAATTAGAATGACTCGTTAGAGATGGGATCAGTAGTATCCTAGAACGAGTGTGAAGAGTATATTTTTCAAATGAAAACAAATTTTGTTTTGAAAAATCTAAATCAACTATTCGTATTTGGTTATTTATTTATATTGATGTGGACAATCCAGTATATATAGATTTTGCGTATACGTCTGATCCGCGTGTATTCGAAATTTTAATATACTGGATAGATATAGAATCACCTTCTAGTCGCCCGGAGAGAACTCTGATGATCGATGCATCATCATCAGAATTTATGTTCGAGTGACGAAAGGGAGATTTCTATATATTTCCATTAGACTGGTGTGAGAACCAATTTGATAGGGCTTATTGTTGTGATTTGGCATCAAAAATCTGATTTTTGTATATGTATCAAAATTATGAATTTGAAACTCTAATTCACTAATTGATTGATGTCTGTGTTGTTTGTTCATTGTTTGATAATTTTGAACCATTTAGCCTAATTGAACCAAATATTGAATTGTATTGAAAATTGGTCGCATTTGTTTGCATATACATATATATTATTGAACAGGTCATAGCAAGGAGGCTAGAGCAGAGAATAAAATTTGTTTGCCCGACCAATAGGTACATGTTTACTACATAATTTACTGTTTTGTTTGGGTGATGATGATTTTATGAGCCTATTGGCTAGCCGCTTGGCTTTTTCTTTTTCTTTTTGAGATCTGAAGGACCGGGGAAGCTATTTGAAATTCCCCGATGCTCCCGGTGCAGGGGAGGTTATGGCGAAATTTTTTAAAAATTTAGGGTGTTAGCCAAATTTTTGAAGTTTTGAAAATTCTCAGAAACTAAAGAGTTGGAGAATGGAAGCCAGATCGAACGTAGAGTTGATTAATCAAACCACTTTCGACTTTGTTCCTTTTCGGGGACGAAAAGTTTTAAGTGGGGGAGATTGTAATAACCCGGAAAATCTGGGCCAGTTTAAAATTTTTATTTTGGCAATTTTAGCGAATTTTGATTATTTAAAATGAATCATTTTAAATAAAATCGGCGAGAAATTTATTTTGAATTGAAATCGACGTATATATTATATACGTCGTCGATAGAATATATAATAATTATATATAATTATAAAAGGAATTGAAAATGGCGCGGTAGTTCGAAAATTCGATTTCTAATTTCAAATGAATATACAGAATTCAATATAAGTCGGAATTGAACGAAACAAGAAATATTTGAATCTGTATAACTATGTCTTTGTAACGAAGTTAACAAACTGAGATTTCATCTTAGGAATGATAAGATATGTCCAGTTGAAAATTCTGAATAGTCGCTATGGAATTCAGGCCCTTAAAAATGGACATTTTGCAAACGACCTCGGATTTCGACGAAACCAGTTTTGTTGGGTCCGTGATGTCAAGTTATTGCTAGGTTTCAAATTTCATAATTTTTCGAATCAATATGTGAGCGTGGCAAAGGAAAACGCGTTTGACCAGTTTCAGTCGATTTTAATCGACTGGAAATTGGCCATTTTTCAAACGGTCTCAGATTTCGACGAAACTAGTTTTGTTAGGACCGTATCGTCAATACGAAGCTAGAAAATATTTTTCGGGAATTTTTCTAGTTAGTATGTGACCCCGGTAATTTGAAATGTACGTTTAAAATTCAATATAGTGATTTAAAAGTAAATTTCAACGGAAACTGATTGTAACGATCGAATCAACTTGTGACACATATCCCATTGTGTTCAGAATGGGGGTGAAACGTTAGGGACGACAGGCGGTGGGCCTCGTTTAGAGGTCAAAAATAAAAGTTGCTTTTTAGTGATAAATTAAAAAAAAAAAAAAATCCTCCTTTTAATCAGCCGACCCCCCCTATCCTTACTTTTCAAAATCGAAGAAAAAAAAAAACCCTAACTAAACCCGTCGCCCCTGCCCAAAGCGCCGCCGCCGGAGGCCACCTCCCCACCACCATCGATCGACCCCTCCTCCGCTGTCCCCCCCCCCCATTCCTCTCGAACCTGGAACCGCCTCGCGAAGGCCACAGCCACCCGCTGTTCGAGCGGCGTCGCACCACTGGAGACCGCACCCACCTGGCGCTTCCACCAACCTCCCCTCCAAGTCCGACCGTCGACAGTTCTTCCCCCCCCCCCCCGACGATGATACAACAGCACCTCTTCGTTTAACAGTAAGCTTTATAATTTAACTTTCCTTTTTTATTTTATTTCATTATTTATATAAAATCCGATTTTGAATAAATTTGTTTTTAAAATATATAAATAGAAGTATGATTTTATAATATAAATAACTTTAGTTTTTAAAAGAAAAATATATGACTTTTGATTTATAGAAAGCCGAAATCTTGATGATGAGAAAGACTGAATTTTTATAATATTAAAGACGAGATTTTTAGTTAATAAAAGAAATAAAAATATGATTTTTATATATAGAACTTCGAAATAAAAATATGATTTTTATATATAGAACTTCGAAATAAAAATATGATTTTTATATATTGAACTTCGAAATAAAAGTAGAATTTTTATATATTGAACTTCGAAATAAAAATATAATTTTTATATATAGAACTTCGAAATAAAGATTTGATTTTTATATATTGAATAGCAAAATAAAAATTCGATTTTTATATATTGAATAGCGAAGTAAAATTCGACTTTTACATATGTAGTGGCTACGGGCAAAGAAGATAGCGAAGATGAGATAGCAATGAAGATTTCTATCAATGAAGTGCCGTGGAGCTAGGATAGCAATATGCGAGAATTTCTCACCTTTCAATTTTATTTCTAGTTATATATATATACTAGGATGCAGACGGTGCTTAGTAGCACCCGACACAATCGTCCACAGACCATGGACTTGTTTGTTTGACTGTTTGGTGATTGATTGCGATATTGGTTTGAATGTGGTTTGTGGTGTGAAAAATCGAATCGATAAATTGGTTAGGATTAGACGTGCGTCGTTATAAGGCGAAGGAGTAAGGCTAGGTTAGACTCTTACTCCAAATTTTGTGGTCTGCATAATGAAATTGATTTGATTGATGTGTGAATGGCGTGGGCCATCACTAGACCGGGGATAAGGCTAGGCCTCGTCCCGTTTCTAGTATCGTGCCGTTATGCCACCGAAATTTTCTAAAATATGTTAGAAAAATAAAAATGTCATTTTATTTAAGGAATGAACTGAATAGATATTCATAGGTTGAAATAAAATGTTTTATCGTTAAAAATATAATTTTTAACGTGAAGTGAATAAAATAGAATATTCATTTACAAACCAGACGGTTTGTTTATGTACACCTATTTGAATGACATTGATTGGGACGATAAATTTTACACATCGCCCAACTGCACGAATAAAATCTGTGTTTGATTGTTTGAAACCCCACACGGGTGTTGGGATGAAATTTGAAGTTCACTCATCCTGATGGATTAAATATGTCGATCGATTGATTGACAGGCTGTTATAAGCGTTAGATATCTATATTTGATGCTTATACAGTGTAGTGCACTTTGGTTGATGGTTGATTATTTTTCAAGGCTATTATACATGTGTTGTATGAAAATCCATATAATTAACTTTATATGGTAATTGATTGGGCCTCATTCCAGTTTTAAAATAGAAATATTTAAAATAGAAATATTCGAAATGAAATATTTGAAAATGTCAATATATGAAGCCGTGTTGATTAGATTGACGCCATTTTGACGTGAACGATATTTATATCGATTTTATTCATTTTGAAATGAATATTAAAAAGTAATTTTGAAAACGATTTCGAAATGAATTGAATTGAAAACGATTTCGAAATGAATTGAATTGAAAACAATTTCGAAATGAATTGAATTGAAAACGATTTCGAATTGAATTGAATTGAAAGTGATTTCGAAATGAATTGAATTGAAAACGAATTCAAAGTGAATTGAATTGAAAGTGATTTCGAAATGAATTGAATTGAAAGTGATTTCGAAGTGAATAGAATTGAAAACAATTTCGAAATGAATTGAATTGAAAACGATTTCGAAATGAATTGAATTGAAAGTGATTTCGAAATGAATTGAATTGAAAACGATTTCGAAATGAATTGAATTGAAAACGAATTCAAAATGAATTGAAAGCAAATTGAAATGAATTCAAATTGAATTGAAATTTGAATTGAATAGAAATGAATTTTAAAACGAATTTATAGAGAAGAATTCAATTTTGCTTTGAATTGAGATGGAAGTTGAAATAGATTTTGAAACGAATTTTAAAACTATTTATATAATTCGTTTTAAATGGAAATCGACGAAGTATATATTATATATATAATATAATGGCCTGAATAGAACGCGCCGCGCCGCGGCAGTTCGCGAATTTCGACCATTGACTTCGAATGGACATTACGGGAGATCCGACCGTCGGATTCTCCTAAAACCGGAACCGTTGGGTTCGTATCGAAAAGAGCTTTCTAGCGAATGTTAGAAATTTGAAATCTAACGGTTGGATTTGGAATTATGTCCAAATCAAATTTGAAAAAGGTCGCTGTAAGTGCAGTTCGATGGCCGTTGATGGAAATCGACTGTACGGGCCTTGATAAAATTATTAAAAATAGCAATAATTTGTGTAAAATCATAAGAAATGATTTGTGAAGATTTGGGATGAAAAACTCCACATTTGAAAAGATAAAAATAGATTTTTATCGAAATGAACTAGTTTTGAACTAGAAATATAATTCTATTTATTTTTAAATAAATAAATTGAATTTGAAAAGGGTTTTAAAAATAACCAGAATTTCCAATGATTGCATTGGAGTGGATTTGAATCGAAATTGTCTTCGGAATATTTCGATGTTGGAATTCGTGATTATACAGGTGTTGTTATGGAAATTTGAAAGATATATATTTATATCGTTATTTCCAATACGACATTTGTTAGTCGTAGAATTCGATATTGAATATAAGCCGATTTATTTTCTATTCAGAGCCTTGTATTGAATATCGAATGTGATTTGGGGTTGTCGTGAATGGTGTCTTCACTAACACTGTTCTTGAACCCAGTTGAGAAAAGATTAAATCTTTTTATTTAGATTTAATGAAGTGTACCAATTAAATAATATTTAATTGGAATTGAATTGATATTGATTTTTGGGTTTATCGTGAACAGTGTTTTAAATAACACTCGTTCTTTAACCCGATAATTAATGAATGTGACTTTGGGTTTATCGTGAACCGTGTTTTAAAAGACACGGATTCTTTAACCCAGTTAACGATTAAAACTAAGTGGAGTTTTAATGAATCTTTAATTAGATTGAAATGATCGAAAGTGGAGTATCACCAGTTTTGCTCCAGGCGATAGTTAAATCTTTAATTAGATTTGAACGTGAAATGGTAATTGAATTTACCGATAACACTGTGGTGTTAGATATGAAGTACTACTCATTTTACTTCATGGGATGAATAGGTTGGGATTGGGAAATTAAAATAAATGACTACTTCGGTAAGGTTCGCTAATCCCGACTAGTGTGAATTGAGATTCAAAAATAGATTAAAGAATAAATTCAAGAAATTTATCTTGGATAAAATTAATGGGAACATTTCCCTATGAATGTGAAATTAGAAACTAACTGTCGGTTAGCCAAGCAGAATGGTTTTCTGGATATTGATCTGATGTTGGTTTCGGCCTTCGGGGTTGATATTTGGGGAATTATTCTCTTGATTAATTTACGGTTAGTGACTGATGAATTGGAATGAGGCGTATGTTGTGTTTGTGTAACACTTATTTAAAGTATACGCGAGTTATTCGGAAAGACCGGGTTTATCCCATTCTGAATAACTGATACGACGATAAGTCGAAGATGAAGACGATGGTCGAAGACCGGAGGTCTTCACGTCGTTTGGGTGATAACTGATGATCTAGATTGGGCTGTACACCCAAGAAGATGGAAACAGTTGGTGATCGTCCAGATGTACTTGGAGATCGATGGATATGCGGGGTACTAGGTGCCTCCGGTTTCGTTCAGACCCAGAACGGACTTGTAAATGGACTGTGTGTCTGACATTGGATTTTAGTCTGTGTGATTGATCTCTATTAAATATATATCTGTTTGGCGGCGGAGAATTTATTCTTTTGCTTAACGCCCTTCTCTGAGACGTACGAGCTCAGGGGTTATATATTGATGGATATTAAACGCATGGAGTGAATTGCCTGTGTGGCATGCCTAAGTGGCAATTGATCGAGGCTTCTGTTGAAAAGCAAAGTCTTGTGGTGATGATCAAAGCACGGCCTTTGTGGCGTAGCTTTGTGTAACGTTTGCTTCGCGAGTTTCACACCCGGTATGAACCAAAAACGGGAGACGGACCTCAGGGAGGGCATGCGTTTCTTTCTAGCTAAAAGTGGCGTCAGTGGTTTTACACGCCCTGATGAGTTTGACTTATGTGGTTGTTGCTGTTGCGAGGCGCCTCGGATTGATCTGTCGTTCTCGAACCGATGGAGTCATTCGTTGGCTCGTTTGCGCCCCAAAGGGCGGGGAGACGTATTGTTCAGGCATAATAATCCACATCGGTGGACCGGCCCTGACGATCCAGGGGGCAGTTGCGGCTGTTCCTGAGACATGGTAGGCTAGATTGTCTCGAATCGGTTGAGGACTATCTTTTGCCTCGGTTCATAGAAGGAAATCCAATTTCCAAATACGTGACTTTGCGGTTTTATTTGTAAACCTATATATGGCGACATGATATATGGTACCCATGCCGCCTATGATTGATACTTATGATTTGAAGTGTTTTATACACTATGCACTTATAATAGTATCAAATGATTTGTTTTAAACGTATCAAGCATTCTTTGGCTGTTATAAGGGAAAACCCTATCCTCGGCTGCGTTGCATTGTGTGATGGGACCTGGGTCTTATAACGGCTTCATTTTTCTTTATTTAGCATTGCGCTGTTGTTTTATGCACTGGTATTCTTGGGAGGAAACCCGTTCCGTGTTATACGGCGTGGTCCCTTGATTTACCTAACTTTAAAAATAAAGATTAACTGTTTTAGTTCTCACACCAGTCACATGACTGACCTGGAGTTTATTGTTTTAACCTAAACTCTGGGTGCCCTTATTTTCGACACGGGCAGCTAGTAGTTTTGGTTTTGCAGATTTATATTCACAGGATCCTGGTTTACAGCTGGAACGATATCCGGAAAGCTTTGTATCCGTATATCTCCTTCTAATTGTGTATTGTATTATTTTCCGCTGCTATGTATTTAAATGTAATTTAAATCTCTGATATTTCTGTGTAATATTCATTTATACTCTGTATATCCTTGTAATCTGATGCATCGTTGTAATATACAATGAAACGTTCTTCTGTATGTGTTCTGTTGTGGTTTGTTCTCGAACTATCCGACACTTTCCTTTACGGGGAAGTTGCGGGTCTTTACACCAATCAATTACCACATAATGTTAATTATATGGATTCCATACAACACATGTATAAAATAACAACGATAAATAATCAACCATCATCCAAAGTGCACCAGACAACTGCATAAGCATCAAATATAAATAATTAACGCTCACACAGTCTGTCGACCAATCGATCGACATACAACTAAATAATTGGGATTAGTGTACGCCATATATCATCCCAATACCCATGTGGGGTTTCAAATAATCAAACATAGATTTTATTTGTGTAGTTGGGCGATGCGTAAAATTTATCGTCCCAATCAATATCTTTCAAATAGGTGTACATAAACAAACCGTCCGGTTTGTAAATGAATATTTATTTATTCACATTCACGTTAAAAATCATATTTTTAACGATAAAATATTTTTAACTATATAAATATTTTATTTCATTTCACATCACATTGCACAATCAACTACACATCAAAATCAAACAAACAAGCATACAAGCCGTCCATGGTCTGTGGACGACGGGTGTCGGGTGCTACTAAACACCGTCTGCATCCTACTATATATTTTAACTAGAAAAGAAAATTTAAAGTGAGAAGTTCTAACAGAGGGTTCCACTCCGCCGTGCTTTGCTTCTGAATTGCTGAACCGTCTGGATCTGTTCGAAATCCCAATACAGTCCTTTTCCCGCTGTTCATATATAAAAATTATATTTTTATCACTTCATTTCAATAAATAAAAACCATATTTTTATTTCTACTTCATATATTAAGATCGAATTTTTATCTATATAAAAATCTTAACTTGTATTTTAAACAAAATCACTTCTTTAAATTGTTAATTCACTACCACACATATAAAGATCGTGTTTTTATAATCTCTTTCATTATTAAAAATCATATTTTTTTTACTCTACTTTAATAAAAATCATATTTAATATGCCACTAGTATAAAATTATATTTTTAACCTTTCTATATTGTAAAGATTATATTTTTAGCTTCTAAAAATCATTTCCTTATCTAAATAAAAATCTCAACTTTGATATGGTAAAAATATGAACTTTGAGCGAATAAAAATATAAATTTACCAATATAAAAATATAGATTTTCTAATATACAAAATCACACCTTTATCTTTTCAAATCGCTTTATATACCACAAAGATTATATTTTTATTTCATATCTAAACATAAAAATCATTCCTTTACTGAAAATGAAAAATAAAATCTATACTCTTCTATAGAAACAAAACTGATTTTATTTAATAACTAATTGAATAAATATAAAATAGAAAAGCTTACATTTTCGATTAAAAGAGGACCGAGGGCTTGCTGAAGGGTCGGGGGAGGTATCTTGGGGTTCTCGGCGGCTTTTTGAATCGAGCAAGAAGGGAGCGGAGGGGGTTTAGCGCGCTGGAGGGTGGTTGGAGGCGGCGCCGGGCTGCTGGCCATCGGAGGTGGACTCAGGGATGGGGCGGCGGCCATCTTGGTCAGAGGAGGGGCCTAGGGTTTCGGGTAGGGGGTGTTTGTGGTTCTTGGCACGGAGAGGGAGGCTGAGAGAGGAGGGGGCGGTCGGGAGATGGAGGCGTCGGGGCACGGTCGGCCTCCGGTGGCGCGCGACATCGAAGGGCGGGGCTCCGCATTTTTTTATTTCTGGAGAGGATCGAATTGAAATGAACGTGGGAGGGGGGGAAGATCGTGGGTATAGGAGGAGAGAGAGGGGTATTTTTATTTTTAATTTATTTAATTATTTTATTTCAAAAAGTTGACTTTTTCATTTGACCTCTAAACGAGGCCCACCGCCTGTCGTCCATAGCTAATTACCCCCATTCCGAACACAATGGGATATGTACCGTAAGCTGATTCGACCGTTTCGATCTGTTTTCATCAAAATCAACATATAACTCTATATATTGAATTTGAACGCACATTTCAATTTGTCGGGGCCACATACTAACTCGAAAAATTCCTGAAAAATATTTTCTAGCTTCGCATTGACGATACGGTCCTAACAAATCTAGTTTCATCAAATTCTGAGACCGTTTGAAAAATGACCATTTTCCAGTCGATTAAAATCAACTAAAACTGGTCAAACGCGTTTTCCTTTGCTACGCTCACATATTGAATTCAAAAATTATGAAATTTGAAACCTAGCAATAACTTGACATCACGGATCCAACAAAAGTGGTTTCGTCGAAATCCGAGGTCGTTTGCAAAATGGCTATTTTTAGTGGCCGAAATTCCATAGCGACCGTTCTGAATTTTCAACTGGACATATCTTTTGATCCCTGCTATGAAATTTTGATTTCTCGGATTCGTTGGAAAGATATTCTCAAATAGATTCTAATATTTTTGGTTTCACTAAAATCCGGTTTATTTTGCACCTGGTATGTTCATTTGAACTTTGAAATCGAATTATCGAACTACCACGCCATTTTCAATTCCTTTTATAATTTAAATAAATATTTATATTCTAACGACGATTCAAATAAATATATATGTTCTAATTCTATTCAAAATGAATTTTTCGTCATTATTGTTTAAAATTATCTATTTTAAATATTCAAAATTCATTAAAATTGCCAAAATAAAAATTTTAAACTGGCTCAGATTTTCCAGGTTATTACATATTTATAATTCATCATATTTTTATACCAGTACATATTTGCTTCTTCAAACTCCACTATTCAATCTTCCATATGTATCCAATGTTCTGTCTATAATACCATGAGAAGTTACATTTGCCTTAGCTAAGTTAGACGAAAACAATTATCATTAGTACTTGATTACACAAATTGAATTTTGTAATTAACAACAACAAAGACGCATATATGCATCCATATATAATCTTAGTTCTCAAGCGC
The DNA here is from genome assembly GCA_030737875.1 of Allium sativum. Lineage (NCBI taxonomy): Eukaryota > Viridiplantae > Streptophyta > Magnoliopsida > Asparagales > Amaryllidaceae > Allium > Allium sativum. The sequence continues at coordinate 587,624,398 of CM060920.1, forward strand.
ATTCAGACATGTTTTTTTTGTGGTTGAGCTCAGTCTCTGAATGTCATAACCGAATGTCATTTGGAAAACCTTTTCATTTACTAGATTACTTAATTTGTCTTCTATTTTGAAATACAAAAATTCGTATTACTACTTTCAAGGCGTTCAAACCTTGTTGGTCAAAATTTTGGAGATACTCCACCTACAATTTTCCACTAAATTATAGTACCAATGTTACGATATTTAAAAAGGTTTTACATTTATAACACTGCATAACTTTAGACACTAATGCAATTAGTATGTAAAACATGCAGGCTTTTTATAACCTCTTTTTTCAACATCGCAGGACATGAATAAATGGATCATCCTGAATTTTCTTATCGGGTTTTTAATTTTGTTCGCAATGTAATATTTTTTTCCCCTAACAATTAATTCTACCTTATTTAGTTCCTTCAACCGAATACCATCTGTTATATGTAACCCAACATAGTGAGAATTCTCATCTAACTATAATGTACAATTTGATACTTTCATTTATTTATAGGATAGTTTACCTACTTGCTTTTTGTTTAATCTACAAATAGTGGATATGTTCTTAGCTCTCGGTTGTTCTTCCTCTTCAAACTATAATTACTGTTAAAACTGAAATGATATTAACCTAATTGTACACATTTAATGACAGATCCTCTAATTAATCTTAGTTTTGATCTTTATACTAATTTACCTATCAAGCTTGGTGACATTTAAAGAGGATTAATGACCTTATATATATGCCACATTGATTTTTGACTGAATTCAGGTACCTACCATTTCTGTCTCTTTTTGAAGTTACTTATTTATTACTATTTTATTAGGTGGGAAGAATACTAAGCCAACTTGAGAAAACTGGACTGTATTTGAAAGGTACAATTTTGTTTTCAGTTCAACAACCGAATATACGTATTATTTTGATAATAATTAGGAGGGTACAAATTGAGTTAGTGGATTAAAAAATGGTGGCTAACTGTATCTCCAACAACTTAAACTCAATACTATGTCTATGAAACACTAATTTTGTAAGAAATAAATAACGGGTTATTGACAGGGAAATTTGCTATCTTAAGGCGATGTATAGCTTGCTGCATGGAGCACACAATGGTGTTTGGACCTCCTATAAACTTTATAAACATATCGTACAATACAGAAAAATCATTTCTTAAAATACATTTTTAAGCCAGTTGACCTAAGATTTATACTTCTAGGAATTAGTGTTATCTACATAATGTTTTATAATGTATTAGTAAACAAAAGTCATATGGCTAATAATATCTAACAGACGTTAATAAAAAAGAAATCTTGATGTGCCTATGTTAGCATTCTGTCTACCAAAAAATTAAGTCCTGAAACTTCTTAAAGGAGTAAAATTTTACATCCCATAATCAATTGTACAAATCCCATGTATTGGTCTTCTTTATTCACCTTATACCCTTTGATTTTCTTAAGCTATTTAGTAATAGAAAAGTAATAAGATATACTATATTTAAACTATAACAATCTTATGCCATTGTTAGTCACCAGTTTAATCCATCTACAAGTGTGATTCATCGTCTAATCTTAACTTTATATTAACCAGAACAAATATTATAAATTATCAACTGTTGATTCTTTTAAAATTAGGTTTTACAAGAAATCATAAACCAAAGCTATTGAAAATAAAATAAAAATGAAAGACTATAAAAAGTTATTTTTAGGATAGAATGGAGTAAGATTTCATTACTGGCAACCAAACTGGCATTTCTCCAAAATGGAGAACTACTATTTCATCTATCGATAATTTATTAAACTGCATAATGGTTTATCAATTTGTTTGGATTGAGTTTGGTTTAAATAATTTTTAAAACACTCCATGAAACAGAAAATGTAGTTGTGGTTTATTTAAATGACAATCATATGTTTTAAGATATGTCAGAAAAAGAACTTTGATTACAATAATTTGGGTAAGATGCACTACTGAAATTTGATATTATGGACGTGGTAAATTTGTAGAAAAGGAGAGCATTGATATGTTGCAGGGTAAAATGCAGACCCTTCTTCTTTTCCAGGAAATGCATAAGCTCCAAGGTAAGTCTATACGTACTCTCTATTTCCTATTCCAATCCTCCGATATCGAATTTAATTTCAAATATACGCATGTTCTTCTTCTCTGTCTACAGGTATATTGTTTAGCGGTTGTAATTGTGTTGACAGAGGCGCCTCCTTCTCCGCAGGTGGCTTCAGCCTTCTTACAGTGGAAGAATTCCATCTTATTCCTTTTGCAATGGTGATTTTCTCAGTTTTTCATCCATTAAATTTACTTATTTATTTGTTCTTTGATGGCGTACTTTTTGATTTTATTACAAAGTTTTGTTGGATTTGCTTCATTTGAGATATTGAAGAACATAGGTTTTTTGGGTATCCTTCATCACCTTATAGTATTAAAATAATATATTGTTTCATTTTCAATTCTGCCTACAGTTTCCACAATGATTGTTTGATTTTCTGCTATTTTAGTGTACTATATGTCCAACACCACTATAGGTTGAAATCTAGGTTGTCCTCCCTTCTTATTTCTGTTTGTTTTCATCAGGAAACAGTTAGCATTCCTTTCCATTTTCTATCCTTCTTCTCTATCATCTATCCTTTCCCTTTCGAACGTCTCAACTTGATTCCAATATTTGAAAAATGCGGTCTACTCTTATTAACTCTCGATGTTGAATAATTGATAACCACTCTTGCACTCAAAAAGTGTTAAAAATTTCAATCAACTTTTCTGGACCTCTAAAAATTCTTTTGACTTTATGGTAGAGGCTTATTTAGATGGTGGATTCGAAATTTTGGGATCAAATGAATTTGTGGGTGACAGTTAACATATAAATTATGGTGAATAACATGGATTCAACGTACCAAAGAAAATCCCATGCCCACAGTAAGGTCAAGTCCCTATTTAACATGGATTTAGTTTAGAAACATTTTATTTACAATAAGTTAATGTTCATACTCATTTTTCTAGGTGTTGTCCTCATTATTGAGTTAGTTAACTGGCACGGTGAATAATTAAGCACAAAAACAATTTTTGAATTGGTTATGGTATGCTACTAATTGTTAGAAAAAGGTTGGTCATGCTACTTGCATATTCCTACCATACTACCCTTTATTCTAGATTTATTGGTTTGGGATTTTTTTGGTTGGATTTCATTTTTTATTTGAAGTTTGTCATTAGATTTTTTTTGTGTGTCTATGTTTTCATCACAAATAATAATCTTTTTCTACTAGATGTTAGAAAATGAGATAAATTTACAACTGAATTTTTCTTGCTTACAAAATTTTACAACGAAATTACTGAATCTAAAAGTTATGATGCATGGTTGTAAACTGTTTAAACTTTAATTAGCATGATCCTTTTCCTACATTGGTTATTTATTTCTATGTGAATCCAATTTCAAACATGGACTCATACATCTATAACGATTTCTGAATCAGTTATAATTTAGAACGTTAGACTATCTGATAAACATTTAAGTGTACATTTATGACATGAGTATTTTGTCAGCTTTTTGTATGGCATAAAAATTGATGTCTTAGGAAGCATTTACTATTTTTACTCCTGAAACTATAATCAAATTGCATCAAATATGAATTCTATGTTAAAATAATGAGTTCTTTATTTATGATGATTAAATCAGTTATCAAGTAACGTAATATTTTTTTTTAGAATTATGGACGATGCAAGCTTAATAATTTGGTTTAAAAACGTTAACAATAAGGAGTCCAGGAAACACGTGCCAAGTTGAGACTCTCATTCATTCTCCAACCCATGATTAAGTCCTATACTTTTAGATCTGTTTCATCAAGATATTTTTCTTAACACAATGATTTTAGCTGTAACATTTATGAACTTATGATGATAAACATGTTTGAATTTTATTTTTTAAATTTCTATTATGGCCACTTTAAAGGAAACCTATTATCTTCTTCCTGGAGTAAGGATTCATATGTTATATATTTGGTAACCTGAGGATTAAAACAATTTTTTTGGTAAACAGTCCTTTTTTTGAAATATATTATGTGAATTAAACTGCGGTATTTAAATTCTTCTGCTTTGCTTCCACCATATGAATTTAGGTGGCAACATTGAATACGTGTGATCCAAACAAGGAAATCTACCTTATTGTGATCTATGTTAAATTATGTGGTTTTTTTATTAGAGTTCTCATTTGGAGCACCTAGAAGATGAAATTCTAAAGTTGCGGAACACACTATTACAGGTTAACTATACTGTGTATTTGGGTTGGTTACACTTGAATTGTAAGTCTTCAATTACATTGCACTTGCCGAAATTACAGAGCGAGGTAGAAAAAGGGAGGACAACACTAGAGCTGGAAGAGGAGAAGAAAAAAAACATTACGTGAGAGGAGATTAGCAAAGAGAATTGCTGATCTAGTTTCCTTGGTCCTATACTCAAAAAAGACTGATAAGAGCAGAAATATTTGTAAGGTAGTTTTGAATTTTTTTTTTTTTTTTGGGCGTCTTTTTTGAACTTTTCGGTCTCTATGAAGTTTCCTGTGTAGTGGAACTACTAAAATAGCATAACAAGTTTGAAATTTTGACCAGGTTATATGTGAATGTTACACCATAGATTCAAATTTTGACCAGGTTCCTGTGTTGAACTATTAAACTATTTGGTGTAACATTAGCATAACAATGGCCTGTGTAGCATAACAAGGTTGAACCTTTGCCGGTCTCTATGAAGGTTCCTGAACTATTAAAATAGCCAAAATACAACTTTAAACATGCTGCTTCAATACCCTACCAAAAAAAAAGAACTTGAAGCTATCAACAAAGCAAAGAGTGTTTGAGACCCAATTCTTTGTCTAACATTCATTTGATCAGAAATTGGTGGGTTTTCCATGGTTATCGAAGGATTTTCAATTTAATGATCCTATGACAACCAATCATCGATTGGAATAGATCAAAGTGTAGAAGAAATTGTCAACACTAGGTCCATGGTCTTTGATCATGCATTAGGTGTTAGATCTCATCGAAGATAAAGCAAAAATACCCGTGTTAGGCTTTCGGCGGTGGAAAAGGTCACATACGGTGGTTTTGGCATTGTCAACAGCTCAATATGATGTGCAAGACTAGGTAGGAGGCTGAGATATACATCGGAGTTGGTGCAATCAAGAAAAGTGGTTCCAGCAGGAAGTAAGGTGCTTGAAACTGGTAGGAGCAAATCCCATCTTTCTATGTTAGATTTGCGTGTGAAGACAGATTTGAATTGATCAAACAAGAATTTAAATAAGTTTTCTATATTGATGAGAATGAAATGACGTTGATGCAATTCTCTAAACGATACAAAACTGGTGATACAGTCATATAGATAGACATGCAGAAATTGAAAAACAGGGGGAAAAAGAGTTGGGCTAGGCTCATTAACTTGACAACCTGAACTATTGTTTTAGACAGTAAATAAAAGTCTTCATATAAACATTATTTCTTTATCCATTTTAATTTAGAGTATTTTTTTTATGTAATGATACATTGTGATTTGAGGATTATATTAATCATTAGATAATCTTCCTAAATTATGTTAAATATACACAGTCCGGCTTAATGATAACAGTCCACTTTATTGACCTACCTTAACAGGTCGGTGAAGCTTTCAGAATTGTTTGGTTTGACGTTGGTTGGGTATTTTTGGATATTTTACAGTGCACGATGCATAGACAATGATTATCACGCAACTTTTTAGTTTGAAATAAGATACCTATGAAATTAAATATGAACCATGCTATACATATTTTAGGGTATACATGCCATTAGCAAGTTCGAATTACGCCACAATCCGTGCGCGTAGCATGGGCCACGATTAATTTTAAATGTAAGCTAAATATTTATCATGCTTACTGTATCAAAATTTTAGGGAAAAGTTATTAGTATTTATCATCATTTTTTTATCGGTTCAAAGTTAGGGTAAATGTATATCAGATTGTGTTGCAACATATATGAATTTCCCTTTCTTCATCCTCATTTATATAATTATTAATTTCACCAAATCTTAGAAATCACAAATGGTGATATTATTTATATATGCAGTTGAATGATATTCTTCTTCTGAATCAAGCATGGAGTAAGAAACATGGAGTAAGAAAAGAGCGAAAAGGTGAAGATGGGCAGTGGGTTCTATCTAAATTTTATCCAATGATATAGGAGTTGATTGATAAACTTAGCAAGAGTGAGCTACCAATGGACGAGTCTCAATGTATGAATGAATCAAGCCCTACTATTGATGGAACCACACAAAGTGTTTTAGTTACATCCAGCCCTGTACATTCTGCTCATTCCATGAGATCAAGGCGAACTCCCACATGGGCCAAGCCTCGTGCATCAGATGATGGTCATTCAAGTGATTCAGCTTTGAAAGATACATCTAATGATTTCAGAAAGATGGGCCAGCGTGTCTTTCTATTTATCATTGGTGGAGCTACCCGATCTGAGCTTCACGCTGTACACTAGCTAACATCCAAACTCAAGAGGGAAATCTTCTTGGTTCTGCTAGCCTTGATGATCCTGCCTATTATATCAAGAAAGCAAAACTGTTGAGTGTCGAAAAACTGTCATTGGATGCTCTTGAAATCTAATCAAACTTCGGAAAGTAAACAATAATACATAGAGCTTTTTGATCGCCGCATATATTCTTTGATCATTTCAGCTAAATTTACATTTTTGTGGTTTTATTTGAACGGGGCATATACTGGAACAACATGCATTCAGGGTGATGCTGATTTGTGTACATAGCTTCTCTTCCCAGTGCGATAGCTGTATTGTAAAATATTAACCGTTTGATTATTAAAAGAAAAAAAAGATATTCTTCTTCTGAAAGTTGCGCAATTTTATATATGCACAAGTGCAATAGTAAAACTGTGAATGATGAATTTACACAAGTTAAAAATATGTTCAATTTTTTTGGTTAATTTAGAATTCATAGTGTAAACGTTTGATAGTTGGAATATGGAGATGCTTATGTGAAGCTTTAGTTTTATATGCAAACATTTTGAACTATCTAATAATTGCTTTTAATATTCACTAAAATATTACCTAGTCATGCATCAATCCAAACAGTTTATATATATATTTTAAGGACTTTGCTAGAACAACCAAAAATAAATTCACATGTGTGACGTGAAAAAAAATCAAACGGTGGAGATTAAAGGATGTAAACTATAATTCAGGAGGAAAAATAGGGAAGGTCCACTTTATATCTCTACATCAGTATTTTTTACCGCTTTTGCTGCCGGTTGAAATAGCATTTTCGTTATTTTAAAGCTTAGAGATCGTGACTGAAAATTTATAAGCAAAATCAATATTACAAACATTCCTCAATATGACCTACAGTCAGTAGGTTACATTTAGATTAAAAGCAAAGTAAACCTTGGTCAGATATCTCATATTCAAGGAAATGCAGTTTCAATTTTCGAAAAATCCAAAGAATGTTACATACTTCATACAAATAAGGAAACACAAAGAAGTGACATTTTACAATTTATCATCCAAACTTAGGAACAACTGCACGGGTCACTCATTGCTACATGACTGTTACTGCAAGTTTAATATTATACTATGGTCATTCGAGCAGGGTAATATTAATACCTTATGTCATTCATTATTCCTATACAGACTATGATTTACGCAGCCAAATCCACTAAGAAGTCCAAATTGCTTTTACAAATTAACCTGCAATTATTCAAAAATTTAACTGAAGGACCAACTAATCTACCGTTTTAACTTAGACCTTAATTCATCATTAATAAAGTTGTTCTATTACGTTCAAGTGACTCTGCAAATGCTAAGTAACACATTCTCCGTGTCCTTCATAACCCATCTAATCATTAACAAAAAAGAGTATGACTCCAAGATAAATAGTTATTTTGACTAATTATGAAAAAACTACACTTCTAGGGTTCTCTTTTGTTTCTATGAAGAATTGAACATATAAAGATATTTTAATTTATTAATAAGAAATTTTAGGTTCAGCTGGAGTAAGTACAATATACAAATGCCAATACGATTAATGATTTGGATATTCTATTGGATAACTGAATGTATACATAGAGGTTCCTTAGTCATATAAAATAATTTATCTATGATATAACAATTATAAGAATTTGGGCATAAAACAGACCTTAAATTGACAATGTTAAACATAAAGATTGAAATACAAAGATATTAACTGAATAATACTTTCACAGATACAAGATCTTTTATAAGGAAAATACAACAAAGACAATTCTAGATCTTAAAAAGAAAATATGTAATAATATGGAAGTATAGAGAAATCTATGTATGAATGATAATACCCAAGAAAAAAGTTAGCTCATGTACTTATCAATGTAATTGTTACCTATGCATTTACCATTATTTCATAAAAAGTAAATTTGCTTTTTTTGTAAAGATCCCAAAAGGAGTACCAAACGTACTGGTTATTTATCAAACGTAAATAGGAACAAAAAGAAATTTATGTGGCTACACCGTCGACTAACTTTTAAAAATTACTCTAACATAGATTCGTTCCAAAAAATTCACTTTACTTTGAATAATAACTGTCCCTGTCCACGATCATTATCAAATGTAACCATTCATCTTTCCTCAAATTCATTATCTTTAGTTTTAATATCTCTTCCCCTACCCGTTTTTTCTTCATTTTCCTAATCTACTATGCCGCATTTTACTCCACCTCTTCCATTAGATATGTTTCTTCCCCAATCTAATTTCAACAACATGCATATAATTGACGGTCAATTAAGTGTGAGCAGTTAACAAAGGTTAATCATATACACAGTGATACATCAAATCCGTCTTTAATTAATTATAGATCTATTAAACTAAAATTCACAATTTAAATATTGCGCTCAAATATCCCTTCTCTATCATTAAACGCATTCATGTTCTGCTAACTTCCCCACTGAAATGACCTGCATAACTATCTCATTACCATTCATTATAAATGCACCCTAATACATCACTCATGCCTACCACCACAAAATGTCTTCTAAGTTTAGATTCCTAAAGATGCCCGTGTGCGTAGCACGGGTTCCAACCTAGTATATATATATATTAAAAAATCTAATTTTCATAATATTCAAAAAATTAATATAAATAACATGAATATTTTATAACATAAAAATATTTTAGAAAATTTCGGCAGCATAATGGCAGTGTAATTAAAACCGGCACCATCCCGATGTACGGCTCCTCGCACTACCTTAGGCCTCGTGGCGTTTACAAGGGGTTTAATTTCCTAATACATTTTTCTAGGCAATCTATTGCCACAATATCAAACAATTTCATTTCAACCACAATCAAACACCAAAAATCAACCAATTCCACATCACAATACAATCAAGTCTTTCATGGTCTGTGGACGAAGGGGGTTGGGAGTTTCTAAACTCCGTCTGCAACCTAATATAAATTTATTTATTTAATTTCGGGTCAGAAATCTCACCTTGCTTTCGGCTTCACCTAAAATTGTAGCGAGTTCTAAAAAATCTCTGGTCTCTTCTAAAATGTAAAGGACGTCGTCACGGTCTCGGTGTCCCTTGGTTCACTGGATTTCGACCACACGTGAAAAAGATACGATTTTTATAAGAAAACATGAATTCGCAACGGTTTTAAGTGTTATAATCAGTTTAAATTCCACAAGCCGTTACCTTTCTGTTTTGATTCCAAACTAGGTTTGGATTTTACTTAAAATACGTGAAGTTATACGACAATCAGCCAACGCCACCCGGAGGAGCTTGGAACCACGTGCCAACGCCAGGTGGTGGCACTCAGATCGAGCTGATGTAGATGGCAAAGTGGCTGGTTGAAGTCATCGACTTTGGAGGTCCTATCTCGAGACTCGCGCCACGATACGAGGCCTATAGGGTATTGATTTGTAGATCTCGTCGAGCTCTACAAAATCTTCAACAGGGGTGGAGGCTAATTCGGCTCATAGGAGGAATCGAAGAGAGAAGGGGGAAAGCCCTTTCTTTCGTTCGACTGTTGGAGTCACGGGTTTGACTCGAGGAGCGAGAAAATTTATGGGAATTTTCTATTCGTCCATGGTTTTTTTTTTGTTTTCAATTATCTGAAAATACCCCTTACTCCATACGAACTCAAATTCAAACCCAACGACTGTCGCCGTTAGCAAAATACCCCTATTTTGGACACAATGGAATATGTTTCGTAAGCCCATTCAACTGTTTCAGTCAGTTACTATACAAATTAAAATATAAAACATTCAATTTTAGATTTGAATGTACATTTTAATTTTCCAGGGCCACAAAATGATTCTAAAAATTCCCGAAAAATAAATCAAGCTATGTATTGACGATCCGGTCCTAAAAAAATTAATATCGTCGAGTTTGGAGACCATTTGAAAAATGGCCATATTCTGGTCGATCGAAATTAGTTGAAATTGTCAAAACAAATTTTCTTTTGTCACGCTCACATATTAATTCCAAAAATTATGAAAATTGGAATCCTGCAATAATTTTACATTCCAGATACAACCAAGGTGTTTTCGTCGAAAACGGAGGTCATTTGCAAAATGGCTATTTATACGGGCTATATTTTATATTAAATTCCATAGCGACTATTATGAATATTCAACTGGCCATAACTTTTTATTCCCGCTATGAAATTTCAATTTTTCAGATTCGCTGGAAAGATATTTTTAAACAGATTCAAATATTTTTTGTTTCACTAAAATCCGATTTACTTTGCATCATGTACATTTAGCCAAAGTTTGAATTCAATTTTTCAAACTGTTGCGCTATTTCTAACTCCTTTTAAAATTAAAATAAATATATTCATTCTAACTTCGATTTAAATAAATTTCTAATCGTTGTTATTTAAAATAAATAATTTTAACTATTCAAAATTCAATAAAATAGCCAAAATAAAAAAAATTAAATTGGTTCTGATTTTCCGGGTTGTTACAATCTTCCCTGCTTAAAAACCTTTCGTCCCTGGAAAGGAAACAGTAGTAAAGTAGGAAACAAAACGGAAAATGAAAAATATTGTAAATGTACCTCGCACTAGTGCAAGTCAGAGATATCCACTCTGCACTGGGGATAAGCCTGTTTGATGCTATCCTCGGTCTCCCATGTACCGTCTCTAGGATCTTCGCTCCACTGCACTTTGACTAGATGAATTCTTCTATTCCTCAGAACTCGGGTTTCTTTGCCAATAATCTTTACTAGCTCCCTTCTCATTGCTAAGCTCGGGGTAATCTCCAAACCTTGCTGTGCAGCTTCCTCCACAATCAAGTCTAGATCATGTACATGCTTCCGAAGTTGAGACATATGGAATACATCATGTACCTCTGGCAACCAGTCTGGTAACTGAACCCTGTAAGCGAGAGTTCCAATTCTTTCGAGAATAGGGAATGGACCAATGAATCTAGGATCCAACTTCCCAGTCTTCCCGAAATGGACTACTCCTCTCAATGGAGAAACCCTCAAGTACACATAATCGCCAACAGCAAATTCTAGATCCCTTCTTCTTGAATCTGCATAACTTTTCTGTCGGCTCTGAGCTGCTAATAATTGCTTCTTAATGAAATCAACTTTGTCTGAAGCTTCTCGAATCATGCCGGGGCCCAATACTAGTCTATTGCCTGTATTTACCCAACATGCGGGAGATCTACAAGGCCTGCCATACAATTCTTCGAATGGCGACATTTGCAAGCTTGCTAGGTAACTGTTATTATAAGAGAACTCAACCAAGTGCAAGTGATCTTCCCATGATTCTCCAAAGTCAAGAATACATGCCCGCAACAAGTCTTCCAGTATACGGTTCACCCTCTCAGTCTGGCCATCTGTTTTAGGATGATATGCGGTGCATAGATTTAACTTGGTTCTCAGCTCCTCTTGGAATGCTTCCCAGAATTTACTAGCGAATATCGGATCACTGTCGCTAACAATGCTACTGGGAACTCCATGTAGTCTGACAATTTCTTTGAAATAAATTTTCGCCAGAATTTGAGCTATTCTATTAGATCGGACAAGAATAAAATGGGAAGACTTCGTGAAACGGTCTACGATCACCCAAATACTGTCATTACCTTTTATGGTTCGGGGCAAGCCATCTATAAAATCCAAGGAGATTTTGATCCCACTTCCAACTTGAAACCTCTAGTGGTTGTAACAATCCGGCAGGTTTTTGCTAATTACTCTTGACTTGCTGGCAAGTAGAACACCTGCTGACATAAATGGAAATGTCTCTTTTCATAGATTTCCACCAGAATGTACGCTTGAGATCAAGATACATCTTAATCACCCCTGGATGAATACAAAGCTTGGATTTATGATATTCATCCATTAGTTCTCTTCTGAGCTCAAGGATATTCGTAACACAAATTCGACCTTTTAACCTCAGAAATCCTTTGTTATCAATTTGCAAACTCGAGGGTTCGCCTTCCTGCACTCTTTTACTAATTCTCTAAATAAATTCATCATCTTTCTGGAGAGCAGAGATCTTGTCAATCAAAGTAGGTGTAATGATGAGATTGGCGATGATAAGATTGGCGACGACCGCATTCCGTCTACTGAGCACATCGGCTACAACATTGGCTTTTCCTGGAGTATACAAGATGTCTAGATCATAGGCCGCAAGAAATTCTAACCAATGTTGCTGCCTCAAATTCAAGTCGCTTTGGGTGAACAGATACTTCAAGAATTTATGATCTGTATATAATTCAAACATCTCACCCAAAAGATAGTGCCTCCATATTTTTAAAGCAAACATGATGGCCAAAAATTCATGATCATGAGTAGGATATCTGTTCTCATGTGGCTTCAATTGGCGACTAGCATAAGCAACTACTTTGTCTCTTTGCATTAATACTGCACCAATACCTTCAATAGAAGCATCTGTCCAGACTTTCAAATCTTGATTTCCATCAATAATGGTCAACACATGAGCAGTGGTCAACCTCAATTTCGGCTCTTGGAAAGCTGGCTCAAATTCATGTGTCCAATTAAACTTTGTGTGGTTCTTTGTAAGCTTCATTAATGAAAAAGATAGTTTCAAAAAATCCTTAATGAGTTTTCGATAATAGCCAGTCAATCATAGGAAACTTCTGACTTCTGTAGGAGTGCTAGGCTGCTTCCAATCTTGAATGGCGGTGATTTTGCTGGGATCCACTGAAATTCTTTCCTTCGATACTACATGACCGAGGAACTTCACTTCTTCTTTCCAGAATGCACATTAAGAAAATTTGGCTTTTTATACATTCTCTCTCATAATTTCCATAACTTGTTCCAAATGCTTTTCATGCTCGTCAGTTGACTTAGCGGAGATTAAAATGTCGTCGATGAAAACCAACACAAATTTATTTAGGACATCGTGGAATACTCAATTCATCAAATCCACAAAAAAACCAGGAGCGTTGCATAAGCCGAACGGCATTACTAACCACTCATAAAATATGTCTATAGCTCTGAAAACTGTCAAAGGAGCACATTCTTCGGCAATACGCAGTTGATGTAAACCTATGGCTAGGTCCATTTTAGAAAATGCTTTAGCTCCATTCAATTGATCCAATAAATCATCTATACAGGTAAATCGATATTTATTCTTGTTTGTCTGCTTATTTAAATCTCGGTAATCCACACACAATCTTAAAGTACCGTCTGACTTTGGAACAAACACTACTGCTGCACCCCAATTTGAAAAGCTAGGCCTGATCAGACCTTTCCGTAAAAGTTGTTTAGTTTGAGTGCCCAACTCTTCTTTCTCTTTCCATGTCATCCTTCGAATAGGATGCATGACTGGCCTTGCATTCGGAAATCAATCCTGAAGTTGATTTCTCTTCGCAGAGGTAAGCTATCAACTTCTTCAAACACATTCGCATAATTCTTGACAATAGGAATATCTTCAATAGCAGTGGGAGAAACCTCAAGAGCAGCCCAAAATTCTTTTCTGTCTAAATCTAAGCCTACACAAGGTATAACAACATTGGCAAGCTTCGTTTTAATTCTAACAAATCTTTTTGCACATTTAACTTCGGCTTCATATTTGGTTAACCAATCCAGCCCAAGAATGATGCCAAATTCAGAGAAATCCATAACGATCGAGATGCAAGAAAACCGATAATGGGAAAAAGAGATGGGCACTCTACAACATGTACCAAGGACCCGAGAACCTCCTATAGGATTATGAACCCTAAGGTAGTCTTTAAGATCTCTCAATTTTAGATTTAGCTTCTTGACTGTATTACTCAAAATAAAGCTTTGAGACGCGCCCATATCAAATAATACTTTAACTGATATATTGTTGACAGTGAGAGTGCCTTCTAAAACATCTTCCCTTTGCTGACTAGCCGAGGGTGATGGAGTTTCTGCTACTTCATTTACATAAGCTATTGCAAACTCCCTTGATTTACTCTTTGCAAGATGACCAGTCTGATGGCATTTATTGCATTTTCTATCCTCTTGAAACTTCTTCTTGGATTTAGATCCAGCATTCTTTCGTTTCTTCAAAGATTTGCAATTCTTTAACAAATGCCTTTGCTTATGGAAGTTAGAGCATGTGGCAGTCATTAACGGTTATTTCCCAGATCTAGGCCTTTTCTTATCAGCTTTAGGTTTCTTGCTGACCTCAGGCTTTGTACTTGCCTCTGGGCTATCAGTTTCAAACTTCCTTTTTTTGTTTGAACTGCTTTCCTCTTCATCTTCCGAACCATGTTGCTTATTAACATACTCATAGCGATAATCCATTTGTATCATTTCAGAGAATGGGAGATTCACATGAGCAAGTACTCTACCTTCATATTTCTTTTGTAGTCCTCTGACAAATCTCAGATTCTTCCTTGTAGGATCTCAAACAAGTTTTGTGGCATAGCGAGAAAGTTCGTTGAATTTATTCTGATATTCTTGTATGGTCATATCTCCTTGTTTCAAATTGTTAAACTCATCATATAGCCGCTCAGTTGCTTCTAGAGGAATAAATCTTTCTTTGAAAATTTCTTTAAAACTATCCCAGGTAATATTACCTTCTGGATTTTCCTTAGTAATAGTTTCTTACAAGATTAAAGCTTCGTCTTTGAGTGCCCAAGATGTCAGTAATATTTTCTGATCATCTCTCAGCTTTAAGCGTTGAAAGATTCTCTCAGAAGAACGCATCCATGCTTTTGTTTCAATCACAGATTCTTTGCCCGAGAATTGTACTCCACCCAGATTTCGATATTTCATTACTAGAATTTCAAGATCTGGTTCTGGTTGTAGGAGCATGATTGGCTCATTAGATTGTCGAACCCTAGAATTACATTTTCTGTTTCTTCCACTCATTTTCTACTACATCTACAAATAGCAGACAAAGAGTCAGGCCAACAGAATAGATATTGTAAAGCATAGAGACATATGTTTAAATGAAGATGAAACTATAGGGGTGTATTTTATTCTGATGTACTCACCCTAGGACATTACTAGTTCTATCTATAATGAGTTATTCATTTTAATTAGAATACCGCTGATTCCACTTCTATCCAGTTTATTTATTTGTTATATTCCGAGCTAAGTTTAACCAAAGCTCTGATACCAACTGTGATAACACCAAACCTCTGTAGTACGAAAGAAAGGATAATCACTTGAATATAACTCATAAACAATAACAGCAAAACAGAAATATAAAATTATAGCAGATAATGTACATCAAATTACACTGGAAATAATATATCATCAGAGTTACACAGCATAACAGGATCATACTTAGTACATAGTACAATTTTAGCTTAATATAAAATGTCTGTAGCGGAATCATACATAATATACTAAATGAAGTCTGAACAACATAATAGAAGTGATAGGATACATCTCCGCTCCATAGCTATCCAGAATGAGTTTGCTAAAATCCTGAATACAAGGCTGCCCATGTGGAAAGTGGGCACCCGAGTTTGCAAAATGAAACAAACTATGAGTCAGTCATGGGACTGGTATGAGAAATCTCCTTAACCTATAATAACAATAAGGCTAGTCACAGGACCACGCCGCTAACGCGGAACGGGTTTACTCCATTGAATTGCAGTGCATAAATAAAGTAAATCGTTAAACAATGCATTGCTTTTTAGAAAACTGAAACCATTATAAGACTCAAGTCCCATCGCACAATGCAACGCAAATCGGGGGATAAAGTTTTACCTTATAATGGTAAAAAATGCTTGATACGATAAAACGGATTTGATATTATTATTAATGTATATATGTTTTCAAAAACATTTCAGTCATAATGAATCAATCATGGACATCATAGCTACCAGATACTATGTCGCCATATATAGGTTTACAATTAAAACCGTATGGTGTCGTATTGGAAGTTGGATTTCCATCATAAACCAAGGCAAGGGATCGTCCTTACCGAATTCGAGACAATCTAGCCCATGTCTCAGGCTTAGAGCTCGAGTGAGCCTTTAGGAGCCACAGGGCCGGTCCACAAATATGTTATTAGATTATAACTCCTGAACAATACATTTCCCTGCTCTATGGGGCATAAATAGAGCCATTAGGGACTCAATATCCGAGGTACCTCGCTTTCCACCATCCACATAATTAAAGATATCTAGGCTTGTAAAACCCAGACACCACTTCTAGCTAGAAAGAAACGCATGTTCTCCCTAGATCCTTCTCCCGTTTCAGGTTCATATTGGGGTGTGAGGCTCACGTAGTAATGCTATACACAAAGCTAAGCTAAATAAAGATGTGCTTTGATCATCAACCACATGGCTCTGTTTTTCAACAATAAGCCTTGATCATTTTCATCTTGGCATGCCACGCTGACATTTCATGCCATGCGACTAATGTCTACCAATATATAACCTCTGAGCTCGTATCATCTTAGAGAAGGGTGTTAAGAAAGTGAATAAATTCTCCGGCACCAAAAAGATATATATTAAATAGAAATCAATCAACACATAATTAACGTCATACATACATCCATTTACACGTCCGTCCTGGTTTTGAACGAAAACGGGGGAACTTTATTCGTCGTTCCATATGTCCAATACGGAAGAGAGGCTCTCGCATATCCGGATAATCAACAAGTACGTCCGGAAAACCACCACTATAATCTTTCAAAGCAGTAACTCCAATCAAAGGCATCAGTAGTCATCCATTCGATGTGAAGATCGCCGTCTTCAATCACCGTCTTCAAATCTTCGACTTTCAATCGTCGTATAATTATTTGAAATGAGATTTAACATGGCTTTTTCAAATAATTCTCGAATATATCTAATTTGAATCATTCTTTTCATTCCATATCATTTATAATATTTTATAACGATTTATCGCTATTTTCATTTATTTAAAAATAGCCATTTTCAATTTAACGACGCTTCAGTTCATTAAATAGCCCTGGAGCTGTTTTCACCAAAAATTTGATTTACACATTTCTCAAAATCTAACCATTGGATCTTAAAAAAATTTATATCGTTGAAAGATCTTTCCAAAACGAACCCAACGGTCATAGTTTTGGGAAAATCTGACGGTTGGATCTTGCGGTATAATCATTTGAAGTTTCGATTTCAAATCACGAACTATAGCAGCCCGATTCGTTTTATTTTAATTTATATTTATATATAAATGTATACATATAAATCGTTCAACGATTTCAACGCCATTGTCAATTCGACGTTGATTTCTTTTATATATGAAATAATATATTACATTAAAAATGAAATTTTTAATGTTAATACAATTTCTTCCAACATTGAATCTTTTATATGATTCATATAAAAATGTAATTTCTTTCATCATACATCTATTACATTAAAATTTTAGTCTTTTTATTTATCCCTTTATTATATTGAAAAATGTAATCTTTTATTAATTCTTTTATTACATTGAAAAATGTAATCTTTTATTCATTCTTTTATAAAACGTAATATTTTATTCTTTCTTAAAAAAATGTAATTTTTAATGTTTTATTTACATTAGAAATGATATTTTCATTGTATACATTTTTACTGTTACAATGGCTATTTATAACGACAAGGAATTTCGCTCGATCTGAATCAGTCACTAAACCGATCAAGACCGTTCGAAACGCCTGATTGTTTCGAGAACACGACAAATAGAACGCAAACGGAAGAACATTTCATTGTATATTACAACAATTCCATCAGAATACAAGAATATAAAGAGTATAAATCAATATTACACATTATAAAATATCAGAGATTTAAATTACATTTAAATACATCGCAGCGGAAAATAATACAATACACAACTAGAAGTAATACGCGGATACAAAGCTTTCCGAGTATCGTTCCAGCTGTAAATCAGGATCATGTGAATATAAATCTGCAAAACCAAAACTACTAGCTGGCCGTGCCAAAATAAGGGAACCTAGAGTTTAGGTTAAAACAATAAACTCCAGGTCAGTCATGCGATTGGTGTGAGAACTAAAACAGTTATTAATCTTTATTTTAAATCAGATATATCAAGGGACCACGCCGTATAACACGGAACGGGTTCCTTCCAAGAATACCAGTGCATAAAACAAAACAACGCAATGCTTTTTGGAAAAATGAAGCTATTATAAGACCCAGGTCCTATCACACAATGCAACACAAGCCGGGGGATAGGGTTTTCCCTTATAATAGCCAAACATGCTTAGTACGTTTAAAACAAATCGTTTGATACTATTATAAGTGCATAGTGTATAAAACAACTTCAAATCATAAATGTTAATCATAGACGGCATGGGTACCATATATCATGTCGCCATACTAGTTCTACAATTAAAACCGCAAAATCACGTATTTGGAAATTGGATTTCCATTTGTGAACCGAGGCAAAAGATAGTCCTTACCGACTTCGAGACTCTCTAGCCCGAGCCTCAGGGTCAGAGCGCATCGACCCTTGGAGCGACAGGGTCGGTCCACCGATGTGGATTAAAATTCCTGAACACTGCGTTTCCCCGCCCTTTGGGGCGTAAATGAGCCAACAAATGACTCCATCGGCTTCACAAAGTCACCGATATATCTGAGGCGCCTCGCAACAGCAACAACCACATAAGTCAAACTCGTCAGGGCATGTAAAACCACTGATGTCACTTCTAACTAGAAAGAAACGCATGTCCTCCCTGAGGTCCTCTCCCGTTTTTGGTTCACAACCGGGGTGTGAGGCTCGCGAATCAACGCTACACAAAGCTACGCCACAAAGGTCGTGCTTTGATCATCAACCAAAAGACTCTGCTTTTCAACAGAAGCCTTGATCATATTTCCACTTAGGCATGCCACACAGGAAATTCACTCCATGCGTTTGATATCCATCAATATATAACCCCTGAGCTCGTACGTCTCAGAGAAGGGCGTTAAGCAAGAGAATAAATTCTCCGCTGCCAAACAAATATTTATTTAATAGAAATCAATCACACAGACTAAAATCCAATGTCAGGCACACAGTCCATTTACAAGTTCGTTCTGGGTTTGAACGAAACCGGAGGCACCTAGTACCCTGCATATCGATCGATCTCCAAGTACGTCTGGATGATCACCAACTGATTCCCTCCTCTTGGGTGTACGGCCCAATCAAGATCATCAGTAATTATCCAAACGACGTGAAGACCTCCGGTCTTCAACCACTGTCTTCATCCTCGACATCACGTAGAATCAGTTATTCAGAATGGAATAAACCCGGTCTTTCTGAATAACTCGCGTATATAATAAACAAGTGTTACACAAACACAACATACGCCTCATTCCATTTCAGAATATTCTTTTATTCAAATATTTTTATACTTTGGGAAAGGTTCCCATAAATTTTATCAAAGATAAATTCTTTAAATTTATTCTTTAATCTCCTTTGAATATCAATTCAAACTAGTCGGGATTAGCGAACCACACCGAAGTAATCATTTATTTTATTTCCCAATCCCCGCCTATTCATCCCATGAAGTAAAACTGGTAATACTTCATATCTAACACCACGGTGTTATCGGTATATTCAATTACCATTTCACGTTCAAACCTACTTAAAGATTTAACTATTGCCTGGAGTAAAACAGGTGATACTCCATTCTCGATCTTTTCAATCTAATTAAAGATTCATTAAAACCCCACTTAGTTTTAATCTTCACAGAAATCAATATCCTGTCTTTAACTGGGTTAAAGAACCAATGTCGTTTAAAACACCGTTCACGATAAACCCAAAAATCAATTCCAATTCAATTGCAATTAAATATCATTTAATTGGTACACTTCATTAGATCTAAATAAAAAGATTTAATCTTTTTCTCAACCGGGCTTAAGAACAGTGTTAATGAAGACACCATTTACGACAAACCCAAATCACCTTTGATATTAAATACAAGGCTCTGAATAGAAAATATATCGACTTATATTCAATATCAAATTCTACGACCAACAAATATCGTATTAGAAATAACGATATAAATATATCTTTCAAATTTCCATAACAAAATCTGTATAATCATGAAATCCAACATCGAAATATTCCGAAGACAATTTCGATCCAAATCCCATCCAATGCAATTATTGGAAATTCTGGTTATTTTCAAAACCATTTCAAATCCAATTTATTTATTCTAAAAATAAATAAATTATTATCCTAGTTCAAAACTAGTTCGTTTCGATAAAAATCTATTTTTATCTTCTCAAATGTGGAGTTTTTCATCCCAATTCTTCACAAATCATTTCTTATGATTTTACACAAATTATTGATATTTTGAATAATTTTATCAAGGCCCGTACAGTCGATTTCCATCAACGGCCATCGAACCGCACTTACAGCGAGCTTTTCCAAATTTGATTTGGACATAATTCCAATTCCATCCGTTAGATTTCTAATTTCTAATATTCGTTAGAAAGCTCTTTTCGATACGAACCCAAGGTTCCGGTTTTAGGAGAATCTGACGGTCGGATCTCCCGCAATGTCCATTCAAAGTCAATGGTCGAAATTCACGAATTGCCGCAGCGCGGCGCGTTCTATTCAGGCCATTATATATATAATATATATATTATATATATTTCGTCGATTCCCTTTTAAAACGTATTTTATAAATCGTTTTTAAATTCGTTTTCGAAACGATTTCAACTTCGTTTCAAATTCAAATCAAAATTGATTTTTTTCCTTATAAATTCATTTTAAATTCATTTCAAATTGATTTCAATTCAAATCGATTTTCAGTTCAATTTCAATACGTTTTAAATTCATTTCAAAACGATTTCAATTCTATTTCAATCTAATTCGAATTTCAATTTCTATTCAATTTCAATTCGAATTCAATTCTATTCAATTTTTGAAATCCCTTTCAATATTCATTGCAAAATGAATAAAATCGATATAAATATCGTTCACGTAAAAATGGCTTCAATCTAATCAACACGGCATCATACATTTCTATTTCAAATATTCTATTCAAATATTTCATTTCAAATATTCTATTCAAAACTGAAATGAGGCTCAATCAATTTCCATAGATTTTATTTCTATGGATTTCCATACAACGCATGTATATATCAACAATGACAAATAATCAACCATCATCCAAAGTGCATTCTACACTGTATAAGCATCAAATATAAATATTTCACGCTTATAACAGCCTGTCAATCAATCGATCGACATACAACTAATTATTGGGATTAGTGTACGTCATATATCATCCCAATACCCGTGTGGGGTTTCAAACAATCAAACACAGATTTTATTTGTGTAGTTGGGCGATGTGTAAAATTTATCGTCCCAATCCATATCAGTCAAATGTGTGTATATAAACAAATCATCTGATTTTTTATATTTATTTCATTTCATATACACGATTAAAATTCTATTTTCAACTATAAAATATTTTATTTCATTTCACATCACATCACACATCAACTACACATCAAAATCAAACAAACAAGCATACAAGCCGTCCATGGTCTGTGGACGATGGGTGTCGGGTGCTACTAAACACCGTCTGCATCCTTTATATATTTTAACTAGAAATTTAAATTAAAAATGAGAAGTTCTCACTGTAACAACCCGTATTTTCAATAACCTGTAATAACATAAATCGAGGCAGAATTTAATTCTAAAATGGGAATCAAGGGAAACGGGCTATGCCATTGCGTTCGTCTCGGAAAAATACGCGAAATAGAGTCCGAGTTTTCGAAAATCGGAGTCCGTATGACCAAGATATGGCCTCGCGAAGTTTCACGAAAATTCCCAAATTAAAGTATACTTAATTAAGTGAAATGGGTTGTGTAGATATATATATATATATATATTGATATATATATATATATATAATTGAAATTTAATAAATAAATATGCAAAAATGCTCAAAACAGCGAATTGGGAGAGGGGAATAACCGAACCGGCCGATTTTTGAAGTCGACCCGAGCCCGCTGGGTCGACTAGGGGTTAATCCAGGGTGTTTGGCTGTCAACCCGTGGGCCGATTCGCTCAAGTGCAGATTTTGCATTTGAATGGTTCTCATGGTCCATCTTTAATCTAAAGGCCCTAGATGGTTCCTACACTTGACTTCTTCCCCAAGACATGCTTTGATGGCTTGGATTGAATCTAGGGTTAATCCTATGGCCTAAAACACTTGCCTAATCTATAAATAAGACCCTAACCTACCCTAATTCATTCATAATTAAACCTAGTGACTAAACTATGGCAAAATGCTAGCTCTCATGGCCTCCACTAATTTTATGAAGAGGGTTGCATACTAATCACTCTCTAATCAACTTCTAATCCCTTCTTAGCATCTTAATCTTCTTCATTTGGTGTTCAAAGTTGCTAGTTGTGAGTTTCTATCACTTTGATGATCTTTTGGTAAACTAATTAGATGAGATGTGATGAGATTTATGGTTTTGTATGTGGGTTAATGAGCTTTGAATCATATGATATGATGTTAGCATTAATCTTATGTTTATGCATGTTGAGTATGTAAGCTTATGCAAGTTTAATATGATGTATGTTATGTTTGCATGATGCTAAATATGCAAGTTGTGGGCTATGTAATCATATGCATGTTATGCAAGTTCATGGTAATATGCTATGCAAGTTACATGTATGTAAATATGCAAGTTACATGTTTGTTAATATGCAAGTTACATGTATGTAAATATGCAAGTTACATGTTTGTTAATATGCAAGTTACATGTTTGTTAATATGCAAGTTACATGTATGTAAATATGCAAGTTACATGTTTCTTTATATGCAAGTTACATGTTTGTTAATATGCGAGTTACATGTATGTAAATATGCAAGTTACATGTTTATTAATATGCAAGTTCATGATGACACATTATGCAAGTCTATAAGCTAATATGCAAGTTTGTTATGCAAAATGAATATGTAAGTTATGTGACATATTATATGCAAGTTATGTGACATGTTATGCAAGTTCATATGCAAGTTATGTGTTTGTTAATATGCAAGATGGCACCTTTGAAACATGTTCATTCATATGCAAGTTGACACCTTTTATATGTGTTATATCATGAACGAAATTACGTGGGAACGATGGGGTAATTAAATGCATAAGTTAATAAGATTGTGTGAAATTAATATAATTATGCATAACACAAAATAAATAAACATAGTATGGGAATTTGCCTATTTGGTTAGGTGTACCCATACTATGTGTTGGGAATTTACCTATTGAGTTAGGTCTACCCCATGGGAATTTACCTATTAAGTTAGGTCTACCCATGTTAAGAAAACTTGATTAATTAGGGATAATTAATATAAAATTATGAGGGTGATTAATTAGGTGTAATTAATTGACTAAGACACGAGGTTGGACTCAGTTGTAGCGTAAAACTGCCCGGACCCAACCGGCTTAACCAGTTGCTACAAATGTTAGCCCAATGTGAGAGGTTTTAGGCACAAACTAAATACGTAATTAATGTAAAGACACGAGGTTAGACTCTGTTATGACATAAGGCTGCCCGGACCCAACCGGCTTAACCAGCGGTCATAAAAGACAGTCTAATGTGAGAGGTCTTTACAAAGGTTACGTTCTTAATTAATTAATTAAGAAACACTTAACCACATTAGCATGTAGAGGGACATGAGGGGTTAAGTGGGTGCCTCGGGTGGCATGAGAAAATCTAGTGGTTGCCTTGGGTGGCAATAGAAAATACGATTAGAATACTTAACCAAAATGGAACATGTAATTAAAACATGATTAAAGGGTTAAGTGGGATATACTAGAAAAAGGGACAAGCTTAGGTGGGTAGCTTGTGGAGGCCCATTTCAACCAGTAACCCATACGTATCTTTGTGGGCTCGACCCATGTCGAGGACGGGACACGCATACTGGGCTTGACTGTAAGAGGCAAACGGGTTAGCGGTGGCAACGCAAGTCCAACGGGCTTCATATGCGTGAGTGGGCCCGGGCTGGTAGGTAAGCCGTTGTTGCATCGAGTAGATATAAGCCGTGCACCTTTAGTTTCATCAGGTTGCCACATTGGGGAATGATACATCCCACGGTGGGGCCAGCACGGGTATCTACGTTAGGGAGCCGATCGAATGGGAAGTAGTGTGTACACCTAGTGGATTGTAGGGCCCCGTGGCGCCTACTTGGTCACCTAGGGGTACGCAGGTACTAATTAGTAAATTTTATAAGTCCTTGGGTGGGATCAACCTTTAAGTTAGGAACGACTGGTGTGGTGCAGTTTAGTAATTTACCTTAGGGAGGGTAGATGCGTCTTTATCCTTTATCTTCGTTTAGTTGACTGCTTAGGGTAGCCATTCATCCCTATATGTTACCGTATATCAGTTTATGTCTTCTCTGGTTACTTTAACGATTGTATTGTTAAAGTTATAGGACTCGCTCAGACTTATGTCTGACCCCGTTGTTTTTATCTTTTTCCCAACCCTCAGGTCCTACGGTGGATCCTAGCAGTAGTGGAGCTTGATCGGATTGCTGTTCCAGTCTTTAGGAGCTTGGATAGATGTAAAGCTCCAGTTATCCAGTTATCTTTTCTTTTGTTTGGCTATTGTATGAGAGTGGGATTATGTACTTCTTTATTTTGATGGATATTGTACTTGACCTTTATTGTGGTTTTATGATGTAACCAGACATGTTTTACTTCCGCTGTTATGAGATGATGTTTTAAAATTTCAAGTACTATTTATATCTGTCTTGTTGTAATTTTTCTGTTCTATATTCACTAAAATACTCCACCGATGCTATGGCATTCCCTTAGTGAGTGATCATAGCGGGAGTGGGGTGTTACACGTGGTATCAGAGCTTAAGGTTACCAGAACAGATAAAATTTTTGAGAAAAACTACTTTCTAAGAGTATTTTCGAAGAAAGTATTTTTAAAAAGCATGTCTTCTAAGAGAAAAAGTTTTTGAAAAAGAAAAGCATAATCCCCAATAGCCATATCTTTATCTTTCGGAATCTCCTTTTTGAATCTTTCCTCTTTCGTTTCAGCATGGCTGAAGATCTTAACATCCCGGAGGGTTTAGTTATACCACTATGGTATAGGAGGTTGCAAGAGGCTAGGGCCGCGGCTGCGGGTCCGGCCAATGCTACTACACCAGAGACAACCGCTCCTCCTCCTCAGCCTAGAGTGGATAATTTTGCTAAGGTTTGCAAGGAGTTCAAGGCTATAGGAGGAAAACCTTTTCTTGGTTCAGAGACTTTCGTAGAGGCTAGAGATTGGCTTAAGGAAGTGGAAGAGTTGCTAGATATCTTTGAAGTGGAAGAGGGAAAGAAAGTCAAGTTGGCGGCTTGGTTAATGAAGGGAGAGGCCTCATTCTGGTGGGAGGTCACTAATGGAGAACGCCCTGTTGACTCTTGGGCAGATTTTAAGCAAAGGTTTGGGGCTAAGTTTCTCTCAAGGGCGGAAGAGAATCTGTTTATGGAGAAGTTCTTGAATTTGAAGCAAGGGAATCTCACGGTGAAAGAATATGTCAACAAATTCAATCAATTAGCAAGGTTTGGCATAGAGTTGGTGAATACACCGGAGAAGAAGGCTTTGAGGTTCGTTAGAGGCTTGAACGAACCATTGCAAGGAATAGCTATGACTCACATTCCTATGGGGGCCACTTTTGAGAAGCTTGTCTACATGGCACTTATGCATGAGGATGATAAGAATTCTAAGGCACCAGAGAAAAAGGGGGATCAGAAGAAACCGCAACAACAACAACAAGGCAAGGGCGGAAAAGGCAATGGTGACAAAAAGAAGACGAAGAAGAAGTGCTTCAATTGTGGAACACCAGGACACCTTAGTAAGGATTGTCGCAAAAAGAAGAAGACCGGTTGCTTTCATTGTGGTGAAGCAGGGCATCTTGTGAAAAACTGCCCAAAGAAGGGGCAGAAGACGGGGTCTACCTCAGGAGGCCAGGTGCAAGCTCTTATAGCACCACCTCAGTCAGGGGGGCAAGTTCAGGTTCTCTCAGTTCCACCGATTCAGCAGAGAGGTAGAACTATTTCCGTTGAAAGTCTGGTTTTTCTGTTTGATCATCCAGTTCGTACTTTGTTTGACTCTGGCGCATCGCATTCTTTTATCTCATCATCGTTAGTTGAGTCACTGCACTTAGACACCAGTCTAGTTGATGATCCCTTGGTTGTCTCAAACCCAATTGGGGGCTCCATATATCTGTCTATGATATGTTTGGGTTTGAAGATTTCTATACTTAGCGTTGAGTTTAGATGTGATGCTTTTGTATTGGGCTTCACGGGCTATGGGTTGATCTTGGGCATGGACTGGTTATCCAGTAATGGTGCCGTTCTTGATTGCGAAAGGAGAGTTGTCAGGCTCATGACCCGCTTGGGTAACACTCTCGAGATCTCTTGCAATCCCATGGAATCTGTTTTGCTAAGTTATCTTGAATCGCTCGATGCTTCGGTCGAGAGTTTGTGTTCTGTCAGAGTAGTCCGGGAATATCCGGATGTGTTTGAAGAAGTAAAGGGTTTGCCTCCGAAGCGGGAGATAGATTTCCGAATTTATTTGGTGGATAATGCCAAACCAGTGTCTTTGCCAGTACGCCACATGGCTCCTCGTGAGAGAAGAGAACTTCATAAGCAAGTAGGGGAGTTGCTTGAGAAGGGGTTCATAAGGCGAAGTATATCGGAGTGGGGAGCTCCAGTAGTGTTTGCCACGAAGGCGGATGGGTCCCTCAGACTTTGTGTGGATTATAGAGAACTTAATAAGCTCACGAAGAAGAATAGACACCCATTACCGAGGATAGATGATCTCTTTGATCAGTTGGTTGGCGCGTCAGTATTTTCGCAGATGGACTTAGCTACAGGGTTTCATCAGTTAAGAGTGGCGGAGGACAGTATAGAGAAGACTGCTTTCCGGACTCCGGATGGTTTTTATGAGTGGCTAGTGATGCCATTTGGGTTGACAAACGCCCCCGCATACTTTGTTGATCTCATGAGTAGAGTGTTCAGAGAGTATCTGAATAAGTTTGTAGTAGTTTTTGTGGATGACATCTTGGTCTTTTCCAAGAATGAAGAAGAGCATGCCTTACATCTCAAGGAAGTGTTGGAGACTCTTCGAGCGCATAGTCTTAAAGCTAAATTCTCTAAATGCCATTTTTGGAGAAGAGAAGTGCGATTCTTAGGGCATGTGGTCTCTAAGGAAGGGATAGCTGTGGATCCCGCAAAGATAGTATCTATCCAGGATTGGAAAGTTCCTAGAAATGCTACCGAGGTAAGAAGTTTCTTGGGGTTGGCAGGATATTATAGGAAGTTCATCAAAGACTTCGCGAAGATATCAGCCCCATTAACCCGCTTGACGAAAAAGAATCTGGTTTTCTCGTGGGATGTAGATTGTGATGATGCTTTCCGACGGTTAAAGAGAGCTTTGACCACCGCTCCAGTTTTAGTGCTCCCGGATGGGAGTAAGCCGTTTGTTGTTTATACCGATGCTTGTGGAACAGGATTAGGCGCAGTCTTGATGCAGGAGGGAAGGGTAATAGCCTATGGAGGGAGACAATTGAGAGTGCATGAGAAGAATTACCCTACCCATGATCTAGAGTTGGCCGCGATTGTTTTCGCACTTAAGTCTTGGCGCCATTATCTTCTTGGTGAGAGATTCGAGTTGTTCACCGACCATAAATCATTGAAGTACTTATTCTCTCAGAAGGATTTAAACTTAAGACAGCAAAGGTGGATGGAGTTCTTAGCATCCTATGATTTCGAGATAGCGTATACCCCTGGTAAGGGTAACGTGGTGGCAGACGCCTTAAGTAGAAAAAGGCTATCTTTGAGTCCATTGTTCGTGGAACGACGAAGCTTGGAGTTTCTTTCTTTGTTTGACTTCAGACCTTCTGTTGATTTTGTACCTGGTTTGTTGGCATCCTTGGAGGTTAGACCTACTCTTTTGAGACGGATTGGCGAGGCTCAGCGAGACGACCCACAGTTGGTTGTGTTGGTAGAGAAGCTTATAAGAGGGGAGTCGTCCAGCCATTTGGGTAGATACACCATAGATGATAAGGGATGGTTGCATAGAGACGGTAGACTTTGTGTACCGCAAGATGAGGGTTTGAAGAAGGCTATTTTGGATGATGCACATCGTTCAAGAATGACTATTCATCCCGGTGGAGACAAAATGTACCAAGACATGAAGAGAGTTTTCTTCTGGGCCGGTATGAAGAAAGATGTGGCCGAGTATGTGGCTAGATGCTTAGTGTGCCAACAAGTTAAAGTGGAGCAAAGGAAACCCGGTGGGTTGCTACACCCATTGGAAGTTCCACAGTGGAAGTGGGATAGTGTCTCGATGGATTTCATCGACGGGTTACCGAGATCGAGGAAGGGCAATACGGGAATTTGGGTTGTGGTAGACAGACTTACCAAGAGTGCCCATTTTATACCCGTAAAGAGTAAGAGGACCGCTCCATGGCTTGCTTCAGTCTATGTTAGAGAGATT
This sequence comes from Allium sativum, assembly GCA_030737875.1. Lineage (NCBI taxonomy): Eukaryota > Viridiplantae > Streptophyta > Magnoliopsida > Asparagales > Amaryllidaceae > Allium > Allium sativum. Next base: position 587,653,284 of record CM060920.1, read on the forward strand.
GTTAGATTGCATGGCGTACCATCCAGCATTGTGAGTGATCGAGATCCTATTTTCACTAGTGAGTTTTGGAGAAGTTTGCAAGAGGCGGTAGGGACTCAGTTGTGTTTGAGCACCGCATATCATCCTCAGACGGACGGTCAGACTGAGAGGGTGAACCGTATCTTAGAAGATCTTTTGAGGCTTTGTATCTTGGATTTTGGAGGTACATGGGAAGAACATCTTCCTTTGGTGGAGTTCGCATATAATAACAGCTTTCAGTCCAGTATTGGTATGGCTCCTTTCGAAGCTCTTTATGGAAGGCCTTGTCGATCTCCTACATGTTGGTGGGAATCTACGGATAAGATCTTGCTTGGGCCGGATATGGTTAGAGAGACTTCAGAGAAGATTGATTTAATTCGAAAAAGGATGAAAGCAGCGCAAGATAGACAGAAATCTTATGCGGATCGGAGAAGGACGGATCTTGAGTTTGAGGTTGGGGACATGATTTTTGTCAAAGTATCTCCATTGAGAAATGTTGTTCGCTTTGGGTCCGTAGGGAAGTTAGCACCGAGATTTGTTGGGCCGTTTCCTATTAAGGAAAGGATTGGACGGATGGCATATAGGGTGGAGTTGCCCGACAGACTTAGTGGTGTTCATGATGTATTCCATGTATCACATTTGAGGAAGTGCTTACATGAGACCGCGGAGGTGGTAGAGCCGAGCTTGCTTAGAGATGTAGAGGTAGAGCGTGATGCGACGATTCGACGAGCTCCTACTCGCATCCTTGGGTCAGAAACTAGGAAGTTGAGGAACAGAGAAGTTCAGCTAGTTAAAGTGCAATGGGGAGATGACGAAAGCAATGCTACTTGGGAGACGGAAGCAAAGATGCGTTCTTTGTATCCATTTCTTTTTGAGAGTATGTCTTTTAACTTCTCCTTTATTGCTTGTCTAGTACTTATCTTATCTTTAGTATATCCTCTCGCTAATACCTATGACCTTTAGATAGGGTAAAACCTATGGTTGAAACATGTGTTTGAAACATGTTATGGTTGATGGATGCATATGGATGCAATTGTTTGCTAGTGGTTGCTCGTGGATGCATATACACACACATTAGGCACTAGATCGGCTCAGTCACTTCATGTTGCATATTGCATAAATGGATGTGGTAGTTAGATTGATGGATGTATCATGGCTGTGTTATCATATGGATGATGCATTTTTGTGTATGGTTGTGCACGCATGTAGAAATTTGTATGTGTCAATAGGGTTTCGCATACATATTGGATGCATGGCACTATCATGGTTTGCATTAAGGAGGTTTACTGTATCAGTAACCGCCTGATTTTCGCATTAGGTAAGTACATATACACACACTTTTGCATATATCCATCCAGCATTTAGAATCTTGTAAGGACAATGATTGCTCGTGGATGATGCTTTGAGTAGATGGATGATTGGATGGTAGGATACGTTCTTCCTAACTTGAAGATTTCGGGGACGAAATCCTTTAAGGAGGGGAGAATGTAACAACCCGTATTTTCAATAACCTGTAATAACATAAATCGAGGCAGAATTTAATTCTAAAATGGGAATCAAGGGAAACGGGCTATGCCATTGCGTTCGTCTCGGAAAAATACGCGAAATAGAGTCCGAGTTTTCGAAAATCGGAGTCCGTATGACCAAGATATGGCCTCGCGAAGTTTCACGAAAATTCCCAAATTAAAGTATACTTAATTAAGTGAAATGGGTTGTGTAGATATATATATATATATATTGATATATATATATATATATATAATTGAAAATTTAATAAATAAATATGCAAAAATGCTCAAAACAGCGAATTGGGAGAGGGGAATAACCGAACCGGCCGATTTTTGAAGTCGACCCGAGCCCGCTGGGTCGACTAGGGGTTAATCCAGGGTGTTTGGCTGTCAACCCGTGGGCCGATTCGCTCAAGTGCAGATTTTGCATTTGAATGGTTCTCATGGTCCATCTTTAATCTAAAGGCCCTAGATGGTTCCTACACTTGACTTCTTCCCCAAGACATGCTTTGATGGCTTGGATTGAATCTAGGGTTAATCCTATGGCCTAAAACACTTGCCTAATCTATAAATAAGACCCTAACCTACCCTAATTCATTCATAATTAAACCTAGTGACTAAACTATGGCAAAATGCTAGCTCTCATGGCCTCCACTAATTTTATGAAGAGGGTTGCATACTAATCACTCTCTAATCAACTTCTAATCCCTTCTTAGCATCTTAATCTTCTTCATTTGGTGTTCAAAGTTGCTAGTTGTGAGTTTCTATCACTTTGATGATCTTTTGGTAAACTAATTAGATGAGATGTGATGAGATTTATGGTTTTGTATGTGGGTTAATGAGCTTTGAATCATATGATATGATGTTAGCATTAATCTTATGTTTATGCATGTTGAGTATGTAAGCTTATGCAAGTTTAATATGATGTATGTTATGTTTGCATGATGCTAAATATGCAAGTTGTGGGCTATGTAATCATATGCATGTTATGCAAGTTCATGGTAATATGCTATGCAAGTTACATGTATGTAAATATGCAAGTTACATGTTTGTTAATATGCAAGTTACATGTATGTAAATATGCAAGTTACATGTTTGTTAATATGCAAGTTACATGTTTGTTAATATGCAAGTTACATGTATGTAAATATGCAAGTTACATGTTTCTTTATATGCAAGTTACATGTTTGTTAATATGCGAGTTACATGTATGTAAATATGCAAGTTACATGTTTATTAATATGCAAGTTCATGATGACACATTATGCAAGTCTATAAGCTAATATGCAAGTTTGTTATGCAAAATGAATATGTAAGTTATGTGACATATTATATGCAAGTTATGTGACATGTTATGCAAGTTCATATGCAAGTTATGTGTTTGTTAATATGCAAGATGGCACCTTTGAAACATGTTCATTCATATGCAAGTTGACACCTTTTATATGTGTTATATCATGAACGAAATTACGTGGGAACGATGGGGTAATTAAATGCATAAGTTAATAAGATTGTGTGAAATTAATATAATTATGCATAACACAAAATAAATAAACATAGTATGGGAATTTGCCTATTTGGTTAGGTGTACCCATACTATGTGTTGGGAATTTACCTATTGAGTTAGGTCTACCCCATGGGAATTTACCTATTAAGTTAGGTCTACCCATGTTAAGAAAACTTGATTAATTAGGGATAATTAATATAAAATTATGAGGGTGATTAATTAGGTGTAATTAATTGACTAAGACACGAGGTTGGACTCAGTTGTAGCGTAAAACTGCCCGGACCCAACCGGCTTAACCAGTTGCTACAAATGTTAGCCCAATGTGAGAGGTTTTAGGCACAAACTAAATACGTAATTAATGTAAAGACACGAGGTTAGACTCTGTTATGACATAAGGCTGCCCGGACCCAACCGGCTTAACCAGCGGTCATAAAAGACAGTCTAATGTGAGAGGTCTTTACAAAGGTTACGTTCTTAATTAATTAATTAAGAAACACTTAACCACATTAGCATGTAGAGGGACATGAGGGGTTAAGTGGGTGCCTCGGGTGGCATGAGAAAATCTAGTGGTTGCCTTGGGTGGCAATAGAAAATACGATTAGAATACTTAACCAAAATGGAACATGTAATTAAAACATGATTAAAGGGTTAAGTGGGATATACTAGAAAAAGGGACAAGCTTAGGTGGGTAGCTTGTGGAGGCCCATTTCAACCAGTAACCCATACGTATCTTTGTGGGCTCGACCCATGTCGAGGACGGGACACGCATACTGGGCTTGACTGTAAGAGGCAAACGGGTTAGCGGTGGCAACGCAAGTCCAACGGGCTTCATATGCGTGAGTGGGCCCGGGCTGGTAGGTAAGCCGTTGTTGCATCGAGTAGATATAAGCCGTGCACCTTTAGTTTCATCAGGTTGCCACATTGGGGAATGATACATCCCACGGTGGGGCCAGCACGGGTATCTACGTTAGGGAGCCGATCGAATGGGAAGTAGTGTGTACACCTAGTGGATTGTAGGGCCCCGTGGCGCCTACTTGGTCACCTAGGGGTACGCAGGTACTAATTAGTAAATTTTATAAGTCCTTGGGTGGGATCAACCTTTAAGTTAGGAACGACTGGTGTGGTGCAGTTTAGTAATTTACCTTAGGGAGGGTAGATGCGTCTTTATCCTTTATCTTCGTTTAGTTGACTGCTTAGGGTAGCCATTCATCCCTATATGTTACCGTATATCAGTTTATGTCTTCTCTGGTTACTTTAACGATTGTATTGTTAAAGTTATAGGACTCGCTCAGACTTATGTCTGACCCCGTTGTTTTTATCTTTTTCCCAACCCTCAGGTCCTACGGTGGATCCTAGCAGTAGTGGAGCTTGATCGGATTGCTGTTCCAGTCTTTAGGAGCTTGGATAGATGTAAAGCTCCAGTTATCCAGTTATCTTTTCTTTTGTTTGGCTATTGTATGAGAGTGGGATTATGTACTTCTTTATTTTGATGGATATTGTACTTGACCTTTATTGTGGTTTTATGATGTAACCAGACATGTTTTACTTCCGCTGTTATGAGATGATGTTTTAAAATTTCAAGTACTATTTATATCTGTCTTGTTGTAATTTTTCTGTTCTATATTCACTAAAATACTCCACCGATGCTATGGCATTCCCTTAGTGAGTGATCATAGCGGGAGTGGGGTGTTACACTCACCGACTAGCTAATCCAAACGCCACGAGTCTTCATATGTAGAAGTCTTCGCCGTTTCTTCTTTCATCACTTTCGTCATCCGTATTCATTACATATATAAAAATCAAATTTTTTTACTTCGCTATTCAATATATAAAAATAAAATTTTTACTTCGCTATTCAATGTATAAAAATCGAATTTTTACTTCGCTATTCAATATATAAAAATCGAATTTTTACTTCGCTATTCAATATATAAAAATCGAATTTTTACTTCTCTATTCAATATATAAAAATCGAATTTTTACTTCGCTATTCAATATATAAAAATCGATTTTTTTTCTTCGCTATTCAATATATAAAAATCGAATTTTTTACTTCGCTATTCAATATATAAAAATTGAATTTTTACTTCTCTATTCAATATATAAAAATCTTCCTTTTTCTTTCAAAAATTAAATCCTTTCCATGATAAAAATCAAGTCTTGTCTATGATGAAATCAATCCTTGTTCATCATTAAAAATCAAACCTTGTTCATCATTAAAAATCAAACCTTGATGTTGGAAAATCACAACTTTATCAAGTTATGATATATATAAAAATTACTTTCCTAAAACAAGGTTATTTCCTTTTTAAAAATCATATTTTTAATAACATTGAATAAATAATATAAAAGAAAAGGAATTAAAAACCTTACAGCGGGTATGGCGGTGGAATGGAGGCGCTGGAGTGTTGGTGGTCATGGGGGGGGGGAGGCGGATGGCCACTGGCGGTGGAATGGGGTGGCGGCGCGGATAGGGTTTCGATTTGGGGTTTAAAATGAAAAAGGGGCGTTTGAGGAGAGAGAGCGCAGGCAGGAGGGAGAAGCGGAAGGGGGGAGGCGGATCACCAGCGGCGGTGCTTCGGAGGTCGGCCGCGGTGGCGTTGAAGTCGAGATCGGCGGTGCTTCTCCTTTTTTTATATATATTTAAAACTGACTGGTTCGAAGTCAAGGGAGAGAGGGGTGAGGTGAGAGGAAGGAGTGTTTATATATATTTTATTAATTTAATTTCAAAAAGGTACTTTTTAATTTTGACCTCGAAACGAGACCCACCTCCTGTCGTCCATAGCTAAATACCCCCATTCCGAACACAATGGGATATGTATTGTAAGCCTGTTCGGCCGTTTCGAATAGTTTCCGTCAAAATCAAAATATAACTCTATATATTGAATTTGAACGTGCTTTTCAATTTACCGGATCCACATATGAACTCTGAAAATTCCCAAAAAATATTTTCTAGCTTTGTATTGACGATACAGTCCTACCAAAACTAATTTCGTCGAATTCTGAGACCGTTTGAAAAATGGCCATTTTCCAGTCGATTAAAATCAACTGAAACTGGTCAAACGCGTTTTCCTTTGCCACGCTCACATATTGATTCGAAAAATTATGAAATTTAAAACCTAGCAATAATTTGACATCGCGGATCCAACAAAAGTGGTTTCGTCAAAAACCGAGGTTGTTTGCAAAATAGCTATTTTCGAGGGCCGAAATTCCATAGCGACTATTCTGAAATTTCAACTGGACATATCTTTTTATCCCCGCTATGAAATTTTGATTTTTCGGATTCGTTGGAAAGATATTCACAATTAGATTCAAATATTTTTGGTTTCACTAAAATCCGGTTTGTTTTGCACCCGGTTTGTTCATTTGAATTTTGAAATCGAATTTCGAACTACCGCGCCATATACAATTCCTTTTATAATTATAAATAATTATTTATATTCTAACGACGATCTATATAAATATACGTTCTAATTCTATTCAAATTAAATTTCTCGTCGTTATTATTTAAAATAATCCATTTTAAATAATCAAAATTCATCTAAATTGCCAAATTAAAATTTTTAAATTGGCTCGGATTTCCGGGTTATTACAATCTCCTCCACATAAAACTTTTCGTCCCCGAAAAGGAACGAACCCGAAAGTTGTTTAACAAATCAACTCAACTTCTATTATTTTCATTACGGCTTAAGTTCTTCAACTTTTTAGTTTCTAAGAACTTTTCAGATTTTTCAAAAATTTGGCTAACACCCTAAATTTTCGAAAAATTTCGCCATAACCTCTCCTGCACCGGGGACTTCGGGATATTTCATATAGCCTCCCATGGCCTTCTTAAATCCAAAAGAAAAAGGAAAAGCCAAGCGGCTTGCCAATCGGCTCATAAAATCACAATCACCCAAACAAAACAGTAAATTATGGTAAACATGTACCTATTTGTCGGGCAAACAATTTTATTCTTCTGCTCTAGCCTCCTTGCTATGACCTGTTCAATGTAAGTACATGTATATGCATGCAAATGCGACAAATTTCCAATACAACTCACTATTTGATCAAATTGGCTATATGGTTAAAATTTTAATTACTCGACCAATAATCAAACAACACAACCATCAATCAATTAGTTGATTATCTTTTTAATCACATAACTTTGATATATAGTCATAAATCACATTTTTGATGCCAAATCACAAAACAGACGCTATCTAATTTTGGTTCTCACACCAGTCAATTGGAAATATATAGAAATCTCACTTTCGAAACACAAAAATAAATTCTAATGATGACGCGTCAATCATTAGAATCACGTCCGAGCGACTAAAGTGTGATTCTATATCTATCGAATATATTTGAGGCTTCAATACACGTGGATCAGACGTATACTAAAATCTCTATATATTTGATTGTCCAAATCAATATAAATAAATAATCAAATACGTATAATTGATTTAAATTTTCAAATCAAAAATTCATTTTCATTTCAAAAATATACTCTTCACACTCGTTCTAGGATACTACCGATCCTATCTCTAACGAGTCATTCCCATTGGATATCACTAATCCACTTTCTGATGAATTCTTTCATTTGGTTCTAACGTGCCTTGTTCTCTAAGATTTGTAAACCAAAGCTCTGATACCAAATGTAACGATAAGGAATTTCGCTCGATCCGAATCAGTCGCTAAACCGATCAAGACCATTCGAAACGCCTGATTTTTTCGAGAACGCGACAAATAGAACGCAGACAGAAGAACATTTCATTGTATATTACAACAATTCCATCAGAATACAAGAATATACAGAGTATAAATCAATATTACACATTATAAAATATCAGAGATTTAAATTACATTTAAATACATCGCAGCGGAAAATAATACAATACATAACTAGAAGTAATACGCGGATACAAAGTTTTCCGAGTATCGTTCCAGCTGTAAATCAGGATCCTGTGAATATAAATCTGCAAAACGAAAACTACTAGCTGCCCGTGTCAAAATAAGGGCACCCAGAGTTTAGGTTAAAACAATAAACTCCAGGTCAGTCATGTGACTGGTGTGAGAACAAAAACAGTTATTAATCTTTATTTTAAATCAGATATATCAAGGGACCACGTCGTATAACACGGAACGGGTTTCCTCCCAAGAATACCAGTGCATAAAACAAAACAACGCCATGATTTTTGGAAAAATGAAGCTATTATAAGACCCAGGTCCTATCACACAATGCAACGCAAGCCGGGGGATAGGGTTTTCCCTTATAATAGCCAAACATGCTTAGTACGTTTAAAACAAATCGTTTGATACTATTATAGTGCATAGTGTATAAAACAACTTCAAATCATAAATATTAATCATAGACGGCATGGGTACCATATATCATGTCTCCATACTAGTTCTACAATTAAAACCGCAAAATCACGTATTTGGAAAGATTTCCATCTGTGAACCGAGGCAAAAGATAGTCCTCACCGACTTCGAGACTCTCTAACCCGAGCCTCAGGGTCAGAGCGCATCGACCCTTGGAGCGACAGGGTCGGTCCACCGATGTGGATTAAAATTCCTGAACACTGCGTTTCCCCGCCCTTTGGGGCGTAAATGAGTCAATAAATGACTCCATCGGCTTCACATAGTCACCGATATATCCGAGGCGCCTCGCAACAGCAACAACCACATAAGTCAAACTCGTCAGGGCATGTAAAACCACTGACGCCACTTCTAACTAGTAAGAAACGCATGTCCTCCCTGAGGTCCTCTCCCGTTTTTGGTTCACAACCGGGGTGTGAGGCTCGCGAATCAACGCTACACAAATCTACGCCACAAAGGTCGTGCTTTGATCATCAACCACAAGACTCTGCTTTTCAACAGAATCCTTGATCATATTGCCACTTAGGCATGCCACACAGGCAATTCACTCCATGCGTTTGATATCCATCAATATATAATCCCAGAGCTCGTACGTCTCAGAGAAGGGCGTTAAGCAAGAGAATAAATTCTCCGCCGCCAACAGATATATGTTTAATAGAAATCAATCACACAGACTAAAATCCAATGTCAGACACACAGTCCATTTACAAGTTCGTTCTGGGTTTGAACGAAACCGGAGGCACCTAGTACCCCGCATATCGATCGATCTCCAAGTACGTCTGGACGATCACCAACTGATTCCCTCCTCTTGGGTGTACAGCCCAATCAAGATCATCAGTAATTATCCAAACGACGTGAAGACCTCCGGTCTTCGACCACCGTCTTCATCCTCGACATCACGTCGAATCAGTTATTCAGAATGGAATAAACCCGGTCTTTCTGAATAACTCACGTATATAATAAACAAGTGTTACACGCACACAACATACGCCTCATTCCATTTCAGAATATTCTTTTATTCAAATATTCTTATACTTTGGGAAAGGTTCCCATCAATTTTATCAAAGATAAATTCTTTAAATTTGTTCTTTAATCTCCTTTGAATATCAATTCAAACTAGTCGGGATTAGCAAACCACACCGGAGTAATCATTTATTTTATTTCCCAATCCCCGCCTATTCATCCCATGAAGTAAAACTGGTAATACTTCATATCTAACACCACAGTGTTATCGGTAAATTCAATTACCATTTCACGTTCAAATCTAATTAAAGAATTAACTATCGCCTGGAGTAAAACTGGTGATACTCCATTCTCGATCTTTTCAATCTAATTAAAGATTCATTAAAACCCCACTTAGTCTTAATCTTCACAGAAATCAATATCCTGTCTTTAACTGGGTTAAAGAACCAATGTCGTTTAAAACACGGTTCACTATAAACCGAAAATCAAATTCCATTAATTATTGGGTTAAAGAACAAGTTTTATTTAAAACACCGTTCACGATAGGCCAAAAAATCAATTCCAATTCAATTCAAATTAAATATCATTTAATTGGTACACTTCATTATATCTAAATAAAAAGGTTTAATCTTTTTCTCAATTGGGCTTAAGAACAGTGTTATTGAAGACACCATTCACGACAAACCCATATCACCTTTGATATTAAATACAAGGCTCTGAATAGAAAATATATCGGATTATATTCAATATCAAATTATACGACCAACAAATATCGTATTAGAACTAACGATATAAATATTGTTAGATCAAAATTTGGACCTAACACCCAAATTGTTCTGAAGCTTATAGAGTTTCAACTGAAGAATGAGGAAAAAGGAAATAATACACAGAATTTATAGTGGTTCGGCGTTAACGAGCCTACGTCCACTTTATATATTATTGATTATACTTTGAAAGCTAATACAATCAAGGATTTTTCTCAATACTCTAGTATTTTGACAACAATGGCGGATTCAGTACTCAATATTGCCAAAAAAATCCCCAAAAAATGCCAAGCTCCGGGCTATTTATAGCTGATTTTGTCAGGCGGGTCGTGGTAACACGTGGCACGAATCCCGAGAACATCGGATCGCATCGCCACCGTTGAGGAAATAGTCAAATTAGCCGTTGTGGACAGGTGTCGCGATCTGCTTGAAAATCGGATCGTGCAGATGGGGAGAATCGGTCCAAATGACGGTTAGGGACACGTGTCGCTAGATCCGTGCGACTCAGACCGCTGAAGACTAGCTCACGCTTGAACGAGTCAGAGGGTTCGCCATGCATCAGGGGATCGGATCGGTCTACTCTGGGCAACAATATAAGTCCGGATCGAGTCGCATAGAGGATTCGTTTCGCTGATGGGATGGGGGCAATCCGATAGCGGGCGAGTCGATTGTGTGCGATCCGATAGCGGGCGAGTCGATTGTGTGCGATCCGTTCCTTCATGCACTTGGGCATATAGTTTCATACCTTCCTCTTATGAATGAACCTGGGTGGCTTGGTCAAAAAGCTAGCCAACATTTTGCCCCCTCGAAGTATGTTTTATCGATGATGGAACATGCTTCGAAGCTATAAAATCGTTCCTTCACAGCGAGTCGCGGTGCGTTATCAAGCCATTCGTTTCGTTTCCTTGGTGTGCACTTGGGCCTCGGAATGAAACGGGCTCCTCCTCGAGTCGTGGTGGGCTTTTGGTTCGCGGCCCGCCTATTTTCGTGGACTGAATGGGACAAAAAAAGGGGAGACAAACGGTCGCCCTTTTGCCTATATAAGTCGACCCTCCCCTCTTCACTTTTCTTCTTCTTTTTTCTGCCGTATCGTTTCGCCTGCACTGTTGAAGAACGAACCCTAGTTTTTCAAACCTTCGAAAATCCGAGCATTTTCTCAATTTTTAGAAAGGTAACTCCACCAAAATCACCCTTACTCGTAATCGCTGTTGTTTACGAATTTTTTCGACTAGCTTGAGGGAAGAAACGATGGAATTTTGCGATTTTCTAGGGGAACAAGGGAGGCGCCATGGCTGATGGGCGTAGAGGTTGAAGTTCGGAAACGAGAAAGAGAGGAGGAAGACGAAGGAGGAAGGAGAAGAGGGAAGGCCAGTTCGGATCGTGGGCAAGGAGAGGAAAGGAATAAGATGAAGGCGAGTGGCGAGACGGAGCGTCGTGGTGACGGTAGAGGTGCGTACCGTGGGGGGCTGCGACGATTCGGCAAAGACCCCAATCACTTAATTTCACGATCCGCGAAGGGGCGATCCCTTTGCCCTGCGATTCGAAGGGGGCGATCCTCTACCCCGCAATCCGAAGGAGGGCGATCCCTCTTCATGGCGATCCGACTCATGGTTCACGATCCAAAGAAATTTTAAACTTTAAACGATGCCTTGTCACCATAAAATTCTGAACAGTTAGGCTAGGGCCTTGAGGTTGGACTTTCTGGACTAAATGACCACATAATTTGACTGCATATGACGACTAATATTTTGGTGATCTTGATTGCTTTCACGCTTTATCTTTAATGCACACACAAGCACACACACCGGCACTTGCACACACGGGGGACGGGTAGTATTAATCTCATTGTTCATGTTTTCTCGTCCTAGCAGTAATGTCGAATAATCACTCTTCTTCAAGATCCGCAACAGAAGCGGAATCCGAGGTTCCTGAGCAATACAACCCTGAGATTCCTCCAATTAATCCGGGAGGTGAAGATTATGGATCTGAGTACGAGGCCACGGAACCAGATCCGTCCGAAAGTACTTCATCTAGCGACGATTCTGAGATAGATGGGCGAGCTCCCGACGAGATTCCTGGGGCGCTCGGGATAGATAAATTTTCTGATTCTTTAGCATCTAAGCTCGACGATATAAAGCTTAAAAGAATCTGCTTGAGACACGGGATTCCTTGGGATGATTTCTTGACACCCGGAAGTGAAGATAGACCCCACCTAGCTCCGGAAGGATATATGGTGATCAGCCGAACCATGTGCTTGGTAGGAGCTATTCCTCTGTTCCCTCCGATCGCCATCGAAACTTTAAGACGACTGGGAATTGCTCCGATGCAACTTCATCCGAACGCCTACGCATCACTTTATACCCTATATATTTCATACGCGGAGATCTTACACGCCGAACTTAAATTCAGAGATTTGACATTCTTCTTTCTTTTCAAGCACCGTTCTTCGGCAACTCCAAATTTCTCTTTCTTTGAATCGGTGGCGAATAGGAAGGTTCTGTACGATGGATATAGCAATATAGGGGATCCTAAGTCTGATTGGTTTTATATAAGGAAACAGGCCGGATGCTCACGAAGATGGCTCAAATCAAGTAAACTTTAAGCTTCTAATCGAATATCTTGTTCAAGAAGTCTAGGCGTTAACATTCTCCCCCCCCCCTTTTTCTTTGTCTTAAACAGATCATGTCTTCCCGAAAACGGAGGGTCCACTATACAACAATCGATTATCCATTCTTTTACAAAGCAGATCCGACTTTCTAAGGATCAAAAAATGCATTACTGATGACAATCTTCATAAGCATCGTCTTCTGGATAGAAGATTTGGACTTGGCACTGGCGGCAAACCTTATAAGTACGTGCCCCCAACAGAGGGAGAGGGAACTTCGCAAGCGGTAGAAACAACTAAATTTAGCAAGAGTCCTTCTCCTATAGTCATCCAAGACGATGAAGATCTGAACATTTACAGAGGGGATGAGGTCCGTGGTGACGTGTCCAAGGAAATCCCGATTTCTACTCCGATCGAAACCGCTGCCCCCGATGATTTGACGGAAGAGCAGTTATTTGATGAGCTGAATAAAATTCCTCTACCCGATGATGTATATATGGAGAAGGACTTTGAAGAGGGGCCTTTCTTCCCTGCTTCTGAAGAGACCATCGCTCCAACTAGAGGACAAGAAACTGGTCAGATGAGCCTGTCTTCAGGCCCGGGTCTGTTAGGGAGAATTATATGGGATGCACAAATCACACACACTATCTGACTCTGCACTCTTATATCGCGGGTATTCAAAGTTTTAATATGCTCTTCTCTTTTTGCAGGAACGATGTCCCGTAGGAAATCTTACTCTTATCGTTCTCTACGTGAGGGCACTCCCAGCCTTCATCCGGGCACCGAACGCTCTCGTGGCCCTTCTCACAGGCCGACCTCCTCGCAACCTCGGTCTCCACCAAAATCGACCTCTACCAAGCCTTCCAGTTATCCAGCAGTTCCTACAGGGGGGAAGAAACTTCCTAAAGAGTTAACTCCTCCAAAGAGTGCACATTCCCACAGCCGGTCATCCAAAAGGCATCACGAATCTAAAGATAAGGGCAAGGATGCATCCAAAGAATCTGAAAAGGAGAGGAGTGACATCGTCCCCTCCAGCCAGCCAGAGTTGGCTGCCCCCGGGTCACGGGATTACATGCATGGTCCCGAGATTCAAGGTAGGCTGGAAAAGCTGCGGGAACAATTCCCAGACATATTCTTTGACCGGATGACATTTGTTCCAGCCTTGGAACCGGTCCCCAAGAACTGGGATAGCGAGGTTGTCGGGCATATCCGCCATGTTGCCAGGCAATATGAGATGATGAAAAAACATGCTGTTAACCTTTCAGAAGTCATCCGATCGCTTGAAATAGAAGCACACAGATCCAAGGCGAAACTTGAAAACAACGAAAGGGCCAGGACCAAGATGGAGAAGGACCTGGAAGATGCTCAAACCCAGCTTGCTTTAGCACGGAGGGACGCTGAAAATTATAAGATTGAATTAGAGAATGCTAAGCAGCGCTTCCATTCGGAACTTGACTCCAATAGCCAAGAGAAAATGGCCTTAAAGAAGGAGGTTGAAGATCTCAAAATGGCCAACATCGAGTTGAAAACAGCACAAGGCCATTTTGAAGCTGAGAGAGCTGCTTCGGAGGCAGAAAAGGCAAATTTAAAAGAAAGTTTGGCTTTGGCCAAAGCAGAAAAGGTGATTTTAAATGACCAGGTCTCAGACGCGGAGAGACGGGCAGCTCTCGCCGAAAAGAATGTTGAAAGTGCCATCGAATTGGCCACTACTTCTAACAACAAGCTCCTCGAAAGAGAGAAGGAGATCGAGGGGTTTGAAGAGATGATTTTCGATTTCCTTGGCCAGGTTCTCAAAACTTGCAACATCTCGTGGATCCCGGATTACCACGTTACATTAGCCAATCTATGGGATGCCATTGTTGAGGGTGAAAAGCATAGATTGGGGGTCGAAGAAATCGATGAGGATGAGTTGATGAAGAGCATCTTAAGGGACAATGAGCCTGAGGACCTAGTAGAGGGTCGTCGTCTGATTCTAGCGGAGATGGAAAAGGAGAGGGCCCTGGCCAAGGGCAAAGACAAAGCTGACGAAGGTTCGAGTTCAGCAGTGGAGCCCAAGACCTCCGGGGTTGAGGAATACCATCCTGATGATCCATTAATCCCTTTGGGTCTAACTCCCGGGGTCATTGGAGCCTCTGCAACTACTCAAGAGGGAGCATCTGCGGAAGGTATCTCTCTTTTTTCCCTACAATTCGTCAAAGCAATTGTGAATTGTCATCGTCTGGTAGAACAACCAATTGAATTAGTAACGTGTGTTCCTCCTGATACACGTGGCGAGCCCGTCGGTAAGGGTGCTGAAAAAGAAAAAGAAGTGGAGAAGGAGGCTGTCTCGCCACGTGCTGGTATTGATGTATCAAAGCAGGCCGAGGTCACAACAGCAGAAAGAAGCATCCCGGCACCTAGCACTGATGTTCCCAAAGGTGCTGAGACCATCGAAGCTTTGAAAGACATGGATGGGCGCCATGTAGATGATGAAGAAGACATTATCGGCGCCAAAAAGGCCGACGATGATGACGACGAAACCTTGGCCAGCCGAAAAGCCAGGCAGGAGAAAGAGTTCGCTTCGAAGAAGGTGGGAGATGAGGCTTTGGACGTAGTCCCCCTTGCAGAATTCGATCCCAAAACTGGGATGATTGTGAAAATCCTGCCCAAGTCCATCAGCCGACAGCTTCATTTTGCAAATCCCGATGACTTCCCGGCTTCCCTTTCTGATAGAAGGAAGAGAAAAGAGGTGGAAGAGGAATCTTCAGAAGAATCGGATGTTCCTCTTATTGAAAAAAGGAAGAGGAAGAAAGGGGATCCGTCTGATGCCGACAAAGCGAAGCTGGAGAGACAGAGGCAAGAGAAGAGGCCAAAGCGTAAATAGGATATTGTTACTTGTTGATATTTTGTCTTTAGGTTTTCCGCTGGCCAGGAAGTGTAATTGTGAGACTGGCCCTCACTTTCCTTTCTAGGCTGTTTTTCACTTTGTTGGTTCGCAGTGTATAAATGAAAGTTTATCTCTTTTTGCATCCTTATGTACCTGTATTCAAATTTTCCATGTTTAGTCACAGGCCATTTAATTACAAATCAGTCAAACAACAGAAAGACAAATTTTTGTGCTGCGTTGCTGTATTAAAGTTCAGTATATGTATATGAGTATATGTGCCCCCAGTCAGTTGTTATCATAGCACCTGACTAGGGTTTACTAAGGATTGGTTAGTTTTGTCGGCAGGTTGCCCCCTATTTCTGAATATGGGGGACTTAGAAGATTTCATGGGATGACTGTTCTTGTGGTACCGAATTTCTGGCACCTTTCCCAGTGCTTAATCATAGACTTCTTTATACTCTCCTGACGGTTGCCAAGGTTAGAGTTTGAATTCAGTAGTTCAGTCGGTCCCCGATCCTTTAGCAGGGAAGAAGTTCTTTCTCAGCGCTCCATTGGAGACGCTTTTATACTCTCTCTCTCTCTGGAGTGTTAGAGTTCGAGCTCAGCGATTCATTCGCTCCCCGATCCTTCAGCGGGGAAGGAGCTCTTTCTCAGCGCTCAATCGGAGACGCTTTTATACTCTCTCTCTCTCTCTGGAGAGTTAGAGTTCGAACTCAGCGATTCATTCGCTCCCCGATCCTTCAGCGGGGAAGGAGCTCTTTCTCAGCGCTCAATCTGAGATGCTTTTATACTCTCTCTCGAAAGAGAGTTAGAGTTCGAGCTCAGCGATTCATTCGCTCCCCGATCCTTCAGCGGGGAAGGAGCTCTTTCTCAGCGCTCAATCGGAGACGCTTTTATACTCTCCCTCTCTCTCTGGAGAGTTAGAGTCACGGATCAAACGGTCTGCAACCATGCACACTCATCAAACTCGTCCTAGGTCTTCATTTTAATCCAAGCTCCGAAGATTGAAATCAGTCGGACAAGCAGTTGGGGCTTTTGCCAAGGCTTTGAGTTCCACCGAACAGTCTACGGGAGGGACGGTTGGCAACAGACTTCGGGTACCTGCATTATTCACGCCGCTTTCCATAAAAATAAACAGGCAGATAAATAAGGATGCAATAAAGGTAAATGACACACAATATTTTTATAGTGGTTCGGTCGACTCATGACCTACGTCCACTTTATAATTTTTTGCTTCAAGGAATCAAACTATTCTAGGCTAGTCGTGCCTTATACATGGTTTTCAACAAAGCAAAGGAATAGATTTGAAACTTTTATGCTAAGTATGGCCGCAAATGTTGTGCATTCCACGCTCTGGGGATTTCCCTTCTATCTACGGTTGCCAGCTTGAAGGTTCCATTATCAAGCTTGCTCATAATGGAGTACGGTCCTTCCCACTTCGCTCCCATATGAGTTGGGGGTGGAAAGACACGTTTCAAAACCAAGTCATCGGGTTCCCAGATTCGGGCTCAAACCTTTTTGTTGTAATATCGAGTGATCTGTTGCTTGCATCTCAAGGCGCGTAGGTCCGCCTCATCCCTCTTTTCTTCGATCATATCTAGGGACTCAAGGAGCAATTCATTATTGGTCATCGGATCATAATAAGTCACCCGGTGAGAAGGTACCTTTATCTCAACCGGTATGACTGCTTCCGTTCCAAAGGCAAGGGAGAACGGGGTATGTCCTGTTGCCGATTTATATGTTGTCCTGTAGGCCCATAGTGCCAAGGGTAATTCATCAGCCCACATGGCTCTAGCCCGCTTCAGTCTTCTTTTCAGAATAGACTTAATCACTTTATTCGCCGCTTCGAATTGTCCGTTCGATTGCGGGTGCGCCACAGAGGTGTATCGATTCTCAATGTGGTATTTTTGGCAGAAATTTCTGAATTCCGCGCTATCGAACTGAGTTCCGTTATCCGTTATCACAATCTTTGGAATCCCAAATCGGCAAATGATGTTTCTCACGATAAAGTTGATCACTCGTTTGGTTGTAATCGTAGTTAGTGGCTCAGCCTCGACCCACTTAGTGAAATAATCCACGGCCACAATAGCGAACTTTGCTCCGCCCCTTGCTATGGGGAGACTTCCAATGATATCAATTCCCCACATAGCGAAAGGCCATGGGCTCATCATTGTTTTTAACTGATTAGGAGGTGCTCTAGGTATCTTCGAAAATCTCTGGCACGCATCACACCGTCGCGCGTATCTTGTTGCATCCTTGTATATGGTAGGCCAGAAATAACCATGCCGCAACACCTTTTTTGCCAAAGTTTGTCCTCCAGTATGGTCGCCACATTCGCCTTCGTGGACCTCTTGCAGCACACGTTTGATGTCATCGTGGGCTATACACCGAAGGAGGGGCATTGAAAACCCTTGTCTGTAAAGAACTCCGCCTTGCAGAACCTATCGGGCGGCTTTACGAATTACCTTATGCCTCTCGCTTTTCTTGGTCGGAAGTGTTCCATTCATCAGGAAATTCTTTAGAGGGGTCATCCAAGACTCCCTTTCTGGTTCCGACTCTAGTATTAGGTCGATTTCCATTTGATCTATGCTAGGGGACCGAAGTACTTCAACGGGGGCTAGCCCAGTCACTTCAGGGTCGTCGGAGCTAGCCATCTTTGCCAACTTATCCGCCTGCTGATTCTCTGACCGCTGAATATGAGATATGCTGTAGTGATCAAAGTTGTTCAGCAACTCTTTCACTTTCTTTAAATATAAAATCAATCTTGCACTTTTAGCTTGGAATTTTCCAGTAACTTGGTTCACAACTAACTTGGAGTCGCAGAAGATGTTCAGCTTTGTGACCTCCAATTCCTTTGCGATCCTCAACCCGGCTATCAGAGCTTCATATTCGGAATCGTTGTTAGTGGCATGAAACTCCATCCGGATAGCATAGGATACCAATCGTTTCTCTGGAGTTTCAAGCACTATTCTAGCGCCGGATCTTTTGTCATTCTTTGCGTCATCAGTATACAATCCCCAAGTATTGGGATTGAGAAGTAACTTTGAAGGATCAACTTCTTCGTTTGCTATATCTTCCTTAGGGACAGTGTAATCTGCTTTGAAGTCGGCTATCACTTGCCCCCGAATTGATCGTCTGGGCTGAAAGTTCAAATCAAATTGACTTAACTCAATATTCCATTTGAGTAACCTTCCAGATGCCTCTGTTCTCTGTAGGACTTGCTTAAGTGGGTGATCGGTGTATACAGTAATGGGATGTGCTTGAAAATAATGTCGAAGCTTTCTAGAGGCGATCCGTAAACTATACGCCAACTTTTCTATCCTGGGATAATTACGCTCTGCTGCCGTTAATTTTTTGCTCACGTAATACACAGGTCTTTGGATCTTATCCTCTTCTCTTACCAACGCTGAGCTGATCGCATGGGATGACACTGCCAGATACACGAATAAGTCCTCGTGATCCATTGGTTTAGATAATATCGGGGGTTTCTCCAGATGCCTGAGTAAATTCTGAAACGCTTCTACGCAGTCGGGCGTCCATTTGAAGTGGCGTTTCCCCCGCTTTATTAATTCGAAGAATGGGATGCACTTATCCGTAGCCCTGGAGATAAATCTGCTTAGTGCGGCCACTTTTCCGGCAAGGCTTTGCACATCCCTAATTTGCCTAGGTTCCTGAATGTCTCTGATTGCCGCGATCTGATCTGGATTAATCTCAATACCACGGGAACTGACGATGAATCCCAAGAATTTTCCAGAGGCAACACCGAACGAACATTTGGTTGGGTTGAGTTTCATTCCGTACTTTCGAAGAATGCCTAACATCTCTGCCAAGTTAGTAGTGTCTTGAGAAGATTGCTTGGACTTAACCAACATATCATCGACGTATACTTCCATTGTTTTCCCGATCTGGTTATAAAACATTCTGTTGACTAAATGTTGATATGTAGCGCCCGCATTCTTCAAGCCAAAGAGCATCACCACATAACAATATAATCCCAGATCCGTGATAAAAGTAGTGTGTTCTTGATCCTGAACATGCATCAGAATCTGGTTATATCCTGAATAAGCATCCATAAATGAAAGAAGCTCATGACCCGCCGTCGAGTCTACCAACTGGTCAATTCGTGGCAACGTGAAACTATCTTTTGGACAGGCTTTGTTCAAATCTGAGAAGTCGATACACGTTCGCCACTTCCCGTTGGCCTTCTTTACCAGGACTGGATTCGAAATCCAGTCTGGGTAGGTCGAGTCTCTGATAAATCCATTACTCTTTAGCTTTCCAACTTCTTCTTTCAAGGCGGCGGACCTCTCTGGGCCCAACACTCGCCTTTTTTGCTTTACCGGAGGATGTTTAGGGTCAATGCTTAAGGAATGGCTCATGATTGATGGGGATATCCCGCACATGTCCGCGTGGGTACAAGCAAATACATCCAAGTTGTTTTTTAAGAAATCCATCAATTCTTTAGCGAGATTCGGATTTAACTGGGATCCAATCTTAAGGACCTTCTCCGGGTCACTATCATCGATCGGTACATCCACAGTTGTCTCGTTGGGAGTCGCCATTCTACCCCCGGGTTCTTGATCCTCTCTGGGATCTATATCCTCGGGCATCTCTCTGGGCGACTCTCCAACGACTATCCTCTTTGGTTGCTATAAGGTCTCCGCCCCCGTAGGGAGAGAAGTGCCTTTAGTTTCAATATCCCCTCCATTGCGAAGTAACTTTAGTTTGGCAACATAACATGCTCGCGCAGTAACCTGATCCCCTCTGACGATACCAATGCCAGCTTCTGTGGGGAATTTCAATAACAAGCACCAGGGTGCTATACAGGCTCTAAACTTTGCGAGGGCCGGTCGGCCCAAGAAGGCATTGTAGGGCGATTCAACATCCAAAACCACGAAGGGAAGGATTCTCACTCTCTGGCGTTCTCCTTCCCCAAGTGTAACTGGTAACTCTACATAACCCATTGGAGCGGTGGATGCTCCGTTGAATCCACGGATCCATCCTTGGCATGGGCTTCAAGTCTTTTATTTCGAGATTCATCTGATCAAATGTCCTTTTGAAAAGAATGTTGACAGAGCTCCCGTTGTCCACTAAAACCTTATGAACAGTGGCTGGTCCAATAGGTACTGTAATTACAAATGGATCTTCGGTCGGAGCATGAACTCCGATGCTTTCTCGTTCTCGGAAAACGACATCATCGGCCATCATCTTTTTTTGCTTCACCGGGATACTGTCCTCGGGGTTACTACACTCCCCTACCTCGAGGTGTTGTTTGGCTGCATTGACGTATTGATCCAATGCCTTGGAACTATGCCCGACGAGATAAAGTCCTCCGATTACGGTATTGATAACAATGTTCTTTCCCTTTTGCTGGGCAGTCGGCCTAGCAGCAAGTTGATTCTGGTTCTGATTTGGGGCCTGTACTGCTTGCCCCCTGTCTCTGGGCGTTACTCTGTATTCATCTAACTTTCCTTCTCGAAGCAGCCTTTCGACCACATCTCTTAGGTGATGGCATTCATTTGTCGAATGGCCGTGAATCTGATGAAAGAGACAAAACTTCCTCGTTTCACATTCTTTCTCCGTCGACTCTCTGGGAGGTGGCCTCTTATTCTGGAGGACTTCATACGCATCCATGAAGATATTTTCCAGAGTATCATTTATTGGTGTACAACTTTCAAAGGCCCTGGGACGAGTCCTTCTCTGGGAGTCGTTCCCTCGATTCCTCTTCCGGTTGTTGCTATTACCATTATTACTGTTGTTACCTGACTGACGACCACCCGGATTTCGACTTCCGACATTAACCTCAACTTTCCCCGAGCTGTCTCCCATCTGCTTTATAGCGACATTGCTCTGGATTTCCTCCTTATCGGCCGTTTTTGCCTTTCGGTTAGCATACACTTCTTCCCGGCGCAAGGGTACGTTGGCTTTTTCGTAGAATAACTCTCTAGTATGGGGCGGTTTGCCTGCCAGGTACCTCCCGAATTCAGTGTCTTTATCTACTCCGTCAATTAGTGCTGCGACAACGGTCGGTTCATGGGGATCTTTAATCTCAGTAGCGGCCAAATTGAAACGATCCAGGTACACCCTTAAACTCTCGCCTGGTCGCTGCTTGACAAGGAGCAAATCAATCACACTTTTTGTCTTTTGTGCGTAGATATGGAATTATTCTACGAACTTCCCAGTCAACTCACTGAAGCTAGAAATTGATCTTGTTGGCAAGCGAGTAAACCATAAGAATGCTACATGCTCCAAGAATATGGGAAACGCCTTGCACTTGACAGCATCAGAAGCTGCGGCAGCGGTCATTGACCAAGAATATCTCATTAGATGTTGGACGGGATCAGATCTGCCCGCGTATCGATTCATCTGTGGCATGTTGAAACGCCTTGGAAAAGTCGCATCCAAAATATCATCAGTGAAAGGGGTGTTACTGCGGTCGATCCCCCAATCTTCATTCCGTTGTCCACGGCTATCTGCCAGAATCTGGTGGATCATGGCTGCAACATTTGCACTGGTCAAAGGAGGTTCAGGGTCAGTGCCTCTGGCTCGGCGGGGTTCTCTAATCTCTCTTCCGGGAGCAGTCACGAAATCCGGGGCTCGAATAGGGCTTCGTTGCCCCCTGTTATCATGAGTATGTGTGCGGCGACGGGGCTGAGGTAGTCTGTTACGTACGGGACTGTCCACATCTCGAGCCCTGGGAGCTGCGGCTTGATCGTTCACATTACGGTTCGAGGGCCCCGCCCCTAGTGCTTCTTCTTCCTGTGATGGCAGGGTTCCGAACCGAAGCTGCTCTATGTTTTCGGCTCTCTCATATGGTCGTTGCGGAGGTCTCGGCGATTCCTCAGACGAAGAAGAATATCCTGGAGTGAGAGGAAGAACCGGCGATGTTCTTTGCCTTGCAAGCTCATCAAGTCTTCTATCCATAGCAGTCAAATTTTGTCGTAGGACAGAGCTTTCCTGCCTTTGGGCAGCCAATTCATCAAACAGCCTCTCCCACATTTCGGAAAAGCGAGAGAGATCCCCCTCAGTAACGGGAGCAGCAGGATCATATTGATCATCATCACTTTCTCTTATGCGCAAAGAGCTTGAGCCAGGTCGAACGGAGGGGCCAGGACGGTAAGAGCGAGCCATAGGCTCCTTTCCAGGTCGAGTTGTATTCTGATCATCGATTCGGATCGCTGTGGTTTGAGGATGGCGGCTCGCAACGCCCCCCTGAGATCGATTCGCGGTCGCGGTGCGTGGGGGATTCGAGACGTTGCCTCGGGATCGAGTAACAACCCCTTCAGCAGTCCGGATCGCCTCGTTCTCGTCGACTCGGAGCGTGGTGTCTTCATCGGATCGGTTCGCCCCCTGCGCTCCGCGATCCAGAGTCTCCTCATTGCCTAGCTCGTGCATACTTTCTTCAATTGTTTCATTGGTTTGCGAAGCTCGTGCTTCCTTAGATCTTTTTCCGGCCATGATATCCGAATCGCTGGAACCTTCAAAGAACTGAATAGTGAAACTTTAGGATTGTCCTCTCAGTGAAAGCACCAAAATGTTAGATCAAAATTTGGACCTAACACCCAAATTGTTCTGAAGCTTATAGAGTTTCAACTGAAGAATGAGGAAAAAGGAAATAATACACAGAATTTATAGTGGTTCGGCGTTAACGAGCCTACGTCCACTTTATATATTATTGATTATACTTTGAAAGCTAATACAATCAAGGATTTTTCTCGATACTCTAGTATTTTGACAACAGTGGCGGATTCAGTACTCAATATTGCCAAAAAAATCCCCAAAAAATGGCAAGCTCCGGGCTATTTATAGCTGATTTTGTCAGGCAGGTCGTGGTAACACGTGGCACGAATCCCGAGAACATCGGATCGCATCGCCACCGTTGAGGAAATAGTCAAATTAGCCGTTGTGGACAGGTGTCGCGATCTGCTTGAAAATCGGATCGTGCAGATGGGGAGAATCGGTCCAAATGACGGTTAGGGGCACGTGTCGCTAGATCCGTGCGACTCAGACCGCTGAAGACTAGCTCACGCTTGAACGAGTCAGAGGGTTCGCCATGCATCAGGGGATCGGATCGGTCTACTCTGGGCAACAATATAAGTCCAGATCGAGTCGCATAGAGGATTCGTTTCGCTGATGGGATGGGGGCGATCCGATAGCGGGCGAGTCGATTGTGTGCGATCCGATAGCGGGCGAGTCGATTGTGTGCGATCCGTTCCTTCATGCACTTGGGCATATAGTTTCATACCTTCCTCTTATGAATGAACCTGGGTGGCTTGGTCAAAAAGCTAGCCAACAAATATATCTTACAAATTTCCATAATAATATCTGTATAATCACGAAATCCAACATCGAAATATTCCGAAGACAATTTCGATTCAAATCCCTTCCAACGCAATTATTGGAAATTCTGGTTATTTTCAAAACCATTTCAAATCCAATTTATTTATTCTAAAAATAAATAAATTATTATTCTAGTCAAAACTAGTTCATTTCGATAAAAATCTATTTTTATCTTTTCAAATGTGGAGTTTTTCATCCTAATTCTTCACAAATCATTTCTTATGATTTTACATAAATTATTGATATTTTGAATAATTTTATCAAGGCCCATACAGTCGATTTCCATCAACGGCCATCGAACTGCACTTACAACGACATTTTCCAAATTTGATTTGGACATAATTCCAAATCCAACCATTAGATTTCTATTATTCGTTAGAAAGCACTTTTCGATACGAACCGAACAGTTCTGGTTTTAGGAGAATCTGACGGTCGGATCTCCCGCGATGTCCATTCGAAGTCAATGGTCGAAATTCATGAACTGCCGCAGCGCGGCGCGTTCTATTCAGGCCATTATATATATATTTCGTTGATTCCCTTTTAAAACGTATTTTATAAATCGTTTTTAAATTCGTTTTTGAAACGATTTCAACTTGATTTCAAATTCAAATCAAAATTGAATTTTTTCCTTATAAATTCGTTTTAAATTCATTTCAAATTGATTTCAATTCAAATCGATTTTCAGTTCAATTTCAATATGTTTTAAATTCAATTCAAAACGATTTCAATTCTATTTCAATCTAATTCGAATTTCAATTTCTATTCAATTTCTGTTTGAATTCAATTCTATTCAATTTTTGAAATCCCTTTCAATATTCATTGCAAAATGAATAAAATCGATATAAATATCGTTCATGTAAAAATGGTGTCAATCTAATCAACACGGCTTCATATATTTCTATTTCAAATATTCTATTCAAATATTTCGTTTCAAATATTCTATTCAAAACTGGAATGAGGCCCAATCTATTTCCATAGATTTTATTTCTATGGATTTCCATACAACGCATGTATATATCAACAATGGCAAATAATCAACCATCATCCAAAGTGCATTCTACACTGTATAAGCATCAAATATAAATATTTCACGCTTATAACAACCTGTCAATCAATCGATCGACATACAACTAATTATTGGGATTAGTGTAAGTCATATATCATCCCAATACCCATGTGGTGTTTCAAACAATCAAACACATATTTTATTTGTGCAGTTGGGCGATGTGTAAAATTTATCGTCCCAATCCATATCAGTCAAATGTGAGTATATAAACAAATCGTCTGATTTGTTTATATTTATTTCATTTCATATACACGTTAAAAATTCTATTTTCAACTATAAAATATTTTATTTCATTTCACATCACATCACACATCAACTACATATCAAAATCAAACAAACAAGCATACAAGCCGTCCATGGTCAGTGGACGACGGGTGTTGGGTGCTACTAAACAACATCTGCATCCTAGTATATATTTTAACTAGAAATTTAAATTAAAAGTGAGAAGTTCTCACCGACTAGCTAATCCAAACGCCACAACTCTTCATATGTAGAAGTCTTCGCCGTTTCTTCTTTCATCACTTTCGTCATCCGTATTCACTACATATATAAAAATCGAATTTTTTTACTTCTCTATTCAATATATAAAAATTGAATTTCCCAAAAAATATTTTCTAGCTTCGTATTGACGATACGGTCCTAACAAAACTAATTTCGTCGAATTCTGAGACCGTTTGAAAAATGGCCATTTTCCAGTCGATTAAAATCAACTAAAACTAGTCAAACGCGTTTTTCTTTACCACGCTCACATATTGATTCGAAAAATTATGAAATTTAAAACCTAGCAATAATTTGACATCGCGGATCCAACAAAAGTGGTTTCGTCGAAAACCGAGGTTGTTTGCAAAATGGCTATTTTCGAGGGCCGAAATTCCATAGCGACTATTTTGAAATTTCAACTGGACATATCTTTTCATCCCCGCTATGAAATTTCGATTTTTCGGATTCGTTGGAAATATATTCACAATTAGATTCAAATATTTTTAGTTTCACTAAAATCCGGTTTGTTTTGCACCCGGTATGTTCATTTGAATTTTGAAATCGAATTTTCGAACTACAGCGCCATTTTCAATTCCTTTTATAATTATAAATAATTATTTATATTCTAACGACGATCTATATAAATATACGTTCTAATTCTATTCAAATTAAATTTCTTGTCGTTGTTATTTAAAATAATCCATTTTAAATAATCAAAACTCATCAAAATTGCCAAATTAAAAATTTAAATTGGCTCGGATTCTGGGTTATTACACTATTTTTAAATAGTTCATTTACATAAACAATTAAACCTCAATGTAAACCATTTTTGTTATAATATGTTTTTTTTATGTTTCATCTACATTAAAAATGAAAAGTTCAATGTGAATACATTTTTATTTAACAATGTTATTTTTTTTTGTTTCCTTACATTAAACATGTATATTAAAATATAAACACATTTCTCTTTAACAAATGACTATTTTTAATGTTGCATTAATTTTTTTTATTTACATGTGGAACCTAAGACTTCACTTAAGCCATTGCTTGTAGGTCTTAGTAACCCCACGGGTAGTGATATACCCAAATATTTCTACGCCTTCACACTACCTAGGTAGTTACCCCTAGAAATTGGCAGAGGTGGCCCTTGAACCTGAGACCTATGTCTCAACCCAATTCACCCGTCTCTAACAACCTGAGCTAGGAGTGTCGGGTAATGTTGCATTACATTAAAAATGTATATTTCAATATAAATACATATTTGTTTAACTAATGATCATTTTCAAAGTTCCATTTATATTAAAAATGTGTATTTCAAAGAAAACATATTTTATATAACAACGGACATTTTTAATGTTTCATTTACAATAAAAATGTAAAATCCAAATGCAACATATTTTATATAGCAATGGACATTTTTAATGTTTCACTCACAATAAAAATGTAAATTCCAATGGCAATACATTTTATTTTACAAAATGTTTATTTTTAATGTTGCATTCACATTAAAAATGTAAATCCAATATCAATATATTTTATTTAAAAATGTTTTATTAATGTTGCATTTACATTAAAAATGTAAAATGCAATATCAAAGCATTTTATTTTAAAGTGTTTTATTTTTAATGTTGCATTTACATTAAAAATGTATATTTTAAAGTAAAGACATTTCTATATAACAAATGACTATTTTTAATGTTGCATTACGTTAAAAATGTATATTTTAAATTAAAGACATTTCTATTTAACAAATGACTATTTTTAATGTTGCATTACATTAAAAATGTATATGTCAACGCCAATACATTTTTATTTATCAATGTTTTATTTTTAATGTTTTATTTACACTAAAAATGTAAATATCAAATGGAAATACATTTTTATTTAAAAAATGACCGTTTTTGATTTACAATAAATAAATAAATTTTATGTTGACATATAATGATCATTTTCATATTCATATATATATATATATATTAAAAATCTAGTTTTCATATTATTCAAACAATTAATATATAATAACATGAATATTTTATAACACAAAAATATTTCAGAAAATTTCGGTAGCATAACGGCAGGGTAATTAAAACCGGCACCGTCCCGATGTACGGCACCTCGCACTACCTTAGCCCTCGCGGCGTTTACAAGGGGTTTAATTTCCTAATGCATTTTTCTAGGCAATCTATTGCCACAATATCAAACAATTTCATTTCAACCACAATCAAACACCAAAAATCAACCAATTCCACATTACAATACAATCAAGTCGTCCATGGTTTGTGGACGACGGGTGTCGGGATTTTCTAAACTCCGTCTGCAACCTAATATAAATTTATTTATTTAATTTCGGGTCAGAAATATCACTTTGCTTTCGGCTTCGCCTAAAATTGTAGTGAGTTCTAAAAAATCTCCGGTCTCTTCTAGAATGTAGAGGACGTCGTCACGGCCCCGGTGTCTCTTGTTTCACAGGATTTCAACGACACGTGAAAAAGGTACGATTTTTATAAGCAAACATGATTTCACAAAGGTTTTAAGTGTTATAATTAGTTTAAATTCCGCAAGCGGTTAACTATCGACTTTGATTCCAAACTAGGTTTGGATTTTACTTCAAATCCGTGAAGTTATACGACGATCGGCCAACGCCACTCGGAGGAGGTTGGAACCGCGCGCTAATGCCAAGTGGTGGCGCTCAGATCGAGATGACGTGGACGGCTGGTTGAATTCGTCGACTTTGGAGGCTCCTAGCTCGAGACTCGCGCCACGATACGAGGCCTGGTGGGTATAGATTTGTAGATCTTGTCGAGCTCTTCAAAATTTTCAACAGGGGTGAAAGCTAATTCGGCTTGTAGGAGGTGGAATCAAAGAGAGAAAAAGGAAAGCCCTTTCCGCCATTCGACTGTAGGAGTTACTGGTTTGAGTCGAGGAGCGAGAAAATGGATGGGAATTTTCTATTGGCCGTGGGTTTTTATTTTAATTTTTTATTCAATTAAATCCAAAAATACCCCTCACTCCATACGAACTCCAATTCAAACCCAACGACTATCGCCCCTAGCTAAATACCCCTATTCTAGACACAATGGAATATGTTTTATAAGCCGATTCGACTATTTCAGTCAGTTATTCTTCAAATTAAAATATAAAACATTCAATTTTAGACTTGAACGTACATTTTAATTTGCCGGGGCTACATACTGATTCTAAAAATTCCCGAAAAATAAATCTACCTATGTTTTAACGATACGGTCCTAACAAAATTAAGTTCAACAAATTTGGAGACCATTTAAAAAATGGCCATTTTTTGGTCGATCGAAATTGATTGAAATTGTCAAAACACATTTTCTTTTGCCATGCTCACATAATAATTCGAAAAATTATGAAAATTGGAATCCTGCAATAATTTGACATTCCGTATCCAACCAGGGTGGTTTCATCGAAAACGGAGGTCGTTTGCAAAATGGCTATTTATATGTGCTATGTTTTATATTAAATTCTATAACGACTATTCTGAATATTCAACTGGCCATAACTTTTTATTGCCTCTATGAAATTTCAATTTTTCGGATTTTTTGGAAAGATATTTTTAAACAGATTCTAATATATTTTTTTCACTAAAATCCTATTTATTTTGCATCCTATACATTTAGTCAAAGTTCAAATTCAAATTTTCAAACAACCGCGCTATTTCTAACTCCTTTTAAAATTAATATAAATATATTCATTCTAAATTTGATTTAAATAAATTTCTAATCGTTATTATTTAAAATAAATTATTTTAACTATTCAAAATTCAATAAAATAGCCAAAATAAAAAAAACTAAATTGGTTCTGATTTTCCGGGTTGTTATAATATAATCAAACAGATTCAAATATTTCTGGTTTTACTGAAATCCGATTTATTTTGAATTATGTATATTTAATTTAAATTTAAAATCGAATTTTTAAACTACCTCGCCATTTAAAGTTCGTTTTATAATTAAAATGAATTTATACATTCTATCTTCGATTAAAATAAATTTATAGTCGTTATTATTTAAAATAAATCATTTTAAATATTCAAAATCCATTAAAATAGCTAAAATGAAAATTTTAAATTGTCTTAGAAATTCCAAGTTATTACATATGTAGTGGAGAATTTGGGTGTGGGGGAGGTGCGAAGGAGCCAGGAGCTAGTGGTGGAGGTTGCGTGCAGCTTAGGATGGAGGAGGAAGGAGGAAATGGAAATTAAAAAGAAAAGGGAAGGAAAAAGTGGAAATAAAAATGAAATTGATCTCTATCTTTCCATGTGATCAAGTACATACTGAAAATAGTGAAATGGAAGTGGGTGACATGTGTACAAGGGTACAATGTCCTGTCTAAATATAGGCGATTGTGTTAAAGGGGATGTTTATCCTAAGTAAATGTTTAATTAAAAATTTATGTGTATATTAGGAAGGTGATATCTATTCTAAAATTTATTTAAACTCTTATGAAACCATTAGTACATGTTAATATGCCATTTAGGTTGTCGTTTACCATTTTATCAATATTTTTTATTTGTTTGATACTAGCCAAAAATGCTTAATTTCAAGTCAAAATTCAACAAGATGATTCCTATATGTTTTTAACTCGTACGACCAAACCGTAAGTCCGATCAGTAAAAAATTTAAAAAACTATTATATCTCATTAATAAGGTTCCAATAAAAGTGAACTCGTTAAATTCAGAGACAGTTTGAAAAATGGCCCTATTTCTATCTTTTGTTGACTTTTAACTGGTTTTTCAACACACGTTTATATTACGTATGTTTACACACTTACTGCGATTGACTTGAAATTTTAAACCTTACCATATTTTGACGTTACGGATCTGATAAAATTGGTTTCATCGAATTATGAGACTGTTTCAAAAATGTCTTATTATTAGGTCATCAAAATAATATTAAATTATTGATTTTCAAAAAATCCATTTTAGATCGATTTTACAATTTCACTAACCTTATTCTAATGTAATAAAATAAAGTTAGAATTCATTTTCAATAGTTTTCAAAGTCTAGCTTCAACATTTGCTAAAATTTGAAATTCAATCATATTTATTTATTTAAAAGTCCTTTTTAAATCTATTTAAATAGATTAAAAATTAGGTTTGTTACAACAATTCAATGACATGAAGGTCGAATTAGTAGATGGTGGAGTATTGGTGGAAGATTGGGTCGATTAAGGTTTGGGAATAGGGGAAAAAAATCTGGAAAATAGGAGAAACTCTGAGAAGACAGTGTAGAAGGGAAGAAAATTAAATGAAATGCATGGAAATGTTTGACCAACTACATGTCATGGGGTAAAGGAGTGGAAAGTTGAATGCATGAAGACGTGTATTCCCTCAAACCCTAATATTTTTTCGTGTAAGATTGTGGGAGGGTAGTGGGTATTTCTAGAAATGCATAAAAGCTTCACCATCCTAAATAATTAACCACAATGAACGCTTAAAGCTTAAAAAAGATTAAGGTTAAATACAATCAACAAAAATAACACATATGATGTTTTCAGATTGAAAATAACTATATAATTAAGGAAATAAAAACAACTAAGTAAAGTTAGTTAACGACAACAAATACTTAACACTTAAAAAAGATTAGTGTTAAATCAAATTAACTAAATAGTTTCAATTCGGGAACAAATAAAAGCAACAAGTAACACATGTGGGAAACTATTCCATCCTGCTACAAGAATGATTTTACTAAGGCCAAGAAAAGTCAGCTACAATATATGCTTATCGCAACGATGTTGTCTACTATAATATAAGCCACTTTTTTTATTATAACTCATATTGTTTGTTTGTTGGGATAAATACATATTACCACATTTTTGTTTACCCTTATAATAGATGCATGTTGCAATTGTTCTATATCAACTTTAATGTTTGCCAATTTTCATCAATACTCCTTACTATTTTCTATATATAATAGATCTATTACAACCATTTTATTTTATCCAATATAATAGTTGTTATTTTTCTTTTTCTTGTTGTAATAGAGGTGTATCAATTCATATTCTTTTGGGTCTAATTTTCGATAAAATTGAACAAGTCCTTCGGAATACGGATTGTTTAGTTTGGTGCCTACAAGAATGAGCATGAGCAATATCGAAATCTTATAAATTTAAGCTCATTGGGGAAACTAAATAGGATAATATATACCAAACGCGCCTACTACCTTGGAACAAGTAAAATTCGATAAAAGTCAATGGTCACATTGATACTAAGCATGAGTGAACCAAAACCTCAATAATATCCAATCATTTGCAACTCCTAAGATCTACCCCTTTGTGTCTATCATTGGGTTATAGTGAGGGGGTAAGAAAAATTTCTGCCAAATGGAACATCAAAATACAATCTACAATAATGCTTATCTCTATTATTAGGGTATCTAAACCTCGTATTCAGCATGTACGATTAACTACTATTGATCCAAGATGTACCATTCGGATGAAGCTGTTTAGCCATCCAATCATCTAAATCCATTTGCCACTAAATACTTTAAATAGAATCAGACCACTCTTCTGCTATTCAGTAGTCACTTTATATCTTTTAAGGTAGGTAGACCCATCGATACGTTTACGATCTACCAAGTGGACCCTATCGTTATCATTGTATTTATATTATTTTTAAAATAGACACACCCATCGGCTATATAATACCTACCAAGGTGGTTTCACAACATTATGATTGCTCATTAGAGAGTACTAGCCATGGAGTCCTAGGATAGCCATTTAAGGCTTCTAGCATTAACATTGCATCCCGAAATGTATAACGAAATAGATAGTAAATCCACTACACTAGATGTGACACCCCGCGTCCGTTAATGTCACTCACTAAGGGAATGCATTAAGTTTCATGAAGTGTTATAGGTAATCTGAAACAGGAATATTACAAGACATATATAAAAGAAACAGTGGAATTTAAATTTTTATTTCAAACATAAATCATAACATCGTGGTTCAAAATATCACGAGTCGGAAACTACATAAAAGCCATCACAAAAATATAGAACTTTCTGTCTTGTTCCATCAGAGTACATAAAAAGTATAATTCCCCAAAAAGAGACAAAGCCATAGTAGAGACAAGAACTTGAGCATTACTTCATAAGCTGCTCCAAGAAAGATGATAACTGAGTCCTGACTAAGTCTGAGAATTCCCTCCCTGATAACCTGAGGGGGGAAACAGAAGAAAGAAGAGGAAACAAAAAGGGTCAGACATAAAATCTGGCCAGTCCAGTTACTTTTAGCAAGTAAATAAATAAAATTTACATGCAGCCATATAAAGTGGATAAGAGAGATAACTACAAAAAGGCAGGTAAGACTAGGTAAACCGGATAGGGTGTATACGCTTCCTTAATGATTTCTCTGCACTACTACTAGTATATCCAGAATGAGACGATCCCTTCCACTCTAAGGTGGTAGACTTAGGCATACATCCAAATGTACCTTAATTACTACCCTAATTGATCGGCTCCCTAATCCTGGTAGATACTCTATGCCGGCCCCACCGCAGGATGTATCACCTCGTAAAGTGGTAACCCTTTGCTGATATGAACAAAACCATATCTATCGGTGTCACGATCGTCTTATCCCCCTCTGCCTAGAACATGCACGCACATGACCCGGTCGGTTTGCACCGCCCACACCGTGCTCCAAATTAGGATCTCTTACAATTAGTTTAGTAAGCGTGCCCCTTCTCCGACCTAGTTCGAAGTACTTTGTTTGATACCTACTCCAGGTTACTGACTGAAATGGGTCCCATACAATATGATACAAGCTCTCCCCTTTGTCTTGTATCCCCCACTAGGTTTACCGCATGTTATATTTACCCTAAAAGGTGTCTTTAAATATACAACCCCAATCTTTCTACCTGTTCTGCTTACCTATAGGTGTCTTTAATACATAACCCATAATTGGTCAAGTTTTGTGGGCCTATATTTAAATATTACCCAACCAACCCAGTTATACTTAACTTATTCCTCCAACTTTTTCATTCAAATATTACTTATCCCCTAATCAAGTTGTCATGTTCATACAATCCCTTAGGATTCAATTAGGTTAAGTATTATAGACTAACAGGTTATCCCCATTCGCATTGACTTCTTCTCACTTGCAAAAATTCCACTTGCTTATTAGTTTCATATAAATATAACTAAACATGTTTAAGTTCATTAATAAGCCCCATTACATGTTATTCTTTAGATTATAATCAACAGAAGTAATCTTACAATCTTTCACCCCTGGATTGTAATTAACGGAAGTAGTCTTATAATCGCTTTGTATTATTCATTGTTTGATTCCATAGTTAAAATAACATGTTTTACTTAATATGTAATTAAGTATACTTCATCTCAGTTCACCTGTTTCTGTTTAAAATATCAATACAACTTGATGTTGTTTACTTATTAACTTAGTTTTCTTAACTAAGGTTTACTAATAAGCTTCCTTTCCTTTTTATTATAACATTTGTTATAATTTCCACTTGTCCCTAGGAAAAGCCCGCCTATTATATAGCATTCTTCATTAAAGTAATTAATGGTAATAGGTTAATATAATTCCTTGTTTATTCCAATTCATTAAAATTTATCCATTTATGGTTATAATGTGCTAGACCTCCCACATTAAGCCTACAACCTATGGATGCTGGATATGCCGGGTGGGTCTCAGAAGACTTATTCCACAAATTGGGCTTAACCTTGTGTCTTAGCACGTCTCATGTTTGTGCACCTAGACCTCCCACATTAGATTCACCACTTGCGGTTGCTGGATATGCCGGTCAGTTCCGGGCCGACTTCGAACGCATGTGCAATCTAACCTCGGGTCATAAATGCCACTACAGTTTCTAATTATTATAATCCTAGGCATCTTTCTATTTAATCAATTATACCTACGTCTTTATAGTTGTTCATGCCTTTTTCCCCAGTTATGTTCATAATTAGTTATATGCCCAAATTCATGTTCATAAACACTAAGTTATGCTAAACTTTCCATTTACAAATTATGTCCAATTTTTAACGTTTTTTCCCTCGTTCCCATTTTAACGTATTCGCATAATTTATCGTCATGCCTAGGCTAGAAAGTAGCTAGGCTAAAATAAAAGGGACAGAGTGATAGAAATGATTATTCTAACAAGATTGACGTAAACATGTGGTGGCATAATCACTTAACGACATAATGAAAAGATAGACATATATGAATGGATCTAGTGAACATGTGATACTAGAATCAATCTTACATAATGGGGATGTCATAACTGGCATGATAAGATCTAAATAATAACTTAGATGTCAAACTAATTATAGATCATATTTAACTGCAATATGAGAGGAACAAGGTAATCTAAATAGTGAAACCAAGGTTGACTTATCTTGACAATTAGGTGAAAGTTTAGATCTAAATCTAAAACATGTCCAACTAATGACAGATCCAAAATAACCACAACATGATAGGTACAAAATGATTTAAAAAGTGAATTAGATTATCATCAAAAGTAGATCTAACATAATAAAGGTTAAGATCCAAAATAACCACAACATGATAGGTACAAAATGATCCCAAAAGAGAATTAGATCCATAATAAAAAGTAGATATGATATGATAACGGTTAAGATTCAAATCAACTACAATACGAAAGGTACAAAATGATCTAAATAGAATTAGATCTATAATCAAAAGTAGATCTAACATGATAACGGTTAAGATACAAATCAACTACAACATGATAGGTACAAAATGATCTGAATAGAATTAGATCTATAATCAAAAGTAGATCTAACATGATAACGGTTATGATCCACATCATAGTTATATCATAGATTCACAAGTCACAATAGATCTGATATGGTAAAGATTGAGATCCAAGTCATAGAATATTATAGATTCACAAATTATGATAGATCCAATATGATTCAATCACAAGCATATATCCAAATCACAGTCATATCATGTTTACTTTTAATCATTTAAATCTAAAAGTAACTAAAATCACAGTGTTTGGATTTTAGAAGATAAAAAAGAAATTGTTGGTGTTGAATCTCAGATCTATACTTGAAACACTTGAATCTTTAAACTTGATTTGTGGATGGACAAATGATCAGATACAGTTCAGGCACTAACAACATTTGGCCTCCATTGTTTTCAGTATGAGAAAACAAGAGAAACGACGATATATTTATAGCTGCCAGCCTCCAGAGTTCGACTGCCACCTCAGCCCTAGGGGGAATCGGGCCATGGGTCGATACCTACTTAGGTCCGGATGCCCAAAACTAATATGGGCTCAATTTACAGGTGCGTTAGTGTAAAAATACCTTGGTGCGCTTGTCAAGTGCGCCAATTATACCTGCTTTTATCGTCAAACTTCTACTGTTCATAACTTCTTCATACATTATCCGTTTTGCGCAAACCAGGTGTCTATCTTGACCAAAATTTTGAGATGGACGCAATGTTGTAGTCCGTTTCCCTCAATTCTGAATATTAAATTAATTATTCTTTAATTCATCCTCTTTATTGTAGTTAAAATGCGGGGTCTTACTCCAGAAAGGAAATATTGTCATGGTTATAAGTGAGATGATATAATTTTATCACGGTTATACACCATAAGCAAGAGGGTGGGAAATTTTCGTCACCCTTTTTTGTAACAGTTATAACCATGATAACATTGTATTTACTAACAGTTAAAACCATGATAATTTAAGTTCTGCTAACATTAAAACTATGATAGTATACAAAATTCCAATGGGAAAAACTGTTACGATATGACAAATTCTCATGGTTGTAAACGTTATAATTTCTACAACCCATCATGTATATAGTCATATAATTTCATTACTGTAGCAATATTCCATCATGGCCACAAACAACCGTTACACTATCAAATATATACATTTAATAATACTGGAAACACAATCTTTAGAGTATCAAATGTTTAAATTTCATTTGAACACCATAAAGAATATTCCCTACCATCCATCAAAATTCATTCCTCTCTAAACAGCAGATGTGAAATAGGATATGAAATGAAAATATGTAATAAGTCATAGTTCAAGAAGGAATATTATCTGCTTGATCACTGAAACAAAATTCACTATAAAACAAATAAATATATATCTTGCGTATGTCAAATATAAGTCTAACCATATGATTTGCAACATAGAGCCATGAAACTGGTCTTCGATAGGGGTAACAGATGGTGAAGAACCATGCTGCAAAAAAGAATATGATTTGTTTTATGGTGGCAGCAAGGGATATAAAAAGTATGAATATTTCATACCAAATTGATATGCAAAACTTTAAGGCGGCACCAGGAGATATAAAAGTAAGAATATTATCTTCAGTATGCATAACATACATGACCCCAAAGATTAAAAAACAATTACCAAACATTATCCTCATTCAGTAATCTAATGTTATTATCAACTCTGAACTTATGCACTGAGATAATATCAGCCAATATACAAATATTTGATTTCCTAGTTGACTTTAGAGAATAAATAATCGTTCTTAGGACAATTCAACTTCCTTATTTTTTAGCTATGCCAGAAATATAACATTCAAAACTGACATGAAAATAAGAACGAAAATGTAATTCATACACTTTGTTTATTATCTTGGACCATTGCTATATAATTAACATACAACCCTACCTCTTTCCAACTCCGATTAGAAATCTATTTGATCCCCTCAAGTTTTTCCATGATGCCCTTTCCAAAGATGTCCCTCAGTAAAGCTTTAAATGACAACTAATTCCAAAATCATAAAGATTCATTTATAAATGGACCTTGATACTCAAACTTTACTGTTGTTTATCCATCAAAAGACCGAGCCTGGGATAGAACTGCAATACAAGCACCCGCGACATCTTATGTGACCATGTCTTCAACCAAAGTTGGACGTGAATCGTGATTCTGGCGCGGAAGCAAAGGTCAGTCATACATGCTGGAAAAAAGCCGCTCAATTACCAAAATAAAGCGAGTCGCCCATTTAAAATAGGCGGGAGCGACCTCATAGCATGGCTATAAGGGTGAACGACGCCTTACAAAGTAGCAAAAAGGACGAACGCTCTCAAGCCAAGAAGGTCAGTCGCGCAGGGTACAAAGGATAATTGATTCTAGTCCTACATTCTGCTCTTATAAAACTACCCAAAGCGCTCGCTCCTATAAAGTGGCCCGCTCAACTACTTGAAGCACTCGCTCCTATAGAAGCGCTCACACACGATAACTATATACAACTACGGATAGCTGGCTACAGATAGGCGGGGGTGTGATTGCAATTAATGGGATGAGTAACCCGCAGCCTGCATATAAAGACTTCAGATCATTTCCTGAGGAGGATTCACCCATAAATACATTATAGCTGCCAACACAGGGGGGATCTTTGAAAAACCACAAAGTGTTGCTAGATTCTATTCTCAATCACTCCTTAAACATTTTGGAAAAGTAATGATCATTTCTGTAACTCGAAGCTCCATCACTCATCTGGCCATAGCGTCAGCACAGTCTTGTAATCAGGAAAATAAGACATCTTCCTTCTCAATCACTTATCCATCCTTCTCCTCCTCAAATTCTATCATTCTCCTGTAACCTGCATGAATGAGAGTATTTTGAGTGAATATAGAAATGGGTGAAAATGAGAGTTTATGTATTTGTAATATTCATTATACGAATGTGAACTATCTTCATAGTGGACGTAGGACTAATTAACGGCTGAACCACTCTAAATCTTGTCTTGATTTTACCTTACTCGCATTTTCATTTTCAATTATTGTTAAGTACGGCTCCATTTACCTCCTTACCACATTGGTGAAGTACAACTTTAGTACCTTGGGCGTTTAGACCAATTTTGGTGTAAACATGGCGCCCACTGTGGGGCCGTTATTGACTCTTTCCCAAATTGCAGGCCGGTGAAGATTTTCTGAGAAAAACTATGCTTGGAATCATGAACACGCCGAAGGAAATTGCTGACAAAATCGATGGCGTCTTCGACGTTTCCACATCGCTTACTGTCCATTCCGGAGAAAAGGAACCATTAAAAGTTGACGTGGTCGTAACTAAGAGGGAATTGGAAGAAGCAACGACAGGGCTAACGAGTCAAATAACTATTGCAAACAACGCGGTGATAAAGAAGATCGAGTCGATGCTCATTATTCAAACCTCTATCATAAAAACCACACCAAGTGTCACTGACCTTCCGTTCGCTCGAACAAGTCATGCAAGCGAAATAGAATTTTTTGCTGAACAAGAAATTTATACTCAAAGAACTGCAAGTCATGATTATGGGCCTTGGCGAAGACTCGGCAGGTAGAAAGGCGCTCGTTCTGTAGATCAGAATGAAAAGCGAAAATATATCTTAGGTACAGCAGGTGGAGTTTCGGAAAGAAACAACAAAGGAAGAACCAAACAGCCTAAAAGGAAACCACGCTTTTTCAAGAATTCTGAATTCACCTCCCTTAAAGGCACCATAGGGATTATCTTCATGGCAACTAAGAACACTGAAAAGTATCCAGTTCTAGAACGGATGCAAGTCAGAGACGCTACCATAAAATCAGGAAGGTTCTGTCAATTCCATAACCAACCAGGCACGATACTAACAAGTGTAGACACTTAAAATCATTAATCGAGGGGCTGGTCAGGGAGAACCGTTTGCAACAATATGTGCAAAGCCATTGTCCTACTTCTCTACAAACAAGGGGCAGCAAGCTCCGAAGAAAAGGCCTAAACTAGCCCGGAGTTAATACTTGGTTAAGGATCAACAACCGGAGTCCTGATTATGGAGTTTTTGAATTAGAGTCCCCGTTAGTTTGCTTTATTACTCCATTTTTGCCCTGTTTACTTAAGAAATAGTAGTCGTTTTACCCTGCTTTGCCACATGCTATATTCGTGTCTATATTTGACAATGGTCTACTTACAAATGCCTTGTACGAAGGAAATAATCATATGCTTATCTGAGTACCATACTTATCGCTTTATGCTAAAAGCTGATTTTTTAGAATGTAGGCATGATGGAGGTAATTAATCATACCTATCCTAGTTGCGACGGGAGGATTATCAAAGCACATTTTAAGCAAAAAGGCTTAAAAGCGCCACAAACAACATGCGAACCAAATTGGATGTATAAGCACATCGCCTCAACAGGACGTGCTGTTATAAGACAAACAACAAGTCAAAAGGTTTTACTTCCCTCAGAAAGCAATTGCTGGAAAAACTGACAACAGGCTTCGAGAAAGGTACAAGGAAAATGATAAAAATGTCCCACGGATAAATACCTAGGCCGGAAACTTCAGTCCTAGTGCTGGAAAGATCGGCAAAACATGCTGGAAGGACCAGCGCAAATCTGAAATCCTAGCCGAAAGGGGGTAACAGAAATCCTAGCAGAAAATGGGTAATAGAAATCCTAACCGAAAGGGGGTATCCAACAATGTCTTTTCAGTCCTAGAAAAATCAGGACTAACAAGTCCAAACTTGGATCGAAAATTGGAACCCAAGACCTCCCATGGGGGCACCCAAAAAAAAAACACATAACAACCACACGCTTTTTAAGAAAATAACCAATCTCCAAAAAAAGAAATAAGAAAATCTTGTACAGCCAAGTTAGCAGGAGATGTGGTTGAGCATCAACTAAAAAATCACGAACTGATCAAATGAAATCGTGATTCAAATTAACAAAATCTATGAAATTACAACGAGCTTTGGTATAGGGACATCACCGTTGTGTTAAAAATCACCAATGCCCATTCAAAACATACCACGGACTCGTTATAACTTTATTGCGAGAATTATTCGAACGTTAAGATTCGTGCGGCCAACAAAATAAATTCCTCATAAAGTACGATCACTCATTAGAGTGGGGTAAAAAAACTATTATTATTCCCAAATGATACGACCGTATGTGCGCAAACATGAAAATATTAAGCGAGAGCCGGCAATCGCACAAACAACTGGTCTAAATACGTAACAGATAAAAGAATACAGGTTGAAATCAGACAAAAAAGGTCAAAAATGCTATTTCTTAGACAGGGAAAGCAAAAAATGAACCAACTGTTCAACATTTACTGATCTGCCTATACCAAAGAGCCATTGGAGGAAACGGGCTGATGATCTCAGACTACTTGCAAGCTAGCTTCCTCTTGCGTTTCAAAGTGGACACATCCTTGGTATTCCAAATTTCGTCCTCACCTACCGGATCGGACACATCAAGTAAAGATGGGTCGTTTGATGAAGGTGTGATGAGAGGATTAGTGCTGGCAGATATTAAGACGGAATCAATGGCAATAGGTTGAGCAGTAGTGCCGCAAGCAGATAAAGGAGGTGGCGAAAGCACACCTGATGCAAGTGAATAACAAGCGCGTAATTCAGCAATCCCAGGTGAAGAAATAAGGAAATCCAAATCCGGGGTAGATTGATAGATATCAATTTTACCTGGAGTTACTGGGTATACAAAGTCAACCCCGTGATCATTCGCATTTAAAGAAGTATTGCCATGACTCGCGCACTATTTAACATCAATTTATTGAGCTGGGTGCTCGATAATGGTTCGAATTCTGGCAACATCCAAGGTAGAGCAGTCTACGGGGAAATATGAGAACTCGAAATGTCAATTCCGACGGAATTGAGTGGGACACAAGGAATAGTAGAATTTGAATGTTCCCTCCTAAACGATTGAGCTCGCTTATTCGCCAATATTCTCCTGCCTTCAATCTGAGCCTTACGATCTTCTCCTTCTAAAAGATGCTCTTAAAGGAATTCATCATCAGCATTACTGGAATATGAAAGTACCTGTTCCCAAACCAGAGCCAGAGTTCATAGAAAATCCTTGTTCAGATAACTTAAACTTCCACGACTCATGACACTACAAACATAGAATTGGAACAAAGTATTGTCATTCCTGATTTTGGCTTCATCAAGATCTTTATGCAACCTTATTTTATCTTTCTTAAGGGTTCTAAGGGTCTCATTCTGATAAGCAATTTTTCCCTTGAGAGCCATATTCTGTTGTTTAAAAGAAATCAAAGCCCGCTTTTCTAGGGCCAAGTGGCACTCAGCAAGTTCTTGAGCAGATTGAGCTTCTTGAAGTCGCGCTCTCACGTCCTCCAGCTCCTTCTTAAGCTTGACATTTCTGGCCTCTAAGTTATTCACTTTAATGCATCCGTTCTTTAAAGAGGTAATTTCAGATTCTTGGGATATAATCAGGTGGATTAGACCAGCTTTATCGTTTTCTAAGATCTCAATATGGTTAAGATGTCGAGCATTCAATTCCTGGAATTCATAACCAAATTTGGCCCAATGTTCTAGTCGCCTATAAACATTATTCATAGCCAGATTCAGCTGTGTTTCAAATTGGTTCTTAACAGTGTTAAACTGGTCGATCATACAATTTTTTGCAGCATCTAAACTCTTAACGGCATCTTGCCTATCATTTGGATGTAAATTCAAGTCAAAATACATTCCTCTTAAGTCCAAACCACTGAAGCGGTCCTTAAGCATTGAGTTTCTAGGGGGAACCTTATTAGGTGGACGATCATGTATCATCTGAATTTGAGTAGAGGTCGGAACGATAGATATTTCAGAAGATTCAATCGATGTGGGGGCACTTCTGAGCCTCATTCTGGTTTCGGTCGATCCTACCGTTTTTTCCTTCTCTTCCTTCTACGAGATGTATACCTTTATTGTCTTTGGCCAGTGCCTTGGCACAATCAAGTCCTCCACACCTTAAAGAATCAACCATTGGAAGTTTGGAGGTATGTCGAACCTGAAAACTTGAAGTAAAATGGGAATGCTTTTAATAATAGGAAAGGCGAGATTGTAAGAGAGTTTGCGGATCAATAAGATCAGCTTGTTGATAGAAGCCACCTGTAATGACCCGAAAATCCGGTAGAATTTGAGCTGACCAAAAACACAAGTCCAACCCCAAATAACACAGAAATTCGAACCATTAATAGAAAGAAGTTAGAGGGTGAGGAAAGATAAGATAGAAACTTAGAATAGAAGAAGAAGAAGAAGAACACAACATCAGAGTAACACGAATCTCACAGCGGAACGAATAACATATAATATATATAACATAACTTGAAATATACATCTGTACTTGAATATACATCAATATTAACGTACATCACTTACAACACAGCAGAAATAACTATAGCTGTATGATCCTGAAGCCTCCTGCTCCAGCTCTTCCAGTATATCTGTAAATTCCCGACTACTTGACTGCCCGTACAAATTTAGGCACCCAAGAGTTTAGGGAAAACAACAAAGTAAACTCCGGGTCAGTCATGGGACTGGTATGAGTAAACAGTTTAAAACAGTTTCAGAAAACTAAATGATATCTCATAAGACCACGCCGTATAACACGGAACGGGTTTTTCCCTTATGAGAATCCAAACACTTGATTTATCTTTATATCAAAACTCTTTTGATATTATAATAATGTCTAAGTCAAGTAGATAACAATCTAGTGGAACGCTTGCATCTCATGTTCCACATATATAATATACAATCAAAACCGCAAGCACGTATTGGGTAATGGATTTCCAACTATGACAAGGTATGGAATCACCTTCCGCTGGTATATCTCTAGAGGAGGATACACCGAGTTCAACAAGAACATCTTGCAACTTAGCCACACATGACCGACCACTCATTTCGCTTGAGTGTATCGAATGTATATCACCAACGATTGGGATCAGCAACCGTTTCCCGAATGGGTCAGCATCGACAATAGATTTTTAGAAGTAAATGAAACTCTAGATCAGGTGATTATACAGCCTAATAGGTGCGACCTACATAGCCATGCTGCTTGCCCGATTTCTGTCATTTACCGGATGATGAGGCTAGAAGCTACGCTTTATCATCACACCAGATTCACTTCGAATGTCACATCGTCAAATCCATCAAATCACCGATTGACGTCCTCAACAGTACATTACGTGTTAGCTAAAAGAAGTTTCCTTCTCCGCTTCCACTCTTGGTACGGTTGAAGAAATCAATGTGCGTGACCATTCTGGAAATACTCTGTCAGACATTCATCCATACAAGTCACCCAGGAACAGGATGAACCGAAGGTACTATTTCTATAAATAGAAAAAGTCCTTGCATTCTACTCCGTCTTCGATTATCTTTATATAATCCGATTCGCACGCTACTGCCAATATGGAGTGGTTCTTCGGATAATAATCCAACCGGTCTCTCCATATTGACAACGATGGTCAAAACTCCGATAGTCTGTGATTTAACTATCGAATAAAAACAAGTGTTTCGATAGTCGATGATTTAACTATCGAATAAAACAAGTGTTCAACCAAACATCCAACAATCACTGAACCTTTAATTAATATTCCATTAATTAAATCTCTTCTCTATTTCTTATCAATATTTGTTAACCAAATATTTTCAATAACCATATTGGCCTTATATGTTATTTGGAGAACATTTCCATATATCGCCTTCTTTTATTTTCTAAACTTTAGAAAATATATGTTATTTATAATTGGAAAATATTCCAACTACTTATCTCTTTTCCAATCTCGTTTATTCCTATACTTAGGAAACGTTCATTATTCTATTTCCAAGCTTTGCACATAATTGGGTTAAAACAGATGTTGTGTAAAACATCGTTACGACAACCCAAATACAGTATTCAACTAATCCTTATTCCACATTGATCTTCGAGCTTGAATCTTGCTACTTATCGGTATATCATGAAATCAACCAAGTTGGGGTATAATTACCTCTCAGACCTTGACTGAATAACATTTAACGTCAAAACATACAAGACTACTTACTCGAATAATCAATACCATACAACTGATTATTCACCTTCAAACACATATACATTTTCTCTTTCTATTCTACTAGATTTTATTCTTATACTTCCTTTTTGATTATACTATTCTATTTCTAAGTTCGTTTC
The DNA here is from genome assembly GCA_030737875.1 of Allium sativum. Taxonomy (NCBI): domain Eukaryota; kingdom Viridiplantae; phylum Streptophyta; class Magnoliopsida; order Asparagales; family Amaryllidaceae; genus Allium; species Allium sativum. The sequence continues at coordinate 587,697,675 of CM060920.1, forward strand.
CTTATCGACTTCTATATATTTTGATACGTTGATTTCTAACTATCAAATTATCTTAAAAATATTCTATCTCCTTAAATTCCTGGAAAAATTCGCCATAACCTCCTTTGTACCGGGAGCATCGGGAAATTTCAAATAGCTTTCCCGGTCCTTCTCATCTCAAAAAGAAAAAGAAAAAGCCAAGCGGCTAGCCGATACGGCGCATAAAATCTCATATATGAATTAAATACGTACCTTTTTGTCGGGCATTCTATTTATTTCACTTCTATACTTTATTCCATACCCGTCTCCTGTATCTTTATACCTGTCCAATCTATTTTAACTATACCAATCGTTTTAACTCAATTTGTTAATTAAATCTGTTACTTAACTTTTCAGTCTATTTCACCTTCATATTTGAACATGACATGTTCAAATATATTTTAACTGCATATTAACAAATTCTAATTATACTCATACTCTCGTTTCCTTACCGACTTCTTATTCAAATTCCAATTCAATTCTATTTGAATTCTTTTTATTTAAACTTCATTCGAATTCTATATTCAAATTCTATTGTTTAAATTACATTTAAATCCTATATTCAAATCGTTTAAAGTCCATTTGAATTTCTATATTCAAATCTATAGTTTAAAGTCCATTTGAATTTCTATATTCAAATTCCATTTGAAATACTATATTCAAATTCTATAGTTAAACTCCATTTGAATTCGATTATTCAAATCTCTATTTCAATTCCTTATATTCAAAGTCCATTTGAATTCTCGGCATTATTTATAAACAACGTTTATAACTTCAATTCAAATCCCACCTTTCCATTTATAAACAACGTTGATAAATTCGATCACTTGTTTTATATACCTTCAAAACAAGTTAATATTTTCTATAGTTTTAAAGTCCATTTGAATTCTATATTCAAATTCTATCGTCAAAGTCTATTTGAATTCTATATTCAAATTCTATCGTTTAAAGTCCATTTGAATTCTATATTCAAATTCATTCGTTTAAAGTCCATTTGAATTCTATATTCAAATTCTATCGTTTAAAGTCCAATTGAATTCTATATTCAAATTCTATCGTTTAAAGTCCATTTGAATTCTATATTCAAATTCTATCGTTTAAAGTCCAATTGAATTCTATATTCAAATTCTATCGTTTAAAGTCCATTTGAATTCTATATTCAAATTCTATCGTTTAAAGTCCATTTGAATTCTATATTCAAATTCTATCGTTTAAAGTCCATTCGAATATCTCTGCATTATTTATAAACAACGTTTATAACTTCAATTCAAATCTCATCTTTTCATTTATAAACAAAGTTTATAAATTCAATATTCGTTCATATATATTCAAAACAAGTTAATGTTTTCTATAGTTTTATTTAGAATTCAAATTCTATTTATAAAAATAGAATTTCCTTTTTAAATATCAAATACCCTTTCCGATATTTTTATAAATCAATATCCCAAGCCCCAGTGATATTTAAACAATCAAATCAGCCAATTTTCAAGCATTTGATTTTTAACACATCATATATGAATATATATGAAATCAAACAAACAATAAACAGATAATATATATTTTTGAGGAATCCAGTTGGATTCCTCCAACCTGTTTTCCTGCATCCACAGATGTTAGTCAACAAAATAATACCCATCCTGCTTCGAGGCAGGATATCGCGGTATAGAAGGTCATCCACTAATCATAGCGTGGGGCGTATAGGGTAATCATCCGCTATGGTACTGTGGGCATCCGCTAATGAAACTGCGGGAATCCAACCAATCATCAACCCAATATATATATATAATATTCAACCAATCCTAAATAACTAATATATATTTTAAAACAATCAAACAGCATTCAAACAAGCACATACAATTATTTTTAACTATAAAAAAAATAATTCAATAAAAGGTGAGATTTACTCATCAGATTCTTAATTGCTGAATATCGTCGTTTTATCTAATTTTAAACAAATGTTTAAAATTAGATAAAATCCCATTAAGCTCCAAATTACTTCGAATAAATTTCCCAGCGTTGTTTATATCCATACGAATCCAATGCCAATGATTTTATCCAACTCTGTTATCGTATGAATTTTACATTGTGTTATAAGATCGATTTAATTTTTAAATGTTATTAACTAATTCAATTAAAAATTAAAATACCTTGTTATGTGCTTTCCCAATTGCCTAGAGAATTCGAACACTGCACCAAACCCCAATTTGTAAATCGATGCTTGAATTTCAAAGTAGCTTCGAACTCGGCCTCGCGATGAATTTCATGCCCTAGTACCACTGTGCGTTCACTTTCAGACTGCTTAAGAATGAAAATCCGACATCGAACTCCCCTTTGAAACCGCTATGAATACCACCAGCTCCAATTGAATTACCATGGTCAGAAAATCCCATCGCAACCTTACAGTGAAACGCCTTGCTCCACCATGCAACTCTCAGAATGAACTTCACGTCGCTACTGGAACTTGCTCTGACCTCACTTGGAACCTGCAGCGTCTGTTAGCCCATCGCACCCAACATCTCACTGTTCCCAAATCCCAAATCGCGTCCAGGTCTTCGAACGCCAACCTCACCGAATCGAAGATTAACTGAAACCCTAGAATCTTCCCCAAAACAATCGAACCCCAGGTCGCGATACACCAATTCGCTCGATTCCTTTTCCAAAGCCTTGCGTTCGAATGGAGAATACAGTTTCAAAAATGATTTGGATATCGTGAAAAGGGATTCCGACTTTATGAAGAGGAGTTTCCTTTTTCTTTTATTCGTGGACTGAATAGCGAAACTTGGTTTCGTTTTAAACAGTTTTCCATTTTAATTTCGTGAAAAAGGGAGAAAGGTATCGGCTTCACTTACCATTTGAAGCTCGAACTACTGAAAAAAAAAGATTAAAGGGAAGGGACGGTGGTTTATATAAGGATTCATAGTTTGTTGGTGTGTTAATGGATGAACCTAGGGAGGCCATGCTCTGTTAAAATCTGTGGTGAGGAAAGGAGACACGAATTCCCATTTGAAAGGAGAAGAAAAAGCCACGGCTTATTTTGTTTCCATCCACCACAATTTTATTTAAATTTATTTTAAATTAAAAGCTGTACCCTTACAAATTAAATAACCCTTGACTTCGAACTCTTTTCTGAACCCAACAACTGTCCATTTTAGGGTAAAACCACTATTCTGAACCTACTGGGATAAGTATCGAGGTACAGTTCGATCATCCGGAACAGATATTAATTTAAATTGATTTAATTTAAATTTCAAACCATTTAAATTCTTCGATAATTATTGAATATTATTATTCTAATTCAAACAGAATTATGTATTGATTATCTGAACTGATTTCAAATCAGTTTTCACTTCGAATTCAGTTATTCGCTGATTCCTTATTTTGATAATTTAATATATACGATATTAAATCGAAATCGATATTTAAATCGATAACATAAATATAAAAATTCATTTATATTATCCACTAAATATTTAAATCCATTCTAAATATTTAAAATTGGTTGGTCAACATCCCGGGTCATTACAATCTTCCCTACTTAAAAAAATTTCGTCCTCGAAATTGCTAAGGTAGAAAAAGTGCTACAAACCCATTTATCTTTTCAAAACTTATTTATGTTGATATTCAACATTTCCAACTTCCTTATGTAACTCTCTGTCGAATAAATCCCTATTCGATAACTCCTCCCTTCGAATAACTATATTCGATAATCTATCTTTCGAATAACTAGATTCGAAAACCTTTCTTCGAATAAACTATATTCGATTTACTCTATTCAATTTACTCTTATCAATTAACTCTATTGGATTTAACTCTTATCGATTAACTCCATCGAATAACTAAATTCGATAACTCCTTCGAATAACCAATATTCTATAACTCACATTGATTAAACTAATCGATAACTCTTTTCGATTAAACTGTAATCGATAACTCATTCCGATTAACAAATAATCGATAACTCCTTTAATTCTATCCGAATAAACTAATATTCGATTTAACTCCACTCGCTTGACGCTAGATCGCAGCGATCACAATGGTTACGCCTGATTCCCTCAGGAAACATCCGACCGCCCTAGGCTATCTGCAGCCCTGCAAATTACGCTAGCAGTCATATGAAATGGTAACTTATCCTGAGTAACTATTTTTGGCCAACTCTATCTCAATAACTATATTCGATCAACTTTAATTGAATAACTAACATTCAATTAAATCCTAATTCGATTAGCTATGTTCAATTAACTATATCTGGTTAACTCTTAATTTGAATAACAAATATTCAATAAATTCTAATTGAATAACTAATATTCAATTTACTCTACGGATTACCCTAACTGATTAACTCTAACTGGTTAATTCTTACTCTAATCGATTTATTCTACTCTTATTGATTATTTCTATCTCTAATCGACTTCTCCTATTCGAATAACTCCTATTGGATAACGTTTATTCATTTATAAAGATTTACTTTCAGTAACGGTTGTTCACTTTATAAATGTTCTCTTTAATAACGTTACTTCACTTATACAAGTGTTGTGTACCCCTTCTATTTAAAACTATCGGTGTTAAAAACAAATATCTCTTCTCTATATAAGTTCAGACTTATATATTCCATTTATCGAATGATAAATATTTAATTTAATTTATAAACTGTTATTTATAAATTAATCTTTTCTATTTATCTGTTAAAAACAGATTTCCACTTTCTATTCATCTTTGGAATATTCCTTTGATTAAATTCTATTTATTTAACAAATAAATATCTCATTTACAACATTCTATTTATTTTCTATAAATAAATATTTCCATTTAATCTATTTGTAAATGTTTTACAAATATTCCTTTTTAAATTCTATTTGTAAATGTTTTTTACAAATATTTCTCTTTCTATTTGTTTGACAAATAATTTCCTTTATATTTGTTTGACAAATATATTTCCTCTTTAACTCTTTTAGTTTTTCCTTTATTCACACCAAATCCTTTATTCACACCAAATTCATATTTCATTCACATTGATTTTACTCCATTTATTCATTTCAATCCATTTAACTTACTTAAGTTAAATTTAATTTCAATCGTTCAAATTCCAATTAACTAGTTGCTAATTAACCGTTATGCCTATTTCACCCTTTTTATTTGAATGTAACTTGTTCAAATATATGTCAACTTAATTATAGACTAATCTAATTATATTTTCAACTCGAGTTATATATTCGGTTTCGAATATAAATTCTCAATCTCTTCACTTATCCAGAAACCCAATTTCAATTCAAATTTTCCTTTAACTAATTATTCTCCAATCTAGTTAATTCTATTTAACCATTTAAAATATGATTTTTGTCTTAAAAATCATTTCACTTACTTCACTGGATTTCACATTTATTTTATATCTCCAGCCTGGATTTTTCTAGTGCCAATTCGGATTTTATCTCCTAAAAATCCTTTTATTCATTTAATTAAACCGTTATGGTTTTATAATGGTTCTGGCGCTGCTTTTCTAAAAATTTGATTTTGACATAACTCAAAATCTATACGACGAAATCCAGATTTTTCTCTTTCATTAGAAAACTATTGTTCAACTGGTCCCGACGATTCTTGTTTCACAGAATTCCGACTTCAATTGAGTTCTGTATACTCGATTGAAGTTCGAGTCGCCAATTTACGAACTACCGCGCTATGGCGAGCTCGTTTTAATTATATTTATAAATACAAACGTTTTAACTTTGTTTATAATAAATTCAACTCCATTCTGATATATTTTCAATATATGTCAAATCCATTTTTTCCATTTCAACATAATATTCCCGATCTATTTCTCTTCAAATATTCAAGTCCTATATATTAATTTAAAATATTCAAATTCCATTTGAATCTCTTTATTCCAACTCTATATTTGAATTTCCTTCTATTCAATTCCATTTGAATTTTCTTCGATTCAAATTCTAATTCAATTTCCTTATCTTCAGATTCTATTTGAATTTCTTATCTTCAATTTCCATTTAAATTCCTTATCTCAAAACCCATTTCAAATCCCTTATTCAAATTCCATTTGAAATCCTTTATTCAATTTCTATTTGAAATCCTTTGAATTTAAATTCTATTTCAATTTTTCTTATACAATTTCTATTTGAATTTTCTTTATTCAAACTCTTTTGAATTCCTTTAAATTCAAATTCTATTTCACTTTTATTTGAATTATATATATATATATATTCAAATTCCTTTATTTTACTTCTATTTGAAATCTATATTCCAATTCCCATTTCAAAATTCCTCTGAAGTAATATAAATATATACATATATTCATATCTATCTCAAATTCAAAACATTTGAATTTTCAAACCACTTGTTTCTTTCAAACAAATTTCCATCAAAAATTTTCTAAGGCAGCAATTCGTCACTTAGAAACTCGAAAATGAACACTGGTGATGTTGCGACCATCATCAGAATTATTTCCCAGCTACTGAATGAGTTCAGTGCTTTATTTCTTTCAAAACCCATTTAGAAAAATATTTTCCAAACTCCCAAGATTTTAAATTCTGAATTCTGGTTGGAATTCCATTTCAATTTATCACATTTGTATATTTGATTTCATATACAAATTCCATTGGTTATATATAACTATTTCATTTTTATAATCTAATTTGATTATAATCCTAACAATCAACTTAACTATTTAAAACAATATCGTGTCCAATCTTCTGTTCAAGTGTTTATAAATTCCTATCAACTTCGTGGCGTCCCACGATTCGACCAAAATTTATAATCCACTCAACAAACTAGTCAACACAATATAAAACAGTTTTTATATCAAATAACAAATACGCTCTCTCGTATATATATATACACTCAACTCATTCTAGGATACTACTGATCCTATCTCTAATGAGCACATTCCAACAAGCCTAGGTATTCGCTCAACCTAAGCTCTGATACCAACTGTAATGTCTCGGAAATTCAAGTAGGCTTTGCAACCATCCTCTCCTCCCCAAAGCAGCAAGGTAATACCCCACTGTGGCTTACATTGGTACCCCAGCACCACATTTTACGGCCAGCCTTTCGACTTCGCACTAAGCAACCAACCCATTACTAGGGACATGTAGGAGTAAGAGTCTCCCGTTCGCCACCTAACGAAAAGCGAGAACCCCTTATCATGCGACACATGCCTTAAAGCACGCAACATGGACTGGCATGAGTAAACAGTTTAAAACAGTTTCAGAAAACTAAATGATATCTCATAAGACCACGCCGTATAACACGGAACGGGTTTTTCCCTTATGAGAATCCAAACACTTGATTTATCTTTATATCAAAACTCTTTTGATATTATAATAATGTCTAAGTCAAGTAGATAACAATCTAGTGGAACGCTTGCATCTCACGTTCCACATATATAATATACAATCAAAACCGCAAGCACGTATTGGGTAATGGATTTCCAACTATGACAAGGTATGGAATCACCTTCCGCTGGTATATCTCTAGAGGAGGATACACCGAGTTCAACAAGAACATCTTGCAACTCAGCCACACATGACCGACCACTCATTTCGCTTGAGTGTATCGAATGTATATCACCAACGATTGGGATCAGCAACCGTTTCCCGAATGGGTCAGCATCGACAATAGATTTTTAGAAGTAAATGAAACTCTAGATCAGGTGATTATACAGCCTAATAGGTGCGACCTACATAGCCATGCTGCTTGCCCGATTTCTATCATTTACCGGATGATGAGGCTAGAAGCTACGCTTTATCATCATACCATATTCACTTCGAATGTCACATCGTCAAATCCATCAAATCACCGATTGACGTCCTCAACAGTACATTACGTGTTAGCTAAAAGAAGTTTCCTTCTCCGCTTCCACTCTTGGTACGGTTGAAGAAATCAATGTGCGTGACCATTCTGGAAATACTCTGTCAGACATTCATCCATACAAGTCACCCAGGAACAGGATGAACCAAAGGTACTATTTCTATAAATAGAAAAAGTCCTTGCATTCTACTCCGTCTTCGATTATCTTTATATAATCCGATTCGCACGCTACTGCCAATATGGAGTGGTTCTTCGGATAATAATCCAACCGGTCTCTCCATATTGACAACGATGGTCAAAACTCCGATAGTCTGTGATTTAACTATCGAATAAAAACAAGTGTTTCGATTGTCGATGATTTAACTATCGAATAAAACAAGTGTTCAACCAAACATCCAACAATCACTGAACCTTTAATTAATATTCCATTAATTAAATCTCTTCTCTATTTCTTATCAATATTTGTTAACCAAATATTTTCAATAACCATATTGGCCTTATATGTTATTTGGAGAACATTTCCATATATCGCCTTCTTTTATTTTCTAAACTTTAGAAAATATATGTTATTTATAATTGGAAAATATTCCAACTACTTATCTCTTTTCCAATCTCGTTTATTCCTATACTTAGGAAACGTTCATTATTCTATTTCCAAGCTTTGCACATAATTGGGTTAAAACAGATGTTGTGTAAAACATCGTTACGACAACCCAAATACATTATTCAACTAATCCTTATTCCACATTGATCTTCGAGCCTGAATCTTGCTACTTATCGGTATATCATGAAATCAACCAAGTTGGGGTATAATTACCTCTCAGACCTTGACTGAATAACATTTAACGTCAAAACAGACAAGACTACTTACTCGAATAATCAATACCATACAACTGATTATTCACCTTCAAACACATATACATTTTCTCTTTCTATTCTACTAGATTTTATTCTTATACTTCCTTTTTGATTATACTATTCTATTTCTAAGTTCGTTTCCTTATCGACTTCTATATATTTTGATACGTTGATTTCTAACAATCAAATTATCTTAAAAATATTCTATCTCCTTAAATTCCCGGAAAAATTCGCCATAACCTCCTTTGTACCGGGAGCATTGGGAAATTTCAAATAGCTTTCCCGGTCCTTCTCATCTCAAAAAGAAAAAGAAAAAGCCAAGCGGCTAGCCGATACGGCGCATAAAATCTCATATATGAATTAAATACGTACCTTTTTGTCGGGCATTCTATTTATTTCACTTCTATACTTTATTCCATACCTGTCTCCTGTATCTTTATACCTGTCCAATCTATTTTAACTATACCAATCGTTTTAACTCAATTTGTTAATTAAATCTGTTACTTAACTTTTCAGTCTATTTCACCTTCATATTTGAACATGACATGTTCAAATATATTTTAACTGCATATTAACAAATTCTAATTATACTCATACTCTCGTTTCCTTACCGACTTCTTATTCAAATTCCAATTCAATTCTATTTGAATTCTTTTTATTTAAACTTCATTTGAATTCTATATTCAAATTCTATTGTTTAAATTACATTTAAATCCTATATTCAAATCGTTTAAAGTCCATTTGAATTTCTATATTCAAATCTATAGTTTAAAGTCCATTTGAATTTCTATATTCAAATTCCATTTGAAATACTATATTCAAATTCTATAGTTAAACTCCATTTGAATTCGATTATTCAAATCTCTATTTCAATTCCTTATATTCAAAGTCCATTTGAATTCTCGGCATTATTTATAAACAACGTTTATAACTTCAATTCAAATCCCACCTTTCCATTTATAAACAACGTTGATAAATTCGATCACTTGTTTTATATACCTTCAAAACAAGTTAATATTTTCTATAGTTTTAAAGTCCATTTGAATTCTATATTCAAATTCTATCGTCAAAGTCTATTTGAATTCTATATTTAAATTCTATCGTTTAAAGTCCATTTGAATTCTATATTCAAATTCTATCGTTTAAAGTCCATTTGAATTCTATATTCAAATTCTATCGTTTAAAGTCCATTTGAATTCTATATTCAAATTCTATCGTTTAAAGTCCAATTGAATTCTATATTCAAATTCTATCGTTTAAAGTCCATTTGAATTCTATATTCAAATTCTATCGTTTAAAGTCCAATTGAATTCTATATTCAAATTCTATCGTTTAAAGTCCATTTGAATTCTATATTCAAATTCTATCGTTTAAAGTCCATTTGAATTCTATATTCAAATTCTATCGTTTAAAGTCCATTTGAATTCTATATTCAAATTCTATCGTTTAAAGTCCATTTGAATATCTCTGCATTATTTATAAACAACGTTTATAACTTCAATTCAAATCTCATCTTTTCATTTATAAACAAAGTTTATAAATTCAATATTCGTTCATATATATTCAAAACAAGTTAATGTTTTCTATAGTTTTATTTAGAATTCAAATTCTATTTATAAAAATAGAATTTCCTTTTTAAATATCAAATACCCTTTCCGATATTTTTATAAATCAATATCCCAAGCCCCAGTGATATTTAAACAATCAAATCAGCCAATTTTCAAGCATTTGATTTTTAACACATCATATATGAATATATATGAAATCAAACAAACAATAAACATATAATATATATTTTTGAGGAATCCAGTTGGATTCCTCCAACCTGTTTTCCTGCATCCACAGATGTTAGTCAACAAAATAATACCCATCCTGCTTCGAGGCAGGATATCGCGATATAGAAGGTCATCCACTAATCATAGCGTGGGGCGTATAGGGTAATCATCCGCTATGGTACTGCGGGCATCCGCTAATGAAACTGCGGGAATCCAACCAATCATCAACCCAATATATATATATATATATAATATTCAACCAATCCTAAATAACTAATATATATTTTAAAACAATCAAACAGCATTCAAACAAGCACATACAATTATTTTTAACTATAAAAAAAATAATTCAATAAAAGGTGAGATTTACTCACCAGATTCTTAATTGCTGAATATCGTCGTTTTATCTAATTTTAAACAAATGTTTAAAATTAGATAAAATCCCATTAAGCTCCAAATTACTTTGAATAAATTTCCCAGCGTTGTTTATATCCATACGAATCCAATGCCAATGATTTTATCCAACTCTGTTATCGTATGAATTTTACATTGTGTTATAAGATCGATTTAATTTTTAAATGTTATTAACTAATTCAATTAAAAATTAAAATACCTTGTTATGTGCTTTCCCAATTGCCTAGAGAATTTGAACACTGCACCAAACCCCAATTTGTAAATCGATGCTTGAATTTCAAAGTAGCTTCGAACTCGGCCTCGCGATGAATTTCATGCCCTAGTACCACTGTGCGTTCACTTTCAGACTGCTTAAGAATGAAAATCCGACATCGAACTCCCCTTTGAAACCGCTATGAATACCACCAGCTCCAATTGAATTACCATGGTCAGAAAATCCCATCGCAACCTTACAGTGAAACGCCTTGCTCCACCATGCAACTCTCAGATTGAACTTCACGTCGCTACTGGAACTTGCTCTGACCTCACTTGGAACCTGCAGCGTCTGTTAGCCCATCGCACCCAACATCTCACTGTTCCCAAATCCCAAATCGCGTCCAGGTCTTCGAACGCCAACCTCACCGAATCGAAGATTAACTGAAACCCTAGAATCTTCCCCAAAACAATCGAACCCCAAGTCGCGATACACCAATTCGCTCGATTCCTTTTCCAAAGCCTTGCGTTCGAATGGAGAATACAGTTTCGAAAATGATTTGGATATTGTGAAAAGGGATTCCGACTTTATGAAGAGGAGTTTCCTTTTTCTTTTATTCGTGGACTGAATAGCGAAACTTGGTTTCGTTTTAAACAGTTTTCCATTTTAATTTCGTGAAAAAGGGAGAAAGGTATCGGCTTCACTTACCATTTGAAGCTCGAACTACTGAAAAAAAAAGATTAAAGGGAAGGGACGGTGGTTTATATAAGGATTCATAGTTTGTTGGTGTGTTAATGGATGAACCTAGGGAGGCCATGCTCTGTTAAAATCTGTGGTGAGGAAAGGAGACACGAATTCCCATTTGAAAGGAGAAGAAAAATCCACGGCTTATTTTGTTTCCATCCACCACAATTTTATTTAAATTTATTTTAAATTAAAAACTGTACCCTTACAAATTAAATAACCCTTGACTCCGAACTCTTTTCTGAACCCAACAACTGTCCATTCTAGGGTAAAACCACTATTCTGAACCTACTGGGATAAGTATCGAGGTACAGTTCGATCATCCGGAACAGATATTAATTTAAATTGATTTAATTTAAATTTCAAACAATTTAAATTCTTCGATAATTATTGAATAATATTATTCTAATTCAAACAGAATTATGTATTGATTATCTGAACTGATTTCAAATCAGTTTTCACTTCGAATTCAGTTATTCGCTGATTCCTTATTTTGATAATTTAATATATACGATATTAAATCGAAATCGATATTTAAATCGATAACATAAATATAAAAATTCATTTATATTATCCACTAAATATTTAAATCCATTCTAAATATTTAAAATTGGTTGGTCAACATCCCGGGTCATTACACCACCCGATAACGAATATTTCGCATTTAGACCTGAAGGATAAAATATGAGTTCAGCATGCATACAGAAATCATGAGATTTATGGGAAATTATGTTGCGAATAAGATAATATCAAAACCAGTTTCAAGAGAAGTTATGAAAGCAAAGGCTTTCACGAGACGTTGTATAGGTTCTCGGAATCCTCCTATATCAGGTATCACGGGGTCAGACATCACAAAGTTACCCTGACTCAAGTAATTTGCGGAGTCCAAATCCCCCACGCCTCCAAAAGTCCCTGAGAAACCTTCCACTTGTGTAATAGGGTGAACAAAACTTTTGGCGATCGTTCCTGAAATTACATCGGTCCTCAAACCATCCATATTCTCATCAACCCTCCTATCGCTCCTGTCTGTAATCAAAGGCGAAGGTCGACCACTTAAATCAACGGTTAGACATTTCTTTTTGTTAAGAGGCTTGCCAATGGAACATTGAGAATGAACCAAAGTCTTTTTAAAAGATCGTGTAGAGTGAATCAGCTGGTACTTGCGGAGGTTTTCCTATGAAAGTAACACCTATCCACTCCTTTCTTTTTTGTCAACAGAAATCAAAGAATTAAGAAGGGCTTGGTCTAGATTAAGTCCCACAACAGAAGGAATCACTACAAGAATCAGAAAGAAAGCCAAATAAGAAAGAGAAAGGAGTAAGAATTTTAAGAGCAAAGGTGTAATTACCTCCTTCTGCCCATCGCCCATAGAATTTACAAGGACACCGGATGAAGAAATATTGATCCGGGAACCCATTAGCACCATCCATCTGACCAGTAATAATTCTACCATGCATACCTTCCATAAAAAGGAAAGAGGGACTGTCCACCTCCCTTCTTTTAAAAGCATATAAATAACAAATATCCATAAATGTAGGTTCTTGCTGCCGGACATTAATGAAGAGTATGTATAAAGCAAAATTTGATACCCACTAGGGTGCAACTGTTATGGGGGAAATGTCTAGGTGCCGCAAAACGGAGTCTAAGTAAGGATTAAAAGGATGAATTGCCCCACTAGACAGCATATGATAATTGACCATCACATATCCAGAGGCCGGATGATCAACCGATTCTTCCTTTCTTGGAAATCTGGCTTTATCTTTTGGAAACCCAAAGCGATCACACATTTATAAATACTGATCAAAAGAAAGCATCGATTTACGGCAACCAGTAGGCATCCTTTCAAGAAAATGGGGTTGAGGATAAGTCTGGCTAACAATCAAGTCAGAACCAGTAGTCGGGCAACCTAAATTGTCTGACCCAAGCCCTTTCATTCTCAAGACATGATGATTTAACTGTGGTTTAGATGAATTAATAGTAAGATTACATTTCAACACAGATAAGTATGCTTAAAGATAAATTACGACTTGAGTTGCTAGTAATTAAAAGGAAGCATCTCTAGATCGATGCGCCTTCCAAATAAAATCACCAGTCATGCCTGACAGTAAGGATTTACTGGTAATATAATAGCAAAAAGGAAGAGCAATAAATTTAAAAGTATAAGAAACACAGGCTCTGATTTGGTCGGTTGCAATTATTAGTCGCATATACCAAAAGAATAGTGAAAGGGGAAGAGCAGAAATATCGCTATGACATAAGTATTCCATCAAACATCCGGTAAAGGCATGGTGAATTAAGAAATGACATTTCATAGGCATTTCAGTAACCAACTCGCTAGCGTAAATGACCAAAAAGTTTATTGCATAAGTCGGAACCGCTAGAAGGTTCTGCATGAAATTCGAGTACATACTGAGTTAAATCTACACTTCTCAAACATCACAACCGTGTGTGTTCAAGCAATTCTATTTTTACTAGCTGGGAACCCTGTTTTACAAAACCAAGCGAATTAACTCAGAATCAGAGTTTAAAGGAAGAATGTTCACTTACAGTCGAACAAGCAAAATTCAATTCGAGAAAGGAGTGTTGCAGCTGGAAACAAAGCTGAAATAAACCTTCAGCCAAAAAATGTCAGGCGAAACAATCAATCAAGCAGAGAAAATCAAAGTTTCAAGAAGCGAAAGCGAAGTCTTCTACAATGAAATCGCCATTAAATTAGGATTATCGGAGAAATCTAAAAGCGGGAAAATGAAGAGACAATATTTAAAGAGGACTAGAAGGCCCCTTTTAATGATATGACAGTTCAGCTAAAACCCAGTGATCCGATTCACCGTACCCGGAAAATATCCCGCAAGATGTCCGTAGGCAAGCAATCGGAGGAATGTTCAAATTTTGAAAACATAAGCTATTGATAACGACGCCTATTTTGCAGAACGTTGAATTAAATCCACCCAGCGGTATTGTATCTCATTACTTCAAAGCTTGTAGTTTTCGGTTTTAAAAACTACAAACTTCGAGGGGCAAATGTTTATCCATCAAAAGACCGAGTCTGGGATAGAACTGCAAAATAAGCACCCGCGACGTCTTATGCGACCATGTCTTCAACCAAAGTTGGATGCGAATCGTGATTTAGGCATGAAAGCAAGGGTCAGTCATACATGCTAGAACAAACCCGCTCAATTACCAAAATAAAGCGAGTCACCCATCCAACATAGGCAGGAACGACCTCATAGCATAGCCATAATGGTGAATGGCGCCATACAAAGGCAGCAAAAAGAACGAACGCTCTCAAGCCAAGATGGTCAGTCGCACAGGGTACAAAGAATAATTGATTCCAGTCATGCATTCTTCTTTTATAAAACTACCCAAAGCGCTCGCTTCTATAAAGTAGCTTGCTCAATAACCTGAAGCACTCGCTCCTATGGAACCGCTCACCCACGACAACTGGATACAGCTACGGACAGATGGCTATGGATAAGTGGGTGTATGATTGCAATTAATGGGATGGTCAACCCGCGGCCTGCATATACAGACTTTAGATCATTTCCTGAGGAGGATTCACCTATAAATACATCATAGCTGCCAACACAGAGGGGGGGAATCTTTGATAAACCACAAAGTGCTGCTAGATTCTGTCCTCCATCACTCCTTAAACATTTTAGGAAAGTAATGATCATTTCCGTCACTCAAAGGTCCATCACTCATCTTGCCATGGCGTCAAGCACAGTCTTGTAATCAAGAAACGAAGACATCTTCCTTCTCAATCACTTATCCATCATTACCTTCATCCGCTATTCCAAAATATTGATATCTGTTGCTTTCTTCAATTTCCTTTTTTTCCTGTTCTCTTTTAGTTACACTTTTTTGCTCAACATTTCCCCCTCATTAGGACGATAACTGCTTCCGTGCAATATTCTTCCCAATTTTTCCAACCCCCAATTTTCTATACCTAATCTTCCTCCAGTCCATCATCCGATCCTGCATTTACATCTCCTTTTCTTACGTAAACCATGTCGACATTTTCCGAGCCCTAATTTTCAAATTTTCGAATTTAAGTGTAATCTCCTCGACGGGCAACGATGGCCTGCTGAACGTAACGGATCTGCCTAACAAGGTAATAAAATTTCTACTTTCTCCTATCTACACGGTTTACACCATACTCATCTATGTTCTCATGTATTGTCGATTATTTACCAAAGTTTACTGCAACCACTGCCTTTGACTATATATCTTCGACTATTTATTCCATTCTGATTCTGGTTTAGGTTACGAAGCTTACAATGATGAATATCATTTGTATGTTCATGGATGATTTCCTTAATACACCTTATAGTCAGATCGTACTCTTACGAATCTACTTCATTCCATACCACAAAGAAAAATTGCATACATTTTCTTGCTAACATATTTTTGTTCCAATTACAATAAAAATAAATAAAAGTATTGTTTAATATACATAGATATTCACAATCGTGCATGAATCTCATGTCGTGAAAGTCTCTAGCAAAGTAGGCCTTGATTATTCCCGCAAATGACACATAACACTTACCATCTTTTAAATCCACACTTTAGAAAGAATCTAAACATCATGGCATAACTTATTCTTTATGTGTTACATTTTGTTTATAGGCAAAAATTGAAACAACTTTATGCCCATGTTTTTCGGGCACAAATTAAAAGTGTATTGCAATATCATTTCCTTAATCAGCGGCTCATGGATTGTCAATGCCAACGTTTTATTGACTGTAATTGAGTGCAAAGAATTGAAGGCAAACCTGGGGACATAATTGTGCAATAGGTGATTATTAGTTACCATGAACCATTGATGCTAACAAATTTTTATAAACAATGGCTCCTTATCAATTTTTTTTGCAGCGACGAGACAATGATCGCACTTATGATGCTCGAAATGAAGAGTTTGAAGTCTTACCAAACTAGGTGTAATTCATACATATATCTTTTTATCTTCATCTATCATGCAAACTGATTTTATGTATGCATGTAGCACCATTAGCTTATATATAATAAACAATTTGTTAACAACGATGGCAATACATAGCAAACACACACGGAGAATGAGAAAACCTACCGCTTGCATGGATTGTAGCATTATCGTAGCAAATTATGAGAAGTTGTCGTCTCAAATTTGTGTGTTGACAACCTAATAAATATCGTGATTTCATTGTATGTCAATGTATATCTTTTGGTGTACACTTTTAACAACTATATAAAAATAAATTTGATCACTTCTACAGTCAGTTGGTTTGGATTCTAACAATATTTTTACACTCACATATACCCATGAAATCAAAATTTCATTGTAGCTATCAGTTACCAGAGATGTTGGATAGCAAAAAAGCCTACTCGAACTAAAATGGGTATGTACTCACTTACCTGTGTCTCTTTGTATAAATGCTTCATGCACTATATGCATTCATTTAAAAAAATATACGTACTGTGCTATGCTACAACATCCCAAATATTTTGCAAGTTCCTCTCCCAAAAATACATGGAATATAATTTTCCTTTAATGGTTTTGCATATGAATGCACAAGAATTAAGTCATCCGCCAGCTTCAATTTTGAACGAAATAATGTGTCGAATACATATACCAGTCTATGAATTGTTAGTATTGCACCCAAGTTTATTTTTAAATAACAGTCATTCCTGGTATGAAGGCATGAATAACCAAATGAATGTCATACAACTAAATCATATTTTGGAACCCGATAATATTAGTATGTGAATAAAATAGATCTACATAACCCTATAGACAGAAAAAAAAAGTATCGTTTATTTATCCCATATAAGTATGCTGATAATTATATGCTTTTCTTATTTATTTACATAGCCAGTTATTATGGATAAAGCTACCTTCAAAGACTATTGTGTTTGATATATTTGGTAGATTGTTATTTTATTCTATGCTTTTACTTTCCATATAGTTGTATTTGATAATCATCTGGTTTATTTTTTTAAGGTTATACGGCTACAGATATTTTTGTCAAGATATTCGATACTATAAAACTGGGCATGTTCATGAAATTAAGGTATCACTTTTTAAAATATTACATTTTGTTTTCGTGCTCATATTCCAATTTCATGTCTACACATGTTTCAATAGAAAAAGAAATAAAATATCAAGTTCCATGCATGTCTCAACAGAAAAGGAAATAAAATATCAAGTTCATATATAATCAGTACGCCTGTTAAGTTAGATTGCACATGTCGTACAAAAGCTATAAACATTACACTAAAAATGAATCATCTTTTTTCAAGGTGTAAATCAAGTAGTATAGATTTGGGGTGTACATTGAATAGTATCAGTCTGCATAATGCATAGTACCCAATCATGTTGTGGTACAATATTTTCGGGCTGATGCACTAGCTTCAAACATATTTTAATGTAACATGATAAAATAATCCTTTTGCACAATAAATTAATTCCATTTTTTATTTGCTGACTTTAAAGTTTTTTGGCATGGATAATTTATAGCAATGAAATTGATCTTTAAACGTCTATAGAAGACATATAACAAACACCGTCAGTCGATAAGGGACATCTATCACTTTGTACCATTAATGGATCTTTTAAAGTTTTCTCTTTTGTATATTTTATTACATCATATTTATCTTAACATATTATTATCTTACATGCAACACATGATGTATGTAGCACCTTGCTTGAAGAACATTTGCGTATCAAAACATAATACATGTTGGGCATAGTTTCTATACATACATTTTCTAATAGCCTTGTGATTATTAGATCTCTTAGTGATAGTAAAGGTTAGAAGTATTTTCATTTTTTCCATAGAAATTTCTTATGGAAGTTTAATGTGCTAGAGTGACCTAATTGGACTCATTATTGACTTACTTATAATTAGTATATAGTATTTATTAAATATTAACGGATTATAATCACAATTGTGCGCTCCGTCTTTTCTTCTTTCGATGACTAGACGATATTTTTACAAATGCGTTACACTCGTAAGTGTTTAATACATGTTTCTAACATTGTAAATTATGTGTGTATTTGTACTGGTACAACTTTTCAGATAGATATAATATATTGCATAGAGATGCATTATTCTGCCCAAAATTTCCTTTTATAAGTGTCTATCCCATCATCATATGCTAGATTAACTGTATTTGTTATCACTTCTGCAAATGAGAAGAAGATTTTCCATTTAATTATCGATATTTTTCCCTATAGGAAAAACAAATACATAATATAATTATTTACTAAACAAATATCATTTGTTTCAGTATAGAAAACGACAGCATATGAGAAGTCGAAATTTGGTTTCAACTTCAAAAAAAAGGTACATGAATGACTTTTTATTTATTTTTAAAAAAAAAATAAGATTGCAAGCATTGTCGTTCTAGTGAATATTTTGATGCAAAATTTATTTACTCGATTGATTAGTTTATAATTGCTAGCGCTCATGTGTCTTCTGCCTCCCAATTTCACATATTAATTATTTTACTTCTTCCAATGAAATATCTTCTCTTTTATCTTCCCTAATTGTACCGTGTTTACTCTTTAATTCTAGATTTGCCAAATATGTGTGCTAAATATTACCTTTAAAATGGATGGATTAAAAAAGATGTTTTGTACTTCTCCAAAGATTTTAAAGAAGAGCTTTAATCCCTTAAGAGTTTTCATCTAAATGATGATTTGTTTACATGTCATATATATATATATATAGGGGGAGAGAGAGCTAGGTTCAACGGCACTCCAAAATTTAGCATCCTAATAGCACCCCACTTTTAAACCTCTCATTTATATTAAAAAATGTCAGTGGAGGGAGAGAGAGGTGAGAGAGAATGAGTGGAGGAGAGAGAAAAGGGATTATGTGGTAGAAAATAGGGAGGCTAAAGGGGTGCTCAAATTTTGGGGTGCTATTGAACCTAGCTCAAACACACACACACACACACACACACACACACACGCACACATATATACATATATATATATATATATGAGAGAATACATCTATCGCAGAATATTTTCTAAGCATCAATTCATGTTAAATATTAATGTGAAAGATTAGTGCAAATTGCATAAATGATCAAACTACTTCTTTTAAAGTCAAACAATCAAGAATTGTCTATTTTTCTAAACATGTACTAAATAACATATCTGTTCAACTTGTAACAAATGAGTGAACGTTTGCTGCATAACTATAATCATATAAAATTGAAGGCCCCAACCCACAACTATGAATATAATATTATATAGTGACTATGAATCAAAATTCTTTTATTGAATGATTCAAAATAAAAACATATAATATACTTGGATTTAGTGAATTCATGGATGGTCTTTTAAATTTCAAACTCGATCATGTTATATGTGATGGTGCAATAACTTAACTGGAATCTAATTTGGTGTCCAGTTCTTTATTCAGAAATGAAAGCTTGGTTCTCGAGATTTTCTAAATTTATTGTTTTATTATAACACACGAATTTGGCTTATTTGATTGAGATCTCTTTATTCACAAATGCATTTTCCCTGATTTTTAATTCGACTGATCACTTGCATTCCATGTAGAACAATGTTTTTTTGCTTATCTTTAGTGAGACAACGAAGTCTCATATTTTTTTGATAAAGCTATTTAGATTTTCGTTGTAAGCAAAATTGAGTACCAGGCATGCTGACTACAATGTTAAGGCTAAAATCTATAAACAAGAGTGACATAAGATAATGCTATGTCCAAACATTATGTTTGGATGTCACGTGATGTAAACCTTTTATTTATTTTATTTTATTTTATTTTATTTTATTTTTAATTGAAGTTGTTACTGTTTTGTTTGCAAAAGTTATCATAAACAAAATCTGGAATTAGGAGTGTGACTAAATTACATACTAGGGCTATAACTTGAAAGAGCAACATAAAATACTGCTCTAGATACTAATATTATATTTGGATATGTATCATAACTAAATGTATGAATGTTGATATTACACTTACATTGACAACCAATTTAGTATTTTTCAATGATTTTGTTCCTTAACTCTGTATTAATCGTTATAGGCTACATTTTTAGGACTGGCCACCATAGCAAGGCATACACAAACATGACTTAGAATTGTAATAATGATGCAAAATGAGGGAGCTTAATGATTATAGTTGTGATAATAGTAATTTATTAGATGTCCAAAGAGATCACTAAAATATATACACAAACATAAAAAATCACTCGGACGCTTTAGAATTATTAACTTATGGTTGAATCTTAAAGATGAAAGATTTAGATTATCCTCTTCTCTAATTGTTATTACTGCCTATGCATTTTTCTTAGCTAAGGTTGTATATAATCTGGGTATATTTGATATTTCATACCATGATTTCTCTTTGTTCTTATGAAATATTATAGTTCTATATTACATCATCACTAAGAAAAAGAACATGAAATGAAATCCATGGTGAAATGAAGCACAAAATGTAATTTTGATAAATTATTCCATTTCCGGTTCAAACTGGGTTTGTTTTTGTGATTGTAATGCATGCTTCTTTCAGGTTATTACCAAGAGCATAAGAAGGCAAAGCGTTGATCCAATGACTGATTTTGAACCATCCCATGATAATGATATGGTGTATTTTGAAATTAAGGGTAGAAGTTGTTCTCAATTACAGTTTAACCATGTAAATGTGTAGTTCTAAATTATTTGCAAAATAAATCACTTCCCTTCAGCACTTTCATCTTGATGTGGCATCTCCATATTCGTGAATTCATGCCATATTTATTTTACGGACTGGTCATGTTGTATTATTTGTTGTTTATACGGTTAATAATGATGCATTTATTGTATGTAATTTTACATCACAAAAACTTCTCTGTTTCTAAATATAAAAGCTGGAAAGGCAATTGCTTGGATACGATGATTGGAAATGACCACGCTTACCAAAGTATTTTTTTCAACAAAATAATTTTTGTAAATATTTTTGTTTGCTCAATGATTAATGTATATTAATATGGATTTACGGGAATACACATGAATCTTACTCATTACCTTCTTTAACAGGACCCTACCGAAACGTTTGATATCTTGCATGTCACAACTTACTACTTGACCGGATTTACACATTAATTTTGGAAAAACATAGGTGTACGTATATAAACTGTTTATTTACCACGCACACTGTAGTATCATCGTTTTCCACAACACATTAAAATGACAGTTCCCGTGTGCAAAGAACGGATCTCATTCTAGTTATGGGTTATTACAGGTTGGTTGGTTGAGGTATACCAAATTTTACACTTAGCTTAGATGGATCCGTATACTATATCTCATCATTTTTGGAGCAATTTATAGTATTTACAGTAAATAAAATACTTTATAAGCAAGTAGATGATGTATCCAAGATATATGAAATAAGGACAGGATTGACAAATGTGTTGATGTTGCATCATTTGATCATTTCTATTAAGATTTTATCATAACGAAAAGGTTTTATTTGAATCTAATTACAAACATAAATGACATTCTTTAGATATGATCCATAATTTGAAGCAATTTCAACTATATGAAGGAGAAATACACAGTAATTGAAATAACATTGGTGTAATTCTAACATAGCAGTTAGATTTTTATTTTATTTTTTGTAAATAATTTTATATATTTTGTTTATCTATATGATCCAAGATGATTAAAAATTTATTCCTTAACGATGAAAGTGGAAACGTCGATATATAAATCATGGCACATTTTTAATATTAGCCAAGGCTACCCAATAAAATTAAGGTCAATATCAAATAATAAAGATTGTTTTATTGTTGATTAATAGACTACAACATACAATGCTTTGGACCAGCATGCTTTGTCTTATAAGATTACTTTAATATCAATAACATGTCATTATATTACCTCTCAAGCTGAGTAAAATGGGAAATAAGACAATAAATTAGTAGGAGGCCAAATAGCAGTTTCCTGTGACTTGTCCTGAATATAGTAGTATATAATGTAGTTTAACGGAAGTTTCCTAAAAGTATAAACTGCAAAAGCATTTACTAACAAGGAGTGGACAATAAATGGTTGCTGAAAATAACCGATAAGCATATAAAGCTCACATTCATTTCAGATGTGGCTTGGATCAAATTCTAGTGCATACACAGGTGGTAAATATCACCACTGAACTGATGGTTTTGATTGATTGCCATAAAGCCCTAATTTGTAAAATAAGTAGTATTTCTTAAAATATGTAGTTTCACACTCATTTCTATAGACATTCGTACGCTTCTTCGTTAATGTGCTTACCAACTAACATTATCTGAATCTGGACATGATTTTTCCCCAGGGGAGCAACCCAAGCATCGAACTTGCTTCTTCTTTTTCATCCAAAGAAGAAAACAAAATCATTTGGAACATAGTTCCCAATACCTATATGATAAGAGCCATCATATGATAAGAGCCAACTACATTTGCACCCATTGTAATACATGAACATTTTGGGAATATGAGAACGCAAATGTAGCTGGTGTATTCTAATTAAATACCTCCTAATTATACAAATGCAGAAAAACCATATATATATGGTTACACACATACGTAGAGTAGATGAAATACCACAATCCGATCTTAGTTCATATCTGTAAGTCAAAGACAGAATCATGCCTTTCATCATGAACCAAATAATCTTCAAAACAATTGACATAGTCCGCAATGCAGATTTCAACCTCTACAACATGATAAAAGAGCAAAAGTTAAAAAACAATTCAAGACTTCCAGTTAATAAAACAAATATCTTGGATTGTAGGCAAAGGTTGTTGAAAAATTGAAATAAATTTATTTAGTACAATATAACAGTTTCTTTAAATAAGTCATTTAAATATATCTGAAATAAAGTGAAACGACCCGAACTTCCCCGTGAAAGAAAAGCCCAGATTGCTTTGAGGACAAGACGAATCAGAACACAAATAGAAGAACATTTCATTGCTTATTACAACAATTTACATCAAAATAAAAGAATATAAAGCAGTATGAATAAATAATATACATTCGACAAATGTCAGAGATTTAAAATTACATTTAAATACATAGCCGCGGAAAACTAATACAAACACAACTGAAAGGAATATACGGATAAAGAGCTTTTCGAATATCATTCCAGCTTTAAACCAGGATCCTGTGAATATCAATCTGCAAAACCAAAACTACTAGCAAACCGTGTGGAAAATAGGGGCACACAGAGTTTAGGTTAAAACAATGAACTCCAGGTCAGTCATATGACTGGTGTGAGAACTAAAACAGTTATTTAAAACTTTACTTTAAATCAGATATATAAAGGGACCACGCCATATAACACGGAATGAGTTTCCTCCCAAGAATACCAGTGCATATAACAAAAAAACACAATGTTTTTTGGAAAAATGAAGCTATTATAAGACCCAGGTCGCATCACACAATGCAACGCTAGCCGAAGGATAGGGTTTTCCCTTATAATAGCCAAACATGCTTGGTACGTTTAAAACAGATCATTTTGATACTATTATAGTGTAAAGTGTATGAAAACAACTTCAAATATAAATGTATCAATCATAGACGGCATAGCATCCCATGATACTATGTCGCCAATACTAGGCTCTACAATCAAAACTGCAAAGTCACGTATTGGAAGTTGGATTTCCATCTATGAACCAGGGCAAGGGATCCTCCTTACCGCTTCTAAACAATCTTGCCAATGTCTCAGGTCAGAGCTCGAGTGACCTTTAGATCGTCAGGACCGGTTCACACGAAGTGGATTAAAATGCCTGAAGACTACGTTTCCCCGCCCTATGGGGCGTAAATCTGGTCTGTATAAAGACCATTCATTGTCTCCGCAGGGATCGAAATTACCGAGGCGCCTCGCTATCCATCTTCCACATAAGTAAAACGTCAGGCCTTGCAAAACGCTAACACCACTCCTAGCTATAAGGAAATGCATGTCCTCCCTGAAGTCATCTCCCGTTTTTGGTTCACACCAGGGTGTGAGGCTCGCGAATTAACGCTACACAATGCTATGCTATATTAAAGCCGTGCTTTGATAATCTACCACAAGACCCCGCTTTTCAACAGAAGCCTTGATCATTTGCATCTCAGCATGCCACACAGGAAATTCACGCTATGCAACCGATGTCTATCAATTACACAGAATGAAACCCGATGTCAAACACACATCCATTTACAAGTTCGTTCTGGGTCTGAACAAAACCGGAGACACCTAATTCCTCGTCCCGTATGCCCAATACAAGAGAGAGGTCCTCGCATATCCGGTCGATCTCCAAGTACGTCTGGACGATCGCCACTTATTACCTTGTCTTGGGTTAACAGCCCAATCAAGACATCAGTAATCATCCAAACGATGTGAAGACCTCCGGTCTTCAACCACCGTCCTCATCGTCGACTTATCGTCGAATCAGTTATTCAGAATGGGATAAACCTGGTCTCTCTGAATAACGCGCATATATAATAAACAAGTGCTATAAAAACACAACATATGCCTCATTCCAATCCAGAACATTCCTTTGTTCAAATATTCTTATACTTTGGGAAAGGTTCCCATTAATTTTATCAAAGATAAATTCTTTAAATTTATTCTTTAATCTTCTTTTGGATTTCAATTCAAACCAAATTATGGTTTATCCAAACTAGCCGGGATTAGCGAACCTTACCGAAGTAATCATTTGTTAAATTTACCAACCCCAACCTATTCATCCCATGAAGTAAAACTGGTAATACTTCATATCTAACACCACGGTGTTATCGGTAAAATTAATTACCATTTCACGTTCAAATCTAATTAAATATTTAACTATCACTTGGAGCAAAACTGGTGATACTCCATTCTTGATCATTTCTTGAATTTGATAATTTTAGTTATCATGTTCACCTTTCAATCTATTTAAAGATTCATTAAAATCTAATCCAATTTACTTTCCAGAAATCATTACTTAATGATTATTACAATTTAAGAAATTAATCTTATCTTTAACCAGGTTAAAGAACTAATATCATTTAAAAACAGTTCATGATAAACCCAAAATCACATTCCATTAACAATGGAAACTTCACGGAATACAGATCAATATATATAATCGATACAAACTTCCATATTCAACTGATTCTATAAATGGAATAACGGAAAAGCCTCTTAAATTCCGTATATAGAAACAGTCTTCCTCCACATAATTCCAACTCAATTATTACCAAATCGAATTCCATTCCATTCCAATTTATTTTATTAAATTGGAAAACTTCACCTTGGAAAATTTCCTTTAAATCTTAACAAAAGATTTACAAATTCCAAATCACATTTCACTGTAAATCGGGTCAAAAAACGAATGTCATTAAAAACACAGTTCACAATAAACCCAATTCACATTCGATTTTATTCCAATTATTAAATATAATTGGAAACTCTAACAATCTTAATTGAAAGATTTATTCTCTTCACATGGGGTTCAAGAACAGTGTTACTGAAGACACCATTCACGACAAACCCAAAATCCCATTTAATATTGAATACAAGGCTCTAAATAGAAAATATATCGACTTATATTCAATATCAAATATTACAACCAACAAATATCGTATGGGATACAACGATATAACTGTATCTTCCAAATTTCTATAACAATATATGTATAATCACGAAATCCAACATCGAAATATTCCGAAGATAATTTCGATTCAAATCCATTCCAATTTATATATTGGAAATCCTGGTTATTTTTAAAACCATTTCAAATCCAATTTATTTATTTAAAAATATTGGATTATAATTCTAGTTAATAACTAGTTCATTTCGATAAAAAAAACTATTTTTATCTTTTCAAATATGGAATTTTTCATCCTAATTCTTTCCAAATCATTCATTATGATTTTTCAGTAATTATTGACATTTTTAATAATTTTATCAAGGCCCGTACAGTCGATTTCCGTAAGCGGCCATCGAACTGCACTTATAGCAACCTTTTCCAAATTTGATTTGGACATAATTCCAAATCCAACCATTAGATTTCAAATCTCTAATATTCATTAGAAAGACCTTTTCGATACGAACGCAACGGTTCCATTTTTAGGGGAATCCGACGGTCGGATCTCCTGTAATGTCCATTTGAAGTCAATGGTCGAAATACGCGAACTACCGCAGCGTGGCGCGTTCTATTCAGGCCATTATATTATATATATAATATATATAATATAAATTTCGTCGATTTCCATTTAAAACGTATTTTATAAATCGTTTTCAATTCGTTTTCAAAATGATTTCAACTTCATATTCAATTTCAAATCAAAATTGAATATCCCATTATAAATTCGTTTTAAATTCATTTCAAATCGATTTCAATTTAAATTGATTTCAATTCCATTTCAATTCTTCTTAAAACGATTTGAATTCTATTTTCAAATTCAAATCAAAATTGAATATTCTGTATCATTTCAATATTAAAATGATAATATTTTCAAAGCATCAGATTATGAAATCCCTTTTCGAAATTTATTATAAAATGAATAAAATCGACAAAATTCTCGTTCGTGTTAAAATGGCGTTTAACTACTTAACACGGCTTCACATTTCAATATTCACTGAATATTATTTTAAAATATTCCTTATTTTAAAATATTCGTTATTTTAAAATATTTATTCTTTCTGAACTGGAATCAGACACAGTCAATTACCATATAATTTTATTTATATGGGTTTCATACAACACATGTATCGAACAACAATGATAAACAATCAACCATCATCCAGAATGCATTCTACGCTGCATAAGCATTAAATATAAATATTTAACACTTACAACAGTCTGTCAACCAATTGGTTGACATACAACTAAACAATTGGGATTAGTGTACGTCAAATATCATCCCAATACCCATGTGGGGTTTCAATCAACAAACACTGAATAATATTTGTGCAGTTGGGCGATGTGTAAAATATATCGTCCAAATCAATATCAGTCAAATGGGTGTACATAAACAAACCGTTCGGTTTGTAAATGAATATTTATTTTCATTTCATATACACATTAAAAATTATATTTTTAACTATAAAATATTTTATTCGACATATGAATATTCTATTCAGTTCATTTATACAATAAAAATGATATTTTTACTGTTCTAACATATTTTAGAAAATTTTGGCGGCATAACGGTGCGATATTGAAATCCGGTAATGTCTAGCATTACCCCTCTCTTGATATTGGCTCGCGCCATACACACATTACATTTCTAATCAATTCATTTCAATTTCCTATCTAAATTCAGCCAAATAATCCAGTCAACCAAACCAAACAATCAAACAAGTTATCCATGGTTTGTGGACGACGGGGAGCAGTTCATGTTGGCAGTTAAAAAATAAATCACTATATAAGAAAATATTATAATGAGGAGTTCCCACCTTGGGTTTCCACTCCGTCATTCTATACCGGACGATGGTTTGGATTTCGTTCTTCTTCCACCCAGTTTCACCACAATCTGTTTTACGCGGTTCATGTTAAAAATCTTATTTTTAACACTACCATATATATATATATATATATATATATCACATTATATATTTTATACATATAAAAATCATATTTTTACTTCAAATCTAAGTATATAAAAATCGTATTTTTACCTCGCTTTCATATATATAAAAATCGGATTTTTATAACGCTCCATGTTTTATAAAGACAATATCTTTACACTTCTTTCTACATAATAAAAATCATATCTTTCTTCTAACTAAAAATCATACCTATTTAAATATAAATAATCATATCTTTTTACTTCTACTTCTATATAAATAATCCAATCTTTTATGCGTTCAAATATCTAATCTTTTCATCGTTAAAAACCTCGTCTTTACATCGTTGAAAATATCGTCTTTTTAATGCATGACATTCATATAAAAAGAATTACTTCTTTTATAAATTAAAAATCACTTCTTTTCTAAATTGTTATCCTTTATAAAACAATGCTCATGTAAATATAAAACTGATTTTTTTTTATAACATTATATATACAAATTATTTAAAATTACCCTTTTTTTCTTTCTCCACCATCGACATTGTGGCCGGAGGGGACAATGGGTTGGCGACGGACCTGACATGGTGGGGTGGGAGGCGGAGCTGACCTAGGCGGCTAGGGCATGGATGGAGGTGCGGTTTTTAGGGCTATCAAGGGGAGAGGGAAGGAGAGGAGATGATGGGGAGGAGGAGGAGAGCGTCGGACTGGGGTGGGTGCGGTGGTGCCTCCAGCGGCCTAGGGAGCGATGACGGCGGCGTTGAGGGGCTCCGTCGGGTTTTTTTTTCTTATTTTGTTTTATGTTCGTGGATCTGAGTTGTAGAGGGGGAAAGTAAATGAAGGGTTGACTTCTAATAAATAATATATACTATTTAATTTTTAAATTCCATAAAAACTTACTTTCTCATTCGAACCCCAAATCAACCCTAACAATTGTCTCCCCTAGCTGATTACCCCTATTCCGAACACAATGGGATATGTTTTGTAACCCAATTCCATCGTTTCGATTAGTATTAATTAAAATTAAAATTTAAATCAATATATATTTAAATTCAAACACATATTTCAAATTATCGGGGCCAAATACGGACTCCATAAATTCCAGAAAAATAAATCTGGCTATGTTTTGATGATACGGTCCTAACAAAATTAATTTCATCGAATTTGGAGGCCTTTTGAAAAGTCGCCATTTTCTGGTCGATCCAAATTGACTTAAACTATCAAAACACGTTTTCTTTTGCCACGCTCACATATTGATCCCAAAAATTATGAATTTTGGAATCTAGCAATAATTTGACATCCCGGATCCAAAAAAATGGTTTCATCGAAAACGGAGGTAGTTTGCTAAATGACTATTTTAAGGGCTATATTTCCATAGCGACTATTCTGAACTTTCAACTAGGCATAACTTTTTATTCCCGCAATGAAATTTCAAATTTTCAAATTCGTTGGAAAGATATTTTCAAACAGATTCAAATATTTTTGGTTTCACTAATCCGGATTATTTTGAATCCTGTACATTCATTTGAAATTTGAAATCAAATTTTCAAACTACCGCGCCATTTCCAATTTATTTTATAATTAAAATAAATATTTATATTTTAATTTTGATTTTAAATAAATATATACATTCTAATTCTATTCAGAATAAATTTCTTGTCGTTATTATTTAAAACAATTCATTTTAAATATTCAAAATTCATTAAAATTACCAAAATAAAATTTTAAATTGGTTCTGATTTTCCGGGTTGTTACAATCTCCCCCACTTAAAATATTTTCGTCCTCGAAAAGGAACTTTGCTGAAAGTTGTTTAACTAACCAACTCAACTTTAAGTTTTGCTTTCATTCTTCAACTTTTCAGTTTCTAAGAATTTTCAAATTTTTCAAAAATTTAACTAACACACTAAACATTCGAAAAATTTCGCCATAACCTCCTTTGTACGGGGAGCACCGGGAAAATCCCCAAACCGCCACACAGGCCCTCTCATCTCAATAAGAAAAAGAAAAAGCCAATCGGCTCATAAAATCATCCAAACAGAAGAAATTAGTAAACATGTACCTATTTGTCAGGCATACAATTTTATTCGTCTTCCCTAGCCTCCTTGCTATGACCTGTTCAATGTATATACATGTATATGCATGCAATTGCAATCAATTCTCAAGTCAGTTCAACATTTGATTCAATTTGGCTTAATGGTTCAAAATTTTAATTAATCAACCAATAATCAAACAACACAACCAGCAATCAATTAGTTTATTAGCTTTTCAAACAGATAATTTTCTATATATACATGAAAATCATATTTTCTGTGCCAAATCACAACAATAAATCCTATCTAGTTTTGGTTCTCACACCAGTCAATTGGAAATATATAGATATCCCACTTTCGAAATTCGAACATAAGCTCTGATGATGACATGCCATCATCAGAACCATCTCCGAGCGACTAGAGTGTGATTCTATATCTAGCCAGTATATTAAAACTGCGAATATACGTTCATGACGCGTATATGCAAAATCTCATATACTCGATTGTCCAAATTAAAATAAAATAAATATAATCAAGTACGTATAATTAGATTAAATTTTCAAAACAAAATTTGTTTTCATTTTTATTTTTAAAAATAACACCCTTCCAACTCATTCTAGGATACTACTGATCCTATCTCTAATGAGTCACTTTCATTGGATATTACTAATCCAATATCTAATGAATCCTTTCGTTCGGTCCTAGTGTGTCTTGTTCTTGAGCTCTGTAAACCAAAGCTCTGATACCAAAGTGAAATGACCCAAACTTCCCCATGAAGGAAAGCCCAGATTTCTTTGAGGACAAAATGAATCAGAACACAAACAGAAGAACATTTCATTGCTTATTACAATAATTTACATCAGAATACAAGAATATAGCGGAGTATAAATAAATAAAATACATTCGATAAATTTCAGAAATTTAAAATTACATTTAAATACATAGCAGCAGAAAACTAATACAAACACAACTGAAAGGAATATACGGATACAGAGCTTTCTGAATATCATTCCATCTATAAACCAGGATCCTTTGAATATCAATCTGCAAAACTAAAACTACTAGCTTCCCATGTGGAAAATAGAGGCACTCAGAGTTTAGGTAAAAACAATAGACTCCAGGTCAGTCATGTGACTGTTGTGATAACTAAAACAGTTATTTAAAACTTTACTTTAAATCAGATATATCAAGGGACCACGCCATATAACACAGAACGGGTTTCCTCCCAAGAATACTAGTGCATATAACAAAACAACGCAATGCTTTTTGGAAAATTGAAGTTATTATAAGACCCCGGTCCCATCACACAATGCAACTCAAGCCGAAGGATAGGGTTTTCCCTTATAATAGCCAAACATGCTTCGTGCGTTTAAAATAAATAATTTTGATACTATTATAGTGTAAAGTGTATGAAAACAACTTTAAATATAAATGTATCAATCATAGACGGCATAACATCCCATGCTACTATATCGCCAATACTAGGCTCTACAATCAAAACCACAAAGTCACGTATTGGAAGTTGGATTTCCATCTGTGAACCAAGGCAAAGGATCGTCCTTACAACTTCGAGACAGTCTAGCCAATGTCTCCGGTCAGAGCTCGAGTGACCTTTAGATCGTCATGGCTGGTCCACACGAAGTGGATTAAAATGCCTGAACAATGCGTTTCCCCGCCCTATGGGGCGTAAATTTGGTATGTATAAAGACCAACCAGCAGCTCCGCAGAGACCGAAATAACCGAGGCACCTCGCTATCCATCATCCACATAAGTAAAACGTTAGGGCTTGCAAAACGCTGACGACACTCCTAGCTAGAAGGAAACACATCTCCTCCCTGAAGTCCTCTCTCGTTTCCGGTTCACACCGGGGTGTGAGGCTCGCGAATTAACGTTACACAAAGCTATGCTATATTAAAGCCATGCTTAGATCATCTACCATAAGACTCTGCTTTTCAATATAAGCCTTGATCATTTGCATCTCAGCATGCCACACAGGCAATTCACGCTATGCAACTGATGTCTATCAATCACACAGAATGAAAACCGATGTCAAACACACATCCATTTACAGGTTCTTCTGGGTCTAAACGAAACTGGGGGCACCTTATTCCTCGTCCCGTATGTCCAATATAGGAGAGAGGTCCTCGCATATCCGGGCAATCTTCAAGTTCGCCTGGACGATCACCACTCATTACCTTGTCTTGGTTGTGCAGGCCAATCAAGACACCGGTAATCATCCAAATGATGTGAAGACCTCCGTTCTTCGACCATTGTCTTCATCGTCGACTTATCGTCGAATCAGTTATTCAGAATGAGATAAACCCGGTCTTTCTAAATAACTCGCGTATATAATAAATAAGTGCTATAAAAACACAATGTACGCCTCATTCCAATCCAGAATGTTCCTTTATTCAAATATTCTTATACTTTGGGAAAGGTTCCTATTAATTTTATCAAAGATAAATTCTTTAAATTAATTCTTTAATCTTCTTTTGGATTTCAATTC
Organism: Allium sativum; assembly: GCA_030737875.1. NCBI lineage: Eukaryota > Viridiplantae > Streptophyta > Magnoliopsida > Asparagales > Amaryllidaceae > Allium > Allium sativum. The sequence continues at coordinate 587,730,533 of CM060920.1, forward strand.
AAACCAAATTATGGTTTATCCAAACTAGTCGGGATTAGCGAACCTTACCGAAGTAATCATTTGTTAAATTTCCCAACCCAACCTATTCAACACATGAAGTAAAACTGGTAATACTTCGTATATAACACCACGGTGTTATCGGTAAAATTAATTACCATTTCACATTCAAGTCAAATTAAAGATTTAACTATCGCTTGGAGCAAAACTGTTGATAATCCATTCTTGATCATTTCTTGAATTTGATAATTTTAGTTATCAAATTCACCTTTCAATCTTTTTAAGATTCATCAAAACTCTAATTCAGTTTTAATTTCCAGAAATCAATACTTAATGATTATTCCAAGTTAAGAAATTAATCTTATCTTTAACCAGGTTAAAGAACTAATGTCATTTAAAACACAGCTCACGATAAACCCAAAATCACATTCCATTAACAATGGAAACTTCACGGAATACAGATCAATATATATAATCAATATGAACTTCCATATCCAAATGATACTCTAAATGGAATAATGACAAAGCCTCTTAAATTCCATATATAGTGACAGTCTTCCTCCACAGAAGTCCACTTCGATTATTACCAAATCGAACTCCATTCCATTCCAATTTATTTTATTAAATTGGAAAACTTTACTTTGGAAAATTTCCGCTAAATCTTAACAAAAGATTTATAAATTCCAAATCACATTTCACTGTAAATCGGGTTAAAGAACGAATGTCATTAAAAGCACAGTTCATGATAAACCCAATTCACATTCCATTTTATTCCAATTATTAAATATAATTGGAAATTCTAACAATCTTAATTAAAAGATTTATTCTCTTCACATGTGGTTCAAGAACAGTGTTACTGAAGACACCGTTCATGACGAACCCAAAATCCCATTTAATATTAAATACAAGGCTCTGAATAGAAAATATATCGGCTTATATTCAATATCAAATACTACAACCAACAAATATCGTATTGGAAATAACGTTATAACTGTATCTTTCAAATTTCCATAACAATATATGTATAATCACGAAATCCAACATCGAAATATTCCGAAGACAATTTCGATTCACATCCATTCCAATTTATATATTGGAAATCCTGGTTATTTTTAAAAACATTTCAAATCCAATTTATTTATTTAAAAATATTGGATTATAATTCTAGTTAATAACTAGTTCATTTTGATAAAAAAATCTATTTTTATCTTTTCAAATATGGAATTTTTCATCCTAATTCTTTGCAAATCATTTATTATGATTTTTCACTAATTATTGATATTTGTAATAATTTTATCAAGGCCCGTACAGTCAATTTCCAAAAGCGGCCGTCGAACTGCACTTACAGCAACCTTTTCCAAATTTGATTTGGACATAATTCCAAATCCAACTATTAGATTTCAAATCTCTAATAATCGTTAGAAATATCTTTTCGAAACGAACCCAACGGCTCCAAGTTTAGGAGAATTCGATGGTCGAATATCCCGTAATGTCCATTTGAAGTCAGTAGTCAAAATTCGCGAACTGCCGCAGAACGGCGCGTTCTATTCAGGTCAATATATTATGTATATAATAAATATAATATATATTTCGTCGATTTCCATTTAAAACGTATTTTATAAATCGTTTTAAATTCGTTTTCAAAACGATTTCAACTTCATATTCAATTTCAAATCAAAATTTAATATCCCATTATAAATTCGTTTTAAATTTATTTCAAACCAATTTCAATTTAAATCGATTTCAATTCTTTTTAAAACGATTTCAATTCGATTTACAAATTCAAATCGAAATTGAATATTCTATATCATTTCAAAATTATAATGATAATATTTTCAAAACATCAGATTTTGAAATCCCTTTTTGATATTCATTATAAAATGAATAAAGTCGACAAAATTCTCGTTCGTGTTAAAATGGCGTTTAACTACTTAACATGGCTTCACATTTCAATATTCACTGAATATTATTTTAAAATATTCATTATTTTAAAATATTTGTTATTTTAAAATATTTATTCTTTCTGAGCTGGAATCAGACACAGTCAATTACCGTATAATTTTATTTATATGGGTTTCATACAACACATGTATTGAACAACATTGATAAACAATCAACCATCATCCAGATTGCATTCTACGCTTGATAAGCATTAAATATAAATATTTTACGCTTATAAAAGTCTGTTAACTAATCGATTGACATAAAACTAAACAATTGGAATTAGTGTACGTCAAATATCTTCCCAATACCCGTGTGGGGTTTAAATCAACAAACACTGAATATTATTTGTGCATTTGGGCGATGTGTAAAATATATCGTCCCAATCAATATCGGTCAAATGGGCGTACATAAACAAACCATTCGGTTTGTAAATGAATATTTATTTTCATTTCATATACACGTTAAAAATTATATTTTTAACAATAAAATATTTTATTCAACATATGAATATTCTATTCAGTTAATTTACACAATAAAAATGATATTTTTATTGTTCTAACATGTTTTAGAAAATTTTGGTGGCATAACGGTGCGATATTGAAATCGGGTAATGTCTAGCATTACCCCTCTCCTGATATTGGCTCGCGCCATACAATATAACATTTCTAATCAATTCATTTCAATTTCCTAACCAAATTCAACCAAACCAAACAATCAAACAAGTCGTCCATGGTTTGTTGACGACGGGGAGCAGTTTATATAGGCAGTTATAAAATAAATAACTGTATAAGAAAAAATTATAGTGAGGAGTTCTCACCTTGGTTTTGCACTCCGACATTCTTTACCGGACGATGGTTTGGATTTCGTTCTTCTTCCAATCAGTTTCATCACAATCTGTTTTACATGGTTCATGTTAAAAATCTTATTTTTAACGCTACTATATATATATAAATCACATTTTATATATATATATATATATATATATATATTATATGTATAAAAATCATATTTTTACTTAAAATCTAAATATATAAAAATTGTATTTTTACCTTGCTTTAATATATATAAAAATCGGATTTTTATAATGCTCCATGTTTTATAAAGATGATATTTTTACACTTCTTTCTACATAATAAAAATAATATCTTTCTTCGAACTAAAAATCATACCTTTTTAAATATAAAAAACCATATCTTTTTACTTCTACTTCTATATAAAAAATCCGATCTTTTATGCATTCAAAAATCTAATCTTCTCATCGTTAAAAACCTCGTCTTTACATCGTTGAAAATTTCATCTTTTCAGTGCATGACATTCATATAAAAAAATTCACTTCTTTTATAAATTAAAAATCACTTCTTTTATAAATTGTTATCCTTTATAAAACAATGCTCATGTAGATATAAAACTGAAATTTTTATTTATAACATTATATATACAAATTAATTAAAATTACCCTTTTTTTTCTTTCTTCACCATCGATATTGTGGCTGGAGGGGACAATGGGGTGGCGGCGGACCTGACATGGTGGGGGGGAGGGGAAGGCAAAGCTGACCGGGGCTTGGATGGAGGCCCGGTTTTTAGGGCTGTCGAGGGGAGTAGGAGGGAGAGGAGATGATGGGGAGAAGGAGGGGGAGAGCGCTGGACTATGTGGGTGCGACGGCGCCACCGGCGGCCTGGGGAGCGACGACGATGGCGTTGAGGGGCTCCATCTATTTTTTTTCTTATTTTTTTTTTCTGTTCGTGGATCTGCGTTGGAGGGGGGAGAGTAAATAAAGGATTGACTTCTAATAAATAATATATATTATTTATTTTTTAAATTCCATAAAAAGTTACTTTTTCATTTTAACCCCAACGACTGTCGCCCCAAGCTAATTACCCCTATTCCGAACATAATGAGACATGTTTTGTAACCCAATTCCATCATTTCGATCAGTTTTCATTTAAATTAACATTTAAATCAATATACATTTAAATTCAAACGTACATTTCAATTTATCGGGGACAAATACAGACTCCATAAATTCCAGAAAAATAAATCTGGCTATGTTTTGATGATAGGTCCACACAAAACTAATTTCATCAAATTTGGAGGCTGTTTGAAAAATGGCCATTTTCTGGTCGATCCAATTTGACTGAAACTGTCAAAACACGATTTCTTTCGCTACGCTCACATATTGATGCCAAAAATTATGAATTTAGTAATCTAGCAATAATTTGACATCCCGGAGCCAACAAAAGTGGTTTCGTCGAAAACGGAGGTCGTTTGCAGAATGGCTATTTTTAAGGGCTATATTTCCATTGCGACTATTACAAATTTTCAACTGGGCATAATTTTTTATTCCCGCTATGAAATTTCAAATTTTCAGATTCGTTGAAATACATTTTAAACAAATACAAATATTTTTGGTTTCACTAAAATCCGGTTTAATTTGAATCATGTTCATTCATTTGAAATTTGAAATCGAATTTTCAAACGACCGCGCCATTTCCAATCTATTTTATAATTAAAATAAATATTTATATTCTAATTTTGATTTTAAATAAATATATACGCTCTAATTCTATTCAGAATAAATTTCTCATCGTTATTACTTAAAACAATTCATTTTAAATATTCAAAATTCATTAACATTGCCAAAATAAAAAAATTAAATTGGTTCTGATTCTCCGGGTTGTTACATAAAGTTTCAATTTAACAAGTCAACTAAGGATTTTATTTTAGAGTTATAAATTTTTGAAGCCAATACCATTTCAAATAGATTTTAAAAAGGTTGTAGGACCAAAAAAAATATGAAATTATCCATGATGCATAACTAGGGCTACGTTGAGACATGTCCCACCTTGGGGAATTCATAAAATAAATTCTATATAAAATATTATGAGTTCACCCTTCACATCGCTAATTGATTTTGTGATAATTAAGGGTTCTCTAACATGATATCAGAGCTGGCTTAATTCTTACGCACATATCTACCGCACTTGTCCACGTCACCCAATATTATCCACATGTTAGGCACAGGATACACCACATGTGTGTGGGCCTGGTGAGACAAGTCCCAAATCGGGGAATTTATAAAATAGATTATGCATAAATATGAACAGTCCACCCTTCACATTTTGAATCGGTATCGTGATAACTTGGGGTTCTCTAACAAGGTATCAAAGCAAGGTTTAATTACTGTGCACAAGCCGCACTTGCCCACGTCACTCCTAAGATCTACGTATGAGGTTCGAGATATGTGCAACAACCCGGAAAATCAGAACAAATTCAAAAATTTTATTTTGGCTATTTTAATGAATTTTGAATATTTAAAAAGATTTATTTTAAATAATAACGACAAAAAATTTATTTTAAATGAAGTTAGAATAAATAAATTTTTTTTATAAATATAACAGGAGTTTGAAAACGAACGGTAGTTTGAAAATTTGATTTTGAACTTTAACTGAATGTACAGCATTCAAAATAAATCGGATTTCAGTAAAACCAGAAATATTTGATTCTGTTTATATATATCTTTCTAACGAATGTAAAAACGTCAGATTTCATAATGGGAATAAAAAGTTATGTCCAATTTAAAATTTAAAATAGTCGCTATGGAATTTACATACAATTTAAATATATAAAGCCCTTAAAAATTTCCATTTTGCAAACGACCTCCGTTTTTGACGAAACGACTTGGATCCGGAATGTCAAATTATTTCTAAATTCCAATTTTCATAATTTTTGGAATTAATATGTGAGCGTAGCAAAGGAAAACGTGTTTTGTTAATTTAAGTTGAATTGGATCGATCAGAAAATGGCAATTTTTAAAACGGTCTCCAAATTCGACGAAATTAGTTTTGTTAGGACCGCATCGTCAAATCAAAGCTAGATATATTTTTTCTGTAATTTTTAGAGTCAGTATGTGGCCCCGGTAAATTAAAATGTATGTTCAAATTCAATATACATTGATTTATATTTTAATTTTTATGAAAACTAAGCGAAACAGTCGAGTGGGCTCACGAAACGTATTCCAGTCCGACATAAGGGTATTTGCTAACGGCGAAAATCGTTGGGTTTGATTTGGAGTCTGTAACTATAATGAAGAATGGTTGGAATTAAAAATAATTAAAAATATAAATCTCTATATAGGGTCAACAAAACAGTCAAACCCTCACAATCCAATTGTGCGGTCAACCCTCCTAAGAAACCCGCCGCTCACTAAACCCAACGACGGAAATCCTTCAAAATTTAATCCCCTTGAATCCTCCAATCCACTGCGAATTAATCTATGATGCTAAAACGAAAATTCAAGTGCTAAGTAAGATATCCAACTTCATATGGCTTTGATTAAAAATGGTATTGTGGATCGAGGGATTTCAGCGCTCAAAGCCACCAGTTTCGCACCGCTTTTTAAGGGGAAAGAGGGCATCGAGGTTGACGGGTTCGAGGGTGGAGGAAGGCGTTGCGTAGGCGGTGGTCGGGAGGGGGTCTAATCGGAGTCCGTTGTGGTGTATGGGTGGCGACGGTGAACCCTAATATTCGACAGTATGGGTTTCGAAGTGTTGTTGAATAACTGGGGAAGAAAGGTTGTTTTTAAATATGGAAAGCATTAATAAAAGTGTGATTATGATGTATATTAACATTATTTAAACTCAGTTTTTCATATATATATATATATATATAGTATTGAAAAATCAGTTTATACATATATATATATATAGCACTGGAAAATCCGTTTTTTTATTTGTATATAGGATTGAAAAATCAGTTTTTTTTTTATATATAGCATTGAAAAATCAGTTTTTTAATTTATATATAGCATGGAAAAATCAGCTTTTTAAATATATATAGCATTGAAAAATTAGTTTTTTTTAAAATAAATAACATAGATTAAAAATATGATTTTTATAAAATAACAATGTAGAAATAAAAATCTGATTTTTAATATGAAATAGAATTTATAAAAAAATGTAATTTTTGTGTATAATAACACAGTATAAAAAAGTGATTTTTATACAAAATAACTTTGTGTTAAAATGTGAATTTTCAAATATGATTTTTTATATATGTAAGCATTGTTCTATAAAATAGATTTTTACATAAATAGCATTTTGATAAAAATGAGATTTTTACTATAAAGTAGTTTTAAATTAAAAATTGGATTTTTAATTTATATGTAGCATTGATTAGAAATAAAAATTTTATATATATAGTGAAATAAAAACGTGATTTTTTATCTATATAGCTTTGATTTTAAAATGTGATTTTTAAAAATAAAATAGCTTTGAATAAAAATATGATATATATACACACACCTCTGAATAAAAATGCGATTTTTAAATATATAAACATCATATTAAAAATGTTATTTTTACTATGCACAGCGTGAAAAAAGATCACATTGGAATTTCGGGCAAATCCAAACTGTTCAGAAATTCAGAAATAAAACTGGCGGAGTGGAAACCAAAGGTGAGAACTTCTCACTCTAACCTTGTTTATAGTTATATATATATATATATATATATGTATGTATGTATATACTAGGATGCAGACGGTGCTTAGTAGCACCGAACACCATTGATTGAGACTATGGATGTTTGGTTGTTTATTTTGATGGATTTATTTGTTTGGATTTGGTTTTGGATATGAGTAGAATTGATTGAATTTGGCTTTTGTATGGTTCGAGCCATTATTAGGTGAGGGATAAGGCTAGACCTTATTTTGGTTCTAGTACCACGCTGTTATGCTACCAAAATTTTCTAAATATGTTAAAATAATAAAAATATCATTTTTATTGAATAAGTGAACTGCATAAAATATTAATGTGTTGAAATAAATATTTTATCGTTAAAAATATAATTTTTGATGTGTATATGAATGAAACTAAATATTCGTTTACAAATCGAACGATTTGTTTATGTACACTCATTTGACTGATATTGATTGGGATAATATGTTTTACACTTCACCCAATTGCACAAATAAAATCTATGTGTGCTGATTAAAAACCCCACATGGGTATTGGGATGATATTTGACATACAATAATCCTAATTGTTTGGTTGTATGTCAATCGATGGGTTGACATACCGTTGTAAGCGTTTATTATTTATATTTAACGCTTATGCGGTTGTGTAATGCACTCTAGATGATGGTCGACTGAGTTTGATTATTGTTGTGTACATGTGTGTATGAAATCCATATAAATAAAATTTTATTGTAATTGACTGTGTCTGATTCCAATTCAGAAAGAACGAATATATTAAAATAACAAATATTTTAAAATAATAATCTACAAAGGATTAAAATGTGATTTTATCATCCGATTTAGGATGGACACGAAAATATTGAAATATATGAAGCCGTGTTGATTAATGATGCGCCATTTTGACGCGAACAGTATTTATTTCAATTTTATTCATTCTATAATGAATATAAAAAAGGAAATGATTTCAAAATATGATATTTTGAAAATATTATCATTTATGTATTATACTGATAAAGAGTAATCAATTCTGATTTAAAATTGAAAATGAAGTTGAAATCGTTTTTAAAACGAATTTATAAAATACATATTAAATGGAAATCAACGAAATATAATATATATATATATATGTATTATGTATATTAAATGGCCTGAATAGAACGCGCAGCGCCGCGGTCGTTTGCGAATTTCGACCATAGACTTCGAATTGATATTACGGGAGATCCCACCGTTGGATTTTCTTAAATCCAGAACTGTTGGGTTCGTATCGAAAAGTTCTTTCCAATGAATATAAGGGATTTGAAATCTAACGGTTTGATTCGGAATTATGTTCAAATCAAATTTGGAAAAGGTCGTTGTAAGTGTAGTTCGATGTCCGTTTATGGAAATCGATTGAAAGTGCCTTAATAAAATTATTAAAAATATTGATAATTTGTGTAAAATCATAATAAATGATTTGGAAAGAATTGGAATGAAAAATTGCATCTTTGAAAAGATAAAAATATATTTTATCGAAATGAACTAGCTATTAACTAGAATTATAATCCATTTATTTTTAAATAAATAAATTGGATAGAGAATGGATTTTAATATAAGCAGAATTTCTAATATATGAATTGGAGTGGATTTGAATGGAAATCATCTTCGGAATATTTGATATTGGATTTCGTGATTATACGGATATTGTTATGGAAATTTGGAATATATATATATATATATATATATCGTTATTCCCAAAACGATATTTGTTGGTTTCAAAATTTGATATTGGATATAAGCCGATAAAATTTCTATTCAGAGCCTTGTATTTAATATCAAATGAGATTTTGGGTTTGTCGTGAACGGTGTCTTCAGTAACACTGTTCTTAAACCCAGTCGAGAAAAAGAATAAATCTTTTAATTAAGATTGAATAAATTTTTCCAATTAATTGATATTTAATTAGAATTGAATAAAAGAATTGGATTTGGGTTTGTCATGAATGGTGTCTTAAAGAACACTATTCTTAAACCTAGTGTGAAGAGAATAAATCGTTTAATTAAGATTATTAGTGTTTCCAGTTAATTAACATTTAATTGGAATAAAATGGAATGTGAATTGGATTTCTTGTGAACTGTGCTTTAACGACATTCGTTCTTTAACCCGATTTACAGTGAAATATGATTTGGAATATATAAATCTTTTACTAAGATTTAATGGGATTTTCCAAAGGAATGTTTTCCAATTTAATATATTAAATTGGAATTGAATGGAATTCGATTTGATAATAATCGAAGTGAGCTTCTATGGAGGAAGACTGTTAATATATATGGAATTTAAAAGGCTTTGTCGTTATTCCATTTATATTATTATTCGGATATGGAATTTGATATCAATTATATATATATATATATATTGATCTATTTTCCGTGAGGATTCCATAATTAATGGAATGTGCTTTGGGTCTATCGTGAACTGTGTTTTAAATGACATTAGTTCTTTAACCTAGTTAAAGAGAGGATTACATATCTAACATTGTATTTCGAACTGTATGGTTGATCTCTACTAAATATAGGTCTGTTTGGTGGTGGAGAATTTATTCTCTTGCTTAACACCCTTCTCTAAGACGTACGAGCTTAAAGGTTATATATCGGCAGAAATCAATAGTATGGTCTAGATTGTCGATGCGGCGTGTTTGTGTTTCCAAAGTTAAATAATCATTAATATAGATTTTTGGAAGATTAAAACTAAGTGGAGTTTTAATGAATCTTTAATTAGATTAAAAAGAGAATGTGATAATTTAAATTATCAAATTCGGGAAATGATCGAGAATGGAGTAGCACCAGTTTTACCCCCAGCAATAGTTAAATCTTTAAATAGATTTGAACAGTGAAATAGTAATTAAATTTACCGATAACACCGTAGTGTTAGATATGGAGCATTACAGTTTTGCTCCATTGGATGAATTGGTTGGGATTGTGTAACACCCGGTAATTTTTTAACATTAAAATTCACAAATTAAAGTATACTTAATTTTTAGAAGAGAATTAAGTAGAATGGGTTGCGCAGAGAAATATATATATATTGATATATATATAAAAATTAAAAATTAAATAAGTAAATATGCGAAAAAGTTCAAAATAGCGAATTGGGAGGGGGAATAACCGAACCGGCCCATTTTTGAGGTCGACCCGAGCCTCGCTGGGTCGACTAGGGGTTAATCCAGGGTGTTTGGCTGTCAACCCGTGGGCCGATTCGCTCAAATGCAGATTTTGCATTTGATTGGTTCTCATGGTTCAGGGTTAATCTAATGTTCCTAAATAACTTCCTACACCTATAAATACATCCTAATGCTAACCCTAAACCTAATTAAAATAGAATAGTTACCGTCATACCATCGCCATGGAAATCAATGGAGCCGCCGCCAACTAAGAAAGAAGAAAAGCAAATTCAATTCTAATTCTCTCAACCCTTAAGCAAAGCAAAACTCTCTCTTTTCTTCTCTAAATTGTGAGTATGATGATCTTAACAAGATTATTATCATTTTAATTAGGTTGAGTTATGAATGGATTATGAGTAGATGATGTGAATTATCATATATGTTGTTGTAAACCCCTTTTGCTATCATGTATATTGTAAATCCAATGTTATGTGATGATGATATCTTATATGTTGTAAATCATGCTATGATGATGTTATGTATGTTGAAAGTTTCTATGCTAAGTTATGATGGATCATACATGTTAAAAAGGCCATGATGTTACCATCTATGCTAGTTAGTTCATATTAATTAAATCATCATGTTTGGGCTATGTTGATCTATATGACAAGTTACATATGTTGATTAGAAAAGTTATGAACATATGCCATGACATCTATTATGACATCTAGAATTATGCTATGACATATGTGATATCCTATGCTAGTTCACACCATCATTATGTTGCCTAAAAACGCCATATGCAAGTTTATGTATAGATTTGGGCTATGATCATATCATATAAATTGAGACATTTAACAAGTTGACACCTTTTGATCCTTAACATGTGTAGTTTATGCAAGTTTCACCCCTATTATGATTAGATTTATTTTAATTGTCTATATGTTGTGATAATTTATCTTTGTGCTAGGTGTTAGACTATACAAGTCTAGCATATATTATGCGTTGAATAAGCGAACGTATAAATGTGGGGTAGGGGTAATATTAAGGATTTAATATTAAAAAGTTGGGGTGCAATTGATATGATTTTGCATGCCATAAGTGGATGGCCATAATTGAGTCAATTATGGACATCATTAAAAGTTGACTTAATTAATAATTTGAATAGGGAATTATTAAAACTGGGGTAAAAGATTTTAAGTGTTAATCAATGCTTAGGACACGAGGTTGGACTCGTTTGTGATGTAAACCCGCCCGGACCCGCTCGGCAAATCCAGTGGTCACAAATGTCAGCCCAATGTGAGAGGTCCTAGGCCTAAACTAAAGCATAACGGTTGTAAAGACACGAGGTTAGACTCTTTTATGGTGTAAGACTGCCCGGACCCGCCCGGCAAATCCAGCTGCCATAAATGCCAGTCTAATGTGAGAGGTCTTTATGAGGTTATGGCCTGAATGAATTAAGAAATACTTAACCAGATAAACATGTAAGGTGGGACATGGGGGTTAAGTAGGTGCCTTGGGTGGCATGAGGAATCTAGGGGGTGCCCTTAGTGGCAAGTGAAATACGATTAGTAAGACTTAACCAAACACACATGTAAATGAACATGACTAAGAGGGTTAAGTGGGATATACTAGTGACAAGCTTAGGTGGGTAGCTTGTGGGGGCCCATTTCGACCAGTATCCCAAACATATCTTTGTGGGCTCGACCCAAGTCGAGGACGGGACACGCATGCTGGGTTCGACTGTAAGAGGCCAAAACGGGGAGCGGTGGCAACGCAAGTCCTACGGGTTTCGTATGCGTGTGTGGCCCCGGGCTGGTAGGTAAGACATTGTTGCATCGTGTAGGTATAAGCTGTGCATTCTCAAGTTGTATCGGTTTGCCACTTTAGGGGAGTGATACACCCCACTGTGGGGCCAGCACGGGTATCTACGAGTAGGGAGCCGATCGAAAGTGGGTAGTGGGGTACACCTAGTGGAGATAGGGGCAGACGGCACCTTTGTAGTCAGCTAGGGGTACATAAGGCTATTTATAAAGTTTCTGTGTGAAGCAAGTGGGATCAAACAATAGGGTGACTGGTGTGGTGCAGTGTAGTAATCATTCGTTAGTAATTAGGTGTGCCTTTACCGTTATCTTTAACGTTATCTTAAATGCTATCTTTATCTTCCTAAGAGTTCATAGACATTTACTTGTCTTCCAGCTTATGCCTTAGTCTAGTTATTTTGATAATATTATTGTTAGAATTATCATACTCGCCAGACTTTATGTCTGACCCCCTCCATTTCTATCCTTTTCCCCCTCCAGGTCCTCGGGTTGGGCCCAGTTCTAGTGGAGTTTGATTGGATTGCTCATCTCTCTTTGGAAAGCTTGGACCGTTGAATTAAAATTCAGCTTGTTATCTTCTTTAATGGCTATTTGTGTAATGGGATTATGTATTTTGTTTTATGAAGATGGATAATGTACTTGACTCTGATTAATGGTTTTGTGATGTAACAAACATGTTTAATTTCCGCTGCAATAAAATGAAGTTTTAGATTTCCAAGTACTATTTATTATCTGTCTTGTTGTAATTTTTCTATTCTATATTCACTTATAACCTCCATGGAAGTTAATGCATTCCCTTTGTGAGTGACATTAATGGACGTGGGGTGTTACACGTGGTATCAGAGCTTAAGGTTACCAGAACAGATAAAAATACTTAAGAAAAATAGTTATTTTTGGAAGAAGTGTTTTCAAAATCATGTTTTAATGATAAATTTAAAGAGAAAAGTTTTTAAGAAAAGCATAATCCCCAATAGCCACATATCTTTATCTTTCGAATTCTCCATTTTGAATCTTTCCTTTTTCGTTTCAGCATGGCTGAAGATCTTAATCTACCCGACGGTGTAACCATACCAGGATGGTATAGGAGGCTATTGGAGGCTAGGGCCGCTGCAGGTCCAGCCAATGTTCCTCCACCACCAGTTGCACCCGTTCCTCCTCATCCTCCTCGCGTAGATACTTTTGCAAAGACGTGCAAGGAATTCAAGCCTATGGGTGGAAAACCATTTCAAGGGTCAGAAACGTTTGTGGAAGCTAGAGATTGGCTTAAGGAGGTGGAAGAATTGCTAGAAATCTTTGAAGTAGAAGAAGGGAGGAGAGTTCGCTTAGCAGCTTGGTTGATGAAGGGAGAGGCCTCGTTTCGGTGGGAGGCCACTAATGGGGAGCGTCCTGTTGACTCTTGGGCGGATTTCAGACGTAGGTTCGAGGCGAAGTTTCTCTCAAGGGCGGAAGAAAATCTATATATGGAAAGGTTCTTGACATTGAAGCAAGGAAGCTCATCAGTGAAAGAATATGTCAATAAATTTAATCAGTTAGCAAGGTTTGGCTTGGACTTAGTAAACACGCCGGATAAGAAGGCTCTAAGGTTCGTGAATGGCTTGAATGAACCATTGCAAGGGTTGGCTATGACCCACATCCCGATGGGCGCCACCTTTGAGAAGTTAGTAGAAATGGCGCTCATGCATGAGGAGAAAAGCGCTAAAGCTGATAAGGCACCCGAGAAGAAGGGGGATCAGAAGAAACCACAACAACAAAACAAGAAGGGTGGAAAAGACAATAATGGCAAGGGAAAGAAGAAGTGCTTTAACTGTGGAACCCCAGGCCATCTCAGCAAGGATTGCCGAAAGAAAAAGAAGACAGACTGTTTTCATTGTGGCGATGCGGGACATTTAGTGAAGGACTGCCCAAAGAAGGGGCAGAGGGCAGGAGCTACCTCGGGAGGACAGGTGCAGGCTCTTATGGCACCAGGGCAGGCTAGGGGACAAGTTCAGGCTCTCGCGGTCCCACCGCTGCAAGAACGAGGTAGAACCATTTCTGTTGAAAGCTTAGTTTTTCTGTTTGATCATCCTGTCCGTACCTTATTCGATTCGGGCGCATCACGTTCGTTTATCTCTACATCATTAGTTGAATCACTGCACTTAAACACCAGTTTAGTAGAGGATCCCTTAGTTGTTTCGAATCCAATAGGGGGCTCAGCTTATTTTTCCATGATGTGTTTGGATTTGAAAATTTCCATACTTAGCGTTGAATTTAGATGTGATGCTTATGTGTTGGGCTTCACAGGCTATGGGCTAATTTTAGGAATGGATTGGTTATCCAGAATGGGGCCGTTCTTGATTGTGAAAGGAGAGTAGTTAGGCTCGTGACTCGCCTTGGCAACAGTCTCGAAATCTTCTATAATCCCATAAATTCGGTTATGCTAAGTTATCTAGAATCGCTTGACGCGTCTGAGGAAAATCTACGATCTGTTAGAGTGGTCCGAGAATATTCGGATGTGTTTGAGGAGGTGAAGGGCTTGCCTCCGAAGCGGGAGATAGATTTTCGAATATATCTTGTGGATAATGCGAAACCAGTATCTTTGCCAGTACGCCACATGGCTCCACGTGAAAGGAGGGAACTCGATAAGAAAGTGAAGGAGTTGCTTGAGAAGGGGTTCATAAGACGAAGTATATCGGAGTGGGGTGCTCCAGTATTATTTTCCACGAAGGCGGATGGGTCCCTTAGACTGTGTGTGGACTATAGAGAACTTAATAAACTTACTAAGAAGAACAGACACCCACTGCCGAGGATTGACGATCTCTTCGATCAGCTAGTTGGCGCCTCGGTTTTTCGCAGTTGGACTTAGCCACTGGTTTCCATCAGTTGAGAGTGGCGGAGGATAGCATTGACAAGACTGCCTTTAGGACTCCATACGGTTTCTATGAATGGCTAGTGATGCCCTTCGGTTTGACAAATGCCCCAGCATATTTTGTTGATTTGATGAGTAGGGTGTTTAGGGAGTACCTTAACAAATTCGTGGTAGTCTTTGTAGACGACATCTTGATCTTTTCTAAGGATGAAGAAGAGCATGCCCTACATCTTAGGGAAGTGCTGGAGACCCTACAAGCGCATAGCCTTAAGGCTAAATTTTCTAAGTGTCACTTCTGGAGGAAGGAAGTACGGTTCTTGGGGCACGTGGTTTCCAAAGAAGGGATAGCCGTGGATCCCGCGAAGGTGGTGGCCATCCAAGATTGGAAGGTCCCTAAAAATGCTACCGAAGTGAGAAGTTTCTTGGGGTTGGCTGGCTACTATAGGAAGTTTATCAAAGACTTCGCAAAGATATCAGCTCCATTGACACGCTTGACGAAGAAGAACCTAGTTTTCACATGGGACGTAGATTGTGATAATGCGTTCCAACGTTTGAAGAGAGCTTTGACTTCATCCCCAGTCTTAGTACTGCCAGACGGGAGTAAGCCGTTACCGTTTATACTGACGCTTGTGGGACATGACTAGGCGCAGTCTTAATGCAAGAGGGCAGGGTAATAGCCTATGGTGGAAGGCAGTTGAGAGCGCATGAAAAGAATTACCCCACACATGACCTAGAGTAGGCCGCTATTGTTTTCGCGCTTAAGTCTTGGCGTCATTATCTTCTTGGCGAGAAATTCGAACTATTCACTGACCACAAATCTTTAAAATACCTATTCTCTCAAAAGGACTTGAACTTAAGGCAGCAAAGGTGGATGGAGTTCTTAGCGTCCTACGACTTTGAGATAGCATATACCCCTGGCAAGGGTAACGTGGTGGCCGATGCCTTAAGTAGAAAAAGATTATCCTTAAGTCCTTTGTTTGTTGAGCGGCAAAGTTTAGAATTCATTTCGATGTTTGACTTTAGACCTTCCGTTGACTTCGTACCCGGTTTGCTAGCATCCTTGGAGGTCAGACCTACGCTTTTGGGACGGATTGGCGAGGCACAGCGAGACGACCCGCAGTTGGTTGAGTTAGTTGAAAAACTCAAAGGAGGGGAGTCATCAAGCCATCTCCGTAGGTATACCCTAGACGATAAGGGTTGGTTACGTAGGGACGGTAGACTTTGTGTACCAAAAGACGATGACCTAAGGAAGACTATTCTTGACGAAGCACATCATTCGAAGATGACCATTCATCCCGGCGGGGACAAGATGTACAAAGACATAAAGAGAGTTTACTTTTGGGCCGGCATGAAGAAAGACGTGGCCGAGTATGTCGCTAGATACTTGGTGTTCCAACAAGTAAAAGCGGAGCAAAAGAAACCCGGTGGGTTGCTTCACCCGTTGGAGGTTCCACTATGGAAGTGGGAAAGTGTCTCGATGGATTTTGTGGATGGGTTACCGCGATCAAGGAAGGGTAATACGGGAATTTGGGTTATAGTAGATAGACTTACTAAAAGCGCCCATTTCATTCCCGTAAAGAGTAAGAGGACTGCTCCATGGTTAGCCTCCGTATACGTTCGAGAAAAAGTTTGTTTGCACGGTGTTCCCTCTAGCATAGTGAGTGACCGCGATCCTATTTTCACTAGCGAATTTTGGAGAAGCTTACACGAGGCGGTAGGGACTCAGTTATGTTTGAGCACCGCATATCATCCTCAGACGGACGGCCAGACCGAGAGGGTGAATCGCATTCTAGAGGATCTGTTGAGGCTATGTATCCTAGACTTTGGGGGTACGTGGGAAGAGAATCTTCCATTGGTGGAGTTCGCATATAATAACAGCTTTCAGTCCAGCATTGGTATGGCACCATTCGAAGCTCTATATGGACGACCTTGTCGTTCACCTACATGTTGGTGGGAATCTACGGATAATATCTTACTTGGGCCCGATATGATTAGGGAGACTTCAGAGAAGATTGACTTGATTCGAAGGAGGATGAAAGCAGCACAGGATAGGCAAAAATCTTATGCGGATAAGAGGAGGACAGATCTCGAGTTTGAAGTTGGGGACATGATCTTTGTCAAAGTATCTCCATTACGGAACGTTTTTCGCTTTGGGTCCGTTGGGAAATTATCACCAAGGTTTGTAGGGTCGTTTCCTATTAAGGAGAAAATTGGACAAATGGCGTATAGAGTGGAGTTGCCCGAGAGACTTAGTGGTGTACACGACGTATTCCATGTGTCACATTTGAGGAAGTGCTTGCACGAGACCGCGGAAGTGGTAGAGCCGAGCTTTCTTAGAGAGGTGGAGATAGAGCGTGATGTGACAATTCGACGAGCTCCTACGCGCATTCTTGGGTCGGAGATCAAGAGGTTGAGGAATCGAGAGGTCAGACTAGTCAAAGTGCAATGGGGAGATGATGAGGGCAATGCTACTTGGGAGACAGAAGAGAAGATGCGTTCACGATACCCTTTTCTTTTCGAGGGTATGTCCTTTAATTTCTCCTTTATCGCTTATCTTGTACTTATCTTACCTTTAGAGTATCCTCTCGTTAGTATTCTTAACCTTTAGATAGGATAATCCTATGGTTGAAACATGTGTTTGAGACATGTTATGTATGATGAATGCAAAGTGGATGCAAGTGTTTGCTAGTGGTTGCTCGTGGATGCATATACACACACTATTAGGCACCAGATCGGCTCAATCACTTCATATTGCATATTGCATATATATGGATGTATTTAGTAAAATGGATGTATAATGGTTGTATTATCATATAGTTACTGCATTCGGGTGGATGGTTGTGCACGCATATAGAATTAATATGTATCATTAGGAATCTTTTGCGTACATATTGGACGCATGGCACTATCATGAATTGCACTAAGGAGGTCGACTGAATCAGCAGACTGCCTAATTTTGCATTAGATATGGACATATACACACACTGTGCATATAAACATTAAAGCATTAGAAGTCTTTTAAGGACAATGGATGCTGGTGTTTGATGGTTGAGTAGATGGACGATTAGATGGTAGGATATACATTCTTCTTGACTTGGAGATTTCGGGGACGAAATCCTTTAAGGAGGGGAGAATGTAACACCCCGTAATTTTATAACATTAAAATTCACAAATTAAAGTATACTTAATTTTTAGAAAAGAATTAAGTGGAACGGGTTGCGCAGAGAAATATATATATATTGATATATATATATATAAATAAAATTAAAAATTAAATAAGTAAATATGCGAAAAAGTTCAAAATAGCGAATTGGGAGGGGGAATAACCGAACTGGCCCATTTTTGAGGTCGACCCGAGCCTCGCTGGGTCGACTAGGGGTTAATCCAGGGTGTTTGGCTGTCAACCCGTGGGTCGATTCGCTCAAATGCAGATTTTGCATTTGATTGGTTCTCATGGTTCATGGTTAATCTAATGGTCCTAAATAACTTCCTACACCTATAAATACATCCTAATGCTAACCTTAAACCTAATTAAAATACAATAGTTACCGTCATACCATCGCCATGGAAATCAATGGAGCCGCCGCCAACTAAGAAAGAAGAAAAGCAAATTCAATTCTAATTCTCTCAACCCTAAAGCAAAGCAAAACTCTCTCTTTTCTTCTCTAAATTGTGAGTATGATGATCTTAACAAGATTATTATCATTTTAATTAGGTTGAGTTATGAATGGATTATGAGTAGATGATGTGAATTATCATATATGTTGTTGTAAACCCCTTTTGCTATCATGTATATTGTAAATCCAATGTTATGTGATGATGATATCTTATATGTTGTAAATCATGCTATGATGATGTTATGTATGTTGAAAGTTTCTATGCTAAGTTGTGATGGATCATACATGTTAAAAAGGCCATGATGTTACCATCTATGCTAGTTAGTTCATATTAATTAAATCATCATGTTTGGGCTATGTTGATCTATATGACAAGTTACATATGTTGATTAGAAAAGTTATGAACATATGCCATGACATCTATTATGACATCTAGAATTATGCTATGACATATGTGATATCCTATGCTAGTTCACACCATCATTATGTTGCCTAAAAACCCCATATGCAAGTTTATGTATAGATTTGGGCTATGATCATATCATATAAATTGAGACATTTAACAAATTGACACCTTTTGATCCTTAACATGTGTAGTTTATGCAAGTTTCACCCCTATTATGATTAGATTTATTTTAATTGTCTATACGTTGTGATAATTTATCTTTGTGCTAGGTGTTAGACTATACAAGTCTAGCCTATATTATGCGTTGAATAAGCGAACGTATAAATGTGGGGTAGGGGTAATATTAAGGATTTAATATTAAAAAGTTGGGGTGCAATTGATATGATTTTGCATGCCATAAGTGGATGGCCATAATTGATTCAATTATGGACATCATTAAAAGTTGACTTAATTAATAATTTGAATAGGGAATTATTAAAACTGGGGTAAAAGATTTTAAGTGTTAATCAATGCTTAGGACACGAGGTTGGACTCGTTTGTGACGTAAACCTGCCCGGACCCGCCCGGCAAATCCAGTGGTCACAAATGTCAGCCCAATGTGAGAGGTCCTAGGCCAAAACTAAAGCATGACGGTTGTAAAGACACGAGGTTAGACTCTTTTATGGTGTAAGACTGCCCGGACCCGCCCGACAAATCCAGCTGCCATAAATGCCAGTCTAATGTGAGAGGTCTTTATGAGGTTATGGCCTGAATGAATTAAGAAATACTTAACCAGATAAACATGTAAGGTGGGACATGGGGGTTAAGTAGGTGCCTTGGGTGGCATGAGGAATCTAGGGGGTGCCCTTAGTGGCATGTGAAATACGATTAGTAAGACTTAACCAAACACACATGTAAATGAACATGACTAAGAGGGTTAAGTGGGATATACTAGTGACAAGCTTAGGTGGGTAGCTTGTGGGGGCCCATTTCGACCAGTATCCCAAACGTATCTTTGTGGGCTCGACCCAAGTCGAGGACGGGACACGAATGCTGGGTTCGACTGTAAGAGGCCAAAACGGGGAGCGGTGGCAACGCAAGTCCAACGGGTTTCGTATGCGTGTGTGGACCCGGGCTGGTAGGTAAGACGTTGTTGCATCGTGTAGGTATAAGCCGTGCATTCTCAAGTTGTATCGAGTTGCCACTTTAGGGGAGTGATACACCCCACTGTGGGGCCAGCACGGGTATCAACGTGTAGGGAGCCGATCGAAAGTGGGTAGTGGGGTACACCTAGTGGAGATAGGGGCAGACAGCACCTATGTAGTCAGCTAGGGGTACGTAAGGCTATTTATAAAATTTCTGTGTGAAGCAAGTGGGATCAAACAATAGGATGACTGGTGTGGTGCAGTGTAGTAATGTGCGGTGCAGTGTAGTAATCATTCGTTAGTAATTAGGTGTGCCTTTACCGTTATCTTTAACGTTATCTTAAACGCTATCTTTATCTTCCTAAGAGTTCATAGACATTTACTTGTCTTCCAGCTTATGCCTTAGTCTAGTTATTTTGATAATAGTATTGTTAGAATTATCATACTCGCCAGACTTTATGTCTGACCCCCTCCATTTCTATCCTTTTCCCCCTCCAGGTCCTCAGGTTGGGCCCAGTTCTAGTGGAGTTTGATTGGATTGCTCATCTCTCTTTGGAAAGCTTGGACCGTTGAAGTAAAGTCCAGCTTGTTATCTTCTTTAATGGCTATTTGTGTAATGGGATTATGTATTTTGTTTTATGAAGATGGATAATGTACTTGACTCTGATTAATGGTTTTGTGATGTAACAAACATGTTTAATTTCCGCTGCAATAAAATGAAGTTTTAGATTTCCAAGTACTATTTATTATCTGTCTTGTTTTAATTTTTCTGTTCTATATTCACTTATAACCTCCATGGAAGTTAATGCATTTGTAACACCCCGCCTCCGCTAGGGTCACTCGCAAAGGAATGCACTAGCTTTAGAGGGGCATTATTGGTAAACATGCACAGAAATATCACAAGACAGAACATATAATAGCGGAAGTAAAATCGAACTTTCATGAACATTAATAATTAAGGTCTAAAGCCTTTTACATCAGAGTACATCAAAACCTGTCTTGCAATAGTAAAGAAGCATAAAGACTTTTTCATAAATTATTCCCCAAGTAAAAACAGTAAAGTAGCCATAGCCAAGAAAAGTCCAAGCCATCCATGATGACCTTCAAGCAGAAGAAGTCCGAACTAAACAACAGTATTTCCTCCCTGTAACCTGGGGGGAATGGAAGAAAAGAGGCGAAACAAAACGGGTCAGTCAAAAAGACTGAGTAAGCCCTATCTACTATCAGCATAAAAACTAGTAAAGTTAACTGACATGAGAAACTGAGATGAACATAAGCATGATGACAAGATAGATAAGCTAAATCAAAATAACAGGATGAACTACTGAACTCAGATAAACTAAGGTGTCATGATAAATTATGGTGTCAAAATAAAACAAGGTATCCCATCGTCAAGTTCCTGTCAAGTATAATATCCCCAAGATATCTATCACGTATAACATCCCATGGTATCTATCCTGTCTTTTAGCTCTGCACCTACCGTACTAGTATCCCCACCGTATCCTGTTAACCATGGATGACCCTTACTCAAAAGTCATGTAATGGTCTATGTCAACCTAATATATCGCATATATAGGTTACTCAACTCGTATGTTTTATTCCATGTAAATGTTCAGTCCCTTGCCGTAGACCATACGGGCTTTCCCATGAGATTCTATGCTACTTTAACATAGTTCCATGATCCTTAAGATCGCTTTGGATTGTCACCCTATGTCTAACTAGGGTCTTTCAACATGAATCATTGTTTGTACAACTAGGACTTATGCTACCTAGGACTACTAGGGATTATGCTTACCTATTGCACGTTTTCGTATCTCGGTTTTGGTTCAACCACCCAGGGCCACTAGGATTTACGCTAACCGTCAACCGCGCCCTTTTTCCCACGCATTCATCGTGAATCGTTTTTCCATGACTGTATGCACATGTATCACATCGTGCCATCCGAGTCCTGTCACAGGGCAGACCAGGAAATACAGGACTCGGTCGGGAGCTTTCGATTTATCTGCCGATGCAGATGCTAAGGTCTGTTTTTTCTATACGTGGCTATGGTCCCACGAGACCACTCCCTCAACTAGTGAAAGACAAGACAGGATAAATCCTGTATGAGAACACACTACTGGCCAACCCACAATCCTAGCCTTACCGCAACCATAATTAGATAGCAATTATGGTCTTTTGGGTGTTCTCTGCCTTTCCGTACGTACACGCTTGACCAAAGATGGTAGGTAGTCTGACGAAATGCTATCTAGGGTACGACCGTGTATCGTCGACTATCCCCTATCCATCCCCGTCTTTAGGTCGCTCGTATAGCAACCAAGGCATACTCTTGGTTCTTCTAACGCAGACCTTAACCTCTCATGAGCCTAGTATAATCACCTGGCAGCTCACAGAGGGATACCAAGAATATCCTCACGTTCCCCGAAGCCGCTGCTTCGTTACCCAGTTCGCTGGAGCCTTTATCTAAATCAGATACTTGCTCCTACTCGTATACTTAAACGATGACCTACCGTATCAGGTTACTCATCTATCTATGAACTGGTCTAAATTTCCTTGACTAAGAATCATTACTTAGTTATTCTTCAACTAAGGTTTACCACTTAGCCTTATTCCCGTTATCCTTGTTAACTACGGTTATCCACCTAATCCTCAGAACTAGGGTTTACATAATGGATTAAGTGTCCCTTAAGTTCATGACTTAACCCGTCTACAAATCATGTCAAAATTGGCTAAGTATCCAAGTCCAAGATTTAACCCTACAAACCATGTTCACGTTGGTTAAGTATGTATTAACTTGACCCTATCAAATTACTGAGTCAAATTGGTCAAGTGTATTCAAACGATTCGTGACTTAGCCTTATCATGTTATCACGTTGGATTGGTTAAGTATTGGTTAACTTAACCTCAATAAATTCACGAGTTAGATTGGTTAAGTATAGGTCATTTAACCACATCAAATCATCATGTTAGATTAGTTAAGTGTTTAACTTAACCCCATTAAACTACCAAGTGGGATTAATTAAGTCTAGGCTAACTTAACCCCATCCGATTTCCATGTTTAGACTAGTTGAGTCTAATCTTAACCCCATCCATTAACTGTATTTTTCGGTAAAGCGTCATTAAGAAAACTTACTTAACCTTACCAAGTTATCGTGTTGGATTGATTAAGTGTTGGTTAACTTAACCACTTCAAAATCACCGAATTGGATGGGTTGAGTCTAGGTTAACTTAACCACATCCCCTAACTGTATTATACGGTTAAGTGTAATTAGGAAAGCTTAATTAACCGTATCAAATTCACGTGTTGGTTTGGTTAAGTGTTGGTTAACTTAACCCCGTCCACTAGTCGTATAAAAATGGTTAAGTGTCATTAGGCAAATCAAGTTACTTAACCTACCCAACCTTGTCATGTTTTATTAAGTATCATTAGCCTAATCAATTTACTTAACCCATTTGTCCATGTCATATTTGGTTAAGAGTCATTAATCAAATTAACTTAACCCTATCATGTGGCATTAATTACTTAATGCACCTCAACCTCTCACATTAGACTTTGTTGTGGTTACTAGTTAAGCCGGTCGGTTCCGGGTAGCTTTACACCACAACTTGGTCTAACCTCGGGTTCAAGCACAACATGACCAACTTCTCACATTGGGTCCTATTGTTTGCAACTACTAGTTAGGCCGGTCGGTTCCGGGTAGTTTTACGTTGCAAACTCAACCCAACCTCGAGTTGGTCACTTTCATGTTTAGTCTAGTGTCATGTTCATATTCAAGTTTTTAAGAATATGGGTAGACCTAACTTAATAGGTAAATTCCCAATTCCATAGTATGGGTAGACCTAACTTAATAGGTAAATTCCCGATTTCATATTTTCAAACATACTCACATGTCAACTTCCATGTTATATTTCAAGTCATGTTTTCAAGTTGTATTTTCATTTCATTAGAAATTACCCATAACATAACCCCACGCTTTTAAACTCGCATATACGTTCGCAACAACGTAATGGATTAAAAGAAGAGACTTGGCAAAGGCATGACAAAAATGGATATTAAGCCACAAGTTAATCATGGTGGCAAATGAGGCACAAATGTGTTCATTAACTTGCATGTTACATTCTTAAGCCTCAAAAACATGCATAAACCCAAACTTGGCACATAAGCGAATCATGGTGACAAAAGACATGGAATGATGACTAGTAACTCGCATATATCATCATATAAGGGTTATGACTTCATATGCAAGTTGACATAAAGGTTATGAGGGTTCTCATGTTGCATAATGCAACATTTCAACATAAAGGTTATAGCTTTTAGCCCACAAGATCAAGATAATGACTTCATAAACTTGCATGACATGATAGCATGTATCATACTCAATGATCAAACCCAAACTTGCAACATGAACATTTAACTTCATAGTTAATATCTAAGAGTAGGGAAAGGGCTTACATTGCTATGAAGGCACAAATCGATTAAGTTAAAGATTGAGACAACGCCTATGCATGCCATCATCCAAAAACCCAAAGACGAAAGCTCTAAATCAATAAAAAAAACCCATCTTTATGAACAAAAATCAAAGCTTTAGCCTTGAAATCAACTTGAGAAGCTCTCATACTAACATAGGAACTCTCTAACACTCACATAATCATGAAACCTCTCATAGGAATTTACTTAGGAATTTTAGAATGAGAGTGGAGGCCATGAGAGTGAAAATTTTGCCATAGTTTAGTTGTAAGAATGAATAATGAGGGTTTAGGGGTAGGTTAGAGGCTTATTTATAGAGATTAGGAGTGATTAGGACCTTAGGATTAACCCTAGGATCAACCTGAACCGTCAGATTTCAAACCAGGCCCAAAAACCTAGCCAAGAAAGGAAATAAGTGCACCAGGCAAAACTGCCCGGCCACCATAAGTCGACCCCCAAGCCGACAGGGCTGTCGACTTGGGTCAACCATGTCGACTCCCAAGTCAACAGGGCTGTCGACTTGGGGTACCTGGCGGGAATTTTTCCCGCCTAGCCTTCCACCCCTAATTTTCGAAATTAGAACTCGTTTTTGAACTAGAATTTTCTGAAAACTTCGTCGGATCATAACTTGGTCATACGGACTCCGATTCTCGAAAACTCAGACTCTATTTCACGTATTTTTCCGAGACGAACGCAATGGCATATCCCGTTTTACTTGATTCAGAATTTAAAATTAAATTCTGCCTTGATTCTCGTCTTAACATGTTATCGAAATACGGGTTGTTACAGCATTCCATTTGTGAGTGACATTAATGGACGTGGGGTGTTACAGATTGGGAAATAAAAGAAATGATTACTTCATTAAGGTGCGCGAATCACGACTAGTTGATAAACATTAATTTGGTTTAGTGATGATATTCAAAGGAAGATTAAAGAATAAATTTAAAGAATTTATGTTTGGAAAAATTAATGGGAACCTTTCCTTAATGACGGCATATGTTGTGTTTTTATAGCACTTGTTTACAAAATACGCGAGTTATTCAGAAAGACTGGGTTTATCCCGTTCTGAATAACTGATTCGACGATAAGTTGAAGATGAAGGCGGTGGTTGAAGACTGGAGGTTTTCACATCGTTTGGATGATTACTGATGTCTTCATTGGGCTGTACACCCAAGACAAGGTAATAAGTGGTGATCGTGCAGACGTACTTGGATATCGACCGGATATGTGAGGACCTCTCTCCTGTATTGGACATATGTTTAACACCCCACGTCCATTAATGTCACTCACTAAGGGAATGCATTAACTTCCGTGGAGTATTATAAGAGTATAGAACGGAATATCACAAGAAGGATATATAGATGGTACATATGAAAATTCAAACTTTATTCATTGCAGCAGAAAAGAAAAACATGTTTGGTTACAACATCAAAACCACATACTAGAATCAGTTACATAAATATCCATCTTGAACAAAATTATTATCAGAGTACATAAAAGTAAAATCATAATCCCACTCCAAATTGCCATAATGAAATGAGATAAAGCTAAGCATTACTCTCAACACCTCCAAGCGCTTCAAGAAGAAAGAAATCGAAGTCAAGCTTTAATGTTTCCTCCCCGAGAACCTGGGGGGAAACAGAAGAAAAAGAGGCGAAAACAAAAAGGTCAGACATAAAGCCTGGCGAGTCCAGCTACTTTTAGCATGAAAATAAGTAAAGCAATATGACAGGAATAAATAGGTTGGAAAGTATAACCATGACATTAGGTGAAGCTGGATAACCAGACGAATATAAATGAATGTCTAGTGCGCTTCCGAGATTTCTTACTTACTTTAATTATCTGCACCACCTACTAGTAATTCTTAATGAAATGATCCCAACCCCGCAATTGGTAGCACTCAGGCGTAACATCTAGTAAGAGGTATCCGCCCCATACAATCCTTGAAATTCCACTTGCCCATAATAGATACTAGACGTCCCCCCACTACCCCTAATCGATCGGCTCCCTAACTTGTAGATACCTGTGTGGGTCCAAACTTAGGGTGTATCACTCCCAAAGTGGCAACCCGTGGTTGCACAACTTTATACCTACTGATGTAGAGTGGCTAAATCTTCCAATGCCGGGAACACCTTGTGCACGCTTTAGGAACCCATCAAAACCTGCACTGCTACACCCTCGCTCTTATTTGACTGCTTATAATCAGCCCAATAAGCGTGCCCCAACCCTTCCAAGCTCAGGGTTTCCGATACCACTAAGTGAGTTACTGTCTGAAATGGGTCCCTACCGCTACTAGGTTTTTCCCCAGGGTTTATCCTAACCCAAACTAATATTGGTTAAGTGTTGTCTATCAACCCAGTTGACTTAACCCCATCCACTTATCTAATCAATATGCATTATTGGTTAAGCTTGCCTTAACCCTATCCACTTTGTTTATGTATTATTGGTTAAGTTGTCATCTTACACAGGTTAACTTAACCCCACCCACCTATCAAGTTTTAGGTATCATATTCATCTTTGATCAGTGTTAATTAGTTATTAATGCACAGACCTCTCACTTTAAGTCGATGGCTTGTGGCTGCTGGATGTGCCGGGCAGTTCCGGGCAGACTTCTACCCCAAGCCAGACTTGATCTCATGTCTAAGCATCTTTTAGTTATGCCTACGAGCTCTCACATTAGATTGGTCATTTGCGGTTGCTGGTTAGGCCGGTTGGATCTGGGCAGGCTTCTACCACAAACAAAGTCTAACCTCGTGTCTCAGCATGCTTATCTTAGCCAATTTATTCATTTGCAGTTTATGCCAATTTTAGGCTAATTACGTCAATTACCCAAAATTCCCAATTTCATATCATGCCCAATAGTTAACATATATTATGCCAAATTTAAAATTTGTCATGCCCAAACCAACCCAACGTATATTATGCCTAATTTCCCATCGTTCCCTAAATTACCGTTCCAATGTTCATCTCTATGAGATTTGTCCTAGGCTCGAAGTGGCCTGGCTATAAAAACAAAAAGGGAAGGAGGAAGGGATAAGATAAAGAACATGCATAATAATAACAATAAAATAGGAATAAGTATGAACTGATCATAAAGATATGATAAAACTGATAAAATTGATGATAATATCAACATGGGCATATAAGAATCATGAATCTGATGTATAGGCTAAGATAGAATTGATGATATTCAATCTTATTATCATGTATAATTACCAAATCCAATTTACAACATGTTAGAATTGCTTTAGCATTATTTTAATCTAAAAATAATCAATGAACTCACAAGGATTGGATTAAGGAAGAGAATTAGGCGTTGTAGTTGTTGTAGATTCGATCCCCTTTACAAAATTCATTTACTTTGATTTGTTGAAGAAGAAGGACTAGTTTAGGTTGAGGCAGCATGGAGGCACCATGAATTAGTGTAGTGAAATTAGGTTTAGGTCTAGGTGTATTTATATAGGTGTAGTGAGTTAATTAGGGCCATTAGATTAGATCGGGATCCATAGAATCGTCCACCTCTTCCGACCAATAGAAAATAGCCATGTTACAAAAAAACGATCATTAACCAATAAAAATGCGCCATGTGTGCAACCTGATGCGCAGCTGCAGGGTGTTGACACCTACATGTCATATATATATATATATATATATATATGTATGTATGTATGTATGTATGTATGTATGTATGTATGTATGTATTTTTTCTTTTTAATCATTTTTCCACCTTGTCCTCCAATTAATCCTTTTCATACTAAACCGCTTTTTAATTGAACTGCGTTCACACTAAGCCACTTTTTAGCCATTCCCTAAAAGCAAAAATATGGCACTGGCAGGGATTGAACTCTGCACCTCTTGTATGCAAGTCACATGCTCTAATCAACTAGCTACTTAGTCTTTTGTTAACAAGATTTAGGAGAATGGTATCCATTATTTTTTTCTCATTCCTCTTTTTTTCATGTTTTGTTGCAATATTTAATTAAAAGATATCTTTTTCATCCTAAATCGGTTTTCCGCAAACCATAGATCTAAATTGACTAGAAAATAGCCACGAACGCAATGACATAACCCGTTTCACCTAATTCTTCTCTTAAAAAATAATTATTCTTTAATTATCTCTTATGCCATGTTTTGAAATAACGGGGTGTTACATTCTCCCCTCCTTAAAGGATTTCGTCCACGAAATCTTTGAGTTAAGAAGAATGTATCCTACCATCCAATCATCCATCTACTCATCCATCATCCACAAGCATCCATTGTCCTTAAAAGATTCCTAATGCTACACGAACATATTCAAAAGTGTGTGTATATGTTCTTTATCTAATGCAAAGATTAGGCGGTCTACTGATTCAGTTGACCTCTTTAGTGCAAAACTTGATAGTGCCATGCGTCAATTATGCATGCAAAAGAGTCCTAATGATACATATCATTTCTACATGAGTGCACAACCATTCATTCAAATGCATCATCCATGTGATAACACATTCAATATACATCCATTAATTTACATATGCACACTCATTCATATGCGATATGAAAGTGATTGGGCCGATCTAGTACCTAATGTGTGCGTAAATGCTTCCACGAGCAATAACTAGCAATCACTTGCATCCACATGCAACCATCAATCACAACATGTCTCAAACACATGTTTACAACCATTTGGTTTTCTACCTAAAGATCGAAGATATAATCGAGAGGATATACTAAACGATAGAACAAGTACAAACAAAGTGGTAGAAAAAGGAGAAGTTGATAACATACCCTCAAAAAGGAAAGGGTACGACGTGCGTATCTATTCTTCAGTCTCCCAAATTGAATCTCCTTGATTATCTCCCCATTGGACTTTAACCAACTTGACCTCTCGGTTGCGTAATTTCTTGACCTCCGATCCAAGGATGCATGTATGAGCTCGTCTAATCATGGCATCTCGCTCCACTTCCACTTCTCTAAGCATGCTCGGCTCTACTACTTCCGCGGTATCATGTAAGCACTTCCGCAAATGCGACACATGAAATACATCATGAACACAACTTAGCTTCTCGGACAACTTCACTCTTTAGGCCATCTATCCTATTCTTTTTTAATGGGGAATGGCCCTACGAACCTTGATGCCAATTTTCCTACAGTTCCAAAGCGAACTACATTCCTCAATGGTGACACTTTAATAAAGACCATGTCTCTAACACTGAACTCAAGATTAGTTCTTCTCTTATCAGCATATGGCTTTTGTCGGTCCTGCGCCGTCTTCATACGTCTTCGAATCAAATTTATCTTCTCTAAAGTTTCTCGGATCATATCGGGCCCAATCAAAATCTTATCCGTAGAATCCCACCAACTAGTCAGTGATCGGCAAGGCCGTCCATACAGGAATTCAAAAGGTTCCATGCCAATACTAGTCTGATAGCTGTTGTTGCAGGAAAACTATACCAATGGTAGATGTTCCTCCCACGTCCCTCCAAAGTCCAAGATGCATAACCTCAATAGATCTTCTAGAATCTGATTCATTCTTTCTGTTTGGTCGTCCGTCTGAGGGTGATAAGCGGTGCTCAAACAAAATTGCGTTCCTACCGCCTCTTGCAAGATCTTCCAAAACTCACTAGTGAAAATGGGATCTCGATCGCTTACGATACTAGAAGGTATGCCATGTAGACGAACTATCTCTCGGAGGTAAACAGATGCTAACCATGATGCTGTTGTTTCACTCTTAACGGGAATGAAATGGGCGCTCTTGGTAAGTCAATCTGCTACTACCCAAATCCCCGTATTACCCTTCCTTGACCTCGGCAACCCATCGACGAAATCCATGGAAACACTTTCCCATTTCCACTGTTGAAACTCTAAAGGGTGAAGGAAACCACGAGGCTTCTTTTGCTTAGCCTTGTCTTGATGGCACACTAAGCTCCTAGAAATGAACTCAACGACATCCTTTTTCACTCCGGCCCAAAAGAAAACTCGCTTCATGCCCCTATACATCTTCTCTTCACTGGGATGTATGGTCATCTTAGAACGATGTGCTTCTTCAAGGATTATTCTCCTCAAACCCTCGTCTCTAGATACGCAAAGTCTCCCATCCCTACGCAACCAACCTTTGTCATCGTTAATATACTACTAAGATGGCTCGAAGACTCCTCTCTGATGAGCTGGTCTACTATCTCTATCAATTGTGGGTCATGTCGCTGTGCCGCACCTATTTGTCCCAAAAGCGTAGATCATACCTCTAACGATGCTAACAAACCGGGTATATAACCAATAGAGGGTCTAAAGTCAAAGGTAGGAATATACTCTAAACTCTGCCGCTCGACAAACAAAGGACTCAAAGTCAACTTCTTACTACTTAAGGCATCCGCTACAACGTTACCCTTACAAGGGGTATATGCAATCTCAAAATCGTAGGATGCTAAGAACTCGATCCACCTCTGTTGCCTTAAGTTTAAATCTTTTTTGGAGAACAAATATTCTAGTGACTTATAGTCTGTATACAATTCAAACCTCTCACCAAGCAAGTAATCATGCCAAGACTTAAGCGCAAAAACTATGGCAGCTAACTCTAAGTCATGGGTAAGGTAATTCGTCTCATGTACTTTCAATTGCCTTCCACCATAGCATATCACCCTTCCCTCTTGCATAAAAACTACGCCAAGCCCTGTCCCGCAAGCATCTGTATACACTGTGAATGGTTTACTCCCATCAGGCAAAATTAAAACTGGAGCTGTCGTCAATGCCCTCTTCAAACCCTGGAAAGCATCGTCACAGTCAACATCCCAAGCAAAGGTCAAATTCTTTTTTGTCAACCGTGTAAGTGGGGCTGATATCTTAGCAAAGTCCTTGATAAACTTTCTATAATAGTACGCCAAATCAAGAAAACTTCTTACTTCTGTTGCATTCTTAGGAACCTTCCAATCTTGGATTGCCACCACCTTTGCGGGATCCGCTATTATCCCTTCCTTAGAGACCACGTGCCCTAAGAACCTCACCTCTTTCCTCCAAAAATGAGATTTGGAGAACTTAGCTTTGAGTTGACATGCTCGAAGGGTCTCTAAAACTTCACTAAGATGTAGGGCATTCTCTTCCTCGCTTCTAGAGAATATCAAGATATCATCCACAAAGACTACCACGAACTTGTTTAGAAACTCCCTAAACACCCTACTCATCAAGTCTACGAAATATGCGGGTGCATTCATTAAACCAAAAGGCATGATGAGCCATTCAAAGAAACCGTCGGGAGTCCTAAAAGCAATCTTATCTATACTATCCTCAGCTACCCTCAACTGATGAAATCCTGTAGCTAAGTCCAACTGCGAGAAAACCGTAGCACCAACCAACTGATCGAACAAATCATCTATCCTTGGCAATGGGTGTCTGTTTTTCTTTGTGAGCTTATTCAGCTCCTTATAGTCCATGCACAATCTAAGCAAACCATCAGCCTTCATGGCAAAAACAATTGGAGCACCCCACTCCGAGATACTTCTTCTCATGAACTCTTTATCAACCAACTCTTTCACTTGCTTACTAAGCTCCCTCCTTTCTCTTGGAGCCATATGGCGCATAGGCAAGGAAATTGGCTTTGCATTGTCTACAAAGTATATGTGGAAATCTATCTCGTGTTTTGGAGGTAAGCCCCTAACCTCCTCAAATACGTCTGCATACCATGGACTACTTGAACAGATTGCACATCATCAATAGATGTGTCAAGAGATTCTATGTAGCTAAGCATAAAAGAACCCTTAGGGTCGCATGAGATATCGAGAGTATTACCCAAACTAGTCAACAGTCTAACTACCCTCTTTTCACAATCGAGAATGGCACCGTACCTGGCTAGCCAATCCATTCCTAGAATCAACCCATAAACAATGAAACCAAGTACATAAGCGTTGCATTCGAACTCAACGCCATAAATAAATATTCTCAAATCCCGAAATAACATAGAAAGATAGGCCGTACCCCCAATAGGATTTGAGACTACAATGGGATCCATAACTAGACTAGTATCTAGGTGCAGAGATTCAACAATAGAAGCAGATATAAACGAATGTGAAGCGCCAGAATCAAACAAAGTTTGAATAGGATGATCAAAGTGGAAAATCAAACTTTCAACAGAAATGTTTCTACCCCTCTCTTGCGTATGTGCCATGAGAGCATGAACCTGCCCTCTAGAATTAGATCATGTCCTCTGCCCTTGCCCCTGTCCTTGCCTCCTTGGGCAGTCCTTGATCATATGTCCTGCCTCACCACATTTGAAGCAACCGGTCTTTTTTGCCTTCTTCTTTCTACAATCTTTAGCTATATGACCTGGTATACCACAAAAATGGCACTTCCTTTTATCTCGGGATTTCCCACCCTTCTTAGGATCCACTTTCTTGTCCTGTGCCTTAACTACCTTAGCACCTTTCTCCTCTTCATGCATCAGCGCCACATCAACAAGTTTCTCGAAAGTAGCCCCCATAGGAATGTGGGACATAGCCAACTCGTGTAATGGTTCATTCAGACCCTTGGCAAATCTCAAACCCTTCTTATGTGGTGTATTAACTAATTCCATACCGAATCTTGCTAACTGGTTAAACTTGTTGACGTACTCCTTCATAGATAAATTCCCTTATTTCAAAGCCAAGAACCTCTCCATGTATAAACTCTTAAACTCTCCTCCTCTTATGAATGAAATTTCAACTCGAACCTCCATCTAAAGTCTATCCATGTCTCCACTTGACGTCCTCCATTAGTTATTTCCCACCAAAAGGAAGCTTTGTCCTTCATCAACCAAGCAGCTAGCTGAACTTTCCTTCCACCCTCTATATCAAAGATACCAAACAAGTCCTCAATTTCCTTGAGCAATTCCAAGCCTCAACAAATGTCGCAGTCCCATGAAATATTTTTCCGCCCATTGCACGGAAGCCTTTGCGTATCTTAGAAAAAGCATCTACATGGGGAGGAGGAGGAGCTGCTGCTGGAGGAGGAGGAACGTTGACTGGGCCTACGGTAGTAGCCCTAGCCTCCAGATACCTTCTGAACCAGCCTGGTATCGGTACGCCATCGGGTATATCGGGTTCCCCAGACATGCTAAAAGGAAAAAGGAAGAGAATCAAAAGAGAGAATCGAAAGATAGATATATAGCTTTTGGGAATTATGTTTTTCATAATAAACTTTTCTCTTGAAAATACCCTCTTTAAAACATGTTTTTGAAAATACTTCTTTCTAAAAATACCTTTTGAAAACAGTTTCCAAATTTTTTTATCTGTTTTGGTAACCTTAAGCCCTGATATCACGTGTAACAACCCGCACCTCCTTTCAGGCAAGATATTGTCCCCAAATTAGCCACCGTATAGATGTGGGGTTTTGTTCCTCAAAAAGCCTCGGCGTTAGTAATAGATGGGCTCTACTATATAAGTACCCACTTCACACAGGCTTCCATGATGTGGGACTTTGGGGTGTTACACGTGCAACCAAGGGTTGCAACTACGGAGTGATACACCCTATGCAGGGACCCGCACATGTATCTACAAGTTAGGGAGCCGATCGATTAGGGATAGTAGGGGCACATCTAGTATCTATTATGGGCATGTGGACTTTCAACGATTGTATGGGGTGGATACCTCTTACCAGATGTTACGCCTGAGTGCTACCAATTGCGGGGTTGGGATCATTTCATTAAGAATTACTAGTAGGTGGTGCAAAGAATTAAATTAAGTAAGAAATTTGGGAAGCGCACTTGATATTCCTTTATATTCATCGTGTTATCCATCTTTACATTATGTCATAGTTATACTTCCCATCCTGTTTATTCCTATCATATTGCTTTACTTATTTTCATGCTAAAAGTAGGTGGACACGCCAGGCTTTATGACTGACCTTTTTGTTTTCGCCTCTTTTTCTTCCGTTTCCCCCAGGTTGTCAGGGAGGAAACACTAAAGCTTGACTTGGATTTCTTTCTTCTTGAAGCGCTTGGAAGTGTTGAGAGTAATGCTTAGCTTCATGCATTTTCATTATGGCTATTTGGTGTGGGATTATGATTTTACTTTTATGTACTCCGATAATAATTTTGTTCAAGATGGATATTTATGTACTTGATTATAGTATGTGGTTTTGATGTTGTAACCAAACATGTTTTGCTTTTCCGCTGCAATGAATAAAGTTTGAATTTTCTTAAGTATCATCTATACATCTGTCTTGTGTTCTATACTCTTATAATACTCCATGGAAGTTAATGCATTCGCTTAGTGAGCGACATTAATGGACGTGGGGTGTTACAGTGGTATCAGAGCCAATACCCAGCCAGAATTGTGGCTCCTGTGTGGACCACAGCGCCTGGGTGAGGTGCTTGTGAGCCAACGGGGACGTTGGTCTCTATAGGAGGGGAGAATGTAACATCCCAAAGTACCACATCGTGGAAGCCTGTGTGAAGTGGGTACTTATATTGTAGAGCCCATCACTTACTAACGCCGAGGCCTTTTGAGGACCAAAACCCCACACACTTGTAAGGTGGCTAAGTTGGGGACAATATCTTGCGTGAACGGAGGTGCGGGTTGTTACAGCATAGCTTTATACCTACAAATGTATAGTAGGTAAATCTTCCATTGCCCAGAACACCTTGTGCATGCTTAACGAACCCAACAAAACCTGCACTGCTACACCCTCGCTCTTATTTGACCGCTTATAATCAGCCCAGTAAGCATGCCCCAACCCTGCCTAGCTTAGGGTTCTCGATACCACTAAGTGGGTTACTGTCTGAAATGGGTCTATACCGCTACTAGGTTTTTCCCTAGGGTTTATCCTAACCTAAACTTATATTGGTTAAGTATTGCCTATCAACCCAGTTGACTTAACCCCATCCACTTATCTAATCAATATGCATTATTGGTTAAGCTTGCCTTAACCTTATCCACTTTGTTCATGTATTATTGGTTAAGTTGTCATCTTACATAGGTTAACTTAATCCCACCCACCTAACATGTTTAAGGTATCATATTCATCTTTAATCAGCGTTAATTAGTTAGTAATGCACAGACCTCCCACATTAAGTCGATAGCTTGTGGCCGCTGGATGTGTCGGGCGGTTCCGGGCAGACTTCTGCCACAAGCCAGACTTAACCTCGTGTCTAAGCATCTTTTAGTTATGCCTACGACCTCTCACATTAGACTGGCCATTTGCGGTTGCTGGTTAGGCCGATTGGTTCCGAACAGGCTTCTACTGCAAATGGAATCTGATCTCGTGTCTCTGCATGCTTATCTCAGCCAATTTATTCATTTGCAGTTTATGCCAATTTTAGACTAATTATGTCAATTACCTAAAATTACCAATTTCGTATCATGCCCAACAATTAACATATATTATGCCAAATTTAACATTTGTCATGCCCAAACCAACCCAATGTATATTATGCCAAATTTTCTATCGTTCCCTAAATTACCATTCATACGTTCATCTCTATGAGATTTGTTGTAGGCTCGAAGTAGCCCTGCTATAAAAACAAAAAAGGGAAGGAGGAAGGGATAAGATAAAGAACATGCATAATAATAACAATAAAATAGGCATAAGTATGAACTGATCATAAAGATATGATAAAACTGACAATAATATCAACACGGGTATATAAGATTCATGAATCTGATGTATAGGCTAAGATAGAATTGATGAGATTCAATCTTATTATCATGTATAATTCCCAAATCCAATTTACAAAATGTCAGAATTGCTTTAGCATTATTTTAATCTAAAAATAATCAATGAACTCACAAGGATTGGATTAAGGAAGAGAATTGGGCGTTGTAGTTGTTGTAGATTCGAACCACTTTACAGAATTCCTTTACTATGATTTGTTAAAGAAGAAGGACTAGTTTAGGTTGAGGCAGCATGGAGGTTCCATGGATTAGCGTAATGAAATTACGTTTAGGTCTAGGTGTATTTATATAGGTGTAGTGAGTTAATTAGGGCCATTAGATTAGATCAGGAGCCATCGGAATCATCCACGTCATCCGACCAATAGAAAATAGCCATGTTGCAAAAAAAACGATCATTAACCAATAAAAATGCGCCATGTCTGCAACATGATGCGCAACAGCAGGGTGTTAACACCCACATGTCATATATATATATATATATATATATATATATATATATATATATATATATATATTCTTTTTAACCATTTTTCCCATTAATCCTCAAATTAACCGCTTTCACACTAAACCGCTTTTTAATTGAACTGCGTTCACACTAAGCCACTTTTTAGCCATTCCCCTAAAACAAAATTATGGCGCTGGCGGGGATCAAACTCTGTACCTCTTGTATGCAAGTCACATGCTCTAACCAACTGGACTGCTTAGTCTTTTTATAACACCCCACCTCCGCCAGGGTGACTCTTGCAAGCACTCTGACTTTGGAGGGGCGTTTGAATCAGGTAAACATGCATAATGATATATCAAGGCAGAACAAGAACATATGTAAACAGAGTAAATAACATAGATAAAACAGCGGAAGATTTCAAACCATTTCAAAATAAGTCTGGTACAACATAATGTCAATTTCCCAAATAAACAAGTCTAGATAAAACAACATCATCTGAAAACTGAAATACATAAGTGCTATCCCCAAAATAAAAGAGAACCATAGCTAGCTTCATGTCGAAAGCATACATGAGCTGAAATCCCACAAGCAAGCAATCCAAAATCCAAGCTAGGCTCCTGTATTCCCTCCCTGAGAACCTTGGGGGGGGGGGGGGGGAAACGGAAGAAAAGAGGCGAAAGAAAACAGGTCAGTCAAAAAGACTGAGTAAGCCCTACTACAATCAATGTAAACTGATAAAGTTAACTGGTATGAGCAGCAGGGATGAACATAAGGATAGCAACATACTAGCATGATGATTAAGTAACAAGGTAGATAAAGGTGTCATCGCATAATCAGGATTAAGGTTTTGCACCACATGTGTACTAGCAAACTAACATGACTTGAATAAGCAAGTATTGATCCCTTGGCCCAAGCTTTGGCCCAATAACATGAAATGACCCTAATACAAGGTCCAAGAACATGAAGTGACCCTAACACGAGGTCCAACCCAAACGGTCTAGTCGATCGGCTCCCTAAGCCTAACTCGTCACGTGTTGGTGTCAATACGGCCCAAACATGATTGTAGTCGAACTGTGCCGGGTCCACCCTTCGGGTGTATCAAGCCCTAGGGTGTTAACCCCTGGACACCATAAACATGAGTGCACAGTCCCGATCTACTGGTACCCGTGCATGTTTTCTCCGGCTACGGACTATGTGCACGACCAGAGTCCGGCCGGAACTACACCGGCGTACCACCCTGCCGTCGTTTATTGGTCGCTTACCTCCAGCCCAGTAATCGTGCCCCCACCCTAGCCTAGTCCCTAGGGTCATGATGATACGAACTAGGGATTACTGCTGGAGTGGACCCCCCATTGCTAGGATTTTTCTAGTGGGTTAAGTACGGTTTAACCCCTTTACTAATCATGGATTAACTTGGTTAAGTGTAACGATGAGTTCACGACTTAACCCCGATTAATCTACCAAGCCCAAATTGGTTAAGTATTAAATGGACCATGACTTAACCCTAATCATGAGGCATTAATTAATTAATGCGCCTTAACCTCTCACATTAGACTTTGTTGTGGTTACTAGTTAAGCCGGGCGGGTCCGGGTAGCTTTACACCACAACTTGGTCTAACCTCGGGTCCAAGGTACCACATGACCAACTTCTCACATTGGGTCCTATTGTTTGTAGCAACTAGTTAAGCCGGTCGGTTCCGGGTAGGTTTACGCTACAAACTCAACCCAACCTCGAGTTGGCCACACTTATATTTTCTAAGTGTCATATCCATCGTGTTTCCAAAACACATTACAACTTTTCAAGCAATTGGGTAGACCTAACTTAATAGGTAAATTCCCAATGGGAAGACCTAACTTAATAGGTAAATTCCCAAGCTTATGTTTTTATGTCTTTTAAGTTTACCCAACCCCAAACGCAATCCCATCGCTTACATATCGCAATAGCGCATAAAGGATAGAAAGAGGGAACTTGGCATAATCATGACATAAAAGTGTTGAAGCCACAAGTTCAACATGGTGGCATATGAAATATACATATGTTCATATACTTGCATTAGGCCTCAAAAAGCATGCATAACTTGCATATCATATGACAACTTGCATATCAAACTTGCATAGCATAACTTGCATATCATATGACAACTTGCATATCAAACTTGCATAGCATAACTTGCATATCATATGACAACTTGCATATCAAACTTGCATAACATAACTTGCATATCATATGACAACTTGCATATCAAACTTGCATAACATAACTTGCATATCATATGACAACTTGCATATCAAACTTGCATAACGCATCATATTAAACTTGCATATCATACATTTAACTTTAAAGTTTAAGTATGAAAATAGAATAGGGCTTACAATGCTTATGCGGACTCAAATGAGTATAGCAAATGTAAGAAAACCCTTATGCAACCAATTAAACCCCAAAAATGCAAGCAAAATTGATCAAAACTCTCTCTTTATGATGCAAAGATAGAAACTTGACTTGAATGCAAGCTAATGATGATCATACAAGTCTAAAAACACTTGTATGCATGGAAAATCTCATAAGAATTTGTTTAGGAATTTTATGAAGAGAGTGGAGGCCATGAGAGGATTGATTTTGCCATAGTTTAGTTGCTAGAATGAATAATGATGATTTAGGGTAGGTTAGGGTCTTATTTATAGATTAGGCAAGTGTTTTAGGCCATAGGATTAAACCCTAGTTCCAATCTCAGCCCTCAAAACCGAATCTGGCCCCCAAGCTCAACACAAACTCAAAATGGTGCACCAGGCTGAACAGCCCGTCTGAGCCAAGTCGACAGCCAAGTCGACAGGGCTGTCGACTTGGTCTAACCAAGTCGACTCCCAAGTCGACAGGGCTGTCGACTTGGGGTGTTCTGGCGGGAATTCTCCCGCCTGGCCCAATAACCCCAAATTTTCAAATTCAGATTTGAATTTGAAACCTGTTTTTTACTTTGAAATTTTCTGAAAACTTCGTTGGGCCTTAATCGGGTCATACGGACTCCGATTTTCGAAAAATCGAACTCCATTTCGCGTATTTTTCCGAGACGAACGCAATGGCATAGCCCGTTTCCCTTGATTCAGATTTATAAATTAAATTCTGCCTCGATTTATGTTATAACAGGTTATTGAAAATACGGGTTGTTACATTCTCCCCTCCTTAAAGGATTTCGTCCCCGAAATCTTCAAGTTAGGAAGAACGTATCCTACCATCCAATCATCCATCTACTCAAAACATCATCCACGAGCAATCATTGTCCTTACAAGATTCTAAATGTTGTATGAACATATGCAAAGGTGTGTGTATATGTCCTTATCTAATGCAAATATCCTCAATGCAAATTATGTTAGTGAAATGAATCCATATGTATGCAATTCCTAACATAATGTACAACATCTATATGTGTGCACATAACATACATCCATATGCAACATCCATGTGATAACACAAAAATTTTCATCCATGAATAAGCATAAACACTCATGCATATGCAATATAAGGAGTGTGTGAGCCGATCTAGTGCCTAACGTGTACAATGCATCCACGAGTAACCACTTGCAACCACTTGCAACCATCAAGCATAACATGTTTCAAACACATGTTTCATCCAAAGGGTTTCTACCTAAGGTTCTCATGACAAGATTAACACGATAAACTAGATAAATATGGATAGCAAAGAGAAAGATATGTCAACAAAGAAAAGAGATTGAGAGTGTACCCTCAAAAAGGAATGGATAAAGCCCACGCATCTTCTCCTCGGTTTCCCAAGTTGCGTCTTCTTCGGCTTCACCCCATTGAACCTTCACCAACTTGACCTCTCGATTCCTTAGCTTCTTGGTCTCCGTCGCCAAGATACGAATCGGAGCTCTCCTCAAGGTAGCCTCTTTCTCCACTTCCACATCCTCCAGAACACTTGGCTCAACAACCTCTGCCGATTCATGTAAACACTTCCGGAGATGCGAGACATGAAAAACATCGTGCACTCCGGCAAGCTTCTCGGGCAACTTCACTCTATAAGCCATCTGCCCGATCCTCTCTATAATAGGGAATGGTCCAACAAACCTCGGTGCTAACTTCCCAACGGCTCCAAATCGGACCACATTCCGCAAAGGAGAAACCTTCACGAAAACCATATCGCCAACATCAAACTCCAAATCAGTTCTTCGCTTATCAGCATAGGATTTCTGTCGGTCTTGGGCCGCTTTCATCCGTCTCCGAGTCAACTCGACCTTCTCGGATGTATCTCTGATCATATCAGGCCCAAGTATAAGCTTATCTGTAGTCTCCCACCAACATGTAGGCGACTTGCACGACCTCCCATATAAAGCTTCAAATGGTGCCATCCCTATGCTTGCCTGATAACTGTTATTATATGCAAACTCAACAAGAGGTAGGTGGTCTTCCCAAGTACCACCAAAATCCAGAATACAAAGCCTCAACAGATCCTCGAGTACTCTATTCACCCTTTCGGTTTGACCGTCCGTCTGTTGGTGATAAGCAGTACTTAGATTCAACCTCGTGCCCATGGCTTCTTGCAAGCTATTCCAGAATTGACTTGTAAAGATTGGGTCACGGTCACTGACAATACTAGAAGGGACTCCATGAAGTCTCACAATCTCACGAAGATATACAGACGCTAACCAAGATGCGGTCCTCTTGCTCTTCACCGGGATGAAATGAGCACTCTTCGTAAGTCTATCGACAATAACCCAAATGCTCGTATTCCCTTTCCTTGACCTTGGTAGCCCATCGATAAAATCCATGGAAATACTATCCCACTTCCAAAGTGGAACGTCTGGAGGATGCAATAGCCCACCGGGCTTCTTCGACTCGGCCTTAACTTGCTGGCAAATGATGCATCTAGAGACGAACTCTGCCACATCCTTTTTCATCCCAGGCCAAAAGAAAATGCGCTTCATATCTTTATACATCTTATCTCCGCCTGGATGTACAGTCAACTTAGAGCGATGTGCTTCCTCAAGAACTTTTCTTACTAAATCTTCTACCATTGGAACACATAACCTTCCGTCTCTCCTCAGCCAACCCTTGTCATCAATAGAATATCGAGCGAGATGACTAGATGCCTCTCCTCGAATCAGCTTATCCATAGTCTCAACTATCTGAGGGTCTTCTCTCTGAGAAGCCCCAACTTGATCAAGAAGGGTAGGTCTGAGTTCCAGAGATGCTAAAGAACCGGTCATCGACTCAATCGCCAAAGAGAAATCAAAGGTTGCCACATACTCTAAATTCTTCATCTCAACGAATAGAGGACTTAGGGTCAACTTTCTTCTACTCAATGCATCTGCTACCACATTCCCCTTGCCAGGGGTATAAGCTATCTCAAAATCGTAGGACGCCAAGAATTCCATCCATCTTTGTTGCCTCAGATTCAGATCCTTCTGAGAAAAGAGATGCTTCAATGACTTGTGATCGGTATAAAGCTCAAATCTTTCGCCCAGAAGATAATGGCGCCAAGCCTTGAGTGCATATACTATTGCTGCCAACTCTAAGTCATGAGTGGGATAATTCTTCTCATGCACTTTGAGTTGCCTACCGCCAAAGCATATCACTCTTCCTTCTTGCATCAGAACAGCTCCTAACCCCGTGCCACATGCATCGGTGTATACTGTAATTAACTTCCCTCCATCGGGCAAAGCTAGAACAGGTGCTGATGTGAGAGCTCTCTTGAGCTTCTGAAAAGCAAGCTCGCATTCTATGCTCCACGCAAAAACTAAATTCTTCTTCGTCAATTTAGTGAGAGGAGCGGATATCTTCGCGAAGTCCTTGATGAACTTCCGGTAAAAACCCGCAAGACCTAGAAAACTTCTCACTTCGGTTGCATTCCTTGGAGTCTTCCAATCCTGAACTGCAACTACCTTAGCGGCATCCACCGCTAAGCCTTGCTTAGATACTATATGCCCAAGGAATCTAACTTCCCTTCTCCAAAAGTGACACTTGGAGAACTTGGCCTTCAACTGATGCGCTCTAAGCGTATCCATCACGTCCACGAGATGCCTTGCGTGCTCTTCCTCATCCTTAGAGAAGATCAGAATATCATCTACGAAGACCACGACAAACTTGTTCAAGAACTCCCTGAACACCCTACTCATCAAGTCCACGAAATATGCGGGTGCATTAGTCAAGCCGAACGGCATGACAAGCCATTCGAAGAATCCATCTGGAGTTCTGAACGCAGTCTTGTCTATACTATCCTCAGCTACCCTGAGCTGATGGAATCCAGTAGCAAGATCAAGCTGAGAGAAAACAGAAGCACCGACAAGCTGGTCAAAGAGATCATCAATCCTCGGTAACGGGTGTCTGTTCTTCTTAGTCAGCTTATTCAACTCTCGATAGTCAACACAAAGTCGGAGAGAACCATCTGCCTTGGTAGCAAATACCATAGGCGCTCCCCATTCAGATATACTTCGTCTAATGAAGTTCTTCTCAAGCAATTCCTTCACTTGCTTACTTAGCTCCCGCCTTTCACGCGGAGCCATGTGCCGAACGGGCAAAGAAACCGGCTTTGCATTATCCACCAGATAAATGCGGAAATCAATCTCTCGCTTAGGGGGCAACCCCCTAACTTCATCGAAAACATCCGGATAT
The DNA here is from genome assembly GCA_030737875.1 of Allium sativum. Classification (NCBI taxonomy): domain Eukaryota; kingdom Viridiplantae; phylum Streptophyta; class Magnoliopsida; order Asparagales; family Amaryllidaceae; genus Allium; species Allium sativum. The sequence continues at coordinate 587,774,046 of CM060920.1, forward strand.
TCTCGAACCACTCTCACAGACTGAAGAGTCTCCATTGACGAGTCGAGTGATTCAAGATAGCACAACATGACGGGACCTCTCGGATTACAAGAAATCTCTAGGGTGTTTCCGAGGCGAGTCACGAGCCTCACAACCCTATGCTCACAATCAAGAATGGCTCCATATCTGGACAGCCAATCCATGCCCAATATCAATCCGTATCCCCTGAAACCAAGAACATAAGCACTGCACAAGAACTCTACACTCAGTATAGAGATCCTCAAATCCCCACATATCATAGACAAATGGGCGGAACCCCCAATAGGATTTGAGACACAGACGGGATCATCTACCAAGCTAGTACTAAGGTGCAAACTATCAAAAAGATCAGATGAGATAAAGCTATGCGATGCACTAGAATCAAACAAGGTACGAACTGGAAAATCAGAAATATATACAAGGCTCTCAACAGAAATACTACCTCGATCGGGAACTGGAGCGGTATTGAGAGCATGAACTTGCCCTCCTGAAGGTCCAGCACGCTGAGTCTGACCCTGGCCTTGCCCTTGCTTCTTCGGGCAATCCTTACTGAAATGTCCAGTCTTCCCGCAGAAAAAGCATTCACCATTCTTCCTTTTCCTCTTCTTGCAATCCTTAATAAGATGCCCAACTGAACCGCAGTAATGGCACTTCTCCTTGTTGTTCTTGCCCTTGTTGTTGTTCCCCTTGTTGCCTTGACTCTTGTTCTTGTTCTGATTGCCTTGACTTCCCTGACCACTTGGATTACCCTGATTTCCTTTTCCCTGGGAGTCAGTCTTCTTGACTTGAGTATCATTTTTCTTGACATCTCCCTGAAGTAACGCCATATCAACCAAGCTCTCAAACGTGGCCCCATGGGGAATATGTGACATAGCCAATCCCTGCAACGGCTCATTTAATCCTCTAGCAAAACGAAGAGCCTTCTTCTGAGGAGTATTCACCATATCCAAGCCAAAACGAGCTAACTGATTGAACTTGTTCACATATTCTTTGACAGACATATCTCCTTGCTTCAAATTTATGAACCTCTCCATTTGCAGATTCTCCTCAGCAGAAGATAGAAACTTAAGCATGAACCTTGCCCTGAAATCGGCCCAAGTCTCAACAGGCCTAGTACCATTGGTGACTTCCCACCAATAAGCGGCTTCATCCTTCATAAGCCAAACCGCCAACAAGATCTTCCTCTGATCGTCTAACCCAAAGATAGCAAATAAATCCTCGGTCTCTTTCAACCAATTTCTGGCCTCTACAAAAGTCTCAGTGCCTTGAAAGTTCTTGCCACCCATTGCTTTGAAATCTTTGCAAGTCTTTGCGAAGTCAACCTGAGGATGCTGAGGGGGAGGAGGAAGAGGAACCTCAGCGACAGGAGAGGGAGGAACATTAGCAACAGGAGGAGGAGGAATATTGACTACTGGAGGAGGAGGAGGAACATCTGCGGGGCCGGCTTCGGTCGCCCTAGGCTCCAAAAGTCTCCTATACCAGACGGGTACGTGTACTCCCTCCGGAATAGCAAAGTTATCGGCCATACTGAAAAAGAAAAAGACAGATTCAGAATGGAGAAAAACGAAGGGATTTTGCTAATGGCTTTTTGGGGAATAGCCTTTAAAATAAACTAGACTTTTCTTTGGAAAATACTTTATACTTGGTTTTGAAAATAGTTTTCCAAAAGTTTTCTAAAAACCTTTTTGTTCCTTCTCGTAAACCATATGCTCTGATACCAAATTGTAACACCCCACCTCCGCCAGGGTGACTCTTGCAAGCACTCTGACTTTGGAGGGGCGTTTGAATCAGGTAAACATGCATAATGATATATCAAGGCAGAACAAGAACATATGTAAACAGAGTAAATAACATAGATAAAACAGCGGAAGATTTCAAACCATTTCAAAATAAGTCTGGTACAACATAATGTCAATTTCCCAAATAAACAAGTCTAGATAAAACAACATCATCTGAAAACTGAAATACATAAGTGCTATCCCCAAAATAAAAGAGAACCATAGCTAGCTTCATGCCGAAAGCATACATGAGCTGAAATCCCACAAGCAAGCAATCCAAAATCCAAGCTAGGCTCCTGTATTCCCTCCCTGAGAACCTGGGGAGCGGGAAACGGAAGAAAAGAGGCGAAAGAAAACAGGTCAGTCAAAAAGACTGAGTAAGCCCTACTACAATCAATGTAAACTGATAAAGTTAACAGGTATGAGCAGCAGGGATGAACATAAGGATAGCAACATACTAGCATGATGATTAACTAACAAGGTAGATAAAGGTGTCATCGCATAATCAGGATTAAGGTTTTGCACCATAGGTGTACTAGCAAACTAACATGACTTGAATAAGCAAGTATTGATCCCTTGGCCCAAGCTTTGGCCCAATAACATGAAATGACCCTAATACAAGGTCCAAGAACATGAAGTGACCCTAACACGAGGTCCAACCCAAACGGTCTAGTCGATCGGCTCCCTAAGCCTAACTCGTCATGTGTTGGTGTCAATATGGCCCAAACATGATTGTAGTCGAACTGTGCCGGGTCCACCCTTCGGGTGTATCAAGCCCTAGGGTGTCAACCCCTGGACACCATAAACATGAGTGCACAGTCCCGATCTACTGGTACCCATGCATGTTTTCTCCGGCTACGGACTATGTGCACGACCAGAGTCCGCCCGGAACTACACCGGCGTACCACCCTGCCGTCGTTTATTGGTCGCTTACCTCCAGCCCAGTAATCGTGCCCTCACCCTAGCCTAGTCCCTAGGGTCATGATGATACGAACTAGGGATTACTGCTGGAGTGGACCCCCCATTGCTAGGATTTTTCTAGTGGGTTAAGTACGGTTTAACCCCTTTACTAATCATGGATTAACTTGGTTAAGTGTAACGATGAGTTCACGACTTAACCCCGATTAATCTACCAAGCCCAAATTGGTTAAGTATTAAATGGACCATGACTTAACCCTAATCATGAGGCATTAATTAATTAATGCGCCTTAACCTCTCACATTAGACTTTGTTGTGGTTACTAGTTAAGCCGGGCGGGTCCGGGTAGCTTTACACCACAACTTGGTCTAACCTCGGGTCCAAGGTACCACATGACCAACTTCTCACATTGGGTCCTATTGTTTGTAGCAACTAGTTAAGCCGGTCGGTTCCGGGTAGGTTTATGCTACAAACTCAACCCCACCTCGAGTTGGCCACACTTATATTTTCTAAGTGTCATGTCCATCGTGTTTCCAAAACACATTACAAGTTTTCAAGCAATTGGGTAGACCTAACTTAATAGGTAAATTCCCAATGGGTAGACCTAACTTAATAGGTAAATTCCCAAGCTTATGTTTTTATGTCTTTTAAGTTTACCCAACCCCAAACGCAATCCCATCGCTTACATATCGCAATAGCGCATAAAGGATAGAAAGAGGGAACTTGGCATAATCATGACATAAAAGTGTTGAAGCCACAAGTTCAACATGGTGGCATATGAAATATACATATGTTCATATACTTGCATTAGGCCTCAAAAAGCATGCATAACTTGCATATCATATGACAACTTGCATATCAAACTTGCATAGCATAACTTGCATATCATATGACAACTTGTATATCAAACTTGCATAGCATAACTTGCATATCATATGACAACTTGCATATCAAACTTGCATAACATAACTTGCATATCATATGACAACTTGCATATCAAACTTGCATAACATAACTTGCATATCATATGACAACTTGCATATCAAACTTGCATAACACATCATATTAAACTTGCATATCATACATTTAACTTTAAAGTTTAAGTATGAAAATAGAATAGGGCTTACAATGCTTATGCGGACTCAAATGAGTATAGCAAATGTAAGAAAACCCTTATGCAACCAATTAAACCCCAAAAATGCAAGCAAAATTGATCAAAACTCTCTCTTTATGATGCAAAGATAGAAACTTGACTTGAATGCAAGATAATGATGATCATACATGTCTAAAAACACTTGTATGCATGGAAAATCTCATAAGAATTTGTTTAGGAATTTTATGAAGAGAGTGGAGGCCATGAGAGGATTGATTTTGCCATAGTTTAGTTGCTAGAATGAATAATGATGATTTAGGGTAGGTTAGGGTCTTATTTATAGATTAGGCAAGTGTTTTAGGCCATAGGATTAAACCCTAGTTCCAATCTCAGCCCTCAAAACCGAATCTGGCCCCCAAGCTCAACACAAACTCAAAATGGTGCACCAGGCTGAACAGCCCGTCTGAGCCAAGTCGACAGCCAAGTCGACAGGGCTGTCGACTTGGTCTAACCAAGTCGACTCCCAAGTCGACAGGGCTGTCGACTTGGGGTGTTCTGGCGGGAATTCTCCCGCCTGGCCCAATAACCCCAAATTTTCAAATTCAGATTTGAATTTGAAACCTGTTTTTTACTTTGAAATTTTCTGAAAACTTCGTTGGGCCTTAATCGGGTCATACGGACTCCGATTTTCGAAAACTCAGACTCCATTTCGCGTATTTTTCCGAGACGAACGCAATGGCATAGCCCGTTTCCCTTGATTCAGATTTATAAATTAAATTCTGCCTCGATTTATGTTATAACAGGTTATTGAAAATACGGGTTGTTACACTTTTGTTAATAAGACTTAGGAGAATGGTATCCATTATTTTTTTCTCTTTCCTCTTTTTTCATGTTTTGTTTCAATATTTTATTAAAAGATATCATTTTCATCCTAAATCGGTTTTCTACAAACCATAGGTCCAAATTGGCTAGAAAATATCCGCGAAAGCAATGACGTAACCCGTTTCACCTAATTCTTCTCTTAAAAATTAATTATTTCTTAATTATCTCTTATGTCATGTTTTGAAATAATGGGGTGTTATAATATGGGATGAGGAATAAGGTCCCTCCGGTTTCGTTCAGACCTAGAACGAACTTGTAAATGGATGTGTGTCTAACATCGGATTTTATTCTGTGTTGATTGATCCCTATTAATTATATATCTGTTTGGTGGCGTAGAATTTATTCTCTTGCTTAACACCCTTCTCTGAGTCGTACGAGCTCAGAGGTTATATATCGATAGACATCAATCACATGGCGTGAATTGCTTGTGTGGCATGATGAGACGCAAAGGATCAAGGCTTTTGTTGAAAAGCAGAGTCTTGTGGTTGATGATCAAAGAACGACTTTAATATAGCACAGCTTTGTGTAGCGTTAATTCCTGAGCCTCACACCCAGGTATGGACCAGAAATGGGAGAAGGACTGCAAGGAGGGCAATACGTTTCTTTATAGCTAAGAGTGGTGTCATGGTATTCAGCCCAGACATTTTACTCATGTGGATGTTGCATATTACTTGATGGATAAAGAGGCGCCTCAAATATATCGGTTACTATGGAGCCGATGGATATTGAGTCATCTGGCTAATTTACGCCCCATAGGGCGGGGAAACGCAAGTTCAGGAGTTATGAATCCACCTTGCACATAGTGTGGACCGGCCCTGTAGTTGCCTAAGGGTCACTCGAGCTCTGATCCTGAGGCGTGGGCTAGAGGGTCTCGAATTCGTTAAGGACGATCCCTTGCCTTGGTTCATGATGGGAATCCAACTTCAATTATGGGACTTTGCGGTTTTAATTATAGAACTTGTATGGAGACGTGATACATGGTACCCATGCCATCTATAATTGATACATTTATATTTCAAGTTGATTTCTTCACTTATAGTAATAATAAAAGATTAAATTCCTCGTATCAAGCATTATTTAGCTATTATAAGGGAAAACTCTATCCTCTGGCTTGCGTTGCATTATGTGATGGGACTTAGTCTTATAATAGCTTCATTTTCTTTGATTAGCATTGTGTTGTTTGTTTTATGCACTGGTATTCTTGGGGGTAAACCCGTTCCGAACGACGTGGTCCCTTGATTTACCTAACCTTAAAATCAAGTTAATAACTGTTTAGTTCTCACACCAGTCACGTGACTGACCTGGAGTTTATTGTTTTAACCTAAACTCTGGGTACCCCGATTTTCCATATGGGCAGCTAGTAGTTTTGGTTTTGCAGATATTGTATTCGCAGGATTCTGGTTTACAGCTGGAGCTATATTCCAAACGCTCTGTATCTGTGTATTCCTTTCAGTTGTATTTTGTATTATTTTTTGCTGCATAATAATTTGTAAATCTCTGATATTTATCAAATGTATATTATTGGTTCATATTCTATATATTATTTTACTCTGATATAGATTGTTGTAATATCATTGAAATATTCTTTTGTTTGTGTTCTGATTTGTCGTGTTCTTAACTCAATCTGGGCTTTCCCGTAAGGGCGAGTTTGGTTCGTTTCAATAGAGGCACCCAGAGTTTAGGTTAAAACAATAAACTCCAGGTCAGTCATGTGACTGGTGTGAGAAAACAGTTATTAACTTGATTTTAAAGTTAGGTAAATCAAGGGACCTGTAACGAGTCGGATTTTGCCCGGCCTTAATCGATCGCAAAATCGACCAAAACCGTTCAAATCCCGCCTACGTTAACTTTGGGAATACAATACATCAGAACAACAACAGGAGACTTTTATAACATCAATAATAAATGTTACATCAGAGTACAGAATATCAGAGTATATTGACTAATAATACAGCGGAAGGTAAATTATAATACATTGCAGCGGAAATAAAATAACTATGGCAGCGGAAGACTTCCAATGTTCTGGACACAGCTTTAAGCTTCAATCCAGAATCCTGCTCGAAATAAGAACCTGTAGACAAACTGCTCGACTGCCCGTGTGGAAAGAGGGCACCCGAGTTTGCAAAAAGGTGGAAACAAACAACGGGTCAGTCGTGGGACTGGTGTGAGAATTCTTAACTAATAAATCACTATTAATAGGGAAAAATCCAAAGACCACGCCACTAATGCAGAACGGGTTTACTCTAATGGATTGTCGTGCATAACTTAAAGTAAATCGTAAAACAACGCAATGCTTTTTAGAAAAATGAAATCACCATAAGACTCAGGTCCCATCACACAATGCAACGCACACCAGAGGATAGAGTTTTACCTTATGGTGATTAAACATGCTTGATACGTTAAAAACGAATTTGATATTATTATTATTAGTGTGTATATGTTTTAGAAACAATTTCAATCATAATGTATCAATCCTAGGAAGCATAGGTACCATATGCTATGCCTCCGTACTAGTAATACAATCAAAAGCGAATGGGGCGTATTGGATTTTGGTTTCCATCATGAGTCAAGGCTAGGGAGGAGCTCCTACCAATTCGAGACACTCTAGCTAATGTCTCAGGATCCCCCACAGTGAACCCTTGGAAAGCTGCAGGGTCGGTCCACACATACAGCTTCGTGGATTGGCAATTCCTGAACACACGTTTTCCGGTCCTATAGGACCTATCCGAGGCGCCTCATTCCATCATCCACATAAGTAAAATGTCAGGGCTGGTAGGTCACTGACACCACTCTAGCTAGAAAGAAACGTATTGCTCTCCCTGCGTTCCCTTCTCCCGTTTTAGACTCCACCGGTGTGTGAGGCTCGCGAAGTCACGCTATACACAAAGCTATGCCTAAACAGACTATGCTTTGATCGTCCCACAAGGCCTGCTTTTCAACAAAGCCTTGATCATATGCATCTTAGCATGCCACATCATCACTCCATATCACACTACCAATCCTTTGCCGAAATATATGAACGGGTGGTAAGCAAGAGAATAAATTCTCCGCCACCAAACATCCATACATTCGACAGAAGATTAATAACAGGAATATAATGGAGTACGATATCAGACACACAATCCATTTATAAGCTTATGCTCTGGGTCTGAGCGAAAACCAAATCCGTACAAATCAACACTACGTCTGGGCAACTCCTACTATTACCTTATCATGGTAGTGAGCCATTCTAAGGCAACAATCATCATCGTCCATTCGATGTGGAGATTTGACGGTCTTCAATCGTCGTCTTTCAATCTTGGATTTTTAAACGTCGTTTAATTATTTGGAATGAGATAAACTCGGACTTTCCAAATAATCCTCGTATATATATATATATATTGAAAATCCTTCTTACACATTAATAATTATTTTTATTAACTATCCATTCCTATTTTAATTATTTAAAATAATTAAATTTTTATATAACGACGCCTTAAGTCCATGGGCGACTATGGCGCTGCATTCAACCAATTTTGATTTTTACATTTCTTAGAATCTAACTGTTGGATCTTAACGTAATATATATCATTGGAAAGATTTTTCCAAGACGGTCCTAACGGTTTTAGTTTCAAGAAAATCCGACGGTCGGATCTTCTTGTATAGTCATTTAAAAGTACGATTTCAAAACGCGAACTACCACGCCCTATTCGTTCAATTTTGATTATATATATAAATATATATAATCATTGAATCGTAATAACGTCGTTTGATTAAAACAACACTCCACACAATTACTGATACTTACTAAATTTCACTTCATTTGAAAATGAAGATAATATTACCGCATCCTAAATTCATTCTTTCCTTACATTGAAAATGTAAATTTTGATACACTCAAAATCTTTAAATTACATATAAAAATATAATTTCTAATGACAATGCAAATTCTACTCTTAATTCACATTGTGAAGACATGATTTGTAATTACAATGCAAACACTACATCTAATTCACATTGTAAAAATATAATTTTTAATTACAATGCAAACACTACTTCTAATTCTAATTCACATTGTAAAAATATAATTTTTAAATACAATGCAAACACTACTTCTAATTCACATTGTAAAAATATAATTTTTAAATACAATGCAAACACTACTTCTAATTCACATTGTAAAAATATAATTTTAAAATACAATGCAAACACTACTTCTAATTCACATTGTAAAAATATAATTTTTAATTACAATGCAAACACTACATCTAATTACATATGAAATAAATCAATTTTATTTCTAATGTTCATTCTCATTTCATGTTACATATATACATAAGAAAAATGCAATTTCGATCATACAATGAAATTGCATCCTTTAATTGCATAGAAAAATGTAGTTTTGTCATACGGTATACTTTCCTATAGACATTACAAATAAAAATGTAATATTTAACACTATGTAAATTCATGTTTTAATTACATATAAAAATGTAATTCTTATCCTACGGTGTAATTCCCTATATAATTTACATATGAAAATGTAAATTTTAACATACGATGAAATTTCCATGTTAATTACAAAGGAAAATGTAATTTTTAACATACGGCATTAATTCACTTTATAATTTACATATAAAAATGTAAATTTTAACATACGATGGAATTCTCATATTAATTACAAAGAAAAATGTAATTTTTAATATACGACATAAATTCACTTTATAATTTACATATAAAAATGTAAATTTTAACATAAAGTGGCATTCACATGTTAATTACAAAGAAAAATGTAATTTTTACAATACGGTGTATATTCCTATATAATTTACATATAAAAAATGTAAATTTTATCATACGATGAAATTCCCCTTTTAATTACAAAGAAAGATGTAATTTTTAACATTCAACATTGATTCACTTTATAATTTACCTATAAAAATGTAATTTTGACAAACGATGAAATTCTCCTTTTAATTACAAAGAAAAATGTAATTTTTAACATACGACATAAATTCACTTTATAATTTACATATAAAAATGTAATTTTCGTCATGCAATGTAAATTTACATTTTAATTACATAAAAAAATGTAATTTTCATCAAGCAATGTAAATTTACATTTTAATTACATAGAAAAATGTAATTTTCGTCATGCAATGTAAATTTACATTTTAATTACATAGAAAAATGTAATTTTCAACATACGGTGCAAATTTATATATAAATTACATATAAAAATGTAACTTTTGTTCATGCGGTGTAAATTCATTCTTAAACTACATAATAAAATGTTATTTAATTCATGCGATGCAGATTCATTCATAAATAACAAAATAAAATGTTATATAATTCATGCGATGTAAATTCATTCATAAATATCAAAATAAAATGTTATATAATTCACGCGATGTAAATTCATTCATAAATATCAAAATAAAATGTTATATAATTCATGCGATGTAAATTCATTTTACAACATAAAATTTCATTCTTTTACTTACAATGTAAAAGCATCAACTTTTTATTCACACTGCAAAGGTATCTACTTTTATATTTTCAATGTAAAAATATCAACTTTTTATGTTTTACAATGTAAAGACATCAACTTTTATATTTTGCAATGTAAAAATATTAACTTCTCTGTTTTACAACGTAAAAATATAATCTTTTCTATTTACAAATGTAAAAATATTACCTTTTCTACATTACAATGTAAAAATGTATTCTTTTTATTTTCAAAACAAAGATGTGATCTTTTTATTTACAATAAAAATATTGTCTTTTTTATTCTCAATATAAAAAGATCGTCTTTCTATTTACATCGTTAAATTTTCATCTTTTAATTTTCAATATAAAAAGATGATCTTTTTATCGTCAAATTTTCATCTTTTAATTTTCAATATAAAAAGATGATCTTTTTATTTTCATCGCCAAATTCTCAATATAAAATCCATTCTTTCTTTACAATGTAAAATTTTCTCTTTAATTACAATGTAAAATCCATTCTTTTTATTACAAAAATAAAATAAAAAATAATGTAAATCTTCCTACGGTGAAATTCATATATATTAATATTAAAAATAATGTCAACTAATCCTACGGTTAAATTTCTTTTTAAAATTGACATTAAAAATGTTAATGACATCCTATGGTTAAATTTACTATTTAATTTACATAAAAAATAATGTAAATTTATACATGCGGTGAAAATACTTTATTTACATAATAAAAGGTAAATTTCATGTCATCGCAAATTCTGATTTTAATTTTACATCCTACGGTTGAATTTCTATCATATTAACATTAAAAATGTTAATTTACATCCTACGGTTGAATTTCTATCATATTAACATTAAAAATGTTAATTTACATCCTACGGTTGAATTTCTATCATATTAACATTAAAAATGTTAATTTACATCTTACGGTTGAATTTCTATCATATTAACATTAAAAATGTTAATTTACACATACGATGTAATTACTTATTATTACACTAAGAATAATGTTAACTTTCTCATACGATATAAATTTATTATTTTAATTTTACATAATAAAATGTAAATTCCACCACAAGTCGCATTCTTATTTTATTTGCATCAAATAAGATGTAAATTTTCATCACATAACATAACAACAACATCCCAAACATACAACAAGTCCAAATCTAACAACTAGCATCAAGGTAATTTCTAGGTGATGTTATAACTTGGCATATGTAAAATCAACACGGCATGATTAAACACATAATTAATTTTAATTAATTATTAATTCAGATTTAAACCTCAAAATTTCAGATCTAATCTCATGCAAATCAGATTCAACATCATACGGAGTGAACAGTTCAAATCCATGTTCTAAACATCACGTCTTATTAGATCTACTTATTAATAATCATAGAAATAATGATTAAATAAATCAAATTAAAAATAAATTCTCACCGTGGTCTGGTCTGAGAAGATGATACAGGTTCGATCTGATTCAGTGTTCGTATTCAAATAGATTTCAGATCTGGAACGATTCAAATACAAATACATATGAAAAATCAAAATTCAGCTTTTAACAACTGACACAGCGACATTTAAAAGCGTCGCAAAATCTGAAATAAATATTACCTAAAGTTCAAAACTTTGAATCGAGATAACTCGAGCTACGATCGACGGTTTTACGAACGGTTTGCGGGAGATTGACCGCCTTGGAGAGAGCTATAGGCGCCAGGAATCCGTGGAGGTGCGCACGCTTCAAGTGGGCCCGGTTGACCATGAACGGCGGTGGGTTTAAGGTGTCGGGGTGGCGATTTCAGGCAACGAGGAGGGTTGGGTTCGGTATGTATTTGAAGAGCTCGGAAATCTCTTCGAAACGCGACAAACGGCGAAGGTTTTCGTTGAGAAACGAAGGAGAAATTGGAGTTTGAAATTTTGAGGAATGGTGGGTTTTGTGCGGCTGAAATGAGGAGGAAGAAGACGGAGTACTGTAGCAATGCGAATTTATAATATAATATTAGGTTTAACTAATGATTATTTAATCCGTAATTACCCAATAAAGGTCCGATTTGGCCCGAACTCAGAATTAGGCATGCTTACTGTCGTTCTTAGGGTTTTGATGTCTTCTGAGCGCAATGAGCTATGTCTCGGGCCCCAATTCTGATGTATGTAGCGTTTTTTATTTAAAATCCTATTAAAAATTAATTAGTTAAATATTGACCGTACATGAAAATTCACCGAGGCCACAAATTAACTTCAAAAATTCCCGAAAAATATATTTAACTATGTTTTGACGCTGCGGACCTAGAAAAATTAATTTCGTTCAATTCTGAGCTCGTATGAATTTTTAATGAATTTTTAAAGTCAAAAATTATCCGTTTACACTGAAAAATAAATTATAATTATATATTAATTCTAAAAATTACCAAAAAATCATTTTTAGCTTTGTTTTGACGATACAAACCCAACAAAATTATTTTCGTTGAATTCTGAGACTGTTTGAAAAATGGCTATTTTTAAGGCGTTTAAATTTAACTTAAATAGTCAAAACACATTTTCTTTTCCCACGCTCACATATTAATTCAAAAAATTCTAAAAATTTAAACCTAGCAATAAAATGACGTTCCAGATCCAACAAAAGTGGTTTCGTCGAAAACGAAGGTCGTTCGCAAAATGACTATTTTTAAGGCCAATATATTTAATACTAAAAATACATTTTTAAACAAATAATTTTCGAAACTCGAAATATATAAGTGTTTACTGTTTTTCAATGTAGAAACATCATTCTGAACTCAATGGAAGTGGTTTCGAGTCCAAGTTCCTTCATATGCAAAAAGTGGCATTTTTGACCTTTATAAATTTCATAGGGACCTTTCTAGATTTTAATTTTGACATAACTTTTGATTCCCGTTATGAAATTTCGATTTTTCGGATTCGTTGGAAAGATATTTTTAAATAGATTCTAATATTTTTGGTTTCACTAAAATCCGTTAAATTTTGCATCCTGCACGGTCAGTCAAATTTCATGTTTGACTTTTCATACTACCGCGCTATTTCTAACTCTTTTTATAATTAAAATTAAATTATTCATTCTAACTTCGATTTGAATCAAATTTGTGATCATTATTATTTTAAATAGATTATTTTAAATATCAAAACTCATTAAAATCACTTAAAATGAATTTTAAATTTACCCCAAAAATTCAGGGTTGTTACAGGACCACGCCATATAACACGGAACAGGTTTTCCCCCAAGAATACCTGTGCATAAGACAAACAGCGCAATGCTAATCAAAGAAAATGAAGCTATTATAAGGGAAAAATCTATACTTCAGCTTGCATTGCATTGTGTGATGGGACCTGAGTCTTATAACAGCTTCATTTTCTTTTATTAGCATTGCGCTGTTTGTTTTATGCACTGCTATTCTTGGGGTTAAAACCATTCCATGTTATACGGCGTGGTCACTTGATTTACCTAACTTTAAAATCAAGTTAATAACTATTTTAGTTCTCACACCAGTCACATGACTGGCCTGGAGTTTATTGTTTTAACCTAAACTCTGGGTGCCCCTATTTTCCACACGGACAGCTAGTAGTTTTGGTTTTCCAGATATTATATTCATAGGATTCTGGTTTACAGCTGGAGCTATATTCAGAATGCTTTGTATCCACGTATTTCTTTCATTAGTGTTCTGTATTATTTTCCGCGGCATAATAATTTGTAAATCTCGAATATTTATCAAATGTATATTATTGGTTCATACTCTGTATATTCTTGCACTCTGATGTAAATTGCTGTAATAGCAATGAAATGTTCTTCTGTTGGTGTTCTTATTTGTCGTGTTGTCAACTCAATCCGGGCTCTCCATAAGGGCGAGTTTGGGTCGTTTCAATACGCCAATCGTGCGCGGGCGTGTTGAGACAAGTCCCACACTGGGAAATTTATAAAATAAATTCTATATAAAATATTATGAGTTCACCCTTCACATTGCCAATGGGTTTTTTGATAATTCGGGATTCTCTAACATAGTATCAAACCAAGGTTTAATTCTTGTGCATAAGCTACACTCGTCTATGTCACCCCTAAGATCCATGTGTGAGGTTTAAGATATGCCACACGTGCAGGGCATGCTGAAATAAATCCCACATCGGGAAATATATAAATTAAATCATGTATAACTACTAGGAGTCCACCTTCACATTGCTAATTGGTTTTGTGATAATTTGGTGTTCTTTAGCATGGTATCGGAGCAGGTTTAATTCGTGTTCACTTAACTACCACACTTGTCCACGTCACCCAATAAGATCCACATGTTAGGCTTAGGATACGCCATACATGTGGCGGGCATGTTGAGACAAGTCCCACATCAGGGAATTTGTAATAAATCCTGTATAAACATTAAGGGTTGACCCTTCGCATTGCCAATTGGTTTTGTGATAACTTAGGATTCTCTAACATGGTATCAGAGCATGGTTTGATTCATGTGCAAAAGCCACACTTAGCCATGTTACCCCTAAGTTTCACGTGTGAGGTTCAGGATATGCCACATGTGCGGGTTGTGTTGAAACAAGTCCACAATCGAGGAATATATAAAATTAAACCAATATAACTAATAAGAGTCCACTCTTCACATTGCCAATTGGTTTTGTGATAATTTTAGGTTCTCTAACAAGTTATGTCACCTATATTGGTTGTTTATATAGAAGTTTGTGCCCATTGTTTCTATAAAATATGATATTTCTTTACAAACTATATTTATAATTTTTGTTCATGAGTTAATTGCATAGTTGCAACTTTTCTTCCCAATAGAAACATTTTCGATTTTATCTTTTACCTCTTCCTCTTAATATCAGGAAACTCATAAGTAAATTAATATATGTTAATTATAGTCGGTATAACATTGTAGCTTGATTTAATTCGGTGTACCTTCCTTTTTATTTCATCCTTTATTGTGTGAGACGGACATCATAACTAATGTTTCTCCAATTTAAACGCTTTTGGCCAACTAGTCCACGTTTCACATTTTTGTTTTCAATTTAAGGACATCACTTAGCCTTTTCCATTCCATTTTCAAATTCGCATTTCATACTTCATACAGTAAGAACATACAATTGGTGGTCCTTATAAAGAA
The DNA here is from genome assembly GCA_030737875.1 of Allium sativum. NCBI lineage: Eukaryota > Viridiplantae > Streptophyta > Magnoliopsida > Asparagales > Amaryllidaceae > Allium > Allium sativum. Next base: position 587,789,332 of record CM060920.1, read on the forward strand.
TGTGCTCAGTCAAAGATCTAAGCCATACTCTACCATTATCATACATTTAAGTTTTAAATTTTTTAAGTTAAATAAATTTGTATGGTACACTAACATACTTAATTTATTTTACACAAAATTCTGGTGCAAAGAATGAAATATATATTTATTAAAACTTAACTGAACATTAATTTGGTTAGCTAATCTTGGAGCAATAGCTAATGCAATTATTAACCTTTGTACCACAATAGTTGCTAAAGATCAATATTATAGTCATTTACCTACTACACACAAAATATTTTTTTGTTTATAAACCTAATGAAAAATAAATTATAATCAATAACATACTAAAAGAAATTCAAAGTGATAAATAAATAAAAGGAAAATTAGTACAAAATCTTAGTTTGACATGAGTATTAATCAACTAGCCGAATCATAAGAATAATTTAGATGACAAATAACAATGACTATGTTATGTCCTGTATTTTTAGCGATTTAATAATAAATTCATTTAATTGTTCGAATATTTATTTGGTGATTTAAATTGACTTAAATTAAATAATCTTGGATATATAATTAATATAAATAGTGGAATAATATATTTATTTCCGAGGCAGTCGGAAATAGTCAAATTTGCAATATTTTGTAAATTGGATAATTTAATAGATTTAATTCAGCTTTGAATTGAATTATTTTAAAGAATTATTATTTTAAACGATGTTTGAATGCATTAATTACAATACAATTTAAATCGAGCTTGTAACATCGCGATACTTCGTAATGTTGAGTTTTGAACTTCAAACGATTATACAAGATTCGTTATAAATCTGATTTCTTTGAAACAAGAAACGTTCGAATCTAATTAACTATACTTTCTAATGGAAGTGAAAAATTGAGGTTTCGTCTTATAGATTGTGGGTTATGTCCAAATTAAATTTTCAAACAGTTGCTACTGAATCGTTTATAAATCATAACGATTTATTCAATATAATAAAATATTAATTTTTTATTTTTACGAGATTTTTAATGACGTATTGTTAATTTTATATGTAAAAATTTTCCAGAATTTTAATTTGAAAAATAAGCAACTTTTCATTTAACGTATTTTGCACCCTAAATCAGCATTTTTTGGATTTCACAGAATAATCTATCTTGTTTATTTTATTATAATTTTGGGATCGTGACACATTGCTCGTCATAATAATATTTCTATTTTTGTTGATAGCAATCCATAAATGGAATTTTTTCGCAACAAGTACTTTGAATAATATATATATATATATATATATATATTATATATAATGTTGCTTCATTTTTCAAAACACGTCCCTCATTCAAAAGGATCAATTTTTTTTTTTTGAAAATTGGTATGCTTTTATTAACTAGTAAAAATAGTACAAAAGACAGGTTAGCATAGTAAACGTTACAAACTAAAATCTAAAGTGTAAAAAAACAAGAAATAGAAGAAAAATAAATCTAACTAACATATGTTCGGCCCATGATGAGGCCTCCGTCCCACTGCGTGCATCTCGCTGCACCATAATTGTGCATTCAAACTTGCACGTAGCAGCTCCATCTCACTGAGCTTAACTTCCTCATTTCAAAATAATTTTCTCTCCACATTTATCTATTATTCACCGTGGACACATCTTTCTATTGCTTCTTAAAACATTGGTGAGTGCATGTGATAACCATAACAACCATCTATTTCCATTCAAAATTTTGCTACTTCAAGACATCGAATGCATGCCTCATAGCAGCAGATCTAGAAATGCCAAAAGATAGTAGTACGATTTAACTTTAAGCTATGAACTCCAAAATGTGGTAGTTTTGCAAGAAAAGCCCAAAAAAGCACTATAAATCCATTTGATCTTTCACCATTGTATGCAGTAATCACCAATTCCAATATTTTGTTAAAGAAAGCTTGATAAAAACCGAATCTGGATGTAACTTCCACTAGCACAAGAAAAAAATGGCAAATAAACCTTTCCAGTAACTCACCATAACAAATCTCCTTTTCATGCCTAACCTACTCCTCATCAATCTCCAATTCATGATCATATACTTAACAAAGAAGTACATAATATCTAAACCATTTTGCCAAAACCAATGATCTTCAGACCAGAATTACCAGCCATTACATGATCCAGTAGCACCCCATGAATATATGTAAAATGCACCTAAATTCATTAAGAACTTATCCCTTTTGAGACCCTTCACAAGTTGTGAATTTATACCAGAATCAACAATTTGAGCAGAAGTTTTCATATAAGCATGTACCACCAGAAATCGAAGTGCTAATTATTAATAACATAAACTCGAAAATTGAGGAACTTGTAAAAACTGTACATTATTATACTGAAACCCATGAACAGTGTGCGATGAAATTCATGAATAAACCATGTAACCCAACACTGCTCCACCAACTTTAAACAGCTACTTGAAAGATGATAATAAGATCGTATTGCTTCATCAACAGAGAAGATATTTGAAGAAGAGAATCATATCGAAAGTTGACCAATCGAACAAATATTCCAGTTCCAAATTCTTTATAAATCATTATACATTTAAATCCAAATGGCGAACTGACCTCATATATAGCAGATCGAAATTACAATCTAAAACCGCAGTCAAAATATCCACCCAAAACAAACAGTTTAATCTTACCCAAAAACCAATGCAGATGTCGATTTACTCAACCAAGACGAGAGATCGGTTAGAGAGATTTGGAACTGAAACTATTTCAGTTGCGCCAGCCATGCCGAAACCCAAACCCACAAAGGCTTGATCTTCCAAAATCGAGTAGATCAGATCTGACGGGACTGAGAAGTTTAATTGTTTAATCTTAGCGACGGAGATCGATTTAAACCAGCATAGAAGCGGATCTTAGATCTGGCGTTTCCTGTGAAAATAAAGTTGATACAATTGAGATAATTGGCTTATCAACGGAAGAGGAATTCGTTGAAAGTTAACAATAGATCGCCTGCGATCTATAATCTTTGGAGAAAATCAATAAAAATGACAGATGAAAGATATGATTAAGGGGATGCTCACGCATAGAGAAAACAAACGAAGAGAACTTCACCAGTCACCATTAACAACTGTCTCCTTCTATAGAAAATCAATAAATTGAGGATCACACACACACACATATAACATAAATTGTTTCCTTCTCAGCAAAGTGTCGTTCTACTTTCCTGTATCCTAACTATTTTTAGCAAACCTACCCAAGAATTTAATTTACGCATCCCTACCCTGTCTGCTTCAACTTTATGTGTCTAGGCTAATCAATCTACAAAGCTTAATGGCGAAGGAAGTATGTTGGTCTACCGATGTCAACAGCTACCCTAAATTTGCTATGACATAACAATGTTCTTATCTTTATTTTACGTGTTCTATATAATCCCGTGAAGCCTTTCATCTTCTTCGTTTTGAAGAATATCATAGCCGAAGTTATGGCTTTAGGCCACCATGTTTTCAGCGATATAAATAAAAAATAAAGTGGGACGTCAGGGGTATAGCTTGATGCATGCCGTAGGGGGAGGTTTCAAGTTTACAAGTGTTTGGGATGGAAGTGACAAACATTTGGGTAATGTAGTTGTGCGTGTGTCATGGCTACTAGGTGTGTGCTTTGCAGGTTCGCTGGAGTACGTGAAGAGTTGATAGGAGTTCGAGTTTATGGTTAGGGTGGTGAACTTGTTGAGCGAGTGAAGGAGAGAACAAGGGTTTTACTATTTGAATTTCATGAGAGAATATGGGAGTCGGCCTCGAGAACGGAAATGGATAGGTGACTTCAAGCTCAACGTTGATGGTACGGGATGAAGGAGGTTTGGAGGTGGAGAAGTTTGGTCTTGGTTTCGTGTAAAATAATGGTGGATTGCAATCGCAAACGTGTTGCGTGTTTAATGGAGTAGCAACTCCTAGAAGTTCGACACGGGGAGCACGAACGTTACGAGCTATACAAGATGATGATCAGGTGATGGAAATTTCAGCATCGAGTTTGATGTTGGCAACCGTTTCTTTTTCGTTGAGAAATGAGAGAGGGAGGTGGGAGTAAAGGTTGAAAATGGCATGGGAGTATGTACATAGGTTCACGAGTTTTAATATAAATTGGAGAGGAAGCAGTGTTCTAATTTACGAGTACGTATGCATTTTTGGGCTGATAGTAGAAGTAAAGCCCATATATATATATATATATATACGTATATATATAAGGAGTACGCAAGAAATGGAGCGGTAATTACTAAATCGAGGAAGCTGGGATTTAATTGAGGAAGAAAGGGTAATGGGTAACCTGATTGAACTGGGCATATAAATATGGGTGAAGCCCAAAATTCTAATTTAAATTAACTTTAAATTTATTTAAATAATGTATTAAATGTTAATTCTTATAAGTTATCCGATCGTTATCAGAATTGCGCAAACTTGGCACCTCTAGAATCGTATGATCGCCGGCTACACATTGGAATTAGTCTGGAGCCATTTGGAAGTTATTATAATTTTAGACGGAATAAAACGCCTGTTTAAATCAAGCAACACAAATAGTTATTCAACGATTAATGACCAAGGTGAGTAAACTCACTAACTCTGTCTAGTTTTATAATTTTATAAACGTTATTTGATATTGATAATTAATGATTGAATGATGTGTGATGATTGTTTGGATGAATTTCTTATTAATTTGTTGAAATAATATATATATATATATCGTTGATTGAATACAATTCTATTTAATTTAATATCTCAAATTGACATGAAAATAGTGTTATTTATGTTGATTAACATCTGTGGATACATGGAAATAGGTTTGAGGGATCCAACTGGATTCCTCAACAATTATATTGTTGTTTTTCATATATTGCATTATATGATATGACAAATAATCTATGTTTGATTATTGTCTTATTGGGATGTTTGAATAACATTGAACCTAAAATAATTTCCATTTAAATATAGTAAAAATATAATGGAAAAGAATTTGAGTTTAAAAAGGAAAATCGGTTCTTTTTAATAGGAATTCAATTTCGATTTGGCTAGGATATAACCTTTTTAATTATATAAAAAAGTAGTTTGATTTATAAATGATGTTTATAAATTTAATGGAATAATTATTAATAATAATAATTTAAATATAAATTAAATAATAATTTTTAAAATAGGAAAATCGGTTAAAATGGGGACGATGAAATTTATTTCGATGTTCAAGTTATGAGTTTATTAAATAAACCCATAAGCATTTATAATGAGAATTCGACTATGTCGAATGCTAAAAAAATAATTTATTTTTAGAAATTATATATTATATAATTTAGAATTTGATGAGATGGTTAATATTTAGTTTGAAACGAATAATTTATAATTGAATATGTAATTGAATTTTAGTTGTAGACTTTGAATATAATCCACCAGGAGTTGACTTGTAAATGGATTTTATGAAATGAAATATGAAGTATGAATTTATAAACCTATCAAAAGGTACATTATGACCCCAAGTCTCATTAACTGGGAAATGACAAAAACCGTGTAGGCAACAGGGCTAAGTGAGTCGCTCCCAATTGGGCTATATTGTCACTATCTAGAGAAAAATATTTTTTGTTATTCTTTCGCTTCTGTATCTCCCGAGAATGGTTATGTTGGCATATTAGCCATAAGGAGACAATATATTTGGAACATCCAAGCGAAATGAATGGACTGTAATGTACGGTAGAGTTGCAAGATATTCTTTTTGAACTCTAGTGTATCCCCTCTAGAATACACTGATAGGATGGTGGTTCCATACCTAGTCATAGTTGGAAATCCATTCTCCAATAAGAGCTCGTGGTTTCGATTTTATACTATGTATGTAGAGCGTGTGATGCAAGCATTCTGCTAGATTTCTATTTGCTTGTATAAACACTATTGTAATATCATAATAATATTGTATTAAAAGAATGTTTTAGGTTATCGTACGGTAAAAAGCATCTGTCTTTACGTGTGGATCGGTCTTACGATTATCATTTGTTCTAAAAAGATTTTTAAAAGTTAAACCAAGTGATTAGAGTTTACTTACACTAGTCCAATAACTGACCTAGATTTTGTTTTGTTTTGTTTTACCCTAAACTCTTGGGTGCGCAAATTTGTATGGGCAGTCAAGTAGTCGGGATTTTACAGATATACTTGGAAGAGATTGGAGCAAGAGGCTTCAACATTAGATATATATAGAGTTTATTTCCGTTGTGACATAATGAGTTATACTCTAAAATGGTATGCATATATAGTTATAAGTTTGTATTCCAAAAGTTATGTTATATAATATATTTTATTTGTTCCGTTGTGGGATTCGTTTTACTCTGATTACGTTCTGTTATGTTCTTCTCCTTCTTTTATTCTAACTTTTTTCTTTTTATTTCTCATCCTCTAATTTCTTTCTATTAATGACCTGGTATTTCCAATGCTTGAATAGTAGACATCGTGTTATATGTCGACTTTTGGGGTCGAAAATCCTTGGGTCGTTACAGTGGTATCAGAGCTGAAGGTTAAGTGATTACCCGGGCCCTGTGATGTAACTCAATAGATATGGGGTTAGTAATACCCTAGATTGAGCTTGAAAGTATACATACGAGAGAGCATATTTGTAGATTGGATAAAAATGGTTTTATATTATGAAGATTTATTGATTAAGTGGATTATGAATGCTGGTAGATGGTGGGGCATTACAAGGACGATGGGGTTTTCTAAACACTTGAATACGATGATGCGACACGATATATTTTTGAAAGATGAGGAAATGAAATAATTTTATCCAAAATACATTTTGATATGAAGAAATATATATATCTTGGAATATTATAGTATATTTGTAACGGCCCGCAAATCCGTACTATTAGAGTTGACTAATAACACAACACGTCCAACCCAAATTGCACAGAAATACGAATCATTATTAGAAAGAAGTTAGAGGATGAGAAATAGAAAGAAAGAAATGTTAGAATCAAAGAAAACAGATCTCACAGTGGAACGACTAAAATATATTATATAATATAACTTTTTGAAATACAAATCAGTAACTTTATATACATACCATTATCAGAGCACAACAGTTATTCCTGGAACAGTTATAAACACCTGTTTCCAGAAATAACATAGTACACAACGGAAGTATGATATTATATAGCTAACTGGTGAAGCCTCCTGCTTCCATCTCTTCCAAGTGAATCTGTAAAATCCTGACTACTGGACTGCCCGTACAAATTTTGGGCACCCAAGAGTTTAGGGAAAACAAAAACAAAATATACTCTGGGTCAGTCATAGGACTGGTGCGTGTAAACTCCAACCATTTGTTTAACTTTCAAAATCCTTTCGAAAGGAAAGATAATAGTAAGACCAGCCCACACATAAACATGGACGGTTTTTACCTTACTATAACCCAAAACACTTTGATACGAAAATCCAGTGATATTATAATAGTGTCTAAATCAAATAAATAATCAAATAGCAGAACGCTTGCATCTCACGCTCTGTATATAATATAAAATCAAAAACCGCAGGGCGCTTAATGGAGATTGGATTCCGACTATGACAAGGTATGAAACCACCTTTCGATGGTGTATCTCTAGAGAGAAATACACTAGGTTCAACAAGAACATCTTGCAACCCGGCCCACACATGACCGACCACTCATTTCGCTTGAGTGTATCGAATGTATATCACCAACGGTTGGGATCAGCAACCGTTTCCCGAGTGGGACAACATCGAATAGAATAAGAAATTAAATGGATATCTCTAGATAGGAGATTATACATTCTAATGGGAGCGACCCACATAGCCATGCTGCCTGCCCGATTTTTGTCATTTCCCGGTTGTTGAGACCTGAGGCTACGATTTCTTATCATTCATTGATAGCACGACCACTTTGAATGCCACATTGTCAGATCCGTTATTCACTCATTGATTTGCACAAATACATTCTGGATATTATGCTAAGGGAATAAATCCGTTGCCACCATATATATTTATACATACCAATATATTCTATCATTGGAAATACTCTGTCGGACATTCGTCCATTTACGTTTGTTCTGGGACTGAACGAAACCGAAGGCACAATTTCTATTAATAGAAAAAGCCCTTGCACTTCACTCCATCTTCGATTATCTTCATATAGTCTGATTCGCAACGCTACTGCCAATACAAAGTGGTTCTCGGATAATAATCCAACCGGTCTCTCCATATTGACAACGATATTGGTAAATACTTCGATAGTCGGTTATTTAACTATCGAAGAAAAACAAACATCCATTCATCCATCAATCACTGGGCCTATTAATTAATATTTCATTAATTAATTTACTTCCTCATTTCCCTATCAATATTCGTTAACCAAATATTTTTAGTGATCTTGTTGGACTCTTACGCTATTTGGAAAAAACATTTCCCTATATCACCTCCTTTTATTTTCTACACTTAGAAAATATATTCTATTTTAAATTGAAAACAATTCCAATCACTTATCTCTTTCCCGACTACTTTAATTGTACTCAGGAAATATTTACTTTTATATTTCCAAAATTCCATCACTTGGGTTAAAACAAATGCTGTGTAAAACATCGTTACAACAACCCAAAATATTTTATTCAACTAACTATTATTCAAACACTTCTCTTCGAGACTGGGTCTTGCTATTTATCAATAAAAATGAAATCAATCAAGTTGGGGTAAAATTACCTCTCAGACCTTGCCTGAAAACATCATTAACTTCAAAATAGAAAAAACCACTTACCTCGAATAATCCACATTATAAAAACCAATTTTTCATTTTTAAACGTATATATGTTTCTCTTTCTATTACCAGCCTATCAATTTCCTTTTTGTTTATAATATTCTATTTTTAAATTCGTTTCCTTATCAAATTCTATATATCGATACATTTATTTCTAACTATCAAATTTTTCTTAAAAATATTCAAACTCCTTAAATTTTTGGAAAAATTCGCCATAACCTCCCTTGTACCGGGAGCATCGGGATATTTCAAATAGCCTCCCATGGCCCTCATCAATCCAAAAGAAAAAAAAACAAGCGGCTTGCCGATACGGCGCATAAAATCTCATATATAAATTTAAACATATACCTTTTTGTCGGGCACATAAATTAAAATCTTCATATACTTCATCCCATACCTGTCTAACACATGCTAACCTGTTTTCAATTCAATTCAACTCAATCCAATCGTTTGAATTCAGTTTTGCTCACTTATTCTTTAATTAGCTATTTTGCCTATTTCACTTCTTTGTTTGAACATAACATGTTCAAACAAAATATTTAACTTGCTCATAACCAAATTGAATTTCAATTTCAATTCTAGTTTCCTTTTCGATTTCGAATATAAATTTTCAAATTGAATTTACTTATTCAAAGCCCAATATCAATTCAAAATCTCATTAACTAATTACTATTCAAATTAGTTAATTCAATTCAATAATCAAAAATCTGATTTCTGTTTCAAAAATCAATTCATTCCTCCACCTGAGTTCACATATAATCTACAACTCAAATCTGAAATTTTCTAAATAGAAATTCGGATTTTATTCGCTTAAAATCCTTTTATAAAATTAAATAAACTGTTCTGGTTTTTAAATGGTTATGGCGCAGTTTTTCTGAAAATTTGATTTTGATATAACTCAAAATCTATTCGACGAAATACGGATTTTTCTCCTCCATTAGAAAACTATTATCAAATCGGTCATGACGTTTCTTGTTTCGAAGAATTCTGACTTCAATCGAGTTCTATATACTCAATTGAAGGTAAAATCGCCAATTTTCGAACTGCCGCGCTGCGGCGAGCTCGTTTTAATTATATATATAGAATTTTAAACTTTGTTTAAATAAATTCAACTCTATTCTGATATATTTTAATATATATAACAAACCAATTTTCCCGTTTCAGCATAATATTTTCGATTATCTATAATTGTCGATTTTTTTCTAACTCAGAAATAATTTTATTTATACTTCGATCTTCTATATTCAAATTCCATTTCAATTCTATTTAAATTTCCTATATTCAAATCCCATTTGAATTTTATATATTCAAATCCCTTTTGAATTTTCTATATTAAAATTCTATTTTCAATTCATATTCGAATTTAAATATTCAAATTATTTCTTGATAATTAATTCACTATATTTATAAACACCATTTTATAAAATTTTCCTTGTTTTATATTTAAACAAGTCTATTTCGAAATCTATTTAAAACCAAAGTCTCCTCTTGGATTTTTCTATCTATATTAACTTATAACACCCAATTTATTTTCATCTTTAACTTCTATTTAAATAAATTCGAATTAGTCGAATTCAAATCATAAATCCTTACAGACTTATTTTAGTCCAATTTATATTCTGAACATCAGAATAAAACCCATTGTTTATTTCTTTAAAACAATTTCCCCACTTCTACTTTTAAATTCACATTTGAATTTAAATATTCAAATTATCCGATGATAATTTTTCCCACTACATTTATATACCTCATTTACAAGTTCAATTAAATCCCCCTGCATTTTCCAATTTACAAACATCGTTTGTAAATTTCAATACTTCCATCTCCTATATATATTTATAACATTGATTATAAATTTCAGTATTTGTTTTATCTATTCAAAAAAAGTCAATATTTTTAATCCATTCGAATTTCAAATTCTATTATTAGAAAAATAGAATTTTCCGTTTAAAATCTCAAAATCACTTTTACAATATTTTTATAGATCAACATTGAGGCCCAGTGATAATTAAACAATCAAACCACTCAATTTTCAATCAACAAATCATATATGATAATATATGTGAAAAAAAAACAAATGATAATATTTTTGAGGAATCCAGTTGGATCCCTCCAACCTGTTTTCCTACATCCACAAACGTTAGTCAACAGAAATAATACCCATCCTGCTTCGTGGCAAGATATCGCGGTATGAAGGTCATCCACTATCATAGCGTGGGGCGTATAGGGTAATCATCCGCTAATGGTACCACGGGCATCCGCTAATGAGACTGTAGGAATCCAACCACCAAACCAATATATATATATATATATATATATATAACAGTCACCCTAAATAACTAATATATTTAAAACAACCAGAAAGCATTCAAAAAAGCAACTAACAATTATTTTTAACGAATAAAAATAATTCTAAATAAAAGGTGAGTGAGATTTACTCACTGTGATTTTTATTTTGTGATACGTTCGAATTTAAATCGATTGTTCGGACTGACTGAAAATCCAGCTGATTTTGAGAGATTCTAAATCCATTCCAAAGTTCCATCTACGAACTCAACTCGACTAGCCTCCTGATTAAGCCTTGTATAATAGGATAATAAATTTTTAATTATTTGATTATACTATAGTTAAATAATTAAATAGCTAATTTTAATTTATTTCAAACACCTTACTAAATAAATTTAGAATTCAACTTTCAGTCACTATATTTAACAACCAACCGGTAGATAACAAAACATATGAATTAATCTACCCACAAGCTTTCTAAATTTATCATTTATATCCCGTGTAAGGTTATACATAATTTTTATAACCACTTAAATAAAAAAAATCATAATTACATTATTATCTATTTAAACTTAAAATTAATTACCTTGTAAATCAAATCCTTCATCATTTTTTTTACTGCTGCGCTTGTTGCTTCCTCGTAGTCCATCTCCACTTCTCAACATTGCCAGTATTTGACTAGCTTCACCATCGAAGAAACTGCCGACAATCTCCTTCCAGATGCTCCTCTCAACAACACTCCATCTGACAACCCCACTGTACCAAACCTGAACCCGATAATTGTGAACCCAAATTTTGACTTCCGATCATCTCAGCTTATCCTGACATCCTCCACACTTGAGCGTAAGGGCCTCCCCTCAAGACCAAAATCAAAGAGCCCGTTACCTCGTACACACTACCTTGAATTCCCCCATCACCACATCAGTATCGCGCCTCCCCAAAGACACTGGAACCACCACTTTTCCAGTCGACCTCACGTTGTCGCATCCACACCACAACGCCCTTCACAGAATCCATCGAACTCCACGGTTTCCCCTTAATCAAACTGCGAGCCTACATGAACTTCTCACGCTCACCTTGATATCGATTTGGAGACCTTGTGGGTCTCGATTTCATTTGGGTTTCTACTAATTGAATTGAGAGGGAGCGGCTACTAATTTTTTTTCTTTTCTCCCTTGGTTTTGATTTAGACGGAAATGATTTGGAAGGGAGAGAAGGTAATTTCGATTTCATGAAGAGGGATTTTCTGATACGGTTTAAAATGGAGAAAAGAAAAACTCGGCCATTTCAATTATATATTCCTGAAGCTTGTTTTCATTTTCCTGAAGAATGAATTAAAGAGATCGAGCTAAAGAAGAGGATGTCCGATATATAGAGGGAGAAGACTTGAGCATTAAGGAAAATTGTCTGTGGAAAGGACAAAGGTAGCTGATAGGTAAAGTACCATAAAATAAATTCGATTTGATTTTAATTAAATGCGATTTGAAATAAAGAGATCATTATTTCTTTTGAACAGATTCTGATTTGATATCGTATTAAATACGATTCGATATAAAGCGATTTTTATTCTTTTCAAACAGATATCGATTTGATTTTGTACCTGTTCACAATCAAATATCTCGGGGTCCATTAATTTAAACCACGAACCACTAATTTAACGCAACCACTGTTGTTTTCAATAGTGTAACACTATTTTGAACTAACTGAATAAAATTTGAAATTTAATTTCAACATATATACCATATTAAATTAAGATAATTTAAATTCTTAAACCACAAATTCTTTGATAATAAATTATTATTCATTATCGTATATATCAAATAAAATTCCTACTTATCATCTGAATTATTTTGATTCAGTTTTCAACTTCGATTTCAATTATATTTCGAATTACAATAATTCGATATATTCTAAATTTGACTATTAAATCGATAACTCAATATAAAAATTAATTTATAACATCAACTATATATTTAAAACCATATTAAATATTTAAAATTAATCAACCAAAAATCAGGGTCGTTACATTCTTCCCCCCTTAAAATAATTTCGTCCGCGAAATTGCTAAGGTAGGAAAAATACTATAAACTCATTAACTTTTCAAAACTCCTTTATGTTGAAACTCACCTCTTCATATTTCAACAAATTAGCTCCAACCAAAACTTTTGGTTTTCACACATTTAATCTAAATGATTTACACCCAATTCAAATTCCATTTAATTTTATTCAATTTGAATTTCATTAATTTATTTACCACGATCCATTTAACTTGCTTAAGTTAAATTTAAACTTCAGAATTCAAATTCCTGGGTTTCCTTTCAAATCCTTATGAAATCACATAAATATATACATATGTATTTATTTCCATTTCAAATTCAAAACATTTGAATTTTCAAACCACTTGTTTTCTTTTAAAACAAATTTCCATCAAAAACTTTTCTAAGGCAGCAATCCATCACTTAGAAACTCGAAAATGAACACTGATTAAGCTACGGTCCTCATCAGAATTATTTTTCAGCCACTGAAGTGAGTTCAGTGCTTTAACACTTTCAGAATCCATTCAAAATGATTTTTATTCAAAAATCCTTTCAAAACAATGCTATATTATTTTAATATACTTCAGAAAATATTTTCCAAACACCAAGGATTTTAAATTCTTAATTCTGGTTTGAATTAAATTTTAATTCATTTCATTTGTATATATTTCATTTGTATACAAATTCTATTTGGTTATAAATAACCATTTCAATTTTATAATCTCATTTGATTATGATAATAACAACCATCGCATCCATATATTATAATAATTTCAGAAAATTATTTCTTTTATATCAAAATATAATTTTGGGTTAAATTATTCATTTACCCACTTAAAACAGTATTGTGTCAAATTTCTCTGTTAAGTGTTTATAAACTCCGATCGACTTCATGGCGTCCCACGGTTCGATAAGAATTCATAAACCACTCAACAGATTAGGCAACACAATATAAAATGATTTTATATCAATTTACAAATACGCTCTCTCGTATATATACATCCAACTCATTCTAGGATACTACTGACCCTATCTCTAATAAGCACACTCCACCAAAGCCTAGGTATTCGCTCAACCGAAGCTCTGATACCAACTGTAACGGCCCGCAAATCCATACTATCAGAGTTAACTAATAACACCGCACGTCCAACCCAAATTGCACAGAAATATGAATCATTATTAGAAAGAAGTTGAAGGATGAGAAATAGAAAGAAAGAAATGTTAAAATCGAAGAAAACAAAGAAAACAGATCTCACAGCGGAACGAATTAAATATATTATATAATATAACTTTTTGAAATACAAATCAGTAACTTTATATACATACCATTATCATAGCACAACAGTTATTCTTGGAACAGTTATAAACACCTGTTTCCAGATACAACATAGTACACAGCGGAAATATGATATTCTATAGCTAACTGGTGAAGCCTTCTGCTTCCAGCTCTTCAAAGTGAATCTGTAAAATCATGACTATTTGACTGCCCGTACAAATTTTGGGCATCCAAGAGTTTAGGGAAAACAAAAACAAAATAAACTCTGGGTCAGTCATGGGACTGGTGTGAGTAAACTCCAACCATTTGTTTAACTTTCAAAATCCTTTTGAAAGGAAAGATAATAGTAAGACCAGCCCACACATAAACATGGACGGTTTTTACCTTACTATAACCCAAAACACTTTGATACGAAAATCCAGTGATATTATAATAGTGTCTAAATCAAAAAAATAACCAAATAGCAGAACGCTTGCATCTCACGCTCCGAATATAATATAAAATCAAAAACCGCAGGGCGCTTATTGGAGATTAGATTCCGAGTATGACAAGGTATGGAACCACCTTCCGATGGTGTATCTCTAGAGAGGAATACACTGGGTTCAACAAGAACATCTTGCAACCTGGCCCACGCATGACCGACCACTCATTTCGCTTGAGTGTATCGAATGTATATCACCAACGGTTGGGATCAACAACCGTTTCTCGAATGGGACAGCATCGAATAGAATAAGAAATAAAATGAATATCTCTAGATAGATGGTTATACATTCTAATGGGAGCGACCCACATAGCCATGCTGCCTGCCCGATTTTTGTCATTTCCCGGTTGTTGAGGTCTGAGGCTGCGATTTCTTATCATTCATTGATAGCACGACCACTTTGAATGCCACATTGTCTGATCCGTTAATCACTCATTGATTTGCAAAAATACATTCTGGATATTATGCTAAGGGAATAAATCCATCGCTACCATATATATTTATACATACCATTATATTCGATCATTGGAAATACTCTGTCAGACATTCGTCCATTTACGTTCGTTTTGGGACTGAACGAAACCGAAGGCACAATTTCTATTAATAGAAAAAGCCCTTGCACTTCACTCCGTCTTCGATTATCTTCATATAATATGATTCGCAACGCTACTACCTATACAGAGTGGTTCTCGGATAATAATCCAACCGGTCTCTCCATATTGACAACGATATTGGTAAATACTTCGATAGTCGGTTATTTAACTATCGAAGAAAAACAAACATCCATTCATCCATCAATCACTGGGCTTGTTAATTAATATTTCATTAATTAATTTACTTCCTCATTTCCCTATCAATATTCGTTAACCAAATATTTTCAGTGATCTTGTTGGACTCTTACGCTATTTGGAAAAAACATTTCCCTATATCACCTCCTTTTATTTTCTACACATAGAAAATATACTCTATTTGAAATTGAAAAAAATTCCAATCACTTATCTCTTTCCCGATTAATTTAATTATACTCAGGAAATATTAACATTTATATTTCCAAAATTCCATCACTTGGGTTAAAACGAATGCTGTGTAAAACATCGTTACAACAACCCAAAATATTTTATTCAACTAACTATTATTCAAACACTTCTCTTCGAGACTGGGTCTTGCTATTTATCAATAAAAATGAAATCAATCAAGTTGGGGTAAAATTACCTCTCAGACCTTGACTGAAAACATCATTAACTTCAAAACAGACAAAACCACTTACCTCGAATAATCAACATTATAAAAACCAATTTTTCATTTTTAAACGTATATATGTTTCTCTTTCTATTACCAGCCTATCAATTTCCTTTTTGTTTATAATATTCTATTTTTAAATTCGTTTCCTTATCAAATTCTATATATCGATACATTTATTTCTAACTATCAAATTTTTCTAAAAATATTCTAACTCCTTAAATTTCCGGAAAAATTCGCCATAACCTCCCTTATACTGGGAGCATCGGGATATTTCAAATAGCCTCCCATGGCCCTCACCAATCCAAAAGAAAAAGAAAAAAAAACTAAGCGGCTAGCCAATACAGCGCATAAAATCTCATATATGAATTTAAACATGTACTTTTTTGTCGGGCACATAAATTAAAATCTTCATATACTTCATCCTATACCTGTCTAACACATGCTCACCTGTTTTCAATTCAATTCAACTCAATCCAATCGTTTGAATTCAGTTTTGCTCACTTATTCTTTAATTAGCTATTTTTCCTATTTCACTTCTTTGTTTGAACATAACATGTTCAAACAAAATATTTAACTTGCTCATAACCAAATTGAATTTCAATTTCAATTCTAGTTTTCTTTTCAATTTCGAATATAAATTTTCAAATTGAATTTACTTATTCAATGCCCAATATAAATTCGAAATCTCATTAACTAATTACTATTCAAATTAGTTAATTCAATTCAATAATCAAAAATCTGATTTCTGTTTCAAAAATCAATTCATTCCTCCACCTGAGTTCACATATAATCTACAACTCAAATATGAAATTATCTAAATAGCAATTCGGATTTTATTCGCTTAAAATCCTTTTATAAAATTAAATAAACCGTTATGGTTTTTAAATGGTTATGGCGCTGTTTTTCTGAAAATTTGATTTTGATATAACTCAAAATCTATTCGACGAAATCCAGATTTTTCTCCTCAATTAGAAAACTATTATCAAATCGGTCATGACGTTTCTTGTTTCGAAGAATTCCGACTTCAATCGAGTTCTATATACTCAATTGAAGTTCGAACCGCCAATTTTCGAACTGCCGCGCTGCGGCGAGCTCGTTTTAATTATATATATATATATATAGACTTTTAAACTTTGTTTTAATAAATTCAACTCTATTCTGATATATTTTAATATATATAACAAACCAATTTTCCCATTTCAACATAATATTTTCGATTATCTATAATTGTCGATTTTTTTCTAACTCAGAAATAAATTTATTTATACTTCGATCTTCTATATTCAAATTCCATTTCAATTCTATTTAAATTTCCTATATTCAAATCCCATTTCAATTTTCTATATTCAAATCCCATTTGAATTTTCTATATTCAAATTCTATTTTCAATTCATATTTAAATTTAAATATTCAAATTATTTCTTGATAATTAATTCACTATATTTATAAACACCATTTTATAAATTTTTCCTTGTTTTATATTTAAACAAGTCTATTTCGAAATCTATTTAAAACCAAAGTCTCCTTTTGGAAATTTCTAACTATAATAACTTATAACACCCAATTTATTTTCATCTTTAACTTCTATTTAAATAAATTCGAATTAGTTGAATTCAAATCATAAATCCTTACAGACTTATTTTAGTCCAATTTATATTCTGAACATCAGAATAAATCCCATTGTTTATTTCTTTAAAACGATTTCCCCACTTCTATTTTTAAATTCACATTTGAATTTAAATATTCAAATTATCCAATGATAATTTTTCCAACTACATTTATAAACCTCATTTATAAATTCAATTCAATCCCCCTGCATTTTCCAATTTACAAACATCGTTTGTAAATTTCAATACTTCCGTCTCCTATATATATTTATAACATTGTTTATAAATTTCAGTATTTGTTTTATCTATTCAAAACAAGTCAATATTTTAATCCATTCGAATTTCAAATTCTATTATTAGAAAAATAGAATTTTCCGTTTAAAATCTCAAAATCTCTTTTACAATATTTTTATAGATCAACATTCAGGCCCAGTGATAATTAAACAATCAAACCACTCAATTTTCAATCAACAAATCATATATGATAATATATGTGAAAACAAACAAATGATAATATTTTTGAGGAATCCAGTTGGATCCCTCCAAACCTGTTTTACTGCATCCACAAACGTTAGTCAACAGAAATAATACCCATCCTGCTTCGTGGCAGGATATCGCGGTATGAAGGTCATCCACTATCATAGCGTGGGGCGTATAGGGTAATCATCCGCTAATGGTACCGCGGGCATCCGCTAATGAGACTGCGGGAATCCAACCACCAAACCAATATATATATATAATAGTCACCCTAAATAACTAATATATTTAAAACAACCAGAAAGCATTCAAACAAGCAACAAACAATTATTTTTAATGAATAAAAATAATTCTAAATAAAAGGTGAGTGAGATTTACTCACTGTGATTTTTATTTTGCAATACATTCCAATTTAAATCGATAGTTCGTACTGACTGAAAATCCAGCTGATTTTGAGAGATTCTAAATCCATTCCTAAGTTCCAGCTGCGAACTCAACTCGACTAGCCTCCTGATTTAGCCATGTATAACAGGATTATAAATTTTCAATTATTTCATTATACTATAGTTAACTAATTAAATTGCTAATTTTAATTTATTTCAAACACCTTACTAAATAAATTGAGAATTCAACTTTAAGTCACTATATTTAACAACCAACTGGTAGATAACAAAACACAGGAATTAAGCTACCCAAAAGCTTTCTAAATTTATCATATATATCCTGTGTAAGGTTATACATAATTTTTATAACCACTTAAATAAAAAAATCATAATTACATTATTATCTATTTAAACTTAAAATTAATTACCTTGTAAATCGAATCCTTCATTTTTTTTTCTGTTGCGCTTGTTGCTTCCTCGTAGTCCATCTCCACTTCTCAACATTTCCAGTATTTGACTAGCTTCACCGTCGAAGAAACTGCCAACAATCTCCTTCCAGATGCTCCTCTCAGCAATACTCCATCTGATAACCCCACTGTACCAAACCTGAACCTGATAATTGAGAACCCAAATTTTGACTTCCGATCATCTCAGCTTATCGTGACATCCTCCACACTTGAGCGTAAGGGCCTCCCCTCAAGACCAAAATCAAAAAGCCAGTTAACTCTTACACACTACCTTGAATTCCACCAGCACTACATCAGTATCGCGCCTCCCCAAAGACACTGGAACCACCACTTTTCCAGTCGACCTCACGCTGTCGCATCCACACCACAACGCCCTTCCCAGAATCCATCGAACTCCATGGTTTCCCCTTAATCGAACTCCGAGCCTACAGGAACTTCTCACGCTCACCTCGATATCGATTTGGAGACCTTACGGGTCTCGATTTAATTCGGGTTTCTACTAATTGAATTGAGAGGTAGCGGCTACTGTTTTTTTTCTTTTCTCCCTTTGTTTTGATTTAGACGGAAATGATTTGGAAGGGAGATAAGGTAATTTCGATTTCATGAAGATGGATTTTCAGATACGGTTTAAAATGGAGAAAAGAAAAACTCGGCCATTTCATTTATATATTCCTGAAGCTTGTTTTCATTTTCCTGAAGAATGAATTAAAGAGATCGAGCTAAAGAAGAGGATGTCCGATATATAGAGGGAGAAGACTTGAGCATTAAGGAAAATTGTCTGTGGAAAGGACAAAGGTAGCTGATAGGTAAAGTACCATAAAATAAATTCGATTTGATTTTAATTAAATGCGATTTGAAATAAAGAGATCTTTATTTCTTTTAAACAGATTCTGATTTGATATCGTATTTAATACGATTCGATATAAAGTGATTTTTATTCTTTTCAAACAGATATCAATTTGATTTTGTACCTATCCACAATCAAATATCTCGGGGTCCATTAATTTAAACCAAGAACCACTAATTTAACGTAACCACTGTTGTTTTCAACAGTGTAACACTATTCTGAACTAACTGAATAAAATATGAAATTTAATTTCAACATATATACCATATTAAATTAACATAATTTAAATTCGAAAACCACAAAT
Organism: Allium sativum; assembly: GCA_030737875.1. Lineage (NCBI taxonomy): Eukaryota > Viridiplantae > Streptophyta > Magnoliopsida > Asparagales > Amaryllidaceae > Allium > Allium sativum. The sequence continues at coordinate 587,809,475 of CM060920.1, forward strand.
TCTTTGATAATAAATTATTATTCATTATCGTATATATCAAATAAAATTTCTACTTATCATCTGAATCATTTTGATTCAGTTTTTAACTTCGATTTCAATTATATTTCGAATTACAATAATTTGATATATTCTAAATTTGATTATTAAATCGATAACTTAATATAAAAATTAATTTATAACATCAACTATATATTTAAAACCATATTAAATATTTAAAATTAATCAACCAAAAATCTGGGTCGTATATGTATATATAAAATTAAATGAATTAAATTCGAATTTAAAACATATTTCGGATTAAAATCCTAGAAACTGGGAAAGATGTTTAAAATTGAATTTGGGATTAAGTATATGGAAATTTAAAAATCATGGGGGTATTTGGAAATGTTTTCCAAGTATTGTAAAGGATATTTAAAAATGGAAGTGTTGGAAAATGTAATGTCCCGTATTTTTGGTTGTCAAATATTTAATATATTTTGTTATTTTAAATATTACTTTTGGAATATTAATGATTTTTCAATATTTGATTCGTTTATTAAAACGAAGTTTTAACGTTAATTTATATATAATTTAAAATGGGCTTGAAATGGCGTGGTAGTTCGTAATATTCAATTTTTAACTTTAATTAAATATACAGAATCTGTTTTAAGTCGGAATTATATGAAACAAGAAAAGTTTGAATCTTGTTGATGATAATGTTCTAATGAAAGAGAAAAATCGGGATTTCATATTATAGATTGTTAGTTATGTCCAATTCAAATTTTGAAATAGTTATGACGGAATTCGTTAATAAACGATAACGTTTATTGAATTCATTTAGTAAGGATTTCAATATAATTTAGATATCGTTAACACGAAATGTTAATATTGAGTCGTAAAATCCATGTTGTATCTACTTATGCATGGTCCACTTTATCTTCAGCCGCCTCCATATTAAATCAATAGCCATCGTTCTTTGAATCTCTTCCGTCTCCAATCACTAAATCCGTTCATCAATTCCAAAATACTTCAACATGAAATCGATTTAGCTCGGTGAGCTCCTTCGAACTGACGGTCTTGATCGTCTATCACATATTCTAGTGATCGAAATTCTGGTTTGAAGACGCGACACTAATTGATGAACTACACTCGACTAGGGGAGGCGTGGACGTCGTTGCTGCTAGTGTTGGGTGAGGGAGCCTCGACGCGTGTTTTGGTGTTGTCTAATTGACGGTCGGTATAGAGATGGACGGTGGCACAACTTTGTGGAAGTCGAACTAGGCGCGGGTTCTAGAAATTGTTGGAGCAAGTATACGAAGAGAAAACGAGACAAAGAGGATGGACCTACCCTCTTTATAACGTAAATTAATTAAGTTGGTCTTAACTAGGAATTAATTAGGGTAAATTAAATTATATTAACTTAGTTAGTTAAATTCGTTGCAGGGCAGGCGTGCAGAATATCAGGGAAGAAGATTAAGAGATCGGGCCTGATTCTTTTGACAGAAATAACCTAATGTAATTAAATTTAATATTGATTAAGGATATTTAGATAATTAATTAGTTTATTTAAAGTCGTCATTAACTTTAAATGTTATAACCTAATGTGCAGAACAGGGAAGAAACAAAAGCAGCGAGACAGCAGGAACATCAAAGGATCGATCCAGTTTTTTAATTAAAATGTAACTTAAATAGTGATTAAGATATTTTAATTATATTAAATGGCATTAACTTTAAACATCAATAACTTATTGTTTTTAGGTCCAATAAGAAAGATTCAAGTTGCGTTACGATCGCCTAACGAGATCTAAATTGTGGAGCTAATTTAAAAAATATAGGGACAATAGGAATTTACAGTCAAATTAAAAACCTGTTTAATTTAATTGTAGCCGAACATTTTTATAAACAAGTGGAAATCAAGATGAGTTAAAGTCACTAAATTCTTCCCATTTATATTTTATATAAGTCAGGTTTTATAAATTGTGTGCTATAGTTGCTAATGGTTGATTGTTATTAATTATATATTAACAAGTTGATTTAATCGATCAAATTAAACCGTTGTTTAATTTCAGTGGAAACCCAAATCGTTATTCTAATGATTGGAACCAATTGAGGTAACTTACCTTGTTAGTTATGTTTGTAAAATAAGCATGCTTGATTTAATTTTTTTGATTTTTTTTTATATAAGTTGGAATATGTTAAATTGTTGTTATTTACTCTTTAAATTTAATAGTTTAAATTCGATAATTCTTATTGAATAATTTTTTTTGATGTAACCGTATTTTGATGCAAGAAAGAACAGGTTAGAGGAATCCAACTGGGTTCCTCAATTATATTAAATACTATTTATTTTCATATAATCATTATATGAACTAGTCTGATTGGACGATTGATTTGGTTGTTGACCGTTGAAATGAAATTCAACGTTTGTTTGTTTTAACCGATGGGAAGTATTGGTTGAGTATTGGCACCGTATGGCCTATGAAATCAATCATTTTATAAATGTTAATTTACCATCAGGCAATTCGACATGGATGAAGTTATTAAATTTATTTTATAGCTGAAGATAGATTTTTAAATCCGTATTTTGAAAAAAAGTTTGTTAAAATAAAATAAATATTATTATTTATCATTTAAGCTTATAATAATTATTTATTGATTTTACAAAGTAAATTCTAATGTTAATCAAATTTATAAACAAGTGAATAGAAATTAATCTAACGGTTAAAAGTTGTTTAGTTATTTTAAGAAACAATTAAATGGAATTATTTAAATTAATTATATTATTAATTAATTTAAAGTGGGAACTAATGGGAATCGGTTAACAAGATAACCGTGTTTTGACTTGACTAAGTCAACCGTTTTAACTGGGGTTTGTTTATTAAAGTAGTTTATTTTGGATAAATCTAATAAAATTGTTTAACAAATATTTGTTTCAAATTTTAATAAGTTTATAAAAAGGATTTTTCTATTTATTTTAGTTAATAGATAAATTAACTATTTTTATAGTAGTTAATGATTAAAGTACATTATTATTATGTTTAGTAATAATTCAGGAGATTACCTTTTAATTGAAATTCATTTAAAAAAAATCGAAGTTGAAGTGAAATCTAATTGAAATGTGAAAGGAGTTTATGACCAGGTTTGATTTTAAACTTGAGTTTTATAACAAAGTAATAAAAGGAATTTTAAGCTAATACAAATTAAATGTTTATTTAATATTTGAATTAAGTAAAAGGAAATCGATAACAGAAGGGTTTATATTAAACTAGAATTATATAAATGAGGTTTATAAAAATGATGTGAGGTGGTAAAGTGCTAATTTTAAATTAACGTTACTTAATAATGGAACTAAGTAAAATGGGAAGATTGAAATAAGATTTTCCAAAGCGGGGAATAGTGGCATGGATTAGAAAAAGGAATCGGTAAAAGTGAATTTGGTAAAACAAGTTAGTCATAGGATTTTGTAATCAAATCTGAATTATAAAATGAATTTGTTTTAAAGAGCTAGAGGTTAAAAGGTGGTGTTTTATAAGAAATTACTTAATTTTTGAATTACGAAACAATAGTTATATTAGAGAAAGAGATATTCAAAAAGTAAGAAGGTTTTATGAAACTGTATTTTTTAAAATGGTTAAATAGAGTTCGTATTAATAGTAGAGTGAAATATAGGTTTTGGATTACAATTCATATCTATCTAAAGATAAGAACATTCTTGATCAAGGTCTAAGAGGTAATTAAAATACCCCAACTTGAACGACTTCAGGATTATCTAAGAATGATATTAGTTTGTAATGGTAAAGAGGTTAGTAGTGATTTATTATTTCCATTAGAGAAATAATAATTCAACATTATTGATGAAAATTTGGAGAATTTAAATTGAGTGTTCCGAAGTAAAAGGAAATTAAAAAGATGTGAGAATATATATATAATGATAATTCCAAAGTAAAGGAAAAATAAAAGGGGATTGGGGGAAAAATAATGATATTTTCGAGTCAAAAGGAAATGTAAAGTTGAGTTTTATTCTATAAGGATAAGTACTGGTTATTACTTTCAAGTAATGAAACAAAAGATATTTCGTAACGTTGTTTTGCAAATAATAAGCTGAACTGATTTCCCAATTATGGATAATGAAGAATGATGTAACAAATGTTTTGAAAGGATATTTAAGTGGAAATTGAATATGGTTATAAGTTATTTTTCTACGTATTATAATGAAATGGTTTAAGGCAATTAGCATATTAAAATAAAAAGCAAGTATCATATTTTTAAATATTGAAAGATTTAGAAGTTTTAATTATGTAGTCGTTAAATTATTTTTAATTAAATGGCCAAGTTATGCCAAGCACTAAATCAATGAGTTATTTTATTCTTATGATTATTTATTTGATAGTTAAATAACGGACTAATAAATCTGGCCTATATCATTGCTGGTACAGAAAGACCAGGATCGAATTTTTATTCGAAAACCATTCTGAGCCAACAAATACGTGAAGAGATTAAAGGATGATTGAAGATGGAACATTGAAAACCGTGGATCTTCATGAAGTGGAATAATTACTTAAAATCTAAGACCTGCAATTAGAGATATACCGTGATTCTATCATGGCTTGAATCTATAGATTGCAAGGAATACTCACTACTGATCTATAGAGTGATTCCTATGATGTGGTAGGAGGGGGCCTTTGGTTCATCCTGTTCTAGGATGACTTGTATGGACGAATGGCTGACGTAGCATTTCCAAAGAAATTACGTACATTGATTTCTTCAAACGTACCTGTTTTAACCAGAAATGGTCAAACACCAAAGGTACGTACATCGTACTTCACCAATATGGCGAGAATTGAAAGGAACCACAATCGCTAAACAAATGGGAAAAACTATGAAAATTACAAGGATTTTTATAGTGGTTCGAACTATGATAGATCTACGTCAACTTTGGCAAGGATTTTGATTATCATTTTGTAGAGTACGAAATACATGGATTCAATCACATCGTTCATTTCTCTCTTTTCTCTCTTCTTATGATCTAGACTACGCTTGAATTCACGGAGGAATGGAGGAGATCTCTTAATTGGTGGCAGTTGAAGTATAGCTCTTCAATCACTTAGAGATTTGGATGAATTTCCTTGGTTCCATGATGAATTTGCGGTTGATCTAGGCTTTAAAGAGAGTTAATGGTGGTAGGAGAGAAATAGAATCAAGCTTGAATGATCTCTAATGTAGACTGAAAAGGTGACTTGGTTGAATCAGCCTGGTGAAAGGATGAGAAATCTTTTGGAGCTTTGAATGAAGCTTCGAGAGATTATTAATGGGGAATGAAGGTGATTTGATATTTCCTTCATTGGAGGAAGATAGAGAGAGCTTTAAAATCCATTAATGTTGGTTGGAGAGCTCTATAATGGTGGAGGAAACCTTTGGACAACACTTCATGATGGTGGAAATCGGTCCCTTGAAGTGCGGTGAAATGGGATATTTATAGGAGAAGTTAGACCCGGGTGGCAAAGATGTAATTATGGTCAACTAGGCTTGGGTCGTACGTTGGCGTATTTATAGAACTTCCACTGGAAAGCTGGTGGAGTGGGCATTATAGTTGGCGCTAGGCAGGTGCTGGATCAACATAGGTTTGAACGAATGACTTCCTATCATTTTAACGAGCGACTGCTCCCCGTGAAATAATGTGAGCGACCCTTAACTCTATGTGAATTAAATTGTATTTTAATGGGCCAGTTCCATTACTTTGGTCCTTCCCCTCCACATGGCTTTGTCCATACGTGCTGAACGCAAAATTCCGGCACCTGTCTTGTACTTGTAAAGCTACCAGTTTATGACACCCATTCTTTTGCATGGAAACCAACCCACACGGCCCTTGGTCTTGTACCACGGTATATGTAACATCCAAGCAAGTCTTCCAGTTGATAATAATGTGCTCAATCCTTTGTGAAGCACTTCGTTATGTATGTATGAGCGCACAGTCTTCCTGGGTGGACGAACTTCTGGCAAACAAGGGTGCTCGAGCACTGTTTCTCAAGGTGACCGACTTGGAGTTGGTATGCACGAGCGATTACTATTTGGGTGAATGGATGAACTATCGCTTTGTATACGTGTGATCACATTTTCTTTTATTATTAAACGTTCTTTGCGCGCACACATGGCTTCATAAGATCATGTGCACCTCATAAAAAGTGGGAATAATATTTACCAATGTGCCATTCATTTATATCATGCAAAACCATCAGTCTTGTACTGCATATGTATACATGCTCTGTTCTTCTCATACATAAAGTGTCGATGTGACACTCTGTCCTTCAGTACTGAACTGTTCCTTTCATACATGGAACCATGTGTCTGACTCAAAGTTGCTTGCTAGTGGCTCGCTTAAGTAGTCTTCGACCCGATTAAATGAGAAGTTGCTCGACCGGGATTTGGACGACCAGTCCTAGAAAGAGTGCTCGATAGTGGAGTTTCCTTTTGACTAATTGTTTGAGTTGTCACATTACTATCTTTTGAATGACTAATTTACGCCATATGGCTTTTGTCACTTTAATGGCATGTCTACGTGTATCATGACTTATGTTGTTTCATATATTTGGTAACACACAATCATGCTACATTCACATGCTTCCAGCTCATGTTCATTATTATACTAGAATACGCCAGTCCATTGTACATGTTGTGTACTGTTCATTATGGAAAGAAGCTACGTGTCCATAACTGACATGGCCATTGGAACCGACCATGTTGCATTGCATGAGCGAGCCCAACATATATAATGGAGTAACCTTTTGAAGCATGCCAGATCGAGTTTATAATATAATGGTCATATATGTATGAAAGGGAGTGCCAGCTCACAAAGAATCCACATGTATGATTTACACATATTTGTAATATGTGCTACTGAATTATAGTTTAGCAAATATCTAGTTCATGAAATCATAAGCGACCGCTCAGTAGTGTAGCGCAGACCGACCGGTACCTATATGTGAATGGTGCTCGACCGTGTATCGGGGTCGATTCATACGCTTTGAGACTGACCAATCCGTAAAGACCGGCCGAAATGATGTCATGATGAATGGCCGATCGCTTCACTGGCGGTTGACGCATCAGTTTATGAACCGCGTTAACAACGTGATTAACATATGCCCCTCGAAGCTTGTATTTTTTGCTTGCGAGAAATGCGGGCTTTGAAATGAACACAATTTGCGTCGATATCCAGTAATAGTTTTTAGTCCACTGTGGCGGATTGTACATTGAATTCATATGCATCATACTACCTGTCCTATAAGTAAAATAAGTATTTTAACGATTCTGGACTTATACCTTGTTATTGATCGTCCACATCAATAACAGTTTAGCTTAATAATTAAAAAGAAATGAATTATATCGAACTTTATCTTGAATTGAATAAAGTGTTTGCACTGGGGTGCTTACTCAGGGAAAATTATTTGCATTCTAATTCGAATTTGCATTAATGCTTGAAATTAACTAATCAACTGAAATCAACTGTGGATTTCAAACATTATCGTTTTAGTGACTTATATGATGGTATCTGATACTCACCATTTGGGAAATACATATATGTGATTCATTATCTTCTTCCTCTTTGAGGAGCCCTGATATGCATACCCCTTGTTTAGGAGGTCATTATCCTTCACCGTGGGAAGCATTCTGGCCTTTGTTGTGGAAAAGAATATTATTGCTTAATATTTGCTTGAATCATGTTAGTCAACTTTTGGTAATTTTCCATTGATTTGGACTAGTGCAAGTATAATGATTTCGATGTTTTCCATCTAAAGTTGGATTTCAATTGTATCCATTAGCTCAGACACCAGATTCGAGTCAAATACATTGCAGATCTCTTGTGTGGACCTTTAATTTGTATTTTCCATTTCCGTCTGAATTTGTTGATTGGGTGTTCACATACTTTTATGAATTCTCAGCCGAAAACTTGATTTGTAGGTTTTGTGCTGAAGTGTACTCTATTCTTCAATCTGAATTTAGTTGTTGCTCTCTCTTGATTGATTTTGTATGTTGCAACTTCCAAGGATAGATCTCCCATTGTTTGCCTAAATAACCGGATGCCCTGGCATTTGACGGAAACACTACATTGGAAAATTCCAATAGAGGGTTTAAAAAAGTGTTTGGATCTTATTACGACTTTCTTTTGGTGTAGTGAAGCTACTTTGACATATTCTTTTGTGTATGCACTTAATCTTCTTCAAGTTCTGTGACGAAAAGGAATTTCGCTCGATCCGAATCAGTCGCTAAACCGATTTAGACCGTTCGAAATGCCTGATTGTTTTGAGAACACGACAAAATAGAATGCAGACGGAAGAACATTTCATTGTATATTACAACAATTCATCAGAATACAAGAATATACAAGGTATAAACAAATAATATACATTACACATTCGATAAATATCAGAGATTACAATACATTACATAGCAGCGGAAAATAATACAATACACAACCGAAAGAGATATACAGATACAAAGCTTTCCGGATATCGTTCCAGCTGTAAACCAGGATCCTGTGAATATAAATCTGCAAAGCCAAAAGTACTAGCTGCCCATGCCAAAATAAGGGCACCCAGAGTTTAGGTTAAAACAATAAACTCCAGGTCAGTCATGGGACTGGTGTGAGAACTAAAACAGTTATTTAAAACTTTACTTTACAGTTAGGTAAATCAAGGGACCACGCCGCTAACGCGGAATGGGTTTCCTCCCAAGAACACCAGTGCATAAAACAACAACGCAATGCTAAATAAAGAAAATGAAGCTATTATAAGACCCAATTCTCATCACACAATGCAACGCAAGCCGGGGGATAGGGTTTTCCCTTATAATAGCCAAACATACTTAGTACGTTAAAAACAAATCATTTGATACTATTATAAGTGTATAGTGTCAAAACAATTTCAAATCATAAGTATCAATCATAGACGGCATGGGTACCATATATCATGTCGCCATACTAGTTCTACAATTAAAACCGCAAAATCACGTATTTGGAAATTGGATTTCCATCATGAACCAAGGCAAAAGATAGTCCTTACCGAATTCGAGACTGCCTAGCCCGAGTCTCAGGATCAGAACGCATCGACCCTTGGAGCGATAGGGCTGGTCCACCGATGTGGATTAAAATGCCTGAGCACTACGTTTCGCCGCCCTTTGGGGCGTAAGCGAGCCAACGAATGACTCCATCGTACCCGGATCGTCCGATCTAACCGAGGCACCTCGCAACAGCAACAACCACATAATTCAAACTCGTCAGGGCGTGTAAAACCACTGACGCCACTTTTAGCTAGGAGGAAACGTAGGCCCTCCCTGAGGTCCTTTCTCCCGTTTCTGGTTCATACCGAGGTGTGAGGCTCGCGATTTCACGTTATACACAAAGCTATGCCACATAGGCGGTGCTTTGATCATCACCACAAGACTTTGCTTTTCAACAGAAGCCCTGATCATTGCATCTTAGCATGCCACACAGACAATTCACGCCGTGCAACTGATGGCTATCAATCACACAGAATGAATTCCAATGTCAGACACACATTCCATTTACAAGTCCGTTCTTGGTCTGAACGAAACCGGAGGCACTATATACCTCGCAAACCCATCGATCACCACGTACGCCTGGACGATCACCACTCATCATCCATATTTCGGGATGCCTCCCAATCAGGACCTCGGTTACCATCCAAACGAGGTGAAGATCTCCGGTCTTCGACCACCGTCTTCATCTTCGATTTCTTATCGTCGATTCAGTTGTTCAGAATGGGATAAACCCGATCTTTCTGAGCAACTCGCGTATATAATAAACAATTGCTACACAAACACAACATACGCCTCATTCCAATTCATCAGTCACTAACCGTAAATTAACAAGAGAATAATTCCCCAAACATTAACCCCGAAGGCCGAAACCAACATCAGATCAATATCCAGAAAACCATTCTGTTTAGCTAACCGACAGTTAGTTTCTAAATTTCACATTCATAGGGAAAGGTTCCCATTAATTTTATCAAAGATAAATTCCTTGAATTTATTCTTTAATCTTCTTTTGAATTTCGATTCAACTAGTCGGGATTAACGAACCTTACCGAAGTAATCATTTGTTTTAATTTCCCAATCCCAACCCATTCATCCCATGAAGTAAAACTGGTAATACTTCATATCTAACACCACGGTGTTATCGGTAAATTCAATTACCATTTTCATGTTCAAATCAAATTAAAGATTTAACTACCGCCTGGAGTAAAACTGGTGATACTCCATTTTCGATCTTTTCAATCTAATTAAAGATTCATTAAAACTCCACTTAGTTTTAATCTCTGACAGGGTTAAAGAATCAGTGTCATTTAAAACACGGTTCACGATAAACCCCAAAATCACATCACAATTCAATCAGTCCCTAACCGTGAATTAGCAAGTGAGCAATTCCCTAAATATTAACCCCGAAGGCCGAAACCAACATCAGATCAATACCTAAGAAACCGTTCAACTTAACTAATCTCCAGTTAGTTTCTGATTTTCTTAACTTCGTTGGGTCTAAGAACAGTATTATTGAAGATACCGTTCACGACAACCCAAAATCACATTCTATTAATTATCGGGTTAAAGAACGAGTGTTATTTAAAACACCATTTACGATAAACCCAAGAATCAATTCGAATTCAATTCCAATTAAATATTATTTAATTGGTATACTTCATTAAATCTAAATAAAAGATTTAATCTTTTTCTCAACTGGGTTCAAGAACAAGGTTAATGAAGACCCCATTCATGACAAACCCAAATCACATTTGATATTAAATCCAAGGCTCTGAATAGAAAATATATCGGCTTATATTCAATATCAAATTCTACGACCAACAAATATCGTATTGGAAATAACGATATAAATATATCTTTCAAATTCCCATAACAATATCTATATCATCACGAAATCCAACATCGAAATATTCCGAAGACAATTTCGATTCAAATCCATTCCAATATAATTATTGGAAATTCTGGTTATTTTAAAAACCATTTCAAATCCAATTTATTTATTTAGAAATAAATAGAATTATAATTCTAGTTCAAAACTAGTTCATTTCGATAGAAAACTATTTTTATCTTTTCAAATATGGAGTTTTTTCATCCCAAATCTTCACAAATCATTTCTTATGATTTCACACAAATTATTACTATTTTTAATAATTTTATCAAGGCCCGTACAATCGATTTCCATCAATGGCCATCGAACTGCACTTACAGCGACCTTTTCCAAATTTGATTTGGACACAATTCCAAATCCAACCGTTAGATTTCTAATTTCTAATATTCATTAGAAAGCTCTTTTCGATACGAACCCAACGGTTCCGGTTTTAGGAGAATCCGACGGTCGGATCTCCCGTAATATCCGTTCGAAGTCAATGGTCGAAATTCGCGAACTGCCGCAGCGCGACGCGTTCTATTCAGGCCATTATATTATATATATAATATATACTTCGTCGATTTCCTTTGAAACGTATTTTATAAATCGTTTTAAATTCATTTTCAAAATGATTTCAACTTCATTTCAAATTCAAATCAAAGTTGTATTTTTCCTTATAAATTCGATTTAAATTCATTTCAAATTGATTTCAATTCAAATTGATTTCAATTCAAATTGATTTCTAATTCAATTTCAGTTCGTTTCAATTCAATTTCAATTTGAATTCATTTATATTCAATTTCAATTCGAATTCATTTATATTCAATTTCAATTCGAATTCATTTATATTCAATTTCAATTCGAATTCATTTCTTTTCAAAATATCGGATTTTGAAATCACTTTCGATATTCATTATAAAATGAATAAAATCGATATAAATATCGTTCACGTCAAAATGGCGTCAATCTAATCAACACGGCTTCATATATTTCTATTTTCAAATATTCTATTTCAAATATTTCTATTTCAAATATTTCTTTTCAAATATTGCTATTTCAAATATTTCTATTTCAAATATTCCTTTTCAAAACTTTCTTTTTCAAAACATTCTTTTTCAAAACTGGAATCAGGCCCAATCAATTACCATATAATGTTAATTATATGGATTTTTTTACAACACATGTATACCATAACAACGATGAATAATCAGCCATCATCCAAAGTGCATTCTACACTGTATAAGCATCGAATATAAATATTTAACGCTTATAACAGTCTGTCAATCAATCGATCGACATACAACTAAACAATCGGGATTAGTGTACGTCAAATATCATCCCAATACCCGTGTGGGGTTTCAAACAATCAAACACAGATTTTGTGCAGTTGGGCGATGTGTAAAATTTATCGTCCCAATCAGTTATCAGTCAAATGTACGTACATAAACAAATCGCCTGATTTGTTTATTTTAATTTCATTTCATATACACGTTAAAAATTCTATTTTTAACTATAAAATATTTTTAACTATATTAATATTTTATTTTATTTCATTTCACATCACAACACACAATCAACTACACAGCAAAATCAAACAAACAAACATACAAGCCGTCCATGGTCTGTGGACGATGGGTGTCGGGTGCTACTAAACACCGTCTGCATCCTAGTATATATATTTTAACTAGAAATAAAGAGTTAAGGTGAGAAGTTCTCACAGAATTGCTAATCCAACGCCATGACTCTTCTTTGCAGAAATCTTCACCGTTCTCGCCTCTTGCCACTCTCTTTGCCCGTATTCTCTACATATGTAAAAATCACATTTTTACTTCGCTATTCAATATAAAAAAAATCGAATTTTTACTTTGCTATTCAATATATAAAAATCGAATTTTTACTTTGTTATTCAATATATAAAAATCGAATTTTTACTTTGCTATTCAATATATAAAAATCAAATTTTTATATTCTCTATCTTATAAAAATCGTATTTTTAATTCTTCTACTATATAAAAATTATATTTTTAACCTTTCTACAATATAAAAATTATATTTTTCTTCATTTAAAAATATTGTCTTCCTTTCTTTAAAAATCTAAACTCCTTCAATCAAAAATCTAAACCTTATACCATTAACAATCGAATCTTTAACTCGTTAAAAATCAAAACTTTACCGTTAAAATCAAGATTTTAACTATGCTTTATCTAAAAGAAAACTGATTTAAAAAGGATGTTTTTAAATTATATTAAGCTAACTAATTATATTAAATTAAATTAAAAACTTACTTTGTTAGAAGAGAGGGGGGGATCTGAGCTCGGCGGCTGAGGTGAAGGGGATGGTCGGAGGCCTGGGTGCCAGGGGAGGGTCGGCGCGTCGCTTGGTTGAGGTCGCGGTGGTCATCGATGGTGGAAGGGGCGAAGCGGAAGAGGGTGGAGGCGGTGTGCGAGAGGTGGAGCGACGAGGAGGAGGGTGCGGAGGTGGCGACGGCAGGGGGGAAGCGGCGCGATTCGTCGTCTAGGTTTTTTTTTCCTTTTGTTTTGATTTCAAAATGAACGGGGGGAGGGGGGGCTGAGTGATGTAAGGAGAGAGTTTTAATTTTTTTTTTTTTAATTTAATTTCAAAAAGCAACTTTTTTATTTGACCTCGAAACGAGACCCACCGCCTGTCGTCTATAGCTAATTACCCCCATTCCGAACAAAATGGGATATGTATCGTAAGCTGATTCGATCGTTTCGATCAGTTTCTGTCAAAATCAACATATAACTCTATATATTGAATTTGAACGCGCAATTCAATTTACTGGGGTCACATACTAACTCGAAAAATTCCAGAAAAATATTTTCTAGCTTCGTATTGACGATACGGTCCTAACAAAACTAATTTCATCGAATTCTGAGACCGTTTGAAAAATGGCCATTTTCCAGTCGATTAAAGTCAACTGAAACTGGTCAAACGCGTTTTCCTTTGCCACGCTCACATATTGATTCAAAAAATTATGAAATTTGGAATCTAGCAATAACTTTACATCACGGACCCAACAAAAGTGGTTTCGTCGAAACCCGAGGTCGTTTGCAAAATTTCCATTTTTAAGGGCCTGAATTCCATAGCGACTATTCAGAATTTTCAACTGGACATATCTTTTGATCCCCGCTATGAAATTTCAGTTTTTCGGATTCGTTGGAAAAGTATTCTCAAATAGATCCTATTATTTTTGGTTTCGCTAAAATTCGGCTTATTTTGCACCCGGTACATCCAATTGAAGTTTGAAATCGAATTATCGAACTACCGCGCCATTTTCAATTCCTTTTATAATTTAAAATAAATATTTATTTTCTAACGATGATTCAAACGAATATATACGTTCGAATTATATTCAAAATAAATTTCTCGTCGATATTATTTAAAATAATTCATTTTAAATAATCAAAATTCGCTAAAATTGCCAAAATAAAAATTTTAAACTGGCCCAGATTTTCGGGTTGTTACAAGTTCTACGAGTCTTTTGTGTGAAGTCATGACGAGCTTATGGTATGCACTATGAGCATTAATAGCCCATTTTTTATGCGATGGTGATGCTCTTATACCAAAGGTTGTCACAAACTTCTTAGGTCGGGCATAATTAACTTTTACTAGGTTTCCTTAGTTACGGCTGAAGTACTGGAAGTTCCTGCTTTAATGGTATAGCTTCTTGCTTTTGCCATTACGCTTGAGACTCTTCAGTTTATTGGCTAACGAGGAAATTTAGTAAGGTAGATAACACTCTTGTTATTGATTAAAGGGATTTTTAGATTTGGATTTTGCCTTCATATAAGGAAAACGTTGAGTTGCCCCAATATTCATTTCATCTGGCCAAGTAATGGCTTCAAAGACTTGACTGGGCGCTTTCGCATAAGGAAAACGTTCTGGTTCGTCTTTTCATAGGGAAGACTTTAGGTTGGTCTACACATAAGGAAGGTTCTTGGCTACATCTTCACGTAAGTAAGATGTCGGTTCAGCCCCAGTATTCATCTTATCCGGCTGATTGTTGGCCTCGTGGATTCAACTGAGCACCTTCGCATGAGGAAGGTGTCCGTCTTCGCGTGAGGAAGGTGATGGATTTACCTCAGCATTCATCTCATCCGGTCGAGTAATGGCGTCAGAGATTCAGTTGAGAACCTTCGCGTAAGGAAGGTGTTCGTCTTCGCGTGAGGAAGGTGATAGATTTACCCCAGCATTCATCTTATCCGGCTGAGTAATGGCGTCGGAGATTCAACTTAGCAGCTTCGCGTAAGGAAGATGTTCGTCTTCGTGTGATGAAGGCAATGGATTTGCCCCAGCATTCATCGCTTTCGACCGAGTAATGGCATCAGAGATTCAACTGAGCACCTTCGCGTAAGCAAGGCAATCGTCTTCGCGCGAGGAAGGCGATAGATTTGCCCAAGCATTCATCTCATCCGGCCGAGTAATGGCATCAGAGATTCAACTGTGCACCTTCGCGTAAGGAAGGTGTTTTAGTTCACTCGACATTTGTCGCAAACAGGCCGAGTAAATCTGGCATTGGCGACCTTGTTCAGTGCTTCGCTCGCCCCTTTCCATGCCGCTGAACCTTAAGTGACCTCCCCTTTTGATTTACAATTTGGTGCATTACATCCTTGCTTATGTGCATAATGATGCGTGTTGCATTTGAGCTTGCCATAATCGGGGTGCCTTGTTAAGATCATTTAGCGTTGTCCAATCGTGGGGAAGCAAACACTCCTTGGATGGTCTATAAAATTGAATCAATTTAGAACCATGCAATTCTGAGTTTGCAATATAACTTTGCAAGGAACTATAAAACTTGATTGACTACAAGCTCTATTAATAACAAAAATATTAAATGTTCGAATACAATTCCCCCAACCATGGTGGGTTTGTTTTTGCAAAAAGAGATTACAACATCTTTCATAAGAAATGAAGAATGTTTTTAACAAGGAATTGACATGGACGGTAATTTTTCTAGGCCTTGAACATTTGAATGCCATAAACTGCCACCAGCTTGAACTTGTCTTTGAGCGGCTAATGAGGTGTTAATCAATGGTGGCCTATTTCACATGCTGTTGCAGCTTATTTTTCCAAATTTGTTTTTCAATCAGGGTCTTTAAGTATCTGCATTCATTAGTATTGTGACATAGCTGGTCATGCTAGCGACAGAACATTCCAGAATTAGCTTCTTTATCGTCTACTTTGATTGGTCGTGGAATTGGATAATATCTTGCGCTTTTTGTGGCGAAGAATATGTTCTCCGCGGTTTCATTTAGAGGAGTCAATTCTTCGGATTTGATAACGTGGAATCTTTTATTATCATTTTCCCCTTGTTTTCTATCCTCGTTTTCCCTTTTGAGACCTCCGCTACTCATCTAGTTAACTTGGACATCATTACCCTTCCTCTCTGATATCACATTACCATCAACGATATTTGTGGCATAAGAAGTATCTACTTTAATATTCATGAATTCCTCATCTTTGCCATAAAACCTTTTAAGAGTGTTGGGCTTCTTCATCTTGAGCCATTTCCCGAATTCTGATTTCTTATCAATAGCTCCTTTCACTACTGCCATTAAGTACGGAAGCTCTGGTTCTACAACTTGGGCTGCTGCAGCGTGGAATCGGTTAAGAAAAGCTTTGATCGTCTCTCCATGCATTTGCTTCATTTTGCTAAGCGACATCACATCTCTTACTTTGGTAATTTGTAGTCGGAACTGGTCTTGGAATCTTCTTGTCAAATCGGCAAATTGATCGACACATTTCGGCGGGAGTCCAGTGAACCATAGTGAAGCCACTCCTTCCAAGCATACGAGGAAATATAAGCATTTTATTTCGTCTGTGGCCCTAGCTCCATTCATGTGTTGATCGTATTTGAACAGGAAGATGTTCGGATCTCCAGTCCCATTATAGCGTGCTATTGTCGGATATGTGAATTTCTTGTGGAATTTCGCTTGACGAATCCTCTTTGTGAATGGGTTCTTATTGGGCAAAAACCCCTATTCCTTCTCGTCATTTTGATGAAACATGTTTTATTTCATTATTCGTTGGATCATGTTCGAAATGCTCTCCTCACCACCAGTTTGTTCCACGGAGTAAGCATCAGTCCTTTTGCTGGTATGATCACGGTTCAAGTTCTGATGCACTGTACCTGTTTGGGGAGGTGCCCCTTTGTTATACTTACCATAGCTCGAAAAGTTCTTCTTGTGGAATAATTTTTAGTGATTGGTTTAGATCTTCCATTCTCGCCATCATCCGACTCATCGATCCTTGGGCTGAATGATCATGATCGGAATGAATCTTAGCATTTAGCTTCAAATCCTTGATGTTAACTTCGTCCTTGTCACTCGACCAATCATAATTGTTTTCCATGTTGTAGATGTGATCATGGTTAGGAAGCAGACGAGTTGTCATTCTCTTCGAGATCAACATGGACTTTCGAGGGTCTAGATTTGGTCGAGCATTGAGGATAGCATCAATTTTCTCCATCATAGCCTTAGTAGAAATATTCATTTGTTGGTTCATGTTGGCAATAGCGGCGTTTAGTTTGGCAATAGTTACACCGGCTCCACATGGAGTTCTCACCAACTTCAAACGATTAGTAGGTGGAGTGGCTTCATTGTTAGGAACATTGGTGGTTTCTTCAATGGTCTCGCTTGCGATCTTCTTTGACGTAGCCATTATGTCGGAAAAGGAGGTGGTTTTAGAGCTTTAATGCAAGGCTTATAACCTTGTGGTCGTGGGTTCGAGCCGCACGGTGGGCGCCAAATGCTTTAACCAAAATGGTCAAACACTTAAGGTATATAAATCGTACTTCACCAATCTGGTTAGAAATTGAAAGGATCCACAATCACAAAACAAACGCGAAAAAGTAAGAAAAACACAATGATTTTTATAATGGTTCGATTTGTGATAGATCTATTGGCAAGGATTTTCATTATCATTTTGGAGATTACAAAATACATGGATTCATTCACATCATTCATTTCTCTCTTTTCTCTCTTCTTTTGATCAAGACTATGCTTGAATTCAAGGAGGAATGGAGGTGATCTCTTAACTGGTGGAGGATGCGGTATATCTCTTCAATCACTTGGAGATTTGGATGAATTTCCTTGGTTTCATGATGAATTTGCGATAGATCTAGGCTTAAAGAGAGTTAATGGCGGTAGGAGAGAAAGAGGATGAAGCTTGAATGATCTCTAATGTAGATTGAAGAAGGTGACTTGGTTGAATCAGCTATGACGGAAGGAGGAGAATGCTTTTGGAGCCGTGAATGAAGTTTTGAGAGATTATTAATGGAGAATGAAGGTGATTTGATCTTTCCATCATTGGAGGAAGATAGTGAGAGCTTCGAAAGCCATTAATGGTGGTTGGAGAGCTCTATAATGGTGAAGGAAACCTTTGGACAACACTTCGTGGTGGTGGAAATCGGTCCCCTGAAGTATGGTGAAATGGGACATTTATAGGAGAAGTTAAACCCAGGTGGAAAAGCTGTAAATATTGTCAACTGGGTTTGGGTCGATCGTTGATGTATTTACAAAATTTCCACTGGACAGCTGGGGGAGCGTGCTTTACAGTTTGCGCTGGGCTGGAGCTGCATCCACATACGTTTAAACGTACGACTTCATATCATTTAAATGAACAACTGCTCCCCATAAAATAATACGAGCAACCCTTAACTCTGTGTGGATCAAATTGTATTTTGATGTGCTAGTCCCATTACTTTGTTGCTACCCCTCCACGTGGCTTTGTCCATATATGTTATACATGCTGAACACATAATTCCCGCACGTGTCTTGTAGTTGTAAAGCTACCAGTTCTTGTCACCCGTTCTTTCACATGGAAACCTACCCACGTGGCCCTTAGTCTTGTACCACAGTATACGTAACGTTCCAAACAAGTCTTCCAATTGACAACAATGTGCTCAATCCTTCATGAAGTGCTTCATTACATATGTATGAGCGAACAGTCATCCTAGGCGGACGACCCGCTTACAAGCAAGGGTGCTCGAGCACTGTTTCTCAGGGTGACCGACTTGGAGTTGGTATGCACGAGCGATTACTATTTGGGTGAATGGATGAACAATCGCTTTGTATACTGGTGACCACACTTTGTTTTATTATGAAACGTTCTTTTCACGCACATGTAGCCTCATAAGATCATGTGAACCTCATAAAAGTGGGAATAATATTTACCAATGTGCCATTCGTTTATATCATGCAAAACCATTAGCTCTTATACTGCGTATGTATACGCGCTCTGTTCTGCTCATACATAAAGTTTCCATGTGCTACTCTGTCCTTCACAACTGAACTGTTCCTTACATACATGGAACCGTGTGTTCGACTCAGAGTTGCTCGCTAGTGGCTCGCTCAAGTAGTGTTCGGCCCGACTAAATGAGAAGTTGCTCGACCAAGATTTGGACAACCAGTCCCAGAAAGGATGCTCGATAGTGAATTCGCCTTTTGACTGATTGTTTGAGCTGTCACATTACTGTCTTTTGTATGACCAATTTACGCCGTGTGACTTTTGTCACTTTAATGGCATGTCTTCACGTATCATGACTTATGTTGTTTCATATATTTGGTAACACACAATCATGTTATATTCACATGCGTTCCAGCTTATGTTCATTATTATACTAGAATAAGCCAGTCCAATGTACACATTGTGTATTGTTCATTACGAAACAAAGCTGCATGTCCATATATGACGTGGCTATTGGAATTGACCAGGATGCATTGCATGAGCGAGCCCAATATAGAAAATGTAGTAACCCTTTGAAGCATGCCAGATCGAGTTTATAATATAATGGTCATACATGTAGGAAAGGGAGTGTCGGCTCACAAAGAATCCACGTTGTATGATCGACCCATATTTGTAATATGTGCAACCGAATTATAGTTTAGCAAATATCTAGTTCCTGAAATCATAAGCGACCGCTCGGTAGTGTAGCGCAGACCGACCGATACCAATATGTGAATGGTTCTAGATCGTGTATCGGAGCAGATCCATACACATTGAGATTGAACGATTCGTAAAGACCGGCCAAACTGATATCATGACGTATGATCGATCGCTTCACTGGCGATTGACGCATCAGTTTATGAACCACGTTAGCAATGAGATTAACAGTACCACCATTGTGGCGGAGAAAGGCTTTCTCTTAACAACTAGAGTATTTTTGTGGAAATCAATTAGTGATTTCTTATGGATCTTATGATGTGGCATTCAAAGTGGATGGAGATATGCTATTCTGAAGGACAAGCTTAACCTCTAGTCTAATAAACCGAGAAATGGCACAAAATTGGGTAGGTCGCATGGTTATGTGGGTCGCACCCATTAAAAGGGTATATCACTACCTGATCTGGAGAAATCAAATGCCTTCGGTTGTCTCTTTTTATTTTTGTACGTATGCTGTTGGTTCGGTTGGTTGGCCCCCAACCGTGGTAAAGATATATTCGGTACTCAGAAGTGAGGGGCTGGTCATGTTTAGCCTGGGTTGAAAGATTTTCTTGTTGAACCCCGATGTATTCATCTCCAGAGGTATATTGTCGGAAAGGTGGTCTCATACATTGCCAAGAAATCCGTTCTCCAATAAGAGCCCGTGGTTTTGATTATATACTACGTATGTGGAGCATGGGATGCAAGTGTTCCGCTAGATTGATATTTACTTGTGTTTAGACATTATTGTAATTTTAGAAAAGATATTGATTTCAAAAATGTTTTGGTTTATCATAAGGTAAAAACCATCCATATTTATGTATGGATTTGGACTTACGATTATCCTTTTCTTTCAAAACAATTTTGACTTAAAAATCAAGTTGGATGATACCATTAAACTTAATGTGTTTTTCTCACTCTGGTTCATCAAACTAATCCCGGCGTTTGTAATGCATGGGTTAGACCGGGTTGTATAGGTTTGGGTTATCGAATGTTGTAAGGAGACGAGCTGGAACAGTTCAGGCATATGATATTATATAGATACTATTCCATTATGTGTTGTATATGAGGACAGCTTATTATAACTGTCCAGTTGTGTGATGTACTCTAATGATTGTAAGTAGTTTTAAAGCTCTCAGTAAAGATTTATTTCTATATTATGTTTTTTTCTGCTGCGATGTGAGACTCTGTGTTGTGTGATTTCTTCTACTTCTTCTATTCTAATATTTCATTCTTAGCCCACCTTCTAATTTCTTTCTAATAGCTATCTGCTTTTCTGTACAAATTTGGGTTGCACGTGAGTTTTGATTGTCAACTCAAAGGGTAAGGGAAAGTTATTGGTTGATCGGTGCCGTAACTCGATAGAGATGAGGTTAGTGATACCCTAGATTAAGTTGAGAGTTTATATATGAGAGCGTATTTGTAGATTTTATATACAAATGTTATGTATTGTGTTGTTTGATCGGTTCAAGTGCTGAGAAAAATTGAACTATTGATGGACACAATATTGTTTTGTAAAGAGGGTAAGTGAAATAATTTTACCCAAATTATATTATTGTATAGAAAAGAAATAATTTTAGTAAATTATTGAAATATTGGTTTGTGTGTTTGATTGATTTGAATGGAATTCAAATTGGATTAAAAAATTTAATTGGAAATTAACATGGTTAAGTGAAATTAAATAAAGTTGGAATTTAGAATTTAAATAAATAATAATTAAATAGAAATCAATAGGATGTAATCAATTGATGTTAAAAAATGTGGAAACCAAAGTAAATATTAAATTGAATATAAATTCAATTGATTGAATTGAGTTGGTTGTACATTGGTTATTGATTGATTGTTGATTTATTTTCTAGATTGGTTCAGTAAAATTCATCAATGGTTTAAATGAAGTAAAACGGATTGGAAACCAAGGGAGATGAATTCCAATATTATAAACTGGAATGAAACTACTTATGAATTGAAATAAATGATTTAACCGGGCATTTACACATGAATGAGGCTATTTGTTTGATTTTAGAAATTTATGTAGTTATATTTGTTGATTAATGAATTGTTATTTAATCATACATATATCTGCTACTTACATGTTCATTGAGTTATGTAAAGGTGCCATAAGGCTAGAGGAATGATTTTGATTGCGTAGATTGCACGTAAATTGAGCAAGTATGCTCTATAGTGCTTAAAAAGGCACGCCTACACGAAAATATAAAATCTTGGGTTTTGATTTTTTTTTTTGACCGTGTGGGTCAATGTATATATAATATTTGTTCCTGCGATATCGCAGAAGTCACCGCATATAAAGGATACTCTGCTGACTTTTTTTGGGAATTTAATGTGTTAGAAAATTTTCGATATTTTTAAAATTTCTATTAACAATAATGGATTGGCTTTTTTTAATCCTTAAAAGTCCACGCGCACATTGAACAAGGGATATGTCGCTAACATCACCAAGGTCGTTCGTACATAAAGTCACTAAAGCACTTAAAGCATTCGTAATGGAAAAGAACGGTCACAAGAGCAAGTACTGGATGTCAAGCCCAGAACAAATCAGGTCGACCAAGTACAACCGGACAACATGATGCAGTGTGCGACCCAAAAACTTGGGTCCAAATCAAGATTCAGGCATGGAGACTAAGACCGGTCGCTCATACGGAAATGAGGCTATACCAAGCATCAGCATGAAGCAAGTCGCTCATCCAACATAAGCCAGGACGATCACATCCTGCAGAAGAAATAAGAGAGCGAGCACTCCTAAAACTAAAGCAATCGGTCGTGCAGGGAACAATGAAGAACCAATCCAAGACTTGCATCCCGTTCCTACAAGGCTCCTAAAAATAGTCGCCCGCACAGAAGCGACCACTCTCACAAACCCGCTCAACTACATAAGGCGCCCGACCCAAAAAGTCATCTACGCATAACAACCTAAGACAGCTCATGACAGCTAGCCAATAGCCCGATTGTAATTAGCAGAATTAGAGATTTACAAGGCGGGAAAGGGATTTCAAACCGAGGGCTCACCTATAAATATACCATAGCCACCACTGAAAAGAAAAAGGAAAAAGGACCACAAAGTGCTGCCAAACTCGGCCACAAACCACGGATCTGGCCATGGCGTCAAGCTCAATTTCGTGATTCAGAGAGAACAAAGACATCGTCAATCTCAATCATCCATTCATCCTCTTTCTCCTCAAACTCAACCATCTTCTTATATAATTTCCTAGATTAAATTATACAAACGAGGTTGTATTAGGCGAAAATGGAAGTGAATGATGCAGAGAGAATTGATGTACTTTGTAATTCATATCATGAGATTAGAAATCACCTTCATAGTGGACGTAGGCCTCATTAACGGTCGAACCACTCTAAACCTCGTCTTTATTTTTCCCTTTTTTCTGCATTTTCTACTTTGAATTACTGATTGAATACGGCTCCACTTTATTCCCAACCAAATTGGTGAAGTACAGCTTTGTACCTAAGGTGTTTGGACCATTTTTGGTGTAAACATTTTTGGCGCCCACCGTGGGGCCGTGTTAATCTCTTTTCCCATTCTCATTTTAAAAGAAAACGCTGTGCTCGCAATCATGAGCATGGCGAGAGAAATTGCAGCTGCCAGAATCAATGGCGTCTCCGGTACTGACTCATTGCCCACCGTCCGTTCCGGAAAAAGGGAACCGCAAAGAGTCGAGGCGGCCATAACCAGGAAGGAGTTGGGGGAAGCAGTGACAGAAATAACAAGCCAGATAACTGTTGCGAACGACGCCTTGGTAGAGAAAACCAAGTCGATGTTTTCTACCCAGACCTCTGTCATTAATCCCACGCCAAGCATTGCAGATCTTTCGTTCGCACAAACAAGTCGTGCAGGCGAAATGAATTCTTCTGCTGAACAAAAAAGTTTTACTCCTAGAACTACCTACTATGGCTATGGGCCCCATCAAAGATCCGGCAGGAAGGAAAGCGTTCGTTCCAGGGAACAGAAGGAAAAACAAGGATATGTCTCAAACGTGGAAAAAGGATCCAAGAAGAGCAAAAGGAGATCGCGCTTTTTCAAGGATTCTGAGTTCACTCCCCTCAACGACACCATAGAAAATATCTTTAGGGCAACCAAGGGCACTATAGCATACCCGGTCCCGGAGCAGATGCAAGTCAAGGATGCTGCCATGAAGTCAGGGGAATTCTGTCAATTCCACGATCATCCTGGCCATAGTACCAATGAGTGTAGACACTTGAGATCACTAGTCGAGAGACTGGTCAGGGAGAACTATCTGCAACACTATGTGCAAAGACATCGTCCCGCTTATATGCCAACGTGGGAGAGCAAGCTCCCCAAAGAGAGGGCCTAAACTAGCTTGAGATCGACGCACGGCCAAAGATCAATAATTGGCACTCTGATCGAGGAATTCTTGATTGAAATTCCTGTCACACCGCCCCGCTACTCTATTCCTATCCTGCCTGACCTAAGAAATAATAGCTGTTTTACTTTATTTTCCCAGTTGTTACATTCATGTTGAGCAACGAACTACTTGCATATACTATGTATAGGGAAACTATTGTATGCTCGTTTAAATACCATAGTCATTGCTTCATGCTAAACACCAACTTTTCAAATGTAGGCCTGTTAGAGGTGGCTAAGCATATCCACCCATCCCAACTGCAAAGGGAAGGTTCCTAAAGCATATCTTGAGCAAAGTGGCCTGAGAGCAACGAGCATAAAAATAACAAGCTATTCTGGGGCAGACAACGAGATGAACAGCAGACGAAAAGCTGTGCACATCATCATGGAAAAGGCTGAATGCCCAGCAAGTACCCACTCAAAGGACCATCATAGAACCCTGTTGCAAACGCAGGGCTATTGCAAAATCTCTCCCCAGAATAAAATTGCTGATTCTGAGGAGACGCCCACTCAGGTGCAGGACATGAATTCCCCAGGACATGAATTCCTCAAAACCGGAGTCAAGACCAACAACAAGGAGTAACGCTTATCTCTCAGGAATCAATATTGGAGCAAAAGCAACTCAAAACAAAAAGTCCCTCGGATAAAATAGCTGAGCCCGCCAAAGAAACACCCTCTTGGATGCAAGACACAGGTCATTTGGGTTAGGGAGATTTCTTAATTTTCTCAATCAAACGACCAATGTCTATTTCATAGGGCAAGATGCAAAGTCGGCAAAAACCGGCTGGTTCGTGAAAACCCTTACCGAAAGGAGGTGTCTGATCTTGTTCTTTGTTGTTAACCAAGTCAAACAAAGCCAGGATTGGATTACAGCAGAAATCCCAGCTGAAAGAGGGTAAACCAGAAATCCTATCCATTTGGGGGTATCCAACAAGGTCCTTCCAGTCCTAGAATAATCAGGGCTGACAAGGCCGAAATTCGGTCGAAATCGAAAAGCAAGACCTCCCATGGGGGTACCCAAAAGAAAACACTTAACAACCACACGTTGTAAATTTTTTTTACCATAAGTTGATTAATTGAAATCACTATGCGACTCAAAGCAATTCGTGAAATTAAAAAAACCCTTGGTATGGGGACGTCAACATTGTGTAAGAAATCGCCAATGCCCATTCAAAACATACCATTGGCTGGTTAAAGGTTCTTCGTAAGGACTACTCGAATGATAAAACTCATGCGAACAACAAATTAAAAGTGTGATCACCTACAAAAATGAAAAATAATAAATTTATAACAGCCCCTAAACGAAGCAAGCGTAAGAACGCGAATCGAACGTCGCTAAGCGAGGGCCAGCACTCGCATAAACAACCGGTCTTATAACGCGACAGGTTGAAAGGAATAAACCAAAATTAAGCCATAGAGATTACAAATACTTCCTCTCATGCATAGTAGTGTGAATTAATTACCCAGGTACCCGCTGACCCATTTTAGAGAACAAAAAGGTTTATAATCCTTATCAATCAGCCAACCAGCTACCGTTTGCGCTTCAAAGTGGATACAGCCTTGGTGTTCCAGATCTCGTCCTCATCATCCAGATCAGGCGCATTCGGTAAAGGCACGTCAACTGTTGAGGATGGAATGAGAGGACTCATGCTGGTAGATACCAAAGCAGAATCAGCAGCAACGGTTTGAGCAGCGGAATCACAAACAGCCAAAGAAGGTGGCGAAAGCGCACCTAATGCAAATTCACAACCAGCACTAAGATCGGCACTCTCAAGTGAAGAAACGATGAAATCCGAATTCAAAACGGAATGGTAGATATCAGCTTTACCTGAAGCTGTCGGATGCATAAAGCCAACCACCTGTTCCTTTATGCTCAAAGAAGTGTTGTCACAACTTGCACCTTGCGTAGTGATGTCTTCTTGGCTTGAGTGCTTGGTGCAGGGATGAACTCTAACAACATCTGTAGCAAAACGATCTGTGATAAGAATGCGAGAACTCGAAGCATCAATTCCAGCAGAACTTGGAGGAGCGCAAACAGTACCCAAACACTCTTTTCCAAGTAGTGAAGCTCGCTCGTTCGCCAGTAACTGCCTACCTTTAATCAAGGCATTACGATCCTTTTCCTCTAAAAGCTGTCTTTGAAGGAACCCGTCGTCAAAATCCTTGGAATATGAAAGTACTTTCTCCCAGACAAGAGCCAGAGTCCACGGGAAATCTTTATTCAGATAGCTCAAACTCCCTGGACTCATGACGCTGCAAACGTAAAAATGAAACAGATTGTCGTCAGCCTCAGTCTTGGCTTTGATAAGATCTTCTTGCAATCAGATCTTTTCTTCCTCAGACGTTTTAAGGATTTCATTTTGAGAAGCAAGGCGGCCTTCAAGTGCCATGTTCTCCTGTTCCAAAGAAATTAAAGCCTGCTTTTCTAGGTTCAAACGATGTTCAGCAAATATTCGAGCGGACTGAGATTCTAAAAGCTGCGCTCGCACACCCTCCAATTTCTTTCTGAGCTCGGCATTTTCAGCCTCCAAGTCATTCATTCTAACGCTTCATTTCTTCAAGGAAGAGATTTCAGAGTCCTGGGATTCAATCAGATGCACAAGACTAGCTTTGTCGCTTTCCAAAACCATAATGTAGTTGAGATGTCGCGCGTTCAAGTCTTGAAATTCATACCCTAACTTCAACCAATCCTCCAGGCGTTTATCAACACTCTGCATGACTAGATTCAATTGTGCTTCAAGCTGACCTTTGACAACACCAAGCTGGTCAGCCGCACTGTTCTTCACAGCCTCCAAGCTTCTTGCAACGTCCTGCCTATCATTAGGATCTAAACCCGGGGCAGAAGACACTCCTCTTAAATCCCAGCCATGAAAGCGATCCTTAAGCACTGGACTTTCAGAAAGAACTCCATAAGGAGGGCGATTACATATTGCTTGAACCTGAACAGGAGTTAGGACAATAGGTCTCGCAGAAGGACCAACTGATTCAGTTCTCAGAGCCTGACCAGACTCCTCGCATTCTGAAGGATCGGGCATGGGAAGCTCAATGATAGGCTGGACTTGAGAACTTGAAGACGTCTGGGGACGTTTCATATAATAGGAAAGATGGGACTGAAGGAGGCTTCTCGGATCAATGAGATCGGCCTGTTGAGAAAAGTTTTCTGATAATGAACAGTCCGCGCTTGCGCCTGGAAAACAAGTAAAGCATGCAATTAGCAATCAGCTAAAAGTTGCCTAATTCACAAAGAATTTCGCCATAGATAAAACAATAATCAAAACCAGTCCCAAGGCAAGTTTCGAAAGAAACTTTCTCAAAGCATTGAACAGGGCCGTGGAAATTTCTTATATCAAACACCACAACATCCCCCTGGCTCATAGATTTAGCAGAATCCAGGTCCCCAAGGTCTCCAAAGGTCCCTGGAGAACTTTCCGCCTCTGATAAGGAGCATGCAGAACTCTCGGTTGTCGTCCCAGAAGTCACATCAACCCTTGAGCCATGAGCGCGCTCACCAACTCCCCTTGCATTCCTCTCAATAATTAATGATGAAAACCGACCACCTACTTCAGAGATTGATCTTCTCTTCTTAACAGGTTTACCAACAGAACGTTGAAGATGAACCGAAGCCTTACCAAGGGACTGCGAGGGATCGATCAACGGGTATTCGCGAAGGTTCTCTTCTGTCAGCAGCACCTCTCCACTCCTTTCTTTCTGATCAACAGATATTAAAGAATTCAAAAGAGACTGATCCAGAGTGAGACCCACGATCGAAGGGATCACTACAAGAATCAGAGGGAAAGTCAGATCAGAAGAAGAAAGGATGCAAAGATCCCAAGAGTAAAAGAATAATTACCCCGTTCCGCCCATCGACCAAAAAATTTACTGGGGCACCTGACGAAGAAATACTGATGCGTGAACCCTTTGGCACCTTCTGTCAAACCCGTAATAATCCTATCATGCACATTATCCAAGAAGAAGAAAAGGGGACCATCAACTTCCCTTCTCTTAAAGCTATACAAAGAACAAACGTCTGCGAATGTAGGTGCCTGCTGCCGGACATTCATAAAAAGAATGTACAAACTAAGCAGAACCTGATATCCACTAGGGTGCAGTTGATATGGGGAAATTGCCAGGTGCTTCAAAACAGACTCCAGATTAGGATTAAAGGGAGGAATTGCCCCACTATACAGCATTTGGTAATTAACAGTTACATACCCAGAGGGCGGACAATCAGCCATCTCTCCCTTTCTGGGAAACCTGACCTCGTTCTCTGAAAATCTAAAGCGGGTGTACTTTTTTGATATTGCTCAAAAGGGAGCGTCGATTTGCGGCGACCGGTCACTACCCTATCAAAGAAGCAAGACTGAGGATAAGTACGGTCAGCCACCAAATCAAAACCGGTAGCGTTGGCACCTTCCGTCACTTGGTCAAGGCCTTCCTGTTCCCCAGACATCACGAGACGCCTGGAATTGAAATGAATAAGCGGTTAGTCGCATGACAACATAATCACACAAAGAAAAGGCGAGAGTCCAAAGGAACAAGAATATCTCTATGATATAGACGATCCTTTAAACACCCAGCTAGGGCACGATGAATTAGGGAATTCCGCCTTGATTGGCAAATGGATTGCCAGCATAAGCGAAACTAGGGCTTGTCACACAAGATAGAACCGCCGGAAGAAGACTTCCTTCAACGGAACTAAGAGAATCGGTCTCAAATCAGAAGACAAAAAGGGAAAATTTCGCTTACGATAAAAGTTCGGCTCGAAAAGAAGGTTAGACAAGATAACCAGGGAAAGAAGTAAAAGCTGAAGAAGATTAAAGCTTCGGGAAACGACGGTAAGATCTCCTATGGTGAAATCGCCATTAAAGTGGGTATACCAGAGAAAAATACAAAAGCGGGAAAATGAAGAGGCAGTATCTGAGAAAACTAAGAGCCCCCTTTTTTCAATGATGCGGTAAAATTTGGTGACCCGGTATGGCGTACCCGAAAGATATCCCGCCAAAATGTCCAAAGACCGGCAGTTGTTGGAATATCTGAACTTCAAAAAAAGAGAGTCATAGTAATAAAAGCTATCTAGGCTTGCGTCAAACCCTCTACTTGCAAAGGTCAGTGGCAATAAAGTAATCTTAATTTCTTGCGCAAGCAACCCATCGACAAGTCAAAACAAGCCCGCTCAATAATGTGCTATCGAATATGTCGAAGCCAATAATTCCTCATTGAAATAGAAATCACAAGGTTCGAGGGGCAAGTGTTAATCCTTAAAAGTCCACGCGCACATTGAACAAGGGATATGTCGCTAACATCACCAAGGTCGTTCGTACATAAAGTCACTAAAGCACTCAAAGCATTCGTAATGGAAAAGAACGGTCACAAGAGCAAGTACTGGATGTAAAGCGCAGAACAAATCAGTTCGACCAAGTACAACCGGATGGCATGATGCAGTTTGCGACCCAAAAACTTAGGTCCAAATCAAGATTCAAGCGCGGAGACTAAGACCGGTCACTCATACGGAAATGAGGCTATACCAAGCATCAGCATGAAGCAAGTTGCTCATCCAACATAAGCCAGAATGATCACATCCTGCAGAAGCAATAAGAGAGCGAGCACCCCTAAAACTAAAGCAATCGGTCGCGCAGGGAACAATGAAGAACCAATCCCAGACTTGCGTCCCGTTCCTACAAGGCCTCCTAAAAATAGTCGCCCGCACAGAAGCGCCCCCTCTCACAAACCCGCTCAACTACATAAGGCGCCCGACCCAAAAAGTCATCTACGCAAAACAACCTAAGACAGCTCACGACAGCTAGCAACAGCTGGCCAATGGCCCGATTGTAATTAGCAGAATTAGAGATTTACAAGGCGGGAAAGGGATTTCAAACCGAGGAATCACCAATAAATATACCATAGCCACCACTGAAAAGAAAAAGGAAAAAGGACCACGAAGTGCTGCAAAACTCGTCCACAAACCACGGATCTGGCCATGGCGTCAAGCTCAATTTTGTGATTCAGAGAGAACAAAGACATCATCAATCTCAATCATCCATTCATCCTCTTTCTCCTCAAACTCAACCATCTTCTTATATAATTTCCTAGATTAAAGTATACAAATGAGGTTGTATTAGCTAGGCGAAAATGGAAGTGAATGATGTAGAGAGAATTGATGTACTTTGTAATTCATATCATGAGATTAGAAATCACCTTCATAGTAGACGTAGGCCTCATTAACGGCCGAACCACTCTAAACCTCGTCTTTATTTTTACCCTTTTTCTGCATTTTCTACTTTGAATTACTGATTGAATACGGCTCCATTTTATTCCCTACCAAATTGGTGAAGTACAGCTTTGTACCTGAGGTGTTTGGACCATTTTTGGTGTAAACAGCTTTCGATTTCAAATAAAATTGGGCTCTAGAATAGTAAATGAGTTCGTAACATTTTTCTTACCTTAGTATTTTCGGGGACTAAATTCTTTTAAGTGGGGAAGAATGTAATGTCCCGTATTTTTTGTAGTCAATATTTAATATATTTTATTATTTTAAATATTAAATTTGGAATATTAATGTATTTTTAATATTTAATTTGTTTATTAAAACGAAGTTTTAATGTTACTTTATATATTATTTAAAACGAGCTCGAAATGGAGTAGTAGTTCGTAATATTGAGTTTTGAACTTGAATTGAATACGCAGAATTCGTTCTAAGTCGGAATTTTATAAAACAAGAAACGTTTGAATCTTGTTGATGATAATCTTCTAATCAAAGAGAAAATCAGGATTTTGTGTTGTAAATTTTTAGTTATGTCCAATTCGAATTTTGAAATAGCCGTTATGGAATTTGGTATAAACAATAACATTTATTAAATTAATTTAATAAGGATTTCAATATAGTCTAGATATCTGTAAGTCGAAATGTCAATATTGAGTTGTAAATCCATACTGTTTATACTTGAAGTTGTATATAATATTTTATTTGGATAATTATGACAACAATAATTTGTTATTAATTTATTTGATTATTTTGGAATTTAATTAATATTTTATCGATATTTCAAAGGCCTTAGGAATAACCAATTTTCAAAAGGCCTTTGTTTGCGATGAAACGAATTTTGCTGGATTTGAAACATCAAAACATAGCGTATTGCAAATTTTGGAGCCAAACGGAGTTAATATGTAAGCGTACGCAATTTAATTGTAAACCAACAAGAAATTTAAATTATAAAATATCACCGTCTTGCAAACGGAGTTGGATTTCGACCGAACGAGTTTTATTGGATCCGTATTAGTAAGTTATTATTACGTTTCAAATTTGGTAGCCATCCAATTAACCATGTGATCAGGGCAGTTTCAATCGCCCTTGTTTTTATTTAATTGTTTATTTTATTTAGACAAGGTATCTTTAAAGGAATGAACAGCTAGTCAAATGAACTACGATTTTAACGAAATAAATTTTATTTGATCCGTAAGGAAGAGGACAAGTAGAATTTTAAATTTTTAAGTTTATAGGATTTATTTTGTGACCGTGGGAAATTTAAACGCATGATATTTAGCCTAAAATTTATGAAGGACTTTTCACAAACAATCTCGGAATTCGACGAATCATGTCCCATCTGGTCCAGAATATTTTTTTATGCTAGGATTAGAATTTTCATCTCGATTGGAGGTCGTATATACGATTTTTAATGTGTTAGTTCATACTGAAGTTTCATATATTAATATTTTAACAAACCTTGTCCTATATAAATACCCCATAAGCATTTGTAACCTAAATTTTTGGTCAGACTTCTTACACGTGGTCCATTGTATCTTCAGCCACCTCCATATAAAATCAATGGCCATCTTTCTTCAAATCTCTACCCTCTCCAAACACTAAATCTGATCATCAATTCAGAAATATGGAAACATGAAATTAGCTAACCTCGGTGAGCTCCTTCGAACTGACGGTCGCGATCGGCTATCACACTTCTGGTAATCAAAATTTTAGTTCGAAGACGTAGCATTAATTGTCAAACTGCATTTGACTGGGGGAGGCATTGATGGTGTTGCTACTGGAGTTGGGTAAGGGAACCCCAGCGCGTGTTTTAGTGCTGTCAGATCGGTGGTCGACGTAGTGATGGATGGTTGCACAGCTTTACGAAACTCGAACTATGCGCGAGTTCTAGAAATTGTTGGGGGAAGTATACGAAGGGAAAACGAGACAGAGAGGATCGGCCTACCTTCTTAATAACGTAAATTAACTAAGTTGGTCTTAATATGGAATTAATTAGCATAAATTAAATTGTATTAACTTAGTTAATTAAATTCGTTGCAGGCCAGACGTGCAGAACATCAGGGAAGAAGATTAAGAGATCGGGCCTGGTTCCTTTTACGGAAATAACCTAACGTAATTAAAATTCAATATAGATTAAGGATATTATTTAATTGATTAGTTTATTTAATGTCATCGTTAACTTTAAATGTTATAACCTAACGTGCAAAACAACGAAGAAACAAAAGCAACAAGACAACATGAACATCAAAGGATCAGCCTAGTTTTTTTTAATTAAAATGTGACTAGTGACTTAAATAGTGATTAAGATATTTTAGTTATTTTAATTAGCGTTAACTTTAAATATAAATAAATTATTACTGTTATGCCCAAAAAGAATGATTCAAATTGCGTTATGATCGGCTTAACGAGATCTAAATTGTGGAGCAAATTTGAATAGAAATGGGGACGATAGGAATTTACAATTAAATTAAACAATTGTTTAATTTAATTATAACCGAACAGTTTCAGAAAGAAATGGAAATCAAGGTGATTTTAACTCACTCAGTTCTTCCCGCTTATATTTTATATAAGTCAGGCTTTACAAATTGTGTGCTATGTTTGTTAATGGTTGATTGTTGTTAATTATATATTCACTTATTGATTTAACTGAGGAAATTAAACCATTGTCTAATTTCAGTGAAACCCAAATCGTTATTCTAATGATTGGAACAAATTGAAGTAACTTACCTTATTGGTCACGATTATAAAATAAATGTGCTTAATTATTATTTTTTGAATTGTTTATTATATAAATTAGTTGACGTTAAATAGTTGTTATTTAATGTTTTAAATTTAATAGTTTAAATTGGATAATTCTAATAGAATAATTTTATTTGAGGTAACTGTATTTTGATGCACGGAAGAACAGGTTGGAGGAACCATACTGGATTCCTCAAATATATTAAATATTATTTGTTTCCATATTATCATTATATCAACTAGTCTGATTGGATAATTGATTTTGTTGTTGACCGTTGGATTGGAATTCAACGTTTTTTGTTTTAACCAATGGGCAGTACTGGTTGAGTATTGGCACCATATGGCCTATAAAATCAATCGTCTATTAATGTTGATTTACTGTCAGGCAAATCACCATGAATGAAGTTATAAAATTTATTTTATAACTAAAGATAGATTTTTAAATCTGTATTTTGAATTAAATTTTGTTAAAAGAAAAGAAATATTATTATTTATTATTTAAGTTTATAAATAATTATTAATTGATTTTATAAAGTAAATTCTAATGCTAATCAGGTTTATAAACAAGTGAATAGAAATTAGCCTAACGGTTAAAAGTTGTATAATTGTTTTAAGAAACAATTAAATAGAATTATGTAAATTAATTATATCGTAAATTAATTTAAATTGAGAACTAATTGGAATCGGTTAACGAGATAACTGTGTTTTATGTTGACTAAGTCAACCATTTTAATTGGGGTTCGATTATTAAATTAGTTTATTTTGAATTAATCTAATAAAGTAGTTTAACAAATATTTGTTTTAATTTTTAATAAGCTTATAAAAAGGAATTTTCTATTTATTTTAGTTAATAAAGAAATTGACTTCTTTTACAATAGTTAATGATTAAAGTAAATTATTATTCTGATTAATAATAATTTAGGAGATTATCTTTTAATCGAAATTCATTTAAAAAGTAATCGAAGTTGAAATGAAACCTAGTTGATATGTGTAAGGAGTTTATGAACAGGTTTTATTTTGAGCTTGAGTTTTATAAAAAAATTATAAAAGGAATTTTAAGCTAATACAATAGCTTAAATTAAATGTTTACTTAATATTTGAATTAACTAAAAGGAAATCAAGAGCAGAAGGGTTTGTATTAAACCAGAATTATAAAAACGAGGTTCATAAAAAGAGGTGAGGTTGTAAAGCGCTAATTTTAAATTAAAGTTACTTAATAATGGAATTAAATAAAAGGGGAAAGATTGAAATAAGACTTTCCAAAGCGAAGAATGATGGCGTGGACTAGAAAAAGGAATAGGTAAAAGTGAATTTGGTAAAAGAAGTGAGTCGTAAGATTTTGTTGCCAAATCCGAATTGCAAAATGAATTTTTTTAAACAGGTTGAGGTTAAAAGGTGGAGTTTTATAAGAAATTACTTAATTATTGAATTAAGAAATAATCGTAATATTAGAGAAAGAAATTTTCAAAAAGTAAGAAGGATTTATGAAACTATTTTTTTTAAATGGTTAAATGGAATTTGTATTGATAGTAGAATGAAATATGGGTTTTCGGATTACAATTCTATCTTAAGATAAGAAAGTTGTTGATCAAGGTTTGAGAGGTAATTAAAATACCCCAACTTGAATGACTTCGGTATTATCTGAGAATGATATTAGTTTTTAATGGTAAAGAGGTTTGTAATAATTTATTATTTCCATTAGAGAAATAATAATGCAACATTATTGATGAAAATTTAGAGAATTTATAATGAGAGTTCCGATGTACAAGGAAATTAAAAAGATATCAGAATATATATATATATATATACATATATAAATATAATGATGATTCCAAAGTAAAGGAAAAAAAGGGATTGTGGGGAAATATAACGATATTTTCTGGCTAAAAGGGAATGTAAAGTTGAGTTCTATTCTATAAGGCTAAGTATTGGTTATTACTTTCGAGTAATGAAACAAAAGATAATTTGTAATGTCGTTTTACGAATAATAAGTTGAACTAATTTCCCAATTATGGATAATGAAGAATGATGTAACTAATGATTTGAAAGGAGAGTTAAGTGGAAATTGAATATGGTTATAAGTAATTTTTCTAAGTATTATAATGAAATGATTTGAGGGAATTAGCATATTAAAATAAGAAGCAAGTATCGTATTTTTAAATATTGAAAGATTTAGAAGTTTTAATTATGCAGGCGTTAAATTATTTTTGATTAAAGGGCCAAGTGATGCCAAGTACAAAATCCGTGCTACTTGCTACTAATCTATAGGGTGATTACTAGGATATGGTAGGAGCATGCCTTCGGTTCATCCTATTCCTAGATGACTTGAATGAACGAATGTCTGGCAAAGTATTTCAAAAATAATTACGTACGTTGATTTCTTCAAATGTACTACCGTTGTGGTAGAGAAAGGCTTTCATTTAACAGCTACGGTATTTTTATGGAAATCAATTAGTGATTTCTGGAGGATATGACGATGTGGCATTCAAAGTGGACGGAGAAATGCTATTTTAAAGGATAAACTTAACTTCTAGCCTCATCAACTGGGAAATGGCACAAAATCGGGTCGGCCGGATGGCTATGTGGACCAGACCCATCAAAAGGGTATATCATTACCTGAACTGGATAAATCAAATGCCTTCGGTTGTCCCTTTTTATTTTTGAATGTATGTTACAAGTTCAGTTGGCTGGCCCCTAACCTTATTAATGATATATTCAGTACTCTCAAGAGAAGTGAGGGGCCAGTCATGTCTAGCCTGGTGGCAAGATGTTCTTGTTGAACCCCAATGTATTAATCTCCAGAGGAACATTGTCGGAAAGGTGGTCCCATACCTTGCTAGGAAATCCATTCTCCAATAATAGCCTGTTGTTTTATTGTATACTATGTATGTCGAGCATGATATGCAAGTGTTCCGCTAGATTGATATTTACTTGTATTTAGACATTATAATAATATCAAAAAAGATATTGATTTCAAAAATATTTTGGGTTTTCGTAAGGTAAAAAGTGTCTGTATTTATGTGTGGGTCTGGTCTTACGGTTATCCTTTTCTTTCAAAAAGATTTTGACTTAAAAACCAAGTTGAATGATACCCTTAAACTTGGTGTGTTTTTCTCACTCTAGTTCACCAGACTGATCCGGCGTTTGTAATACTTGGGTTAGACCGGGTTGTTCAGGTTCAAGTTATTGAATGCTGTGAAGAGACAAGCTTGAAGAGTTCAAAAGTTTGATATTATATAGATACTATTCCATTGTGTGTTGTATATGAGGACAGGTTATTATAACTGTCCAGTTGTGTGATGTACTCTGATGATTGTAAGTATTTATAAATCTCTTAGTAAAGATTTATTTGTATATTATATTTTGTTCTACTGCGATGTGAGACTCTGTGTTGTGTGAGTTCTTCTTCTTCTATTCTAATATTTCTTTCTTTATTATCCCACCCTCTAATTTCTTTCTAAAAGTTATCTGCTTTTCTGTACAAATATGGGTTGAACGTGTGTTGTGATTGTCAACTCAAAGGGTACAGGAAAGTCAATTTGTTAGAGAAAAGAGTTTTAAAATGATATAGTATTGAACTCACTTCGATCACTGGAAAATAATTCTGATGATGACGGTCGCTTCATCAGTGTTCATTTTTGAGTTTCTAAATAATGTATTACTACCAAAGATTTTGTTTATGAATTGCTTTGAGGGAATGAGTTGTCAAAAAATTCAAATGTTTTGAATATCTATTACTATATGTAAATATATATGATTTCAAACTGATTTAAAATAAAATCTAGGAATTTTAATTCTGAAATTTAAAATTTTATTTATGAAGTTAAATAAATTGAAATGGTAAAAGTGAGTAAGTAAATTAGAATTTAACTTAAACTAAGTTAAATAAAGATTGGATTGGATTAGAGATGATCCGGAATGAAATTTGTAAGAGGGAAATGCTTGGGATTCAAAATTTTAAAATGGATTGATTTTCAATACATAAAAATCAGGTTTTAGAATTCTGAGATGAAGATAGCCGATTTGAGAAATTAATTAGTTAATGGAATGTGGGGTTGGAACTTAACTTGGTTGAGTATATTGAATTGATAAGTTAAGAGTTTAGAACTGATAATGGAGCTAGAATTGAAATGGAATCTTGCTTGAGTATAAAAGGATGATTGGATTTGAGGATAAATTAATTGGAGATCAATTGGGAATACATTTGTATATGCTGAAGTGAAAGCAGATGTAAGAGATATAGTTGAATGCCCAATAAAATGGTACAAGTTTGAAATTTTTATGAGTATGAGATTTACGAGCTTATAAGGCAAAAAGCTTGGTCGTTTTATTTTCTTTTGGATTGGAAAAGGCCTAGAGAGGTGAGTTGTAATTATACCAATTAAGCCGCGCAAAGGAGACGCTGGCGAAATTTTTCGAAAATTTTAGATGCTAAATTTTTTTAGAATCTTTAAACATTTCATTAGCAAGAATGAAAACGTTTAAATTAAAATTAACTGGTTCAGTTGAAACTAAAGTAATATATAAACAAGTGATTTTTAACCTAGCTAATAGGGGTTGTAGCATTTTTCATAACTTAGTAATTTCGGGGATAAAATTCTTTTATGGGAGAAGGAATGTAACATACCTTTTTTTTAGCAATTTAATAATAAATTTATTTAACTATTCGAATATTGATTTGGTGATTTAAGTTGACTTGAATTAAATAATCTTGGATTTTTAATTAATATAAATAGTGGAATAATATATTTATCTTCGAGATTGTCAAAATAGTTAAATTTGCAATATTTTGTAAATTGGTAAATTGGATAATTTAATAGATTTAATTCAGTTTAAATTGAATTATTTTAACGATTTATTAATTCAAATGATGGTTGAATGTATTAATTGTAATATAATTTAAATCGAGCTCCTAACGTCGTGGTAGATTATGATATTGAGTACTGAATTTCAAACGATTATACAAGATTCGTTATAAATTAAATTTCTTTGAAATAAGAAATGTTCGAATCTAATTAACTGTATTTTTCTAGTAGAATTGAAAAATCGAGGTTTCGCCTAATAGATTGTGAGTAATGTCCAAATCAAATTTTCAAATATTCGCTATGGAATTGTTTATAAATCATAACGATTTATTAAACACAATAAAATATTGATTTTGAATTTTTACGATATTTTTAATGGCTTATTGTTAATTTAATTCATAGAACTTCTCCAAAAAATTTAATTTGGAAAATAAGCAACTTTTCATTTAACCTATTTTGCAAACTAAATCAGCATTTTTGAGATTTCACCTAATAAGTTATCTTTTATATTTTATTATATTTTTGGGATCATGAAACATTGCTCATCACAACAATATTTCTATTTTTGTCGATAAACGAACATAATTTTTTTGCAATGGGTACTTAGAATAAAATATATGTATAATAATATAATGTTGCTTCATTTTTTCAAAAACACCGCACAATCGAAAGAGTCATATGTATATATATATATACACACACACACACACACACACACATATAACATAAATTGTTTTCTTCTCTGCGAAATATCATACTGCTTTCCTATTGCCTACCTCTATTTGGCAAACCCAACCTAGAATCTAATTCACAAATCCCTACCATGTCCGCTTCAACTTTATGTGTCTAGGCTAAACAATCTACAAAGCTTCATGACGAAGGAAGTGTGTCGGTCTACCTATGTCAATAGCTACCCCAAATTTTCTATGACACAACATCGTTGTTATCTCTATTTATCGTATTTTATATAATCTCGTAAAGCTTTTTGTCTTCTACATTTTGAAGAATATCATAGTCGAAGCTATGGCGTCAAGCAACCGTGTTTTCAATGATGAAAAAAAAGGGGGGGATGTCAGGGTATAGCTTGCTGCATGCGGGTAGTGTGAGGTCTAAAGTTTGTAAGCATATGGGATGAAAATGGCACACGTTTGGTGTAACGTCCCTGACTTTTAGTGATTTAATATTCAATTTATTTAATTATTTTATGATGGTATTTGATAATTTAAATTTAAATATTCTGAATATTTAATTAATATAAAGAATGGGATAATCATATATTTATTTCCAAATAGTCGAAAATAGTTTAATTGGCAATATTGCGTAAATTGAATAATTTAATGAATTTAATTCAGTTTAGAATTGAATTATTATAACGAATATATTATTTAAATGACAGTTGAATGTATTAATTACAATATAATTTAAAATGAGCGCATAACGTCGTGGTAGTTCGTAATATTATGTTCTGAACTTCAACTGAATGTACAAAATTCATTATAAGTTAGATTTCGCTGATAGAAGAAATGTTCGAATCTGTTGAACTGTACTTTTCTAATGAAAGAGAAAAATCGAGATTTCATCTTGTAGATTGCGAGTTATGTCCAAATCAAATTTTCAAATAGTCGTCATGGAATCGTTTATAAACCATAACATTATATTTAATTATAATTAAATATCGGTTACATATTTGGACAAGAATTTTGAGACATAGTTATAATATAATTTATAGAATTTTTCTGCAATTTTGTATTTTGAAAAATAAGCAACTTTTTGTTTAGCGTAATTTACACCCTAAATCAGCTCTTTTGGAGTTTCATAAAATAGTTAATTAGTCTATATTATTATATTTTTGGAATCGTGGCACATTGCCCATCACAACGGTATGTTTATTTTTGTGAATAGAGCTCCGTAAACCAGTGGAGTTTTATATAATGGGTATGCTAAACTTCAATATAAATAAATGTATATTTTGATTTCTTTGCAGCTAAATATTAGTACAGCTTTTCAACATCTACAAAAGACGCAGAATATAACACTATGCGTTTTCTTTTTGTATCTTATAGGCAGACCAAATTTCAGTAACACATGCCTATTATAAACTAGGGTGCACATTTATATTCCTTAGCTCTTAAGTTCGATCAAGCTTCACGTAGAAGTTTGTCAAAACTATATGTACGTTGCGTGAGCTTCTTCATTCATTCTTTTGATAACAAAATCCAAGGCGAAAGAAAAACCAAATGGAATCTTTAGATAAATAAATACTCAACGAAATGACGGAATTGGATTACTAGTATGTTAGGGAATCTTCTTTGCATGGATGAAATGACGGAAAGTAGAAGGAGATTGGAGTACGCTAAATGTTTGATAGAGGTGAAACCTGACAGGGAATTATTGAATGACTTCCTCGTTGAGACTGTTGAAGGAGGAGTACAGCGTATCTATGTAGAATATCTTTGGAAACCGGATATTTGTGCTCTTTGTAAATCTTTCGGCCATGTTAGTAAAAAATGTGATACGGAAGACAAAACAGTAGAAGCAAGTGAGGTTGAGAAAAGAAGACAACAACTAAACAATCAGAGTAATGCAAGAGAAATACCTCAGTCTAATGACAGGAGTACGGTGCAGAGTAAATACACGACGCAAACCAACAGAGAAAAGGAGAATTGGCAACAAGTGAGTAACAGGAGGTATAGAAATGCTGTAGGAAATAGAGAAATAGGTAATGGTTTTATGAAACAAGGAAGCTGGGTAAGGAAAGTAACAAATTCAGTTGATGAAATTCAAAAGGAAAATAGATTCAATGTCCTTGAAGATGGAGAAATAGGTGATGACATACAACAACTAGAGGAAAGCTACGAAAATGAGGAAGAATTTGCGAACTTAGACACACAAGAGATAGCCAACATACCCTTGCCCGCGTTGGACAGTTTGTTGGCAAGCAAAGAAAATCACTCGTTAGTTTCAATACCAGAAAATGAAGTCACTGCCGACTTTGATGAAGAACTTGATGCTGAGGAAGAAGTGCACAATTTTTACCGTGAGTTGATAATGCAAGAGTGCTTAAAAGATAGAAGAAAGGAAATCAAACAAGGCAAGGCGAAAGTAGATGCAACAATCAATGTGAATCTTATTGTAGAGGATATGCAACTTACTGTCATGACAAGTGAACACCAGCCTTCCTTAAATGAAGCCTCTACTGTTAATGCATGCATGCAGGAACCCTTGACGCAAATCTCCAATCCAGAGCATCTCAAACCTCCTGATCCTCTGTTATGTAAATTACCTCCTGACATCGACAATGTGTACTCCAACATTCAACCTCAACCAGCATTCAAAGTCCCCCCCGCGAACTCCTTCTCTCCTGTGCCACCAGACAAGACGCAAGTCGTACCAGGTGTAAGCACGCCAAGTTCAGCTCAAAAGCAGTACTCTTTAAGAAGCACGAAACAGAGAAGTGCCTTACCTCCTGTAGTTTAATTAATGCTGAAAACAATTTGCGTGTGGAACATCAGGAGTTGCCATGACGATACGAAACTTGATCAGTGCAAAATTTTAATCTCGGAAAACAAGTTGAGCATTCTTGCAATTGTAGAGACAAAACTTAACCTTGAGTTAACAACTAGAGCAGCTAAGTATATCAATCCAGATTGGAGTTATATTCATAATTTAGTACAAGCTCCTTATGGTAGAATTCTCATCCTCTTTAATCCAAATTCCGTCACCTTGAAACCTATAAATATCTCCGACCAGCACATCCACTGTCACGCCGTGAACTTTCATGACAAGACTTCCTATTTCTATACTTTCATCTATGCAGCCAATTACCTTCCACCTAGGCTCAACCTGTTCAAAACTATCCTTTCTCTAAGACAAACAACACATCCCTGGTTCTTGCTTGGAGATTTCAACTGCTGTTTTGAGACTTCTCAAAGAATTGGTGGTAATGCGCTATCGAACTCTGAAATCTTACCGCTTAGAAATACTCTTGAGCAAGCTGATCTGATCAACATCAAATGTGCCGGAATGCCGTTCTCCTGGAACAATAAAAAGCGAGATGGTCCGAGAACTTTTTCCTTAATTGATCACGCATTTTGTTCAGTGAATTCCCTCTCCATCTGGCCTGCGCTTCATTGTACCATGCCACCCCCCCTTTTGTCCGACCATTCTCCCATCATTCTCCACCTGCGTGAGCTTGACATGAAAGGAAATTCAAGTTTTAAATTTTTTAATAACTGGGTTGATGAACCTGATTTCCAATGCTTAGTCAAAGGAACTTGGGAGAAACCTTTTTTCGGTAACCCTCTTGTTATTATGCAGGCAAAGCTTCGGCACTTGAAAGTCATCCTCAGAGATTGGGCACTTCAAAAATATGGTAAAGGCAGCAAGCTGAGTTCCCAATTGAGAGAGAAGCTTAGACTAATACAAATAAAAATGATGGAAGATCCAGCTAATCCCATACACCCGGAAACTGAAAGCATTACAGCAAGACAATATCTAAATGCTCTTAAACAAGAAGACGCGATGATTAAACAAAAAGCTCGCATCAGATGGAAGCAAGATGGTGACAAAAATAGTGCATATTTTCACGCTTCGCTCAAGAATAAGCAATGCAAAGAGAATATTGTTCGTATTGTAGACAAGAACGGTATAGTCAAAGA
Source organism: Allium sativum (assembly GCA_030737875.1). Classification (NCBI taxonomy): domain Eukaryota; kingdom Viridiplantae; phylum Streptophyta; class Magnoliopsida; order Asparagales; family Amaryllidaceae; genus Allium; species Allium sativum. The sequence continues at coordinate 587,852,175 of CM060920.1, forward strand.
GAATCAAGGTGACGTTGAAAGAGCTTTTTTATTACACTTTTCTGATTTGTTCGGTAATTTTGAAAACTTCTCCCCTAACCTTGATTTGGTAGACCCATACATTCTTCCAAAATTAACTGCTTTGAATTACCAGTCGTTGTGTAAAGAAGTAACCGAACTTGAAGTCAAACAAGCTATGCTATCCCTCAACAAAAACTCTGCCGGAGGACCGGACGGATTCAATGCTTTCTTTTATACATCTTGCTGGGAGATAGTTGAACATGATGTTTGTAAAGCCGTGAGACACGTTTTCCTCAAATCAAAATTGCTGCCTTCATATAACTCCACCAACATTGCACTTATACCAAAGACGAAAAATGCTACTGCGGTGTCCGACTTTAGACCCATCTCGTGTTGCAACACTCTCTACAAATGCATTGCAAAAATAATTGCGACAAGGCTAAAAAAAGTACTTCCATCCATAATCTCTCCTAATCAAGCAGCATTCTTACCCGGACGTAACATTCTAGATAATGTACTTCTTTCTCACGAACTTCTAAATGGTTATAACCTCTCTACTATTGGTCCGAGAGCGATGTTCAAACTTGATATAATGAAAGCCTTCGACATGATCCAGTGGGACTCTCTTGTTAGAATTCTTGGGTATATGAACTTTCCGCCTCACTTCGTCGCCTGGATTTATACTTGCATCTCAACTCCGCACTTTTCAATTCTCATCAACGGTTCAGCGGTTGGTTACGTCAAGAGCAAGCAAGGAATCCGCCAAGGGGACCCGATATCGGCATATTTATTCATTGTTGTGATGGAGGTTCTCACGCAAATGCTGAATAAAAGGATTGACAAAGGCATGTTCAAATTACATCATAAGTGTCAAGAACCAAGGATCTCCTCTCTAATGTTCGCCGACGATCTTGTAATTTTTTGTAATCCAACTGCGCAAACAGTAAATGCGATTTTTGACACCTTAAATGAGTTCTACGAGATGACTGGATTAAGAGTCAATCTTCTGAAGTCAAGCATGAAAGCCGCTGACATTTCTCAAAGCAACATCCAAGACATTCAGGTGCGCACAGGTCTAACTAACTCTGCTGAAACCTTATCATACCTTGGCCTCCCTCTAACTACCTCAAAAATCACTGTTAGTCAATGCCAACCTCTGTTTAACAAGATTACGGCGAGACTCAATACTTGGACTTCCAGGTTACTAAGCCAAGCGGGTAGATTGACATTGATTAAGTCGGTCATTTTTGCCATGCAAGTATATTGGTCAAGGACATTTGTACTACCTACTAAACTGATTAAAATGATCCGCGCGGCTTTTATGCGGTATTTGTGGAAAGGAAAGACCGATGGACGATATTTAAGTCCGGTAGCATTTAAGAAAGTTGAGCGTCCTGTTACCAAGGGTGGCCTTGGTATAGTTGATCTTAAACAGTGGAACAGGGCGGCCTTTATAAAGCATATTGACGACTTTCTTAATAATTCGGACAGTTTATGGGTTCAATGGTCCAGGAACAATGTTGTTAAAGACAAGAATTTTTGGATAATGCGGCAACCCCAAAATTTAAGCTGGACTTGGCGCAGCATCTTTAAGATGCGTCCTCTCATGCTTCCTTTGTTTAAATATTCGATCTCTCCTAATTCTTGTGTAAGGTTGTTGGAAGACCCCTGGATTGATAATGGCCTCATTCTCTACAATGCTCTAACTGAACTTGAAATATTGTCAACTAGAATAAATCCCAATGCTAGAGTCACTGACTTTGTTGTTGATGGGAAGATTTGTTTAGCAGCAACTTCAGTCTCTAGAGTCAATAATTTGTGGAAGTTAGCTAATCAGGTGAAATCAATTGGACATGGGGAGCGTATTACTGTTTGGAGCAACAGTAAGGGAGTTTACAGCATTTCGAACTTGTATAAGTGCCTAACTGGAAACAAGAACATGCCGACATGCAAATGGTATAGGAAAATATGGACAGCCGACAATTGCCAGCGTGAAAACCTCTTCTTATGGAAAGTTGTCAACGGTTCAATCTTCACCAAAGATAAGCTATTAACTCGGGGAGTGCAGTGTGATCAAATCTGTGGATTCTGCAAGGATCAGAACGAGACTACTGAGCACTTGTTCTTTCAATGTAATGTGCTCTTTTCTATTTGGTGTGAACTAATGAATAATATTGGAAGGTCTGATGCCAATCAAAATGCAACAATACAATGGAATATACTGCTCAACCAAACTAGCAGAAAGAGTACGAAAGGTAGGATTCTCAGCTTTGTTCTCAAAAAGTTTTTGTACAATGCTTGGCGTGAGAGAAACATGTATGTGTTTGATGCAAGTAAAATGAAGTCAAATGATCAATTTCGAAGATGTGTCCGCATGGAAATCAGAGAAGGAATTAGGCAGTTAAGCTTCACCTTTGATCCTGGGATTTTGAATAAGCTTAAGTAACAATTGTTTCTTGTGTAGAGTTCGTCTCCTTGTGTTTTAGAGCCGTGTTTCTATGTATTCTTGTGTGCGTTGTTTTTTTTCTTTCTCTTCGGCTCTTTAATAAAAGTGGTAGGGGTCCACTCAACCCCGTAAGCCTTGCAAAAAAAATAAATACTCAACGAAGACATTTAAAACTGATGTATTTAAAATCCTCAAAGCGTTATCCTCATTGAATCATCTTCCCCAATCGAGATAGCAACATATGAAACTGTGAGACTCTGGATGACTAATTTTCAACTTGATCTGAAAGTTGCAGCACTCAAACGTAAGGGCATTTCAGATCATCCAATCCCAAAACCTAGCAAAGGGAATGAAGCCCCAACATTGCATTTACAAAGATCACGAACATACCCTTACAGTAGTCTTGTCACTGAAAATATACCAGCATACGCAAGGATTCAAATTTCCGAGGAATTCAATGAATTGTTTCAGTCTTTCAAGTTTGGATTCGCAATGGTCCGTAGGTTGCTGCCTGGAGTTGGCGGCAAGGGCTGAAGCAAGTGGTGGTGCCGTTAGTTGGGGGTAGCTGTCGAGTTAAGTCCGTAAAGTGGAAAAAAATTGAAAAAGGCTTGACAAGGTGACCGTTTGCCCGGGGAGTTCTTGCAGAATGTCAAGGCGCAAGGGAAGTGAACGCAGGGAGTTGGTGGAATGTTTGGCTTTTATAGCTTAGGTACTGGGTGACACGGTAGTTGAATGGGTTTGCAGGGGGGCTGGCGTATGCATGTAAATGGGAGAAGAAGGTGGCGGTTTATATTTATGGCGGGAGATGAGGAAATTTGTGAAGGGGCGAAACTGTTGTTTTGGAGAAATGAAGAGAACATGCCGGTTAAAATTTGGAAAAGGCAGCTACAGTTACTTCATGATGTAGAAGACGTAGTATTAAAGATGTAGACGAGTTGGTTTTGCATTGGGCTGGTCCGCAACAGTAAGGCCCAATATTTAAAATATCAACTTAAGTTTATTCTAATATGATTGTGTATGAACTTATATTACACATTACTAATCCATACATGAATGGAATCGAACGAATCAGGTGCCGTTAGAACCGTATCTAAGGATACTGCACAAAGAAACTGGTTTGGAGCAATTTGGAACTTGTGTGAATACAGGAAAATAAAGCGTATGATTCGATTAAATCGACCGTTTATCGATATTCAACGATAAACGACCATGGTGAGTAAACTCACTAACTCTATTCAGTTTTATAATTTTATAAATGTCTTTTAATATTATAAAAATGATTAAATGTTGTTTGTGATGGTTGTTTGGATGATTTTGCTAAATAACTGGTTGAAAATATAGATACCGATATATATATATATATATATATATATATATATATATATATATATATATATATAACATTGTTTAAATATTGATTCTATTTATAATAATATTTCATATTGTTATGAAATTAATAATACTTATTTTGATTAACATCTTTGGATGTAGGGAAACAGTTTGGAGGGATCCAACTGGATTCCTCAACAATATACTGTTGTTTTTCATATATTGTATTATATGATGTGACGAACAATCAGGTGTTGATTATTTTGTGTTGGGGTGTTGAATAACATTGACCTGAAATAATTGGTATTTAAATACCGTAAAATATATTTGAATATATAGGAAAAGAATTTGGGGTTTTATAAAGGAGAAATTTATTTTAAAATAGAAATTGAGTTTTGATTGGCTAGAATATATTAACTTGTTTAAGTATGTAAAACAAGTAGTTGATTTATAAAATGATATTTCTAAATGATGCGAGATAATTATTATTAAATAATTTGGGAATGTGAGTTAGAGAAATTAATAAAAAATAGAAATGATGAAATTTGGTTTGATGTTCGAAATGTGAGTAGAGTTAAAAATTATCAACGGGGTTTAAAATTTAAATTTGATGATATTGAATGTTTTAAAAATAAGTTTTTTTTTAGAAACTATATGTTATATAAATACAGAATTGGACAAGAAAGTTAATATTTGATTTATATTTAGATAGGTAATCGAGATTAGGTAATAAATTTAATATAAAAATAATAAGAAGTTGATTTATAAATGGAGTGTATGAAGTGAATTTTAAAAATGAATTTGTAAAATAACTCCATAAACAATATGTGAACCTTTAATAGTATTTGTAAATACAAATCAAGGTTTGATTTGATAAAATGAGTCAGGAGATCTTTAAAGAAATAATATTCACATTTTTAAGTGAATAATAATTTAAAAGAAAACATTTTGCCTTTTTAAATGGAGTTAAGGAAACTTGAAACTGACCGGAGACTAGTTAAGTTGAACAGCTTTTTGGATATTGATCTGATGTTGGTTTCGGCCATCAGGGATAATATTTGGGGAGTTGTTCTCTTATTAATTTACGGTTGGGTAATGAAGGACGGGGAAGGATAATGATTTGTCAATAAGGAATGGAAATGTTTTTCGATGTTAATATGAAATATTTTCCGGAATATAGAAAATAAATAGTTTAAAACAGACGGAACGTTTTCCAAGAAATCGTGAGAGGCTAAACGAGTTAGAGAAATAGTTGGGTAAAGATATTAAGGTAAGTTGGGAGGTAAATAAATTATTGATGATTTAAATTAAAGGGATTGGTGTTGATTGATGATTGATCAATATGATTTCCGTTTAGAAATAATATCGTTGTTTGTATGGATGTTTTCCTTTAATAGTAAAATAACCGACTATCAAAGTTTTTGGCCATTTTCCCTGGTCAATACGGAGAGACCGTGATGGGATTTATTATTTGAAAACAACCCTGTATAGGCATTTGCTTTTAGAATCACATATGATGAAGATAATTAAAGATAGAGTTTATGCAAGGGCCGTTCTGGCAATCCTAGGTAGAATTGCCTAAGATGACTATACAGAATAGTGCCTTCGGATTGTCCAGTCCTAGAACAATGTGTATGGACGAATGTATGATAGAGTATATCTGATAGACCATGTAAGTTGATCTCTTCAAACATATTTACGTTGGTAGCAAAGGAATTCGTTCCTCTTAGCTTATACCCTTAGTATTTTTGGGGAAATCAATTCGTGATTTGGCGGGTATGACGATGTGGCATTCAAAGTAAATAAATGTGTGATCTGTTAAAAGATACGTTATGACCTCAAGCATCATCAACCGGGAAATGAAAAAAATCGGGCAGGCAGCATGGCTATGTGGGTCGCACCCAATTAGGGTCTATTGTCACCATCTAGAGAATATTCATATTTCATTCGCTTCCGTATCTCCTGGGAACGGTTACGTTGGTATACCAACTGTAAGGCGACAATACATTTGGAACATTCAATAGAAATGAATCGCCGTTGATGTGTGGTTAAGTTACAAGATGTTCTTGTTGAACTCCAGAGCATCGCGTCTAGAGTATAATGATCGGAAGGTGGTTCCATACCTTGTCATAGTAAGAAGTTCATTCTCCAATAACAGCCCGCGGGCTTTGATAATATATTATATACGTAAAGCGTGAGATGAAAGCATTCTGCTAGATTGTTATTTACTTGTATTAGACATTATGTTGACACACTTTTTGGTAAAAGCTTTCACACATGGAGTCTCTGGATAGCAGTACGCTCGGGCACTGAGAACTTAGTCATAAGACATGAAGCATTTGGTTGAAGTTGCATCACAAACAAAGAATGGCTCGAAACTCCTATAAGATGACCTTTTTTGGGCCCGAAAACATCAATTATGAACTTTTTCTTTGTTACTCTTTGTAGCCATCTGAATTAGCTTCAAGTAAAGCTTTCATTTGACCAAAATGGACTTATGGTTTGGAAGTTACGTCTGTTTCCGTGAATGCACTCAGAACCGAGAACTTGGATCCTGGTACCCGGCTCGCCCCCAAGGGCTCACCCCCACTCAGCTTGTGGGGCACCCTCGGACCATGATCCACTCGTGACACACCCATGGATCACAACCCGCTCGTGGTGCACCCCTAGACCATGACACGACCTGACCATCTCCACCAACTTCTCAATTTAGCTCATCACACCGGCTCATGGAGCACATAGGGGTCATGAACCGCCCTAGATTGCAGCTGCAGTGCACGGTTTTGACCAATTCGAAAGGCTTTTTTCACTCCAACTTGCACGGATCTGATTACAGGTGGCAAACAACGGCTTGGAGAGGATTTTTGGATGTTTTCCACCACATTTCTGGATTCTTGGGATGCATGCCATGTGTCTCACAAACTGCTTCCAAGAAATGGCTACAAATACACCATTTGAGGGAATTTTCAAGGGATTCTCCTGGCTTTTTGGCCCTAACACCTCCCGACCTCCATTGCCAAGTACAGAAGGACTTTGTGTACTCCTCAAATCAATCTAACACGACGATTTCTTATGTAAAATCACTTCTTTTTTCTCCTCTTCTTCCCTGAAATTCAAGGATGTTGTATGTAATTGGACCCCATGGATTGTGAGATGGCATTGTAATTGTACATTCTTAGGATTTAAGAAAATATATAGTGGATGTAGGCTTGGTTTAAGCCGAACTACTATAAAAGCACATGTGTTCCCGTTTTTTTACTGCTTTATCTACATTCTGTGATCTGTGATTTGGATTGTGAAGACTTCACGCTGCATTTGGGTGTTAGTACCAGATTTTGGTCTAACATTCTGGCGTGCTAGGAAGGGGGCACATGACCACTTCGACTTCTAGCTTGGATTATTCGGCTATTGGATCAATGACAATCAAAAGGAAGAAATTTGGAACTTCCTCTCATTCTGAGGATGTTGATGCTAAAGGTGTAAGGAACAAGGCAAGCCAGGAGGCTTCCTCTAATGGGGATCCTTCTGCATACTTGACCAGAGAAGAGATGGACGAAGTTCTCACTGAATTGAGAACCCAGATGTCAAGGCAAGATTTTCTTCTCCGAAAACAAAAGAATATGATCGATGGATTCTTCGCTCGGATGGATGGAAGGTCGAGCAACATTCAAGTCATTGGAGACGGAGCCAACGAAGCAGCTCGCGTAGGCCACCACGATCGGGTCGTTCCCAACGACCCGCTACCCGCCAGCACCAATGCTCGAGGGCAACTCCCTCCCTATTAGAAATGCACAGCGACCTACTTCAGCTCCAATTGAAATGAATACTGGATCGCAAGCTCATGCTCAACAGCAGGAAGCGGTTAGTGATGAGGCTCCAGGACTCGATCGGCTCGCCCCCCTCGTTTAAGATCCAGCCTCCACGACCCAGGACCATGTCGGCTCTCCACCTCGAACCGCGAGACGCGACCCCCATGGTCTACGAACCAGTACTCACGACCCGCTCCCAGCAGCTCACCAACAGTCCGTTCTTATCTTCCATTTAACATTGTGGGCACCAACACTAATTTCGGCAATCTGCAACAACTTTTTAAAGGAAACAGGCTACACGATTTGATTGAACCCCTCTTGAGAGGCCACACCTATAAAAATGACGTGGATGACGTCAGTCAAAATCTATTCACCCAGGAGATCAGGAATTCCCGTAATACCCCGGAGTTCAAACTTCCACAACTGGAGCCCTACAGCGGAGGACAAACCCTACCGTACATCTGATGTGCTATAAACAGCATAAGAAAGTTCGAACGACATCGAAAAATGTCATGGCTAAATGTTTTCCCCTCTTTCTGACTGATATAATAGCTATGTGGATTCGACAGCTAGAAACAGAATCAATCAACATGTGGAATATGTTGGTCGCTCACTTTATTGAGCAATTTAGGGTCCACATCGCACGACCCAAGAACGTCATGTCACTCACTGCAATTAAGCAGAGGCCCAGAGAAACTCTGCATTCATTCTTGGAAAGATTCAACGTTGCAGCAACGTCAGTTGATCGCCCTGAACCATCGTAGATACTGATGGCAGCGGTACCAAGTGTCCTGGATAACTCAAAATTCAAAAAAAAAAAACTTTGTACCGAGATCCACCGCGAAATATCAGCGAATTCTACCTTAAAGCAGATAGGTTTCTGTGGGAAGAGGATGCAACTTCTGAGAAATGTATTCTCGACGTCAACATGCTTAAAGACGGAGGGCCACTTGATTCTGAAAAAGACACGGGAAAAGCCGCTGTCAAGAATGACCGCAACAATTTGTCCCGGAGAAGGCTCAGATATGAAAAATATATTGAACTCAATGCCTCACTCTCAGACCTCTACATGAACACAAACGGTGCCATCTCCTACCCAAAGCCTCCCAGGAGGGAGCCATCACAAAGAGAACGTGATGCTGGAAAACATTGCATATTCCATGACATGGACGGTCACGACACAAATGACTGTAGGCACCTGCGTGATTTGATTGAGGAACGGGTTAGATGTGGTGAGCTACCGGAGTATGTGAAACAATTAATAGCGCCAATACCCACGCTGCCACCACCTGCTCCCCGGAGAGGGAACGAACCTGGATCAAGCTCTCGTGGGCTCATCATCAATCAATCTAGATTAGATCACTTCGCATTTCCTGCATTTCTTGGGATTTAAGATATGTTTTTGCTTTCTTTAGGGCTTCCGATTGGCTAAATCGGAGTACACACATATGGGGTTAGGATGTATTCCCAAAGCGTGTTCGGAACTCGTTGATAAACCAATCAGGATTTTCTTTGGATTTGTACTTTGAATTGAATAAGGAAGGACTTTCCGAGTATGGATAATATTTGGAAAATTTAAGTATGGCTTATACTTATCTTGAATCCCTAGGTATGGATTATTCCTAGGGACGGACTATTTTGTCAGGCTTTGGCAAGTATAGAATTATCTAGGTACGAGTACGGATTGTACTCCACTTGATCTCTAATTATGGGTTATACTCGGAAACGAGGAATGAACTTGTCAGGATTTGGCAAAGGTGCATGATAAAACTCAAGTACTGTTTGTACTCAGTTCGAACTTCTCGGTATGGCTTATGCTTGGAAGGTTAGGTCCCTCGCCAGGTTTTGGCAGGATGATTAGAAGGTACCTCGGTTGTGGTTTATGCTCAATCGGATGCCCAAGCATGGTTTATGCTCAAAAAGGTTAATCGGTTTTTTCAGGATTTAACACATCTATTTGCCTTCTCTTTTTTGCAGTTATGGATTATACCTGCAGCTAGCGGGCCTGGCCTTGGTTTTCTTGAATCATACAGAACAAATCTTCCTTCAACCAACAAGTTATGTTCTGAGGGGCAAACTTATTGACACACATTTTGGAAAAAGCTGTCACACATGGAACCTCTGGATAGCAGTACGCTCACGCACTGAGAACATGGTCAGAAGACTTGAAGCGATTTGTTTGAAGTCGCATCATAATCAAAGAATGTCTTGAAACTCCAAAAAGATGACATTTTTTGGGCCTAAAAACATCAATTACAACACTATTCTCTCTTACTCTTGTATCCCTCTGAATTAGCTTCAAGTAGAGCTCTCGTTTGACTAAAACTGACTTACGGTTTGGAAGTTACATCTGTTTCCGTGAATGCACTCAGAACCGAGAACTTGGATCCTGGTACCCGGCTCGCCCCCTAGGGCTCACCCCCCCCCCCCCCCCGCCCTACTCGGCTCGCGATGCACCCTCGGATCTTGACCCGCTCGTGACACACCCATGGATCACGACCCGCTCGTGATGCACCCCTAGACCATGACCCGACCTGACCAACTCCACACTTCAGCTCAGCATACCGGCTTGTGGAGCGCATAGGGTCACGAAGCGCCCTATATTGCATCTGCAACACATAGTTTTGACCTATTCTAAAGGCTATTTTTACTCCAACTTGCACGGATCTGATTACATGTGGCATACAATGGCTTGGAGATGATTTTTGGACGTTTTCCACCATATTTCGAGATTCTTGGGATGCGTGCCTTATGTCTCACGAACCGCTTTTAGGAAATGACTATAAATACACCATTTGAGGGCATTTTCAAGGGATTCTCTTGACTTTTTGGCACTAACACCTCCCGACCTCCATTGCTAAGTACAGAAGGACTTTGTGTACTCCTCAAATCAGTCTAAAACGATTATTTCGTGTATAAAATCACTTCTTTTTTCTCCTCTTCTTCACTGAAATGCAAGGATGTGGTATGTAATTGGACCTCACGTATTGTAAGACCGCATTCTAATTGTAATTTCTTAGGATTAAAGAAAATATAAATTGGACGTAGGCTTCGTTTGAGCCGAACCATTATTAAAACCTCGTGTGTTCCCTGTTTTTTACTGCTTTATCTACGTTTTGTGATTTGTGATTCATGATTGCGAAGACTTTGCGCTGCATTTCGGTGTTAGTACCAGATTTCAGTCTAACATTTTGGCACGCCAGGAAGAGGGGCACATGACAACTTCGACTTCTATCTTGGATTATTCGGCTATTGCATCAATTGCAATCAAAAGGGAAAAAAGCTGGAACTTCCTCTCATGTTGAGGATGTTGATGATGAAGGCGCAAGGAACTAGGCAAGCCAGGAGGCTTCCTCTCATGGGGATCGTTCTGCATACCTGACCAGGGAAGAGATGGACGAAGTTCTCGATAAATTGAGAACCCAGATGGTAAGGCAAGATGATCTTCTCCAAAAACAACAAGAGATGATCGATGGATTCTTCGCTCAGATGGATGGGAGGCTGAGCAGCATTCAAGTCATTAGAGATTGAGCCACCGAAGCGGCTCACGTAGGCCACCATGATCGGGTCGGGTTAAGCCTAGCGACCCGCGACCTGCTAGCACCAATGCTCAGAGGCAACCCCCTCCCTATTGGAAATGCACAACGACCTACTTCAGCTCCAGTTCAAATACTGGATCGCAAGCTCACGCTAAACAGCAGGAAGCGGTTCGTGATGAGGCTCCAGGACACGATCGGCTCGTCCCCCTCGCTCACGAACCGACCTCCACGACTTAGGACCAGGTTGGATTGCCCCCTCGAACTGCGAGCAGCGACCCCCATGGTCTACGAACAGGTCCTCACGACCCGCTCCCAGCAGCTCATCAACAACTCCGTTCTTCTCTTGCATTTCGTGCTGGGGGCACCAGCACTAATTTCGGCAATCTGCAACAACTTTTTAAAGGAAATCGGCCTGCATATTTGATTGAACGCCTCTCGAGAGGCCGCACCTATCAGAATGACGTGGATGACGTCAATAACAATCCATTCACCCAGGAGATTAGGAATTCCCGTAATCCCCCGGATTTCAAACTTCCACAACTTGATCCCTACAACGGAGGAATGACCATACCATACATCTGATGCGCTACAAATGGCATATGGTAGTTCAAAATAAATGTCATGGCTAAATGTTTTCCCTTCTTTCTGACTGATATAGTAGCCATTGGATTCGGTAGCTAGAAATGGAATCGATCAACAGGTGGAACATGTTGGTCTCTCGCTTTATTGAACAATTTCGGGTCCATATTGCACGACCCAAGAACGTCATGTCACTCACTGCAACTAAGCATATCCCAGATAAACTTTGCGATCATTCCTAGAAAGATTCAACGTTGTAGCAGCGTCAGTTGATCTCCCTGTACCATCGATGGTACTGATGGCAACAGTATCTAGTGTCTTGGATAACTCAGAATTCAAAAAATCATTGTATCGAGATCCACCGCGAAATCTCGGCGAATTCTACCTTGAAGCAGATAGGTTTCTACGAGAAGCGGATAAAACTTCTAAAATATGCATTCTCGACATCAACATGCTTAAAGACGGAGGACCGTCTGACTCTGGAAAAGACATGGGAAAAGCCCTGTCAAGAAGGACCGCAACACTTAGCCCCGGAGAGGGCCGAGATATGAAAAGTATACTGAACTCAATGCCTTACTCTCAAACATCTACATGGACACAAATGGTGACATCTCCTACCCAAAGCCTCTAATGAGGGAGCCATCACAAAGAGAGCGTGATTCTAGAAAACATTGCATATTCCATGATATGGAGGGTCACAACACAAATGACTGTAGGCACCTACGTGATTTGATTGAGGAACGTGTTATACATGGAGAGCTAACCGAGTATATGAAACCATCAACAGCGCCGACACCCGCGCTACCACAACCTGCTCCTCGGAGAGGGAACGAACCTGGATCAAGCTCTTATAGGCTCATCATCAACTGATCTGGATTAGATCACTTCGCATTTCCTGCATTCCTTAGGACATAAGATATGTTTTTGCATTCTTTAGGTTTTTAAGATTGGCTAAATCGGAGTACACACATATGAGGTTAGGATGCAGCCACAAAGCATGTTCAGAACTCGATGATAAACCAATCAGGATTTGCTTTGGTTTTGTACTTTGAATTGTATAAGGAAGGACTTTCCAAGCAGGGATTATGTTTGGCAAATTTAAGTATGGCTTATATTTATCTCGAATCCCTAGGTTTGGATTATGCCTTGGGACAAACTAACTTGTCAGGCTTTGGCAAGTATTGCTTTATGTTGGTATGAGTATGGATTGTACTCCACTGGATTTCTATGTATGGATTATACTTGGAAACGACGAATGATCATGTCAGGATTTGGCATAAGAGCTTGATAAAACTCGAGTACGGTTTGTACATAGTTTGAAGTTCCCAATATGGCTAATGCTTGGAAGGTTAGGTCCCTCTCCGGGTTTTGGCAGGGTAATTCAAACGTCCCTCGAGTGTGTTTAATGCTCAATCTGACGCCCAAGCATGATTTATGTTCAAAAAGGTTAATCAGTTTTGTTAGGATTTGACACATCTATTTGCCTTCTCTTATTTGTAGGACATATTATGCCTGCAGCTAGCACGCCCGGCATGGCCTTGGTTTTCTTGAATTATACAGTCCACATCTTCCTTTAACCAACAAGATATGTTCTGAGGGGCAAACTTGTTCACACAATTTTTGATAAAAGCTGCCAAACATGGAATCTCTGGATAGCAATATGCTCAGGCACTGGGAACATGGTCAGAAGACATGAAGCGATTTGGTTGAAGTCGCATCACAAACAAAGATTGGCCTGAAACTCTTATTAAATTGCTTTTTTGGGATCGAAAACATCAATTATGGATATTTACTACATAACTCTTGTAGCCCTCTGAATTAGCTTCTAGTAGAGCTTTCGTTTGACCAAAACGGACTTACAGTTTGGAAGTTATGCCCATTTCCGTGAACGCACTTAGAACCAAGATCTTGGATCCTGGCAATGGCCCGCCCCCCCCCCCCCCCACTCGGCTCGTGGTGCACCCTCGAACCATGAACCGTCATGACACACCCAAGGATCACGACCCGCTCAAGGTGCACCCCTAGACCATGGCCCGACCTGACCATCTCCGCCTACTCCTAACTTCATCTCGTCACACCAACTCGTGGAGCACATAGGGGTCATGAACCGCCCTAGATTGTAGCTGCAGCGCACGGTTTTGACCTATTCTAAAGGATATTTTCACTCCAACTTGCATGGATCTGATTATAGGTGGCATACAACGGCTTGGAGAGGGTTTTTGGATGTTTTCCACCACATTTCGAGATTCTTGGGATGCGTGCCACATGTCTCACGAACCGCTTTCAGGAAATGGCTATAAATACACCATTTGAGGGCATTTTCAAGGGATTCTCTTGGCTTTTTAGCACTAACACATCCCGACCTCCATTGCTAAGTATAGAAGTAATTTGTGTACTCCTCAAATCAATCTAACACGACGATTTGTGTATACTATTACTTCTTTTTTCCCTTCTTCTTCATTGAAATGCAAGGATGTTGTATGTAATTGGACCTTACGGATTATGAGACGGCACTCTAATTGTACTTTCTTAGGATTTAATAAAATATAAAGGGGACGTAGGCTTGGTTTGAGCCCAACCAACATAAAAACCTCCTGTGTTCCCTGTTTTTTACTGCTTTATCTACATTATGTGATTTAAGAAAATATAAAGGAACGGGGCAAGCCAGGAAGCTTCCTCTCATGGGGATCGTTCTACAAACTTTACCAGAGAAGAGATGGAGGAGTTCTCGCTGAATTTAGAATCCAGATGGCAAGGCAAGATGATCTTCTCCGAAAACAACAAGAGATGACCAATGGATTCTTCGCTCGGATAGATAGAAGGCCGAGCTACATTCAAGTCATTGGAGACGGAGCCACCGAAGCGGCTCGTGTAGGCTTCCACGATCGGTTCGGGTCAAGTCGAGCGACCCGCGACCCACCAGCACCAATGCTCGGGGGAAACCCCCTCCCTATTGGAAATGCATAGCGACGTACTTCAGATCCAGTTTAAATGAACACTAGATCGCAAGCTCATGATCAACAGTAGGAAGAGGTTCATGATGAGGCTCTAAGACTCGATCAGTTTGCCTCCCCTCGCTCATGTACCAGCCTCCGAGACCCAAGACCGGGTCGGCTTGCCTCCCTCGAAACGCGAACCGCGAGCCACGACCCAGATGGTCTATGAACTGTTCCTCGCGACCTGCTCCCAACAGCTTACCAACAGCTTCGTTCTTCTCTTGCATTTAACTCTAGGGGTACAAGCACTAAATTCAGCCATCTACAACAACTTTTTGAAGAAAATCGGCTAGTAGATTTGATTGAATACCTCTCGAGAGGCCGCACCTATCAGAATGACGTGGATGACTTCAATCACAATCCATTCACCCAAGAGATCAGGAATTCCTGTAATCCCCCGGATTTCAAACTTCCACTACTAGAGCACTACAACTGCAGGATAGACCCTACCGTAGATCTGGTGTGCTACAAATGGCATATGGAAGTTCAATCGGTGTCGGAAATCATCATGTCCAAATGTTTCCCCTGTCTCTGACTGATATAGTAACCATGTGGATACGACATCTAGAAATGGAATCGATCAATAGTTGGAATATGTTGGTCGATCGCTTTATTAAACAATTTCGGGTCCACATTGCGCGACCTAAGAACGTCAAGTCAGTAACTACAATTAAGCAGAGGCCTTGAGAAACTCTGTGATCATTCCTGGAAAGATTCAACATTACAACAGCGTCATTTGATCGCTTTGAACCATCGATGTTACTAATGGTCGCGGTATCCGGTGTCTTGGATAACTCAGAATTCAAAAAATCTTTATATCGAGATCCACCGCGAGATCTCGGAGAATTCTCCCTTAAGGAAGACAGGTTTTTGCGGGAAGAGGATGCAACTTTTGAGAAACACATTCTTGGCGTCAACATGCTTAAAGACGAAGGACCGTCTTATTCTTGCAAAGACCAAGGAAAAGCCACTGTCAAGAATGACCGCAGCACTCAACCGTGGAGAGGGCCCAGATATGAGTAGTATACTGAACTCAATGCCTGACTCTCAGACATCTACATGGACACAAACGGTGCTATCTTCCACCCAAAGCCTCTCAGCAGGGAGCCATCATAAAGAGAATGTGATTATGGAAACCATTGCATATTGCATGATATGGACGGTCACGACACAAATGAATGTAGGCACCTGCGTGATTTGATTGAGGACCGGGCTAGACGTGGAGAGCTACCCGAGTATATGAAACAATCAACAATGTTGGAACCCGTGCTGCCTCCACCTGCCCCCAGGAGAGGGAACGTGCCTGGATCAAGCTCTCGTGGCCTCATCATTAACTGATCTGGATTAGATCACCTTGCATTTCCTGCATTTATTAGGTTTTAAGATTTTTTTTCTTTCTTTAGGTTTTCCGATTGGCTAAATCGCAGTACACACGTAAGGGGTTAGGATGTAGTACAAAAGCGTGTTCAGAACTCCATGATAAACCAATCAGGATTTGCCTTAGTTTTGTTCTTTGAAATGAATAAGGAAGGACTTTCCGAGCATGGATAATGTTTGGCAAATTTAAGCATGGTTTATACATATCTCGAATCCCTAGGTATGGATTATGCCTAAGGATGGACTATCTTGTCAAGCTTTCGCAAGTAAAGCTCTATCTCAAAATGGGTACGGATTGTACTCCACTGGATTTCTAAGTATGGATTTTACTTGTAAACGACGAAAAATCTTTTCAGGATTTGGCAAAGTAGCTTGATAAAACTCGAGTACGGTTTGTACTCAGTTTGACCTTCCCGGCATGGCTTGTGCTTGGAAGCTTAGGTGCCCCGCTAGGTTTTTGTAGGATGATTCGAATGTCCCTCGAGTGTGGTTTATGCTCAATCGGACGGTGAAGCACGGTTTATGCTCGAAAATGTTAATCAGTTTTGTCAGGATTTGACACATCTATTTGCCTTCTCTTCTTTGCAGGTATGGATTATATTTGCATCTAGCGGGCCCAACATGGCCTTGGTTTTCTTAAATTATACATAACACATCTTCCTTCAACCCGCAAGATATGTTCTGAGGGGAAAACTCGTTGACACACTTTTTGTTAAAAGCTTTCACACATGGAATCTATGGATAGCAGTAAGCTCAGGCACTGAGAACATGGTCAGAAGACATGAAGCGATTTGGTTGAGGTCGCATCACAAACAAAGATTGGCTTGAAACTACTATCAGATGATCTTTTTTGGGCAAGAAAACATCAATTATGGGGCTCAGCTCCACAACACTCATAGCCCTCAATTAGCTTCAAGTAGAGCTTTCGTTTGACCAAAACGGACTTATGGTTTGGAAGTTACGCTCGTTTCCATGAATGCACTCAGAACCGAGAACTTGGATCCTAGCACCGGCTCGCCCCCCAACCCACTCGGTGCATGGTGCACCCTCGGACCATGACTCGCTCGTGACACGCCCGTGGATTACGACCCGCTCGTGGTGCGCCCCTAGACCATGACCTGACTTGACCATCTCCACCAACTCCTCACTTCATCTCGTCATACCGGCTCATGGAGCACGTAGGGTTCACGAGCCGCCCTAGATTGCAGCTGCAGCGCACGGTTTTGACCTATTCCAAAGGTTATTTTCACTCCAACTTGCACGGATCTGATTAAAGGTGGCATACAATGGCTTGGAGGGGATTTATGGATGTTTTACACTATATTTTGAGATTCTTGGGATGCGTGCCATGTGTCTCACGAATCACTTTCAGGAAATGGTTATAAATACACCATTCGAGGGCATTTTCAAGGGATTGTCTTGGATTTTTGGCACTAACACCTCCATTGCTAAGTATAGAATGACTTTGTTTACTCCTTAAATCAATCTAACACGACGATTTCGTGAATAAAATTACTTATTTTTTCTCTTCTTCTTCACTGAACTTCAAGGATGTTGTATGTAATTAAACCTCATGGATTGTGAGACGGCATTCAAATTGTGCTTTCTTAGGATTTAAGAAAATATAAAGTGGATATAGGCTTGGTTTCAGCCGAACCACTATAAAAACCTCGTGTGTTCCCTATTTTTTACTGCTTTATCTACATTCTGTGATCTGTGATTTGTGATTATGAAGATTTCATGCTGCATTTGGCGGTTAGTACCATATTTCGGTCCAACATTTTGGCTCGCTAGGAAGGGGGCACATGACAACTTCTACTTCTAGCTTGGACTATTCGGCTATTGGATCAATTGCAATCAAAAGGAAGAAAACTGGAACTTCCTCTCATGCTGAGGATGTTAATGTTTAAGGTGTAAGGAACGAGGCTAGCCAGGAAGCTTCCTCTCATGGGGAACCAATTGAATATTTGACCAAAAAAGAGATGGACGGAGTTCTCACTGAATTGAGAACCCAGATGGCAAGGCAATATTATCTTCTCCGAAAAAAATAGGAGATGATTGATGGATTCTTCGCTCAGGTGGATGTAAGGCCAATCAACATTCAAGTTATTGGAGACGGACCCCCAGAAGCGGGTCGCATAGGCTACCGCGATCAGGTCGGGTCGAGCCCAACGACCCATGACCCGCCAACACCAATGCTCAGGGGCCTCCCCTCCCTATTGGAAATGCACAGTGACCTAATTCAGCTCAAGTTCAAATGAACATGGGATCACAAGCTCACGCTCAACAGCATGAAGAGGTTCGTGATGAGGCTCCAGGACTCGATCGGCTTCCCCCTTCCCCCTGCGCTTATGAATCGGCCTCCACGACCCAAGACCGGGTCGGCTCACCCCCCTCGAATGGCGAGCCACGAGCTGTGACCCAATGGTCTACGAACCGTTCCTCACAATCCACTCCCAGCAGCTCACCCACAACACCGTTCTTTTCTTACATTGAACGCTTGGGGCACCACCACTAATTTAGGCAATCTGCAACAAATTTTTGAAGGAAATCGACTAGATGATTTGACTGAATGCCTCTCAGGAGGCCGCACCTATCAGAATAATGTGGATGACGTAATCACAATCTATTCACCCAAGAGATCAGGAATTTTCGTAATCCCCTCAGATTTCAAACTTCCACTACTGGAGCCATACAACGATAGGACAGACCCTACCGTACATCTGATGCGCTACAAATGGCATATGAAAGTTCAGTTGGTGTCAAAAAACGTCATGGCTTAATGTTTTCCCCTCTTTCTGATTGATATAGCATCCATGTGGATTCGGTAACTAGAAACAAAATCGATCAACAATTGGAATATGTTGGTAGCTCGCTTTATTGAACAATTTCGGGTCCACATCGCATGACCTAAGAACGTCATGTCACTCACTGCAATTAAGCAGAGGCCCGGAGAAACTCTGCGTTCATTCCTAGAAAGATTCAACGTTGTAGCAGCGTAAGTTGATCGCCCTGAACCATCGATGATACTGATGGCAGCGGTATCCGGTGTCTTGGATAACCCGGAATTTAAAAATTCTTTGTACCAAGATCCACCATGAAATCTCGGCGAATTCTATATTGAGGTAGATAGTTTTACGGGAAGAGGATACAACTTATAAGAAACGCATTCTCGATGTCAACATGCTTAAAAACGGAGGACCGTCTAATTCCGGAAAAGACAAGGGAAAAGCCGCTATAATGAATGACCGCAACACTCAGCTCCGGAGAGGGCCCAGATATGAAAATTATACTAAACTCAATGCCCCACTCTCAGCCGTCTACATGGACACGAACGGTGTTATCTCTTACCCAAAGCCTCCAAGGATGGAGCCATCACAAAGAGAATGTGATTCTGGAAATCATTGCATATTCCATGATATGGACGATAACGACACAAATTACTATAGGCACCTGCGTGATTTGATTGAGGAATAGGTTAGACGTGGAGAGCTGCCCGAGTATGTGAAACAATCAACAGCGCCGGTACCCGCGCTGCCATCACCTGTACCCTAGAGGGGGAACAAACCAAGATCAAGCTCTCATATGCTCATCATCAACTGATCTGGATTAGATCACTTCACATTTCCGCATTACTTACGATCTAAGATATGTTTTTTCCTTCTTCAGGTTTTCCGATTGGCTAAATCGGAGACCACACGTATGGGGTTAGGCTGTAGCCCCAAAGCATGTTCAGAACTCTATGATAAACCAATCAGGATATGATTTGGTGTCGTACTTTGAATTGAATAAGGAAGGACTTTCCGAGCATGGAAAATGTTTGGCAAATTTAAGTATGGGTTATACTTATCTCGAATCCCTCAGTATCTATTATGCCTAAGGACGGATTATCTTGTCAGGCTTTGGCAAGTATAGATATATCTCGGTATGAGTATGGATTGTACTCCATTGGATTTCTAAGTATGGATTATACTCGAAAACAACGAACGATCTTGTCAGGATTTGGTAAACGAGCTACATAAAACTTGAGTACTGTTTGTACTCAGTTTGAACATCCTGGTATGGCTTATGCTCGGAAGGTTAGGTCCCTCGCCAGGTTTTGATAGGATGATTTGAACGTTCCTCGAGTGTTGTTTATGCTCAATCGGACACCCAAGCATGGTTTATGCTTGAAAATGCTAATCAGTTTTGTTAGGATTTGACACATCTATTTGCCTTCTCTTCTTTGCAAATATGGATTATACCTTCACCAAGCGTGCCCGACATGGCCTTGGTTTTCTTGAATTATACATAACACGTCTTCTATCAACCAGCAAGATATGTTCTGAGGGGCAAACTTGTTAACACACTTTTTGGTAAAAGCTGTACGACATGGAATATCTAGGTAGCAGTATGCTCAGGAACTAGGAACATGGTCAGAAGACATGAAACAATTTTGTTGAAATCGCATCAACAACAAAGAATGGCTCGAAACTTCTATCAGATGACCTTTTTTGGGCCCAAAAACTTCAATTACAAAGCTTTTCTCCGGAAGTCTTGTAGCCCTGTGAATTAGCTTCAAGTAAATCATTCGTTTGACCAAACCAGACATACAGTTTGGAAGTTACTCCCGTTTCCATGAACTAACTTAGAAGCAATAACATGGTTCCTGGCACCGGCTCGCCCCCTAGGGCTCGCCACCCCACTCGACTCCTAGTGCACCCTCGGACCACGACCTGCTCGTGACACAACCATGGATCACGACACGCTCGTGGTGTACACCAAGACCATGATCCGACCCGACTGTCTCCACCAACTCCTCACTTCAGCTCATCAAACCGGTTCGTAGAGCATAGAGGGGTCACGAATCGCCATAGATTGCAGCTGCAACACACGGTTTTGACCTATTCTAAAGGCTATTTTCAGTCCAACTTGCACAGATTTGATTACAGGTGCCATACCACAGCTTGGACAGGATTGTTGGACGTTTTCCACCACATTTCGAGATTCTTGGGATTCGTGCCATGTCTCACAGACCGCTTTCAGGAAATGTCTATAAATACACCATTTGACAACATTTTCAATGGATTCTCTTGGCTTTTGGGCATTAACACCTCCCGACCTCCATTGCCAAGTATGGAAGAACTTTGTGTGCTCCTCAAACCAATCTAACACGATGATTTCGTGTATAAAATCACTACTTTTTTCTCTTCTTCTTCACATAAATGCAAGGGTGTTGTATGTAATTAGACCTCAGGATTGTGAGACAGCATTCTAATTGTACTTTCTTAGGATTTAAGAAAATATATAGTGGAAGTAGGCTTGGTTTAAACCGAATCACTCT
The DNA here is from genome assembly GCA_030737875.1 of Allium sativum. Taxonomy (NCBI): domain Eukaryota; kingdom Viridiplantae; phylum Streptophyta; class Magnoliopsida; order Asparagales; family Amaryllidaceae; genus Allium; species Allium sativum. Next base: position 587,873,573 of record CM060920.1, read on the forward strand.
AAAAACCTCATGTGTTCCCTTTTTTTTAATGCTTTATCTACATTCTGTAATCCGTGGCTTGTGATTGTGAAGACTTGACACTGCATTTGGGTGTTAGTACAAGATTTTGGTCTAACATTTTGGCGTGCCCGGAAGGGGGCACATGGCAACTTTGTCTTCTAGTTTGGATTATTCGGAAATTGGATCAATGGAAATTAAAAGGAAGAAAACTGGAACTTCCTCTCATGCTGAGGATGTTGATGATGAAGGCGCAAGGTATGAGGCAAGCCAGGAGGCTTCCTCTCATGGGGATCTTTCTGCTTACTTGACCAGAGAAGAGATGGACGGAGTTCTCGCTGAATTGAGAACCCAGATGGCAAGGCAAGATGATCTTTTCCGAAAACAACAGGAGATGATCAATGGATTCTTCGCCCGGATGGATTGAAGGCCGAGCAACATTCAAGTCATTGGAGATGGAATCACAGAAGCGGCTCGCGTGGGCCACCATGATCGGGCCGTGTCGAGCCCAACAACCAGCGACCTGCCAGCTCCAATGCCCTGGGGGCAACCCCCTCCCTATTGGAAATGCACAGCGACCTACTTCAGCTCCAGTTCAAATGAACACTGGATCGCAAGCTCACGCTCAACAACAGGAAGCAGTTCGTGATAAGGCTCTAGGACTCAATCGTTTCGCCCCCTTGCTCACCGACCGGCCTCCATGACCCAGGACCAGGTCAGCTCGCCACCCTCGAACCGCGAGCTACGAGCCGTGACCCCCATAGTGTATGAACCGGTCCTCACGACCCTCTACCAGCATCCCACCAACTGCTCCATTCTTCTCTTGCATTTAACTCTGGGGGCACCAACACTAATTTCGGTAGTCTACAACAACTTTTTGAAGGAAATCGACTAGTAGATTTGGTTGAACACCTCTCGAGAGGCCGTACTTATCCGAATGACGTGGACGACGTCAATCACAATCCATTCACCCAGGAGATCAGGAATTCCCGTAACACCCTGGATTTCGAACTTGCAAAACTGGAGCACTACAATGATAGGACAGACCCTACCGTACATCTGATGCGCTACAAACGTAATGTTGAAGTTCAACCGGCGTTAGAAAACATCATGGCTAAATTTTTTCTCCTCTTAAGACCGATATAGCAGCTATGTGGATTCGGCAGCTAGAAATGGAATCGATCAACATCTGGAATATGTTGGTTGTTAGCTTTATTGAACAATTTCAGGTCCACGTCGCACGACCCAAGAACGTCATGTCATTCACTACAATTAAGCAGAGGCCTAGAGAAACTCTGTTTTCATTCTTGGAAAGATTCAACGTTGCATCAGCGTCAGTTGATCACCCTGAACCATCGGTGGTACTGATGGCAGCGGTATCCGGTGTCTTGGATAACTCAAAATTCAAAAAATATTTATACCAAGATCCACTGTGAAATCTCATTAAATTCTACCTTAAAGCAGATAGGTTTCTGTGGGAAGAGGATGCAACTTCTGAGAAACGCATTCTCAATGTCAAAATGCTTGAAGATGGAGGACCGTCTGATTGTAGAAAATACAAGGGAAAAGCCGTTGTTAAGAATGACCGCAACACTTAGCCCCATTGAGGGCCCATACATGAAAAGTATACTGAATTTAATGCCTCACTCTTAGACATCTACATGGACACAAACGGTGCCATCTCCTACCCAAAGCCTTCCAGGAGGGAGCCATTACAAAGAGAATGTGATTTTGGAAAACATTGCATAATCCATGAAATGGACGGCCACGACAGAAATGACTATAGGCACCTGCGTGATTTGATTGAAGAACGGGTTAGACGTGGAGAGCTACCCAAGTATGTGAAACAATCGACAACACCGACACATGCACTTCCACCACATGCTCCCCGGAGAGGGAACGAACCTGGATCATGCTCTCGTGAGCTCATCATCAATTGATCTGTATTAGATCACTTCGCATTTCCTACATTTATTAGGATTTAAGGTATGTTTTTGCTTTCTTTAGGTTCTCCAATTGGCTAAATCGTTGTACAAATGTATGGGGTTAGGATGTAACCCTAAAGCGTATTCAGAATTCGATGACAATACAATTAGGATTTGCTTTGGTTTTGTACTTTGATTTGAATAAGGAAGGACTTTCTGCGCATGGATAATATTTTGCAAACTTAAGTAGGACATATAATTATCTCGAATCCCTAGGTATGGATTATGCCTAGGGACGGACTATCTTTTCAGGTTTTGGCAAGTATAGCTCTATCTCAGTATGAGTATGGATTGTACTCCACTGGATTTCTATGTATGGATTATACTCGGAAACGACGAACGATCTTTTCTGGATTTGGCAATAGAGCTTGATAAAACACGAGTACAGCTTGTACTCAGTTTGAACTTCCCGGTATGGCTTATGCTTGGATGGTTAGGTCCCTTGCAAGGTTTTGGCAGGATGATTCGAATGTCCCTCGAGTGTAGTTTATGCTCAATCAGACGCCCAAGCATGGTTTATGCTTGAAAGGGTTAATCAGTTTTGGCAGGATTTGACACATCTATTTGCCTTCTCTTCTTTGCCGGTATGGATTATAACTGCAGCTAGCAGGCCAGGCGTGGACTTGGTTTTCTTGAATTATACAAAATACATCTTCCTTCAACCAGCAAGATATGTTCTAAGGGGCAAATTTGTTGAAAATCTTTTTGGCAAAAGTTGTCCCACATGGAAGCTCTGGATAGCAGTACGCCCAGGCACCGAGAACATGGTCAGAATACATGAAGAAATTTGGTTGAAGTCGCATCACAAACAAAGAATGGCTGAAAATCCCATCAGATGACCTTTTTTGGGCCGGAAAACATCAATTATGGAGCTTTTCTTTGCAACTCTTGCAACCCTCTGAATTAGCTTCAAGTAGGGCTTTCATTGGACCAAAATGGACTTACGGTTTACAAGTTATGCCCGTTTCCATGAACGCACTTAGAACCGAGAACTTGGATCCTGTATCGGCTCGCCCCCTAGGACTCACCCCCTCACTTAGCTCGTGGTGCACCCTCGGACCATGACTCGCTCATGACACACCCATGGATCACGACCCGCTCGTGGTGCACCCCTAGACCACGAACCGACTTGACCGTCTCCACCAACTCCCCGCTTCTGCTTGTCACACCGAATCATGGAGCATATAGGGGTCACAAACAGCCATCGATTGTAGCTGCAATGCACGGTTTTCACCTATTCTAAAGGCTATATTCACTCCAACATCCATGGGTCTGATTACAGGTGGCATAGAATGGCTTAGAGACGATTTTTGGACGTTTTGCACCACATTTCAAGATTCTTAGGATGTGTGCCACATGTCTCACGAACCGCTTTCAGGAAATGGCTATAAATACACCATTTAAGGGTATTTTCAAGGGATTCTCTTGGCTTTTTGGCATTAACTCCTCACGACCTCCATTGCTAAGTATAGAAGGACTTTGTGTACTCCTCAAATCAATCTAACACGACAAATTCATGTATAAAATCACTTCTTTTTTCTACTCTTCTTCATTGAAATGCAAGGATGTTGTATGTAATTGGACCTCACGGATTGTGAGAGAGCATTCTAATTGTACTTTCTTAGGATTTAAGAAAATATAAAGTGGACGTAGCTTGGTTTGAGTCGAACCACTATAAAAACCTTGTGTCTGTTTTTTATTGCTTTATCTACATTCTGTGATATGTGATTTGTGATTGTGAAGACTTCACGCTGCATTTGGCTGTTAGTACCAGATTTCGGTCTAACATTTTGGCGCGCCAGGAAGGGGGTACACGACAACTTCGACTTCTAGCTTGGATTATTTGGCTATTAGTTCAATGGCAATCAAAAGGAATAAAACTGGAACTTCCTCTCATGCTGAGCATGTTGATGCTAAAGGCGCAAGGAACGAGGCATGCCAGGAGGCTTCCTCTCATGGAGATCCTTCTACATGCTTGACTAGAGAAGAGATAGACGGAGTTCTCGCTGAATTGAGAACCCAAATGGTAAGGCAAGATGATCTTCTTCGAAAACAACAAGAGATGATCGATGGATTCTTCGCTCTTATGGACGAAAGGCCGAGCAACATTCAAGTCAATGGAGACGGAACCACCGAAGCGACTCGCTTAGGCGACCACTATCGGGTCTGGTCGAGCCTAGCAACCAGCGACCTGACAACACCAATGCTCGGGGGTAACCCCATCCCTATTGGAAATGCACAGCGACCTAATTCAGCTCCAGTTCAAATGAACACTCGATCGCAAGTTCACGCTCAACAACAGGAATCGATTCGTGATGAGGCTCCAAAAATCGATCGGCTAGCCCCCTCGCTCACGAACTGGCCTCCACGACCCAGGATTGGGTCGGCTCGCCCCCCTTGAACCACGAGTCGCGACCCCCATGGTCTACGAACCGTCCTCAAGACCCACTCCCAACAGCACACCAACAGCTCTGTTCTTCTCTTGCATTTAATGCTGGGGCGCCAGCATTAATTTCGGCAATCTGCAACAACGTTTTGAAGGAAATCGGCTAGAAGATTTGTTGAACGCCTCTCGAGAGGCTGCACTTATCGGAATGACATGGATGACGTCAATCACAATCCATTCACCGAGGAGATGAGGAATTCCCGTAATCCCCCGGATTTCAAACTTCTACAACTAGAGCCCTAAAACGGTAGGATAGACCCTACCGTACATCTTATGCACTACAAACGGCATATGGAAGTTCAATCGGTGTCGGAAAACGTCATGGCTAAATGTTTTCCCCTCTTTTTGACTGATATAGCAGCCATGTGGATTCGGCAGCTAGAATCAGAATGGATCAACAGCTGGAATATGTCGGTCGCTCGCTTTATTGAAGAATTTCGGGTCCACATCGCATGACCCAAGAACATCATGTAACTCACTACAATTAAGCAGAGGCCTAGAGAAACTCTGCGTTCATTCCTGGAAGGATTCAACGTTGCAGCAATGTCAGTTGATCGCCTTGAACCATCATTGGTACTGATGGTAGCAGTATCCGGTGTCTGGGATAACTCAGAATTCAAAAATTTTACTGAGATCCACCGCGAAATCTCGGTGAATTCTACCTTGTAGCAGATAGGGTTTTGTGGGAAGAGGATGCAACTTCTGACAAACGCATTCTCGATGTCAACATTCTTAAAGAGGGAGGACCTTCTGATTCTGGAAAAGAGAAGGGAAAAGCCATTATCAAGAATGACAGCAACACTCAGCCCCGTAGAGGGCCTAGATATGAAAAGTATACTTAAATCAATGCCTCACAATCAGACATCTACATGGACAGAAATGGTGCCATCTCCTACTTAAAGCATCCGAGGTGGGAAACATCACAAAGAGAGCGTGATTTTGGAAAACATTGCATATTCCATGAGATGGATGGTTACGACACAAATGACTGTAGGCATCTGCGTGATTTGATTGAGGAACGGGTAAGACGTGGAGAGCTGCCCGAGTATGTGAAACAATCAACACCACCCGCACCTGCGCTACCACCACCTGCTCCTCGGAGAGGGAACGAAGCTGGATCAAATTCTTGTGGGCTCATCATCAACTAATCTAGATTAGATCACTTCGCATTTCCTGTATTTCTTAGGATTTAAGATATGTTTTTGCTTTCTTTAGGTTTTACGGTTGGCTAAATCGGAGTACACACCGATGGGGTTAGGATGTAGACCCAAAGCCTGTTCAGAAATCATTGATAAACCAATCAGGATTTGCTTTGGTTTTGTACTTTGAATTGAATAAGGAAGGACTTTCGGGGCATGGGGAATGTTTGGAAAATATAAGTATGTCTTATAATTATCTCGAATCCCTAGGTATGGATTATGTTCAGGGATAAAATATCTTGTCAGGCTTTGGCAAGCATAACTCTATCTCGATATCAGTATAGATTGTACTCCACTGGATTTCTAAGTATATATTATGCTTAGAAACGACGAACGATCTTGCCAGGATTTGGCAAAGGAGCTTTATAAAACTCGAGTACGATTTGTACTCAGTTTCAACTTCCCGGTATGACTTATGCCTAGAAGGTTAGGTCCCTCGCCAGGTTTTGGCAGGATGATTTGAACATCCCTTGGGTGTGGTTTATGCCCAATCGGATGCCCAAGCATGGTTTATGATCGAAAAGGTTAATTAGTTTTGTCAAGATTTGACACATCTATTTGCCTTCTCTTCTTTGAAGGTATGGATTATACCTGCAGCTAGTGGGCTCGGCGTGGCCTTAGTTTCCTTGAATTATACAGAAAATGTCTTCCTTCAACCAATAAGATATGTTCTAAGGGAAATTTTTTTTGGTAAAAGTTGTCACACATGGAATCTCTTGGTAGCAGTACCCTCAGGCACTGAGAAAATGGTCAGAAGACATGAAGCGATTTGGTTGAAGTCACATCACAAAAAAAGAATGGCTGAAACTCCAATCAGATGACCTTTTTTGGACTGGAAAACATCAAGTACGAAGCTTTGCTCCATAAATCTTGTAGCCCTCTGAATTAGCTTCAAGTACTGCTTTTTCTTGACCAAAACGGACTTACGGTTGGGAAATTATGCCCGTTTCTGTGAACACACTCAGAACCGAGAACTTGGATCCTGGCATGGGCTCGCCCCTCCACTCGGCATGTGGTGCACTCTCAGACCACGACCAGCTTGTGACAAACCCATGGATCACGACCTACACGTGGTGCGCCCGTAGACCATGACCCAACTTGACCATCTCCACTAAGTCCTCATTTCATCTTGTCACACCGGCTCATGGAGCACATAGGGGTCACGGACCGCCCTAGACTGCAGCCGCAACGCATGGTTTTGACATATTCTAAGGGTTATTTTCACTCCAACTTGCACAGATCTGATTATAGGTGGCATGCAACGGCGTAGAGATAATTTTTGGACGTTTTCCACCACATTTCAAGATTCTAGGGATGCGTGCCATGTATCTCGAGAACCGCTTTCAGGAAATGGCTATAAATACACCATTTGAGGGCATTTTCAAGGGATTCTCTTGGCTTTTTGGCACTAACACCTCCTTGACACCATTGCCTAGTACAGAAAGACATTGCGTACTCCTCAAATCAATCTAACACGACGATTTTGTGTATAAAATCACTTCTTTTTTCTCCTCTGTAGATCCTCTCCAACCAGATGGCAAGGCAAAATGATCTTCTCCGAAAACTACAATGGGGTTAGACTCAAAGCAGGTTTCCAATTTTTTTCTAGGCTTTCCTAGACACCCCCACAAAGTCAGTTCTCTCAACTATATATATTTCTAATCCACTTTTTTCTCTTTTTAACCTTTTCCGATTTATAAGGTTTTACTACCAGGCCGACTAATCTGGAATACTAACATATCGGTTCCTCCTTTCTCTATTTCAAAATATATTGTACACTTTTCACCCAAATTTCCTAAGGGTCTCAAATTTCCCTATTCTTTTCTTTAGTGTACAAAACACATATCAAAATTCTTACCATATTATACTCTTTCTATTTAGTGGGTTCCTTTATGGATCTAGGTCTATATATATAATATATTTATATTTTTAAAAATACAAATACGTTCACTCTCTATTTATAAAGGAATCCTAAACCTGGCTCTGATATCAGATGTGACAACTCGAATTCCGACGAATCGATTTTTCATTTCAAAATTCCAATCCATCAAAACTCGAATTGGTTTGCTCTAGTATCCTGCAGAAAAGACAGAGACAAAAAATATGTCAGAGCTCAGAAAATATCTCATAGAGGAATGGATAAAATATAGTATAATCAAAACATAGCCTTACCGTATTATTAATACTGCCTAACCAGTACCCAAAGCTATCATGTCTCTACCACAAATCTAACCTGCGAGTAAGCTATGAGGAGGGGGTCAGAACACATGTTTTGGTGACTGGATTTAAACTATACACTTTGGATAATCCTACATATACTGTTCAATCATATTATCCTATTTATTAGGTTACTTGGGTTATCAGCACTCAATGCTTACACACACGTCGTACCCTTTTACTTCCCAGTGGATTAACGTAATATAGTATATATGTTGCTACCCCCAATATTGAGGTACACCCCATGTTACCACACTCGCACCGTGTCCACTATAAAACGATCGAAATGTATGTAGTCCCTTATCCTATGATGTTGTGACGTACGGATAACAATTTTATGTTCCTCATATATCTTTCATTACTATGCTATGCGAACGTATGGACTGCCACATTTGTTCATACCCGAATTCATACCGGAGTAATGCCCTCAAGCCAACGAAACATTACCCACATACGACATGCATGTATCTAGATTATCCACCATACATATCTACAACTGTAGCACGATGACTCAATCGCACGTCCTCGAATGTGTACTGAGTTCCATGGTAGGGCGATGCAAGAAACACGGAACTCGGTCGGGAGCTTTTACATATCTGTATAGGCCCGTCTTTAAAGAGCTTCTATATACAGATATACATAGGATCTGTTTTCATGGTGGCCATGGCCCCCCTTCTTCCCCTCGCTCAACTAGTAAAGACTACAAGAGCTAAGTGACTATTCCTAATAACAAACAATCTAAACATCCATTTGGCATCTTGCCTCAACCCCTTACCCCGGTAGTGAAGGGTGAATGGTATCTTAGGTTTAGCGCCAGTCTTTCTGCATCCCATTGGGTGTCGATGACGGGTATCCGATGATCTACTATCCTTGTTGTTCATGACCCTCTGCCTTCCCATTGAGGCAACCACCGAATGACCCTGGTGTCACCGCGTCATAGCATTCTAATAGCACAACTACTTCTGCAGTCAAGGCCCACCCACCCAGTAGTTACTCGCAGACCCAACTTCTGCAAGAACAGCCTAGGACATCTATCACCACACAGAGGACTACTAGGAGCACATTACGTACCTCAGGAAGTCGTGTGCTTCCCCTTCCATTCCTTTGGAGCCGTCAAAACAATCAGATGAATGTGCGCTTCCTTTATGACTTATAACACCTCGTAATATACCCCGTTGGGTTATTCACCCACAAACGTACGGACTGGTCCAAGCGCCTCACTTTAATACGTTGTTAGATCCTATGTCTAAACATTCTTTTACACGCTTGCTTTTCCTTACCATGTTTCCTTTTAACTTGGTTATTCACATTGAATTCTTCATTAGTTACCAAGTTCCACATGCTTATTAATTTCAGTTATAACTTAACCCATTTAAGTTTATTAATAAGCCCACAACATGTTATTCTCCATATTATGGCCAAAGGTCAGTAATCCACAATCTCTTTTATAGTCTTGTTTGATTTCATCATTACAATAACATGTTTTACTTAATATGTAATTAGGTATATCTCAATTCACATGTTTTCCAATTAACATGTCACTTACCATTTATGATTTAATATAACTTATTTCATTTCATAAGTTTTCCCCATCCTCTCACTTAATCATAATTCCACTTTACATCGTCAATACAACTTTATCATTGTTTACTTATTAACATAGTTATATTAACTAAGGCCCATTAATAAGTTTCTTTACCCATTTTTTATAATTTCCCCTTGTCTCTAGGACAAGTCTGAACATGTTATTCTTATCAGCGGGTTTCAGACCTCCAAATTTGTGGATTACTTAATTTATAATTAAGTACAATATATTTTCCTCTTCTGGTTTCAGGTTTTCTCTATTACTAATTACTTAATTTACAATTAAGTGTCCCTTAACTCAATTCACCGGTTATCCCATTCCCTTATTAGTTTATTATAACCTAAGTTATAATATTCACTTGTCCCTAGGACAAGTCTACCTATTATACAACATTTTCTTTAAGTTTATTTATTTATAATAGGTTATTATCATTCCCCTTTTAAACCATTTACTGATGTAAACCATTATTCTTCATTCACCGTAATATATATTCCTTAATGTATTAAGGAAAACACTTCGTGCACCTTATCGATTTGACGGAAGGAATCAATGATTTATTTTCAAAACGTATACCCATCAAAATTTGTGGTAGCAAGTAATTTCTTTACTTTTCTTACTATATTTACTGTGGCTTCCTTGCATCCATGTTCTCAGAAATAGGTCAGTTAGGGAAATACATCACTTTTCCTTCGTATCACACTAACTCAGTTCATTACATCCCTTCCTTTCCTATTTTCTTAGTTAGACATTTAATTATCATCATTGCCATTTATTCCTATCTTGTTATGTACATTTATTTATATATATGTACATACATATGCCAAGACCTCTCACATTAAGCCTACACTTGTGGACGCTGGATTTGTCGCGCGGGTCCGGGCATACTTCTACCACAAGTCGACTTAACCTTGTGCCATATCACCATTTTTAGTTATGCACTTAGACCTCTCACATTAGATTTACCACTTGCGAATGTTGGATATGCCGGGCGGGTCCAGCCAGACTTCTATCACCAGTGCATTCTAACCTCGTGTCAAAGGCGCTACAGTTCAAAATTACAGTGTATTTACGCATGTTCATATTTTAATAGTTATCCTCTTTTTCCATGAATTTTTTTGGCATACTACCCTCTTTGTATGTCTACTATAATCCAATTTACATGTCGTCAAGTTATGCCTATATTTTGGTGTATGTCCTTTTTAACATGTATTTTATTCTAGTTTTTAACATGTAGGCATTTAATCGGTAATTGTTCAGATCTAACAAGTTACAAGTCAATTACTTAATCATATGCCACAAGTAAATCATGTAGTTACAATCTCTGAATTGGCTATTTAGATCCTAACAAGTTTATTTTCTCCAACCTATAAACATTCAATACTTTAGCCAATTCAACATAGGAATTTCCTGACATATTCATATTAACATTTCAACTCGTTACAACTGCAATTTATAGCTAATCTGGAAATTTCACAATTAATAAAAAGGGGAATGCTAAACGATTAAGTACGATTATCTAAAATAATATAGCTTAAATCCACTGAACTCGTAAGCTTTCCAAATCTTGGATCTGGTCCAGATCTAATCTTTCATGATTTTTCCCTAAATTAATTCAGAACCTAATAATCATTGATTTACTATTTTTACTAAAAGAGAAAGAGAAAAGAAAGAGGAGGAAAAATTGAATAAATTGGATCTGGAACGTTACCTTGCTTTTCATGTATTTCTGAACGTCTAAAAAACATCAATCTCTTCCCTCTAGATCTTCATTTAAGATTTTCTAATTTATAAATCTAAATTTATGACAATAATTTGAGGAGAGAGAGGGAGAGAGTAATGGCAGAGCTCCAGCGTAGCCGCCAAATTATTAGGTTTAGGGTTAGGTTTAAGGTCGTATTTACAGGTGTAGCGGAGGAACCAGGACCCTCAGATTTAATTTAAAAACATCAGAATCGTCCACGTCCGAAAAGAACTTTCTAGATCCACGGGAGGGTCGACCTCCCTTGTTGGTGGGTCGAGCCCTAAGTCGACCCCCCTGTTGGTGGGTCGACCCCCAACTATCTAATTTCCGTCCAAGTTTTCCGAGTCATGAAATTTGATTTTTGAACTGATTTTCTAATTTTTTGGATATATTTACTTAGCATATATATACACACACATATAAGCTCTTTATATGTATATAAACTTCTAATGCTCGTAACTTCTTCATACGGCGTCCGTTTTACGAAACAAGGAGTCTATCTTGACCAGAATTTCGAGACGGATGCAATGGCGCAGTCATTTTACTTAACTATGAATATTTAATTAAGTTATCCTTTTTTTATTATATTGAATTAAAATTGCGGGGTGTTACAGCTAATGTCTGTGGATGCAGGAAAATCGGTTGGAGGGATCCAACTGGATTCCTCAAAATTTATTATTGTTTGGTTCCATATATATATTATCATATATGATGTGTTGATTGAAAATTAGGTCGTTTGATTATTTAAATATCTTTGGGTCTAAAATGTGATATATAAAAATATCATGAAAATGATATTTGAGATTAAAAAGGGGAAATCTATTTTAAAAAGTAGAATTTGAATTTTTAATGAGTTATAAAAATATTAACTTGTTTAGAATAAATAAAACATGTATTGAATTTATAAATGATGTTTATAAATTAAAATATACAGGAAATTGAATTATTTAATTTATAAACAATGTTTATAAATTAGATAATACAGAAAATTGAAGTAAATTTAGAAATGATATTTATAAATAAAACTGATTGATTTTCATTGGATAAAAAGCGAATTGAAATGAATTTATAAACGGTGTTTATAAATGAAGTAGAAAAATTATCATTTTGTTAATTTGAATATTTAAAGTCAAATGTGAGTTTAAAAAAAGAAATGGGGAATCATTTTTTAGAAGTAAATGATGAAATTTATTCTGATGTTTATAATGTAAATTGAACTAAAAATAAATTCGTATGGATTTATGATTTGAATTCGATTACATCAAATTTATTTGAATAAAATATTTTTTAGAAAAGATATTGGAATCATATTAGATAGAACTAAAAATTAAGTATGAAAATAAATTCTGTGTTATATATATAAGTCATAATAAATAGTATATTCCAAAATAAGAGTTGGTATTCGAACAGATTTTTGAAATGGAACTTGTTTTATTATATAGAACAAGGAAGATGGATTTTAAATGATATTTGTAAATCTAGTGAAATAAATTATCATTAGATAATTTAGAGGTTTAAATTCAAGTGTGAATTAAAAATAAAATTTTAAATGGAATCAAAGTGGAAACTTGTTTTAGATTATAAAATAAGGAAGTAAATTTATAAACAACATTTATAAATTAAGGAAAATAAATTATCATTTGATAATTTAGAAATTTAAATTCAAATATAAATTTAACCATGAATTGGAAATCGTTTCAAAAAGGGAACGACGCGGTTGTTTAGATATTCGCAATATAAAAATGAATTGAGATAAGTCTAAGAAATTATATTGAGAATTAGAAATTAATATTAAAAACGGAGTTGTGATAGAATTTATAATTGAACTCTAAAATAATCAACGACCAGGGACAATCGGAGAATTAAAGTTAGATTGGGAAAATTGGATTAATATATATATTAGAATAGAGCTAAAATTTATTCATTAACGAAGTTTAATGTTTATATTTAAAAATAATTAAAACGAGCTCGCCATGATGCGACAATTCGTTAATTGGCGTATCGAACTTTAATTGAGTATAAAACTCATTCCAAGTCGGAATTCTTTGAAACAAAAATCGTTAGAACCGATTTGGTAATAGTTTTCTAATCAGATTTTTAATTGTTGAATAGAATTAACTAATTTGAAGAAAATTTAGTTAATGGAATTTTAAATCGAAACTGTGCTTTGGATCAAAAAAGGGGTTTGTATATTTATATTAGAAATCGAATATGAAACTGGAATTAGAAATGGAATTCGATTGTTTTATAAACAAATATACATACTTGAACGTGTTATGTTCAAACAAAAAGTGAAATAGGCAAAAGAGCTAATTAAAGAATGAAATTGCGTATTGAGTTAAAATTGCCAGATTGATTTGGAATAAATTAGGAATGGACTATATGAGTTAGACAGGCATGGGATGAAGTGTATGAAGATTATAATTTGTGTGCCCGACAAAAAGGTACACGTTTAAATTCCATATGAGATTTTATGCGCCGAATTGGCAAGCCGCCTGGCTTTTTGGTTTTCTTTTTGAATGGAAAGGGCCCAGAGAGGCATTTTATAGCCGAGTGACCCGTACAAAGGTGGTTATGGCGAAATTTTCTGAAAATTTAAGAAGTTAGAATATTTTTGAGAAAATTGGATATTTAGAAATCAATGTATCGATATATATAGAATTCGATAAGGAAACGAACTTAAAAATATAATATTATAAACAAAAAGGAAATCTAAAATTAAATCGGGTAAAATTAGAAAGAGAAATGTATACGTGCTTAAAAATGAATAATTGGTTTTTATGATATTGATTAATCGAGTTAAGTGGTCTTGTCCGTTTTGAAGTTAAGGATGTTTTCAGTCAAGGTCAGAGAGGTAGTTATACCCCAACTTGATTTATTTCATTTTTAACTGATAAATAGCAAGATCCAGTCTTGAAGAGGTATTTGAATAAGAGTTAGTTAAATGCAATATTTTGGGTTGTTTGTAACGATGTTTTTCACAACAACCAATTTAACCCAAGTATGTGGAATTTTGGAAATATAATGATAAATATTTCCTAAGTATTGAAATAAATGAATGGTTATGAAAGAGATAAGTATTTGGGATGTTTTCCAATTATAAATAGAATATATTTTCTAAGTATAGAAAATAAAAGAAGGCGATATATGGAAATGTTTTCCAAATAGCGTAAGAGGCCAAGATGATTATCGAAAATATCGTGTTAATGAATATGGATAAGGAAATGGAGAAGTGTTTTAATTAATGAAATAAAATATTAATTAAAAGGACCAGTGATTTGTTTGATGCTTTGAATGAATGTTTGTTTTTCTTCGATAGTTAAATAACCAACTATTGAAGTGTTTGTCATTATCGATCTCAACATGGGGAGACTGGTTGGATTATTACCTGAGAACCACTCCATTTTGGCAGCAGCAGTGCGAATCAGATTATATGAAGATAGTCGGAGACGGAGTAGAGTGCAAGGGCTTTTCTATTAATGGAAATTGTGCCTTTGTTCAATCCCAGAGTATTTCCAATGATCCCATATGTTGTTCTATACGAGTACATATGGTGGCGGTGAATTTATCTCTTAGCACAATGTCCAGAATATATTTGTCCAAATCAGTTAATGATTAACGGATCTGAAAATGTGGCATTCAATGTGATTGTGCTATCAATAAATGGTAAGCAATCGTAGCCTCATTCTTCAACAACTGGGAAATGACAAAATTCGGGCAAGCAGCATGGCTGAGTGGGTAGCTCCCAATTAGTGTGTATTATCACCTATCTAGAGAATTCATTTCATTCTTTATTCTATTCGATGTTGTCCCATTCGGGAAAACGGTTGCTGATCCCAACTGTTGGTGATATACATTTGATACACTCAAGAGAAATGAGTGGTCGGTCATGTGTGGCCAGGTTACAAGATGTTTTTGTTGAACCCAGTGTATTCTCCTCTAAAGATACACTATCGGAAGGTGGTTCCATACCTTGTCATAGTTGGAAATTCATTACCCAATAAGTGCTCGCGGTTTTGATTGTATATTATATATGTATGGAACGTGAGATGCAAACGTTCCACTAGATTGTTATTTATTTGATTTCGACAATATTATAATATCAAAAGAGTTTTTATATAAATATTTTTTTTCTTTCAAAAGAATTTGAAAGTTAAGTCAAGTGTTTTGGTTTCTCATAAGGGAAAAACACGTTCCGTGTTATACAGCATGGTCTTATGAGATATCGTTTATTTTCTCAAACTGTTTTAAACTGTTTACTCATACCAGTAGCATGACTGACCTAGAGTTTATTTTTCATTGTTTTCCTTAAACTCTGGGGTTCCCAAATTTGTACGGGAAGTCAAGTAGTTCAAGTATTTACAAATGTAATTCGAGGAGCTTGGAGCAGGAGGATTCAGCGTATTTAGTTATTGTTTTTCTGCTGTGTTGTAAGTGTTGTACTCTGATGATGATATGTATAAATAGAAGAAAAAAATTATACCTAAAAAGTTGGTATACATATTATATTTTGTTCTGCTGCTATGTGAGATTCTGTATTGTTATTTTTGTTGTTCTTCTACCTTTTTCTTCTTTATTAATAATGATTTGTATTTCCGTTATATTTGGGTTAGACGTGTGGTGTATTTAGTCAACCCCGATAGTATGGATTAGCGGACCATTACATAAATATTCAGAATATTTACCGAATATGGGATAATCATATATTTATTTCCGAAATACTCAAAAATAGTTATATTGGCAATATTGTGTAAATTGGATAATTTAATGAATTTAATTCAGTTTAGAATTGAATTATTATAAGGAATATATTATTTAAACGATATTTGAATGTATTAATTATAATATAATTTAAAATGAGACTGTAACATCATGGTAGTTCGTAATATTATGTTTCGAACTTCAACTGAATATACAGTATTCGTTATAAGTCATATTACGTTGAAATAAGAAATGTTCGAATTTGTTGAACTATATTTTTCTAATGGAAGAGAAAAATCAAGATTTCATCTTATAAATTGGGAGGTATGTCCTAATCAAATTTTCAAATAATCGTTATGAAATTGTTTTTTTTTTTTGGCAAAGCCGACTGGTTTTTATAGTGTTCAGTTACACTTTTTATTATAACAAATAATAAAGTACAAGAAGGTAGAGGTGACTGTTGTTAGCGGTCAATTAATATCGGTTTTTAGATGGATCGTCCATCACAATGTTTCTTACTCACACAGGAGAAGAAAAGCATATGCACAAGGCATGACATACATGGAGACTTCATATTTAAACTACTACATGCCAAAAGCATGTCAAAAAAAAGGGGTCTTATTCTACCATTACACATTGTCAAAAACTGCGTTCTGCATGGCTCTCTTCATGCTTCTGGTAACTGGATACTTTGCAGTTTTGCTCAAAGACGATGATGTTGATGACGCTGCTGCCAAATCGTCTCTAGTGTCAGGAGGAGGAGCTTTGAACCCTGCGGTGGTGGGATATTAGCATATGGACTGCACGAGTTGTTAAGATCATCCTTGTAGTTTCTCATAAAACTTGCTATTACTTGTCTCTTTCCCTCACAAACATCTTCACTATGCTTATCACTTTAAATTTCAGATCTCATACTTTCAATAGTTTCTGACACGGTTATTTCCTTGTGCACTTTCTTTGCTTTCACCCTTTCAGTTGGAGTTTTTCTTTTGTCATTGGTTTTCAGAAAGCCATCCATGTTTTCAACAATGTGCTATGTGTTAGGAGTAAGCTTCATCGCATTGTTAGTACTGCCTTTCTCATGCACTTGATCATTCACCAAGTCAGATAGGCCAGATTTAGTGTTGTCCGATGGCATGGCGCTTCCTCCACAGACCATCTGATTGTTGGAGTTTCCAACATCTTCGGCTACATTCTGAGAAGTTGCAATTATGTTGTCAAAGCTAGATAAATCAGCAATGAGTTGCTGCAGCGGATTTTGAGAAACACTATCTTTTAGAGCCTTGTTCGTAGGACTCAGTTGGTTTAGAAAACCAGGCTAAAAACTATATTCAGTATTATTCTGGACTAGTGTCGAGTTTATAGGGACTACGACATCGTATCCACCTTCATTAATGTCATTAATAAAGTCTAATTCTTCACTACTAAGCTCTTGAGTTGGATCTACAAAAATACCCACAACATATTTACTTACAGATTCCGTAGCAGCATCTAACCGGCTCCCATTTTGCTCATCTCCAACTATCTTCCTGGTTTCAAATGTATTCATTATCCCAACGCTTCCTCCATTTACTTTCTCCATATCATTGGCATTATTCCCCTCAACTATCTCGCCCTCCTCTACTGGCATAGTTTCTGTCTAAACTACATTATCTTCATTAGCATTGATTAAACATTCAAAACTATTTCCAGTTCGCACTTCAGTATCAACAGTTCTGAAAATACCCGCAACTTCAGTTCTCTTAGCATTAGGACCATTGACTGTTTTCCATTCCTGATGTTTAGCATTCGAAACTCTATACTTAGGAGCACTGGTAAAGAGTGGGCGTTGGTTGTGAACGTTTTTGTGACCCAAGTTTCCACCAGAGTTTAACTCTCTAACATGACCATTGTTTTGCTTGCCCATAGTTTTATCGTGTTTATAAGAATTCTAGATCATCGGAGCCTCTAAGTTGATGGGACATTTAGCTACCGAGTGACCAAAACTTTTACAAGTATGACAGATATCTGGTTTCCAGATGTACTCGACAGAAATGAAATGGTCTGTGCCGTCAAGAAGAATGACAGAGATCATGGTTGGTAGTTCGCTTTCAGGTGTAACTTCCACCATCACTTTCGCGAAACCAAGCCAATCCAATCTCTCAGTAGCTCGATCCATACAGAGAACCTTTCCTATATGTGAAGCTAACCAACATATGCCGATTTTCGACCATGCAACCATCGGGAGATTATACATTTTTAGCCAAACAGGGACCTTTTTAATTCCTTTTCCAGTATTCCCTATGTTAACATCCCATTTTTGCAGAATAAACACTTTACCTCTAATTACTACTGGATCCGATTCTAAGACACGTTTTCTATCCTTAAAATTTGAAAGCAGAAAAAAGAACATATGTCCATTAGACTTCACCTCGATAGATCCACGGGGATTCTAATGGCGCTTCGGATGCGTTACTACAGCAGTGAATGAAAGAGGGGAGTCGAAAAAATATCTTGTAATGTAATTGCTCTAAACTTCAACACTAGTAGCAACAATTTCTTTGGTTGGGATTAAGCTATTTCCTAAATACTTTAGGTTGAATATTGGTGGTGTAAAGTCACCCACGCTTTGTGGCTTAGAAGCAAACAGCGAAGTCCATCTAACTTATGGGAGTGGCTGGACCGGACGAGAAGAGGCCGTAAGTGGAGGAAGGTGGGGCGGAGGATCTGGAGGAGGAGGAATCGGCGCTGGCGGCGCATCTGTATTTGGAATAGTTCGAGGTGGTACAGGGATTTTGGGAATTGATTGGCTCGACAAAGATAGGAGAGCTGTCGCTATGAAATTGTTTATAAACCATAATGATATATTTAATTATAATTAAATTTTGTTTTCATATTTGGACAAAATTTTAGAGACGTAGTTATAATTTAATTTATAGAATTTTTCTGTAATTTTTATTTTGGAAAATAAGCAACTTTTTTTAACATAATTTGCACCCTAAATCATCTCTTTTGGAGTTTCATAAAATAACTTAACTAGTTCATAATTTTATATTTTTGGGATCGTGGTATAACCCCCTGAATTTCTAATGACATTAAAAGTGGATAAATTAAATAATAATTAATTTAATATTCAAAATTAAGGAAAACAGACCACGCCATTGTGTTCTTCTCGAAATTCTGGTCAAGATAGATATTTGGTTTGCATAAAACAGACACCGTATGAAGAAGTTATGAGGGTTTTAAATTTGTATATTTGCTGAAAGATTATATATATACACGTAAGTCAGAATCTTAACCAAAACGGTTCAAATTTGAAAACAGAAAGTGGCGGTAGATCTCCCGCTCTAGGGGGTCGACCTCCTAGAGGGGTGTCGACATTAGGGTCGACCCACCCATAGGGGTTTCGACACCCCTAGGGCTGATGTGGCATTCAGTTTCAAAGGGTCTGGAAGATATATATATATACGTGGTCATTTCTCTTGTTTTCTTCACTGAGAATTCATGATGGCCAAACTCTACCGGTATCTGAACTGATCTGGATCCGTTATCTTATTCAACTAAAGCAAATCAATTGGAGATTCAAGATCCAATCTTTTCTAGTTCTATTTTCTAATCCTAAAACTGTGAGTCCCTAGTTGCATTTAGATTTGAATATTTAAAAGTAAATATGACACGACTAGGACTTGGACTTGTTCATATGCTTATGTTATATCAGATCCATTGTAAATTGTGATTATATGACATACCAAATTGGTTAGGATTTGGATCTAAATCTCTATCTAGTCGGATCTATTATAACTTCTATGACATGCCATGAGGTGAATCTTAAACCTTTTTTGTGTGGATTCACATTTAAACTATTGGATCTAAATTGTGTGGACATTTAAATTGTTAATCAGATCTAATTTATCATCTTGTGCCTATTATGTCAGATCTGAATAGTTGTACATCTAAATGGTTAATATATCAGATTTATGCTAATATGTCCACCTTATCACCATGCTAGTTTAAGTTTACGCCAAGTTAAGTTAAAACAATCACTTTGGTTTTATTTCTATTATTTTTCCCTTTTATCATTTATAACTAGGCTATTATCTAGCCTAGGCATGCCGCCAATTTTGTGAATTTGGTAGTTAAGGAACGGGGGGAAAAGTTAATATTGGCATAATTTGAAAATAAACATCATCGGATATATAATTCAAAACATTGGGTAAAATGGGCATTAACACCAAGAAAGGCATAGGTTTAATTAATTGATTAATTAATAATGAATGCATAGGATTACAATTAGAAATTTTAATGGCGCTTATGACACGAGGTTAGGTTGCATTAGTGGTGGAAGTCTACCCGGACCCGACCAGCATATCCAGCAGCTACTAATGTTGAACCTATTGTGAGATGTCTAAGTGCGCAAATACGAATTGGGCTATGACACCAGGTTATGCCCAACTTGTGGAATAAGACTGCCAGGACCCGACTGGCATATCTAGCATCCACAAGTTTTAAGCCTAATTTGGGAGGTCTAGCCCATTATAAACCATAAATGGACATGTTAATAAATTGGATTACTTAACCAAATCTAATCCATAGGGATTGTATGATTGTGAACTAAAGTTAGGGTTAAGTAAAAATTGAATGGATATTGGATGGGTTAAGCAAATCTGGAGGGCGGGTAATATTTATATATAGGCCCACAAAATTAACACGATAAGGTTATGTAATTAAAGGCACCTAGTGGTATACATTTTTTTTGAAATACCTAGTGGTATACATGATCGGTTGGAATAATAAAGTTATGTAATTAAAGACACCTTTTAGGTAAGCATAACTTATAGAAATGATGGGGTTATATAATCAAAGACACCTTTTAGGGTAAATATAACATATGGAAAACCTAGTGGGGGATACAAGACAAAGGTGAGAGCTTGTATCATATTGTGTGGGATCTGTTTCATCCAGTAACCTGGAGTAAGTATCAAAACATATACTCCGTACAAGGTAAGAGAAGGGGCATGCTTACTGGACTGATTGTAAGAGATCCAAAAATGGAGTACGGTATGGGCGACGCAAACCGACTGGGCCATGTGCGTGCATGAGCTGGGCGGAAGGGCATAAGACGACGGTGACACCTGCAGATATGGGGCTATGCATATCAGCAAGGGGTTGCTGCTTTAGGACGTGATACATCCTACTGTGGGACCAGCACAGAGTATTTACGGAGTAGGGAGCCGATCGATTAGCGTAGTAGTTAGGGTACATTTGGACGTATGCCTAAGTCTGCCACCTTATAGTGGAAGGGATCATCACATTCTGGTTATACTAGTAATAGTGCAGAGTAATCATTAGAGAAGCGTAAACACCTTTTCCTATCTACCTTGGTGCACTTGCCATTTATGTAGTGACTCTCTTGTCCACTTTATATGTCTGTCATGCTACTTTTATTTATTTGCTTGCTAAAAGTAATTAGACTCGCCAGACATTTTGTCTGACCCTTTTGTTTCCTCTTCTTTCTTCCGTCCCCTCCCCAAGGTTCTCAGGGAGGAAACACTCTGGCTTAGTCAGGACTCAGTTATCATCTTGCTAAAGCTGCTTTCAAAGTATGGCTCAAGTTCTTATCTATACTATGGCTTAGCTCTATTTCAAGGAAAATTATGTTACGCTTTTTATATTCATGTACTATGATGGTACAAGACAGAGTTATATTATTGTAATGGTTTTTGTGTCTTATGGTATTTAGGACCACGATGTATGATTTGTGTTTGAAATAAAAATTTGGATTTCTGCTGCTATCTTACTCATATGTGTCTTGTAATATTTTGTGTCTGTTTACCTATAATGCTTCATGAAACTTAATGGTGAGTGACAATAACAGAAGTGTGGTGTCATAAGTGGCACATTGCCCATCACAATGGATGTTTATTTTTGTCGATAGAGCTCTGTAAACGAGTAGAGTATTATATAACGGGTATGCTAAACTTCAATACAAATAAATGTATACTTTGATTTCTTTGTACCTAAGTATTGGTACGACAACCTCTTTTCAATGCCTAAAAAATATGAAGACTATGACACTATGCCGTTTATTTTCGTATCCTATAGGCTCCCTTAATTTCAGTAACACATGCCTATTCTAAACTAGGGTGACAATTCAGATTCCTTAGCTCTTAAATTTGATTAAGCTTGAGGTAGAAGTTTGTCAAAACTATATGCACGTTGCATGAGCTTGTTCATTCATTCTTTGAAAACAAAAACCAAGGCGAAAGAAAACCGAAACGTAATATTTAGATAAATAAATACTCAATGAAAACATTTAAAACTGATTTATTTAAAATCCTCAAGGCATTCTCTTTGTTGTATCAACTTCCCCAATCGAGATAGCAACATATGAAACAGCGAGACTCTGGACGACAAACTTTCAACTCGATTTGAAAGCTGCAACACTCAAATATTTAGGCATTTTGAATCATCCAATCCCAAAGCCTGACAACGGGAATGAATCCTTAATCTCGCATTTAAAAAGATCACGGATATATGGTTATAGTAGTCTTGTCATAGAAAATATACCAGCGTACACAAGGCTTCAAATTTCTGAGGAATTCAATGCATTGTTTTGGTCTTCCAAGTTTGGATTTGCAGTGGTCTGTGGGTTGCTGCCTGGAGTTGGTGACAAGGGCTGAGGCAAGTGGTGGTGCCGTTAGTGGGGATAGCTGTCGAGTTAAGTCCATAAAGTGGAAAATAATATAAATGAAAAAAGGCTTGACACGGTGACCGTTTGCCTGGGGTGTTCCTGCGGAATGTCGAGGTGCAAAGGAAGTGAACGCAGGGAGTTGGTGGAATGTTTGGCTTTTACAACGTAGGTAGTAGGTGACATGATGTTTGAATGGGATTGCAAGAGGGGGGCTGCAGTATGCCTGTTAATGGAAGAAGATGGTGGCGGTTTGTATTTATGGCAGGAGATGAGGAAATTTGGGAAGAGGCGGAACTATTGTTTTGGGGAAACGAAGGGAACGTGCAGGTTAAAGTTTGGAAAAGGCAGCTACAGTTACTTCATGATGTAGAAGATGAAATATTAAAGATGTGGAGGGTTAGTTTGGCACTGGGCTAGTCCGCAACAGTATGGCCCAAATTCAAAATATTAATTTAAGTTTATTTTAGTATGATAGTGTATGAGCTTATATTACACATGACTAATCCATACATGAACGAAATCGAACGAATTAGGTGCCATTAAAACCATATCTAAGGATACTACACAAAGAAACTGGTTTGGAGCAATTTGGAGCTTGCGTGAATTTATAGAAAAATAAAATGACTGTTTCGATTAAATTGACCGTTTATTGATATTCAACGATAAAAGACCAATGTGAGTAAACCCACTAACTATGTCTAGTATTATAATTTTATAAACATTATTTAATATTGATAAAAATAATTAAATGTTGTTGGTGATGGTTGTTTGGATGATTTTGCTAATTAACTGGTTGAAAATATAGATACCGATATATATATATATATATATATATATATATATTAAAAACATTGTTTAAATATTGATTCTATTTATAACAATATTTCATATTGATATGAAATTAATAATATTTATGTTGATTAACATATGTGGATGCAGAGAAACAGTTTGGAGGGATCCAACTGGATTCCTCAACAATTATACTGTTGTTTTTCATATATTGTATTATATGATATGACGAATAATCTGGTGTTGATTGTTATGTATTGGTGTGTTGAATAACATTTACCTAAAATAATTGGTATTTAAATACCGTAAAATATATTTGAATATAAGGGGAAAAAAATAGGGTTTTAAAAAGGAAAAATCTATTTTAAAATTGAAATTGAGTATAAATTGTCTAGAAATATTAACTTGTTTAAATATGTAAAAAAGTAGTTGATTTATAAAATGATATTTATAGATGATGCGAGAGAATTATTATTAAATAATTTGGGAATGTGAGTTAGGGAAATTAATAAAAAAGAGAAATGACGAGATTTGGTTTGATGTTCAGAAGGTGAGTAGGATGGGAATTTATCCATGGGATTTAAAATTTAAATCCAATGATGTCGAATGTTTTAAAAATAATCTATTTTTAGAAATTATATATTATATAAATCCATAATTTGATAAGAAAGTTAATATTTGATGTATATTTAGATAGGTAATCGAGATTAAGTAATAAACTTAATATATAATTAATATGAAGTTGATTTACAAATGAAGTGTATGAAGTGAAATATAAATATGAATTTATAAAATAACTCCATTAACAGTATGTGAACCTGTAATAGTATTAATAAATACAAATCAAGATTTGATTTGTTAAAATGAGTCAGGATTTCTATAAAGAAATAATATTCACATTTTTAAGTGAAAAATAATTTAAAAGCAAACGTTTTTCCTATTTAAATGGAGTTAAGGAAATTAGAAACTGACTGGAGAATAGTTAAGCTGAACGGCTTTCTGGGTATTGATCTACTGTTGGTTCCGACCATCGGGGTTAATACTTAAGGAGATGTTCTCTGAATAATTTACGGTTAGGGACTGATGGGCGAGGAAGCATAGTGATTTGTCAATAAGGAATGGAAATGTTTTTCGATGTTAGTATGAAATATTTTTTGGAATATAGAAAATAAACAGTTTAAAACAGATGGAACATTTTCCAAGAAATCGTAAAAGGCTAAACGAGTTCGAGAAATATTTGGGTAAAGATATTAAGGGAAATTCGGAGGTAAATAAATTATCAATGATTTAAATTAAAGGGATCGGTGTTAATTGATGATTGGTCAGTATAATTTCCATTTAGAAATAATTTCGTTGTTTGTATGGATGTTTACTTATGATAGTTAAATAACCGACTATCAAAGTATTTGTCCATTTTCTGTGGGCAACACGGCGAGAATGGGATGTGATTTATTATCTGAAAACAACTCTGTATGGGCATTAGCATTTAGAATCGTATATGATAAAGATAATTCAAGACAGAGTTTATGCAAGGGCTGTTCTTTCGATCCTAGGTGGAAACTGCCTAAGATGGATTTATAGAATAGTGCCTTCAGGTTGTCCAGTCCCGGGACAATGTGTATGGATGAATGTCTGACAAAGTATATCTAATAGATCGCATAATTTGATCTCTTCAAACATATTTACGTTGGTAGCAGAGGAATTCGTTTCTCTTAGCTTATACCCTTAGTATTTTTGGGGAAATCAATTTGTGATTTGGTGGGTATGGCGATTTGGAATTCAAAGTAAATAAATATGTGATCTGTTAAAAGTTACGTTATGACCTCAAGCCTCATCAAATGGGAAATGACAAAAATCGGGCAGGTTTGGGATATTGTCACCGCTAGAGAATATTTATATTTGTTACTTCTTTCGCTTCTGTATCTCCCGTTAAAGGCTGCATTGGTGTACCAACTGTAAGGTGACAATATATTCGGAATATTCAAGAGAAATGAATGGCCGGTGATGTTTGGCTGAGTTATAAGATGTTCTTGTCGAACCCCAGAGTATTACTTCTAGAGTACACTGATCGGAAGGTGGTTCCATACCTTGTCAGAGTGAGAAATCCATTCTCTAATAAGTGCCTGTGGGTTTCGATTATATATTATATATGTAGAGCGTAAGATAAAAGCGTTCTACTAGATTGTTATTTACTTTTATTAGGCATTATTATAATATCAGAAAATATTGATCTTAAGAAAAAAAATTGGGTTATCGTAAGGTAAAAACCGTCTGTATTTATATGTGGATTGGTTTTTATGACTATCATTTTTTAAAAAAAGATTTTAACAGTTAAACCAAGTGATTAGAGTTTACTTACACTAGTCCCATGACTGACCCAAAGTTTATTTTCTTTTGTTTTCCTTAAACACTTGGGTGGCCAAATTTGTACGAGCAGTCAAGTAGTCGGGATTTTTCAGATTTACTTGGAGGAGCTTAGAGCAAGCGGCTTCAATATTAGTTATATATAGTGTATATTTCCACTGTGATTTTATGTGTTATACTGGTATGTATATACAGTTATAGTTTTGTATTTCAAAAGTTGGTATATAACATATTAGTTCGTTCTACTCTGAGTTTTGTGTTTACTCTTATTCTGCTTTGTGATGATCTTCTTCTTCTTCTATTCTAACTTTGTTTTTCTATTTCTCATCCTCTTACTTGTTTCTATTAATGGTCCAATATTTCCGATGCTTGAATAGTCGACATGGTATGTTGTGTCGATTTTCTGGGTCGAAAATCAACGGGTCATTACATTTGGGTTATCCAGTTGTGTTTGTGTCATGGCTACTGGGTGCGTGCCTTGCTGGTTCGCTGGAGTGCGTGAAGTGTTGAGAGGAGTTCAAGTTTATGGTCTGGGTGGCAAACTTGTTGAGCGAGTGAAGGTTAGAACAGGGGTGTTTTTTTTTGAATTTCATGGGAGAAAATGTGGGTCGACCTCGAGAACGGAAATGGCTAGGTGATTTCAAGCTCAGAGTTGATGGTATGGGATAAAGGAGGTTTGGAGGAGGTGAAGTTTGGTCTTGGTTTCATGTAACATAATGGTGGGTTGCGATCATAAAAGTGTCACGAGTTTGATGGAGCAGCAACTCTTGGAAGTTCGACGCGAGGAGCACGATCGTTATGAGCTTGACAAGATGATGATCAGGTGATGGAGATTTCAGCGTGGAGTTTGCTGGTGGAAACCGGTTTGGGTTTCGTTGATAAACAAAAAAGGGAGGTTGGAATAAAGGTTGAAAATGGAACGGGAGTATGTACAGGGGTTCGCAAGTTTTAATATAAATTAGAGAAGAAGTGTTGTTCTACTTTGTAGGTACGTGGTCATTTTTGGGTTGATGGAAGTAATGACCATATATATATACACACACGCACAATATATATATATATATATATATATATATATATATATATATATAAAGGAGCATGCAAGAAACGGAGCGGTATTTGATGAAATGAGGAAGTTAGGATTTAATTGAGGAAGAAAGGGTAACGGGTAACTTGATTGGAGTAGGCCTATAAAAATGGATAAGGCCCAAAATTTTAATTTTAATTAACTTTAAAATTATTTAAATAATGTATTAAATGGTAATGCTTTTAACTTATTCTATTGTTATCATAATTACGCAAAAATAGCACCGTTCGCATCGTATTATCACATTCTACACCATGGAATTAGTCTGGAGCCAATTAGAAGTTGTCATAATTTTAGAATGAATAAAATACCTGGTTAAATCAATCGACGTAAATCATTATTTAACGACTAAAGAATGAGTAAACTCACTAACTCTCTCTAGTTTTATAATTTTATAAATGTTATTTGATATTGATAAATAATGGTTCAATGATGTGTGATGATTGTTTGGATGAATTTCTTATTAATTGGTTAAAATTATATATATATATATATCTTTGATTGAATACTGATTTTATTTATTTTAATATCTCATATTGATATGAAATTAGTGTTATTTAGTTGATTAACATCTGTGGATGTAGGGAAACAGGTTGGAGGGATCCAATTGGATTTTTCAACTATTATATTGTTGTTTTTCATAGTTTGCATTATATGATGTGACAAATAATCTATGGTTGATTATTACATGCTTGGGATGTTTGAATAACATTAACCTTGAAATAATTGCCATTTAAATAAAGTAAAAATTTAATGGAAAAGAATTTGATTTTAAAAAGAAAAATCGATTCTTCTAAATGGAAATTGAATTTCAATTTGTTCAGGATATAATAACTTGTTTTAATTATATAAAACAAGTAGTTTGGTTTATAAATGATATTTATAAATGGAATGGAATTATTATTATTATTAATAATTTAAATATTAACTAAATAATGATTTTTGAAATGGGAAAATCGGTTAAAAGGGGGATGACGAAATTTATTTTGATGTTCAAAGTATGAGTCAACTAAATAAATCCATAAGGATTTATAATGAGAATTCGACTATGTCGAATGCCATAAGAATAACTTATTTTTAGAAATTATATATTATATAATACAGAATTTGATGTGATTGTTATTATTTGGTTTGAAACCAATAACTCATAATCGAACATGTAATTGAATTTAAGTTATAAACTTGGAATATAATCAACCAGGAGTTGGCATGTAAATGGATTTTATGAAATGAAATATGAAGTATGAATTTATAAAATAAATAGATAGACGGAATTTTAAACTATAATGGTAATTTCTATTTAAATAAAGATTTGATTAATATAAAATAGTCCAGATTTCTATAGAGGAATAATATTCATGTTTGAATTGAATAATGGTTTAAAAGAAAACGTTTTGCAAATTGGAATGGTGATAAATGAAATTGGTGACATTTTGGAAGTGATAAATTCAAAAATGAATTTAGAAATTAAATTGACCTGAAACGAAAAATTATTCCAAAGTTTGGAATGTTAATCAAATAGGAATTATTCGAAGGTGAGTTAGACATTGTATTTAGGAAAGTAATATTTACTTTTCATTCTTAAATAAAGATTATTTATTTAATTATTTATTTATTTATTTATTTAATTAATTAATTATTTAATTAAATAAATATTATTTATTTTTTCAAGTAACAAATCAATTTTATATTTTAAAGTTTAATATTTTGGAAACAAGGATTAAATGCTGTTGTTATAATCATTATTTTCCGTAAAAGAGGTTAGTTGGTAAACCAAATTCGAGAGTTGTGCAAGCAAGGATTTGATAAGAAATTATGAAATGGGGTTAAGGAAACAAGAAAGTAATTGGAGATTAGTTAAATTGAATGGTTTCCCGAGTATCGATCTGACGTTGGTTTCGGCCTTTGGGCTTAATGCTTAGGGAGTTATTCTGTTACTAGTTTATGGTTAGATACTGATGGAGGCAGAATAACAGTGGTGTGTGAATAAGATATGGAAATTTTTTCCAATCTAAATAATGTATGTTTTTGAAATATGGAAATAAGGAGTTGTGAATACATGGAAATGTTTTTCCGAAAATCATGAGAGGCTAAACGAGTTGGGGAAATATTTGGGTAAATGCATTGAAAGGAAATTGGGAAATGAATAAATCATTGTTAATTCTATTTAAAAGAGAGCTCAGTGTTAATTGATGGTTAATCGACATAATTTCCATCTGGAAATAAGATTGTTGTTCGTATGGATGTTTTCCTTTGATAGTTAAATAACAGGCTATCAAAGTTTTTGGCCCGTTTTCCGTTGCCAATACGAAGAGACCAAGATCAGGTTTATTATCTGAAAACCACTCTATTTGGGCATTAGCATTGCAATTCAAATGTGATGAAGAGAGTTGAAGATGGAGTTTATGCAAGGGCTGTTCTGGTGATCCTACGTATAAATTGGCTAAGATGGATTTACATAATAGTGCCTTTGGTTTGTCCAGTCGCAGGACAACATGTATGGATGAATGTCTGACAGATTATATCTAATAGATCGCGTAAGTTGATCTCTTCAAACGTATTCTTGTTTGATGGCAGAGGAATTCATTTGTCTTAGATTTATAACCTTGTTCTTTTCTGGGAAATCAATGTAACAGCCCGCATTTTACGTATCGAAAGATCGTAAAATATATTTGTTTTATTATCTAAGGGTTGGATCATTCTCATCTTTTAATATGTTGTTTATGGGGATGTGAGACATGTCCATAATTTTTAACGATTTTGTTTGTGAGCATTTTGCCCCTGTCAGCCTTGTATAGGGCATAACTTTTGACTCAGGTCGAATCAAAGGATGAGACCTGTGCCATTGGAAAGGAATTGATGATTGCCTTTCCGTAGTGTGGTTACAATAAGGATTTGGCTCAGCGGTTTGGGAGAAATCACTGTTTTAAGTTTTTTCAGTTGGCTATTCAGGTTTTAGAGCCTTAGTGGAATCCTATAAATAGGGGGTGAGTGTGGAGGGAAAAGGTTTACTTTTTCCCATTCTCTCATTTGATCTCCTTCTTCCTCCTACACCTTTCCACCATTAAAAATCCAAATTTGAGGGAGGAAATCGAAGATCTACACCATTCAAGGCTAGATCTACATCATTTCAAAGGCGAATTCATCAAATCGAGGGGTTTGATTCGGAGTGCTCGTTGTCCGGATTCTTATTTCTATCGTTTTAGATTGTTCTGTCAAATCGGTGAGTGATTTACATCTCTCACATGAATGCAATGATGTATATGAGTGTTTGTGCATGTGTCTCATCAAATTGGGATGTTTTACCATAGATTTACACCGTTACAAGTTCATTTTCATATGCATCACCCTATGATCTAATCTAACAAGTTTTACTCGTTAATTTCATGTCATTTTACATGTTTATGTTAGTTAGATATCTCATTTTGATCATATGTTCATTGTAATGGTTTTTGGTGAGATTTACATCATTTTTGTGGTAATCGTCATATTTATGTGGATAGTAATGTTATGATATGTTTATGATTGTGTTTGATGATTCTAGTTGAGTTGGTTTCGTCTGATTCATCGTTTGGCGAAGTTTTGGTCGAAATCGAAGTTGAATTGCAATATGTAGAAATTGGCTCGATCAGGGGTTGGCTCGGCCATAGATTGACTCGGCCAGAGATTGGCTCGGCTAGTAGTTCGCTTGGCTATAGGTTGAATTGGCTAGGAGTGGATCGGATCGGGTCATACTTGGATCGGGTCGGGTTAGACTGGATCGGGTCGATTGGTTGTTATATGGATTGGATCGGTCATCTTGGATCGGATCGGCCTAGTTTGGATAGGGTCGGTCTGAAATAGGGCGGATTGGTCATGTTTTTAACAACGCTTTTAAACACTGTGGTCGATAGTGATGATGCTATGGTTTATCTCCAACAGGGTCATTTTCTGAAAAAGTATGTTTTTCGGGTACGACTCAAATTTGGAGAAAAAGGTCTACAAAAAAAAACTTTTCGTGGGCAACCCTCCGAACCCTAGCTACAGCGCAGTGATGTAATTAGCTCGGTGATGGTTGGACTTCGAAGTAAGTTCAAGCAGGAAGATTCGAAGTGTTGGGAGGTGTTCGTTGATCGAAGTAGAACATCGAATGAAGTAACAACTCAAAGGTCGTGGGTTGGTGGATAATTGTTGCTCGAGAAGGTTGCTTGAGCAATAAATAGCCATCAAGGTTGGACGACTAGAGATATTGAAGGCCGAGAGATTATCGTTGTCGTAAGTTCTAGCAGGCTCAAAGCAGGGATACGACGGGGACACCCAATAGACCGGAAGGTTGCTGGTCGAGTACCTTGGGTATCGTTGAAAGGCCTAGTTGTCAAGGTTGGACATATGGAGTTTATGCTAGAACTGGGGTTACCATTAGCCCTTGACATATGGCAAGGTTGGCCGTCATACGTTAACGATGGTTTCAAAGCAGGATTGGCGGTGATAGCCAGAGTTAGTCAAGGATGATTGGTTGTTCTGTTTGTACTATCTCACATAGATTATCCAAAGTCGAGGGAGATGTTCTTTGAGTGCTTAACTGATATTGGTCTAGGCCTCTAGGGAGAGTACTTGGGGAATGTTAAACTCGATTAGGGTTTTCTGTGTGAGACTTATATAATCTGGATGTCATGTGTGTTTTCCATGATTGAATGTGTGTTCTGGTTTCCAAGGATGAATGGTTGAATTGTTATTATAACGGCTATCACTGTCCTATTTGGGCAAGATGCGGTTGAGTTCTTCTCTGGTGTCGTGGGTAGATTAGTATGTTTATCTATCCTTTCTGATACACTTTATTGTTGAAGTTTGTTAGCTATTATATCACTCACAAAGACTGTTGTCTGACTCAAGGTTTTGTGTTTCCTCTTATTACCTTGGGCTGTTCATTCGGTTGTGGATGGGAAGACTAAGTAGTAGGTTACAGCTGATGCTTTAGTGAGGACGACGGTGCTGATCGGTGGCGAGTAGGAGGCTCACGTACCAGTATTACTACTATCTAATAATTGGGTTTTCGCTGTTTGCTTTTCTGAATAATGTAGTGAGGCAACTTTGTATAAACACTATTTCCAAGTTTGTGGATATTACTTTCTGGTTGTATGAAAGTCTTGTGTTTCCGCTTCACTATTACTACCTGTTGTATATGTTCTATTATATTTTATCCTTGCGCTGTGAGTTTACGACAGGTTCCTCTTGTGTTTACCTACCCTGATGATCATCCATGACTGCCTTGCACACCTTTCAGCGCATTATTTCTTTTGTATAGTGCGGGGGTTATGGGTGGTCGTCACATTTGGTATCAGAGCTCTGGTTAACGATTTTTGGCCAAAGTTCAAGGACGTAATTGCATATGAGAGACGTACTTGTAGATTTCATTTGGATGCTTACTATATATATTAGCATATTTACTAGTAACGGTTGTTTTCCTTTAGTAGATTTCTGGAAGGTGACTAGTTATTCTAAATTGCAGATTTAGAATGAGTAGACGAGAAACAAGACGCGCTGCTTGGGGAGCCAATACTGGAGGGGGAAATGGCGGTGAACCTAATTACCCGTCCATGTTTGAAGCCATGGCAGAAGCAATTATGCGAAGGGTACCCACTCCAGTGGCGACAACGGTAGATGTTGGTGTGCGAGTTCCTAGAGTAGTAGATTCTGCAAAGCTGTGCAAAGACTTTACATCTCTAGGGAGGAAACCATTCAAGGGAACTGAACCAGCTGAATAGGTTCAGAGGTGGATGGATTTATGTATTCGAATCTTTGGAGACTTGGGTATCGATGATGCAATAAAGAGAAAACTTGCATCAAGGCAACTACAGAATAGGGCCATGGAATGGTGGAATTCTGTTACACTCGAGACTCCAGAGGAAGAAATTTCATGGGAGCTATTCCAAGCTAAGTTTGAAGCAAAGTTTATCTCCATAGCTCAGAAATCTACTCTATTCAAAAAGTTCGTAGAGCGGAAACAGAATTGTCGTTCTGTGCTTGACTATATTTCTGATTTCGAAGCTTTGTCTAGATATGCTCGTTCGTACATTGATACACCATATCAGAAGAACGAGAAGTTTGTCTTAGGTTAGGACGCTTATATCGGAAAACCGTTAGTGGACCATCTTGATGATTCATTTGAGAAGATTGTGGAAAAAGCTATTCGTCATGAGAGCTTGTTTCCTAAGGAAGCAAATGTTGTCGCTGCAACCAAAGAGGCTCATAAACCACAGCACGGTTGTAATAATAAGAAGAGGAAGCAGCAAAAGTAAAAAGGTAAATATGGTCAAAAGAATCCCAAGAGTGAGGTGGTTTGCTTTAACTGCCAATAGAAAGGCCATAATGCTAGTGAGTGCAAGAATCCCCAAGCTAAGAAGAAGTGCTTCAAATGTGGAAAGCCTGGGCATGAGAAGAAAGATTGTCCGGAATCAGCTAAGGGCAAGCAAGTTGTAAGGGCTTATGCTTTGGAAGCCGTGCCAACTTCTTCGAAAGGTCCTACTACAGAGGAGAAGGGAAAGGGTGTCGTGGTGCAAGGTACTCTTTCTGTTAATGGTGTTTCAGTTCGTGTGCTTTTCGATACTAGAGCATCACTTTTCTTCATTTGCAATGAGCTTTTGTGTCTCTTGGTTTTGGAACCTGAGATTTGCGATAGACCCTTCGTAGTAACTAATTCAATTGGTGGTTCGTCAAATCTTTGCATGATATGTCGTGGTCTAGTGTTGTCGAGTCATGGTTGCTCTTTTGTGTGTGATTGTTTTGTTCTTAACTTCGCTGGGTTTGGGATCATCTTGGGCATGGATTGGCTCAAAAGGTATGCGGCAAGGGTGAATTCCGAGAAGCTAGAGGTGAAGGTCGGGGATGTGGAAGGGCGAATGGTGTTGATTAGATGTATGCACGAAGACGGGGTCTTCGTGAGTTATCTATATTCCCTTGGGATTCCACAAGAATACCTGTCATCAGTGTTGATCGCTAATGAGTATGTAGATGTCTTTGACGAGGTCAAAGGGTGTCCGCCGCATCGTGAGATCGAGTTTAGGATCGATTTGGTCGAGGGTGCTAGACCAATCGTTATGCCTCTTAGGCGGATGGGGCCTAGGGAACATCAAGATTTAGAGGTGCAAGTTCGTGACCTTTTGGGAAAAGGATTCATTCGGAGGAGTGTTTCTGAGTGGGGTGCACCAGTAATGTTTGCAACTAAGGCGGATGGCTCGTTAAGATTGTGTGTGGACTATCGCAAGCTGAACTAGGTGACAAAGAAAAACAAGTATCCGTTGACAAGGATAGATGACTTGTTCGATCAGCTTCACGAAGCCAAAGTGTTTTCTCAAATGGATTTTGCAACGGGATTTCAGCAGTTGAGGGTGGCTAAGGATAGTGTGCCAAAGACTGCTTTTAGGACGCCACCTGGTTTCTTCGAATGGTTGGTGATGCCATTCGGGTTGACTAACGCGCCAACGTATTTTGTGGATCTTATGAATAGAGTATTCAGAGGCCAGTTGAACAAGTTCGTGCTAGTCTTCGTGGATGATATTCTGGTTTACTCTAGAAATGAGGAAGAACATAAGACGCACTTGAGAGTTGTGTTAGAGATCTTGCGGAAGCATCAGCTTAAGTCTAAGTTCTCAAAGTGTAACTTCTAGAAGGATGAAGTGAGGTTCTTAGGTCATGTAGTTTCTGGAAAAGGGATAGCGGTTGACCCCGCCAAAGTTGCAGCAATCCAGGACTGGGATCAACCTAAGAATGCGACGGATGTTCAGAGTTTCCTTGGGCTGGCAGAAAATTACCGACGGTTTATCAAGGATTTCTCCAAGGTAGCTGCACCGTTGACAGGATTGACGAAGAAGAACCAAGTATTCACATGGGATGCAAAGTGTGAACAAGCGTTCAGAATCCTGAAGGAGAGATTAACGAGTGCCCCTGTGTTGACCATTCCAAGTGGGAACGAAGAGATAGCGGTATATACCGATGCATGTGGTACTGGACTTGGAGCAGTGCTAATGCAGAAGGATAAGGTTGTGGCCTATGCGAATCAACAGCTAAAGCCGCATGAGAAGAATTACCCAACTCATGATTTGGAGTTGGCGGCGGTTATATTTGCTCTGAAGATGTGGAGACATTACCTGTTGGGAGTTTGATTCGAGTTGTTTACGGATCACAAGTCATTGAAGTATCTTTTCTCCCAAAAGGATTTGAATCTTCGGCAGCAAAGATGGTTAGAGTTTCTGGCGTCATATGATTTTGGCATAGCCTATACTCCGGGTAAGGGCAATGTAGTTGCAGATGCGTTAAGTCGAAGACACGCAAGTTTGGGAGCGATGTTTTCGGAATGGAAGAGCCTCGATTACTTGGCAAGGTTCGATTTCAGGCCAAGGTGCGAGTTGGAACCTGAAATGTTGGTGATCTTGTCGATAAGGCCAACTCTTATCAAAAGGATTG
Source organism: Allium sativum (assembly GCA_030737875.1). NCBI lineage: Eukaryota > Viridiplantae > Streptophyta > Magnoliopsida > Asparagales > Amaryllidaceae > Allium > Allium sativum. The sequence continues at coordinate 587,908,796 of CM060920.1, forward strand.
ACGAAAGCCAAAAGAAGGATGCAAAGCTGGTCGAGTTCATTCAGAAACTGGAACCAGAAGATAAAGAGTTCGAGGTCGATCGAGAAGGTTGGCTTTGAAAGCAAGGGCGATTAGTTGTTTCAGATATTGACGGACTGAGGGATGAGGTTCTAAGAGAATGTCATCACTCGAAGCTGACGATTCATCCCGGTGGAAATAAGATGTATCAGGACATGAGGAGAGTCTGTTACTGGGAAGGGATGACGCGAGATATTGGAAAGTTCATTTCCTCGGTTGTTGAAAGCTGAACAGACGAAGTCGAGTGGTTTGCTTCAGCCATTGGAAGTTCCTATGTGGAAGTGGGAGCAAGTATCAATGGATTTTATCGATGGACTGCCTAGAAACAGGGCAAGAAACAAAAGGATTTGGGTCATCGTGGATCGTTTGACGAAAAGTGCGAGATTCATTCCTGTCAAGTCGACTAGGAAGACATCGAAATTGGCTGAAATTTATGTGAAATGGATAGTTCGATTCCTTGGTGTCCCAAAGAATATAGTGAGTGACCGAGATCCATTATTCACGAGTGGATTTTGGAAAAGTTTGCAAGAAGCTTTGGGAACCGAGTTGTGTTTGAGTATGACATATCATCCCCAAACTGATGGTCGGACCGAGAGAGTCAATCTAGTTTTGGAAGATCTCCTGAGGGCTTGTGTGTTAGACTTCGGAAGATCATGGGAAGACCATCTACATCTAATTAAGTTTGGGTATAATAATAGCTACTAATCTAGCATTGGGATGGCACCATACGAAGCATTATATGGAAGGTCGTGCAATTCTCTAGCATGTTGGCTAGAAACTGGAGATAAGTTGGTACTCGGGCCTGAGATGATTATAGAAACCTCGGATTGTATCGAGTTGTTCGACAACGAATGGAGGCCGTCCAGTGTCGTCAGAAGAGTTATGCAGACAAGCGTCATATGAACTTGGAATTCGATGTGGGTGGTATGGTTTTTTGTGAAAGCTTCGTCGTTTAAGCACATGGTTAGACTCGGTAAGAAAGGAAAGTTAGCTCCAAGGTTTGTTGGACCATTTTCGATAGTCGAGCGAATTGGAAAGCTCGCATATAGATTGGAGTTACCCGAGAAGATGTCAAGTGTGCATACTGTGTTCCATGTGTCGTTTCTACGGAAATTCGTGCATGATTCGAATATAGTGGTATCTACAGAGCAGTACGAAGACTTAGAGACCGTAGTTTCGAGACCACGTAAGCCACTTCGTGTTGTGGGGAATGACACGAAACAGCTTAGGAGGAAGATAGTTAAGCTAGTTAAGGTGCAATGGAGTGCGGATGGGGACGATTGTACATGGGAGACGGAAGAGAGCATGAGAGCGACTCATCCGGAACTCTTCGTCAATTGTACGCTTTGATATCGTATCTTCGTTATTTCGTTGTATCTTGTTGTTGATTGTTAGAATTCCGCGTGCTAGGATAAGGCTATGGATGCATGGCTTGATGGATGCTAGTTTGGATGATAGAATTGGCTTTTCAAGGATGATAGGCATGCGGAATCGTTGTGATTACTTGAGTTTGTTTGGAATTTCGGCGGTGAAATTATTAAGGGGGGAGAATGTAACAACCCGCATTTTACATATCGGAAGATCGTAAAATATATTTGTTTTATTCTCGAAGTGTTGGATCATTCTCATCTTTTAATATGTTGTTTATGGGAATGTGAGACATGTCCATAATTTTTACTGGTTTTTTTTTGACCATTTTGCCCCTATCAGCATTGTATAGGGCATAACTTTTGACTCAGGTCGAATCAAAGGGTGAGACCTGTGCCATTGGAAAGGAATTGATGATTGCCTTTCCATAGTGTGGTTAGATAAAGGATTTGGCTCAGTTGTTTGGGAGAAATCGTTGTTTTAAGGTTTTTCAGTTGGCTGTTCAGGTTTTAGATCCTTAGTGGAATCCTATAAATAGGGGGTGAGAGTGGAGGGAAAATGTTTACTTTTTCCCATTCTCTCATTTGAAGGCATTTGATCTCCTTCTTCCTCCTACACCTTTCTACCATTAAAAATCCAAATCTAAGGGAGGAAATCGAAGATCTACACCATTCAAGTCTAGATCTGCATCATTTCAAAGGAGAATCATCAAATCGAGGGGTTTGATTCAGAGTGCTCATTGTCCAGATTCTTATTTCTATCGTTTTGGATTGTTTCGGCAAATCGGTGAGTGATTTACATCTCTCACATGAATGCAATGAAGTATATGAGTATTTGTGCATGTTTCTCATCAAATTGGGATGTTTTACCATAGATTTACACCATTACAAGTTCATTTTCATATGCATCACCCTATGATCTAATCTAACAAGTTTTACTCATTAATTTCATGTCATTTTCCATATTTATGTTAGTTAGATCTCTCATTTTGATCATGTGTTCATTTAAATGTTTTTTGGTGAGATTTACATCATTTTTTAAGTAATCATCATATTCATGTGGATAATAATGTTATGGTATGTTTATGATTGTGTTTGATGATTTTAGTTGAGTTGGTTTCGTCAGATTCGTCGTTTTGCGAAGTTTTGGTCGAAATCGGAGTTGAATTGCAATATGCAGAAATTGGTTCGGTCAGGGGTTTGCTCGACCATAGATTGACTCGGCCAGAGATTAGCTTGGCTAGGAGTTGGCTTGGCCATAGGTTAAATCGGCTAGGAGTGGATTGGATCGAGTCATATTTGGATTGGGTCCTATTTGGATCAAATCATACTTGGATCCTGTCGGGCTAGACTGAATCAGGCCGGTTGGTTGTTATATGGATTGGATCGGTCATCTTGGATCGGATCGGCCTAGCTTGGATCCGGTCGGTCTGAAAGAGGGCAGATCGGTCATGTTTTTAACAGTGCTTTTAAACTCTATGGTTGATAGTGATTATGCTATGGTTCGTTTCCAACAGGGTCATTTTCTGAAAAAGTACGTTTTTCGGGTACGACCCAGATTTGGAGAAAAAGGTCTAAAAAAATACTTTTCGGGGGCAATCCCCCGAACCCTAGCCGCAGCGCAGTGATGTAACTAGCTCGGCGATGGTGTGACTTCGAAGTAAGTTCAAGTAGGAAGATTCGAAGTGTTAAGAGGTGTTCATTGATCGGAGTAGAACATCGAATGAAGTACCAACTCAAAGGTCGTGGGTTGGTGGATAATGGTGGCTCGAGAAGGTCGCTTGAGCAGTAAATAGCCGTCAAGGTTGGACGACTAGAGATATTGAAGGCCGAAAGATTATCTTGTCGTAAGTTCTAGCAGGCTTAAAGCAGGGGTACGATATGGGCACCCAATAGACTGGAAGGTTGCTGGTCGAGTACCTTGGGTATCGTTGAAAGGCCTAGTTGTCAAGGTTGGGCATTGTCAAGGTTGGACATATGGAGTTTATGCCAGAACTGGGGTTACCATTAGCCCTTGAAATATGGCAAGGTTGGCCGTCATATGTTTAACAATGGTTTCAAAGTAGGATTGGCGGTAATAGCCAGAGTCAGTCATGGATGATTGGTTGTTCTGTTTGTACTATCTCACATAGATTATCCAAAGTCGAGGGAGATGTTCTTTGAGTGATTTACTGATATTGGTCTAGTCCTCTGGGGAGAGTATTTGGGGGATGTTAAACCCGATTAGGGTCGTCTGTGTGAGACTTATATAATCTGGATTTCATGTGTGTTTTCCATGATTGAATGGGTGTTCTGGTTTCCATGGATGAATGGTTTAATTGTTATTGTAAAGGCTATCACTGTCCGATGTGGGGAAGATAAGGTTGAGTTCTTCTCTGGTGTCATGGGTAGATTAGTATGTTTAGCTATCCTATCTCATACACTTTATTTTTGAAGTTTGTTAGCTGTTTTATCGCACACAAATACTGTTGTCTGACTCAAGGTTTTATGTTTCCTCTTATTACCTTGGGCTGTTCATCCGTTTGTGGATGGGCAGACTAAGTAGCAGGTGACAGGTGATGTTTTATTGAGGACGATGGTGCTGATCGGTGGCGAGCAGGAGGCTCACGTACCAGTTTTACTACTATTTAATAATTGGTTTCCGTTGTTTTCTTTTCTAAATATTGTAGTGAGGCAACTTTGTATAAACATTATTTCCAAGTTTGTGGATATTACTTTCTGGTTGTATGAAAGTCTTGTGTTTGTGTTTCACTGTTACTGCCTATTGTATATGTTCCATTATATTTTATCCTTGCGCTATGAGTTTACGACAGGTTCCGCTTATGTTTACCTATCCTGATTATCGTTCATGACTGTCTTGCACACCTTTCAGCGCTTTATTTCTTTTGTATAGTGTGGGGGTTATGGGCGGTCGTCACAATCAAGTTGTGATTTGGAAGGTATAATGATGTGGCATTGAAAGTAAATGAAGGTGGGACCTGTAAAAAGATACGTTATGACCTCAAGCCTCATCAACCGGGAAATGATAAAAATCAGGAAGGTAACACGGCTAAGTGGGCTGCTCCCATTTAGGGTTTATTGTCACCATCTAGTGATTATTTAATTTTGTTCTTCTTTCGCTTCCTTATCTCCCGGGAACGGTTATGTTGGTATATCAACCATAAGGTGACAATATATTTGGAACATACAACCGAAATTATTGGTCGGTCATGTGTGGCCGAGTTGCAAGATGTTATAATTAAAATCTAGTGTTTCCCCTCTAGAGTACACCAATAGGAAGGTGGTTCCATACCTTATCATGGTGGGAAATCCATTCTCTAATAAGAGCTCACGGTTTTGATTATATACTGTGTATGTAGAGCGACAGATGCAAGCATTCTGTTATATTTCTATTTACTTGTATTAGACACTCAGAATAATATTGTTTTAAAAGAATGTTTTGGGTTACCGTAAGGTAAAAACCGTCCATGTTTATGTGTGGATCAGTCTTAAGATTATCATTTCTTTTAAAAAGATTTTTAAAAGTTAAATCAAGTGATTGGATTTTACTCAAACCAGTCCCATGACTGACCCAGAGTTTATTTTGTTTTTTTTTACTCCAAACTCTTACTTGCCCAAATTTGTATTGGCAGTTAAGTAGTCGGGATTTTACAGATATACTTAGAAGAGCTTGAAGCAGGAGGCTTCAACATTAGTTATATAGAGTTTATTTCCACTATAATGTTATGAGTTATACTCTAAAATAGTATGTTTTTACAGTTATAAGTTTTTATTTCAAAAATTATGTTATATAATATATTTTATTCATTCCACTATGAGATTCGTTTTACACTGATTTTGTTCTGTTGTGATCTTCTCCTTCTTTTTTCTAACTTTCTTTCTTTTTATTTCTGACCCTTTAATTTCTTTCTATTAATGATTTAGTATTCTCGATGCTTGAATAGTCGACAACGTGTTATACGTCAATACCTGGGTCGAAAATCCTTGGGTCATTGCATACTAAATTTTTGATAAGAAGCCATCAAACGGCAAAAAGCTATTTGGAAATATTGTAAAATTATTAACAAAAAACCTCTTATTCAATATGCAATACATTTCCTGTAAAATGGCTATCTTTAAAGCAGAGTTATGTTTTAATGGCTAAAATATATATCTTTCAAAAGGACAACTCTAGCATGGGACAATTTTTCCTTCCTTTTTTCCTTTGTAACATTTATTTTCTGACAAAATTTTTAGTAGACATGCTTTTAAGAGTGGAAAATCGATAATAATTTAGAGTGTACATTAAATTTATATCATTTAACAAAATTTTGTGATGCATTTATACACCTAACTGATACGACATCTAGAGCACAGAATAATGCAAAAAGAAAAAGGGAAATAATATTCTTATCCACCATACCTATTAGTTAATTCACTCTACTTTTTAGGATTAGTACCTAAGCTTATGGTATGTATATATAATTATTTAAAATTGATCAGTTCATCCACCCAATTTACTTTTTATGAAATTTTATTCTTATCCACCATACCTATTAGTTAGTCCACCTACATTTTAGGATTATTACCTAATTTTATGGGTTATTCAAATTTTAAAAATTGATTAGTTAATCAACAAAACATATACTTTCTATTTGTTTTCACGTTCCTCTTTCTATTCTCGCATTTCTCTTTTAAGCTTCTCCTTCTTCATTCTTTTTATAGTCAAATCTCAAATACATATAAATCAAAAAATAAAAGAAAATTAATCCAAACTACTCTCGTTTTCTTCTCATTATATTGCTCTATGAAGAAGAGTAAATCAAGACTTGAAGTAAAAAAGTAGATGGTTGAGGTAAGATACCTTATTTTCAAAAGGATTTTTTTTTTATTTTTTAAGCTGATTCGATATGCAATGGAGTGTAGATTGTAAATTTAGTTGTTTTTCAAAATGACATCATCTTGAAAAATCAGTTATTGATTTATTGACAATTGAAACTAATGTGAAAGAAATGAATGAAATTATAGTGTTTGCTGCTAAAAATTTAATCATAAAAAAGTATATTTTTTAAACTTTATATCACTTTGGATCAAGGTTTAACAGGAATATGTCTGAAAATAATAGTTCTTCCCACGTAAATGAAACATCAACATTTTTAGTACAAACGAACATGAACAATGGTTAGCATATTCAAAAATTATAAGTAATGAGATGAATGAGGAGTGGCTAAATGCAACAGTAGTAGGAAAAAAATAGACACAACAATGATGTTGTGGAGCATTGTGTTGGTAATCCCAAAAAAATCAACTTTCTACATGGTAAATTTTAAGTTTAATTTTTTAATTATTTTACTTAACATGTTATTTTTCTTTCTTATGTTTACTTTGGTATTTTGTTACCTAGGATACATCACTACTTTGCTCCAAAGATCAAGTATTAGACAGGGATTGTGCTTTTTCATATTGACCTACTAAGGTCTGACAATTTTTTATATTTTAACATTTCAAAAAGTAACAAAAACTAATTAATTTTTCATATATAACTCAGTTCTTAAACTCACGTAATTGGCTTACTGAATGGTGAAAAAATATTGGAAACCCATGTGATATAATTGTTACAATTAGTGAAAATCCAAAAAATGGACGTAGAGGTGGAATATCTTATTGTTGTGAAAGAAGTTGATTTTATGTTGGAATTAAAAAAAGGACAATTACCAATAAATATGTGAAGGCTAAATGAAAGAAACAAAAATGTGGTTGTCCTTTCTTATTGAAAAGAGTTAAACTACAAATACTACATCAATGGAGAGCAGAAGTTGTATGTAGATTTCATAATCATCCAGTGGAAAAAAAATACAAATTTTGAAGGACATTCATATGTTGGTACTGACCACAAAAGAAGAGATCGAAGTAACCAAATTTTGTGCTTGTGGTGTAAAACCAAGGGAAGTGCTCCGTATTCTCAACGAAAATAACCAAATAATGTTGTTGATGAAAAAAATGGCACTAACACCCCAATATGTGTTTAAATACTAAGAAAATGAACAAAACAAGTTTAATAGCAAAAGGAAGTGCATGGAAAATTAAAGGACAAAGTATTTATAGTGGTTCAGCATTGGATCTGGTTTATGTCCACTTTAATCAGAGATTTCATTGTGAACTTTGATATTACAAGGTGCATATTCATATTCACTTTCACTTCATAAATCTTTTCTAGTTCCTTTTACAATGAATTTCTCTTCTCTACAATTCTATATTCTTCAATCTCTTTCTATCTCCAAAGTAGAAATGATCAATTCTCACAAGTAACGATGATAATAGAACTGAATCTTTGTTAATCGTGATCGGTGATGAATTCGATGTTTTTCTGGAATGGATTGATGATGAAGAATCTTTGATCTTTCTTGAGAGAGCTTTAATGGAGTTCGGAGAAACTTGAATGATGTCGCAGAATGAAAATGGAAGTACTTTGTTGTAGAGAGTCACAAAAATGTGTTGCTACTAAGGTGCGGCATCATCCAAATCTCCATTTTTTGCATGTTCAACATTTGGCTTTTGGCACTTGGCATTTGGCACTTGGCATTTGGCATCATGTGGCGGATAGGATGATCACCCATTTTGAAGTGCGTGGCATGTAGCAAATCACTTTTCCATTTAGCTCGATCAAGGATTCTGGTACTGCCCAATCCAAGAAAGTGGCATGATCCAACATGTTGTCCCTTGCCAAATCAAACATTTCCTCATGTGCGGCATGTGGCAGATCACCATATACTTATAGCCCGATCCATTGGCAAGGAGATTGCTCGATCTAAGAAACTGGGGTGATCCCCTATTGTGCACATTGGCAAATCAGCATTTTCACCATGTGTGGCACGTTGCTAGGGCAAATGAACTTTTCACGATCCACTGTCTAGCTTTTGCCTAATCCATGGGCATGTATCTTGCCCGATCCAAGAAACTGGGGTTATCCACTGATGCACACATTGTCAAATCAGAAGTTTTCATATGCATAGAGCTTTGCCAAACCACACCTTTAACTATGCCTGATCCGATTACCCAAAGTTACTCGATCCATTGATGGGTTTTTTCCCGATTCATACAACTGATTTCTGCACGATTCATGTACCAAATTAGTGCCCGATCCATCTTCAATTTAATGCCTAATCCATACGTTAAAAAGTGGTTGATCCCTACTTTTATGCCCCAATTCATGGCACATTTTGTGCCTGATCCTTCACTTTAAAACGAGCATGATCCATCAAGTTTTCAACATTATTTATTTTATTTTTGAATCATGTTTTCACAACATAGTTAACATTTTCCCCTCGGAGCTTATGTTTTTTGCTTGTGAAAAATGTGACCTTCAAATTATTTGGCAGTGTCGGTACTTTTTATGGATCAGTCACGCATTATTTTAATGGATCATAATACGTAAATATTCAACGGATCATGGGCATTTCTAACAATGGTTTTATTTGTGTTATATATATATATATATTTGTTTGGATCGGAACATATGAAACTCGGTAGATCGCGCAGAAATAAGTGAACCATGTACATTTTTTTTCGATGGACCGTATTCAAATACCTCTTATGGACCGGGTATGGCCCACACAGTGGATCAAATGATTTTTTCCACTGTTCATCGCTTCATATATATTATCTTCTTAGATCTGCATTTCTTCAGTATTTCATCTTTTCGGCATAAGACATTATAATGGCGGTCATATTTTCTTGAAAGGGTCTCCATCACCAATCTTGCCAAAACTCAATTCAACACCAGAATCTTCCCAAAACTCAATTCAAACCCCATCATCAACATTAAACACCAAAGATCGTCATCTTTCTATTCAAACCTGAATCTTCCAAAAACTCAATCCGATTCGAAGTCAATAGTGAGTTCCTTCCTTTCCAAATCTGAAATTAATCTGCCATGCCAACCTCTACCTTGAATTAATCTAAGGCCTTTGTTGTTAGAACCATTTAACTTGCAATCATTATAGGCTAGAATCAGCTAGATTTTATGCCGAACTGATTTTGATCATTTACGGTTTTTCCCTAAGTCCGATTAGTCGATTCTATGCTTCTAGTTGATTGGATCTCAGGTTATAGATTTAGGGTTTTGGTGGTTGAATCAGTTCTCTGTGAATGTTGATTATGATTTTATGCTTGAGATTCAACAATTGCATGTATATTGATTTCGACATTTTGTAATTAAAACTGAGTTTAATCATACTTTGACTGTTCATGAATTCAATTTTGAGCTCCAATCGAATGAGATTGTTTTCACTATGATGTTGTCAAAGATATGGAATCTGTATTGCAACTCTATATACTTTAATCTTGTATTTCAATAGTTTGCTGTTTGAATCCGGAAGCTGGCTATATATTTCTAGCAAATTTTCCAGTTCGAATTGGATCGCAACCATTGTATTTGGTTGTTCAACCCATATTTGTGTGCATTTCTCACGAATATTTGTCGGTGATAAATTCGATTTTTACTCAACCATGTTGCAACACTATATGAATGTTTTCGAAAGCTTTTTGTGCCTTATTTTCAATTTTGATCTCGAATTTGACAAACTTTCGACACTGAGCACTTAAAATTTGTTGGTGATGAATCTGGACTTGAATGCATCTATTTGCTATTGTTGATGCTGCGATCGTATGTGAATGCTCCAATTTTGATTAAGGCTCGATTACGTGAAACATGTTGAAAACTTGATGGATCGATCGTGCTCGATTCACATTAGATCAGTCATACATGATCCATGATTGATCGATCATGCCCGATTCATGATGGATCGGTCATGCCCGATCCATGCTGGATCGCTTGTTTCAGAGAATTACTCGGCCGTTGAAATTTTTTGAAGCAACGTACACTTCCTAAAGCAAATAACAACAACTAGAACTTGTAACTAATGCACCACACATGCCCTTTTTTTACTGCTACCACCTGTTCTGTAACAACAAAAACACTGCATGTTTCTGGGCCAATATTTTATTATCGACTGCCCACACCGACAATAGATTTCGATAAGTCGAATCTCCTACTCCGGGTATTATTTCAAGATTCTCCATATATGAGGCTCATCAAATAGGACTATCATTAAAAATTTATCTATAGCGAATTTCTTGTTATGAATTGAATGAATCATTTGTACAGAAACGTTCTATTTGACTGTTTATAAATCATCAAAGTTTGCCTACATAAATATGTTATTCTAATTCGAATCCACAATGATGCTTGTGATCAACTAATGGACACACGCTGGCTGTGGATTTCAAGCTTCATTTTTTCAATGACTTATATGATTATTCACAACATTTCACACTTAGGAAACGTGTACCTGTAATTTACTTAAAACACGATTCCTTATGTAGAATGGATACCCAAAAGAATCTCGTCACCAGTTTAAAGATACAACAATGTCCGCACAAACTGAATCTTCTAAAAAAGTTTCTGGAATTATGATGACTGCAACTTTTGGGCCAGAATCAAACAAACCCTTTCATTTCCCTCGTCCCTTTACTTAATCACCTCCAGAAAGATGCCCAACAGTGATTACATTATGTATTTTAAAGCAGTTATGCAGCCAGTTTAGCATTCCCAAAGCCGATGCAAGACTTCCGGGGAAGGAGGAATGGGCTGATCTTCCATCCGCTGGTTTCCTACCAGTTAATCATCATGTGTCGATGAATGCAGCCGTTCCTCCCCTTAACCCATCTCTGGAGATGATCCTTTGGCATTTCGTCATTGCCCCATTTCAGCTACTTCCCAATGGCTACGCCATTTTACTAGGAATTTATGTGCTTTTTATGAGAACGTTGCATTGTATATCCACTTTCGAGGATATTTGCTACTTATGTGTTTTCAAGTAGAGGAAGGAGCATCCATCTATAGTTTTTGTAAGGGCGTTCGTAACTACAAGCATATCCTTTACTTGTGATATAGTGCTCGGGGATTTCTAAACCAGTTATTCTATGTTCTATGTTCGATGCCCTGGGAGCTTTTATGGAATGTGGATGCTAGGAGGTGAATATTTTTGCTTATATCTCTTCCCATCTGCTTTGTTCTGAGTGTCTATCTTTAAATCTCCCTTTTGTTTTTGTAGAACTACCATTTTCTGTTAAGGAAACTAATACTCTCCCAACTAAGCTCGAGAGTTTGAGACCCGTCAAAAACAGAGATAGGTCTAGGAAGTTTTTGATCACCGAAGGATCTCTTCGTGGGCTTAAATAACTCCACCCTTTTAGGTCTTTTCCCTCTAAATAATCCCTCTCTACTCCTCAATCTACGCCATCAACGTTGGGTGTTGCAGCTTTAGGAGATGATACTACTTTGCAAACCCCCTCCAAGGAATCTACCTTGAAAAATGACATAGATGTCGTTGGTGGAGCCGAATCGTCTTCCCAGCCTTAGCTGCCTCCTATTGAAGAGGAGGAATTTGTACATCACGAGGGTAAAGATCCCACAAAGATTGATGAATAGCTCGAAGAAGGTGAAATTATAAACCGGAGCGATCTTAATATCATGAGGGCCAGTACCAAGCCGGTGATTATAACCACTTACCAGGAGGATCTTATGGATATATATGCGGATTTGAGTAACCTTAATGTCACTTCATGTGGACTTGCCACATGCGATATCATAACCTCCAAAATGCTTGCTTTAGTTTCAAAGATGTTAGGTGACTTGCGTCTAACTCCCTCAATCCACAAACCTGCCTCTGAGATTGCAACGACTTTAACTTCAAAACCTATGAGTAGTTTGTTGTTCGATGCGCGTTAGGTCACACATTACACACACTTAGAGTTTTATACCTCACACTTTTTTTTGGTTACGTTCCACTGCTTCCTGCTTTAATTGCTAAGCATTCGTCTTGTTTTATTTTAGGTCAAACCGTGAGTGGCCATTATGTTGATATCTTCAGCCGTTTCAAAGGATCCTATAACCCACGACATTATGTACCACCCTGCTATTATGAGGAAGCTGAAGAGTAGAGACAAGTAGGGAAAGCCTGTGAGGTGCAAGACTACTGGGACAAGGAAGAAAGATGCAAGAAATCTCGTGAAGGGCATCATAACTAGGACAGAGGCAATGATGATAACTAGAAGGAGAGGTAGAGACGACAGGAAAAAATAATAAAACATAGTTGATTCCCATAAACGCTCTCAGAAAGATAAAGATCCTGCCTCTACTACTCACGCTTCTACTACCAGCTTTATGTCTCTGGCATCTTCATATGTTAGACCCACTCCTGCTGACATCTAGACAATCATCAAGAGACCACCTCACACTCTTGCACCAGTCCCTAGAACACTTGCTGGACGGTTCTCTACTTGGTGCTTAAAGGGAGTCCGCTTCAATCCAGACATCCGCCCAAATGACAAGGATAATATACTTAAGGGTCTGGATGAGGTGGACGGTAACATCGAGAAGAAATTTGATGTGGCCAAGAGTCTTGCCAAGAAGATAACTTTATGGCATAAACTGGCCGACGAACTCCAATGAGATGACAGACTTAACCTTGAAGCCATGGTTACAATGGACAACGATAAAGCCTAATGGAGAAGAACTCTTTAGTCATGTGACACTAGCATTGCATCTCTTTCCCAAAATAATCAGGTGTTGGAAGCGGAAAAACAAAGGCATAACGATGAACTCGTCGCCGTTAAGATTAGGGAAACTTTGCTATCTTCTCAAGCCAAAGATGCCCCCTCTACTCAGAAGACTGTTGTTCACTTCAAAAGTTGGTCACTAGTGACAGTCAACCCTCAATCGTGTGAAGAGCACATGAATAACAATCACAAAATGCAATCAAGTGAAGAAACCAGGGGACACACAAGACCTTTTATAGTGGTTCGACAATGATGGTGCCTACGTCCACTTTATATGTATTGATTTTCTTTTAATTACAAGTGCAACGCTTTTTCTATTTGAGAAAAGAAGAAGAGTTGGATATTTTAGGAGTTAGCCATGCAGGAAGCTTAGGATCGGAAGTCTTAAGTGGAGATAAGAGCGTCTGAGAAGAGTCCCCTTTCCTCTTTGAACTTGGAGGTATTTATAGGTGAAGAAACGGGCTACACGAACAGCCACATGGATTTCCTCTTTCGCCGAGCCAAGACACGAGGAGCTTGATCGTTCGAAGCTATTACGGTGGTGGGGCTTGTTCTACTGTTATTTAATAGTATCCTCGAAAATGGTAACTTACGTGGCACTCGAGAAGAGGTGTATCAAAAGTAGAGCTTTGTCCGGATATGGTTGAACGCCTTTATGCCTCGGGAATCGGGCTGAGTATTGAATGACTCTGCAGGATATTTCCATGTAGATCCGGAGATGTCTGGTTGATCCAAATTTTAAGGAAGTGCTTCACTCGGTTGGTCCGGGAGAGTGATTACTTTGGGACATAAGATGTTGCTGCTCGAAGGAGATTAGTTAGGGCAAAATATTTTATGGATTTTTTGAAACACAGGTCATTCTATCGGTCGATCGAACGACACTGAAAAGTGAGCTTCTTGCCATTGGGCTTCGATTCGTTGAATCGCGAATGCTTTCGCCAAAAATTCGGTCAACACTTTGCCCCTTAGAATACATCTTTCCTGGTAAAGGATATGTGTTCTGAATCTTATATCGAAGTTCAATGTGTAGGTAGTGATTATTACGCCAAACCATATTAAGGCCAGAAGTCCGACGTTTCAGATGGTTGTATTAAGACCAAAAAACCGACGAACGAAGTAGATCGTATTAAGGTTAGAAAACTGACAAAAATCGAGGTTCGTACTAAGGCGGAGAAAGTAATTGTTAACTTTGGTCGTGAGATCCAACACCTATAGAGACTGTGTGGGCCATTTTTGGTCTAGAGAAGGCTTGGGTCTTGATTGGGCGAGTATTCATCATACTCGGCTTGGAGATATTGGCAAGCAACAATCACACTTCGCTTAGAAAAGTGGCGAGTATTATCCATACTCGGCACGTAGAGATGGCGAGTATTATCCATACTTGGCTTATAGAGATGGCGAGTATTTTCCATACTCGGCTTATAAAGATGACGAGTATAATCCATATTTGGTTTATGGAAACTGTTGATTATGCTCGACTTATGTAAGATCATTTGTGAAATTCAAGAAGTGGGAAGTGCATTAGTTCAGAGAAGGGGCGAGTATAATCCATACTAGGCTTAGGAAAGTTCTACCATACTTGGCTGAAGGAGTAGGTTTAGTTATGGTGGCAGGCTTTGATCGTGCGCTACGGATGATGGCTTAGCACTGACCATATTCGGGCTGGTGAGCGTCAGTCATGCTCGACTCTTGTAACACCCCACCTTCATTAAGGTCACTCGCAAAGGGAATGCCTTAACTTCAGTGGAGCGTTTTAAGTAAGTATAGAACAGAAAATCACAACAAGACAGATATAAAGCAGTACTTGAAAATTAAAACTTTATTTCATTGCAGCGGACAAACCCATATGTTTGATTACATCATCAAAATCATAAAACCAAAGTCAAGTACATCATATCCATCTTGATAAAACAAAGTACATAAACTGAAAGAAATAACCCCCAACATTAAAATAGCCATAAATAAAGAGAAGCTGAACTTTACTTCAGCGGTCCAAGAAATCTTCTACAAGCAGTCCAAGATCAAACTCCACTAGTGCTAGTTCCAACCTGAGCACCTGGGAGGGGGGGAGGAAAGAGATGGAAAAAGGGGGGTCAGACATAAAGTCTGGCGAGTGCGATAATTCTAACAATATAATTAACAAAGTAACTAGGCTAAGGCATAAGTTGGAAAATAGGGAAATGACCATGAACCATTGAGTATGACCGAGTAAACAAGGAAACGAGATGAATTACGATATCGTTAAAGCGCACCTAACCCACTAAGATGAATTTACTAAATTACACCAACACTATAGGATAATTGCTATACTGCACCGCCACTAGATTACTGCACCACCACCAGTCACCCTAAGGTTGATCCCGCCTACAGACTTAATAATGATATTGGTAGTTTCGCGCACCCCTAGCTGCCTTCATAGGTGTCGTCTGCCCCTATCTCCACTAGGTGTACCCACTACCCCCAAGCGATCGGCTCCCTAACTCGTAGATACCCGTGCTGGCCACAAAGTGGGCTGTATCACTCCCCAAAGTGGCAACCCGATACAACAAAGAATGCACGGCTTATACCTACACGATGCAACAACGTCTTACCTACCAGCCCGAGTCCACACACGCATATGAACCCGTTGGACTAGCATTGCCACCGCTAACCCGGTTTGGCCTCTTACAGTCAAGCCCAGTATGTGTGTCCCATCCTCGACTTGGGTCGAACCCACAAAGATACGTATGGGTTACTGGTTGAAACGGGCCCCCTTTACTTGACACAAACTATCCGCTTAAGCTTGGTCCCCTCTAGTACATCCCACTTAACCCACTCCTTATTCATGTTTCAATTACATGTTTCATATTTTGGTTAAGTGTTTCTAATCGTATGTCCAAATGCCACCCAAGGCACCCACTAGATTGCACATGCCACCTAAGGCACCCACTTAACCCCCTCATGTCCCACTACATGCTTATCTGGTTAAGTGTTTCTTAATTCATTAAGACCGTAACCTCATAAAGACCTCTCACATTAGACTGACATTTGTGGCAGCTGGATTTGTCGGGCGGGTCCGGGCAGTCTTACACCACAAAAGAGCCTAACCTCGTGTCTTTACAATTGTTACGAATTTGGTTTATGCCTAGGACCTCTCACATTAGACTGGCATTTGTGGCAGCTGGATTTGTCGGGCGGGTCCGGGCAGTCTTACACCACAAAAGAGTCTAACCTCGTGTCCTAGACGATTAATTACTCCTAATTAATCACCCCCAATTTGAATTACTTTCCCTATTCAAATTATCAATCAATTCCAATTTTAGCGATGTCCATAATTGACTCAATTATGTCCATCCATTTATGGTATGTAAAATCATACCAATTTCACCACAATTTTATTTTATGCCTTTTAAGGCATTTATGCCAATTAAACATTTTGAATATTATCCCCTTTTTCCCCACATAGTACGTTTGTTCGTTTAACATAAAGATATACGTTATACTCGAATAGTCTAACTCATGAAATAAAAGAAAACATCACAAATATACACATAATTAAAACATAGAGCTAACATAGGGGTGAACTTGCATATGTGAATGATGTCCTACATCTAAAATTTGCATAGGCCAAGATTACAACTTGCATAACAACATATGTCATGGTTCCAAATTTAAAGGTGTGAACTTAATGAAATAATGGCCACAAATATGCATAGACAACATGTGTCATACACCTATATCTAAAGGGGTTAAACTTGCATAAACATCATATGTCATAAACCTATATCTAAAGGGGTTAAACTTGCATAGGTAATAACATAACATGATTCATGTCCAACTAATAAATTCACATATGTGATTTATACATCGCAACAATGGTGTAAACTAATATCTAACATGTAAAGTATCATGTCATAGCCTAATCATTCAATTAAATTCTCACATAAACTAGGTGCCATAATCATGTAAGGTCACATGTAATTCTACCCAAACTTGTATATGATTCATGTTTGAATCAACATCTAAACTTTCCTACATATGATTTATCATATGAATCAATATCGCAAACTAGCATAAGAAACATGACGATTTGATTGTATATAAAATTACATCATGGATGATAGCAACATAACTTTGCATGATAGCATCACAACATAACATCATAGATATTTCAATCACAATCCTAGAACATAATTACAACATGCAATCAATACTTCATATCACATCCATACAATCCACGTTATAACTTAATCTAATTAAATTACTAATTATTTTGCTAAAACTATCGAACTCACAACTCAAAAGCAGTCTTGAGTTCTGAATTCTGATTTCTGGAGTGGAATTAGCGCTCCTTTGATGAAGAATCGCTGTTAGGGTTGAATAGTTCTGATTTGGTTGATGTTCTTCCTCTTTAATTTGGTGGCGGCTGCTCTAGGGTTCAAGACAACAGCATGACGGCCAGAGGTTTAGTTTTAATTCTAATTTAGGGTTTGAGTCTATGGGTCTTTTTATAGAGTTATGAATTAATTTAAGCCATCGGATGTTCTTAGGGTTAATCAAAACCATTCAATCATCATAGGGCGATGAGTCATCCCTAATGACTCAGCAAGGAGTCAGAATGGACTCAACAACACGGATCAGCCTGAACCAGAAAGATGCGCAGGCTCCAGCCTCGGCCTGGGCGCACTTGGCAGGTGCGCCAGTGTTAATATGTACTGGCGCACTTACCAAGTGCGCCAGTGCATTTTTTTCTCCTTTTACTTTGCCACCAAACTTCGTTCGTCCATAACTCTTTCATCCGGTACTCGTTTCCCGCAAACTCGGCATCTATCTTCACTAGAATTCCGAGACGAACACAATGGCGCAACCCAATCCCCACAATTCTCACGTCTGAGATGAATTATTCTTTTATTTATTTAATTTGATTATTCAAAAATCCAGGGTGTTACAACTCTCAAACATAATCCATGTTTCCAAAAGAAAGTTTATTGTTGCAAAAGCACTATTACTAGGAAATGAAAATAAATTCTAAGAGGGTGAACGTTGATTCCAAAGCATGCCTAGGAGCTAAATCCTAACCCCGTACTTGTGTACATCAAAATAGCCATTTTATTGAAAGAAATAAAAATATATTAGACATAATAAATCTAAATCTTATTAGTTGATGATTATGTCACAAGTGCTAAGCTCAGTGTCCTTTCCGTTTCTAGGAGCCCGAGGACCAACCTGGGGAGCTTTGGCAGAAGATTGTAGCGGCATGGTCAGTGTGTTTTTCTTTACGTATCTTAGAAGTTCTCCTTACTTGACCCTATCCTCTATTAGATCGCATAGGTGCCTGCATTCGTTGGTGCTGCGACCGACTATGTTGTGAAACATGCAGTGCTTTCCAGAATCGTGCTCTTTCTGGGTCAGCTCTATTCGAGGAGGTTTTGGGAAAGGTAGGGATCCTCATACATTAAGGTAGATGTCGAGAAAGGAAGAATTGTGCTCGATATACTGATCATACTTGTTTTCTCACCAAGGTCGTACATTGCGTTCATTCTATTCAGAGGCCTTTCGTCTTCCTTTATTCTGGCCATTGGTGTTGGATGTACCACCTTGTTTAGTGGCAAGGACCTCTAGGCTCTCCATCTCAATGCTGGCGTCTTCTTATGGAGGAACCGCTTGGCATATGCATATAAATATTCGATATCCCTAGTGGGATCTCTGGTCAAAGAAATTGAGAATTCTGATCGGTTCTGAACATTTACGATGGCGGCCATCAGCATCATCGATGGCTCAGGTCGATTGACCGATGCTACGGCACATTTAATCTTTTGAGTAGTGATTGAAGTGTCTCTCCCCGTCGTTGATTGATGGAGATTAGGAACATGACACTTTTTGGTCTGGAGATGTGAACTCTCAAATTCTCGATGAAGTGGGTGACTAGTGTATTCCAACTCCCAATCGACTCCATTGTTATCCGCCAGAACCACATTCCGGCTATATCTGTGAGAAACAGCCAGAAGCACTTAGCCATAACATTGGTTGATGTTGAGAGTACTTCCATATGGCGCATGAATCGCATGAGGTGGATTGTTGGGTTGGTCCGACCATTATAGGGTTCAGTGGCTGGGAACTTTATGTTCAAAGGAATGCAGGAGTTCCTGACTGTAACACCCCACGTCCATTAATGTCACTCACAAAGGGAATGCATTAACTTCCATGGAGCATTTTAAGTAAGTATAGAACAGAAAATCACAACAAGACAGATATAATCAGTACTTGAAAATTAAAACTTTATTTCATTGCAGCGGATAAACCCATATGTTTGATTACATCATCAAAATCATAAACCAAAGTCAAGTACATCATATCCATCTTGATAAAACAAAGTACATAAACTGAAAGACATAATCCCCAACATCAAAAATAGCCATAAACAAAGAGAAGCTGAACTTTACTTCAGCGGTCCAAGAAATCTTCTAAAAGCAGTCCAAAATCAAGCTCCACTGGTGCTTGTTCCAACCTGAGCACCTGGGGGGAAAAGGAAAGAGATGGAAAAAGGGGGGTCAGACATAAAGTCTAGCGAGTGCGATAATTCTAACAATACAATTAACAAAGTAACTAGGCTAAGGCATAAGTCGGAAAATAAGGAAACGACCATGAACCATTGAGTATGGCAGAGTAAACAAGGAAACAAGATAAACAACGATATCGTGAAACGCACCTAACCCACTAAGACAATTTACTAAACTCCACCAACGCTATAGGATAATTGCTATACTGCACCGCCACTAGTATACTGCACCACCACTAGTCACCCTAAGGTTGATCCCGCCTACAGACTTAATAATAATATTGTTAGTTTCGTGCACCCCTAGCTGCCTTCATAGGTGCCGTCTGCCCCTATCTCCACTACGTGTACCCACTACCCCCAAATGATCGGCTCCCTAACTCATAGAAACCTGTGCTGGCCCCACAGTGGGGTGTATCACTCCCCAAAATGGCAACCCGATACCACCAAGAATGCACGGCTTATACCTACACGATGCAACAACGTCTTACCTACCAGCCCGACTCCACACACGCATATGAACCCGTTGGACTTGCGTTGCCACCGCTAACCCGATTTGGCCTCTTACAGTCAAGCCCAGTATGCGTGTCCCGTCCTCGACTTGGGTCGAGCCCACAAAGATACGTATGGGTTACTGGTTGAAACGGGCCCCCAATACCTGACACAAGCTATCCACCTAAGCTTGATCCCCTCTAGTACATCTCACTTAACCCACTTCTTATTCATGTTTCAATTACATGTTTCAATTTTGGTTAAGTGTTTCTAATCGTATTTCCAAATGCCATCAAAGGCACCCACTAGATTCCACATGCCACCCAAGGCACCCACTTAACCCCCTCATGTCGCACTACATGCTTATCTGGTTAAGTGTTTCTTAATTCATTAAGACCGTAACCTCCTAAAGACCTCTCATATTAGACTGGCTTTTGTGGCAGCTGGATTTGCCGGGCGGGTCCGGGCAGTCTTACACCACAAAAGAGCCTAACCTCGTGTCTTTACAATTGTTACGTATTTAGTTTGTGCCTAAGACCTCTCACATTAGACTGGCATTTGTGGCAGCTGGATTTACCGGGCGGGTCCGGGCAGTCTTACACCACAAAAGAGCCTAACCTCATGTCTTAGACGATTAATTACTCCTAATTAATCACCCCAATTTGAATTACTTTCCCTATTCAAATTATCAATCAATTCCAAATTTGGCGATGTCCATAATTGACTCAATTATGTCCATCCATTTATGGTATGTAAAATCATACCAATTTCACCACAATTTTATTTTATGCCTTTTAAGGAATTTATGCCAATTAAATATTTTTAATATTATCCCCTTTTACCCCACGTAGTACGTTTGTTCGTTTAACGTAAAAATATAAGTTAGACTCGAATAGTATAACTCATGAAATAAAAGAAAACATCACAATATATACACATAATTAAAACATAGATCTAACATAGGGGTGAACTTGCATATGTGAATGATGTTCTACATCTAAAACTTGCATAGGCCAAGATTACAACTTGCATAAACAACATATGTCATGGAGCCAAATTTAAAGGTGTGAACTTGATGAAATAATGGCCACAAACTTGCATAAACATCATATGTCATGGATCTATATCTAAAGGTGTGAACTTGATGAAATAATGGCCAAAAACCTGCATAAACATCATATGTCATAGATCTATATCTAAAAGGGGTAAACTTGCATTTGTAATAACATAACATGATTCATATCCAACTCATAAACTCACATATGTGTTCGCAACAATAGTGTAAACAAGTATCTAACATGTAAGGTATCATGTAGAATTTAACCTATAACTTATACATGTTATAGCCTAACTTTCAATTAAATTTTCACATAAACTAGGTGTCATAACCATGTAAGTTCACATATAATTCTACCCAACATGTATATGATTCATGTTTGAATTCAAAATCTAAACTTGCCTACAAATGATTTATCATATGAATCGATATAACAAACTAGCATAAGAAACATGATGATTTGATTGTATACAAAATTACAACATGGATGATAGCAACATAACTCTACATCATAAATGATAGCATCACACATAACATCATAGATATTTCAATCACAATCCTACAACATAATTACAACATGAAATCAATACTTCATATCACATCCATACAATCCACATTATAGCTTAATCTAATTAAATTACTAATTATCTTGTTAAAACTATCGAACTCACAACTCAAAAGCAGTCTTGAGTTCTGAATTCTGATTTCTGGAGTTGAATTAGCGCTCCTTTGATGAAGATTCGCTGTTAGGGTTGAATAGTTCTGATTTGGTTGTTGTTCTTCCTCTTTAATTTGGTGGCGGCTGCTCTAGGGTTCAAGACAACAGCATGACGACCATAGTTTTAGTTTTAATTCTGATTTAGGGTTTGAGTCTATGGGTCTTTTTATAGACTTATGAATTAATTTAAGCCGTCGGATGATCTTAGGGTTAATCAAAACCATTCAATCATGATAGGGTGATGAGTTAGCCCTAATGACTCAGCAAGGAGTCAGAAAGGACTCATAAAACATGGGTCAGCCTGAACCAGAAAGCTGTGCAGGCTCCTGCCTCGGCCTGGGCGCACTTGGCAGGTGCGCCAGTGTAAATATGTATTGGCGCACTTCCCAAGTGCGCTAGTGCATTTTTTTCTC
Organism: Allium sativum; assembly: GCA_030737875.1. Classification (NCBI taxonomy): domain Eukaryota; kingdom Viridiplantae; phylum Streptophyta; class Magnoliopsida; order Asparagales; family Amaryllidaceae; genus Allium; species Allium sativum. The sequence continues at coordinate 587,931,036 of CM060920.1, forward strand.
TACTTTGCCACCAAACTTCGTTCGTCCCTAACTCTTTCATCCGATACTCGTTTCCCGCAAACTCGGATTCTATTTCAACCAGAATTCCGAGACGAACACAATGGCGCAACCCAATCCCCATAGTTCTCACGTCTGAGATTAATTATTCTTTAATCTAGTTAATTCGATTATTCAAAAATCCAGGTTGTTACATTCTCCCCTCCTTAAAGGATTTCGCCCCCGAAATCTCCAAGTTAAGGAGAATGCATATCCTACCATCCAAACAACCATCTACTCAACAATCAAACACGGGCATCCATTGTCCTTATAAAATTTCTAATTCTGTATGAACATATGCAAGAAGTGTGTGTACATGTTTCTTATCTAATGCAAAATCAGGCGGTCTACTGATTCAGTTGACCTCCTTAATGCAAACCATGATAGTGCCATGCGTCCATTATGTATGCGAAAGAACCCTATCGATACATATCATTTCTACATGTGTGCACAACCATTCACCAAAATGCAACATCTGTATGATGGTACAACCATTATTCATCCATTAACTTAAATATGTACACACATTTATATGCAATATGCAATATGAAGTGACTGAGCCGATCTAGTGCCTAAAGTGTGTGCATATGCATCCACGAGCAACCACTAGCAATTACTTGCATCCACGTGCATCCATCATACATAACATGTCCCAAACACATGTTTCAATCATAGGACTATCCTATCTAAAGGTCAAAGATACTAGCGAGAGGACATACTAAAGATAAGATAAGTACAAGGTAAGCGATAAAGGAGAAATTAAAAGACATACCCTCGAAAAGAAAAGGGTATAATGAACGCATCTTCGCTTCCGTCTCCCAAGTAGCGTTGCTCACATCATCTCCCCATTGCAATTTGACTAGTTAGACCTCTCGATTCCTCAACTTCTTAATCTCCGACCCAAGGATGCGCGTAGGAGCTCGTCGAATCGTTGCATCATGCTCGATCTCCACCTCTCTAAGCAAGCACGGCTTTACCACTTCCACGGTCTCGTGCAAACACTTCCTCAAATGTGATACATGGAATACGTCGTGTACACCACTAACTCTCTCGGGCAACTCCACTCTATACGCCATCTGCCCAATCCTTTCCTTGATAGGAAATGGTCCTACGAACCTTGGTGCTAACTTCCCAACGGACCCAAAGCGAACGACGTTCCATAATGGAGACACCTTGGCAAAGACCATGTCCCCAATATCAAACTCAAGATCTGACCTCCTCTTGTCCGCATAAGATTTCTGTCTATCTTGCGCCGTCTTCATACTCCTTTGAATCAAATCGATCTTTTCCAAAGTCTCTCTAATCATATTGGGTCCAAGCAAGATCTTATCTGTAGACTCCCACCAACATGTAGGTGAACGACACGGCCGTCCATAAAGAGCCTCGAACGGTGCCGTGCCAATGATAGACCGAAAGCTATTATTTTATGCAAACTCTACCAATGGAAGATGTTCCTCCCATGTACCACCGAAATCTAAGACACATAATCTCAATAATTCCTCTAGAATACGATTCACCCTCTCGGTCTGGCCGTCCGTTTGAGGATGATATGCGGTGCTCAAACATAACTGAGTCCCTACCGCCTCTTATAAGCTCTTCTAAAATTCGCTAGTGAAGATGGGATCGCGGTCGCTCACTATGCTAGAAGGAACACCATGCAAACGAACTATTTCTCGAATGTGTACGGAGGCTAACCATGGAGCAGTCCTCTTACTCTTCATGGGAATGAAATGGGCGCTCTTAGTAAGTCTGTCTACCACGACCCAAATCCCCATATTACACTTCCTCGATCTCGGTAATTCGTCAATAAAGTCCATCGAAACGCTTTCCCACATCCATTGTGGGACCTCCAATGGGTAAAGCAATCCACCAGGCTTCTTTTGCTCCGCTTTTACTTGTTGGCACACCAAGCATCTAGCGACATACTCAGCCACATCTTTCATCATGCTGGCCCAATAGTAAACTCGCCTCATGTCCATGTACATCTTGTCCCCGCTGGGATGAATGGTCATCTTCAAACGATGGGCATCATCAAGAATGGTCTTCCTCAGATTCTCGTCCCGTGGTACACAAAGTCTACCGTCCCTACGCAACCAACCCTTATCATCTAGGGTATACCTAAGGAGATGGCCCGATGACTCCCCTTCTTTGAGCTTTTCTACTAACTCAACCAACTGTGGGTCGTCTCGCTGTGCCTCGCCGATCCGTCCCAAAAGCGTAGGTCTGACCTCTAAGGATGCTAGCAAACCGGGAACAAAGTCAATGGAAGGTGTGAAGTCAAACGTAGGGATGAATTCTAAACTTCGCCGCTCAACAAATAACGGACTTAAGGACAACCTTTTTCTACTTAAGGCGTCTGCCACCACGTTACCCTTGCCAGGGGTATATGCTATCTCGAAGTTGTAGGACGCTAAGAACTCCATCCACCTTTGCTGCCTTAAGTTCAAGTCCTTCTGAGAGAACAAATATTTTAGCGATTTGTGGTCAGTGAATAATTCGAATTTTTCTCCAAGATGATAATGACGCTAAGACTTAAGCGCGAAAACAATAGCGGCCAACTCTAGGTCATGTGTAGGGTAATTTCTTTCATGCACTCACAACTGCCTTCCACCATAGGCTATTACCCTTCCCTCTTGCATTAAGACTGCGCCTAATCCTGTCCCACAAGCGTTGGTATAAACGGTAAATGGCTTACTCCCTTCTGGCAACACTAAGACTGGGGCTGTGGTCAAAGCTCTCTTTAAACGTTGGAACGCATCATCACAATCTATGTCCTATGTGAAAACTAAGTTCTTCTTCGTCAAGCGTGTCAATGGAGCTGATATTTTTGCGAAGTCTTTGATAAACTTCCTATAGTAGCCAGCCAATCCTAAGAAACTCCTCACCTCAGTAGCATTTTTAGGAACCTTCCAATCTTGGATGGCCACTACCTTCGCGGGATCCACGGCTATCCCTTCTTTGGAAACCACGTGCCCTAAGAATCGCACTTCCTTCCTCCAAAAGTGACATTTAGAAAATTTAGCTTTAAGGCTATGTGCTCGAAGAGTCTCCAACACATCCCTAAGATGTAGGGCATGCTCTTCTTCGCTTTTAGAAAAGATCAAGATGTCATCTACAAAGACTACCACGAACTTATTAAGGTTGTAACACCCCGTATTTCAGTTAATGCTAAAATTCACTAATTGCAGAATAAATAATCTCAGATGCGAGAACTGGGGGAAACAGGCTGCGTCATTGCGTTCGTCTCGGAAAAATACGCAGAATAGAGTCCGAAATTTTGTAAATCGGAGTCCGTATGGCCCAGTGAAGTTGGCAGAAAAATCAAGTTAAAAACAGATTTAGAAATACAAAACCAGATTTTGAAATTGGAGCCAGCGGGGCCAGGCGGGAAAGTTCCCGCCCTAGCCATGTCGACAGGGCTGTCGACAGGCCTGTCGACTGGGGGGTCGACTTGCCTGTCGACTTGCCTGTCGACACGGCGTGTCGAGCCAGAGGGCCTGGGTGCACCAGGTCTGGTTTTCTGGCTAGGGCTGGGTTCTAGAGATTTCCTAAATCTGACGGACCTAATCTAACCTAGGGCTAATCCTATGGTCTAAAACACACCCTAATCCTATAAATACACCCTAATGCAAGCCTAATCCATACTAAAAATAGAAATGATGGCCTCATGCCGCCAAAATCAAACTTAAGAGGAGCCTCCACTAGTTTATGAAGGAAGTTGCAAGCTAATCAACCTCTAATCATCATCTTCTTCATATTTAGCAACTAGTTCTACTTCATAAGTTTGCTAATCTTGGTTTTGGTGAGTTTCTATCACTTTAACATCAATTGCTAAAGTAAGTAGATTAGGTGTAATGAGACTTATGGTCTTGAATGCGGATTAGTGAGTTTGAATCATTTGTAACGATATGCTACTCTATGCTTTCCTATGTTTATGCATATTTAATAAGTGGGTTTATGCATGTTTAATAAGTTGGTTTATGCATGTTTAACAAGTGGGCTTATGCATGTTTAATAAGTGGGTTTATGCATATTTAATAAGTGGGTTTATGCATGTTTAACAAGTGAGTTATGCGAGTTCATATGCAAGTTATGTGTATGATGTTATGTAAGTTATGTGTAGGTTGTTATGCAAGTTCATATGCAAGTTATGTATATGCTTAAATGCAAGTTTAACATGATATGCAAGTTATGCATGCTTATGCAAGTATGTGAATGCTTATGCAAGAATGTGAATGCTTATGCAAGTTATGTGTATGCTTAAATGCATGTTTAACATGTTATGCAAGTTATGAGAATGCTTATATGCAAGTTCAACATGTTATGCAAGATATGTGTATGATAATATGCAAGTTCATATGCAACATGTTATGCAAGTCATTTGTATGATAATATGCAAGTTTGGGTTAATTGTAGTTGGGTTAATATATGCTCATATATGCAAGTTGACATCCTCTTAACCCATGACAAAGTCATATGCTAAGATTTGGTTAAACCCATGATATTTGTGATGGATCTTCCCTTTATTATGCCATGAAATGACAACGATTTACGTGGGGAACGATGGGGTTAATAAATATGTTAATAAAAGTATGATTGGGTATGATTAAGCATACCATAAAAATAAATTAACATAAGTGGGAATTTACCTATTGAGTTAGGTCTACCCCATGGGAATTTACCTATTGAGTTAGGTCTACCCATGTTATGAAAAACTTGATATTAATTAGGGATAATTAATATGGGGGTGATTAATTCGGTGTAATTAATCGACTAAGACACGAGGTTGGACTCATTTGTAGTGTAAAACTGCCCGGACCCTACCGGCTTAACCAGTTGCTACAAATGTCAGCCCAATGTGAGAGGTCTTAGCCATAAATTAAATACGTGATTAAAGTAAAGACACCAGGTTAGACTCTGTTATGACGTAAGACTGCCCGGACCCTACCGGCTTAACCAGGCGGTCATAACAGCCAGTCTAATGTGGGAGGTCTTTATGGGAGATCACGGTCTTAATTAATTAAGAAACACTTAACCATATTAGCATGTAGTGGGACATGAGGGGTTAAGTGGGTGCCTTGGGTGGCATGTGGAAATTTAGTGGTTGCCTTGTGTGGCAATAGAAAATACGATTAGAATACTTAACCAAGTGGAAACATGTAATTAAACATAATTAAAGGGTTAAGTGGGATGTACTAGAAAAAAAAAGGGACAAGCTTAGGTGGGTAGCTTGTGGGGGCCCATTTCAACCAGTAACCCATATGTATCTTATTGGGCTCGACCCATGTCGAGGACGGGACACGCGTACTGGGCTTGACTATAAGAGGCCAAAACGGGTTAGCGCTGGCAACGCAAGTCCAACGGGTTTCATATGCGTGTGTGGACCCGGGATGGTAGGTAAGACGTTGTTGCATCGTGTAGATATAAGCCGTGCACCGTTAATTATATCGGGTTGCCACTTTGGGGAGTGATACACCCCACTGTGGGGCCGACACGGGTATCTACGGTAGGGAGCCGATCATTTGGGAGTGGTGGGTACACCTAGTGGAGATAGGGGCAGACGGCACCTATGTAGTCAGCTAGGAGTACACGAAACTACTGGGTAAATTTTCTAAGTCCTTGGGAGGGATCAACCTTTAAGTAGGAATGACTGGTGTGGTGCAGTGTAGTAATTATCCTTGGGTGGGTAAATGCGTCTTTACAGTTATCTTAGTTTATCCTAAGTCTGCCAAGCTACTTAGTGTAGCCATTCATCCCCAGACATTACCGTATGTCAAGTTTATGTCTTCTCTGGTTACTTTAATGATTGTATTGTTAAAGTTATAGGACTCGCTCAGACTTATGTCTGACCCCATTGTTTTTATCTTTTTCCCAACCCTCAGGTTCTCAGAGTGGGCCCAGTACGAGTGGGCTTTGATCAGGCTGCTTTTATTACTCTCTTGGAGCTTGGACCCTAGATGTAGAGCTCAGCTTACTTTTTTTTCTTTTATGGCTATCAGTTCATGTATTGGGATTATGTATTTTTATTTAGCAAGAATGGATATTTGTACTTAACTCTTGTTATGGTTTTGTGATGTAACCAGACATGTTTTACCTTCCGCTGCATTGAAATGTTGTTTTAAACTTTCAAGTATTACTTATATCTGTCTTGCTGAAATTTCTCTGTTCTATATTCACTAAAATACTCCGCCGATGTTATGGCATTCCCTTAGAGAGTGACCGTAGCGGGTGTGGGGTGTTACACGTGGTATCAGAGCAAAGGTTACCGGAACAGATAATTTTTTTTTTTAGAAAACTATTTTTCTGAAACCATTTTTGGAAGAGATATTTTCAAAAACATGTCTTTAAAGAGAAAAGTTTTTGAAAGAAAAGCATAATCCCTGATAGCCATATCTTTATCTTTCGAATTCTCCGTTTTGAATCTTTCCTTTTTCGTTTCAGCATGGCTGAGGATCTTAACTTTCCGGAAGGTGTGACGGTACCAGTATGGTATAGGAGATTGATGGAGGCTAGGGCCACAACTGCGGGTCCAGTAAATGGTCCTCCACCAACCGTAGCACCCGATCTTCCTCCTCCCCCTCCTCCTCGCACGGATACTTTTGCTAAGACTTGTAAGGAATTTAAAGCTATGGGAGGGAAACCTTTTCAAGGATCTGAAACTTTTGTGGAGGCTAGAGATTGGCTTAAGGAGGTGGAAGAGTTGATAGATATCTTTGAGATGGAAGAAGGAAAGAAAGTCAAGTTAGCTGCTTGGTTAATGAAGGGAGAGGCCTCATTCTGGTGGGAGGTCACTAATGGAGAACGCCCCGTTGACTCTTGGGCGGATTTTAGGCAAAGATTTGTGGCAAAGTTTCTCTCAAGGGCGGAGGAAAACTTGTATATGGAAAGATTCTTGACTCTAAAGCAAGGAAATCTCTCAGTGAAGGAATATGTCAACAAGTTTAATCAATTGGCAAGGTTTGGCCTAGACATGGTGAATACACCGGAGAAGAAGGCTTTGAGGTTCGTGAAAGGCTTGAATGAACCGATGCATGGGTTGGCTATGACTCATATCCCTATGGGGGCCACCTTCGAGAAGCTAGTTGACATGGCACTCATGCATGAAGAAGAGAAGGGTCCCAATGCTAATAAGGCACCCGAGAAGAAGGGAGATCAAAAGAGACCTCAGCAACAACAGCAAAACAAAGGGGGGAAAGGCAACGGTGGCAAGGGGAAGAAGAAGTGCTTCAATTGTGGGATACCCGGCCACATAAGCAAAGATTGTAGAAAGAAGAAGAAGACTGGTTGCTTTCACTGTGGCGAAGCAGGGCATTTAGTGAAGGATTGCCCTAAGAAGGGGCAAAGGACGGGATCTACCTCAGGAGGACAGGTGCAAGCTCTTATGGCACCGGGTCAGGTTAGGGGGCAAGTACAGGCTCTCGCGGTTCCACCAATTCAGGAAAGAGGTAGAACTATTTCCGTTGAAAGTCTGGTTTTTCTATTCGATCATCCTGTCCGTACATTGTTTGATTCTGGCGCATCGCATTCGTTTATCTCATCATCATTAGTTGAGTCACTGCACTTAGACACCAGTCTGGTAGATGATCCCTTGGTTGTTTCAAACCCAATTGGGGGCTCCACTTATTTGTCCATGATATGTTTGGGTTTGAAGATTTCTATACTTAGCATTGAGTTTAGATGTGATGCTTTTGTTTTGGGCTTCACGGGCTATGGGTTGATTTTGGGCATGGACTGGTTATCCAGTAATGGTGCCGTTCTTGATTGCGAAAGGATAGTTGTTAGGCTCATGACCCGCTTGGGTAACACTCTCGAGATTTCTTGTAATCCCATGGATTCTGTTATGCTAAGTTATCTTGAATCGCTTGACGCTTCGGTCGAGAGTTTGCAATCTGTTAGAGTGGTCCGGGAATATTCGGATGTGTTTGAGGAGATGAAGGGCTTACCTCCGAAGCGGGAGATTGACTTCCGAATATATCTGGTGGATAATGCTAAACCTGTATCTTTACCAGTGTGCCACATGGCTCCTCGTGAGAGGATGGAACTCCATAAGCAAGTACGGGAGTTGCTTGAGAAGGGGTTCATAAGACGAAGTATATCGGAGTGGGGTGCTCCAGTAGTTTTTGCTACGAAGGCGGATGGGTCCCTCAGACTTTGTGTAGACTATAGAGAACTCAACAAGCTCACAAAGAAGAATAGACACCCATTGTCGAGGATTGATGATCTTTTCGATCAGTTGGTTGGCGCTTCAGTATTTTCTCAGTTGGACTTAGCCACGGGGTTTCATCAGTTGAGGGTGGCTGAGGATAGCATAGACAAGACTGCCTTTAGGACTCCGGATGGTTTCTATGAGTGGCTGGTGATGCCATTTGGATTGACGAACGCCCCTGCATACTTTGTTGATTTGATGAGTAGGGTGTTCAGGGAGTTCCTTAATAAGTTCGTGGTGGTCTTTGTGGATGATATCTTAGTATTTTCTAAGAGTGAAGAAGAGCATGCCCTACATCTTGGGGAAGTGTTGAAGACTCTTCGAGCACATAGCCTTAAGGCGAAATTCTCTAAATGTCACTTCTGGAGGAAGGAAGTGCGGTTCTTGGGGCACGTGGTCTCCAAGGAAGGGATAGCTATGGATCCCGCAAAGGTAGTATCAATTCAGGATTGGAAGGTTCCGAAGAATGCTACCGAAGTGAGAAGTTTCTTGGGGTTGGCAGGTTACTATAGGAAGTTTATCAAAGACTTCGCAAAGATATCAGCCCCATTAACCCGCTTAACGAAGAAGAATCTTGTTTTCACATGGGATGTAGATTGTGATGATGCGTTCCGACGGTTAAAGAGAGCTTTAACCACTGCTCCAGTTTTAGTGTTGCCAGATGGGAGCAAGCCATTTGTTGTCTATACCGATGCTTGTGGGACAGGATTAGGCGCAGTCTTAATGCAAGAGGGAAGGGTAATAGCCTATAGTGGAAGGCAGTTGAGAGTGCATGAGAAAAATTACCCTACCCATGATTTAGAGTTGGCCGCTATTGTTTTTGCGCTTAAGATTTGGCGCCATTATCTTCTTGGTGAGAGATTCGAATTGTTCACTGACCACAAATCATTGAAGTACTTGTTTTCTCAGAAGGATTTGAATTTGAGACAGCAAAGGTGGATGGAGTTCTTAGCATCCTATGATTTCGAGATAGCGTATACCCCTGGCAAGGGTAACGTGGTGGCGGACGCCTTGAGCAGAAAAAGGTTGTCCTTGAGTCCATTGTTCGTGGAACAGCGAAGCTTGGAATTTATCTCGATGTTTGATTTCAGACCTTCCATTGACTATATACCCGGTTTGCTAGCATCCTTGGAGGTCAGACCTACTCTTTTGGGGCGGATTGGAGAAGCACAGAGGGACGACCCACAGTTGGTTGAGTTGGTGAAGAAGCTCATAAGGGGGGAGTCGTCCAGCCATTTGAGTAGGTACACCCTAGACGATAGGGGGTGCTTGCGTAGAGACGGTAGACTTTGTGTACCGCAAGACGAGGGTTTGAGGAAGGCTATTCTTGATGATGCACACCGTTCTAGGATGACCATTCATCCCGGTGGGGACAAGATGTACCAAGATATGAAGCGAGTTTTCTTCTGGGCCGGTATGAAGAAAGATGTGGCCGAATATGTCGCTCGATGCTTGGTCTGCCAACAAGTGAAGGCGGAGCAAAAGAAACCAGGTGGGTTGCTTCACCCATTGGAAGTTCCGCAATGGAAGTGGGATAGCGTCTCGATGGATTTTATTGACGGGTTACCCAGATCGAGAAAGGGTAATACGGGAATTTGGGTTGTGGTAGACAGACTTACTAAGAGCGCCCATTTCATACCTGTGAAGAGCAAGAGGACTGCTCCATGGCTAGCTTCAGTATATCTTCGAGAGATAGTTCGGTTGCATGGGGTACCCTCTAGCATAGTGAGTGATCGGGATCCTATCTTCACTAGCGAGTTCTGGAGAAGTTTGCAAGAAGCAGTGGGGACTCAATTGTGTCTGAGCACCGCATATCATCCTCAGACGGACGGCCAGACTGAGAGGGTGAATCGTGTCCTAGAAGACCTTTTGAGGCTTTGTATCTTGGATTTTGGAGGTACATGGGAAGAGCATCTTCCATTGGTGGAGTTCGCATATAATAATAGCTTTCAGTCCAGTATTGGTATGGCTCCTTTCGAAGCTCTTTATGGAAGGCCTTGTCGATCACCTGCATGTTGGTGGGAATCTACGGATAAGATCTTGCTTGGGCCTGATATGGTTAGGGAGACTTCTGAGAAGATTGACTTGATTCGAAGGAGGATGAAAGCAGCGCAGGATAGGCAAAAATCTTATGCGGACAAGAGAAGGACGGATCTTGAGTTTGAAGTTGGGGACATGGTCTTTGTCAAAGTGTCTCCATTACGAAATGTGGTTCGCTTTGGATCTGTTGGGAAGTTAGCACCAAGGTTCGTAGGGCCATTCCCTATTAAGGAAAGGATTGGACGGATGGCATATAGAGTGGAGTTGCCCGACAGACTTAGTGGTGTACATGATGTATTCCATGTGTCCCATTTGAGGAAATGCTTACACGAGACCGCAGAGGTGGTAGAGCCGAGCTTGCTTAAAGAAGTGGAAGTAGAGCGTGATGCGACTATTCGACGAGCTCCTACCCGCATCCTTGGGTCAGAGACTAGGAAATTGAGGAATCGAGAGGTTCAACTAGTCAAAGTACAATGGGGAGAAGACGAGAGCAACGCAACTTGGGAAACGGAAGCGAAGATGCGTTCATTGTACCCGTTCCTTTTTGAGGGTATGTCTTTTAACTTCTCCTTTATCGTTCGTCTAGTACTTATCTTATCTTTAGTATGTCCTCTCATTTGTACCTTTGACCTTTAGATAGGGTAAACCTATGGTTGAAACATGTGTTTGAGACATGTTATGTTTGATGGATGCATGTGGATGCAAGTGGTTGCTAGTGGTTGCTCGTGGATGCATATACACACACTCTAGGCACTAGATCGGCTCAATCACTTCATATTGCATATTGCATAAAATTGTGTGTAGGAAGCTATATTTATGGATGTATAATGATTGTGTTATCATATGGATGATGCATTTTAGTGAATGATTGTGCACTCATGTAGATATTGTATGTGTCGATAGGGTTCTTTCGCATACATAATGGATGCATGGCACTATCATGGTTTGCATATGTTCATACATTAGATAGGGAACATATACACACACTTTTTGCATATGCTCATACATCATTAGAAATTGTTCTAAGGACAATGGATGCCCGTGTTTGATGGATTGAGTAGATGGTTGTTTGGATGGTAGGATATGCATTCTCCTTAGCTTAGAGATTTCGGGGACGAAATCCTTTAAGGAGGGGAGAATGTAACACCCTGTATTTCAGTTAATGCTAAAATTCACTAATTGCAGAATAAATAATCTCAGATGCGAGAACTGGGGGAAACGGGCTGCATCATTGCGTTCGTCTCGGAAAAATACGCAGAATAGAGTCCGAAATTTTGTAAATCGGAGTCCGTATGGCCCAGTTATGGCCCAATGAAGTTGGCAGAAAAATCAAGTTAAAAACAGATTTAGAAATACAAAACCAGATTTTGAAATTGGAGCCAGCGTGGCCAGGCGGGAAAGTTCCCGCCCTAGCCATGTCGACAGGGCTGTCGACAGGCCTGTCGGCTGGGGGGTCGACTTGCCTGTCGACTTGCCTGTCGACACGGCGTGTCGAGCCAGAGGGCCTGGGTGCACCAGGTCTGGTTTTCTGGCTAGGGCTGGGCTGGGTTCTAGAGATTTCCTAAATCTGACGGACCTAATCTAACCTAGGGCTAATCCTATGGTCTAAAACATACCCTAATCCTATAAATACACCCTAATGCAAGCCTAATCCATACTAAAAAGTAGAAATGATGGCCTCATGCCGCCAAAATCAAACTTAAGAGGAGCCTCCACTAGTTTATGAAGGAAGTTGCAAGCTAATCAACCTCTAATCATCATCTTCTTCATATTTAGCAACTAGTTCTACTTCATAAGTTTGCTAATCTTGGTTTTGGTGAGTTTCTATCACTTTAACATCAATTGCTAAAGTAAGTAGATTAGGTGTAATGAGACTTATGGTCTTGAATGCGGATTAGTGAGTTTGAATCATTTGTAACGATATGCTACTCTATGCTTTCCTATGTTTATGCATATTTAATAAGTGGGTTTATGCATGTTTAATAAGTTGGTTTATGCATGTTTAACAAGTGGGCTTATGCATGTTTAATAAGTGGGTTTATGCATATTTAATAAGTGGGTTTATGCATGTTTAACAAGTGAGTTATGCGAGTTCATATGCAAGTTATGTGTATGATGTTATGTAAGTTATGTGTAGGTTGTTATGCAAGTTCATATGCAAGTTATGTATATGCTTAAATGCAAGTTTAACATGATATGCAAGTTATGCATGCTTATGCAAGTATGTGAATGCTTATGCAAGAATGTGAATGCTTATGCAAGTTATGTGTATGCTTAAATGCATGTTTAACATGTTATGCAAGTTATGAGAATGCTTATATGCAAGTTCAACATGTTATGCAAGATATGTGTATGATAATATGCAAGTTCATATGCAACATGTTATGCAAGTCATTTGTATGATAATATGCAAGTTTGGGTTAATTGTAGTTGGGTTAATATATGCTCATATATGCAAGTTGACATCCTCTTAACCCATGACAAAGTCATATGCTAAGATTTGGTTAAACCCATGATATTTGTGATGGATCTTCCCTTTATTATGCCATGAAATGACAACGATTTACGTGGGGAACGATGGGGTTAATAAATATGTTAATAAAAGTATGATTAGGTATGATTAAGCATACCATAAAAATAAATTAACATAAGTGGGAATTTACCTATTGAGTTAGGTCTACCCCATGGGAATTTACCTATTGAGTTAGGTCTACCCATGTTATGAAAAACTTGATATTAATTAGAGATAATTAATATGGGGGTGATTAATTAGGTGTAATTAATCGACTAAGACACGAGGTTGGACTCATTTGTAGTGTAAAACTGCCCGGACCCTACCGGCTTAACCAGTTGCTACAAATGTCAGCCCAATGTGAGAGGTCTTAGCCATAAATTAAATACGTGATTAAAGTAAAGACACGAGGTTAGACTCTGTTATGACGTAAGACTGCCCGAACCCTACCGGCTTAACCAGGCGGTCATAACAGCCAGTCTAATGTGGGAGGTCTTTATGGGAGATCACGGTCTTAATTAATTAAGAAACACTTAACCATATTAGCATGTAGTGGGACATGAGGGGTTAAGTGGGTGCCTTGGGTGGCATGTGGAAATTTAGTGGTTGCCTTGTGTGGCAATAGAAAATACGATTAGAATACTTAACCAAGTGTAAACATGTAATTAAACATGATTAAAGGGTTAAGTGGGATGTACTAGAAAAAAAAGGGACAAGCTTAGGTGGGTAGCTTGTGGGGGCCCATTTCAACCAGTAACCCATATGTATCTTATTGGGCTCGACCCATGTCGAGGACGGGACACGCGTACTGGGCTTGACTATAAGAGGCCAAAACGGGTTAGCGCTGGCAACGCAAGTCCAACGGGTTTCATATGCGTGTGTGGACCTGGGCTGGTAGGTAAGACGTTGTTGCATCGTGTAGATATAAGCCGTGCACCGTTAATTATATCGGGTTGCCACTTTGGGGAGTGATACACCCCACTGTGGGGCCGGCACGGGTATCTACGGTAGGGAGCCGATCATTTGGGAGTGGTGGGTACACCTAGTGGAGATAGGGGCAGACGGCACCTATGTAGTCAGCTAGGAGTACACGAAACTACTGGGTAAATTTTCTAAGTCCTTGGGAGGGATCAACATTTAAGTAGGAATGACTGGTGTGGTGCAGTGTAGTAATTATCCTTGGGTGGGTAAATGCGTCTTTATAGTTATCTTAGTTTATCCTAAGTCTGCCAAGCTACTTAGTGTAGCCATTCATCCCCAGACATTACCGTATGTCAAGTTTATGTCTTCTCTGGTTACTTTAATGATTGTATTGTTAAAGTTATAGGACTCGCTCAGACTTATGTCTGACCCCGTTGTTTTTATCTTTTTCCCAACCCTCAGGTTCTCAGAGTGGGCCCAGTACGAGTGGGCTTTGATCAGACTGCTTTTATTACTCTCTTGGAGCTTGGACCCTAGATGTAGAGCTCAGCTTACTTTTTTTTCTTTTATGGCTATCAGTTCATGTATTGGGATTATGTATTTTTATTTAGCAAGAATGGATATTTGTACTTAACTCTTGTTATGGTTTTGTGATGTAACCAGACATGTTTTACCTTCCGCTGCATTGAAATGTTGTTTTAAACTTTCAAGTATTACTTATATCTGTCTTGCTGAAATTTCTCTGTTCTATATTCACTAAAATACTCCGCCGATGTTATGGCATTCCCTTAGAGAGTGACCGTAGCGGGTGTGGGGTGTTACAAAGGTATTCCCTAAACACCCTACTCATCAAATCAACAAAGTATGCAAGGGCGTTTGTCAAACTGAAGGGCATCACCAGCCACTCGAAGAAACCATCTGGAGTCCTAAAGGCAGTCTTGTCTATGCAATCCTCAGCCACTCTCAACTGATGGAAACTAGTGGCTAAGTCTAACTACGAAAACACTGAGGCGCCAACTAACTGATCGAAAAGATCGTCAATCCTCGGCAGTGGGCGTCTATTCTTCTTAGTAAGCTTATTAAGTTCTCTATAGTCCACACAAAGTCTAAGGGACCCATCTGCCTTCATGGCAAACACTACTGGAGCACCCCACTCCGATATACTACGTCTGATGAACCCCTTCTCAAGAAATTCTTTCACTTGCTTACCGAGTTCTCTTCTCTCTCTTGGAGCCATGTGGCACACTGGCAATGCAACTGGCTTTGCGTTGTCCATTAGATATATTCGAAAATCTTTCTCACGTTTTGGGGGTAAACCCCTCACCTCATCGAAGACATCAGCATATTCACGGACTATGGGAACAGAATGTAAATCATCATTGGATGCGTCAAGGGATCCTAGGTAACTAAGAATTACTGGACCTCTAGGGTCACAAGAAATATCAAGGGTCTTTCCCGAACGAGTCAACAATCTAACTACCCTTCTTTCATAATCAAGGATAGCCCCATATCTAGTTAGCCAATCCATACCTAGAATTAAACCGTAGCCCATTAAGCCAAGAACAAAAGCGTTGCACTCAAACTCAACGCCCAAGATAAACACTCTCAAATCCCGACAAATCATAGAAAGATGAGATGAACCACCAATAGGATTTGAGACTACTAAGGGATCAGTAACTAGACTAGTATCAAGGTGCAGTGTTTCAACAAATGATGTCGAAATAAACGAATGCGATGCGCCAGAATCGAATAAAGTACGGACAGGATGATCAAACAGAAAAACTAATCTTTCAACGGAAATTTCTCTACCTCGTTCTTGCAGCGGTGGGACCATGAGAGCCTGAACTTGTCCCCTTGCCTACCCTGGTGCCATAAGAGCTTGCACCTGTCCTCCCGAGGTAGACCCTGCCCTCTGCCCTTTCTTTGGGAAGTCCTTAGTAAGATGTCCCGCTTCGCCACAGTGGAAACAACCAGTCTTATTTTTCTTCCTACAATCTTTGCTTAGATGGTCGGGTGTACCACAGTTAAAGCATTTCTTCTTCCCTTTAGCATTGTTGCCTTTGCCACCTTTCTTGTTCTGTTGTTGCTGTTGCGACTTCTTTTGATCCCCTTTCTTCTCGGGTGCCTTATTAGCATTGGTGCCCTTCTCCTCTTCATGCTTGAGTGCCATGTCTACTAACCTCTCAAAGGTATCCCCCATGGGAATGTGGGTCATAGCTAACCCATTAAGCGGCTCGTTTAAACCCTTAACAAATCTTAGAGCCTTCTTTTCCAGAGTATTCACTAAGTCTAAGCCAAACCTTGCCAATTGGTTGAATTTGGTGACGTACTCTTTCACCGATAGATTCCCTTGCATCAGTGACAAAAATCTTTCCATGTATAGATTCTCTTCAGCCCGCGAGAGAAACTTCGCCTCAAACCTTTGCCTAAAATCTGGCCATGTATCAACTGGACGACCCCCATTAGTGACCTCCCACCAAATCGAGGCCTCATCCTTCATTATCCTGGCAGCTAGCTGGACTTTTCTTCCATCATCCTTTTCAAAGATTCCAACCAATTCTTCCACCTCGTTTAGCCAGTTACGAGCTTCAACAAATGTCTCCGTCCCATGAAAAGGACTTCCACCCATTGCTCTAAAGTCCTTACATATCTTTGCGAAATTATCGATACGAGGAAGAGGAGGAGGAGGATTTGCTGGACCTACGGCGGCGGCCCTAGCCTCAAGATATTGACGGAACCAACCGGACACATAAACGCCCTCTGGTATCTCAGATGCTTCAGATATGCTGAAACGAAAAAGGAAAACTCAATACAAAAAGGACTGAAGGAAATATATGTGGCTCTTGGGGTTATGCTTTCTAAAATATACTTTTCTCTTGAAAATACTTTCCTTAAATCATACTTTTGAAAGTACTTCTTTTTAAAAATTGTTTTGAAAAATAGTTTTTCAAAAATTCATATCTGTTCTGGTAACCTTCAGCTCTGATACCACGTGTAACACCCCACGTTCATTAATGTCACTCACAAAGGGAATGCATTAACTTCCATGGAGCATTTTAGGTAAGTATAGAACGGAAAATCACAACAAGAAAGATATAAACAGTACTAGAAAATTAAAACTTTATTTCGTTGCGGCGGATAAACCCATATGTTTGATTACATCATCAAAATCATAAACCAAAGTCAAGTACATCATATCCATCTTGATAAAACAAAGTACATAAACTGAAAGACATAATCCCCAACATCAAAAATAGCCATAAACAAAGAGAAGCTGAACTTTACTTCAGCGGTCCAAGAAATCTTCTAAAAGCAGTCCAAAATCAAGATCCACTGGTGCTAGTTCTAACCTGAGCACCTGAGGGGGGGGGGGGAAGGAAAGAGATGGAAAAAGGGGGGTCAGACATAAAGTCTGGCGAGTGCGATAATTCTAACAATACAATTAACAAAGTAGCTAGGCTAAGGCATAAGTTGGAAAATAAGGAAATGACCATGAACCATTGATTATGGCAGAGTAAACAAGGAAACAAGATGAACAACGATATCGTGAAGCGCACCTAACCCACTAAGACAATTTACTAAACTACACCAACGCTATAGGATAATTGCTATACTGCACCGCCACTAGTATACTGCACCACCACTAGTCACCCTAAGGTTGATCCCGCCTACAGACTTAATAATGATATTGGTAGTTTCATGCACCCCTAGCTGCCTTCACAGGTGCCTACTGCCCCTATCTCCACTAGGTGTACCCACTACCCCCAAGCTATTGGCTCTCTAACTCATAGATACCCGTGCTGGCCCCACAGTGGGTGTATCACTCCCCAAAGTGGCAACCCGATACCACCAAGAATGCACGGCTTATACCTACACGATGCAACAACGTCTTACCTACCAGCCCAGGTCCACACACGCATATGAACCCGTTGGACTTGCGTTGCCACCACTAACCCGGTTTGGCCTCTTACAATCAAGCCCAGTATGCGTGTCCCGTCCTCGTCTTGGGTCGAGCCCACAAAGATACGTATGGGTTACTGGTTGAAACGGGCCCCCATTACCTGACACAAGCTATCCACCTAAGCTTGGTCCCGTCTAGTACATCCCACTTAACCCACTTCTTATTCATGTTTCAATTACATGTTTCAATTTTGGTTAAGTGTTTCTAATCGTATTTCCATATGCCACCCAAGGCACCCACTAGATTTCACATGCCACCCAAGGCACCCACTTAACCCCCTCATATCCCACTACATGCTTATCTGGTTAAGTGTTTCTTAATTCATTAAGACAGTAACCTCATAAAGACCTCCTACATTAGACCAGCATTTGTGGCAGCTGGATTTGCCGGGTGGGTCCGGGCAGTCTTACACCACAAAAGAGCCTAACCTCGTGTCTTTACAATTGTTACGTATTTAGTTTGTGCCTAAGACCTCTCACATTAGACTGGCATTTGTGGCAGCAGGATTTGCCGGGCGGGTCCGGACAGTCTTACACCACAAAAGAGCCTAACCTCGTGTCTTAGACGATTAATTACTTCTAATTAATCACCCCCAATTTGAATTACTTTCCCTATTCAAATTATCAATCAATTCCAAATTTAGCTATATCCATAATTGACTCAATTATGTCCATCCATTTATGGTATGTAAAATCATACCAATTTCACCACAATTTTATTTTATGCCTTTTAAGGCATTTATGCCAATAAAATATTTTTAATATTATCCCCTTTTACCCCACGTAGTATGTTTGTTCGTTTAACGTAAAAATATACGTTGGACTCGAATAGTCTAACTCATGAAATAAAAGAAAACATCACAATATATACATATAATTAAAACATAGATCTAACATAGGGGTGAACTTGCATATGTGAATGATGTTCTACATCTAAAACTTGCATAGGCCAAGATTACAACTTGCATAAACAACATATGTCATGGATCCAAATTTAAAGGTGTGAACTTGATGAAATAATGGCCACTAACTTGCATAAACGTCATATGTCATGGATCTATATCTAAAGGTGTGAACTTGATGAAATAATGGCCACAAACCTGCATAAACATCATATGTCATAGATCTATATCTAAAAGGGGTAAACTTGCATAGGTAACAACATAACATGATTCATATCCAACTCATAAACTCACATACGTGATCGCAACAATGGTGTAAACAAGTATCTAACATGTAAGGTATCATGTAGAATTTAACCTATAACTTACACATGTTATAACCTAACTTTCAATTAAATTTTCACATAAACTAGGTGTCATAACCATGTAAGTTCACATATAATTCTACACAACATGTATAAGATTCATGTTTGAATTCAAAATCTAAACTTGCCTACAAATGATTTATCATATGAATCGATATAACAAACTAGCATAAGAAACATGATGATTTGATTGTATATAAAATTTCAACATGGATGATAGCAACATAACTCTACATCATAAATAATAGCATCACACATAACATCATAGATATTTCAATCACAATCCTACAACATAATTACAACATGAAATCAATACTTCATATCACATCCATACAATCCGCATTATAACTTAATCTAATTAAATTAATAATTATCTTGTTAAAACTATCGAACTCACAACTCAAAAGCAGTCTTGAGTTCTGAGTTCTGAATTCTGATTTCTGGAGTTGAATTAGTGCTCCTTTGATGAAGATTCGCTGTTAGGGTTGAATAGTTCTGATTTGGTTGCTGTTCTTCCTCTTTAATTTGGTGGCGGCTGCTCTAGGGTTCAAGACAACAGCATGACGGCCATAGTTTTAGTTTTAATTCTGATTTAGGGATTGAGTCTGTGGGTCATTTTATAGAGTTATGAATTAATTTAAGCCGTCGGATGATCATAGGTTTAATCAAAACCATTCAATCATGATAGGGTGATGAGCCAGCCCTAATGACTCAGCAAGGAGTCAGAAAGGACTCATCAACATGGGTCAGCCTGAACCAGAAAGCTGTGCAGGCTCCTGCCTCGGCCTGGGCGCACTTGGTAGGTGCGGCAGTGTAAATATGTACTGGCGCACTTCCCAAGTGCGCCGGTGCATTTTTTTCTCTACTTTGCCACCAAAATTCGTTCGTCCATAACTCTTTCATCCGGTACTCGTTTCCCGCAAACTCGGACTCTATTTCAACCAGAATTCCGAGACAAACACAATGGCGCAACCCAATCCCCATAGTTCTCACGTCTGAGATTAATTATTCTTTAATTTAGTTAATTCGATTATTCAAAAATCTGGGGTGTTACACTGATCTCCCTGGTGAAGCGGATATAGTGGATGTTATCTATATCCTGCTAAGAAGAAGTGCCCTAGCTGAAACGTCAGATAATTCTTACAAGCAAGCTTCCATCTCCAAGGAGTTGCTGCCATGAAACCAGCTCTACGTTTGGAAGAGCTCCAGCACCAGGGTCCAACGAAAACATGCTCAGAAGGGTGGTCATTGGTTAGGCTCAACCTCAAAGAGTTTAGTAAAGGTGAGGGCGAGGGTGAGCCCAGATTGGTGGTTCTTGGAAGAATGGTGCCTCTTGAACCTGATGAGAATTGGACCAGGCCGTAACCACGACGGAAGGTCCTGGCGGATCCAGCATAGCATGTGATGTTCGAGGCTTGGCATTGCCCCCAGTCAGGGTGATGATAGAAGGGTTTATGGTAGCGTTTTCGTCGGCCATCCTGGGAGCCAGTATGATAGAATGGTCTTCCTAGTTCGAAGGGAAAGCTTCACCAGCTGTTTGTTGGAGGAGAAGCGTTATAAGATGAGTATGCTATAAGATACTGGATTGTAATGGGAATGGCATTTATTCTGATGGGCCTAGTGGTTGCTCGATCGGTACGGGGGATCAAGATGATCCCAGGATTGGAGATAATTTGGTCAAACGACCTAGATCTTGATCGCTGGCCTTCTGCGAATCTCCAGCAGCACCTGCGTCGACCGCTGGAAGCAATACTCTTGGTTGTGATTGGACTAGACGTGGAGCCATGCCAGGAGGAAGCAAAGGTGTGATCTGATTAGTGGCCAAAACCTATGCAGACCGAAGATTAGGTGATGTCCCAGTCTCGGTCGGTGGAGGAATTGATATTGAAACATTAAATCCCATCTCCATCTGGCCGAGAATGTGATCCATCAACTATTGTTGTCGTCGAGAAGTTTATCGTGAGATGTCGACTGGACTCTGAACTCAGCCAGAATCTTGTCCATGTCATCCGCAGTAAGATATCGGGACGTATCTTCATAAGAATAGGCTTTCAAACTTGCTTCTGCAGCAGTTTTCCTTGTTGCATCAGCATATGTGTGGGCAAGAAGATGCTGCATATTTCTTCTATTTGTTTTCCATGGGTCAGAGCTTGCTGAAGGCCGTAGTTTATGCTGATGCATGGCCCTTCCTGGCAGGCCATAGTGTTGGCATCATAAGTTGGTCACTACTGACAGTCAACGCCTGCTCGTGTGAAGAGAACATGAATATCAATCACAAAATGCAATCAAGTAAAGAAAATAGGGAACGTGCAAGACTTTTTATAGTGGTTCGGCAAAAATGGTGCCTATGTCCACTTTATAAGTAATGATTTGCTTTTGATTACAAGTACAACGCTTTTTATATTTGAGAAAAGAAGAAGAATAAGCTATTTTTGGAGTTAGCCGTGTGGAAAGCTTAGGATCGGAAGTCTTGAGTGGAGATAAGAGCGTTCAAGAGGAGTCCCCCTTCCTCTTTGAGATTGGAGGTATTTATATGTGAATAAACAGGCTTTGCGGGCCACCACGTGGATTGACTCTTTCGCGGAGCCCAAACACATGGAGCGTGATCATTTGAAGGAGTTGCGGCGATAGGGCTCGGTCTACTATTGATTAATTGTATCCTCGAAAATGATGGCTTATGTGGCACTCGAAATAAGGTGTATCAAAAGTAGAGCTTTATCTGCATATGGTTAACTGCCTTTAATGCCTTGAGAATCGGGCCGAGTATTTAATGACTCATCTGGATATTTCCATGTAGATCCGGAGATATCTGGTCGATCTGAATTTTAAGGAAGCGCTTGACTCGGTTAGTCCAGGAGAGCGATTACTGTGGGACATAAGATATCGCTGCTCGAAGGAGATTAGTTTGGTCCAAATTTTTTCTGGATTTTCTAAAACACATGTCATTTTATTGGTTGACTGAATGATACTGAAAAGTGACATTCTTGCCGTTGGGTTTCAATCCATTGAACAATGACGGCTTTTGCCAAAAAGTTGGTCAGCAACTACCAAGGATAGGCTGGCTGTAGAGCGGCAAATTATGGAAGCACATCCGCGGCATAATACTAGCTTGTGAGAAAAAACCGTTTCTCAAGAATCCGAAATTTCATCTTTACAAGCCAGGGTGGAAGAACTTGAACATGAAAAAGATCCGGCCCTTAAGGGCACGGAAGCTACCAAGCAGACTCATGTTGTTACCAGAGATGATTTTGATTCTACTATGTTCATTTTTTTATAAATTCGGTGTCATGAGGAAAGGCAGCTGGTCCTTTTTACAAGATAGGTTTGCGATCACTTTAGCTGAAGTTTGGGAAGCAATTCTTGCTGATCTCCCGGGTTACAATGAGGAGGAGCTTATTGCATACTTTTTGGATGAGGAATCCCCTAATGCCTTGGTCTTGGGGAAAGTGCAAATTATGCAACAGTGCGGCCTATGGGTTGGAACCGAGTCTTCTGGGGGGCATGCCCCGGACACAACAACTACCGCTGCCGACACTACTGCCACTGATATTATTGCTTACATTCCTAAGGATTCTGATATGCCTCCGATTGATCCTCCTACTAGCCCCGGAACTTCTCACACCTCGGCTGAAATCAGCATTGGTCAAGTTGTGTCAGACTTAGACTTCTTTTGCACTCCATATGGAAATATTGAGCTTCCTTCTTATCATTCATTTGCATTAGGCCTGCTTACACCGAAGCCTTCTCCTGCCGTGGTTGAAATGATGACAACTGGAGCTATATTGACTCCTTTCACCTCGGTGTCCTCCACTTCTTCTCTGATTTCTACACCTCCACCAAGTGATCCCTCCCTGACCATGATCACTACTCATGCACCCGTGTAACAACCCGTATTTTTATAACATGTTAAAACAAGAAATTAAGGCAGAATTAAATTTTAATGTCAGAATCAGGGGTAACGGGTTATGCCATTGCGTTCGTCTCAAAATTTTACATGAAATAGAGTTTGAGTTTTCGAAATACGGAGTCCGGATGAAGAAGTTATGGCCTATACAAGTTTCAGCAGTTTTCAGGCAAGACTGGACTAGGGGGTCGACCATAGGGTCGACCTACCCCCTTCCCCCCCCTAAGTCGACCATAGGGTCGACCTACCCCCCAGGTCGACCATAGTGTCGACCTCCCCCCTTATAGGTTGACCTGGTCGGCCTGTTTTGACCCAGAACTCATTTTTGAAGCCTAAGACGTGTTTTGACGGTCCGGATTGATTCTAGGGTTAATCTAAGGGCATAAACTAGTTGCTACACCTATAAAAACACCCTTAGACCTAACCTAATTCATATCAAATCATTCTTACACTATTATGCTGCTGAACTCCCTCTTGAACCATGGCCGCCGCCCCCAAATTAAAGTACAAACATTCAAACTCAAATCAATTCGAAGAACAAAGCTTCAACAATGATTCAAGACAATAAATTAACAACGCCGCAACATTTTTACAACAAATTCAGTTCCTAATTCACTAGCCATGCTCTGTAAGTTCTAGTTATTTTTAGATTTAAACATTTAATTATAATGTGGCCATGGAATAAAGTAGAATTGGATTTTAAGTATGTTTATCGATTCTGATCTATTTCTGTTGCTCCTTTAATCTTGTGTTTTGGGACTTGTCTATCTTTATGCTCATGACAAGTTTATGATCTATTCAGCAGTTTTCTTGATTCGTAATGACGTTATCATCAAGTTGTAATATTTATTCCTATGATGATGTTTTCCTCTGATCTCATTTTTATTCAATTTCTATCTCCCCCAATTTATTTTCTTTCATGAACCTTGGTCAATTTCGGACCTTGGCCTAAAATTGCGATTTGCGTACGATATGTATACGGGGGAATTATGGGATTATTGCCTATATGAATATGATGTAATAATTGGCAACATGAAATTGGATATTATCATTGTATTTGCAAGTTTGGGCTTGATCTGTAAATTTTGGTATAATCTTGTTATGAAATTTTTTTTGCATAAATATTATATACATAGAATTTGGCACAAATAGGATCTATGTAATGTAACATGATATTTGGTATATATAACATGTATGTAATTTGGCATGTAAATTAAACCACAAGTTCGGGCCTATGTAAATTAAATTAAAAGATTGGGCTTATGTTAATTAGGCATATGTAGAATTGGGAATTTGAACATGGAAAGCAATTGTAAATTTGATAATTGGCATAAACATGTATTATGAACTTGGGCAACTAACATGTATCGTAATAAAAAGATTATAGTTTGGGATAACTACATCATGAATCATGATTCGGGTTTATTGGGTATGAAACTTGATACATGTAATTTTGGCTAGAACTTGGTATGGTAAAATGGCATAAACCTGGCATACGTGTAAATAGGCAAGAATTGGACATATGTAAACTGACTTAAATTGGGTATATATATATGTATATGTATATATATATATATATAAATATATATAAATTGGCATGTAATTTTGGAACTTGGGCATATGTTTATTAATATGTAAAGTTGGGAATTTGAAACATGAAAATGACTGTGTATTGGATAATTGACTTGAACACGAACATGAACATTTTTATATGTTAAACACATGAATCAATATTGGGGTTTTGGAGGGAATAAGACCATTAATGAACCTTTGACACGAGGTTAGACTCAGTTTGTGGTGTAAATCTTCCCGGAATCGACCGGCAAATCCAGTAGCCACAAAGTGTCAGTCTAATGTGAGAGGTCAAATGTCGATTTGTAGGCGTAACGATTTATGACACGAGGTTAGACTCAGTTTGTGGTGTAAATCTGCCCGGAACCGCCTGGCAAATCCAGTGGCCACAAAGTGCACGGTCTAATGTGAGAGGTCATGATTCGTTCGTCATAATGAATGAATTAAGGAATACTAACCATAGTAAGATGTGGGTATGGTTAGAGGGTTGGGTGGGACGACATGGAAATTTGACATGTAAATGTGGACCTAACCGGTATGAGTTAAGAACATGTAAAACTTATAAATGTGGGCTTAACCAACATAACTGTTAATCAGACCAATGGGTAGGTTAAGTAATATGACTAGACTAAAGACACTTGACCAACATAACATGACAGGTGGCAGGGTTAAGTCAACTTGAACATATAGATAATACTTAACCAACTTAGCATGATACGTGGGCGGGTTAAGCCATGAACCACTTGAATATACTTAACCAATTTGACACGATGATTTGATAGGGTTACGCCATGAACCGCTTGAATATACTTAACCAATTTGACACGATGATTTGATAGGGTTAAGCCATGAACCGCTTGAATATACTTAACCAATTTGACACGATGATTTGATAGGGTTAAGTCATAAACCGCTTGAATATACTTAACCAATTTGACACGATGATTTGATAGGGTTAAGTCATGAACTGCTTGAATATACTTAACCAATTTGACACGATGATTTGATAGGGTTAACTCATGAACCGCTTATACTTAAACAATTTGACACGATTATTTGATAGGGTTAAGTCACGAACCGCTTGAATATACTTAACCAACTTGACAGATGAATCATAGGGCTAAGTCATGAACTTGAACGAGAACGCTTAGCCAATTTGACATGACACGTAGGCGGGTTAAGTCACGAACTTGAATGACAACACCTAACCAACTTGACATGCTAGACTGATGGGGTTAAGTCTCGAATTTAAATGACAACACTTAACCTACTAGACGGAAACCCTAGTTACGCGGTCCTTTTCAGCAGTAACCCACTAGATGTATCACGGTACCCTGGAACTAGGCAAGGTGGGGCACGATTACTGGGCTAATTGTATGCGTCCAGAACGACGACTGAGTTGGTGTGCCATTGTAGGTTCAGGCGGACTATGGTCGTGCACGTAATCCGGAGTTGAAAAAGCAGGCATTGGGCACCAGTAGGTTTACACTGTGCGTGCTTGATTCATGTCGGTGGTTGGCACCCTAGGGCTTGATACACCCTATGGTGGGCCTAGCACAGGTAACTACATTCGTGATAGGGCCGTATGACACAGACACATGAACGAGCTAGGACTTGTAGGGAGCCGATCGATTAATAGATCGTTTCATGAGACCAGGTAATTAGGTCATTTCATGACATTGGGCAAGGGATCATCTTATAGTCAACACGTGACACGGGTTAGGATACTAGTACGGGTGGTGCAGAGAATATAGGAAATCAAAGAAAATAGTGGAATGGTGAAGCTTAGAAATCTTGCGATGTTATACTTAATAGAAACCTTGCAATGTTATACTTGATTCATCGTGCCTGTAGCTTACCTTGTCATCATGCTTATGTTTACTTTCAGTTTATTCATGCCATATTATCTTCACCTGTTTTTATGCTGAAAGCCACTAGGAATTACTCAGTCTTTATGACTGACCCAGTTTGTTTCGCCTCATTTTCTTTTGTTTCCCCCCCCCCTCCCCAGGTTCGCAGGGTTGGAATACAGCTTAGTTCGGATCTTACCAAGCTCCAAGGCTCTTTTATGTACTGGTTGGATTTCTCTTGGCTATGGCTTGCTTTGTTGTTTTACTTGGGGAATGATTTATGACTATGGTTTTATGCTTCTTTACTATTGCAAGACAGATTTCGATGTAATGGATTTAATAGCATTTTGATGTAAAAGGCTTTAGACCTTTCTAGATTTTAAAGCAATGAAATTTGGTTCTTCTTCCGCTGTTTTATATGTTCTTTCTTGTAATATTTCTGTGTATGCTTACCTAGATAATGCTCCACCAAAGCTAGTACATTCCTTTTTTGAGTGACCCTAGCGGAGGTGGGGTGTTACATTTGGTATCAGAGCAGAAGGTTACCAGACCGGGCAAAAGCTTTTTAAAAAAACCTTCTGAAATTATTTTCAAAACGTTTACAAAGAAGCATTTTTCTAAGAAAACTTTTGTTTTACGAAAGGCATATTCCCCACAGCCATATGCACTATCTTTTGATTCTCTTGTTGAGTCTCTTCTCTCTTTCTTTTTCACCATAGTTTGTAGGCATACAACGCATGTCGGAGGGCAAAGGAGTGCCCAACTTCCATCTGTAGCCGCAGTAATTCCATCCGCATCTAATCTTATTTCAAGCTTTGTAGAGTTGTCGTGCGATGGTGGTAGCTTTCGAGAAACTTGTCAACAAACTATACAAGGATAGCAAGAACGAGGATAAAGAACACAAGCCTAAGGATGAGAAACTTGTCGATATGGCTTAATCCACGAAGGAGGAAAAGGTGAAAGTAAAGAGGCCAAAGTGAAAGAACAATAAAACCCACGACAAGAGAGAGTATCTTTAGTATGGTAAAAAGGGACATGTAGTTAAGTATCAGAGGACAAGGACATGGGCAAAGGACAAGATCGTCGAGAGGGCAATTGTATGCTCTCACTACTAGCGTATCTAAGAAGAGGTGGTAACGTTTCTGTTAAAAGTTTAGCTTTTCTTTTCTATCATACCACGGGAACTTTGTTTTTGTACATCGCATCCTTTTTAATTCTGCTTCGATAGTTGAGTCTCTGCACCTTAGTACTAGCGTAGTAGAGGGTCCCATTTTTGTCTCAAATCCTGGTGGGGAATCGGCTCATTTATTCATGACTTGTTTGGATTTGAGAATATCTATGCTAAGTGTTGAGTTTAGAAGTAATGCTTATGTTTTTGGGCAATGGGTTGATTCTAGGGATGGAGTGGTTTTCCAAAAATGATACCATTCTCGAGTATGAAAAGAGGGTAGTTAGACTCTTGACTTATCCCTGTAATGCCCTCGAAGTCTAGTGTAACCCTTAGGGTTCTGCCATGCTTAGTTACCTAGAATCTCTTGATACATTTATCAATCCGCTCGAGTAGTGTTCGCCACTAAGGCGGATAGTTCACTTCGCTTATGCATGAGTCATAGATAATCACTTTAGTAAGTACACTTGGCAACATGGTTGACATCTTTTTATTTGCAAGAGATAATTCTTCTACGTGGAATACCCTATAGTAAGTAAACGAGATCCAGGATTCACTAGTGAATTTTGGAGAGCTTGCATGAAACCATGAGTACGCAGTTATGTTTAAGCCGAGTATACTAGAAAAAGAACAAGTGAAAGTGGAACGAAAGGTGATAGTGAAATGAGTTCCAACTCATATTTTTGAAATAGGAATTAAGAAGCTACGAAATTGTGAAGTTAAAGATGGTGAAAGCACAATGGAGTTGAGCTCAAGGGAATGCGGCTTAGAAGACTGAAGACTAGTTACGCACATTATATCTCTTTATAAGAGTATATCCTTGATCCCTCTTTTCCTGTAGAGCTTACTTGCATGCTATCTTTTAAGTATATCCTCTCGGTCCTATTCTCAATCCTATTTCTATTTCGAACCCCATAGGGAGTATGACTAATCTGTTAGTAATACATGTTGGGGCTTGAGGGTGTCCGTTGGGTTGACTAAACTTGTTGGGTTTTATAGGATACGGGTTGGTTTTAGGAAGAGATTTCCTTGTGACCTAAAAGGAGTCCATCATGCTTTGTTTCCTAGAATCATATATATTGGTTAGGTTGAGTAATTCTTTAGGTGTCAGCCTGATGTTGATTCCGGTCTTCGGGGCTGGTGCTTAGGGAATTCTTCCCCTAATTAGTAAATATGTGACGTAGATTTCCAGTTCTGAGATTGCCTAATGGGCACAAAGTTTTTACTTTCTTCTATCATTCGACTATACCTTTAGGTAGGAACAATTGGGTGTAAACATGTGTTTGAGACATGTTATGATTGATGGTTGCAAGTGGCTGCAAGTGGTTGCTAGTGGTTGCTCGTGGATGCATTTACACATTAGGCACTAGATTGGCTCAGTCACCTTTCATATTGCATATGCATGAGTGTTTATACTTGTTTATGGATGACTTTGATTGTGTTATCATGTGGATGTTGAATATGGATGGATGTTTGTGCACACATGTAATGTTATTGTGATTAGTACTATTTGCATACATGTTGGACTCATGGCACTAGACATATTTTGCATTAAGAAGATCAATCAGGCCTGATCATTTGCATTAGACAAGGAACGTATACACACACTTTCTGCATATGTTCATACAGCATTAGAAATCTCTTAAGGACAATGGGTGCCTGTGATTGATGATTGAGTAGATGGATGATTGGATGGTAGGACACATTCTTCTTAACTTGAAGACTTCGGGGACAAAAACCTTTAAGGAGGGGAGAATGTAACAACCCGTATTTTTATAACATATTAAAACAAGAAATCAAGGCAGAATTAAATTTTAAAGTCAGAATAAGGGGAAACGCGTTACGCCATTGCGTTCGTCTCGAAATTTTACATGAAATAGAGTTCGAGTTTTCGAAAATCGGAGTCCAGATGAAGAAGTTATGGCCTGTACAAGTTTCAGCAGTTTTCAGGCAGGACTTGACCAGGGGGTCGACCTACCCCCCCCCCCTCGGTCGACCATAGTGTCGACCTCCCCCCTTACAGGTCGACCTGGTCGGCCTGTTTTGACCCAGAACTCATTTTTGAAGCCGGAGACGTGTTTTGACGGTCCGGATTGATTCTAGGGTTAATCTAAGGGCATAAACTAGTTGCTACACCTATAAAAACACCTTTAGACCTAACCTAATTCATATCAAATCATTCTTACACTATTATGCTGCTGAACTCCCTCTTGAACCATGGTCGCCGCCCCCAAATTAAAGTACAAACATTCAAACTCAAATCAATTCGAAGAACAAAGCTTCAACAATGATTCAAGACAATAAATTAACAACGCCGCAACATTTTTACAACAAATTCAGTTCCTAATTCACTAGCCATGCTCTGTAAGTTCTAGTTGTTTTTAGATTTAAACATTTAATTATAATGTGGCCATGGAATAAAGTGGAATTGGATTTTAAGTATGTTTATCGATTCTGATCTATTTCTATTGCTCCTTTAATCTTGTGTTTTGGGACTTGTCTATCTTTATGCTCATGACAAGTTTATGATCTATTCAGCAGTTTTCTTGATTCGTAATGACGTTTTCATCAAGTTGTAATATTTATGCCTATGATGATGTTTTCCTCTGATCTCATTTTTATTCAATTTCTATCTCCCCCAATTTATTTTCTTTCATGAACCTTGGTCAATTTCGGACCTTGGCCTAAAATCGCGATTTGCGTACGATATGTATACGGGGGAATTATGGGATTATTGCCTATATGAATATGATGTAATAATTGGCAACATGAAATTGGATATTATCATTGTATTTGCATGTTTGGGCTTGATCTGTAAATTTTAGTATAATCTTGTTATGAAATTTTTTTGCATAAATATTATATATATGGAATTTGGCACAAATAGGGTCTATGTAATGTAACATGAGATTTGGTATATATAACATGTATGTAATTTGGCATGTAAATTAAACCACGAGTTCGGGCCTATGTAAATTAAATCAAAAGATTGGGCTTATGTTAATTAAGCATATGTAGAATTGGGAATTTGAACATGGAAAGAAATTGTAAATTTGATAATTGGCATAAAAATGTATTATGAACTTGGGCAACTGACATGTATTGTAATAAAAAGATTATAGTTTGGGATAACTACATCATGAATCATGATTTGGGTTTATTGGGTATGAAACTTGATATATGTAATTTTGGCTTGAACTTGATACGGTAAAATGGCATAAACCTGGCATACGTGTAAATAGGCAAGAATTGGACGTATGTAAACAGACTTGAATTGGGTATATATATATATATAAATTGGCATGTAATTTTGGAACTTGGGCATATGTTTATTAATATGTAAAGTTGGGAATTTGAAACATGAAAATGACTGTGTATTGGATAATTGACTTGAACACGAACATGAACATTTCTATATGTTAAACACATGAACCGATATTGGGGTTTTGGGGGGAATACGACCATTAATGAACCTTTGACACGAGGTTAGACTCAGTTCTGGTGTAAATCTGCCCGGAACCGCCCGGCAAATCCTGTAGCCACAAAGTGTCAGTCTAATGTGAGAGGTCAAAGGTCGAATGGTAGGCGTAACGATTTATGACACGAGGTTAGACTCAGTTTGTGGTGTAAATCTGCCCGGAACCGCCCGACAAATCCAGTGGCCACAAAGTGCACGGTCTAATGTGAGAGGTCATGATTCGTTCGTCATAATGAATGAATTAAGGAATACTAACCATAGTAAAACGTGGGTATGGTTAGAGGGTTAGGTGGGATGACATGGAAATTTGACATGTAAATGTGGACCTAACCGGTATGAGTTAAGAACATGTAAAATTTATAAATGTGGGCTTAACCAACATAACTGTTAATCAGACCAATGGGTAGGTTAAGAAATATGACTAAACTAATGACACTTAACCAACATAACATGACACTTGGCAGGGTTAAGTCAACTTGAACATATAGATAATACTTAACCAACTTAGCATGATACATGGGCGGGTTAAGCCAAGAACCGCTTAAATATACTTGACCAATTTGACACGATGATTTGATAGGGTTAAGCCATGAACCGCTTGAATATACTTAACCAATTTGACACGATGATTTGATAGGGTTAAGCCATAAACCGCTTGAATATACTTAACCAATTTGACACGATGATTTGATAGGGTTAAGTCATGAACCGCTTGAATATACTTAACCAATTTGACACGATGATTTGATAGGGTTAAGTCATGAACCGCTTGAATATACTTAACCAATTTGACACGATGATTTGATAGGGTTAAGTCATGAACCGCTTGAATATACTTAACCAACTTGACAGATGATTCGTAGGGCTAAGTCATGAACTTGAACGAGAACGCTTAGCCAATTTGACATGACACGTAGGCGGGTTAAGTCACAAACTTGAATGACAACACTTAACCAACTTGACATGCTAGACTGATGGGGTTAAGTCTCGAATTTAAATGAAAACACTTAACCTACTGGACGGAAACCCTAGTTACGCGGTCCTTTTCAGCAGTAACCCACTAGATGTATCACGGTACCCTGGAACTAGGCTGGGTGGGGCATGATTACTGGGCTGATTGTAAGCGACCAGAACGACAACTGAGTTGGTGCGCCATTGTAGGTTCGGGAGGACTATGGTCATGCACGTAGTCCGGAGTTGAAAAAGCAGGCATTGGGCACCAGTAGGTTTACACTGTGCGTGCTTGATTCGTGTCGGTGGTTGGCACCCTAGGGCTTGATACACCCTATGGTGGACCTAGCACAGGTAACTACATTCGTGATAGGGCCGTATGACATAGACACATGAACGAGCTAGGACTTGTAGGGAGCCGATCGATTAATAGATCTTTTCGTAAGACCAAGTAATGGGTCATTTCATGACATTGGGCAAGGGATCATCTTATAGTCAACACATGACACGGGTTGGGATACTAGTACGGGTGGTGCAGAGAATATAGGAAATCAAAGAAAATAGTGGAATGGTGAAGCTTAGAAATCTTGCGATGTTATACTTAATAGAAACCTTGCAATGATATACTTGATTCATCGTGCCTGTAGCTTACCTTGTCATCATGTTTATGTTTACTTTCAGTTTATTCATGCCATATTATCTTCACCTGTTTTTATGCTGAAAGCCACTAGGACTTACTCAGTCTTTATGACTGACCCAGTTTGTTTCGCCTCTTTTTCTTTTGTTTCTCCCCCCCCCCCCCAGGTTCGCAGGGTTGGAATACAGCTTAGTTCGGATCTTTCAAAGCTCCAAGGCTCTTTCATGTACTGGTTGGATTTCTCTTGGCTATGGCTTGCTTTGCTGTTTTACTTGGGGAATGATTTATGACTATGGTTTTATGCTTCTTTACTATTGCAAGACAGATTTAGATGTAATGGATTTAATAGCATTTTGATGTAAAAGGCTTTAGACCTTTCTAGATTTTAAAGCAATGAAATTTGGTTCTTCTTCCGCTATTTTATATGTTCTGTCTTGTAATATTTATGTGTATGTTTACCTAGATAATGCTCCACCAAAGCTAGTACATTCCTTTTGTGAGTGACCCTAGCGGAGGTGGGGTGTTACAACCAGCTTCGCAGCACGGGTCGCAGGCGGAGAAAATTGAAGCAATTGGTTATACAAGCGACCCAGATTAAACTTCAAAGTAATAATAGATCTTGAAGGCATAGAGGAAAGTCCGGAGAAGAGTGCTAAGAGACGTTCACGGAAAACAGTAAAGTCTCCACACAAGAGGCGCAAAGTAAAGTGCAGTACCTGTAAGAAGGCATCTACTTTATCTTCCCCCAAGGATCCCAAGGTGATGTACAAGCTAAGGACAAAGGCCAGCCTGCCATTACACCTCCTTCTCAAACCCGAACACGTAAACCCTCCTTGAGGTCTGGCAGCTCTTCCAAGGGTGGAAAGAATAAGGATTAAGGCTTGTGGCTATTTTTCTTTGCTTTTCTCTAGCTTTGTTTTCTGCATTTTTCTTCGATCGGATGTTGTGCGAGTGTCGGCCCTCACTTATGAACATGCTAAGACTTGATTTTTAGTGTATTAAAGTTGCTTCCACTTGGAGTACTTTAGCTTCTACTTTTAGCTTTGTCGTACTTTTGCACATTTACTACTTTATGGATTGCATGTTTTTATATGCTATGAAGTCATGATGAGATGTGGTATTTTTTTAAAGCATCATTCCATTCCAATGTGGTTATGTTTCCCCCATACCATAGGTCATCATGGATTGCATACGTCGGATGCTATCAACTTTATCGAGTTTTCTTTGATTTTGACTAGGGTACTCGAAGCTTCTCATTTTTTAGCGAAGACTTTTTCTTCTGCCATTTCACTAAGAGCTTCGGAGCCTTCCATTGCATCTAAAAGTCCTGACTTTGTTGGTTGATCCAGTGCTTCTTCTTGGAGAATTCTTCAATTCATGTACCTCTTCTTGAGAGGTCTTATATTTTTGGCCCAAAGTTCATCTACTGTCCAGCTCGTTAATTCGGGCATTGAAGACTTTCGTCGATAATTACACTGATTAATCCTAGCTTTGGCGACTTCATTAGGTGCTTCCGAAGAATCTTGGATTTAATTCCAACATTCGTCGCAACCGAATAAATCAAGCGCTAAACGAATTGATTGGCTACCCCCGGATAGGTCTTTGGTTAAGGCCCAACATTTGCCGTAGTCGAGCTAGGTACTTCCTCACATTGATGATATTATTAGGTGCCCCGGAGAGGTCGTTGGTTAAAGCCCAACATTTGTTGTAACAGGTCCAGGTACTTCCTGACACTGACAATTTCATTGGGTGCCCCCGTAGAGGTCCTTAGTTAAAGCCCAACATTTGTCGTAATCGGGCCAGGTACTTCCTGACACTGACGATCTTATTGGGTGCCCTCTTCGGCTAGGACTTCTGCTTAATCCAACCTTTGTTTCCTCTCCCGCCAAACAGATCTAACGTCGGGGAAACTTATGTTGGATATCCCCTTTCGATTGGGATTTCTGTTAAGCTTCGCTATGAGAGGCTTTTAATGGATGCATCATTCCACAGGGTGGACGCAAACCCTTTCACTGGAAGCTTGACTTAGCAAGCTATCCTAGTTAAGAACCAGGGACCCGTGCCTCTCAATAGGAGAGGTTCCCCTTCGGTGGAACATATAACCTTTTGTTCTTGCTCCATGTCCGCTTGTTGTGTCTTGTTCCATTTGACTCCTTCCTTTTTCTCTTCAAGGAGGTTCTTTTCATCCTTGCACTTTTTGCATATCAATGTGTGTAGCACTCGATCCTTGAGCAAGCATTGCTGGGATGAGTTATTGTCGAGGTCGCCAGGTCAAATCGGAATTTGAGGAAGCAAGCGTTCTTTATGTAACCTGCAGTATTAAATCGACTTTCAACAAATTTTGAATCATTTATCAAGAATTTGCAAAAATATTATTGACATAAGCAGGCTAGCTTTTCATTCTTGATCAGGCTTTTAAATCTTCCCGAGATTGCCGAGATGAAAATACCGAGATATTAGCCAAAACCCGAGATTTGGCGGCTAGTTTAGTTATAAGTGTTTCTAATATCACCCGAGATATCCGAGATATTTTTCCGAGATATTGGCCAAAATCCGAGATTTAAAACCTTGTTCTTGATGATGTTTAATTACATGACTTGCAAAAATATTTACAATCATTATTATTATAGGAAATTGAACAAAGCAATTGTGAAAAATAACAACAAAGGTGTTTGGAGTCCAACCTTGCAGAATCGAGATCCCGTCAACAGTGGACAGTCTGAAAGTTCCATCCAAAAGCTTTTGACTGGTTACATATGGCCCTTCCTAATTTGGCTAGAATACACCCACGGTAGTCATCGCCCTTTTCAGTACAAGATCACCAACATCGAAAGTCCTTTAGCATATTTTGTCGTTGGAGTGTCGAACTACTCTTCTTTGGTGTGTTGCGATTTAAAGATCTGCTTCATTCCTTTTCTCCTCAAGTTAATCGAGTGCCTCAAGCTGCAATTGATCATTCTATGATTGGCTGAAATGAATTCAGCAGTGAGTAGGAACCTCCAGCTCTATCGGAATCATTGATTCAAAATCGAATGCCAAGGAGAAAGGAGTGTGCCCAGTAGCAGTATGAGTCATTCTATATTCCCATAGCGCAAGAGGATGTTCGGCTACCCAACCACCTTTTGCTTTCTCAAGATACTTCTTGATCGTTGACCTTATGATCTCGTTGATAGCGTCCACCTGCCAGTTTGCCTGCAGATAAGTTACAACAGCAAGACTTTTCTGGATTTTATACTTGGCCCAAAAACCTCTGAACTCTTCGCTTTCAAACTGGTTCCCATTATCGGGGATTATCTTCAATGGAACACCAGAACTGCAAATGATATTCTTCAAGACGAAATTGATGATTTTCTTTAAGGTAATGGTGGCCAGTGGCTCTGCTTTAGCCTACTTCATGAAGTAATCAACCGCCACAATGGCATACTTCACGCTAGATTTGGAGGTAGGTAATGCCCCAATCAGATAGATGCCCCAAATAGCAAACGACCATGGACTGACCATTTGAGTCAACTCTGTGGATGGTGCTCTGGGAATAATGGAAAACCTCTTACACATGTCACATTTCCTAGCATATGCTACAGAGTCTTGATTCAAGTGAGCCTATATATAACCATATCGCAGAATTTTCTTGGACAATTTCTATCCACCTGATTGCCCTCCACAATCTCCGCAATGTCATTCTTCCAGAATTTCCTTGGATTCCTCTTTGGTCATACATTGGAGTAGAGGCATAGAGAAACCCCTTCTATATTACCGACCATCCTACATAAGAAACATGAGAGCTTTTCGGAGAAAATTATTTTTCTCCTCTGGGTCACTAGGGAGTACACCATTGAGGAGATACTCTTTGATTGGAGTCATCCATGAATCTGGCTCTGCATATGCTTCCACGATCTAATCTATATCATTGACTTTTGTGCTCGTATTTGAGAGAACTTCTACTGGCACCAATCCCAACAACTAAGCATCTCCTAACTAGCATACTTTGCAAGCAAATACTCCTTCGTATTTTCTTCTGTAGGAATACGTGTTATGGTGTAGTAGTCCAAGTTGTTGAGTAGTTACCAAGCCTTCGACAAATAAGCTAGCATATTCCCCCTAGCTTGAAACTCTCGTGTAACCTGACACACCACCAGATGCGAATCACTGAAAATTTGCAAGGCTTTCAAGTGCAACTCCTTTTCTATCTTTAATCCATCGATTAAGGCTTCATATTCACCTTCGTTGTTCGTGATGGGAACTACAATCTCAAAGCATAGCAAATTGAGCGTCCTTCATGAGTTTCTAGAACTACTCCTGCCACCGAGCAATACTCATTCATAGCATCATTAACAAACAACCCCCATCGAGTTCTCACTTCAACAGGCTCTTCCTTCTCATCTCCTCTATTTGTAAACTCAGCAATGAAGTCCGCAAAAGCTTGCCCATTGACCGCCCTTCGTCGATGGTGAGTGACATCATACCGACTGAGCCCAATATTCCACTTTAATAGCCTTCCTAACGTTTCTGGATGAAATAGGACATTCTTCAGCGGCTGATCCGTGAGCACTTTGGTAGTCTAAGATTGGAATTATGGCTTGAGATTCTTCGAGAAAACAAGCAGATAATACGCAAGCTTCTCCAACTTCGGATAATTCAGCTTTGCCCCTTCAAGCCTTTTACTGATGTAATATACTAGCCTCTTAATCACTGAATCTTCCCTAACTAAAGGAACACTTAAGGAATGGGATGAAACAATCAAATACAAGAACAAGTCTTCTCCGTCTTTAGGCTTTGATAACATTATAGGTACTTCCATATGCTTGACTAACTCGTCAAAAGTTGTATGGCATTCTGGAGTCCATTGGAAGTCCTTCTTCCCTTTTGTCGATGCATTAAAGAGTGGAATACACCTGCTTTTACCAAAAAATGGATCAAACACCAATGGTACGTAGGCCATACTTCACCAATTTGGTTAGAAAATAAATGGAGCTGCAATAAAAAAGAGTTAAAAAAATGCGAGAAAAATGAAATAGAGACAAGGTTTTAGAGTGGTTAGGCCCTAATCTAGGCCTATGTCCACTATGAAGGTAGCTTGCATTATCACGACAATGGTTACAAAGCACATAAACTCTCTTTGTTCAGACATCTTCTCATTCTCTCATCATATTTTCACTCTCACATACAAATTTCGCTTAAATTCACGGAATTCAATGGATAAATGGTGGAATCTGTGGTGGAAAAGAGAAGGATGGGTGAGCGATAGAGAAGGAGGAAGTCTTTGATCTTTTCTCACTTATAGGACTCTTTTGGATCCCATGGCCAAATAGATGAATAACCTTCAAGCAAAGATGATGATGATGGTTGAAATGCTTAAGGAACGGTGGAATAAAGAATTCAGTAGCACTTCGTGGTCCCAAGGAGTCCCTTTTTTATGCCGGAAGCCACAGCCTATTTGTAGATCAGCTCCCCTGAAGAAATGAGTTGAAATTCATATATGCAGGCTATGGGTCGTTTGTTTCATTAATTACAAAAATGCCATTGTCCAATTGTGGCCAACTGTCGATAGTTATATCCAGATGTCATGTACAAGCGTTTGTGGGAGGGGGCAGATTCATGGGAGCGAGCGACTGCATAGGTCTGAGCACATTGAATGGGCGGACAGGCGATGAGTGTACAGACGGCTTGTCAAAGCTTATTGGTCAGTATAAGAACGACCGACCGGATCATTATGTTAAGCCTTTATAATTGACTGGTAAATAGTATCTGGTTGTAGATAGGAGACTGACTAAAGCTTGTAGAGCAGATATATGTGCAATCACTCTGGAGTTGACATCTGTCGGACCGGTGGGTAGCATATGATTATAGCATTAGCGACTGATTGAGGAGCGAGCGACTGGGGTTGCAATCAATGAGCGGTTACAGGATGTGTGTGCGACCTTTGGTATTATTTTGTTTTTTGCTCAAATGACACATACAACCGATTAGGGTACTGTGAACGACCGCAGAGTGGAATGGGCAAACGGAGCCAATTCTTCTCCTTGTCTTATTTGACCGACCTTTTCGATATAAGAATTGCGCGACTTCCTTAATATGGGCGACCTTTACAGAATGTACGAGCCTTACTGTTCTTACGTTGTGCCATTCTTGAGCTAGCCTCGTGTGCGCGACCCCTCTGTATGGTCGTGCTATGCTGTATGACCGATCCTGACTGTGTTGAGCGGACGAACCAATGTTCAAACGACTTTGTTTGATACAAATGACTAGTCCTTGCTCCCATGCTCGAACCATGGATTATGTTTGACCTTGTTATGCACGAACATCCTTGGTTGGAGTGTGAGTATGCGAAACTTATGATTTCTCGTCTTACGGTTTTAATCACAAACTTAATCCTTCAATGCACGTAAGATTCTTAATGG
Source organism: Allium sativum (assembly GCA_030737875.1). Classification (NCBI taxonomy): domain Eukaryota; kingdom Viridiplantae; phylum Streptophyta; class Magnoliopsida; order Asparagales; family Amaryllidaceae; genus Allium; species Allium sativum. Next base: position 587,969,936 of record CM060920.1, read on the forward strand.
ATAAACATTTGCCCCCCGAAATTTGTAATTTTTATTTTGTTAAAGATTCATGCTTCGAAGCAACAAAATGTAGCACCATTTGATGGATTAAGTCTAGTTTCCTACAAGATGAGCATGCTTGCTAATGGCTCGTGTTTACACAGAATCGAATGACCTCGGGGTCGTTTATAACAACCCGGAAAATCAGAACCAATTTAAAAATTTTAATTTGGCTATTTTAGTGAATTTTGAATATTTAAAATAAATTATTTTAAATAATAACAGCCAAAATTCTATTTGAATCGGTGTTGGAAAATAAATATATTTATTTTAATTATAAAACAAGGCCTGAAATGGCACGGCAGTTTGAAAATTTGAATTCGAACTTTGACAGACTGTAAAGGATGCAAAAAAAAAGGATTTTAGTGAAACCAAAAATATTTAAATCTGTTTACGAGTATCTTTCTAACGAATCTGAAAAATCAAAGTTTCATAGCGGGAACCAGAAGTTATGGCCAAATGAATTTTCAGAAAGGTCACTATGGATTTAACATAACCCATGAAAATAGCCATTTTGCAAACGACCTCCGTTTTCTACGAATCCGCTTTCGTTGGATCCAGGATGTCAAATTATTACTAGGTTTCAAATTCCATAATTATTGGAGTTAATATGTGAGAGTGGCAAAAGAAAATGTGTTTGGTTGATTTCAGTCAATTCGATCATAAAATGGCCATTTTACAAACGGTCTCCAAATTCGACGAAACTAGTTTTGTTGGGACGTATCATCAAAACATAGCTAGATTTAATTTTCTTGAATTTTTGGGATCAATATGTGGCCTCGGGAAATTGAAATGTACGTTCAAATCAAATATTAAATGTTTTATATTTTAATTTGAAGAATAACTGACTGAAACAGTTGAATGGTCCTACGAAACGTATCCCATTGTGTTTGGAATGAGGGTATTTAGCTTGGGGTGATAGTCGTTGGGTTTGAATTGGAGTTCATATGGATGGGAGGGTATTTTCTAAATTAAATAAATTAAAAATAAATTAAAAATTCATGGACCAATCCCCTTTCTTCTCTCACTTCTGCGTTGACCAAATCAAACCCGATATCCTCCAGAACGTTTGGCGGTATTGCTTCAAATCTTTCCTCCCTCATAACTCTTGATTCTCTCAGCGAAACCAAGTGATCCAAAGGGAATTTTGAAGAGATTTTTAAGATCTACAAATCTAGACAAATTTGGAATTCAACTGTCGAGTATTCAGCTCGAATCACCTCCATGAATATCGGGCGTTTGGACCGCTGCTGTGATCTCTGGGGACCACCAATCTAGGCCCCACCACTGGCGCCATGAAGCCCCTTCCAAGCTCTACGCCGCTGCATCACCCGATCGTCCAACCCTTACATCCTTTGCAAGAAAATTCTAACCCTAGTTTTGAACACCAAAGGAAAACCATCGGCTGTTAATTTGTAGGTATATTTAAATGGTTTTAAATATTTAAAAGCATTACAAAATGGATTTAACTTATAAAAATCAAATCTTTTTGCTATGTGGTCGAAATCCAGTGAAACAAGAGACATTGGACGCATGACGACGTCTTCTACCTTCTAGAAGAGACCGAATATTTTTCTGAGCTTCCAACAATTTTTGGAGGAGTGGAACCCAATGTGAGATTTCTGAATTATAAACGATATGGAATGACGATGTATAAATTATACGGTCGATGTATGAGTTATATAAGCGTTGTACACCTCTTGTATAAGCATTGTATAAGTTGTATGTGCGATGTATAAGTTATATATGCGTTGTAAAAATCACATATGAGATGAATGGAATTAAAATGATATTGAAATGAAATCGAAATATATTTAAATACGTATAACTATATATATACTCCCCTCATCCACAGACCATGGACGATATATATATTGGTTGTAATTGTTTGTCTTTTGGTTGATGTGAAATTTGGTTAATAAATACAAATGGTTGAAATGATTGATTGTGGTCAAAATCCTAATACGATTAGTATATGGGAAAATTCGTCTGCTTATGAACTAGTTATTGAAATCACCATTGTCGAAAGCTGCGAGGATTTAAGGTAGAGCGAGGAGTCGTACTCGGGACGGTGCCGGTTTTTAACTACCCTGTTGTTGTGCTGCCGAAATTTTCTGAAATATTCCTGTGCTTGATTTATATTCATGTATTGAAATATATTCATGTGTTGGAAAAATATTCATTTTTGAAATAAAAATGGCTTGAACGATAAAAATAAAATTTTTATAGATTGTATGAAATAAAATAGTTTAAGCGATAAAAATAACATTTTTATTGTATGTACGAAGTATATAAAATAATCGTGTTTTGAAATAAATTGTTTTAACAATAAAAATCGCATTTTTATAATATATATGAATCGCTAAAAATCTTCATTTTTGAAATAAATTGATTTAACAATAAAAATCACATTTTTTATCACCTATACGAGTTGAAATGGTTTTTGAAATCGAAGAATGGATTATATATATATATATATATATATATATATATATATATATATATATTAAAATAAATCGAATAACGAAGCTGTAGTTCGTATTTTGAAACAGTGATTTCAAATGATTGTACCGGGAGATCCGACCGTCGGATTTTCCAGAAACTGAAACTATTGGGTTCGCTTTGGAAATATCTTTCCAACGACACCAACTTTGTAAAGATCCAGTGGTTGGATTGTCTGGAATGTTTAATTCAAATCTGAATGAAAACAGCGCCAGAATGGATTATATATATATAAATATTATTAAAATAAATCGAATAACTACGCTGCAGTTCGTATTTTGAAATCGTAAATTTAAATAATTGTACCGGGAGATCTGACTGTTGGATTTTCCCAAAACTGTAACCGTTGGGTTCGCTTTGAAAAGATCTTTCCAATGATATAAAATTTCTAAAGATCCAATGGTTAGATTTTTAGATATGTGTAAATCAAGTTTGAAGAAAAACAGCACCATGGCTGCGTTATGGCCTGAAGCGTCGTTTGAATAAACCGGCTATTTTTGAATAAATAAAAATAGCGATAAATCGTCATAAAATATTATAAACGATATGGAATAGAAATAAACTGAATTTACCCGGTTTATTGGATATTTGATGGTTAAATGTATTTGGCGTGAAAATTACATTAATGAACGGAATTATGGATATCAAATAAATTAACCAGGAGATGAATTAATTTAATTCTAAATATACGTGAATTATTTGAAAAGGCCGAGTTAATTCTCATTTCAAATAATTGATCGATGATTAGAAGTCGAAGATATGAAGACGGTGCAAGACCGATGATCTTCAGGTCGAATGGATGGCTACTGATGCCTTTGACGGGAGTTGCTGCCCTGAAGCGGTTACAGTGATGGTTGTCCGGACGTACTTGTTGATCGTTCGGATGTGCGAGGAATAGGGATCCTTCGGTTTCGTTCAGACCCAAAACGGATTTGTAAATGGATGTGTGTCTGACGTTGTAGATTGACAACATGGCATGCAGAGATGTTGTGATCAAAGCTTTTGTTGAAAAGTAGGGCTTTTGAATAACTAGCTTTGTGTTTAGCATTGATTCCCGAGCCTCATACCCTGGTATGGACCCGAAACGGGAGAGGACATCAGGGAGGACCTGCGTTTCTTTCTAGTTAGGAGTGGTGTTTTGGGTTTTACACGCCCTAGCATTTTACTTATGTGAATGATGGATAGCGAGGTGCCTCAGTTATATCGGTCGCTCCGGGGCTGATGGTTTGGTTGGTATATGACCAGTTTACGCCCCATAGGGCGGGGAAATGCTGTGTTCAGGCATTTTAATACACCCTGTGTGGACCGGCCCTGACGATCCAAGGGCCCACCTGAGTTTGGGCCCTGAGGCTCGGGCTAGAGAGTCTCGAAGCAGTAATGGAGATCTCTTGCCTTGGTTCATGACAGAAATCCAATTTCCAAATACGACATCGTGCGATTTTGATTGTATATCTATATATTGAGACCTAGTGGTATGGGGCATTAATGTCGTCTATGATTGATACTTATGATTGAAATTATTTTTGAAACATATAAACACTAGTAACAATATCAAATGCTTTTTTTTATTCATATCAAGCATATTTTGGCCATTATAAGGTAAAACTCTATTCTCCGGTTTGCGTTGCATTGTGTGATGGGGACTGAGTCTTATAATGGCTTCATTTTTATAAAAAGCATTGCGATGTTTAAATGATTTACTTGTTTTTAAAGCACTGGCAATCCAATGGAGTAAACCCATTCCGCGTTAGCGGCTTAGTCCTGTGATTGGCCTTATTATTAAAATAAGTTAAGTAGATTTGTCATACCAGTCCCATGACTGAATCGTAGTTTGTTTCACTTGCAAACTTGGGTGCCCCTATTTCTACATGGGCAGCCTTGTATTCAGGTTTTAGCAGGCTCTTTCTAGATAGCAGGAGCTGAAGCTGGATTCTATCACTTCTTCTTTTTTATGTTGTTCATCTCGTGTTGTACATATTATGTTTTGATTTCGCTGTAGACATTTTATGTAAAGATGAACTGTATTTTGTACTAAGTATGATCTTTTATACTGTGTAACTCTGATGATTATGTTTTATCCAGTGCATTCTGTTGTAAATTATCTGGTGTATTTATATATTTCTATTCTGCTATTCTCTGTTTATGTGTTATATTCCAAAGATTACCCTTGCCACCAGGGAACGGGGTTTGGGGTCGTCATAACGTGGTATCGGAGCTTTGGTTAGGCTTAGTTCTGGAATATAACATATTAACGCACTCGTCAGAAATAAAACCAGTAGTGTTCTAAGACGGGTTACTCATTTCAGATAGGATCAGTAATATCCTAGGATGAGTGTAGCAGAATGAAATACACCCTGATAGACACATTTACATACAAGTATATGTCTCTATGCTTTAAAAATACCTTTTCTATTGGCCTAACACTTTGTCTGCGATTTGCAGACATTGAAAAATGAGTGGCAGAAGTAGAAGAGGTAGGTCAGAACCAGATATTGAAGCTCTATTGAAATCTGGGTGGAGTATTATTCTCGGGAAATGAATCTATTATTCAAACTCAAGACTGGATGCATTTTGGTGAGAAAAACTTTGAAGGTTCAAAGCTGAGAGATGATCAGAAAAGATTACTGGCATCTTGGGCACTCAAAGACTAAGCTTTAATCTGGTGGGATACCGTTATTAAAGATAATCTAGAAGGTGATATCACCTGGGATAGATTCAAAGAAATTTTCAATGAAAGGTTTATTTCTCCAGAAGCAACTGAGCGATTAAGTGATGAATTCTACTATCTGATTCAAGGGGATAAGACGATTCCGGAATATCATAAGAAGTTCAATGAACTTTCTCGTTTTGCCCCGCATCTAATTCAAAATCCAAAAATGAAGAAACTAAGGTTTATCAACGGGCTTCAAGAAAGTACCAAAGCAGTGTAACTCCACATGTGCAACAATCTTTTTCTGAAATGATATACATGGCTTATCAGCATGAAGATCTAGATAAGAAAGGTCTTTTTGGAGATGAAGAAGAAGTCAGTTCTAGCAACAAAAGGAAATTCGAAGCTGATAGCCCAGGAATAAGTACGCAGCCTGAGGGAAGTACGAAGTCTTAGGTCAGTAAGAGGCCTAGATTCAATAGGAAAAAGGTTAATTCTGAGAAAGAACCAATATCGACGGCCACATGCTCTAACTGCAATAAGCAAGGACATTTGTCAATAAGTTGCAGATCTATAAAGAACCATAGAAAGGAAGGATTTAAATCCAAGAAGAAGGTTGAAGAGAATAGGGGATACCATAAGTGCCACCAAGCTGGTCACATCTCAAAAAATTAACCGGCTATTAAAGAAATTTGAGGCAGTACAAGTAAATGAGGTGGCTGAAACTTTAGGACCCTCAACTAGTCAGGGAAGGCCAGATGTTTTGGAAGGCACGCTTATTGTCAAAAATATTCCAGTTAAAGTACTATTTGATACAGGCACGTCGTGAAGCTTTATTGCAAAGAATGCGGTTAAGAAACTGGATTTGAATTTGAAAAAGCTCAAAACACCCACGACTGTCCATAATACGGTTGGGGGTTCCCTCGAACTTATTTTGATTTGTGGGGTGCCTGTTTCTTTTTCCTATTATCGGTTCCCTACCATCTCGATCGTCATGAATTTCACAGAATTTGATCTTATTCTAGGATTGGATTGGTTAACCAAATATGAAGCTAAGGTTAAATGCGCCGACAGAGTCATAAGGGTGAAGATTAAATTAGGGAATTATATAACCGTTCCGTGCGAAGGTCCGAATTCAAATATAAAAGATTTTGGTCAGCTCTGGATGTTTCTCCTGCTCAACTAGAACCTATTCCTGTCATTAAGGAGAATATTCCGATCGACATAGAAAATATTCCTATCGTTAAGAACTATGCGCATGCGTTTGAAGAAGTTGTTAGCTTACCTCCGCGTAGAGAAATCAATTTCAATCTCTTTAATTCGGAATGCAAGGATAGTAGTTCACGCAATTCGAAGAATGAATTTGAAGGAAAAAGAAGAATTAGACAATCAGACTCGACAGCTTGTATGGAAGGGTTATATCAGACCTAGTTTCTCTGATTGGGGAGTAGTACAGGTGTTTGTCCCAAAGTCAGATGGTACTCTCCGACTATGTGTGGATTATTGTGACTTGAATAAGAAGACATTAAAGAATAAATATCCACTATCGCGAATTGATGATTTATTAAATCGATTGAATGGCGCACAAGTATTTTCACGTGTGGACCTAGCTACAGGTTTCTATTAGCTTCGTATTGCCAAAGAGTGTGTTCCTTTGACAACAATCAGAGGTCCAGATTTATTCTACGAGTGGTTAGTAATGCCGTTCGGGTAATGTAACGCTCCAACTTATTTTGTCGATCTAATGAACCAGGTATTCAGAGAAGTATTGAATAAATTCGTACTTGTTTTCATTGATGACATATTGATCTTCTCCAAATCAGGGAGCGAGCATGAAAAACATTTGGAACAAGTGTTAGAAATTCTCAGAAAGAATGTTTTAAAAGCAAAGTTTTCCAAATGTATATTTTGAAAAGAAGAAGTCAAGTTTCTTGGCCACGTGGTGTCAAAGGAAGGAATTTCTATGGATCCCAGTAAAATCACTGCTATTCAGAATTGGAAACAGCCAACTACGCCCATAGAAGTCCGAAGTTTTCTCGGATTGGCTAGTTATTATCGGAAGTTGGTTAAAGATTTTTCGAAGATATCTAGTTCCTTAACGAAGCTTTCTAAGAAACATTCAAGGTTCAATTGGACTCCAGAATGTGAGGCGGCTTTCCAAAAGCTGAAGTTAAGATTGACAACGGCTCCAATGTTAACAATTACTGATGGCAATCAAGACTTGAAAGTTTGGACATATGCTTCTAAAGAAGATCTTGGTGCAGTATTAATGCAAGGAGGCCAAGTAGTCGCTTATGCTAGCCATCAATTGAAACCACATGAAAAGAACTATGCCACTCACGACCTTGAATTGTTAGCCATCGTGTTTGCTATGAAAATCTGGAGGCATTATCTATTGGGTGAGAAGTTCGAATTATATATTGATCATCAATCATTGAAGTACTTGTTCACCCAAAAAGATCTGAACATGAGACAGCAGCGTTGGTTAGAATTTCTCACGGCATATGATCTTGATATTTTGTATACTCCGGGGAAAGCCAATGATGTGGCTGATGCACTCAGTAGAAAGAATGTGATCATCACCAATCTTATCATTACACCATCGTTGATCGATAAAATATCTATTCTTCAGAAAGATGATTGTTTTGTTAAAGAGATGATCAAAAGAATTCAAAAGGGCGAAGTCTCCAGTTTCCAAGTGGATAGCGCAGGAGTTCTGAGGTTGAAAGGAAGAATTTGTGTCCCCGACGTCCTTGAGCTCAAAAGGGAAGTATTGGACGAGTGTCATAAGTCCAAACTGAGAATCCATCTAGGGGTTAGTAAAATGAATAATGACCTCAAGCGAACATTCTGGTGGAAGGAGATGAAAAGAGATATCTCTATATATGCTAGTCAGTGTTCCACTTGTCAACAAGTCAAAAGCGATCAACAGAAACTCGCAGGATTATTGCAACCATTGGAAATCCCAGGTTGGAAGTGGGAACAGATTTCTATGGATTTCATAGATGGTTTGCCTAGAACCGAGAGAGGAAGTGACGGTACTTGGGTGATCGTAGATCGTTTCACGAAGACCGCCCATTTCATACCTGTCAGATCGAATAGAACTGCTCAGAGTCTGGCGCAGATTTATTTCAAGGAAATTGTTATACTCCATGGAGTTCCCATGAGTATCGTTAGTGATCGTGACCCAATTTTTGCTAGTAAATTCCGGGAAGCATTCCAAGCAGAATTGGGAACCAAACTGAACTTGAGCACCGCCTCTCATCCTCAAACAGATGGTCAAACTGAGAGGGTGAATCGTATTCTAGAAGATTTATTGCGGGCTTGTGTTATTGATTTTGGCCGATCATGGGAAGACCACCTGTATTTGGCTGAGTTCTCATACAACAACAGCTAACAAGCGAGCCTGAAAATGTCGCCATTCGAAGCATTGTATGGTAGACCGTGCAGATCTCTCGCTTGTTGTGTAGAACCTGGTAATAGACTTTTATTGGGACCCGATAGTATTCATGAGGCTACAAACAAAGTCGATTTCATTAAGAAACGATTACTAGTCGCTCAGAGCTGACAGAAGAGCTATGCAGATTCGATAAGAAGAGACTTATCATTTGCTATTGGTGACTATGTGTATGTATCTAAGGGTTTCTCCAATGAGAGGAGTAGTCCGATTTGGCAAAACAGGGAAGTTGGCACCCAGATTTATGTGAAAATTAGGGTCACATCCTTAAAATGAAACTTAATTAGGATAACATCCTCCCCTTTGCAAACATATAAATTTCGTCCTTATTTTTAAAATATCGGCATATTTTTTCCAGAATTGCCCATTTAATTAATTACGACATATTTTCCAATTTGAAAAGTACGGCATAATTTTAGGAACTGACCAGATATTTCATAATTTTAGGATCTGATACGATATTTCTTTTTACCTGCTAATGGCTGCGGCATCTTTTTTATAATTCTCTGAACATCGAATTTGGTCTCTTTATAATTCTATTTAACATCAATTTTTGCAGAGATTTATTTCGATCGTCTTTTTATTCAGAAATTGGCTTCGTCTTCGTCAAGGTAATTTATACGTTTTTTTAATTCTATACACTGATTTCACTTCTGTAATCGATTTTTGTTGATTAATTTTTCTGAATTAGTTTAACGTTCTTGTTTATTTGATGGATAGTTTAATTATTTTATGAAGTTTTTTTAATTTTTTTGCTGATTGTGCAGCAGGGTAAATTAATTTGTCAACATATTTTTCATATATTCTGCATAGATGTATACAAATGTGCATACATTAAGAATTTGAGCATATTAAAATGCAACTATTTGTATACTACCTGTGTTTGAATGTATTCAAAAAAGATGCATATTAGTGTGCATAATTTCTGAATTTATGCATACAAATATTCAGCTTTTTTTAATTTCTATTTGTTCGCGTGCTTGATGATTAGTTGCTTACATCTATGAATAATTTTTTTATTGAATTCATATTACTAGTGTTCTGGATATTTTTTTTTAATATAATATGTGCAAATATTCTAAAGTTTTGCATATACGTATGCAGAAATTTATGTAATTTGCGTATATGTATGCATCTAGTTATGATTATCTGAATATGTTTTTTAATTTTATTTGTTTACTGCAAATTAAGCTGATTAATTTTTTTTCAAGCAGTGGTCCTGCAAATATTGTTGTATTGGTGTTGCTGAAGTTTGGGAACGACAACTAGATGTGGTTTGTGCAAGAAGCTCGGTCATAACAAAAGGACTTGTTCTTCAACAGACAATTAGATATGCTTTGTTATATATTTTTTATATACTTCGATGTAGTGTAAATTGTTGTGAACATATATGTGATGCTTTATTAAATAGTTCAATAATTTACTGTTAATTTCTCTGATTTTTACAATTATTATTTTTACAGCTTATTCGTATGCACTTATTCTGTATAGTTGCAAACATGTATGCAATTATACTCATTATCCATATCACATTGATGATATTTTGCTTAGATGCATAAATGTATGAAACAGATCGGGTTTGCTGCATACAGGTACGAAAGTATTGATATAACTCGATAATGTATACAACTATTTTATTCTATTGCATAAAAATATGAAACTATTCTTATTACGTGCATGCAAGTCTGCAAATGTTCAGCGTGTAAGCATATTCTCTTACATCTTTGAATACTTGTCTCCTTTTTAAATCATGTATTATTTTAACCTATGTATTTTTCAGTTTTTAAATTATATATCTTAAAAGATAGATAACATCGACTGTTGTATTGATTCTACAAATATTTGCTCTAATGTAAGCAATTACATAAAAAAGTTGCATAATTGTATGCAAGTATTCGAAATATGTTCATTACACAAAATATTTACAGCATTCCCACTAACATTTTTATATAACAATGAAAGATTTTAAATTATTTCTGTAGACTTCTTCCTTTCTTCCAGCCCTTGGTATGACATAAATTTTCCTTTTCTTCGTCAACTGCAATCAAGTAGTAGGTCGATCAGTCGTGACCAAAGCTTTTTCTGTTTCCCTCTCATACTCTTCATTGTCATGAACATTTGGTCTCTGAAATAAGATGTACATTAATTTTTAGTAACATTGATTAAATGCATTCACTTATGTATAAACAATTGACAACTGCCCACTTTCAATCATAATTTTGAATAACTGCATACTAAATTGAAACAAACATTATATAACTGCACACTATAATGCTACAATTCTAAATAATTTCATATACTAATGCAATAATTCTGATTAAATGCACATAAGTGTGCAGGTATTCTGAAAAACAGTACATAATTTCACAAATATTGTTGTTACACGAACAAACATGTGCAAATAATATTAAAATTTGCACACAAGTTTGAACATATTAGTAATAATATTAAACAAAGCATGTATCTGTAGTACCATCACACAGGTTCTCTACTATATATAACAAAGTTACAAAGTTGCACAGAAGCATGAAAGTTCTCTAATTAACTACATACATAAATGCAAGAATATGTTCAAAACTGCATGGTTGCAATAAGCATTTCCGGTTAATATTATTCAATAATCCAAAAAAATCCCAAATTAAAAAAAAAAATCTGTTTAATTACCTGAACCAAGATCAAAATTTATAATAATCTTCATATACTAAACAAACAACATATTAGTTTTTGCAGAATATGTTCATCTTTGTAGTCATATTTCTTACAAAATATGCATTCATACATGCAACAATTTCTTATACACGCAAAATAATATGAATGTATTTGGGATAACTAAATTCCAGCGAGCATCTTCTACTTATATATGTAGTCAAAAAATTAATTACACAGATTAACTGAATGCTAAACATACAATCATACTGCTTCATTAAACGAACATCATACAATCATGTAAAAATTCTCATGCTACGTAATAATTAGATGTTAAATACATAAGAAAACGTCATACGGTTTTGCTTTATTTCTTAATAACATCATACAAACATGTAAGAATTCTTATTAATATATACAAACCAGTCGAACAATGAAAAAACTCAATAAGAGTAATACCTTTTTTTCGCCATATCGTATAAATTGATGAAAATGACAGAGAATTCGAGCAAAACTCGATAATCCTAATCAAAAGAGTTGACGGCCGGCAGTCGATTTTAACAAGATTATTTCTAGGGTTTTTGAGAACCGTGGATTTAAGGTTTGCGAGGTTAAAGGAGCGGTTTGAATTATTAAATGAGGTCGAATCGATGTTTGGTATGTTTTGGTTGTGCATAAGGGTACAAATGGAATTATTTGAGTGCATTTTCAAAAACAGGGATGTGTTTTACATTCTTTTTATCAGCGGGCTTTTTTTACATTTTAGAAGCTAATAGGGACCTTAAAAAACGTACCCCAGATTTATTGGTCCATTTCCTGTGCTCGAACGGATTGGAACTCTCGCTTAGAGAGTTCAATTGCCTAATTGGTTGCTTGGAATACATGATGTGTTTCACTTATCTCAACTTCGAAAGCATGTGCATGATCCAGACTTGGTCGTGGAAGAAGCCGTGCAACAAGATTTGGTAATTACTCCAGAATTAGCTGTGAGGAGAGAGCCGCTAAAGATTATTGGCAAAGAAACTAAAGAACTGAGGAACAAGAAGGTTCACTTTGTCAAAGGGCAATGGACTGGAGATTCGTGTGACTGTACTTGGGAAACTGAGGAAAGCATTAAGAAAGCCTATCCCAAGTGCAGGGTGGATATCTCTGATTAACTCTGGTGCAAGGTACATTTACCATATTTTGCATTTCCGTTTTGTTCTCTACTTGGTTGTTGTTTTCTTTTCACGGATGTAAACTTTTTAATTATATAGTCTAAATGATTTTAAAAGGGTATATGAATTAATTACTATATATTTGAAAGGGTTAAAAATAAATTGATTGTTGTTTGCGTGGAGTGATTGTTAGTTTAAACTAAATCACATTGGAATAATAAAATCAATAAGAGCATGAAGGGTAAATTTATGCAATTGAATCAAATATTGAACTAATTTAAAAATAGATAGAAATATATACATGTACATTATATATGTTTGAACAGGCAAATGGATTTGCTGTTGAGTAAAGAATTTATTTGCGTGTCCAACAAATAGGTAAACCTTAATGAGTTGGATGCGCATTTTTATTATTATATCAACTCCTGTGAATGCCATTGGATGCGGAGTGCTGGTTGTTCTTTGTGTAATAATAAATGTCGCCATAGGATAGTAACAATTAATTTTGAACTACACTGCATGGCATACTTCTTGAAGATAGCATACTTCATCATATACCACATAGGCATTTGGAGCTTGTGTGACGAGGTTGAAGGTTTATCATATGAGCGAGAGGCTTGTATGGCGTTGACTATATATTACAGGTTGAACTAATGACTGATATGGAAAATATAAAAGTGAATATTAGGCTCACATCCCTATTTTGAAACTTAACTAGGCTCACATCTGGTCATAAACTTATTATAAATTAGGTCCCTGTTTTCAAAACTTATAAAATAATAATAATAAAAAATCGTAAATTAGTTATAAAATAAATTATGCATTATACAAAAAATTCAGTTCAAAAAACAACAAAAATCATGTCAGAAAGAAAAAAACAGTAAAAAAACAGAAAAAACTGCAGTTAAATGCATAATATTATGCACCTTTTTGAGTTTATTGCATGCATATGTGCAGTTATTACAGTTCTTACAGCGCCTAGATTTAACTGCATATTTCAGTTCATTTTTATTTGCATCCAAATGTGCAAATATCTCAGAAAACATGCACACATGTGTGCAACATTTTTATAGGATAACACGTTAGCTAAAAGTAGGGACCTGATTTATTTAGAAAAAAATTAAAATTAAAACCCGCACCCTATTTTCTGAGTTCCGCCTTTTTTTAAATAAAAAAATGTGCGGTACTTCATAAAAAAAAATCTAAAATCTGGAAATAATTTCAGGATTCCACGGAAATCAAAAAAATAGTTGCATACATTTATGCAATTAATACAGATAATTGCATATATGTATGCAACTTTTCCGTAAGCTGTGTTCGGTTTGGAAATCTGGAAATAAACCTGCACAAATGTGTGCAAGTATTTGAAATATTTGCACACGTGTAAGCATGTATTTGCATGAATAAAAATCAACGAAGATGAATGTAGTGAAAAATAAGCACGGATGTATGCAGGAAAATGATATATCTGCATACTATTAAGCATTTAACTGCAAATTTCGTTTTTTTTCTTCTGTTTTTCTATTTTTGACGCCTTGTTTGATGGTTTTTTGTTCTGAATTTTTTAGCGCTTACATGTTTTATTTAAATACTAATTTACATGATTTTTTTATATATTTTTATATTTTTTTGATGAATTTTCAGAAAATAGGGACCTAATTTACAATAAGTTTATGACCGGGTTTTTTTTTATATTTTGAAACTTAATAGAGACCTCTAAAAAACGCACCCAATATAAAATATAATGGTAAATTGCCAGATTAATGAAAACCCCACACGGGTCTGGAGGTGACAATAAACACGACTGTCTGGTCATTAAGGCACCAAAACCATTTATAGGGTGACGAGAATTTATTCTCTAGAGTTATGATCTATACACACTCCCCTGTGGACACCGAAATATATCACTATATATATGTGTATGCTTATTAGGATTTATTGGGTACCTAAAAAGTCCCAATAAATTTCCAAACACCTCCCCATACAAAAGAGGTTATGGCTAAATTTTTCGAAAATTTAGGTTGTTAGCCAAATTTTTGAAGAATTGGAAAATTCTTAGAAACTGAAAATTTGAAGAATGGAAGCCAAAATGAAAGTTGAGTTGGTTAGTTAAACAACTTTCAGCTTCGTTCCTTTTCGGGGACGAAAAGATTTTCAGTGGGGAAAATTGTAACAACCCGGAAAATCAGAACCAATTTAAAGATTTTAATTTGGCTATTTTAATGAATTTTGAATATATAAAATAAATTATTTTAAATAATAAAGACCAAAATCTATTTGAATCAATGTTGAAAAATAAATATATTTATTTTAATTATAAAACAAGGCCTAAAATGACACGGTAGTTTGAAAATTTGAATCCGAACTTTGACTGATTGTACAAGATGCAAAATAAAACGGATTTTAGTGAAACCAAAAATATTTAAATCTGTTTACGAGTTTCTTTCTAATGAATCTGAAAAATTAAAGTTTCATAGCGGGAATCAGATGTTATGGAGAAATGAATTTTCAGAAAGGTCGCTATGGATTTATTATAGCCCGTGAAAATAGCCATTTTGCAAACAACCTCCGTTTTCGACGAAACCACTTTTGTTGGATCCGGGATGTCAAATTATTGCTAGATTTCAAATTCAATAATTTTTGGAGTAAATATGTGAGCGTGGCAAAGGAAAATGTGTTTGGTTGATTTCAGTCAACTTGGATCGACCAGAAAATGGACATTTTTCAAATGGTCTCCAAATTCAACAAAACTAGTTTTGTTCGGACCGTACCGTCAAAACATAGCTAGATTTATTTTTCTGGAATTTTTGGGATCGGTATGTGGCCCCAGCAAATTGAAATGTACATTCAAATCAAATAATGAATGTTTTATATTTTAATTTGAAGAATAACTGACTGAAACTGTCGGATAGGCCTACGAAACATATCCCATTGTGTTCGGAATGGGGGTATTTAGCTTAGGGCGACAGTCGTTGGGTTTGAATTGGAGTTCTTATGGATAGGAAGGTATTTTTTGAATTAAATAAATTAAAAATACATTGACTAATCCCCTTTCTTCTCTCACTTCTACATTGACCAAATCAAACCCGATAACCTCCAGAACGAGAGGCGGTATTGCTTCAAATCTTTCCTCCCTCATAACTCTTAATTCTCTCAGTGAAATCAAGTGATCCAAAAGGGAATTTTGAAGAAATTTTTACGATCTACAAATCTAGGTAAGTTTGGAGTTCAACCGTCGAGTATTGAGCTCGAATCACCTCCGTGAACGCCAGGCATTTGGACCGCCATCGTGACCTCTGGGGACCACCAATCCAGGCCCCACCACCGGCGCCATGAAGCCCCTTCCAAGCTCTATGCCACTGCACCGCCCGATCGTCCAATCCCTACATCGTTTGCAAGAAAATTCTAACCCTAGTTTTGAATGCCAAAGGAAAATGATCGGCTATTAATCTGAAGGTACATTTAAATGGTTTTAAACATTTAAAAGCGTTGCGAAATGGATTTAACTTATAAAAATCATACCTTTTTGCTATGTGGTTGAAATCCAGTGAAACAAGAAGCATTGGACTCGTGACGGCGTCTTCTACCTTCTAGAAGAGACAGGATATTTTTCTGAGCTTCCTACAATTTTTGGAGGAGTGGAACACAATGTGAGATTTCTGAATTATAAACGATATGCAATGACGATGTATAAATTATACGGTCGGTGTATGAGTAATATAAGCGTTGTACACCTCTTGTATAAGCGTTTATAAGCTGTATGTGCGATGTATAAGTTATATATGCATTGTAAAATCATATATGCGATGAATGGAATTAACATGATATTGAAATGAAATTGAAAAATATTTATATACGTATATCTATATATATATACTCCCCTTATCCACAGACCATGGACGATTTATGTATTGGTTGTGATTATTTGGATTTTGGTTGATGTGAAATTTGGTTGATAAATACGAATGGTTGAAAAGATTGATTGTGGTTAAAATCCCAATAGGATTAGTATATGGGAAAATTCGTCTGCATACGAACTAGTTATTGAAATCCCCATTGTCAAAAGCTGCAAGGCTTTAAGGTAGAGCGAGGAGCCGTACTCGGGATGGTGCCAGTTTTTAACTACCCTGCCATTATGCTGCCAAAATTTTCTGAAATATTCCTGTGTTTGATTTATTTTCATGTATTGAAATACATTCATGTGCTGGAAAAATATTCATTTTTGAAATAAAAATGGTTTAAATAATAAAAATAACATTTTTATAGAATGTATGAAATAAAATAGTTTGCGTGATAAAAATAAAATTTTTATTGTATGTACGAAGTATATAAAATAATCGTGTTTTGAAATAAATTGTTTTGACAATAAAAATCGCATTTTTATAATATATATGAATTGCTAAAAATCTTCATTTTTGTTATAAATTGCTTTAACAATAAAAATCACCTTTTTTATCACCTATATGAGTTGAAATGGTTTTCGAAATCGAAGAATGGATTATATATATATATAATTAAAATAAATTGAATAACGAAGCTGTAGTTTGTATTTTGAAACCATGATTTCAAATGATTGTGTCGGGAGATCCGACCGTCGGATTTTTCTGAAACTGAAACCGTTGGGTTCGCTTTGGAAATATCTTTCCAACGACTCCAACTTTGCAAAGATCCAACAGTTGGATTGTCTGGAATGTTTAATTTAAATATGAATGAAAACAACGCCAGAATGGATTATATATATATAATTAAAATAAATCGAATAACGACGCTGCAGTTAGTATTTTGAAATCGTAACTTTAAACGATTGTACCGGGAGATCCGACCGTCGGATTTTCCCAAAACTGAAACCGTTGGGTCTGCTTTAAAAGGATATTTCCAATGATATAAAATTTGTAAGGATCCAATGGTTAGATTTTCGGATACGTGTAAATCAAATTTGAAGAAAAACAGCGCCATGGCCGCGTTATGGCCTGAAGCATCGTTTGAATAAACCGGCTATTTTTAATTAAATAAAAATAGCGATAAATCATCATAAAATATTATAAATGATATGGAATGGAAATAAACTGAATTTACCTGGTTTATTGGATATTTGATGGTTAAATGTGTTTGGCGTGAAAAATACATTAATGAACGGAACTATGGATGTCAAATAAATTAACCAGGAGATTAATTGCTTTAATTCTAAATATACGTGAATTATTTGAAAAGGCCGAGTTAATTCTCATTTCAAATAATTTATCGACGATTAGAAGTTGAAGATATGAAGACGGTGCAAGACCGATGATCTTCAGGTCGAATGGATGGCTACTGATGCCTTTGATGGGAGTTGCAGCCCTGAAGGGGTTACAGTGGTGGTTGTGCTAATGTACTTATTGATCGTTCGGATGTGCGAGGAATAAGGATCCTCCGGTTTTGTTCAGACCCAGAACGGACTTATAAATGGATGTGTGTCTGAAGTTGTAGATTGACAACGTAGCATGTAGAGATGTTGTGACCAAAGCTTTTGTTGAAAAGTAGGGCTTTGTGGTTAATGATCAAAGTAGGGATTTTGAATAGCTAGCTTTGTGTTTATCGTTGATTCGCGAGCCTCACACCCCAGTATGAACCAGAAACGGGAGAGGACATCACGGAGGACTTGCGTTTCTTTCTAGCTAGGAGTGATGTTTTGGATTTTGCATGCCCGGGTGTAACGACCCGTATTCTACACATCATAGGATCGTAGAATATTTATTTCTTTCCCGTATGAAGTCGTATGGTCATGTAACTTTGGGAAACATCCATTAGAGTCATTTCCCATGCTTATGATTTTTGTCGATCTTTAAATGACCATTTTGCACCTAGTTGGTACTGTTTTGGCCATAACTCTTGATTGGAAAGGAATTTTGACCTGAAACCACTTCCATTGGATTCGTTTGATGGTTTACCTTTCCGTAGAGTGGTCATAATAGTCAAACGGACTTACCGTTTGGGAGATATGGCTGAAATAAGGTTTGGAGGGTGAAAAACTGCTTAACCGGGCCAAATCGGGTGATTAGTGAGTAGGCCCATAACCCATTTCGGGATTAGGGTTATGGGGAGGCTGAAATGAGATAGAGGATCATTCCATTTCAGTTTTCTAGCCTCCACTTATCACCAAGAAACTCTAAAAATGGCCTCCAACCTCTAAATCACCTCCAAATCACCTTTTGGTCAAGGATTTGGCTTAGCAACCCCTAATCAAGGAAGATCTACACCAAAGCAACATTGGAGCTGCTGTTTAGCATTGGGATTCGCATCAAATCAGATATTTATTTCAGATTCTAGTTTATTTGTGGCTAAGGTGAGTGGTTTGCATAGTTTTACACTAATTATGGCTAGTTAAGGGTAATTAGTGTTAATTAGCGAATTTAAGCATGATAAAATTCTGGAAAAATGTTCACAAATTCCTAAATGATGTTTTAGACCTCTGATATGAATTTCGGTTAATTTGGTTCAGTTTTATTAATCCTATCATTAGTTTCACCTAAACATGCTTAAGGGGAAATATGGGATTTTGGGTATGTTTGATCCATTTTAACCTATTATATTGATGTTTTGATGTTTGTGGTTGATTATGCATGTTGCTATGACTATATGAAATGCTTTGTGATTGGTTTCAATAGTTAGAATGATCGAAAACGTCGTCGAATGGCGTAAACACTTGCTGGAACAGTTTCAGAAAACAGTGCAGGTTTCGGATCGGATGTAGGGCTCGGATCGGATATGTTGAACTGGGCAAGGGATTCGATCGGATCGGAACCTGACACTTGGGAAAATTGGCAAAAAGGAAGGCCACGCTAACTGAACTGGGATCGGATCGGAATAAGGGGGACGGATCGGAGCGGAAGCATGAAGATGGATCGGAGCGGAAGCATGAAGATGGATCAGATAGGAGCATGTGAAGGAAGCATGGAGACGGATCGGAGCGGAAGCACGAACTGGAGGGGAATGACACCCGACCCGACCCGAAGTAAAGCACCCGACCTGAACCAAGGAGAGACACCCGACCCGAACCGTATCAGAGGAGGACCCGACCAGAACCGATGGAGGATACCCGACCCGAACCGATGGCTTGAGGAGGAACCCGACCCGACCCAGTATTGACCAATAACCCGAGATGCAAAGGTAGTCCAATATGGGAAGTTAGAGCTCAGGATCCAGTTGGGAACCGATGAGTTCACTTCATGGTTGGACTTCGCTGCGGCACGTGTGCTAAGGAGTTGTCGACGTTCATAACTTCGATTCACCACTAAAAATGATTAATGGGCTACTTATCAGTGCAGTAGAGTCATTGAGACTCGAGGGGCAAGGTGATGGGAGCAAGACTACGTTATCAGTGCAGTAGAGTCATTATGACTTGAGGGGCAAGGTGATGCGTAGTAAGACTATGAGCCAGCGCAGATGGGGTGAACAACTCCATGGGGCAAGTGGACATAGTAAGAATTGGTAAGACTATGAGCCAGCGCAGATGGGGTGAATAACTCCATGGGGCAAGTGGACATAATAAGGATTGGTAAGGCTATGAGCCAGCGTAGATGGGGTGAATAACTCCATGGGGAAAGTGGACATAGCAAAGGATTAGTGGCTACATTATCAGTGCAGTGAAGCCATTTTATGACTTCATGGGGCAAAGTGATCGTAGCAAGGGTGGGTGATCGAAGTGGTGAATATCGTATGCTTTATGCACTGAGTGAGAGATGTAAGGATGGATGCTATGTTTGATGGTTTGCCATCACCATGACATGCACACCTTCCCCACCTCCGTATCTTTACACTGTTTGATATGGTACCTTAGAGTGTTGTACAGTATGTAGTGCTAACTCTTTGGTTGCAGGTCCAGGTTCAGGTATGTTTTAGTCTACCTGTTATTGTTCACTTTACATGCTTATCGCTCATACCAGGCTTTATGTCTGACCTAGAGTTTTATGTCTCCTCTTATTACTCTAGGTGCTCACACGAGCAGACTAGAGACAGGTTAGCTGGTGATGCGCGAGTAGCTGATTCGGAGGCGGGCAGGAGGCTTCCACGTATGATATATATATATACACATTCTCCCTGTGTCGTTGGTGGTCGCTACTTGGGCATTAGTAGTGTACCTCCTTTATCTTACTTTTTCTTTGAGACAGTTTGAAAGTTGTAATAAGCTGTATTTTGGATTTCCGCTGCTATGATGTTTAGTTCTGGTTTTCAGCTTATGCACTGTCTCTCCTGTTTTATGTCAAGTATGTTATTATTATATTTTATTCTATGTGCTGTGAGACATTCTACAGGTTCTTAGTATGTTCATTTCCTTCTTCCCTTTCCTCCTCACGACCCGTTCCGTGCTAACTGGACATGTGTACAGCGCACTTTTGGAGTAAATGTCGGTTGGTGCGGGGCGGGCCGTCACACTTGGTATCAGAGCTCTAGGTTGCGTAGTTAACCTCGGGGAAGACACTAGGGAGAGATAGTACATATATGAGAGCGCGTATTTGTAATTATTTTGGTTTTCAAAAGCTATGTATATATATACTATTAGTAGTATAAGATGAAGTCGCACTGCACTAGCACCACTATGGGGTCGTTAATCGTTTCCCGTTTTCAGATTGACGATGAGACGAGACACGAGGGGTGCTAGTAGAGGGACCAACCATGGGAATGCCGCTGACATGAGGGCGATGTTTACTAACCTCATGAGAGACATGCTTAGAGAAGTGCAAGGGGCAGTTCCCAATCCCGGAGTTGGTGTTGGCCCAGTAGTGCAGGCGCCTAGGGTCGATTTCGCCAAGTTGTGCAAGGATTACACTAATCTTGGTGGAAAGCCGTTCCACGGAACGGAGTCGGCCACAGATGTTCAAGATTGGATGGATAGCTGTGATCGTATCTTTGATGACTTGGGTCTTGAGGATGCTATGAAGAGAAGGCTAGCGTCTCGTCAGCTGCAAGGGCGAGCAATGAATTGGTGGAACGCCATTAGAACGGCTACTCCAGAGGATCAGGTTACTTGGGTTCAGTTCAAGGCTCCCTTTAGCGAGAAGTTTATTCTAGCTGCCCAGAAGTCAGTATTGTTCAAGAGGTTCTTGGAACTCAAGCAGAATGGGAGGGCAGTTTCTGACTATATTGCTGAGTTCGACACTTTGTCGAAGAATGGACTGTCTCTCATTGACACTCCTGAGAAGAAGAATGAGAAGTTCATTACTGGTTTGGATGGATACTTGGGGGAAAGGCTTATCAACCACATCGATGAGACTTTTGAATCGATCGTGGGGAAAGCTTTGAGATCAGAGAGCCTTTACCCTAAGTCAAAGACTGAGGCTGCATCTGCAGAAGGGCCAAAGCCGCAAGCAGGCGGTGGAGGCAAGAATAACTCTCAGAATAAGAGGAAGCAGGACCAATCTAAAGGTGGTCAGAAAAAGAGCAAGAAGGATGTTGAGTGCTTCAGCTGTGGTAAGAAGGGCCATTATGCTAAAGATTGTCGGGCTAAACCAGCGGATAAGAAGTGCTTCAACTGTGGTCAAGTGGGACATTTCAAGGATAAGTGTCCGCAACCACTTAAGGAGAAGCAGATTGTGAAAGCATATGCTATTGATGCTGTTCCTTCTTCGTCGAATGCCCCAACTGCGGCGGAGAAAGGAAAGAATGTTGTTATTCAAGGTATGCTTTCTATTTATGATGTACCAGTTCGAGTTTTGTTTGATACTGGGGCTTCCCGTTCCTTCATATCTAGTGACCTGGTAGATAGGTTGGTACTGGAACCCGAGATAGTCGATAGACCATTGGTTGTGACGAACCCGATTGGTGGTTCGACCAGCCTTAGTATGATTTGCAGGAATTTGGTCTTATCGAGTCATGGATGTATGTTTGTTTGTGATTGCTTTGTTTTGGGCTTTACTGGGTATGGCATTATATTGGGAGTCGATTGGCTCCAAAGATACGGGGTGGTGGTAGACTGTGAGGGCTTTTTGGTGACAGTGAGGGCGGATGATGGGCGGAGGGTAGTGTTTGGTAGTCTACCTAGTGATGGGGTTATGGCTAGTTTTGTAAATTCCCTCGACATCCCGGAGGATGAGTTGTCAGATGTGCCTGTGGTTGGCCAGTATCCGGACGTCTTCGAGGAGGTGACCGGACTTCCACCACACCGAGAGATTGAGTTCCGTATTGATTTAGTGAAAGATGCCATACCTATAGTGATGCCACTTCGTCGTATGGCACCAAGGGAGCAGCGAGAGCTCGGGGTGCAAGTCAGCAATCTTTTGAAGAAGGGATTTATTAGAAGGAGTGTCTCCAAGTGGGGAGCACCAGTTGTGTTTGCCACTAAGGCAGATGGTTCCCTTCGTTTGTGTGTGGACTATCGCGAGTTGAATAAGGTGACGAGGAAGAATAAGTATCCTCTACCACGGATAGATGATTTGTTTGATCAACTGGAAGGAGCAAGAGTGTTCTCCCAGTTGGACCTCGCGACAGGATTTCATCAGCTACGAGTAGCGGATGAGAGTGTTCCGAAAACGGCATTTAGGACGCCGTCTGGATTTTATGATTGGTTGGTCATGCCATTTGGGTTGACCAATGCACCAGCCTACTTTGTGGATCTTATGAATCGAGTATTCAGAGATCAGCTGAATAAGTTTGTTCTTGTGTTCGTGGATGATATCCTTGTTTACTCAAGGACAGAGGAGGAACACAAGGGACACTTGAGGATAGTGGTGGAGGTGTTGAGGAAACACCAATTGAAAGCGAAATTCTCTAAGTGTCACTTTTGGAGAAGGGAAGTGAGATTCTCTAAGTGTCACGTTGTTTACGAGAGTGGTATTGCCGTGGACCCTGCGAAGGTGGCTACGGTACAGGATTGGCCTACGCCCAAGAATGCAACAGATGTAAGAAGTTTCTTGGGATTAGCTGGATATTATCGTAAGTTTATCCAGGACTTCTCCAAGACAGCAGCACCGTTGACTCAGTTGACTAAGAAGAATCAGTCCTTCGTCTGGGACAAAGTGTGTGAGGATGCCTTCAAGAGTCTAAAGGAGAAGTTGACGCGTGCGCCAGTGTTAGTCATTCCTAAAGGGAATGAAGAGATGACGGTATACACGGATGCTTGTGGTACCAGACTGGGTGCAGTATTGATGCAAGAAGGTAGGGTTGTAGCTTATGCTAGTCGACAGCTAAAGCCGCATGAGAAGAAGTATCCTACCCATGATTTGGAACTAGCAGCGATTGTGTTTGCGCTGAAGATGTGGAGACACTATCTCTTGGGATAAAGATTTGAGCCATCAAACCAAAGAGATGTGTCATCCATCCAACCGTAGCATGACACATATGCCCTAATACCTCAAAAATCAGTCATTGGCCAATCAGAGAAGGCCACATCAGCCCAGGGTTGTAAAAATTCGTCACAGGAGCTGGATCTAAAAAGGAGTTGACTCCATGGGGGGGTCGACAACTATGTCGACTCCCTTATAGGGGGGTCCACACCTATGTCGACTCCCCATACGGGGGCGGGGGGGAGGGGGTGGGTCGACACCCTGAGCGGGAAATTTCTCGCTCAGCCGATTTTGAATTTTGAATTGTTTTAATTATTTAATTAATATTTATATTTATTTTCTTCTTGAACTTGAAATCTTCTGAACTCCATAACTTCTTCATACGGAGTCCGATTCACGCAAACTCGGACTCTATCTCAAGCAGAATTCCGAGAAAAACGCAATGGCCTATCCCGTTTTCCTTAATTCCCAATTTTAAAATTAAGTATTCTTTATTTCGTTACTTTAATGTTCATAGAAAATATGGGGTGTTACACATTAAATGAACCCTGGATATATTTTAAAAGCAAGAATGCTAACCATAAAGATCTCATATTATATATCGAGAATAGTTGGGTTATGCCATTTAAAGAATAATTTGTATCTACACTGACAAACAATGTGAGACATTTTGGAAATCGAACAACCAATAGAGTAGAATCACAACATTCATTATTAAAGAGATATTTGGCTTCTTCTCAAGTTACTTTGACCTAAATTTGATTGTAATCGATAGATTAGTAATAACACAACATGTGGCCATCAAAGCTTCTCTTCGTAAATCGGTAAGTACTAGTTTGTATGACCATCGTATAATATCTTTCAACAATCTAAGAGGATGTGTACCATGTAACACCCCGTATTTCTGTTAATATTAATGTTCACAAATTAAAGAATAACTAATCTCAGATTTGAGAATTAAGGGAAACGGCTTGCGACATTGTGTTCGTCTCGGAATTCTGGTTGAGATAGAGTCCGAGTTTGCGTGAATTGGACTTCGTTTGAAGATGTTATGGCCATTGGAAGTTTCAGAAAATTCAAAACAGATTTCAAAATTTCAGAGTCAGATGGGCTAGGCGGGAAAATTCCCGTCAGGGCCACGTCGACCATAGGGTCAACCTGTGGGACGACCTCCCCCCCCCCCCACCCCGGGCAGATTTGATTGATGACCTGTTAATGACTATATGCTGAGCCATTAGGGTTTTTGATCTGCTCTGATTGGCTGGGATTAATTCTGGGTTGAACGGACGGCCTAAACTAATCCTAAACTCTATAAAAAGACATGTAGACTCAAACCCTAAAATCAAATTAAAAATTAGATTCATGGCCTCCATGCCATCACCTAGCAACCTAGAATAGCCGCCACCAATTAGAGAGGAAGAAAGCTAATCAAAATCAATTCTAATCTAAACCGCAACAACGAATCTACTTCAAGGGAAAGCTAATTCAACTACAGAACTTAGATTTCAGAACTCAAGACCTTCATTGAGTAGTGAGTTCGATTTCTTTAATAAAATAATTAACAATTTAATTGGATTGAGTTATGATGTGGATTATAGGGATATGTTGTGAATTATTGACTACATGTTATTATTTATGTTGTAAATTCCATGATGTTATCATCTTTGTTGTAAATTCTATGATGTTATCATCTATGTTGTAAAGTTGTAATGTTATCATCTATGTTGTAATTATATAATTGATAAATTCATGATGATGTTTCATATACTAGTTTGGTTATGTTGATTCATATGATAAATCATTTGCATGTATGCAAGTTTAGGTGTTGATGTAGACATGAATCATATGCAAGTTGGGGAAAATTATATACAACCTTACATGTTTCATGACATCTATTTTATGTAAATTGGATCTAAAGTTAGGCTATGACATGTGTGAGTTATATGCTAGTATACAAAATTCTACATGCTAGTTTACATGTTAGATGTAAGTTTACACCATCGTTTAAGTTGCATAAATCACATATGCAAGTATATACATATGTTTGGAGTATGAATCATGCCTATGCAAGTTTACCCCTTTTGGTTAGATCCATGGCATACATGGTTTATGCAAGTTTGTGACTATTACCTAAACAAGATTACACCTTTAGATTTGGATCTATGACATATGTAGTTTTATGCGAGTTTGTGACCTTCGCCTATGCAAATTTTAGATGAAGAACCTCATTCACACATGCAAGTTCACCCCTTATGTTTAGATCTAGTTTTATTTCTATGTATGTTGTGATGTTTTCTCTTTATTCTATGTGTTTGACTATTCGAGTCTAACGTATACTTTACGTTAAACGAACGAACGTACAACGTGGGGCAATGGGATGATATTAAAAGATTTAACATTGAGAATTGGCATAAATGCCTTAAATGGCATAAAACAAATTTATGG
This sequence comes from Allium sativum, assembly GCA_030737875.1. NCBI lineage: Eukaryota > Viridiplantae > Streptophyta > Magnoliopsida > Asparagales > Amaryllidaceae > Allium > Allium sativum. Next base: position 587,996,090 of record CM060920.1, read on the forward strand.
TGAAAATTGGTATGATTTTGCATACCATAAATACATGGACATAATTGAGTCAATTATGGCCATAGTTAAATTTGGAATTGATTGATAATTTGAATAGGGAAATTAATTCAAATTGGGGAATAATTAATTATGTGTAATTAATCGTCTAAGACACAAGGTTAGGCTCTTTTGTGGTGTAAGACTGCCCAGACCCGCCCGGCAAATCCAGCTGCCACCAATGCCAGTCTAATGTGGGAGGTCTTAGGCATAAATTAAATGCGTAACAGTTGTAAAGACACGAGGTTAGGCTCATTTGTGGTGTAAGACTGCCCGGACCCGCCCGGCAAATCCATCTGCCACAAATGCCAGTCTAATGTGGGAGGTCTTTATAAGGCTACAGTCTTAATGAATTAAGAAACACTTAACCAGATAAACATGTAGTGGGACATGAGGGGGTTAAGTGGGTGCCTTGGGTGGCATGTGGAATTAAGTGGGTGCCTTGGGTGGCATTTGAAATACGATTAGAAACACTTAACCAAAATTGAACATGTAAGTGAACATGAATAAAAAGAGGGTTAAGTGGGATGTACTAGAGGTGACCAAGCTTAGGTGGATAGCTTGTGTCAAGTAATGGGGTCCGTTTCAACCAATAACCCATACGTATCTTTGTGGGCTCGACCCAAGTCGAGGACGGGACACGCATACCGGGCTTGACTGTAAGAGGCCAAACCGGGTTAGCGGTGGCAACGCAAGTCCAACGGGTTCATGTGCGTGTGTGGACCCGGGCTGGTAGGTAAGACGTTGTTGCATCGTGTACGTATAAGTCGTGCATTGTTGGTGGTATCGGGTTTCCACTTTGGGGAGTGATACACCCCACTGTGGGGCCAGCACGGGTATCTACGAGTTAAGGAGCCGATCGCCTGGGGGTAGTGGGTACACCTAGTGGAGATAGGGGCAGGCGGCACCTATGAAGGCAACTAGGGGTGCACGAAATTACCATTATCATTATTAAGTTCTGTAGGCGGGATCAAGCTTAGGTTGACTAGTGGTGGTGCAATATAGTAATTATCTTATAGTGGTTTAGGTGCGCCTTAACATTATCTTAGTTCAATCTTATTTCCTTATTTACTCGGCCATACTCAATTGTTCACAGTCATTTCCTTATTTTCCAAATTATGCCTTAGCCTAGTTATTTTGATAATTATATTGTTAAAGTTATCGCACTCGCCAGACTTTATGTCTGACCCCCTTTGTTTCCACCTCTTTTCTTCCTCCCCCCCCCCCCCCAAGGTGCTCAGGTTGGAACTAGCATCAGTGGAGCTTGATTTTGGACAGCTATATCTCTACTTTTAGAAGATTGCTTGGATCGCTGAAGTAAAAGTTCAGCCTATCTTATTTATGGCTATTCTGTACTGGGGTTATGTCTTTCAATTTATGTACTCTAATGTAGTCAAGATGGATATTATGTATTTTGACTTTGGTTTTTGATGATGTTATCAAACCTACGTGTTTACCGCTGCAATGAATAAAGCATTAATTTTTTTAAAGTACTGTTTATATCTGTCTTGTTGTTAAGTTTCTATTCTATACTCACTTAAAACGCTCCATAGAAGTTAATGCATTCCCTTTGTGAGTGACATTAATGGACGTGGGGTGCTACACGTGGTATCAGAGCTGAAGGTTACCAGAACAGATATGAAATTTGAAAAGATGTTTTCAAAAACACTTTTATAAAGAAGTACCTTCAAAAGTATGTTTTAAGGAAAGTATTTTCAAGAGAAAAGCATATTTTAGAAAGCATAACCCCAAGATCCATATATCTTTCCTTCGGTTCTTTTATATTGAATCTTTCCTTTTTCGTTTCAGCATGTCTGGAATTCCCGAGATACCCGAGAGAATACCGATACCAGGATGGTTTAAGAGGTATTTGGAGACTAGGGCCACCACCGCAGGTCCAGCGAATCCTCCTCCTCCTCCTGCTCCTGTCGATACTTTCGCAAAGATATGTAAGGACTTTCAGGCAATAGGTGGAAAACCTTTTCACGGGACGGAGACATTTGTTGAAGCTCGAAATTGGCTAAAGGAGGTGGAAGAATTGTTTGGGATCTTTGAGGTGGAAGATGGAAGAAAGGTCCAGTTAGCTGCCTGGCTAATGAAGGATGAGGCCTCGTTTTGGTTGGACGTTCACTAATGGAGAACGTCTAGTTGATACATGGCCAGATTTCAGGCGGAGGTTTGAAGCAAAGTTTCTCTCACGGGCTGAAGATAATTTATACATGGAAAGGTTTTTGGCATTGAAGCAAGGGAATCTATCAGTGAAAGAATACGTCAACAAGTTCAATCAGTTGGCGAGATTTGGCTTGGACTTGGTGAATACACCTGGAAAGAAGGCCCTGAGATTTGTTAAGGTTTTGAACGAGCCACTTCATGGGTTAGCTATGACCCACATTCCCATGGGGGCTACCTTTGAGAGACTAGTTGACATGGCGCTTATGCATGAAGAGGAGAAGGGCGCCAATGCTAATAAGGCACCCGAGAAGAAAGGGATCAAAAGAAACCGCAACAGCAACAACAGAACAAGAAAGGTGGTAAAGGCAACAATGGTAAGGGAAAGAAAAGATGCTTTAACTGTGGGACACCAGGCCATCTAAGCAAAGATTGTAGGAAGAAAAAGAAGACTGGTTGTTTCCACTGTGGCGAAGCGGGACATTTGATTAAGGACTGCCCAAAGAAAGGGCAAAGGGAAGGGTCTACCTCGGGAGGACAGGTGCAATCTCTTGTGGCACCAGGGCAGGCAAGTTCAAGCTCTCGTAGTCCCACCGCTGCAAGAACGAGCTAGAGCAATTTCCGTTGAAAGTTTAGTTTTTCTGTTTGATCATCATGTCCGTACTTTATTCGATCCTGGCGCATCACATTCGTTTATCTCTACATCATTAGTTGAAACACTGCACCTAAATACTAGTCTAGTTACAGATCCCCTAGTAGTCTCAAATCCAATTGGTGGTTCGACTCATCTTTCTATGATCTGTTGGGATTTGAGAGTGTCTATCTTGGGCGTTGGGTTTGAATGCGACGCCTTTGTTCTTGGTTTCATGGGCTACGGCTTGATTCTAGGTATGGATTGGCTAACTAGATATGGGGCCATCCTAGATTGTGAAAGAAGGGTAGTTAGATTGTTGACTCGTAATGGGAAGACCCTTGATATTTCTTGTGACCCTAGAGGTCCAGTAATGCTTAGCTACCTAGAATCCCTTGACGCATCCTATGATGATTTGCATTCTGTTCATATAGTCCGTGAATATGTTGATGTCTTCGATGAGGTGAGGGGTTTACCCCCAAAACGTGAGATAGACTTTCGAATATATCTAGTAGATAATGCAAAGCCAGTTGCATTGCCAGTGCACCACATGGCTCCAAGGGAGAGAAGAGATCTCAGTAAGAAAGTGAAAGAATTGCTTGAGAAGGGGTTCATAAGACGTAGTATATCGGAGTGGGGTGCTCCAGTAGTATTTGCCACGAAGGCAGATGGGTCCCTTAGACTTTGTGTAGACTACAGAGAACTTAATAAGCTTACTAAGAAGAATAGGCACCCACTGCTGAGTATTGACGATCTCTTCGATCAGTTAGTTGGCGCCTTAGTGTTTTCGCAGTTGGACTTAGCCACGGGTTTCCATCAGTTGAGAGTGGCTGAGGATAGCATAGACAAGACTTCCTTTAGGACTCTAGACGGCTTCTTCGAGTGGCTTGTGATGCCCTTCGGTTTGACAAACGCCCCCGCATACTTTGTTGATTTGATGAGTAGGGTGTTTTGGGAGTACCTTAATAAATTCGTGGTAGTCTTTGTGGACGAAATCTTGATATTTTCTAAGAGCGAGGAAGAGCATACCCTACATCTTAAGGAAGTGTTGGAGACCCTTCGAGCACATAGCCTTAAAGCTAAATTTTCTAAATGTCGCTTTTGGAGGAAGGAAGTGCGATTCTTAGGGCACGTGGTTTCCAAAGAAGGGATAGTTGTGGATCGCGCGAAGGTAGTGGCCATCCAAGATTGGAAGGTCCCTAAAAATGCTACCGAGGTGAGGAGTTTCTTAGGGTTGGCTGGCTACTATAGGAAGTTTATCAAAGACTTCGCAAAAATATCATCCCCATTAACACGCTTGACGAAGAAGAACCTAGTTTTCACATGGGACGTAGATTGTGATGATGCGTTCCAACGTCTAAAGAGAGATTTCACCATAGCCCTAGTCTTAGTGTTGCTAGATGGGAGTAAGCCATTTACTGTTTATACCGATGCTTGTGGGACAGGACTAGGCGCAGTCTTAATGCAAGAGGGAAGGGTAATAGCCTATGGTGGAAGGCAGTTGAGAGTGCATGAAAGAAATTACCCTACACATGACCTAGAGTTGACCGCTATTGTTTTTGCACTTAAGTCCTGGTGCCATTATCTTCTTGGCGAGAAATTCAAATTATTCACTGACCACAAATCATTAAAATACTTGTTCTCTCAGAAGGACTTGAACTTAAGGCAACAAAGGTGGATGGAATTCTTAGCGTCCTACGATTTCGAGATAGCATATACCCCTGGCAAGGGTAACGTGGTGGTAGACGCCTTAAGTAGGAAAAGGTTGTCCTTGAGTCCAATGTTTGTTGAGCGGAAAAGCTTAGTGTTCATCTTTACGTTTGACTTTAGACATTCCATTGACTTTGTACCTGGTTTGCTAGCATCCTTAGAGGTCAGACGTACGCTTTTGGGACGGATTTTTAAGGCACAGCGAGATGACCCACAGTTGGTTGAGTTAGTAGAAAAGCTCAAAAAGGAGGAGTCATTGAGCCATCTCAGTTGGTATACCCTAGATGATAAGGGTTGGTTACGTAGGGACAGTAGACTTTGTGTACCACGGAACGAGAATTTGAGGAAGACCATTCTTGATGATGCACATCGTTCGAAGATGACCATCCATCCCGGCGGGGACAAGATGTACATGGACATGAGACGAGTTTACTTTTAGGCCAGCATGAAGAGGGATGTGGCTGAGTTTGTCGCTAAATGCTTGGTGTGCCATCAAGTAAAAGCATAGAAAAAGAAGCCCAGTGGGTTGCTTCACCCATTGGAGGTCCCACAATGGAAGTGGGAAAGTGTCTTGATGGACCTTATTGATGGGTTACCGAGATCGAGGAAGGGTAATACGGGAATTTGGGTCGTGGTAGATAGACTTACTAAGAGCGCCCATTTCATTCCCGTGAAGAGTAAGAGGACTGCTCCATGGTTAGCCTCTGTATACATTCGAGAGATAGTTCGTTTGCACGGTGTTCCTTCTAGCATAGTGAGCGACCGCGATCCTATCTTTACTAGCGACTTTTGGAAGAGCTTGCAAGAGGCGGTAGGAAGTCAGTTATGTTTGATCACCGCATATCATCCTCAGACGGACGACCAGACCGAGAGGGTGAATCGTATTCTAGAGGACCTATTGAGGTTGTGTGTCTTAGACTTCGGAGGTACATGGGAGGAACATCTTCCATTGGCGGAGTTCGCATATAATAATAGCTTTCAGTCTAGCATTGGCCTGACACCGTTCGAGGCTCTTTATGGACGGCCATGTCGTTCGCCTACATGTTGGTGGGAATTAATAGATAATATCTTTCTTGGGCCCGATATGATCAGAAAGACTTCGGAAAAGATCGATTTGATTCGAAGGAGGATGAAGACCGCGCAAGATAGGCAGAAATCTTATGCGGACAAGTGGAGGACAGATCTTGAGTTTGATATTGGGGATATGGTCTTTGTCAAGGTGTCTCCATTACGGAACGTTGTTCGCTTTGGGTCCGTTGGGAAGTTAGCACCAAGATTCGTAGGGCTGTTTCCTATTAAGGAGAGAATTGGACAGATGGCATATAGAGTGGTGTTGCCCGAGAGACTTAGTGCTGTACACGATGTATTCCATGTATCACATTTGAGGAAGTGCTTGCACGAGACCGCGGAAGTGGTAGAGCCGAGCTTGCTTAGAGAGGTGGAAATAGAGCGTGATGCGATGATTCGGCGAGCTCCTACGTGCATTCTTGGGTCAGAGATTAAGAAGTTAAGGAATCGAGAGCTCAAGCTAGTCAAAGTGCAATGGGGAGATGATGAGAGCGATGCTACTTGGGAGACGGAAGAGAAGATGCGTTCATTTTACCCTTTTCTTTTCGAGGGTATGTCTTTTAATTTCTCCTTTATCGCTTAGCTTGCACTTATCTTATCTTTAGTATGTCCTCTCGCTAGTATCTTTGACCTTTAGATGGGGTAGTCCTATGTTTGAAACATGTATTTGAGACATGTTATGTATGATGGATGCAAGTGTTTGCTAGTGGTTGCTCCTGGACGCATATACACACACTTTGGGCACTAGATCGGCTCAGTCACTTCATATTGCATATTACATAGTAATGTGTGTGCATATTTAAGTTAATGGATGTATAATGGTTGTGTTATCATATGGATGATGCATTTTGGTGAATGGTTTTGCACACATGTAGAAACAATATGTATCGATAGGATTCTTTCGCATACATAATGGACGCATGGCACTATCAAGGTTTGCATTAAGGAGGTCAATTGAATCAGTAGACCGCTTGATTTTGCATTAGATAAAGAACATTTACACACACTTCTTGCATATGTTCATACAGCATTAGGAATTTTATAAGGACAATGGATGCCTGTGTTTGATGGTTTAGCAGATGGTTGTTTGGATGTTAGGATATGCATTCTCCTTAACTTAGAGATTTCGGGGGATAAATCCTTTAAGGAGGGGAGAATGTAACACCCCGTATTTCTGTTAATATTAATGTTCACAAATTAAAGAATAACTAATCTCAGATGTGATAATTAAGGGAAACGGCTTGCGTTACTATGTTCGTCTCGGAATTCTGGTTGAGACAGAGTCCGAGTTTACATGAATTGGACTTCGTATGAAGAAGTTATGGCTATAGGAAGTTTCAGAAAATTCAAAATAGGTTTCAAAATTCAAATTTTTAGAGTAAGATGGGCTAGGCGGGAAAATTCCCGCCAGGGCCAGGTCGACCTGCTCCCCACCCCGTCCCCCCCCCCCCCCGGCAGATTTGATTGATGACCTGTTAATAACTATATGCTGAGTCATTAGGGTTTCTGATCTGCTCTGATTAGCTGGGATTAATTCTGGGTTGATCGGACGGCCTAAACTAATCCTAAACTCTAAAAAAGGACATGTAGACTCAAACCCTAAAATCAAATTAAAAATTAGATTCATAGCATCCATGTCGTCACCTAGCAACCTAGAATAGCCGCCACCAATTAGAGAGGAAGAAAGCTAGTCAAAATCAATTCTAATCTAAACCGCAACAACGAATCTACTTCAAGGGAAAGCTAATTCAACTTTAGAACTCAGATTTCAGAACTCAAGACCTTCATTGAGTAGTGAGTTTGATTTCTTTAATAAAATAATTAACAATTTAATTGGATTGAGTTATGATGTGGATTATATGGATATGTTATGAATTATTGACCGCATGTTATTATTTATGTTGTAAATTCCATGATGTTATCATCTATGTTGTAAATTCTATGATGTTATCATCTATGTTGTAAATTTATGATGTTATCATCTATGTTGTAATTCTATAATTGATCAATTCATGATGATGTTTCATATGCTAGTTTGGTTATGTTGATTCATACGATAAATCATATGTATGTATGCAAGTTTAGATGTTGATATAGACATGAATCATATGCAAGTTGGGGAAAATTATATACAACTTTACATGTTTCATGACATCTATTTTATGTAAATTGGATCTAAAGTTGGGCTATGACATGTGTGAGTTATATGCTAGTATACAAAATTCTACATGCTAGTTTACATGTTAGATGTAAGTTTACACCATCGTGTATGTTGCATAAATCACATATGCAAGTATATACATATGTTTGGAGTATCAATCATGCCTATGCAAGTTTACCCCTTTTGGTTAGATCCATGACATACATGGTCTATGCAAGTTTGTGACTATTACCTAAACAAGTTTACACCTTTAGATTTGGATCTATGACGTATGTAGTTTTATGCAAGTATGTGACCTTCGCCTATGCAAGTTTTAGATGAAGAACCTCATTCACACATGCAAGTTCACCCCTTATGTTTAGATCTAGTTTTATTTCTATGTATGTTGTGATGTTTTCACTTTATTCTATGAGTTAGACTATTCGAGTCTAACGTATACTTTACGTTAAACGAACGAACGTACAACGTGGGGGTAATGGGATAATATTAAAAGATTTAATATTGAGAATTGGCATAAATGCCTTAAATGACATAAAATAAATATATGGTGAAAATTGGTATGATTTTGCATACCATAAATAGATGGACATAATTGAGTCAATTATGGCCATAGTTAAATTTGGAATTGATTGATAATTTGAATAGGGAAATTAATTCAAATTGGGGAATAATTAATTATGTGTAATTAATCGTCCAAGACAAGAGGTTAGGCTCTTTTATGGTGTAAGACTGCCCGGACCCGCCCGGCAAATCCAGCTGCCACAAATGTCAATCTAATGTGGGAGGTCTTAGGCATAAATTAAATGCGTAACAGTTGTAAAGACACGAGGTTAGGCTCATTTGTGGTGTAAGACTACCCGGACCCGCCCGGCAAATCCGGCTGCCACAAATGTCAGTCTAATGTGGGAGGTCTTTATAAGGTTACGGTCTTAATGAATTAAGAAACACTTAACCAGATAAACATGTAGTGGGACATGAGGGGGTTAAGTGGGTGCCTTGGGTGGCATGTGGAATTAAGTGGGTGCCTTGGGTGGCATTTGAAATACGATTAGAAACACTTAACCAAAATTGAACATGTAAGTGAACATGAATAAAAAGAGGGTTAAGTGGGATGTACTAGAGGGGACCAAGCTTAGGTGGATAGCTTGTGTCAAGTAATGGGGACCCGTTTCAACCAGTAACCCATACGTATCTTTGTGGGCTCGACCCAAGTCGAGGACGGGACACGCATACTGGGCTTGACTGTAAGAGGCCAAACCGGGTTAGCGGTGGCAACGCAAGTCCAACGGGTTCATGTGCGTGTGTGGACCCGGGCTGGTAGGTAAGACGTTGTTGCATCGTGTACGTATAAGCCGTGCATTATTGGTGGTATCGGGTTGCCACTTTGAGGAGTGATACACCCTACTGTGGGGCCAGCACGGGTATCTACGAGTTAGGGAGCCGATCAAATGGGGGTTGTGGGTACACCTAGTGGAGATAGGTGCAGGCGGCACCTATGAAGGCAACTGGGGGTGCACAAAACTACCATTATCATTATTAAGTTCTGTAGCCGGGATCAACCTTAGGGTGACTAGTGGTGGTGCAGTATAGTAATTATCTTATAGTGGTTTAGGTGCGTTTTAACATTATCTTAGTTCAATCTTATTTCCTTGTTTACTCTACCATACTCAATTATTCACGGTCATTTCCTTATTTTCCAACTTATGCCTTAGCCTAGTTATTTTGGTAATTATATTGTTAAAGTTATCGCACTCGCCAGACTTTATGTCTGACCCCCTTTCTTTCCACCTCTTTTCTTCCTTTCCAACCCCCCCCCCCCCCCCCCCCCAGGTGCTCAGGTTGGAACTAGCACCAGTGGAGCTTGATTTTGGACAGCTGTATCTCTACTTTTAGAAGATTGCTTGGATCGCCGAAGTAAAAGTTCAGCCTATCTTATTTATGGCTATTTTGTACTGGGGTTATGTCTTCCAATTTATGTACTTTGATTTAGTCAAGATGGATATTATGTACTTTGACTTTGGTTTTTGATGATGTTATCAAACCTATGTGTTTACCGCTGCAATGAATAAACTTTTAAATTTTTTAAAGTACTGTTTATATCTGTCTTGTTGTTAAGTTTCTGTTCTATACTCACTTAAAACGCTCCATAGAAGTTAATGCATTCCTTTTGTGAGTGACATTAATGGACGTGGGGTGTTACATACCACACCTTGTACTAGATCTAATTGGTAAGGAAATGAAAAGATTTGAAAATATTGGTTTAGATATTTCCAAATGTGTTTGCATAATGAAACGAACGCATGGTTTTCCTTATGCACATGATATCGTGTAATTGAAACAAGATAACAGGTTGACATTATTACCATCTATCCATCCATTTTGGAGAAAAATTGATGATTTTGTCAATGTGTGTATTGAAAGTCCACTAGATTCTAATCCAGAAATCTCTACAATTTTATATAAGTTTTTATAATTCTACCAAGGAGCAATAGCATTAAATGCTGAAAGTGATAAAAGAGGTACATATGATATTGAATTTTTTATTTATTCAGTGCTTCTTATTCTATAGCTTATGTAACTTGTACTAGTTTTTTGCATATTAACCATTCTGAAAGTACAAATATGAAATAACCAAAGAAGAATACAAAGCTCAAAAGATGCCCCAAAAGAAAAGAGAACTTCAAAAAAATAAATAGTACAAAACGTGATAAATCTGCTTTTGAGTATGCACAAATACAGGAGGAAACACAAAAAAACTAAAATAAAAATAAAAAAAATACCTACAGTTAATAATGGCACACCGAAGAAACAAAGGTACAAGCTTACTAATTCAGATAATGAGTTGTCACCTATTGAATTTGCATTCAAGCATATATGTCCACCATTTAAAGAATATGTATTTGAATGTGTGGAAGATGTTCTCCCAAACGGACACTGCAGATGTCGTTGTTGTGCACGACTATTGGGTTTTGAAGACGATGATTCATGGAAGACCGTGTGAGTAACCATGCTAGAGGAATTACGCTAGCACAAGGAACCGCATGCTGACTTGTTAGGTGGTGTGAAGAGATATCAACAAGTTGAATCCGCAATAGCATGTTTTGGCCAATATGCATATAAAAAATATTGGTTGAGTTTTCTGGACATCGGCTGCTTATTCGTGCGTCATTCAGTTGCATACTTTGTGTTTATTCCCCATAACAATGCATGACATATTTTCCATTAAGAATGGATCCAAAAGATGTACATGGACTAATACCAAAAGCTTTGATGGGTGGAAACCACTTTATGATAGTCCACTTGAAAGATGAAGCACCACTACCTCATATTTATCCAAGATGAGAGAAACTGTGTTATCCGGATGCGCAAAAATGGCTTAATGTAGTTAAGAGTAATTCTCAAATGGGACAGATGATGACTTCAGAATTTTCTTTAGCCGGTAAAATATTCCCTAATTTTCCATGTTTTAATACTCATACTATTGTAGATGTGTACTTGAAATACACTAATTGCATTTCTTACTTAGAATAGTGGTGTAATAAATGAGAAGTATTATTTTGTTTTGGTTCTTGTAGGGGAGCAAAAATAAAGAATGGAAGACACAATGTTCACAAGACTCACGTAGTTGATGTTTATTTAAATTTTAGTAAAGCGCCCATGTTGTTGTTTACATAAATGATTTGTTGTTTTTTATTGAAGCAGTATGAAATAATGCTTGAGTGTTGACTTATAGTGCTTCTGTACAAAGACATTTAATAATTGTAATTTATATCTACAGTTCAAAACACTTTAGTAGGGGGTTGACTACGCATATATGTCCACTAATACTGGTTATAAAACTTGATTTATTATGTTATATAAGTTTGTTAATTTTTCATGGATTTTTGTCTAAAACTTCACAGTAATTCCACTTAATATTGCATTATACTTGCTGCAAGTTCATTTTCTCTAAATTGCTACTATATTTTGAGTCATTATAATGACAATATTTTTTTATATTTAATTAATCACGTTATTTTAGCCATTTAGCTTACAATGATAGGACGTTTAAGTCACGACTTAATCAGAAGAGAGTATTGAAAATAGTAGTTCATGCTTCATGAGTTACTACATGTCCTTAGGTTCACCAAAATTACTATGCATTATTATTTTTTGAAACAATAAGAGGAAAACCAAAAGACATTCACAAATAACAGTTTATATATGGGCAAAACCACCGAACACAATGCGATAAACCAATGTTATAAATTGTAGCAGCCCACATTTTTCGTATCGGAAGATCGTAAAATATTTTTATTTTATTCCTTGAGGGTTGGATCATTTTCATATTTTAATATGTTGCTTATGGGGATGTGAGACATGTCCATAATTTTTACCAATTTTGTTTGTTACCATTTTCCCATACCAGTCTTGTACATGACATAACTTTTGACTCAGGTTGAATCAGGTGTTCAAATCTATGCCATTGGAAAGGGAATGTTGTTCGCCTTTCCATAGAGTGGTTACATTAAATATTTGGTTTACCGCTTTGGGAGGAATCGTTGTTTTAAGGCTTTTCAGTCAGCTGCTCATGTTTGTGAAGCCTTAATGGGCTGATTTGGAGAGTCCCATTAGTGGGCTAGTGGAAGGCTATAAATAGGAGGTGGGAGGTATGAGAAATGGTTTAGTTTCTCTACTCTCTCATGTGGTGGCCTATGTTCCTCCTTCCGCTAACACATTTTGACCATTAAAAATCAAGAACTAAGGAAGGAAATCGAAGATCTACACCATTGGAGGCTAGATCTACATCATTTGAAGTGAGAATTCATCGGATCAAGGGGCTAGGCTCAAGTTGCTTTCTGTCTGGAATCTTAATACATTGATTTTAGCTTGTTTTGGAGAATCGATGAGTGATTTGCATCACTCACATGGATTCAATGAAGTATATGAATACTTGATCATGTTTTTCATCAAATTCAAGTGTTTTCTCATAGATCTACACCTTGATAAGCTTATTTTCATATGGATCACCCTATAATCTAATTTAAACGGTAATTTCTATGTCATTCCATAAGCATATGCAAGTTATATCCGCAATTTAGATCATATGTTCATTTATTATGATTTTGGTGAAATTGTGTGGTTTTTGATGATAATTGTCATTTTTATGCTGTTAGTGGTTTCATAACATGTTTGTCGTTGAATTGAATGAATTAGATGAGTATGTTTCGTCGATTATGTCAATTGGTGAAGTATTGGTAGAAATTGGACTTGGATCGGGGCTGTACAAGCCATGGGTCAAGCTTAGTATAGTGTAGTATGGTGTAGTACAGAATAGGAGTCGACTGCACATAGCTTGGGAAACAAGTCACAGGGTCGAGCGAGCAAGCATGAGGTCGAGCGGGCGAGCAAGTATGAGGTTGAGCACTTCTGAGTCGGTCACCACGAGGTCGAGCACTCCAGGAGTTGGTCACAGTGGGTCGATTGCAAGAGGGTTGGTCGTGCTCCTTGTGAAAGAAGGGTCGGTCGGGCTTAGCTGATTAGCATGGGGTCGGTCGTACTTCCAGGACAGGGTCAGTCGAGCAGACCAGGGGTTGTTCACACAGGGTCAATTCTGAAATTATTCTTTGGGTACGACTCGGATTTGAACAAATGAGCTTGAAAAAAAATTCAGGGCCGCTGCCCCCGAACCCGTGCCGTAGCGAAGTGGTGTTGTGAATTCGAAGTGAACTCAAGGAGGAAGGTTCGAAGTGTTGATATGTGTTCGTTGATCAGAACAGCGAATGAGATGACAACTCAAAGGTTGTGAGTTGGTGGATAATGGTTGGTTAAGAATGTTGTTTGAGCTTTGGTCGTCAAGTTGGATGACTAGAGACGAGAAGGCCTAGAGATTATCGTTGTCGTAAGTTCTAGCAGGCTCAAAGCTGGGGTGTGATGGGTGCACTCAAAAGACCGGTTGTAGGTCGAGCACTCGTTGAAAGGCCTAGTTGTCAAGGTTGGACAAATATATGTATCGTTGAAAGGCGTATGGAGTTCATGCTAGAACTGGGGTAACCATTAGACCTTGACATATGGCAAGGTCGGTCGTCATACGATTAACGATGGTTTCGAATCAGGATTGGCAGTAATAGCTAGAGTCTGTCATAGATGGTTGGTTGCTTTATTTGATACATTGCATGTAGATTGTCCAACGTCGAAAGAGATGTTCCTTGGGTGCTTGTCTGATATTGGTATAGGCCTCTGGGGTTTGTGCTTGAGGGGTATTGAGTTCGATTAGGACAGTTTACATAAGATATATAATTTAGATGTCATGAGTGCTTTTCCATTCTGTTTTCCATGGATGTATGGATGAAGTGTTCTTGTAAAGGCTATCACTGTTGGATGTAAGGAAGATGGGATTGAGTTCTTCTCTGGTATTGTGGATAGATTAGTACGTTTATTTACCCGTTCTCATATACTTTATTGTTGATGTTTGTTAGTTGTTTTATCACTCACTATGACTGTTGTCTGGCTCAAGGATTTATGTTTCTCTCTTATTACATTGGGTTGCTCATCCGGTTGTGGATGGGAAGATTGAGTAGCAGGTGACAGGTGATGGTTTGGTGAGACGACGATGCTGATCGATGGCGAGCTGGAGGCTTACATACCAATTTTATTACTATCTAGTATTTCTATTTCCGTTGTTTGAGTTATTCCCTGAGTGTTGTAGTTAGGCAAATTTGTATAAACAATACTATTGTAATCCAAAAATATGGATATTACTTTCTAGTTAATCTAAAAGCTTGGTGTTTTCTTGCTTTACTATTAATACATGTTGTATATGTTCTATTATATTTTATTCTTGCACTGTGAGTTTACGATAGGTTTCGATGATGTTTACGTACTTTGATTATCGTCTATAGTTGTCGTTCATACCTTTCAGCGCATTATTCCTCTTGTTTAGTGCAGGGTTTATGGGCGGTCATCACATTTGGTACCAGAGCTCCGGTTATCGGTTTTAGCCAAAGTTCAAAGATGTAACTATGTATGAGAGACGTACTTGTATATTTCAATTGGATGCTTACTATATATATTAGCATATATAGTAGTAGCATTTGTTCTTCTTTAGCAGTTTTTCTTGAAAGTTGCTAATTATTATGAATTGCAGATTTAGAATGAGTAGATGAGCATCAAGACACACTACTAGGGAAGCTAATACTGGAGGGGTAATGGCGGAGCACCATATTACCCTACCAAGTTTGAATCCATGATGGAGGCATTCATGCGAAGGGTGACCACTTCAATGGCAGATACGGTAGATATAGGTGTGCATGTTCCTAGAGTAGTCGACTTTGCAAATATGTGCAAGGACTTTACATCTCTAGGAGGAAACCCATTTAAAGGAACTAAGCCAGCTGAAGAGGTTCAGAGGTGGATGGATTCGTGTGTCCGAATCTTTGGAGACTTAGGATTGGATGGTGCGACAAGGAGAAAGCTTGCATCAAGGCACCTGCAAGGGAGGGCCATGGAATGATGGAATTCAGTTACACTTGAAACTCTAGAGTGAGAGATTTTATGAGAGCAATTTCAAGCCAAGTTTGATGCAAATTTCATTTCCATAGCCATTGGTGGATCATCCTGACGATTCATTCGAGAAGATAGTGGAAAAAGTTGTTCGCCATGAGATGTTGCTTCCTAGGGAAGCAAATGTTGTCGCTGCAACCAAAGAAGTTCAGAAACCACAACAAGATGGTAATAATAAGAAGAGGAACCAGCGACAGCAGAAAGGGAAGGATGGCCAGAAGAAGCCTAAGAGTGAGGTGGTTTGCTTTAACTGTCAACAGAAGGGTCATTACTCAAATGAGTGTAAGAATCCCAAAGCTGAAAAGAAGTGCTTCAAGTGTGGAAAGCCTGGACATGAGAAGAAAGACTGTCCAGAATCAACTAAGGGAAAGAAAGTTTTGAAGGCATAAGCATTGGAAGCTATAACGACTTCTTTGAGAGCTCCTACTATAGAGGAGAAGGGAAAGGGTGTCATCGTGAAAGGTACTCTTTCTATTCGTGCTGTTTTAGTTCGTGTGTTATTTGATACTGGAGCATCGCATTCATTTACAATGGGCTTACGTGTCGTTTGAATTTGGAACCCGAGTTTTGTGATAGGCCATTGATCGTGACTAATCTAGTTGGGGTTCGTCCAGTTTGTGCATGTTGCATCATGGTCTAGTGTTATCGAGTCATGGTTGCTCTTTAGTGTATGATTACTTTTTTCTTAACTTAGGTGGGTTTGGGATCATCTTGGGCATGGATTGGCCCAAGGGGTAGGCAGAAAGAGTGCATTGCGAGAAGCTAGAGGTCAGAGTCGGGGATGTGGAAGGGCATAAGGTGTTGACTAGATATAAGCGCAAAGTGAGCGTCTTTGTGAGCTATCTATATTCGCTTGGGATTCCACAGGAAGACTTGTCATTTGTGCTGATTGATAATGAGTATGAGGATGTCTTTAACGAGGTCAAAGGGTTGCCGCCACATTGTGAGATCGAGTTTAGGATCGATTTGGTCGAGGGTGCTAGACCAATCGTTATGACTCTTAGGAGAATGGCGCCTAAGGAACGGCGAGAGTTAGAGGTGCAAGTTCGTGACCTTTTGAGAAAAGGATTCATGCGGAGGAGTGTATCTGAATGAGATGAACTGGTCCTGTTTGCAACCAAAGTAGATGGCTCATTAAGATTATGTGTAGACTATCATGAGCTGAATAAGATGACCAAGAAGAACAAGTATCCGTTGCCAAGGATAGACGACTTGTTCAATCAGCTTCACGAAGCCAAATTATTTTCTCAGATGGATTTGACAATAGGATTTTACCAGTTGAGGGTGGCAAAGGTAGTGTGCCAAAGGCTGTATTTAGGACACCATCTAGTTTCTATGAATGGTTGGTGATGCCATTTTGGTCGACTAATGCGCCAACGTATTTTGTGGATCTTATGAATAAGGTTTTCAGAGATTAGCCGAACAAGTTCATGCTTGTGTTCTTCGATGACATTCTAGTTTAAAGAATGAGGAAGAGCATAAGACGCAGTGGTGTTCGAAATTTTGCGAAAACATCAGATAAGAGCCATGTTTTCAAAAGGTCACTTCTGGAAGAGTGAAGTGAGGTTCTTCGGCCATGTTGTTTTTGGAAATGGAATAGCGGTTGATCTCGCTAAGGTAGGAGCAATCCATGGCTGGGATAGACCTAAGAATGTGATGGATGTGAGAAGTTTCCTTGGGTTGACTGGTTATTACTGTCAGTTTATCAAGGATTTCTTTAGGATAGCTACACCGTTGATAGTATTTACAAAGAAGAATCAAGTGTTCACAGGGAATGCAAAGTGTGGGAAAGCTTTTGGAATCCTGAAGGAGAAACTAACGAGTGCTCAGGTGTTTACCATTCCAAATAGGAATGAAGAGATGGAAGTATACACCGATGCATGTGGCACTGGGCTTGGAGCAGTGTTAATGCAAAAGGATAATTTTGCGACCTACGCAAGTCGAAAGCTAAAGACGCATGAAAGGAATTATCCTATTCATGATTTAGAGTTGGTGGCAATTGCGTTGCTCTGGAGTGTGGAAACATTACCTGTTGGGAGTTGGATTCAAGTTTTCATGGATTAAAAGTCATTGGAGTATCTTTTCTCCCAAAAGGATTTGAATCTTCGGTAGCAAAGATGGCTATAGTTTCTAGCGTCCTATGATTTTGGTATAGCCTTTACTCCTGGTAAAGGCAAAGTAGCTGCAGATGCATTGAGTCGAAAACACGCAAGTTTGAGTGTGACGTTTTTGGAATAGAAGAGCCTCGCGTATTTGGCAAGGTTCGATTTTCGACAACGATGTGAGTTGGAACTTAAAATGTTGGCAAGCTTGTCAATAAGACCCACTCTTATTGAAAGGATTGGAAAAAGCAAAAAAGCGAGATACAAAGCTTGTCGAGTTTATCCAGAAGCTGAACCAGAGAATAAAGAGTTCGAAGTCGATCGAGAAGGTTATCTTTGAAACCAAGGGCGACTAGTTGTTCCTCATACGACGGGTTGAGAGATGAGGTTCTAAGGGAATGTCATCACTCGAAGTTGACGATTCATCCCGATGGTAATAAGATGTATGTGGACATGAAGTGAGTCAACCACTAGGAAGGGATAAAATGACGTATTGGAAAGTTCATTACCTAGTGTATGAACTGTCAGTTAGTGAAAGCTGAACAGAAAAAGCCGACTGGTTTGCTTTAACCATTGGAAATTCATATGTGGAAGTGGGTGCAAGTATCAATGGACTACCTAGAACTAGGGCAGGAAACGAAGGAATTTGGGTCATCGTGGATCGCTTGACCAAAAGTGCAAGATTCATTCCTGATAAGTCGAATAGGATGGCATCGAAGCTGGCTGAACTTTATGTGAAATGGATAGTTCGAATCCATGGTATCCCGAAGAGCATAGTGAGTGACAAAGATCCATTATTTACTAGTGGATTTTGGAAGAGTTTGCAAGAAGCTTTGGAACCCAGTTGTGTTTAAGTACGGCATATCATCCCTGAACCGATGGTCAAACCGAGAGGGTTAACCGAGTTTTGGAAGATCTCCTTAGGGCTTGTGTGTTAGACTTCGGAGGATCATGAGAAGGCCATCTACATCTAGTTCAGTTTGCGTATAACAATAGCTACCATTCTAGCGTTGGAATGGCACCATATGAGGTTTTGTATGGGAGATTGTGTAATTCTCCATCATGTTGGTTAGAAACTGGAGATAAGCGGATAATTGGCCCCAAGATGACTAGAGAAACATCAGATTATATCGAGATCATTCGGCAATGAATGAGAGCGGCCCAAGATCGTTGGAAGAGTTACGCCGAAAAGCATCGTAAGGACTTGGAATTCGACGTGGATGATATGGTTTTCGTGAAGGTTTCACTGTTGAAGCATATGGTTAGATTCGGAAATAAATAAAAGTTATCTCCTAGGTTTGTTGGACCATTTCCGATAATCGAGCGAATTGGAAAGTTCGCATATAGACTGGAGTTACCCGAAAAGATGTCGATTTGCATAATATTTTCCATGTGTCGTTTCAACTGAAGTTCGTGCATGATTCGAATATAGTGGTGTCTCAAGAGCAGTATGAAGACCTAGAAGTAGAAACCGCAGTTGCAAGACTTCGTAAGCCGCTTTGTGTAGTAGGGAATGACAATAAATAACATAGGAGGAAGACGGTTAAGCTAGTCAAGATACAATGGAGGGAAGATAGCGATGATTGTACATGGGAGACGAAAGAGAGCATTAAGGCGACTCATCCAGTACTCTTCGTCGGTAAGACCCTTTAATATTGTATCATCGTTATATCGTTGTATCTTATTGTTGTTTGATAGAATTCCACGTGCTAGGATAAGGCTATGGATGCATGGCTTGATGGTTGCTAGTTTGGATGATAGAATTGGATTCTCATGGATGATAGGCATGCGGTATAGTTGTGGTTGCTTATGTTTGCAAGGGCGAAATTCCTAGCGAGGTGGGGGGAGAATGTAACAGCCTGCATTTTACGTATCGGAACACCGTAAAATATTTTATTTTATTCCTTGAGGTTGGATCATTCTCATATTTTAATATGTTTCTTATGGGGATGTGAGACAAGTCCATATTTTTTACCAATTTTGTTTTTGACCATTTTCCCCTGTTAGTCATGTACATAGCACAACTTTTGACTCATGTTGAATAAGGTGTTCAAACCTGTACTGTTGGAAAGGAAATGTTGTTTGCCTTTTCGTAGAGTTGTTACATTAAAGATTTGGTTTAGCAGTTTGGTAGGAATCGTTGTTTTAAGGTTTTTCATTCAGCTGTTCAAGTTTGTGAAGCCTTAATGGGCTGATTTGGAGAGGCCCATTAGTGGGCTAGTGGAAGGGTATAAATAAGGGGTGGGAGGTATGAGAAATGGTTTAGTTTCTCTATTCTCTCATTTGATGGCCTATGTTCCTCCTTCCTCTAACACATTTCCACCATTAAAAATCAAAATCTAAGGAAGGAAATTGAAGATCTACACCATTGGAGACTAGATCTACATAGTTTGAATGAGAATTCATCGGATCAAGAGGTTTGGTTCGAGTTGCTTGCTGTCCATAATCTTAATACATTGATTTTAGCTTGTTTTGGAGAATCGGTGAGTGATTTGCATCTCTCACATGCATTCAATGAAGTATATGAATGTTTGATCAAATTTTTCATCAAATTTAAGTATTTTCTCACAGATCTACGCCTTGGTAAGCTTATTTTCATAGGAATCACCCTGTGATCTAATTTAGCAAGTTTAAACCGGTAATTTCAATGTCATTTCATTTGCATATGCAAGTTAGATCCGCAATTTAGATCATATGTTCATTTATTATGATTTTGGTGGAATTGTATGATTTTTCATGATAATTATCATTTTCATGTTGTTAGTGGTTTCATAACATGTTTTTGGTTGAATTAGATGATTATATTTCGTCGATTGTGTCGATTGGCGAAGTATTAGTCGAAATTGGACTTGAATCAGGGCTATATAGGCCAGGGATCGAGCGCAGTACAGTGTAATACGGTGTAGTACAAAAGAGGAGTCGGTCGTAGAAAGCTTGGGGAACAAGTCACAGGGTCGATGGAGCGAGCATGGGGTGGAGTGAGCAAGCATGAGGTCGAGCGAGCGATCGAGTATGAGGTTGAGCACTTCAGGGTCGGTCACCATGAGGTCGAGCACTCCAGGAGTTGGTCACAGTGGGTCGATTGCAAGAGGGTCGGTCGTGCTCTTTGTAAAAGAAGGGTCGGTCGTGCTCTTTGTAAAAGAAAGGTCGGTCGGTCTTGGGTGAGTAGCAAGGGGTCGGTTATACTTCCAGGACAGGGTCGGTCGAGCAGGCCAGGGGTTGGTCGCATAGGGTCATTTTTGAAGAAAAAAAAATCTTTGAGTACGACTCGTATTTGAACATAAGAGCTTGAAAAAAAATCGGGGCTGATGCCCCCCGAACCCGTATCGTATCGCAGTGGTGTTGTGACTTCGAAGTGAACTCAAGGAGGAAGGTTAGAATTGTTGAAATGTGTTCGTTGATCAGTGTAGAATAGCAAATGAGGTGACAACTCAAAGGTCGTGAGTTGGTTGATAATGGTTGCTTAAGAAGGTTGCTTGACCTGTGGTTATCAAGTTGAATGACTAGAGATGTGGAGACCTAGAGATTATCGTTGTTGTAAGTTCTAGCAGGCTCAAAGCAGGGTTAAGATGTGGGCACCCAAAAGACCGTTTGTAGGTTGAGTACTCGTTGAAAGACCTAGTTGTCAAGGTTGGAAAAACCTACGTATTGTTGAAAGGCGTATGGAATTTATGCTAGAACTGGGGTTACCATTAGCCCTTGACATATTGCAAGGTCGGTTGTCATACGATTAACGATGGTTTCAAAGAAGGATTAGCGGTGATAGCCAGAGCCTGTCATAGATGATTGGTTGCTTTGTTTGAACCATCTCATGTAGATTGTCCAACATCGAAGGAGATGTTCCTTGGTTGCTTATTTGATACTGGTTTAGGCCTCTGGGGCTTGTGCTTGAGGGATGTTGAGTTTGATCTGGATAGTTTACATAAGATATATAATTTAGATGTCATGAGTTTTTTGCCATGATTGAATGGGTGTTCTGGTTTCAATGGATGTATGGCTGAAATTTTGTCGTAAAGGCTATCACTTTTCGATATGGGGACAACGGGGATGAGTTCTTCTCTGGTATTATGGATAGATTAGTATGATTATCTCCCCATTCCCATATACTTTATTGTTGATGTTTGTTAGCTGTTTTATCACTCACTAAGACTGTTGCCTGACTCAAGGTTTTATGTTTCCCTCTTAATACCATGGGGTGTTGATCCAGTTGTAGATTGGAAGACTGAGTAGCAGTTGACAGTTGATGGTTTGGTGAGACGACGATGCTGATCGATGGCAAGCTGGAGGCTTATATACCACTTTTATTACTATTTATTATTTGTATTTCCGCTGTTTGAGTTATTCTCTGAGTGTTGTTGTGAGGAAAATTTGTATAAAAACTCATGTTGTAATCCAAGAGTATGAATATTACTTTCTAGTTGTTCTGAAAGTTTGGTGTTTTTCTACTTCACTATTAATACATGTTGTATATGTTCTATTATATTTTATCCTTGCGATGTGAGTTTGCGACTGGTTCCGATGATGTTTACCTACTTTGATGATCATCTATAGTTGTCGTGCACACCTTTCAGTGCATTATTCCTCTTATTTCATGCAGAGGTTATGGGCGGTCTTCACATAACTAAATAGATTGGAAGCGCAGTCGGTTGAGTTGAGAATATCATAGTGAAACACTGAAAAGTTGAGGGCCATATCCATGCCTTATATGATAGGTAATGAGCAACTCAACCAAAGCAATATCCTGTTTTTGGTGTAATCAAGTAAAGATAATATGTAATTCTCTAATTTACATTTGTACCCAAGAAGAAGAAAAACCATAAATAGAAAAAATAAATTGAGTGGATGGACTAATCAATTTAAGATAATTATAGACACCATGAATTAGGTAATTAAACCAACCATTATGGAGATTTGGTTACTGTCACATGGCCAAAATAAAATTTTTTGAAGCAAAAAATTACTCCTCATTTATCGAAATTGTATTCTCCAATGTCTTTGACCGCTCAAGTTTTAATGCCTAAAATTTCATTAAAATATCCATTACATTTCAAATCAACTTTTACCGGTAATATCCTATTTCAAATACAATATCATTTGATGGATCCAAATAGACTATTTAGAAAAAGCAAAAAAAATTTAAAAATGCAACGAATTCTTAAATCAATCAGGTTTCTGTCAATTAATTTAAAACTACAACAAAATTTATTTTATTTAGATTATAGAATCAAATGGTCGGTTGTCCCACCAATGTGCGGTTATACTAGTAATCCTAAAATTTAGAGTGCATTAACCAATAGGTGTGGTGGATAAGAATAAAATTAAAATAAATAAATTGGATGGATGAATTAATCAATTTTAAATAATTATAGACACCATAAATATTGGTACTAATCCTAAAAATTAGGGTGAATTAACTAATCAACCGAAAGTTAGGGAGGTTTTCCTATTGTGGGTGATGATAAAATTTCGTCTGAAGCCAAAAACACAGAGCTAATTTTTCTCATGCGATTGTTCTCAGCTTGTTTTTCTTCCTCTGTTTCTCCTTTGAAATCATTCCTCTCCTCAAATCAGGGTTGGATGAATTAAAAAACCGACCGATCATTCTCCCATTTTTCTCAAATCGTTGCGCGATTTTCTTTGACCTTTTATCGTTTATTTCTGAAATCAGAACTCAAAACTGTCGAAACCTAATTTCATATTCAAGATCCGATAGCAGAAAATACTAATTTCGGATCCACAAAAATCAATCCGATAGCGTAAAATACTAATTTCGGTTCCACGAAAATCAAATCAGAAATCAACAATCAAATTCCGAAGTTCGTAGGATGATTTGGGTTTGTGATGCTTTGGTTGTTGTTGGTTTAAGCTTCGATTGCAGATTTGTGGGTGTCAATTCTGAAAAGGTAATTTTAGTTGTATACGATTGATTTTGTGGCTTTAGGCGAAATGTTTGTTTGGAGGAGATGAAACAGCTAATGAAAATTTTGGTTATATGGCTAGAGACGATGGTGTTGTTGATGAGATCGGTTTGGGGAAGTGTTAATACTAATGATGATGAAAGTGGTTGTTGATGAAAACAAGTGGTGTAAGGTTGCTTAGGGGTGGTGTAAGGACGAAGAGTTGATGTGAAGTGGTTGAAGTTGTTGCATTGTATGCAGTTTAGTGGAGGTTTTGGCAGTAAGGTGTTGTGAAGGTTGTTAGGCTGTTTTGTATGGAAGAAATACGGAAAAGGGTGAAGGAAGTGTAACCAGGGAAGTTAAATATGGATGCTGTTGTATGGTGTTGTTTTGGTGAAGGTGTTTGCGGGTTCGACAGTCGGTGGAGAAGTTGCGTTTTTGGTTGAAGGATGGAAAATGCTTGAAATGATGTGAGGGAGACGGCTAATACTAGGTGAGTGTGTTTGGTTTGGGAGTTAAAGAATGGTGATGCTATGCAGGGATTGCAGGTTGATAGTTTCTTCATTGTATATATATACAGATTTTCTCCTCCTCATCTCATAATTTTCACCTCATACCAAAGCTTCACAAAAGCAAGCAACATAATCTTGGCTTAGGAATACTATAATATGGAGCTTAATTTAAGCTTAAGTCCAAATTCGGTCTCTTCAAGTTCAAGTAGGTAAGTCATTTAATCCAATTTTTTTTCTTAAATTTACAATTTTATTTAACATTTATAAAATTTTAAATGTATTGATAACATACGTTAGAAGATTGGCTGCAATATGTAAGAGTCAGTGGAAAAAATAAGCAAGAAAAAATGGCCATTTTTAACGATGGCAAGATGTGTGTTTGCAAGGTCACCGAGCTTCAGGTTTGGATTAAGTTTTTCTTTTTCATTTACATTATAAATGAAATTCTACACTAAATAAATATAAATAACATTTTGATTGTTTACGTTGTAGGCTAGGGCTGTCATCAGCATGGCAAATGATCATAAATAAAGCTGTATGGCTCAAGGTTTAATGCTAGCTTCTTGTTATTAACTCAGCTTTGTTAATGTTCATTCAACTATTTTAAGCATTATGTTCTTGAAAATATTTGTTGTAGTTACAAATAATATGTCCTATGTTGTTTGAAATTCTAGAGCTCGTTATTGCCATAATATTGGTTGCACTTATACTTACTATCTATAAAAAATTGAACCTTATTTACTTCTAGAGTTTATCTTGGGTTATTGTGTGATGTCATTTGGTTTCTAGTTACGATCCAATCAGGGTTGAACTGTTAGTTGTACTATACCTTGTCATTGTGCAAGGATGCATTGGCGTTTTATCTTCTGCTGTTTAGTTTTCATATGGTATGTTCCAGTGCTCCTCATGTCACAAATTTTGATTTTTTACGTGCTGGTTTTCCAGCTTGGATGAGCAATCTCATACTGGAATTGAAAAAGATAAGACAAATTTACCTATATTTTTTATTGTTAATGCATATGTACGGCTATTAAGCCTTCGTGTTTATTCAAGCCAATTTGTTTTTATTTCGATTAATACTTTAATGTTTGCATACTCGTATATATACCAATACACTTATAATATTTTGGCAATGTGGGACTAATAATAGAAAGATACCAATATGTTATCATTCACATAAGAAACATGAACTAAAATTAAACGTATAAATTAATTCAAAACAAATAAATACACCGTTCAAGTACCACACTCAAATACCCCGTTGGCAGCAAAAAATGCATCACTAACGTGCCATGCTCAAATACTCGGTTGCCAATTCTTGAAGACGTACCCTTAGCTGGAAGAAACCAGTGGATGTATGTGGAGCTTAAAATAAGTGAACACGAAAAGTGCCTATAAAAAGTGCAAGAAGACTCTTAACTGACGTTTTTTGTTATACAGACATGTACATATATTCATACAATGTGCCACATCCTTTTATTTTCCTGGATTCATTTATATGAATATCATTCAATCCAAATGTGTAGTCCTTACGTATAGAAGGTACTAAAGCACTAAACATAAAACAAAATTGTAGTAGCACATGAGTAGTTTCATAAGACAAATATTTTCAGTCTAGATAATATTACAATATATAACTACTCACTAGCTTCCCTTCAAGCGCCTTTTATCTTTTTCAATCTTTCTTTTTCGTCCGTGATTTTTTATTTTCTACCGCATTCCTTTCCCAAGCTTAGAGTGCATTCTCTTTCTGCATTTTAATTTTTGTTTTTTGTAATCACAAAAATACGAAAAAAGCACACATATCGTGAAAAACGATCATTTACAAAGCGAAGTTAACATGCAAAACAAAAAACAACTTTTTTTTCATTTTCAGTATTTTATAAAACAACGGAAGAACGACGTCAAATTCATTGCATCATCTTCCATACCCTCCATCATCCCCTCCGTCTTAAGTTCATCACCTCCATTATCCCTCAAATATTTGCATCTTTCAAAATTAACGTTGAAAACTCAAAATTCAAAACACAAAATAAACCAAACACTAGCCTTTTCCATTGTTGTACGAAGCCCTTCCTTTATTTCAAGTTTCGCTCTTCGTGATTTGGTTCGTCAATCTTTGGTGTTATAAAGTGGTTCCACTCAGCCTAACAACGGCTTACTCTTGCCTCAACCTCGTCTTTGTGAATCTGTTTGCTTGTTTAGTGTCCTTTTCTCGCCGGGAGCTAGTTTTCAACTGTTCGGTATATGATATATCAACGCAGCAGTCACTTAATGTATGAGGTCAGATTTTGCTCCTCTTGATGTCTTATTAATGCTGCTCACCCGAGCAAGGTAATTGCTTGAAACAGTGGTCAGCATCTGTTTGTAGTTGGTTGTCGTGTGAGTTCATCCATACGCAGTTGACCTCAGGTTTGTTTCTACGCCTGGGTGGAATTTTTTCATGTCATTGTGGTTTTGGTAGGTGACTGCTTCAGCAATTTTTCCATGTGTTTGGTCTGTTCTCATTGCTTAGGATCAAATGCATTGGATATATTATGATCCTCGTTTGTGGAACACAGAAACAGGGCCAGTCTAAATTTTTGTTTGCCCAAGCTCAATCAAATTTTAGTTGTCCATTGGTTAATAACATGCCAATAAGAAAAGTGAAATGAATCTGCTGCTTACAGGATGAAGGGAGCCTTTTATTCTATGATATGTTTTACACTTATATTAACTGGGCCAGCTCATTTAAGCCCACTTCCTATATTACATATATCATATGTGAAATGTACCGTGTATTAAATGAACACACTTTTTCATGAAACATTTTATTCTACAATAAACAAAATCTTTCGTTCCCATCTTTCTTTCATGGTATCAGAGCGTGATCTTGCCTAACAGCATCAGATCTATTCTCTGTTGTTCTCGTTCAAGACATTCCTACATCTCAAAATTGGATCAAAAGTATTATAGTAGTTTTCTCCCATCGTATGAAGCTTCATCATTTGGGAGAAGTACAGTTTCCCTTCAGAATTCAAAGTGCCACGCAAGAAATCTTAACAGATTCTCGCTGGATCATCAATTCAAAAAGGAAACTGCAGTGGATATTGAAAAACACCAGTACAGTTTGAGAACTGTTCTTCAGGAAATCAGAATTTCATTCAAAGCCATCCTAATTTCCAATTGAAATCAAGAATTAGTTGCTGTGAAGATCATATATCATTCAAAGTCATCCTAATTCTCAATTAGAGTCAGTAATTGGTTGCTTTAAAGATTGGTTTCAGTCATCTTTCATAAGAAGAAAAGTTCCATACATGCAGGTACTCCTCAATATCCTGATTCTTGATTTCTTTAGTTTGTTTGCATCATATTTTGATTCAAGATGTCTGGAGATAAATCATCCCCAAGCTCCACGGTAAGATCTGCACCAACACAAACGTCCGTTAGCCAAGAAGTATTAAAGGAAACTGTAAAGCCACAAAGCCAAATAGTCACAACACAGCTAGATGAATCAAATCACTTGACGTGGAAGTTCCAGGTCGAAACAGCCATCAATGGGTATGGCTTAGAGGAATATGTTTTGGGGAGTAGTGTAGTGCCTGCAAAATATATTACTGATAATGAGGGCAAGTTAATAAGCAATAATGAGTACACAACTTATCAAAGACAAGATAATCTCATCAGTACATGTCTGCTATCTTCTGTAGGACCTAATATACTGCCACAACTGATTGGTTGCAAAACCACTCATGAAATTTGGCAAACTATTCAACAAATTTTCAGTTCACAGTCTGCCGCAAAAGCCATGAGTTATAGAAGTCAATTGCAGAATATCAAGAAAGGAGATATGAGTATTAGAGATTACACTGTAAAGGTTAAAACACTGTGTGATCAATTGGCTACTTCTGGTTATAAAATTTCTGACTACGAACAAATTATGTTTCTTTTAAATGGCCTAGATGATGATTATGAAGCCATTGTCGCCGTCCTATCCACCAATGAAAATTTTTCCTCTCTACAATTTGTACAATCAACACTGCTGTCTCATGAAGCAAGATTAGAGCACAAGAAAGCTGCTGCAGATTATTCAGTCAACTTTGTACCAACAATAACAGAAACAAGACTCAAGAAAAGAATGGTTTCTATAACAAAGGTCAGTCAGGTACAACTCAAAGAGGTGGTTACAGACCAAGAGGAAAAGGTGGAAGATGGAATAATAACAACAACAGGCCTAGGTGTCCAACAGGCCTAGGTGTCCAATTTACGAGAGAATAGGTCACCCAGTAAGCAAATGCTTTTTTAGATTTGCCATAAACTACAATCCATCACAACAAGGTAGAAGTTCAAGAAACCCAAGTGCTAATATCGTTGACTCACAGCAGACTAATCAGAATAATGCTGAATCAAAGGGAAATAATACTGCCAAATTAGAAGACTTACTAGATGATGGATGGTATCCAGACTCAGGAGCAACGAATCATGTGACAAATAACCTGGCAAATCTGACCCTTGGAAACAAAGAATACAAAGGTAACAAATATTTAATTGTTGGCAATGGTAAGTCAGTTTCTATATCTCATACTGGAAATGCAAGTTTTAGTGGTACTAGAAAGCTATACTTAAATAAATAACTTTGTGTACCACTGATCAGGAAAAATCTCCTAAGTGTCTCACAGTTTGCCAATGACAACAAAGTATACTTCGAATTTTATCCTAAGTACTGCTTAGTAAAAGATTTACTGACAAGTGAAATTTTGTTGCAGGGTAAAGAGTGCAAAGGACTTTACAAATTTGATGTTTTCTGTTCAAAAAGTGCTAATAGTAGAGAAAACTGTTATGATCAATATCATGTAAACACTGTTGAAAGTAGTACTATGGCATAACAAACTTGGTCATCCTAGTATGAATATTGTAAAGAAAGTGCTGATTAGCAATAATATAGATGTTAGTAAATTTCCTTTGCATCATATATGTACTTATTGTCAAATTGGCAAGAGTCACAAACTTGGATTCCAGACACCGAGAAAAATTATACAAAACCTCTTGAATTAGTTGCAATAGACTTATGGGGTCCAACACCTATATCCACTGATTATGGATACAAATACTACATATCATTTATAGATGCTTACTCTAGACGTGTATGGATATACTTGTTAAAAGCTAAATCTGAAACTTGTAAGGCAGTGTTACAGTTTGTTGCTAATGTTGAAAGACTTTACAATTGTCAAGTTAAAACAATTCAAACGGACGGCGGGAAGGAATTTTCTCCTCTAAAAGATTTTTTTTCAAAGAAAGGGTATATCACACAGATTTACCTGTCCTCATACGTCTGAACAAAATGGTCTTGTAAAAAGGAAACATAGACATATAGTAGAGACAGGCTTAACCCTGTTAGCTCAAGCATCAATGCCTCTTAAATTTTGGCCTGATGCTTTCGTAACAGCTGTCTATCTAATTAACAGACTTCCAACAAAGGTCTTATATTATAAAACTCATGTGGAAGTACTCACAAAGATTAAACCCAACTACAAAGACTTAAAATTCTTTGGATGTCTATGTTTCCCTTACTTAAGACCTTACAACTCACACAAACTTAGATCATCACCATGTACATTTTTAGGGTATGCTAGTTGTTTTAAAGGTTATAAATGTCCAGACAAAAATGGAAGAGTGTTTATATCTAGACATGTCACTTTTAATGAATATGAATTTCCTTTCAGCAAGGAAGAAATGAAAACCACAAGCAAGGTCTATAACTTTAAGTACTCAATACCAAATATAAATGGTACTTCTGATGTAATCATATCTGTTATAGAAGAGGCAAGTACAGGTTTGCAGACTAGTGAAAACAAAGATAACTCTCAACTCACAATGCCAGCATGTGGGCTAGGTCAAGAGTCAAGTCAAATCAACACCAACAATTCCAACCTTCCCTGCAATGAGGATTTATCTACCTCCAACCAACAGATAAGAGAAGAAGTTTAAGTCAGTGGTGCTGAATACACTGATAGAAGTGGTAGTGTACCACAGCAAGCCATTGAATTCAATTAGCATCATATGACTACAAGAGCCAAGAGTGGTATCTTCAAACCAAAACTATATTGTACCATCACAGAACCAACATCATTCAATCAAGCTAACCATAGTAAAGAATGGAAATTTTCCATGTGTGATGAATATAATGCACTGATAAGAAACAATACTTGGACACTGGTTGCAAAACCAAGTAACAATAATGTTATTGGCTGCAAATGGACTTATAGGATTAAGAGAAACCCTGATGGATCAGTTTCTAAATACAAAGCAAGACTGGTAGCTAAGGGCTATTCACAACAATGTGGATTTGATTTCAAGAAACATTCTCACCGGTCATAAAGCCCTCATCTATCAGAATTGTTTTAACTATTGCAATACATAGAAACTGGACAATCAGTCAACTTGACGTAAATAACGCTTTCTTAAATGGTGATTTGCAGGACGAAGTTTACATGGAAAAGCCCAAGGGATTTATACAGCAAGGAAAAGAAGCATATGTGTGCAGATTAAACAAAGCTATATATGGGCTGAAGCAAGCACCTAGAGTTTGGTTCGAAAAGCTGAAATATACTTCAGCAAAACTGGGCTATCAACCAACCAAATCGGACAACTCTTTATTTACAAAATTCCTACATGACACTGTTACATACATACTTATATATGTTGATGACTTTTTAATTACAGGTAACAGGGAGGGGGAGATTATGAAGGTTACTCAGTGTCTCAATGCAGAGTTCTCATTAAAAAGATCATGGACAACTCACATATTTTCTAGGAATAGAAGTGAGTAGATTATCAAGAACTGAAATGTACTTAAGTCAAAAGAAGTACGTTTCAGAACTCCTACTCTAATGAAAAATGGACAAAGCTAATCCTATATCTACCCCAACGATAAGCAACTCACATCTATCAAAGAACAAAAGCGAACAGATAGACAATGAAAAGTAGTATCGGAGCATAGTGGGAGCACTACAATATGCAACAATAACGAGGCCTGACATCTCGTTCAGTGTGAACAAGGTCAGCCAGTTCATGCAACAACCTTTAAGTGAACATTGGAAGGCGGTCAAAAGAATTCTACGTTACTTAAAGGGTACAATCAATCACAAATTGAAACTACAGTCAAGCAACATACTCAATATCAGTGCATATGCAGATTCAGACTGGGAAAATGATTATGATGATAGAAAGTCAACTTCTGGTTATTGTATATTCCTAGGAAATAATCCTATTTCATGGTGTGCAAAGAAGCAAGCAACAGTGTCAAGATCAAGCACAGAAGCAGAATACAGATGTATAGCTAGCACGACTGCTGAAATAATGTGGATTCAGTCATCATTGAGTGAACTAAAAGTAACAACCAATAGAACTGCCACAGTTTGGTGTGATAATATGAGTGCTATAGCACTTACAGTCAATCCAATACTACATTCCAGAACAAAACATATGGAGTTAGACATATATTTTGTCAGAGAGCAAGTTAACAAAGGGAATTTATGTGTAAATCACGTACCATTAGCTTACCAAGTCGCAGATGTTCAGACGAAACCGTTGTTAAAGCAAATTTTCATCAACTTCAGAGAAAAGCTATGCGTCATCATACCTAAAGTCGAGGATAAGTTTGAATCTTCTCAATCTAAGCCAAAGGAAGAACAAAGATGTCAGATCTGAACTCA
The DNA here is from genome assembly GCA_030737875.1 of Allium sativum. Taxonomy (NCBI): domain Eukaryota; kingdom Viridiplantae; phylum Streptophyta; class Magnoliopsida; order Asparagales; family Amaryllidaceae; genus Allium; species Allium sativum. Next base: position 588,027,615 of record CM060920.1, read on the forward strand.
AACAAAGCCACACCGACAAGCAAATCAGAAATCGAACAGATCCATGATATTTATCATGAATCCGCTTGCTACTGACTGCCGGTTTGGAAGTACCTAATCACCATTGTTTTATTTGAGCAATAATCATCTCTCTAGGAGCTTTCGAACTCAGATAATCCATATCCATTCGTTTTTCTGCAAACCCTAGGCGGTGCAATGGTTCGAGGGGGAGAACAAGAAAAGAGAAATGAATCTGTTGCTTACAGGATGAAGGGATCCTTTTATTCTACGATATGTTTTACACTTGTATTAGCTGGGCCAGCTCATTTAAGCCCGCTTCCTATATTACATATATCATATGTGAACTGTACCGTGTACTAAAAGAACACACTTTTTCATGAAACATTTTATTTTGCAATAAACAAAATCTTTTGTTCCCATCTTTCTTTCAGTTTTAGCTAAATGGTCGTAAGCAAAAAATAATGTTTAAACAACATATTACAAGAAACTAACTTTTCATACAAAAGTTATTACATATTTACATCAAGGAGACTGCAATACTAAAGTTAACGGGGCGTAAGTTCAAAATTTTACCTTTTGCGCAGAATAATAACAAATTTTCCTTGATTTACAGGAAAATGCTTCTTGCATTTTTTTGTAACAAATTCTTCAACTAAATTATTATAACCAAGTTTCACTACAAACACGCTTTCTATTGAAATTATTACAAGTTCGTTCAATTGTTCTTATGACATATTTTTTGAAGATTATTTTTAATAGATTTGAAATTAGAAAACTTCTCTCAATGGAAGCAAACAAAAATTATCATTTTCATCAGCTATATAATCTAACTATTTACAAAATGTTTACTTGAATTGTTAGTTATATATTTCCAATCGGTTTTGAAATGAAAGAAATCAACTAATTTGATGTTATCAACTAATTTGATGTTATCCATTACTAAATAAATACATCTATATTCTAAACTGAATTGATATAATTTTAATATTTTATCTCAGCCAAGCATAAAAAAAGGCACGTTTGGTTTCAGTTTGACTACTCTATTTTCAACTTGCACGACAAAGAAAAAGAAAATATGAATTCTTTTTACAATTCTTTGTCATTAGGACAACAAACGAACAACAGAGGATATGAATCGTTTCCCATAGTTTTGTTATGTCTCGAAACAAGAAAAATCAAATCAACTTGTTCTCTGCATTCTAGTTGATTTCAAAAAAAAAATCCCAATAACAAATAAGAAATGCGTATTTTTTTAGATGAAAACACAAAACAAGAAGTCAAACAAGGCATAAGATTCTAATATTATCAAAATACAAAATATAGTAAAGAATATGCATTCTACAAAATATAGTAATGAATAAGCATAGAAAGCAATAAAAGGGGATCGACTAACCAATTTGCAAAACACAATGCTAATCCTGAAGACAAAAGAAACCATAATTTAATTCTAATGCAAGAAAAAAAGGGATTGATCTATATTTTTATTCTGACATAAGAGAAAGAAGAGTTGATCAATATTCGAACCTTCAGAGAAGCTACAACAACTGATAAGAGACAAGATAGTGGAACATGCAAAAGGCATAATTTGAGAACTGAGAAGTGGGAATGATACACAATGGTTTAATAGGCTATTTTGAACATTTTTCATTTTTCACTACAACAAAATTCACCTTTGACAGCTGTCATTCTCAGCGTTTCATGCTTAAATGCGGTTACCAATATTTAAAGAGAATGATAATCATGGACAAACGCTGACATTTCAGGATTAGGTCTGAAAAATTTTAGGCGCGTAAAAATACTCTTTAGCCGCCTTCCTTTTTTTTTTTTACACTCTCATGTTTCATCCCCAATTTTTTTAGTTGTACTCTTCTCCAAAATCAGCAGTGTTTCATTTTTCACTCTAGTTTCTTCAAATCTAATATCAGCTCGTTCGTTCATAAATTATATGTTCCTTTATCTCAACTTCAATTCTGACCAAGCATTCGACAAATAAAATTGGGCATTTTACAATCTTTTTCAGTCAAATCCCTAGTCGATGTCAGTAGCAAATTGATGCAACCTAAAGCGATCCACGCGAATCAGATTGTTAGTGATTTGATGATGGGTGCTTTTGAAATACAGCATACAAGCATTTTTGTATGAGTGCAGATGATGAAGAGGGTTGGACTTTGAAAAGGTCATCGGGCTTGGGTTTGTATACTGGATTACAGATTTGAAGATACTGAGAATAAATTTGGTTGTAAGAAAATTTTGAAGGGATTTCTGAAAATGGTTGAATTGAAGGATTAGGCTAAAAGGGCTTCTATAAGTTTTCATCTTTTGCTTTGTTAGCTTGATCGTAGATGTTTGTTTATTAGTATTTTGTCATCTTAGATAATAATATTTTGTCATCTTAAAGAATAAGATCACCATACATAAGTTTATCCTCCTAAGAACTTGATGCCTGGGTGAATAGTTTTGCCAAATGTACAATATATATTATCATTTGCAAATGTTATTCTTTTCTTTATCAGTTCTCTCTCTCTCTCTCTCTCTCTCTCTCTCTCTCTATATATATATATATATATATATATATATTTTAATTCATTCTGGATAATTACATTTACCATGTTTGATTTTACTGTCATAAATATTTGATGCATATGTGAACTTGTTTGCTAAATGTTACGACATTAACACTACTATTATTAATTTTTTTCACTGCTTACAAGCCATGAATGCTTATAACAAGTCCAGAACATTCCTACTAGACGTTCATTCATTACACCTGAAATCCTTGAAAATTATACTTGAAAGCTTAGTGATGGTAAGTTTCCGAATTTAATTTCATAATATTGCGCCTAAACGGGATACATTAGTGCAACAGACTAGTTATGCCTAGGTAAATATCACTGTCATTTGCCCATTTTGTCTTCTAGAGAGAATGAGTAATATACTGATATGGGAGAAAACATCCATCTTTGGACGTACAAAAGATCAATGATCGTGCTAGCATTTCACCTACAATACCGAAAGATTGCATGCTCCTATTGTTCTACGGATCACTATTTATAAGTCATGATTGCTAATGGCATCAAAGTTTGTAATGATAGATGATATGTCTAATTGATTGGATATGCTATGTTTTGCATTTTGATAACATTAATTGCAATTAATTAACAAATGTTGTTTTTTTCAGTACGATCATTTGGCACCGAGGGAAGAGAAAAGGATGGTCCATAAATTCCAGCAAATGACAAAATCTATGAGTATATACCCTTTTGGGGTAGTGATATCAAGGTATATTTGCAATGAATTTAGCATAATTTAGGCTATTTAGTTCAAAATGGCATGGAATGGTCTATAAGATAGCAAAACGATACCGAGTTATCTTTTCCGATCATTCATAATGTGTTTTCAACCATGCCATGATCAAAGTGGGCGTTACGCTGAACTGATATTTCTCTATACGTTGTCTTATGTGATTTCATTTTTTTTCTATTTATTAAAATATTTGGAATATTCTAATCACACACACATACCAAGTGATGCAATTCTTGTTTCTACTTAGTAAACCAAGCCTTTCAGTTTTCCCTTGCTACTTTTGTTAAAAGGGTAAGCGTAAATTTCGTTTGAAGGGTAGCTTTTGGTGTTATAAAGCAATTTTTTATGCGGTAGCGCTTACTTTGGATGTCGAATATAAGTTATCTACACTTTTTGGGTCAATCCTCTTTCTTACCTAATTAGATTAGACCGATGTGGCATATGATAAGGGGTTACCAGACCTGATGCCTGCTTTTGGTATCTAAAATATTCAGTGGGTAGTATTATATGGTATTATCTACCTACAGTAAATCGTATTCACAAAAAAGTTGATTTATTTTGGAATTCATAATCCCATCAAGCTAAATTTTAAATTGCAACAGTTATATCAAAAATTGTGATTTGAGGTGATATGGATGTTAAGCAGGTATGGATGATCTCAATGTTAAGTATATCAGCATATGTTTTTCTTTAACACATTTTGGTATTCTTACATACCAAAAACCAAGACATGGAAGTATGGAAATAAACAAGAGTTGGAATGTTGATTCTTTCATATATGAAACCTCATGACCTTGTCCACTCGATTAGTAGTATAATCAATTGACCAAAGCTCATAAGTTCAAACTTTTCAACTCGTAGTTGCCGCCACTACTTACTCTGTGGTTTGCCCCCTAAGTATATGTTTATGCTTCAATGCATACTTACTCAGTACAAACCCAAGTTTGGTTATTTGATTACACACACACGTGTATGTGCATGTGCATGCATATGCATGTATGATGTGTGTATATATAAAGTTCAACTACACGTCTACACCCCAATGTACTTGCTTAGTGCCGTATTTTTAGTTCTGAAATTAAGTTCACAATCCTATTCTATGTGCAGGATTTACATGTCAAGTCAACTCCACCTGTTCAAACATCTTATGTTCATAGTGATCCTGCTATTATTCAGGTATCTTTTATTATTGAAGCCAATGTACCAAATATTCATTCCTGTGATAAAGTTTACCTCATTTCTAAACAAAGATTTGAATCAAATACAGTCACAGTATTCTCTCCCTACATCATCTTCAACACAACAATTATACTATCTACCTTTCCTTCTGTTGTTGTACTAGATCACAGTTCCCAAACGTCTCAGTAGGGATTTCAGAGACCTAATTTCAAAGGCAGTCTCCCTCCTTTGTATCAGTCAGGACCCTCAATGCCCCAAATGTACTATCAAGGGTTCTATCCACCTTTCAACATACTTCCTCAAATGCCACAGTCCTCATTTCGGGGATTATCGATGCAGTATCCTATCATGAATCCAGCGCCATTATTTCCACCTCTCTCTATTTCTTAGAGTTTAACCTCTACAATATTACCACCATCTCAAAATAGTGGCTTGCTGACTACTGATTCAGCAACAGGTCTTATGCCAACTGTTTCGCTTGCTTCTTCTCTTCCTGCAATAAGTTTTGTGCCAAGTGCATCTCTTCATCTCTTGCTACATCTGTTGGTGCTAATTTACCATTAGCGCCTCCGTCAATTTCTAATCATAATCTTTTAGTGAAAAGATCTAACATGTCCTCTGCCATTAGTAGTAATATTAGCATACCTATCAGTTCTTCTACTTCATATCCTACTGGATCAGTAGTACCTTTAGTCACTCCTGATAATCTGTTACTAACCGGTCCATCAACCATTTCTTCATCCCTGCTGTTGCAAACGGCTGATAAAGTTGTTTTGGGATCAACTAGCGAAGATGGGGTTAAACCACAAGAGGTAAAGAAAAATCTTTCTCGGCAGAAATCATTTGTATCTAAATCAACCATGCACTTACCTGATAAAAACAAGGGGCCAATACCACCCTTGCCTAAGTCGTTTCATCAGAAGGCACATGTTTTTGTATTTTTCATTATTATTAGTAATAAAATGTAGTTAACTAGCTTATGATATTGAGACTATCTTAAGTTTGAACATGTTGCAACTGAAAAGTTGATATACATGATAGCTTGTGGCTAGATAAGATTTCACATGTTGGTTCACCCCAAGAGAAAATTTTATTTGCTTTTATTATTTTAACCTTTGGAATGTTGATTCAATATTGCAACATATGTATATATTTTTGAGTCTTGCTAGAAGGACCAAAAATAAGATGTCAAACATGGGTGGGATTTGATTAAATTCACGTATGGTGGTTGATTTTATTTATTTTTCTTTTCACTCAGCTATCCGATGGTTCTGTCAATTTACCTGGTAGAAAACCCTAGCCTATAAGTTTTGTCATATTTTTCTTGCCTACACCTGGATAGAATTTTAGTGGCTGACTATGGTTACTTCTTCTTTACTATCTTACAATTTCTGAAATAATAACAATGTGCTAGCATTGCTTTGGTCCTGGCTTAAATGATTTCTCATCTCAAAATACTTATGCTTAGAGGTCTCTACATATATTTTTTCTTAACTTCAGTTTTCTTCCATCTTCGGTTAGTGACTTTTTCATCTGTATCCAGTGGCAAAGCCACACTTAGCTAACCCTCTTAAAATTGTAATATATTTCAAGTAGTGCTTAAAAAAAACACCCACCCCTTATTACTTGAGTGCAATTTCACCTTCTCAAGAGCTCAAAGCTGTAATATTTATGATTTTGTAGCTCTCTGGGAAGGTATCAGTAAAGCAGTTTGGAGCTCCAGATGATAGTGCAAATAAGGGAGAGCCAGGAATTGAATTGAGATGAACTTCTTTTATTTTTTTCTGGACAATTTCTTTTTGCTCCACTTAGGTATAAACATACTTCAAGTAATAGCTTTGTTAGAAAGTTATTACGAAAATAAACATGTTTTCTTCACTTGCCAGCATTTTATTACAATTGTATATTTTAAAAATGGAAAAAACAATTTTAATTTTTTTACAGGTGCAAATTCATTTTGTTTGTATTACATGTATTTTTAAAACGAGCGCATCGCAAAAAAAGGACTTAATTTCATGCTAAGTTTGGACCTAAACTTGATATACCTGATTTTTTAAACTTAGCTAATGCTCAGTTTCAAAACTGAGCTAACTTAGTCTTCTCAGTCTTTGAAATACTTTAAGCTAATTAATTTTTATGTTGTTTATTGTTTAGTTTTTTCTTCTTTTACTACTTCTGAAAATCTAGATGTATGATTAAATAATAAAAGTAGTCTATAATTTGTGACTTGATTTATTTGCCCAACTATCCACGTGCTATTAGGCATTTTTTTGTCTTTTATTCTTCTCTTGGCTTGCACTTTCCCATTATTTTTACACAAACCTTTATAGTTCGAGAGATTGTTAACTGTTAAAAAAGAAAAGAGCTTATAAGCTTGTAAAATTTGCTTAAATTCTTATTCCAAAAGTGGGGCTAAATCCAAGCGTTGTTTAGTTATTAATAAATGATCCAAAGCATATTTTTCATTTTCTAATCGGATTCAAACGATTATTGAAAATATTCATATTTGAAAATTTCATTTTGTTGACAATTTGTTCGTTGATCAAAGAGATAAATTCTACTTTTTCCATCATCATTTGAAAACAATTTACATCAGCAAAGGATATAGTTGATCATCATTTATTTGTTGCACAAATTGCCAACTAATTATTTGGAACCCCTGCGATCGTCATTTTTTAATATCTTTATATTCCTAATGCATAGCCTTGGATCGTTAGTCTTGAATACCAAACTGCTAATACATGATTTTCATGTCCTGGGTACCAAACTCCTAATACATGAATTTCCTGTCCTCCTTTATCTTTTAAAACTCAACAAAAATAGGGAAAATAAATTGCATCTTAGTTTAACAAGAAGAAATATAAGCTATACATTTCATATTTTGGATTGGAGACGAAAGGAGTTATGGTATTGCGTTGTATTGCAATTTGGTGATGAAAGAGGTTGAGATTGTGGCTGTAGTTGGTGAACTTGGTAGTGGTTGATTGTTGACAGTGTATCTATGCAGAAGAAAAATTGAAGTGAGGTGATACTATTGTTTGTGTAGCTGGATATGGGTATTTCAGTTGTTTGGTTGTAACAAAGAGGATGAAGCCAGTTTGTATGGGAGATGTTCATGTTATTGAATTAGTGTTTAAGGGTGTTGCATTGAGTAGTGTTAAGCTGCAGTTGTTTTCTGGTTACGAAGTGTACTTAGGGAGGAGGGCGAAGTGTTGGAGTTTGGATAATGGAAGGGGGAGTTGTCAGGTTCTGTTGAAGTGGCACTAAAGATTAATAGGAAGAGGAAGGTTACTGGTGAAGTGTATAGACCTAATTATACGGCAGATGGAGTAGTGAATTCGGAAAAACAAAGAATAAGACGCGGTGAAACAGTGTGAAAACTGTTTTTTTTTAAATGCACATCAAAACAAAAGCGATTGCAGGGAGTTGGAACATACAGGAACAAGTTTATAATAACAATAATAAACTAACATTTATAATAATAATAATAAGTTAACTAAGATTTATAAATATTAAATAAATTTTATAGAAATTAACAGGTTCAGTTTATAAAAATGAACTAAGTGTAGAAAAACTCGACTTGAGCAATATAAGAATTTTGAGAACGTTCCTAATTCTGGAGAAGTTTCAGCTAAGGGTTCCTTCTGAAGCTGCTCTTATTTTTGCTCTTTCTGACCAGTTCAAGGCTACCATGCTTCCCCAAATCACACTTAATTTTTCCAGTTCATTTTATTGGTTAGGACTTAAGATTTTGGATAGCTTCTGCTTTTATTGTTTTAACTTTTCTGTATGGTTTTTAATGTTTAGATCCTTCTCACTCACATAACGTCTTCAAATTTCATAATAACACCACCTCCTTTTAATTTTGTTTTACACATATTATCCAAACTCATGTTGTGATGTTTATTTTTACACATAAAGTTGAAACAACTGAGTTAATCATTTTAATGATAGATACGTGTAACTAACAAAATTGAATTCAAAACATGTTAGGAGAACAAATCACTGATTTTATTAATTCAATACTACCATTTACATTCAGCATTCTATTTTTACAGCAATGTGATTTTTTTATTTATCTTATCTAACAACACTTCAAAATCTCTTGAATTTAATTTATTATGACATAAGTAAATTTACAAAAAGGTAATTGAAAGGTTCCCTGATTGAACTTTCAGTATATTTCTGATTTGTTCCTCGTTTCTTGCCTTTACCGAAGAACAAATTGAAACTTTTCATTGATTTCCAGTCCCACTGACTTCTTATGTTTTTGTATAACCTTTGCAGTGCTATCTGCATTAGCAGTGTAAACTTTTGCAAATACTAAAATGTCATCACTGTAAAAGTAAATGCATTAGAATCAGTTTAATAGAAAGGGAGGGGGATAAATTTCTTTCATGAAAATCCATATCCAAAAGAACTGTGAAGTTTTCCACTGCACTTGCAAATAAGCATGGACAGAGAGAGGGTGCACTTGCATGTTTAAAAAAAACTGTTTAAATTTTTTTGGCAAAACATAAGTTTTCTATATGGTTTTTAATTTTTCCAATGCCTACGTGTCCACTTGCCTATGAATTTCACTCTTAGTTGTCTGCATGTGTAGAGGTAGCTGTGTAACTTTTTGGTACTCATCTTTATAATAAGATGCATAGCGGTGGCTGTTATACTGTTGTTCTTTAGTTTTATTTCTGTTAAACTTAAGTTGCTAAATTTTTATGGAAAAATTCTTTTGGTTGCTGCCTTTTAAAAAAATGAAATAATTTCCAATGCAAACTTCTTCATCAAGCACCAAACATCCTCATCACACGAAATATCCAAATACACAATGAAAGATTTTTATTGCTGAACATGGGTTTTTAATTATGGTAAAATTTCTTTAAATTGGCATAAGAAGCCATCAGATTGAAAAATGAAACATAAAAATAGCATATGCATATTTGGAATCATTGATGCTCACTTAAATGTCAATGATTGCATTTTTTCCTGAAATATACTAACTGCCAATAGAAGCATACTAAACTGGGTGACGTTTGCCACATATATTCTAATAGTGGTTATGTACACCCCTGGAACTAGTAATTTAATTATCTGCACCCATTCAACGAAATAAGAACCACATCATAATTTTTGTTCTTTCTGTATGCATATAGTTAGGTGGAAAAGTCGTATTCGTCAATATTATCAGCTTCTCGTGTATTTTGGAGCTACATCTGTATTTTGTGGAATTGCGAACAAAGCAAACAATGGAAAAAGTTGCATTTGTCAATATTATCATCTTCTTACATATTGTGGAGCTACATTTTTATTTGTATTTTGTGGAATTGTGAACTAGATAAAAAAAAATGCAACTAATATCAGCATCCCCATCTTTATATGCTAATTTCGGACAGTTCACTGTTCAAGATGTTATGCTAATCAATTATATGGACATAGTCTACCCCCATGCACCTTAATCCTCAGATTTTCTCAGTTCAGGCTTTACACCATAAGTATGTTTGTGCTTCTCTCTCCGAATTTCTGCGGAGTTAATGTTCTCGAAACTGATTTGTTCATAATATCTTTAATGTGGAAATTTTACAGAATCTTGTTCATCTTCACTGGTAATTATCTGATCCATGCATTACATTATCATTCCAAGATCTATGTATGGACTGCCTAAAAGTGATGGTCTTGGTTTTTTAAGCTGTTGTTTTGGTTTGAAACATCATCTTTTAATCTCTTTATTCATGCGTATGAGTTATATTTACAAGGGACAAGCCTTTTCTTTTGTTTTTTATTGGAAATGGTCAAACTCCGTTCATACATTATCCAGTCAGTCTTCTCTGTAACCAATAAGATTTGTATCTATCTCTACATCCCTGACATTACTACACTTATATATATTTTCCATTTATAAATTCAAAAGCATAATTGCTTTACTGTTGAAAAATCCATGAATGCAAAACTATTTATATTTCAGGAAAGTTGCAGTAGCAACATGTAAGTGTGCTAAATGAGCCGAGATCACCCTTTTGCTAAAGGAGGATCAGGTAATCAATTCATCTTTGAATATCCGTTTTCTAATGAAGTGGTATATTTGCTGTAATCGAGGTTTTAGAATTGTTTAAATTTGTCAGGATTAAAGTACGGCTTGAGCTGGTAGCATTCATCTGAGTATGAAATGTTTAATGATCAATGGTAATTGATCGCTAATTTTTAAATTTCATTGTTATAGGTACATGAAGATTTTAGTTGCAACAAATGCTCAAGATATTCTTTTGGTTTTAGGAGGTTCAACCTAATTAGTATATGAAAAGCTTTTGTTTGCATGTTTTGCAATTAATATTTGATGCAAACTCTGTACATATTGTGTCTTCGTCAAATGTTGTATAAATATGATTTATAAATTTCATTATTTACTGTGAATGGATATTGTGTTCAATTTATTTTGTGAAAATAATTGATTATTATGATTTTATTCTATTATTTTTAGATTGATTTGCATATTAATCAATTGAAATATAATTAAATGCAAATAGATTAATGATACGTAAATATTGCAATAACAGCGGCTGATGAATTAAGTAATAACAGCGTTTAAAAACTGCTGATGAAACAAGTAATAACAGCATTCATAAGCTGTTGTTGAAAACATATTAAAAACTATATACAGCGTATAGTAAACGCTGATGAAAACTTCAAAAACACCCTAAAACACCCAAACTCTGTTATCACAGCATGTTATAAACGTTGTGTTACTTTTGAAACAAAAAAATATTAACGCTGTGTAATCCCAATTTACAGCAAAATAACAACGTTGTGTAAAACAGTTTTTGATAGCTTTTGTATTTTGCTGTTAGGAATTATGCATCAACGACAGCATGTCGTTATACAGCGTTTCTAATAACGCTGTTATAGCTTATTACAGCCTTTTTCAAACGCTGTGATAAGCTGTTTCTGGTGTCGTGTTTATTGCCCTTGTATAGCTGATTGCCCTATCACAAGGGCTTACTGGGCTTGCATATGCACAGAAAGGCTGTTGCTCATTGAATATTCTAGTACTTACTTTAACATCGTAATTAGCAGAAACTGATGTTTATTTTCGCATATAAGTTTTTCTCATTATGATACCTGACTTCATGCAACTTACATATTATCTATAGGAATATATATAACTTCAAAGCACAAAATCATATAGCATATCAAATACAACAACATATAGTTTGGAAGCAACAATTGTATTAACCATGAATTATTAAAGCATGTTGAGATTGAGATTACATATGATAGTCATTCCGTAATCATGCAGGCAATGCACTTAATAATTAAAAGTCACACTTAAGTGGACAACAGTAACATTGATTATCCTTTTTGCACTTTCCGTCCTTGAAGTTGTTTAGTTCACAAAGTTTCATGCATTCACCTTCAAGAGAACATAACGTTGGGTTCAAGCCCTCATCATCAGATCTGACCATTTCTGCTTATTTGAAAGTATGTTATATATCTTTTAAAAATATATTCCCCCAAAGTGGAAAGTAGAAAGACATAAAAAGAGATTTTACTAAAATTTCATTTTCTTAATGAATTAAATATGTATGTTAACTAATTAAGAACTCCCCATTATATAAATTGCTTTTTGTACAGTTTGATATTTATTTATACAGTAGTTGTTCCATCAACCATGATCTTCAATTTTGTTGACAAACCCGTTCCAAACTAATTTTGGGATCCTTGCTTTATGTTATAGCAACTATCTTTTTAAGTTGTTCATGGACACATGAATAATAACTAGTGATTTAAATATCTATAATTTATAACAAATGATAATGTATGTGTATGTAATGTAGGAAAATCTAAAAAAGTACGTATTACTTTTGAAAATATTGATATGTGGTATAAAATAATTAAGCACTTAAGAACTTGAAGTATGAAATCATATCTTACGGTAATTACGTACTTGGAGCAGAAATTGTCAAAGATAGAATAACAATGCAGCACAAAACGAAACTCTTCATCATTTTTATTTTGATTGCACTATTCTCAGTTTTATTGGACTTCTTTTATAATCATGTAATTTGATATTTAATACCTATATTTATAGTTTATAAAAAAGAAAAAAATAATAATTTGCAAGAAATTGGAATTGATTGACATGACAAATCTGGGGATTTCTGGATAAGATTATACATCAATCCTGTTTTCAACTTATTTACTAAATCGCTTGAAATAGTTTGGTTGTTATCTTATAATGAAAAGGAAAAATAATTTGCTAAATAATTAAATTAATTGACGTGACAAATCTTTGGATTTCTGGATGTACCTAAGTGTTGATTTCAAATTATTTATTTAACTGCTTTAAATATTTCGGTTGTTATCTTAAAAAGGAGAAGAAAATTAATTAATACACAAATCCCGATTTTAAATTATTCATTAAATTCCTTGAAGTAGTAACTAGTTGTTTTACCTAAAATATAAACGGACAAGTAATGTGCTAAACAAAAATTAATTGACATGATAAATCTGGGGATTTCTGGATAAGATTATACATCAATCCCATTTTCAACTTATTTACTAAACTTCTTGAAATAGTTTGGTTGTTATCTAAAATTATTTTCTAATTAATATTTTATTTGATGATAGAATAACATTTTTTAAATAATTTGATTGTAATACAGCTAGTAGTAATTATAAGACTTCTTATCTTATATATTAAGTGATTTGAGATTTGGCACCCATGTTTATAATAGAATCGATAGGGTATAACGGAAATTGAAGCCGACAATATATAAATTCTATAGTGATTTCAACTTAGGGTCCGCTTGAGAGTTTTGAGATCTACTTATGAGAGGTTTTGAGATTATCAGTTTTCATTGTTAATGATCGTAGCGGTTTGACTAGTTTATTTGAAGTGTTGTTATAACCGATCAATGCATACTTGAGAGTTTAGTATATAAAGATTTTGAGATTTTTTTTCCACAAAACTAACATTACATTTGAATCCTTGTATTTATATTTTGTTTTGGTAAAAGTAGTTTTACAATGTAATTAAAAGGGGAATAATTGGAAAAAAATATAATCTATTGACAAATTTTCGTGTCAAAGCAGTCATATGTCGAGTTCATGCTTAACAACGCGCTCGAATCTCGAGAACGTCGCACAAAGCGATTTAGTCAAAGTCGCGACGCGCTCGAAATTGAGTAATAATATATTTCATTATTGGAATCAACATCTATTCAGTCACGTGTGGCAAATGCGTGTTGATCACTCAAAAAGGCTTGAGCACCTCATGTCGATCACCTAAAATTGCTTGCGTGAACTCATAAGCCACGGATCGACCACATTGTCAAAGTCGGGATTTGGAACACCAAAAATCAGTGATCGACACGGTGTGATCGTGTGTTTCTTTTGCTCTGCACCATCCCCGACAAGCTTCTCCATTTGGCACACTTTGATTTTTGTGTCCTCTAAGGGATACAAAAATACGCATTTCGTATCCTATACGGGATACAAAATTACGTATTTCGTATCCCCGCAAGGATATGAAATCGTATCCCCCTTGGGGATATGAAATCGCATCCCTCCTGGGGATACGACTCATTCCAATTTTTAGCAAGCTCCGAGGAGGTGATCAAACTGGCCCGATCTTACATTTTCAGGAGCATGCGCCATACTTTCTCCACGTAGCATTTGGCAAGAGTGGGATGTGAAATCCCAAGTGCTAATCTAGCACTACGAAATTACAGACGCACATTGGAGTGGATGTGAATTTCATCGTGAGAATGCAATGCGGGATGCGAATTCATGTATTGGGCAAGGCAAAGCGTGGATGTGAAGTCCATATGCAGATAACTATTTTCGACCTGACCAACTCGGGCTGGCTATACTTTTCTAGGATGTGAAATCCCTTGGTCGGAGGCGATGCGAAATTGGCAAAGCAACTTCGCACGTTCAGAATTCATGTGTGGATGACATATTTTTGTTTGATCGGCATGCAACGATCATTGTTTTTCAAATTACCAACACTGAATGCGAAATTTTACAAACAGCTTGGTTTTTAGGATAAGTTTTCGGGATGCGAATTTCGCATCCCCTTGAGATACGAAATTCGGGCTAATGCCTTCCAACCTCACCTAAAAATATCTCATTGCTTGGCCTTCTAAAGGATAGACATTTTTGGAATTTACCTATACTTTGGCATATAGGATTGGAGCTCCAAGGCATCATTAATGGTTGTCATCATGATCTCCATGGCCTTTAGACATCTCTTGTACTTGCAAACATTATATAACATTTGTCTACAACTTTTTGTGATTCACTTGGATATTGGACATTTTTTGGACTTGTAGATGCTACATAAAATTCTATCTTCAACATTTTGGCATTCACTTGGATCTTTGGACATCTTTCGGATATTCATGCATACTCTTAGACGTTGACGCTACTTTTTGGATATTGTTGTTCATACCAACACACTTCGGCTCAATGAAGAAGAAGAAGGACATTTGGGTCAAAGTTTAGAATTAACAAGCTATTTGTTGTTCCATTATACAACTTATACATTCAAATTGTCTGAACTTGTACAAACATTGTAATCGATAATATTATGATGAATGATTACTATAAAGTGGACGTAGGTATTAATGTTGAACCACTATAAAAGTTGTGCATACCTTAACATTTCTCGTACATCAAATTTTGGATTATAAGTTTACTAATAAACTTAAACTTATGGGTTGACGTGCGTAAATAACCAATTTCCCACGTTACACAGCACCATATTTTCAGTTCTGTCACGTCCAAATTCGGAAGAATTGCCACGGACTGAAGCCATGGCAATTTTGGAACGGCTTTTAGTCGTGGCAACACTCTTTAGCATGGTTTCTAGCTGTGGTAATTTTGGCATGACTTTAGACATCCCAATATCAGAGAAAAGTTTTAACGCCACAGTTCTCCCTACTTGTACCAGTTATCTCACACCCAATACGCAACCCTATCCCAATCCCAACCAAAACAAAAAAGAAACCGCGCTCCTCAGATTAAAATAATCTATTGTACTCCTAAGAACAAAACCGCCTTACATCCATCGAAGTCGCCTTTCATCCATCGTAATCTCATGCTTCTCATTCCCAATTATTTTCAAATATTATTCTAATTAAAATTGAAACCCTAAATAATTACATGGTGTGGAGATCTTTATGGCGATTTTGTTTATGTTAGGAGTGTTATTATTTTTATTCAATTATTTCGTTGTGATCAAGATTATTTATTTTGATTTGAATTGAAATGTGGAGTCGGTGTTTCTAAACTGCAATGGTAAGGATTAAAGAACAAAAAAATGAAGATTAACAGGTGAACTGACCCCTTTGAATAGCTGTAAATTCATTTTACCCTTAAAGTATACAGCGTTATCTTCAAGTTCGTATGTTTCTGATGTCGGGGCATTTTCTGGTATATTCTGTTAAGTATTCATGATTATAAGCTATGTAATCAGATAGGATTATTCCCTTATTACTCCAGGGAGAATGCTAGGAGGAAGCAATTGGGTAACATTTTGGAAGTGAAAAAGTTTTTTCTCAAGTTCAGAAGATTTCGTCGAAACAATATTCTATCAATTTCTATTTGCATAACCTAGAACTTTATTATTCTTCAAAATTATTATTTGACTTTTCAAACATGTGCAATTTTGATGAAAAAGAGAAATATTTTTATGGGAGAATACGGTGGATTGGTATATTTTTAAAAAGCATTATACATATCCACTTCAACTAACTACGCCTATATTGCCCTTATACACACATAATATGCAGGACTCAAACTAAGTCTAGTAACCATATTTACGAAAATTTTCTAGTGCTCCACACATCCGACTGCGTACTCGCATATGCACGACACTAATAATTTGGAATATCATAAATATTAAGATTTAATTGCAAAAACTATTTGTTTACTGATATGAAATTTCCATGAATGCTTATAACATTTCTAATACGGAAATTACTGTCTGCAATAAAGAAAATATATGATAGCAAAGGTTTATATCTAGAAAAAAAAATGACTTTGTGTTACCCTAACTAGTTTTTAACTAGCATTTTTTTGAAGAAACAATCTAGCTTCTGAACGGAACACACTATGGATGTGTTATTTGGGCTTTAGAAAGCAAATCAAAATCTTTTGCCCCATTTTTAGTGGGAGAAAATCAGCTGGTCCCAAAATTTCGTGGTCTCATGGGCCAAAGCAATCTGACCCCCTGATTTCAGGTGGGTTCCTCCGAAATCAACGGGTCCGATTATTTTGGTCCAAGGGACCACGAAATTTTGGGACCAGAGGAATAGTGCCCATTTTTAGTTGGCCTTCCATCTCCAAGAAAATTTCAGCCATACATCACATCATGTTTGACGAGTTGATGAAACTCACCATCATTGATAAATGATTTGAGGCATAAGATGAATGTCTGAAGTTAACGTGTTACATAAGAATAGATAGAAAGGGAACATGCGAATTTATCTCTTTTAAAGTTAAAATTCAACGTGTACATGGGGTAGGCTGGGCAAGACTAGACCAGAAGAAGATATATTCTAGTTCGATCGTTAAAAAAAAATTAAAAACACGAAGCATATAAGATTTAAGTTTGAATGTATCTTTCATACAAACCGATGAATGAATTAAAATATTCGAGCAATAGGAAAGTGTTAAATATTATTGAATGTACACTTTTTAATAGATTGTTTCTCCTCCTAGTTCGATGAACAAAGACTAAATGCCTTTCTTTCTAAGTGGGATACTTCAGAATTCATATTGCATGTGATGGACTGATTACATAATTAGAAGTTATTCTTATCAAAAAGTGGAAATGATGGTTATTTTTTAGGGTTTATATTCGGTTAAAGTGTTATGCATTAATTACTGTTTTTGTGATTAATAAGTTCATTCCTAACGTAATAAATTTATACATGTTTTCTCTTTTTTTGAATAATATGTCTCGTCTTGTTTGAAGAATCAAAAAAATAACAATCAGTTTTTGAATAGTTTTCTCTTTATTACTTATATTCGATTAAGAAGATGAAACAGTGATTGGTAACTAATGATAGAGCTGGAAACTTGTATAACTAACCATTGTTTCTTAACGATCTGTCTCGTCTTCAAACGTTTAAAGATTCCCAAAAAATAGAATTCAGTTTCGTAGGGAGGTATAAAGCTCGCTATGATCAAAAATAATTGTAGCCATCTGTCAATAATAAGAGATGCCTTGTAAAATTGTATATTTCATGGATTAGTGTTTATGTACGACCAGTTTATCCATTTCACGATCTCATCATTAATTCTATAAGACTCAAACTCGTGAAGGGGAAATGGTCAAGTCAGATTATCAATACGCGTATAAACCACTCAAGTGCTATAACTATGACTTTTTCCCAATGATTTTTAATTCCGCCATAATCCATATTATTTTGATATAATTTAACAAATTAGAAGTAGGCGCTTTTCAGAATTTTCAATGATAATTAAAATGTGTAGTCATTACGAATAGAAGGTACTAAAGCACTAAACATAAAACAAAATTGTAGTAGCACATGAGTAGTTTCATAAGACAAATATTTTCAACCTGGATAATATTACAATATGTAACTACTCACTAGCTTCCCTTCAAGCGCCTTTTATCTTTTTCAATCTTTCTTTTTCGTCCGTGATTCTTTCTTTTCCACCGCATTCCTTTCCCAAGCTTAAGAGTGCATTCTCTTTCTACTTTTTAATTTTTTGTTTTTGTAAGTACAAAAATACGAACAAAGCATACATATCGTGAAAAACGATCATTTACAAAACAAACTTAACATGCAAAACAAAAAACAACTTTTTTCATTTTCAGTATTTTACAAAACAATGGAAGAACGACGTCAAATTCATTCCATCATCCTCCATACCCTTCATCATCCCCTCCGTCTTTAGTTCATCACCTCTGTTGCCCCTCAAATATTTGCATCTTTCAAAATTAACGTTGAAAACTCAAAATTCAAAACACAAAATAAAACAAACACTAGCCTTTTCCATTGTTGTACGAAGCCCTTACCTTATTTCAAGTTTCGTTATTCGTGATTTGGTTCGTCTATCTTTGGTGCTGTAAAGTGGTTCCATTAAGCCTAACAACTGCTTGCTCTTACTTCAACCTCATATTTGTGAATCTGTTTGCTTGGTTAGTGTCCTTTTCTCGCCGGGAGCTAGTCTTCAACTGTTCGGTATATGACTTATCAACGCAGTAGTCACTTAATGTGTGAGGTCAGATTTTGCTCCTCTTGACGTCATATTAACGCTGCTCACCTGAGCAAGGTGATTGCTTGAAACAATCGTCAGCATCATTTTGTAGTTGGTTGTCGTGTGAGTTCATCTATACGCAGCTGACCTCTGGTTTGTTTCCACGCCTGGGTGGAATTTTTTCATGTCATTGTGGTTTTGGTAGGTGACTGCTTCAGCAAGTTTTCCATGTGTTTGGTCTGTTCTCGTTGCTTAGGATCAAATGCATTGGATATATTATGATCCTCGTTTGTGGAACACAAAAAGGTTGTTGCTCATTGAATATTATAGCGCTTACATTAACATCGTAAGTAGCAGAAACTGACGTTTATTTTCCCATATAATTTGTTCTCATTATGATACCTGACTTCATTCTACTTACATATTATCTCTAGGAATATATATAACTCCAAAGCACAAAATCATATAGCATATCAAATACGACAACATATAGTTTGGAAGCAACAATTGTATTAACCATGAATTATTAAAGCATGTGGAGATTCAGATTACATATGATAGTCATTCCATAATCATGCAGACAATGCACGTAAAAATTAAAAGTCACACTTAACATCACAGCAGTAACATTGATTATCCTTTTTGCACTTTCCGTCCTTGTAGTTGTTAAGTTCACAAAGTTTCTTGCATTCACCTTCAAGAGAACATAGCGTTGGGTTCAAGCCCTCATCATCTGATCTGACCATTTCTGCTTATTTGAAAGAATGTTAGATACCTTTTAAAAATATATTCCCCCAAAGTGAAAAGTAGAAAGAAATCAAAAGAGATTTTATTAAAATTTCATTTTCGTAACGACTTAAATATGTGTGTTGACTAATTAAGAACTCCCCATTGTATAAATTGCTTTTTGTATAGTTTGTTATTTATTTATACAGTAGCTGCTCCACCAGCCATGATCTTCGATTTTGTCGACTAACATATTCCAAATTAATTTTGGGGTCCTTGCTTTATGTTGTAGGTTTTAAGCAACTATCTTTTTAAGTTTTTCATGGACACATGAATAATAACTAGTGATTTAACTATCTATAATTTATCAGTAATGATAATGTATGTGTATGTATTGTAGGAAAAACTAAAAAAGTACGTATCACTTTTGAAAATATTGATACGTGGTATAAAATAATTTTGCACATAAGAACTTGAAGTATGAAAGTATATCTCAAGGGAATTACGTACTTGGAGCAGAAATGATCAAAGACAGAATAACAATGCAGCACAAAACGAAACTCTTCATCATTTTTATTTTGATTGCACTATTCTCAGTTTTATTGGACTTCTTTTATAATCAAGTGATTTGATATCTGATACCTATATTTATAGTTTATAAAAAAGAAATAGAAGATTAATTTGCAAGAAATTGGAATTGATTGGCATGACAAATCTGGGGATTTCTGGATAAGATTATACATCAATCCTGTTTTCAACTTATTTACTAAATCGCTTGAAATAGTTTGGTTGTTATCTTAGAAAGAAAAGGAAAAATAATTCGCTAATAATTAAATTAATTAATTGACGTGACAAATCTTTGGATTTCTGGATGTACCTAAGTGTTGATTTCAAATTATTTATTTAACTGCTTTAAATATTTCGGTTGTTATCTCAAAAAGGAGAAGAAAAATAATTAATACACAAATCCCGATTTTAAATTATTCATTAAATTCCTTGAAGCAGTAACTGGTTGTTTTACCTCAAAAATTAACATACGAGTAATGTGCCAAACAAAAATTAATTGACATGACAAATCTGGGGATTTCTAGATAAGATTATACATCAATCCCATTTTCAACTTATTTACTAAACTGCTTGAAATTGTTTGGTTGTTATCTAAAACTATTTTCTAACTAATATTTTATTTGATGATAGAACAACATTTTTTAAATACTTTGATTGTAATACAACCAGTAGTAATTATAAGACTTCTTAACTTATATATTAAGTTATTTGAGATTTGGCACCCATGTTTATAATAGAATCGATAGGCTATAACAGAAATTGAAGCCGACAATATATAAATTCTATAGTGATTTCAACTTAGGGTCTGCTCGATAGTTTTGAGATCTACTTATGAGAGGTTTTGAGATTATCAGTTTTGATTGTTAATGATCATAGCGGTTTGACTGGTTTATTTGAAGTGTTGTTATAACCGATCAATGCATACTTGAGAGTTTAGTATATAAAAATTTTGAGATTTTTTTTCACAAAACTAGCATTTCATTTAAATCCTTATATTTCTGTCTTGTTTTGTTAAAAGTAGATTTAC
Source organism: Allium sativum (assembly GCA_030737875.1). NCBI lineage: Eukaryota > Viridiplantae > Streptophyta > Magnoliopsida > Asparagales > Amaryllidaceae > Allium > Allium sativum. The sequence continues at coordinate 588,048,643 of CM060920.1, forward strand.
AATGTAATTGAGAGGGGCATAATTGGAAAAAAAATTATAATCTATTGACAATTTTTCTGGTCAAAGCAGTCACATGTCAAGTTCATACTTAACAACGCGCTCAAATCTCGAGAACGTTGTCAGAAAGCACAAAGCGATTTAGTCAAAGTCGCGACGCGCTCGAAATTGAGTAATAATATATTTCATTATTGGAATCAGCATATATTCAGTCACGTGTGAAAAATGCGTGTTGATCACTCTAAAAGGATTGAGCACCTCATGTCGATCACCTAAAATTGCTTGCGTGAACTCGTAAGCCATGGATCGTCAAAGTCGGGATTTGGCACACCAAAAATCAGTGATCGACACGGTGCGATCTTGTGTTTCTTTTGCTCCGCACCATCTCCGGCAAGCTTCTCCATTTGGCACACTTTGATAGATTTTCGTGTCCTCTAAGGGATACAAAAATACGCATTTCGTATCCTATACGGGATACAAAATGACGTATTTCGTATCCCTGGAAGGATATGAAATCGTATCCCCCTTAGGGATATGAAATCGCATCCCTCCTGGGGATACGACTCATTCCAATTTTTTGCAAGCTCCAGGGAGGTGATCAAACTGGCCCGATCTTACATTTTCCCGAGCATGCGCCATACTTTCTTCACCTAGCATTTGGCAAGACTTGGAATGTGAAATCCCAAGGGCAAATCTAGCGGTATGAAAATATAGATGCACATTGGAGTGGATGCGAATTTCATCGTGTTCGCATTGTGAGAATGCAATGCGAAATCTTGAGATGTGAATTCGTGTATTGGGCAAGGCAAAGCATGGATGTGAATTCCATATGCAGATCACTATTTTCGACCAAACCAACTCGGGCTGGCTACACTTTTCTAGGATGTGAAATCCCTTGGTGGGGGGCGATGCGAAATTGGTAAAGCAACTTGGCACGTTCACAATTCATGTGTGGATCACATATTTTTGGTTGATCGGCATTCAACGATCATTGTTTTTCAAATTACCAACCCTGAATGCGAAATTTTACAAACAACTTGGTTTATTGGATAAGTTTTCGGGATGCGAATTTCACATCACCTTGAGATACGAAATTCAGGCTAATGCCTTCCAACCTCACCTATAAATATCTCATTGCTTGGCATTCTAAAGGATAAACATTTTTGGAATTTGCCTATACTTTGGCATATAGGATTGGAGCTCCAAGGCATCATTAATGGTTGTCATCATGATCTCCATGGCAATTAAACATATCTTGTACTTGCGAACATTATATAAACATTTTTCTACAACTTTTTTGAGATTCACTTGGATTTTGGACATTTTTTGGACTTGTAGATGCTGCATAAAATTCTATCTACAACATTTTGGCATTCACTTGGATCTTTGGACATCTTTCGGATATTCTTGCATACTCTTGGACATTGATGCTACTTTTTGGATATTGTTGTTCATACCAACACACTTCGGCTCAATGAAGAAGAAGAAGGACATTTTGGTCAAAGTTTAGAATTAACAAGCTATTTAGCGTTCCATTATACAACTTATACATTCAAATTGTCCGAACTTGTACAAACATTGTAATCGACAATATTATGATGAATGATTACTCTAAAGTGGATGTAGGTATTAATGTTGAACCACTATAAAGGTTGTGCATCCCTTAACATTTCTCGTACTTCAAATTTTGGATTATAAGTTTACTACTAAACTTACACTTATGGGTTGACGTGTGTAAATAACCAATTTCCCACGTTACACGACAACATATTTTCAGTTCTGTCACGCCCAAATTCGGAAGAATTGCCACGAACTGAAGCCATGGCAATTTTGGAATGGCTTTTAGTCGTGGCAACACTCTTTAGCATGGTTTCGATCCGTGGTAATTTTGGCATGACTTTAGACCATCCCAATATCTGAGAAAAAATTTCCCACCGCAGTTCTCCCTAGTTGTACCAGTTATCTCACACCCAATACACAACCCTATCCCAATACCAACCAAAACAAAAAAGAAACCGCGCTCCTCAGATTAAAATAATCTATTGTACACCTAAGAACAAAACCACCTTACATCCATCGAGGTCGCCTTTCATCCATCGAAATCTCATGCCTCTCATTCCCAATTATTTTCAAATATTATTCTAATTTAAATTGAAACCTTTTATAATTACATGGTGTGGAGATCTTTATGGCGATTTTGTTTAAGTATGTTAGGAGTGTTATTATTTTTATTCAATTATTTGGTTGTGATCATGATTATTTATTTTGATTTGAATTGAAATGTGGAGTTGGTGTTTCTAAACTGCAATGGTAAAGATTAAAGAACAAAACAATGAAGATTAACAGGTGAACTGACCCCTTTAAATAGCCTATAAATTTATTTTCCCCTTAAAGTATACAGCGTTATCTTCAAGTTCGTATGTTTCTGATGTTGGGGCATTTTCTGGTATATTCTGTTAAGGATTCATGATTATAAGCTATGTAATCGGACAAGATTATTCCCTTATTACTCTAGGGAGAATGCTAGGAGGAAGCAATTGGGTAACATTTTGGAAGTGAAAAAGGCTTTTTCACAAGTTCAAAAGATTTCATCGAAACAATATTCTATCAATTTCTATTTGCATAACCTAGAACTTTATTATTCTTCAAATTATTATTTGACTTTTCAAACATGTGCAATTTTGATGAAAAAGAGAAAAATATTTTTATGGGAGAATACGGTGGATTGGTATACTTTTAAAAAGCATTATACATATCCACTTCAACTAACTACACCTATATTGCCCTTATACACACATAATATGCAGGACTCAAACTAAGTCTAGTAACCATATTTATGAAATTTTTCTAGTGCTCCACACATCCGACTCACCGACTGCATAATCGCATATGCACGACACCGATAATTTGGAATATAATAAATATTAAGATTTAATTGCAAAAACTATTTGTTTATTGATATGAAATTTCTATGAATTCTTATTACATTTCTAATACTGAAATTACTGTCTACAATAAAAAAATATACGATAGCAATGGTTTAAATCTAGAAAACAACTGACTTTATGTTACCCTAACTAGTTTTTAACTAGCATTTTTTTGAAGAAACAATCTAGCTTCTGAACGGAACACACTATGGATGTGTTATGTGGGCTTTAGAAAGCAAATCAAAATCTTTTGCCCCATTTTTAGTGGGAGAAAATCATCTGGTCCCAAAATTTCGTGGTTCCATGGGCCAAAGCATTCTGACCCCCTGATTTCAGGTGGGTCCCACCGAAATCAACGAGCCAGATTATTTTGGTCCAAGGGACCACGAAATTTTGGGACCAGAGGAATAGTGCCCATTTTTAGTTGGCCTTCCATCTCCTAGAAAATTTCAGCCATACATCACATCATCTTTGACGAGTTGATGAAACTCACCATCATTGATAAATGATTTGAGGCATAAGATGAATGTCTGAAGTTAACGTGTTATATAAGAATAGATAGGAAGGGAACATGCGAATTTATCTCTTTGAAAGTTAAAATTCAATGTGTACATGGGATAGGCTGGGCAAGACTAGACCAGAGGAAGATATATTCTCGTTCGATCTTAAAAAAAAAAATTAAGAAACACGAAGCATATTAGATTTAAGTTCGAATGTATCTTTCATACAAACCGATGAATGAATTAAAATATTCGAGCAATAGGAAAGTGTTAAATATTATTGAATGTACACTTTTTAATAGATTGTTTCTCCTCCTAGTTCGATGAACAAGGACTAAATGCCTTTCTTTCTAAGTGGGAACTTCAAAATTCATATTGTATGTGATGGACTGATTACGTAATTAGAAGTTGTTCTTATCAAAAAGTGGAAATGATGGTTATTTTTTAGGGTTTATATTCGGTTAAAGTGTTATGCATTGATTATTGTTTTTGTGATTTTTAAGTTCATTCCTAATGTAATACATTTACACACGTTTTCTCTTTTTTTGAATGATTTGTCTCAACTTGTTAGAAGATTCACAAAAATAGCAGTCAGTTTTTGAATAGTGATAGGTAGCAAATGATAGAGCCGGACAAGGATAGTTTATCTCTTTATTACTTATATTTGATTAAGAAGTCGAAATAGTGATAGGTAGCTAATGATAGAGCTGGAAACTTGTATAACTAACCATTGTTTCTAAACGATCTGTCTCATCTTCAAACGTTTAAAGATTCACAAAAAATAGAAGTCAGTTTCGTAGGGAGGTATAAAGCTCGCTATGATCAAAAATAATTGTAGCCGTCTGTCAATAATAAGAGAAACCATGTAAAATTGTATATTTCATGGATTAATGTTTATGTACAACAAGTTTATCCATTTCCCGATCTCATATTTAAGTCAATAAGACTCAAACTCATGAAGGGGAAATGGTCAAGTCAGATTATCAATATGCGTATAAATCACTCAAGTGCTATAAGTATGACTTTTCCCCAATGATTTTTACTTCAGTCCATAATCCATATTATTTTGATATAATTTAAAAAATTAGAAGTAGGTGCTTTTCGCAATTTTCAATGATAATTAAAATGTGTAGTCATTACGTATAGAAGGTAATAAAGCACTAAACATGAAACAAAATTGTAGTAACACATGAGTAGTTTCATAAGACAAATATTTTCAGTCTGGATAATATTACAATATATAGCTACTCACTATCTTCCCTTCAAGCGCCTTATATCTTTTTCAATCTTTCTTTTCCACCGCATTCCTTTCCCAAGCTTAAGAGTGCATTCTCTTTCTACTTTTTAATTTTTTGTTTTTGTAAGTACAAAAATACGAACAAAGTATACATATCGTGAAAAACGATCATTTACAAAACAAACTTAACATGCAAAACAAAAAACAACTTTTTTCATTTTCAGTATTTTATAAAACAATGGAAGAACGACGTCAAATTCATTCCATCATCCTCCATACCCTTCATCATCCCCTCCGTATTTAGTTCATCACCTCTGTTGCCCCTCAAATATTTGCATCTTTCAAAATTAACGTTGAAAACTCAAAATTCAAAACACAAAATAAAACAAACACTAGCCTTTTCCATTGTTGTACGAAGCCCTTACCTTATTTCAAGTTTCGTTATTCGTGATTTGGTTCGTCTATCTTTGGTGCTGTAAAGTGGTTCCATTAAGCCTAACAACTTCTTTCTCTTTCTTCAACCTCATATTTGTGAATCTGTTTGCTTGGTTAGTGTCCTTTTCTCGCCGGGAGCTAGTCTTCAACTGTTCGGTATATGACTTATCAACGCAGTAGTCACTTAATGTGTGAGGTCAGATTTTGCTCCTCTTGACGTCATATTAACGCTGCTCACCTGGGCAAGGTGATTGCTTGAAACAATCTTCAGCATCATTTTGTAGTTGGTTGTCGTGTGAGTTCATCTATACGCAGCTGACCTCTGATTTGTTTCCACGCCTGGGTGGAATTTTTTCATGTCATTGTGGTTTTGGTAGGTGACTGCTTCAGCAAGTTTTCCATGTGTTTGGTCTGTTCTCGTTGCTTAGGATCAAATGCATTGGATATATTATGATCCTCGTTTGTGGAACACAAAAAGGTTGTTGCTCATTGAATATTCTAGCGCTTACATTAACATCGTAAGTAGCAGAAACTGACGTTTATTTTCCCATATAATTTGTTCTCATTATGATACCTGACTTCATTCTACTTACATATTATCTCTAGGAATATATATAACTCCAAAGCACAAAATCATATAGCATATCAAATACGACAACATATAGTTTGGAAGCAACAATTGTATTAACCATGAATTATTAAAGCATGTGGAGATTCAGATTACATATGATAGTCATTCCATAATCATGCAGACAATGCACGTAAAAATTAAAAGTCACACTTAACATCACAGCAGTAACATTGATTATCCTTTCTGCACTTTCCGTCCTTGTAGTTGTTAAGTTCACAAAGTTTCTTGCATTCACCTTCAAGAGAACATAGCGTTGGGTTCAAGCCCTCATCATCAGATCTGACCATTTCTGCTTATTTGAAAGAATGTTAGATACCTTTTAAAAATATATTCCCCCAAAGTGAAAAGTAGAAAGAAATCAAAAGAGATTTTATTAAAATTTCATTTTCGTAACGACTTAAATATGTGTGTTGACTAATTAAGAACTCCCCATTGTATAAATTGCTTTTTGTATAGTTTGTTATTTATTTATACAGTAGCTGCTCCACCAGCCATGATCTTCGATTTTGTCGACTAACATATTCCAAATTAATTTTGGGGTCCTTGCTTTATGTTGTAGGTTTTAAGCAACTATCTTTTTAAGTTTTTCATGGACACATGAATAATAACTAGTGATTTAACTATCTATAATTTATCAGTAATGATAATGTATGTGTATGTATTGTAGGAAAAACTAAAAAAGTACGTATCACTTTTGAAAATATTGATACGTGGTATAAAATAATTTTGCACATAAGAACTTGAAGTATGAAAGTATATCTCAAGGGAATTACGTACTTGGAGCAGAAATGATCAAAGACAGAATAACAATGCAGCACAAAACGAAACTCTTCATCATTTTTATTTTGATTGCACTATTCTCAGTTTTATTGGACTTCTTTTATAATCAAGTGATTTGATATCTGATACCTATATTTATAGTTTATAAAAAAGAAATAGAAGATTAATTTGCAAGAAATTGGAATTGATTGGCATGACAAATCTGGGGATTTCTGGATAAGATTATACATCAATCATGTTTTCAACTTATTTACTAAATCGCTTGAAATAGTTTGGTTGTTATCTTAGAAAGAAAAGGAAAAATAATTCTCTAATAATTAAATTAATTAATTGACGTGACAAATCTTTGGATTTCTGGATGTACCTAAGTGTTGATTTCAAATTATTTATTTAACTGCTTTAAATATTTCGGTTGTTATCTTAAAAAGGAGAAGAAAAATAATTAATACACAAATCCCAATTTTAAATTATTCATTAAATTCCTTGAAGCAGTAACTGGTTGTTTTACCTCAAAAATTAACATACGAGTAATGTGCCAAACAAAAATTAATTGACATGACAAATCTGGGGATTTCTAGATAAGATTATACATCAATCCCATTTTCAACTTATTTACTAAACTGCTTGAAATTGTTTGGTTGTTATCTTAGAAAGAAAAGGAAAAATAATTTGCTAAATAATTAAATTAATTAATTGACGTGACAAATCTTTGGATTTCTGGATGTACCTAAGTGTTGATTTCAAATTATTTATTTAACTGCTTTAAATATTTCGGTTGTTATTTAAAAAGGAGAAGAAAAATAATTAATACACAAATCCCGATTTTAAATTATTCATTAAATTCCTTGAAGCTGTAACTGGTTGTTTTACCTCAAAAATTAACATACGAGTAATGTGCCAAACAAAAATTAATTGACATGACAAATCTGGGGATTTCTAGATAAGATTATACATCAATCCCATTTTCAACTTATTTACTAAACTGCTTGAAATTGTTTGGTTGTTATCTAAAACTATTTTCTAACTAATATTTTATTTGATGATAGAACAACATTTTTTAAATACTTTGATTGTAATACAACCAGTAGTAATTATAAGACTTCTTAACTTATATATTAAGTTATTTGAGATTTGGCACCCATGTTTATAATAGAATCGATAGGCTATAACAGAAATTGAAGCCGACAATATATAAATTCTATAGTGATTTCAACTTAGGGTCTGCTCGATAGTTTTGAGATCTACTTATGAGAGGTTTTGAGATTATCAGTTTTGATTGTTAATGATCATAGCGGTTTGACTGGTTTATTTGAAGTGTTGTTATAACCGATCAATGCATACTTGAGAGTTTAGTATATAAAAATTTTGAGATTTTTTTTTTCACAAAACTAGCATTACATTTAAATCCTTATATTTCTGTCTTGTTTTGTTAAAAGTAGTTTTACAATGTAATTGAGAGGGGCATAATTGGAAAAAAATTATAATCTATTGACAATTTTTCTGGTCAAAGCAGTCACATGTCAAGTTCATACTTAACAACGCGCTCAAATCTCGAGAACGTTGTCAGAAAGCACAAAGCAATTTAGTCAAAGTCGCGACGCGCTTGAAATTGAGTAATAATATATTTCATTATTGGAATCAGCATATATTCAGTCACGTGTGAAAAATGCGTGTTGATCACTCTAAAAGGCTTGAGCACCTCATGTCGATCACCTAAAATTGCTTGCGTGAACTCGTAAGCCATGGATCGACCACTTTGTCAAAGTCGGGATTTGGCACACTAAAAATCGGTGATCGACACGGTGCGATCTTGTGTTTCTTTTGCTCCGCACCATCTCCGGCAAGCTTCTCCATTTGGCACACTTTGATAGATTTTCGTGTCCTCTAAGGGATACAAAAATACGCATTTCGTATCCTATACGGGATAAAAAATGACGTATTTTGTGTCCCTGGAAGGATATGAAATCGTATCCCCCTTGGGGATATGAAATCGCATCCCTCCTGGGGATACGACTCATTCAAATTTTTTGCAAGCTCCAGGGAGGTGATCAAACTGGCCCGATCTTACATTTTCCCGAGCATGCGCCATACTTTCTTCACCTAGCATTTGGCAAGACTTGGGATGTGAAATCCCAAGGGCAAATCTAGCGGTATGAAAATATAGATGCACATTGGAGTGGATGCGAATTTCATCGTGTTCGCATAGTGAGAATGCAATGCGAAATCTTGAGATGTGAATTCGTGTATTGGGCAAGGCAAAGCATGGATGTGAATTCCATATGCAGATCACTATTTTCGACCAAACCAACTCGGGCTGGCTACACTTTTCTAGGATGTGAAATCCCTTGGTGGGAGGCGATGCGAAATTGGTAAAGAAACTTGGCACGTTCACAATTCATGTGTGGATCACATATTTTTGGTTGATCGGCATTCAACGATCATTGTTTTACAAATTACCAACCCTGAATGCGAAATTTTACAAACAACTTGGTTTATTGGATAAGTTTTCGGGATGCGAATTTCACATCACCTTGAGATACGAAATTCAGGCTAATGCCTTCCAACCTCACCTATAAATATCTCATTGCTTGGCATTCTAAAGGATAAACATTTTTGGAATTTGCCTATACTTTGGCATATAGGATTGGAGCTCCAAGGCATCATTAATGGTTGTCATCATGATCTCCATGGCAATTAGACATCTCTTGTACTTGCGAACATTATATAAACATTTGTCTACAACTTTTTGAGATTCACTTGGATTTTGGACATTTTTTGGACTTGTAGATGCTGCATAAAATTCTATCTACAACATTTTGGCATTCACTTGGATCTTTGGACATCTTTCGGATATTCTTGCATACTCTTGGACATTGATGCTACTTTTTGGATATTGTTGTTCATACCAACACACTTCGGCTCAATGAAGAAGAAGAAGGACATTTTGGTCAAAGTTTAGAATTAACAAGCTATTTGGCGTTCCATTATACAACTTATACATTCAAATTGTCCGAACTTGTACAAACATTGTAATCGACAAAATTATGATGAATGATTACTATAAAGTAGATGTAGGTATTAATGTTGAACCACTATAAAAGATGTGCATCCCTTAACATTTCTCGTACTTCAAATTTTGGATTATAAGTTTACTACTAAACTTACACTTATGGGTTGACGTGTGTAAATAACCAATTTCCCACGTTACACGACACCATATTTTCAGTTCTGTCACGCCCAAATTCGGAAGAATTGCCACGAATTGAAGCCATGGCAATTTTGGAACGGCTTTTAGTCGTGGCAACACTCTTAACATGGTTTCGATCCATGGTAATTTTGGCATAACTTTAGACCATCCCAATATCTGAGAAAAATTTTCCCACCGCATTTTTTTGAAGAAACAATCTAGCTTCTGAACGGAACACACTATGGATGTGTTATGTGGGCTTTAGAAAGCAAATCAAAATCTTTTGCCCCATTTTTAGTGGGAGAAAATCACCTGGTCCCAAAATTTCGTGGTTCCATGGGCCAAAGCATTCTGACCCCCTGATTTCAGGTGGGTCCCACCGAAATCAACGAGCCAGATTATTTTGGTCCAAGGGACCACGAAATTTTGGGACCAGAGGAATAGTGCCCGTTTTTAGTTGGCCTTCCATCTCCTAGAAAATTTCAGCCATACATCACATCATGTTTGACGAGTTGATGAAACTCACCATCATTGATAAATGATTTGAGGCATAAGATGAGTGTCTGAAGTTAACGTGTTATATAAGAATAGATAGGAAGGGAACATGCGAATTTATCTCTTTGAAAGTTAAAATTCAATGTGTACATGGGATAGGCTAGGCAAGACTAGACCAGAGGAAGATATATTCTCGTTCGATCTTAAAAAAAAAAATTAAGAAACACGAAGCATATTAGATTTAAGTTCGAATGTATCTTTCATACAAACCGATGAATGAATTAAAATATTCGAGCAATAGGAAAGTGTTAAATATTATTGAATGTACACTTTTTAATAGATTGTTTCTCCTCCTAGTTCGATGAACAAGGACTAAATGCCTTTCTTTCTAAGTGGGAACTTCAAAATTCATATTGTATGTGATGGACTGATTACGTAATTAGAAGTTGTTCTTATCAAAAAGTGGAAATAATGGTTATTTTTTAGGGTTTATATTCGGTTAAAGTGTTATGCATTGATTATTGTTTTTGTGATTTATAAGTTCATTCCTAATGTAATACATTTACACACGTTTTCTCTTTTTTTGAATGATTTGTCTCAACTTGTTAGAAGATTCACAAAAATAGCAGTCAGTTTTTGAATAGTGATAGGTAGCAAATGATAGAGCCGGACAAGGATAGTTTATCTCTTTATTACTTATATTTGATTAAGAAGTCGAAATAGTGATAGGTAGCTAATGATAGAGCTGGAAACTTGTATAACTAACCATTGTTTCTAAACGATCTGTCTCGTCTTCAAACGTTTAAAGATTCACAAAAAATAGAAGTCAGTTTCGTAGGGAGGTATAAAGCTCGCTATGATCAAAAATAATTGTAGTCGTCTGTCAATAATAAGAGAAACCATGTAAAATTGTATATTTCATGGATTAATGTTTATGTACAACAAGTTTATCCATTTCCCGATCTCATATTTAAGTCAATAAGACTCAAACTCATGAAGGGGAAATGGTCAAGTCAGATTATGAATATGCGTATAAATCACTCAAGTGCTATAACTATGACTTTTCCCCAATGATTTTTACTTCAGTCCATAATCCATATTATTTTGATATAATTTAAAAAATTAGAAGTAGGTGCTTTTCGCAATTTTCAATGATAATTAAAATGTGTATTCATTACGTATAGAAGGTAATAAAGCACTAAACATGAAACAAAATTGTAGTAACACATGAGTAGTTTCATAAGACAAATATTTTCAGTCTGGATAATATTACAATATATAGCTACTCACTAGCTTCCCTTCAAGCGCCTTTTACTTTTTTCAATCTTTCTTTTCCACCGCATTCCTTTCCCAAGCTTAAGAGTGCATTCTCTTTCTACTTTTTAATTTTTTGTTTTTGTAAGTACAAAAATACGAACAAAGCATACATATCGTGAAAAACGATCATTTACAAAACAAACTTAACATGCAAAACAAAAAATAACTTTTTTCATTTTCAGTATTTTATTAAACAATGGAAGAACGACGTCAAATTCATTCCATCATCCTCCATACCCTTCATCATCCCCTCCGTCTTTAGTTCATCACCTCTGTTGCCCCTCAAATATTTGCATCTTTCAAAATTAACGTTGAAAACTCAAAATTCAAAACACAAAATAAAACAAACACTAGCCTTTTCCATTGTTGTACGAAACCCTTACCTTATTTCAAGTTTCGTTATTCGTGATTTGGTTCGTCTATCTTTGGTGCTGTAAAGTGGTTCCATTAAGCCTAACAACTGCTTGCTCTTACTTCAACCTCATATTTGTGAATCTGTTTGCTTGGTTAGTGTCCTTTTCTCGCCGGGAGCTAGTCTTCAACTGTTCGGTATATGACTTATCAACGCAGTAGTCACTTAATGTGTGAGGTCAGATTTTGCTCCTCTTGACGTCATATTAACGCTGCTCACCTGGGCAAGGTGATTGCTTGAAACAATCGTCAGCATCATTTTGTAGTTGGTTGTCGTGTGAGTTCATCTATACGCAGCTGACCTCTGGTTTGTTTCCACGCCTGGGTGGAATTTTTTCATGTCATTGTGGTTTTGGTAGGTGACTGCTTCAACAAGTTTTCCATGTGTTTGGTCTGTTCTCGTTGCTTAGGATCAAATGCATTGGATATATTATGATCCTCGTTTGTGGAACACAAAAAGGTTGTTGCTCATTGAATATTCTAGCGCTTACATTAACATCGTAAGTAGCAGAAACTGACGTTTATTTTCCCATATAATTTGTTCTCATTATGATACCTGACTTCATTCTACTTACATATTATCACTAGGAATATATATAACTCCAAAGCACAAAATCATATAGCATATCAAATACGACAACATATAGTTTGGAAGCAACAATTGTATTAACCATGAATTATTAAAGCATGTGGAGATTCAGATTACATATGATAGTCATTCCATAATCATGCAGACAATGCACGTAAAAATTAAAAGTCACACTTAACATCACAGCAGTAACATTGATTATCCTTTTTGCACTTTCCGTCCTTGTAGTTGTTAAGTTCACAAAGTTTCTTGCATTCACCTTCAAGAGAACATAGCGTTGGGTTCAAGCCCTCATCATCAGATCTGACCATTTCTGCTTATTTGAAAGAATGTTAGATACCTTTTAAAAATATATTCCCCCAAAGTGAAAAGTAGAAAGAAATCAAAAGAGATTTTATTAAAATTTCATTTTCGTAACGACTTAAATATGTGTGTTGACTAATTAAGAACTCCCCATTGTATAAATTGCTTTTTGTATAGTTTGTTATTTATTTATACAGTAGCTGCTCCACCAGCCATGATCTTCGATTTTGTCGACTAACATATTCCAAATTAATTTTGGGGTCCTTGCTTTATGTTGTAGGTTTTAAGCAACTATCTTTTTAAGTTTTTCATGGACACATGAATAATAACTAGTGATTTAACTATCTATAATTTATCAGTAATGATAATGTATGTGTATGTATTGTAGGAAAAACTAAAAAAGTACGTATCACTTTTGAAAATATTGATACGTGGTATAAAATAATTTTGCACATAAGAACTTGAAGTATGAAAGTATATCTCAAGGGAATTACGTACTTGGAGCAGAAATGATCAAAGACAGAATAACAATGCAGCACAAAACGAAACTCTTCATCATTTTTATTTTGATTGCACTATTCTCAGTTTTATTGGACTTCTTTTATAATCAAGTGATTTGATATCTGATACCTATATTTATAGTTTATAAAAAAGAAATAGAAGATTAATTTGCAAGAAATTGGAATTGATTGGCATGACAAATCTGGGGATTTCTGGATAAGATTATACATCAATCCTGCTTTCAACTTATTTACTAAATCGCTTGAAATAGTTTGGTTGTTATCTTAGAAAGAAAAGGAAAAATAATTCGCTAAATAATTAAATTAATTAATTGACGTGACAAATCTTTGGATTTCTGGATGTACCCAAGTGTTGATTTCAAATTATTTATTTAACTGCTTTAAATATTTCGGTTGTTATCTTAAAAAGGAGAAGAAAAATAATTAATACACAAATCCCGATTTTAAATTATTCATTAAATTCCTTGAAGCAGTAACTGGTTGTTTTACCTCAAAAATTAACATACGAGTAATGTGCCAAACAAAAATTAATTGACATGACAAATCTGGGGATTTCTAGATAAGATTATACATCAATCCCATTTTCAACTTATTTACTCAACTGCTTGAAATTGTTTGGTTGTTATCTAAAACTATTTTCTAACTAATATTTTATTTGATGATAGAACAACATTTTTTAAATACTTTGATTGTAATACAACCAGTAGTAATTATAAGACTTCTTAACTTATATATTAAGTTATTTGAGATTTGGCGCCCATGTTTATAATAGAATCGATAGGCTATAACAGAAATTGAAGCCGACAATATATAAATTCTATAGTGATTTCAACTTAGGGTCTGCTCGATAGTTTTGAGATCTACTTATGAGAGGTTTTGAGATTATCAGTTTTGATTGTTAATGATCGTAGCGGTTTGACTGGTTTATTTGAAGTGTTGTTATAACCGATCAATGCATACTTGAGAGTTTAGTATATAAAAATTTTGAGATTTTTTTTCCACAAAACTAGCATTACATTTAAATCCTTATATTTCTGTCTTGTTTTGTTAAAAGTAGTTTTACAATGTAATTGAGAGGGGCATAATTGGAAAAAAATTATAATCTATTGACAATTTTTCTGGTCAAAGCAGTCACATGTCAAGTTCATACTTAACAACGCGCTCAAATCTCGAGAACGTTGTCAGAAAGCACAAAGCGATTTAGTCAAAGTCGCGACGCGCTCGAAATTGAGTAATAATATATTTCATTATTGGAATCAGCATATATTCAGTCACGTGTGAAAAATGCGTGTTGATCACTCTAAAAGGCTTGAGCACCTCATGTCGATCACCTAAAATTGCTTGCGTGAACTCGTAAGCCATGGATCGTCAAAGTCGGGATTTGGCACACCAAAAATCAGTGATCGACACGGTGCGATCTTGTGTTTCTTTTGCTCCGCACCATCTCCGGCAAGCTTCTCCATTTGGCACACTTTGATAGATTTTCGTGTCCTCTAAGGGATACAAAATACGCATTTCGTATCCTATACGGGATACAAAATGACGTATTTCGTATCCCTGGAAGGATATGAAATCGTATCCCCCTTAGGGATATGAAATCGCATCCCTCCTGGGGATACGACTCATTCCAATTTTTTGCAAGCTCCAGGGAGGTGGTCAAACTGGCCCGATCTTACATTTTCCCGAGCATGCGCCATACTTTCTTCACCTAGCATTTGGCAAGACTTGGGATGTGAAATCCCAAGGGCAAATCTAGCGGTATGAAAATATAGATGCACATTGGAGTGGATGCGAATTTCTTCGTGTTCGCATCGTGAGAATGCAATGCGAAATCTTGAGATGTGAATTCGTGTATTGGGCAAGGCAAAGCATGGATGTGAATTCCATATGCAGATCACTATTTTCGACCAAACCAACTCGGGCTGGCTACACTTTTCTAGGATGTGAAATCCCTTGGTGGGAGGCGATGCGAAATTGGTAAAGCAACTTGGCACGTTCGCAATTCATGTGTGGATCACATATTTTTGGTTGATCGGCATTCAACGATCATTGTTTTTCAAATTACCAACCCTGAATGCGAAATTTTACAAACAACTTGGTTTATTGGATAAGTTTTCGGGATGCGAATTTCACATCACCTTGAGATACAAAATTCAGGCTAATGCCTTCCAACCTCACCTATAAATATATCATTGCTTGGCATTCTAAAGGATAAACATTTTTGGAATTTGCCTATACTTTGGCATATAGGATTGGAGCTCCAAGGCATCATTAATGGTTGTCATCATGATCTCCATGGCAATTAGACATCTCTTGTACTTGCGAACATTATATAAACATTTGTCTACACTTCTTTCATACTCTTGGACATTGATGCTACTTTTTGGATATTGTTGTTCATACCAACACACTTCGGCTCAATGAAGAAGAAGAAGGACATTTTGGTCAAAGTTTAGAATTAACAAGCTATTTGGCGTTCCATTATACAACTTATACATTCAAATTGTCCGAACTTGTACAAACATTGTAATCGACAATATTATGATGAATGATTACTATAAAGTGGATGTAGGTATTAATGTTGAACCACTATAAAAGTTGTGCATCCCTTAACATTTCTCGTACTTCAAATTTTGGATTATAAGTTTACTACTAAACTTACACTTATGGGTTGACGTGTGTAAATAACCAATTTCCCACGTTACACGACACCATATTTTCAGTTCTGTCACGCCCAAATTCGGAAGAATTGCCACGAACTGAAGCCATGGCAATTTTGGAACGGCTTTTAGTCATGGCAACACTCTTTAGCATGGTTTCGATCCGTGGTAATTTTGGCATAACTTTAGACCATCCCAATATCTGAGAAAATTTTTCCCACCACAGTTCTCCCTAGTTGTACCAGTTATCTCACACCCAATACACAACCCTATCCCAATACCAACCAAAACAAAAAAGAAACCGCGCTCCTCAGATTAAAATAATCTATTGTACACCTAAGAACAAAACCACCTTACATCCATCGAGGTCGCCTTTCATCCATCGAAATCTCATGCCTCTCATTCCCAATTATTTTCAAATATTATTCTAATTTAAATTGAAACCTTTTATAATTACATGGTGTGGAGATCTTTGTGGCGATTTTGTTTAAGTATGTTAGGAGTGTTATTATTTTTATTCAATTATTTGGTTGTGATCATGATTATTTATTTTGATTTGAATTGAAATGTGGAGTCGGTGTTTCTAAACTGCAATGGTAAAGATTAAAGAACAAAACAATGAAGATTAACAGGTGAACCGACCCCTTTAAATAGCCTATAAATTTATTTTCCCCTTAAAGTATACAGCGTTGTCTTCAAGTTCGTATGTTTCTGATGTCGGGGCATTTTCTGGAATATTCTGTTAAGGATTCATGATTATAAGCTATGTAATCGGACAAGATTATTCCCTTATTACTCCAGGGAGAATGCTAGGAGGAAGCAATTGGGTAACATTTTGGAAGTGAAAAAGGCTTTTTCACAAGTTCAAAAGATTTCGTCGAAACAATATTCTATCAATTTCTATTTGCATAACCTAGAACTTTATTATTCTTCAAATTATTATTTGACATTTCAAACATGTGCAATTTTGATGAAAAAGAGAAAAATATTTTTATGGGAGAATACGGTGGATTGGTATACTTTTAAAAAGCATTATACATATCCACTTCAACTAACTACACCTATATTGCCCTTATACACACATAATATGCAGGACTCAAACTAAGTCTAGTAACCATATTTAGGAAATTTTTCTAGTGCTCCACACATCCGACTCACCGACTGCATAATCGCATATGCACGACACCGATAATTTGGAATATAATAAATATTAAGATTTAATTGCAAAAATTATTTGTTTATTGATATGAAATTTCTATGAATTCTTATTACATTTCTAATACTGAAATTACTGTCTACAATAAAGAAAATATACGATAGCAATGGTTTAAATCTAGAAAACAACTGACTTTATGTTACCCTAACTAGTTTTTAACTAGCATTTTTTTGAAGAAACAATCTAGCTTCTGAACGGAACACACTATGGATGTGTTATGTGGGCTTTAGAAAGCAAATCAAAATCTTTTGCCCCATTTTTAGTGGGAGAAAATCACCTGGTCCCAAAATTTCGTGGTTCCATGGGCTAAGGCATTCTGACCCCCTGATTTCAGGTGGGTCCCACCGAAATCAACGAGCCAGATTATTTCGGTCCAAGGGACAACGAAATTTTGGGAACAGTGGAATAGTGCCCATTTTTAGTTGGCCATCCATCTCCTAGAAAATTTCAGCCATACATCACATCATGTTTGACGAGTTGATGAAACTCACCATCATTGATAAATGATTTGAGGCATAAGATGAATGTCTGAAGTTAACGTGTTATATAAGAATAGATAGGAAGGGAACATGCGAATTTATCTCTTTGAAAGTTAAAATTCAACGTGTACATGGGATAGGCTGGGCAAGACTAGACCAGAGGAAGATATATTCTAGTTCGATCTTAAAAAAAAATTAAGAAACACGAAGCATATTAGATTTAAGTTCGAATGTATCTTTCATACAAACCGATGAATGAATTAAAATATTCGAGCAATAGGAAAGTGTTAAATATTATTGAATGTACACTTTTTAATAGATTGTTTCTCCTCCTAGTTCGATGAACAAGGATTAAATGCCTTTCTTTCTAAGTGGGAACTTCAAAATTCATATTGTATGTGATGGACTGATTACGTAATTAGAAGTTGTTCTTATCAAAAAGTGGAAATGATGGTTATTTTTTAGGGTTTATATTCGGTTAAAGTGTTATGCATTGATTATTGTTTTTGTGATTTATAAGTTCATTCCTAATGTAATACATTTACACACGTTTTCTCCTTTTTTGAATGATTTGTCTCAACTTGTTAGAAGATTCACAAAAATAGCAGTCAATTTTTGAACAGTGATAGGTAGCAAATGATAGAGCCGGACAAGGATAGTTTATCTCTTTATTACTTATATTTGATTAAGAAGTCGAAATAGTGATAAGTAGCTAATGATAGAGCTGGAAACTTGTATAACTAACCATTGTTTCTAAACGATCTGTCTCGTCTTCAAACGTTTAAAGATTCACAAAAAATAGAAGTCAGTTTCGTAGGGAGGTATAAAGCTCGCTATGATCAAAAATAATTGTAGTCGTCTGTCAATAATAAGAGAAACCATGTAAAATTGTATATTTCATGGATTAATGTTTATGTACGACAAGTTTATCCATTTCCCGATCTCATATTTAAGTCAATAAGACTCAAACTCATGAAGGGGAAATGGTCAAGTCAGATTATCAATATGCGTATAAATCACTCAAGTGCTATAACTATGACTTTTCCCCAATGATTTTTACTTCAGTCCATAATCCATATTATTTTGATATAATTTAACAAATTAGAAGTAGGCGCTTTTCGCAATTTTCAATGATAATTAAAATGTGTAGTCATTACGTATAGAAGGTAATAAAGCACTAAACATGAAACAAAATTGTAGTAACACATGAGTAGTTTCATAAGACAAATATTTTCAGTCTGGATAATATTACAATATATAACTACTCACTAGCTTCCCTTCAAGCGCCTTTTATCTTTTTCAATCTTTCTTTTCTACCGCATTCCTTTCCCAAGCTTAAGAGTGCATTCTCTTTCTACTTTTTAATTTTTGGTTTTTGTAAGTACAAAAATACGAACAAAGCACACATATTGTGTAAAATGATCATTTACAAAACGAAGTTAACATGCAAAACAAAAAACAACTTTTTTTCATTTTCAGTATTTTATAAAAAAAATGGAAGAATGACGTCAAATTCATTCCATCATCCTCCATACCCTTCATCATCCCCTCCTTCTTTAGTTCATCACTTCTGTTGCCGCTCAAATATTTGCATCTTTCAAAATTAACGTTGAAAACTCAAAATTCCAAACACAAAATAAAACAAACACTAGCCTTTTCCATTGTTGTACGAAGCCCTTACCTTATTTCAAGTTTCGTTATTCGTGATTTGGTTCGTCTATGTAATGACCCGCATTTTTAGAGATATATAATTAATTTATTTAATTATATAATTGGTGATTTAGAGAAGTTAATGATCGTTTAATTAAATAATATTGAATATTTAATAAATAATTATAATATAATAATATATTATAATGTCGAAATAGTCGAAAATAGTGAAATTCACAATATCATGTGAATTGAATAACATACGAGATTTGGTGGAGTTTCGATTCGAAATATAATAACGATTATATTTAATCGACGACAGTTGAACGTATGGTTTATAATATATTTATAAACGAGCTCGAAATGGCGCGGCAGTTCGCTATTTGGCGATTTGAACTTCAACTGAATGTACATGATTCGTTTTAAGCTGGATTTCAGTGAAACAAGAAACGCGTGGAGCTGGTGGAGTATATTTTTCTAGTGGAAGAGAAAAATCTGGATTTCGTCATATAGATTTTGAGTTACGTCCAAATCAAATTTCAGAAAAGTCGCTATGGATTTCCTTTATAATTTGCGACGCTTTATATACGTTATAAATCGATTTTTCGATACGAACTGAATATCGATCAAATCGGAATTCTGAAAATCAAGCCGTAAATTCTGATAGGATATTCTAGAGCTGTATGGTATTCCACTATGAATATATATGATAATATAAATTTATTTATATTTAATTTGATTTGATTTAAATATATTTATATATTTAAATGGGTCATTCAGAGCTTTAAAAATAGCCGGTTTTGCAAACGAAGTCGGAATTCGACGAAACTAATTTTGTTGGATCCGCAATGTCAAATAGTTGTTAGATTTCCAGTTTCGTGATTTTTAGAGTCACTGTGTGGTCGTACGGATTTTTAGAGGGAGAAATAGTCAGTATTTCGATGGTTAAAAATACGCTGTGTAAGCATACGGAGTCGGAATTCTACGAAACCAGTTTCGTTGGGACCGTAATATCGAACAGTAGCTACCTGACCATTTTCATGATTTTTGAATACTGTGTGTGACCACATGGATTTTTAGAAGGGCAATAACGGATAATATAAACAAAATAAAAATATCCTAAATGTCAAATGAACCAAAACAGGCCACCAACCATCATTTTCAACTACACAACAAAAATCTCAGCCCGTATAAACCCAGTTCGTGGCCGCCACTTTCATTCGTTCAGCAAAAACAAAATCCAGTAAAAAGAAAAATCAATAGAAATTCAAAACAATTCCTATAAATTGAAACAAGTATATGAGTGAATTCCCTTAGAGTTTGTCTTCATCTCTATACTGGTTGATTTGAGTTCGACGTTAGTTTGTAGGTACTGGGTTTCACCAGCGAAACTTAGGGCTTCAGTAACCTCGGAATTCATTGGTTTTGAGCTCGATTGGAGTAGGTATCTGGGTTCACGGTGGAAATCCGCACCTGGTGTGCGAAGATTTGTGGTTTCCGTGTCGAAGATCGTTGATCGACATCGTACAGAAGCTAAACGACGGGATTGACAGGGCATGCCGAGTTCGTGCTTAGGGTGTTGGATGGAAAGAGGGGGCGTTGAGGAGTATTGCGATTGAGTTTGTTTGGTCGTTCGGTGGAAGAAGGAGGAGATAAGAGGGGAGGAAGGGATCGAACTGGTGAATGAAGGAGTGGGATTAAATGTACAGGTCACGGCAATTGGTAGTGGAGAAGAAGGGGTAAATGCGGAGCGGGTTGGGTATTTATGGGGATGATGGGCCGAAACAAAGAGGGAGGCCCATTTAATTCTAAGTTAAGTTATTTTCAAACTTTAAATTGCATTCAAACTTTAAAGGTGTATAACTTCGTCATACTAAATTATAATCACGAACCGTAAGTTGCGTTGGGACCCTGTGGACGAGAGCTTCACAATGAAGCTGACTGGAAGCGGATCGGAGCTCGTTACAATTTATGGTGAAATAAATTATCCGTCTCAAACATCGAACGCAAACCGATATTTTTCGGTTAACGCGCCAATGTGAGTAAATCTCACTTACTCTGAACAGTTTATATTTTCATGTTGTATTTTTAGAACTGTTAAATATTGACTGTTTGACTGTGTGTTGACTGTTTGATTGAATTGCTAGTTAGTTAGTGAATTTCTATATTGATTCTGTTTAGCAGAATATATCATATGGAACTGAAAGTGATGTTATCTATATTGTCTAACATCTGTAATGCAGGGAAACAGGTTGGAGGAATCCGACTGGATTCCTCAACAGTTATTTTATTGTTTTTCATATATTTTGATATATGATGTGAATTATAACCTGTTGTTGATTGTGTGTGTATGGACGATACTGAACATCGTGATTTGGTATGATTGAATACCATGACATACCGGAATGTAGACAAAGGAGATTTTTCAAAGTGATATTGAAAAAGAGATATTTATAAAGTGGAATATTTTTAAATAAGAAATGTTTATAAATTGGAATATTTATAAATAGGAAATATTTAAAGAGGAAATAACTGCAAATCATTTTCTTTTTGACTGGAAAGGGCTTGTGTAGCGGTTTGGGGATTTTCCCGATGCTCCCGATACAAAGGAGGTTATGGCGAATTTTCCGGGAATTTAAGGAGTTAGAATATTTCAAGAATAAATTTGAAAAGGAAATATTTGTAAACCATTTGCAAATAGAATTGGAAAGGAAACATTATAAAAAGGAAATCATTTTTTTAAAGTGTAGAACCGTTATTTAAAAGTAAATCTTTTCAAATGAATAAAACGTTGTTAAAAAGGGAGTAATCGAATATGGTATTCGAAGTTAGTTAATCGAATAATATATTCGAAAGTTAGTTAATCGAATATATTATTCGAAAGGGGTTAGTCAAGTCGAGTTAGTCAAATAGAGTTAACAAGTTAGAGTTAACCAGTTAGAGTTAAACAGTTAGAGTTAAACAGTTAGAGTTAAAACAAACATAGTTATTCAGGATGAGTAGCCATTTAGCACGACTGCTAGCGTAATTCGCAGGGCTGTAAATAGCCTACGGCGGTCGGATGTTTCCTGAGGGAATCAGGCGTAACCATTGTGATCGCTGCGATCTAGAGTTGAGCGAAAGGAGTTAAAGAATATAAAGTTAAGCAAAATTAGAATCTGACTAGAGATTAATAAGTTGAACGATTTCCTGGGTATCGATCTGATGTTGGTTTCGGCCTTCGGGGTTTATACTTAGGAAGTTGTTCTCTTGTTAGTTTATAGTTAGAGTCTGATAGTTGTGGAAGGATAGTGATACGTAAATAAACAATGGAAATGTTTTCCAACATTGATAACAAATATTTTCTAAATATAGAAAATAAGGAAATATGTATAGATATACATGATGATTGATCGATTGACATTCCATTTGGAATTTAGATCGTTGTTTGTACACGGACATGTTTTCATTTGATAGTTAAATCACAGACTATCGAAGTTTTGACCATTTTAACGTTGTTAATATGGAGAGACCGGTTGGATTATTATCCATAGAACCACTCTGTATTGGCATAAGCGTTGCGAATCATATATGCCAAAGTTAATTGAAGACGGAGTAAAATGCAAGGGCTATCCTGTGTACAGAATAGTGCCTTCGGTTTGTCCAGTCCCAGGGCAACTTGTATGGACGAATGTCTGACAGAGTATTCCTAACGAATCATATATGTTGATCTCTTCACCGTATTACGTTTGGTGGCGGAGAAATTCGTTTCTCTTAGCTTCATACCCGTGATACCGTTAGGGAAATCGATAATGATTTGACGGGTATGACGATGTGGCAATCTAAGTGAATGAAGATATGATGTGGAAAGATATGCGTAGCTTCTAGCCTCACATCCGGTAAATGACAGAAATCGGGCAGGCAGCATGGCTAAGTCGGTCGCACCGAAGTAGGGTGTATAATCACCTATCTAGAGAATATTCATTTGCTTCTTTAATCTATCAATGCTGTCCCATATATATATACGGGAACGGTTGCTGATCCCAACCGTTGGTGATGTACATTCGATACACTCAAGCGAAATGAGTGGTCGGTCATGTGTGGCTGAGTTGCAAGATGTTCTTGTTGAACTCCAGTGTATCGTTCCTAGAGTACACTGATCGGAAGGTGATTCCATACCTTGTCATAGTTGGAAACCCAATCATCCAATACGTGCTTGCGATTTTGATTGTATACTATATATGTAGAACGTGAGATGCAAGCGTTTCTGCTAGATTGATATCTAATTGTATTTAGACATTATTATAATATCAGAATGATATTGCTTTGCAAAGATATTTGGATTCTCATAAGGTAAAAACCCGTTCCGTATTCACGGCGTGGTCTTATGAGATATCATATACCTGTTTTAAATGATTTGAGTTTACTCACACCAGTCACATGACTGACCCGGAGTTTATTTTGTTTTCCCTAAACTCTTGGGTGCCTAAATTTGTACGGGCAGTCAAGTAGTCAGGATTTACAGGTATACTTGAAGAGCTTGGAGCAGGAGGCTTCAGCAGTCGATAGCTATTATTTATTCCGCTGTGATGTTATGTGTTGTACTCTGAAATGGTATGTATTTACAGTTATAACTTTGTATTTCAAAAGTTATGTTATATTTTATTCGTTCCGCTGTGAGATTCGTGTTACTCTGATGATGTTGTATGTTCTTCTTCTTCTATTCTAAGTTTCTATCTTATCTATTCTCACCTTCTAATTTCTTTCATTAATTACCGGGATTTTTCGAGGTTTTGGTTATCGACGTCGAGCTTACGTCGATAACCAAAGTCGCTCAAAATCCGGGTCGTTACAGTCTATCTTTGGTGCTGTAAAGTGGTTCCATTAAGCCTAACAACTGCTTGCTCTTGCTTCAACCTCGTCTTTGTGAATCTGTTTGCTTGGTTAGTGTCCTTTTCTCGCTGGGAGCTAGTCTTCAACGGTTCGGTATATGACTTATCAACGCAGTAGTCACTTAATGTGTGAGGTCAAATTTTGCTCCTCTTGATGTCTTATTAACGCTGCTCACCTGGGCAAGGTGATTGCTTGAAACAATCGTCAGCATCTGTTTGTAGTTGGTTGTCGTGTGAGTTCATCTATACGCAGTTGACGTTTGGTTTGTTTCCACGCCTGGGTGGAATTTTTTCATGTCATTGTGGTTTTGGTAGGTGACTGCTTCAGCAAGTTTTCCATGTGTTTGGTCTGTTCTCGTTGCTTAGGATCAAATGCATTGGATATATTATGATCCTCATTTGTGGAACACAGAAAGGTTGTTGCTCATTGAATATTCTAGCGCTTACATTAACATCGTAAGTAGCAGAAACTGGCGTTTATTTTCCCATATAATTTGTTCTCATTATGATACCTGACTTCATTCTACTTACATATTATCTCTAGGAATATATATAACTTCAAAGCACAAAATCATACAGCATATCAAATACGACAACATATAGTTTGGAAGCAGCAATTGTATTAACCATGAATTATTAAAGCATGTTGAGATTCAGATTACATATGATAGTCATTCCATAATCATGTAGACAATGCACGTAATAATTAAAAGTCACACTTAACATCACAGCAGTAACATTGTTTATCCTTTTTGCACTTTCCGTCCTTGTAGTTGTTTAGTTCACAAAGTTTCTTGCATTCACCTTCAAGAGAACATAGCGTTGGGTTCAAGCCCTCATCATCAGATCTGACCATTTCTGCTTATTTGAAAGAATGTTAGATACCTTTTAAAAATATATTCCCCCAAAGTGAAAAGTAGAAAGAAATCAAAAGAGATTTTATTAAAATTTCATTTTCGTAACGACTTAAATATGTGTGTTGACTAATTAAGAACTCCCCATTGTTTAAATTGCTTTTTGTATAGTTTGTTATTTATTTATACAGTAGCTGCTCCATCAGCCATGATCTTCGATTTTGTCGACTAACATATTCCAAATTAATTTTGGGGTCCTTGCTTTATGTTGTAGGTTTTAAGCAACTATCTTTTTAAGTTGTTCATGGACACATGAATAATAACTAGTGATTTAACTATCTATAATTTATCAGTAATGATAATGTTTGTGTATGTATTGTATGAAAAACTAAAAAAGTACGTATCACTTTTGAAAATATTGATACGTGGTATAAAAAAATTTGCACATAAGAACTTGAAGTATGTAAGTATATCTCAAGGGAATTACGTACTTGGAGCAGAAATGATCAAAGACAGAATAACAATGCAGCACAAAACGAAACTCTTCATCATTTTTATTTTGATTGCACAATTCTCAGTTTTATTGGACTTCTTTTATAATCAAGTAATTTGATATCTGATACCTATATTTATAGTTTATAAAAAAGAAATAGAAAATTAATTTGCAAGAAATTGGAATTGATTGGCATGAGAAATCTGGGGATTTCTGGATAAGATTATACATCAATCCTGCTTTCAACTTATTTACTAAATCGCTTGAAATAGTTTGGTTGTTATCTTAGAAAGAAAAGGAAAAATAATTCTCTAATAATTAAATTAATTAATTGACGTGACAAATCTTTGGATTTCTGGATGTACCTAAGTGTTGATTTCAAATTATTTATTTAACTGCTTTAAATATTTCGGTTGTTATCTTAAAAAGGAGAAGAAAAATAATTAATACACAAATCCCAATTTTAAATTATTCATTAAATTCCTTGAAGCAGTAACTGGTTGTTTTACCTCAAAAATTAACAGACGAGTAATCTGCC
Source organism: Allium sativum (assembly GCA_030737875.1). Classification (NCBI taxonomy): domain Eukaryota; kingdom Viridiplantae; phylum Streptophyta; class Magnoliopsida; order Asparagales; family Amaryllidaceae; genus Allium; species Allium sativum. The sequence continues at coordinate 588,074,734 of CM060920.1, forward strand.
AAACAAAAATTAATTGACATGACAAATCTGGGGATTTCTGGATAAGATTATACATCAATCCCATTTTCAACTTATTTACTAAACTGCTTGAAATTGTTTGGTCGTTATCTAAAACTATTTTCTAATTAATATTTTATTTGATGATAGAACAACATTTTTTAAATACTTTGATTGTAATACAGCCAGTAGTAATTATAAGACTTCTTAACTTATATATTAAGTTATTTGAGATTTGGCACCCATGTTTATAATAGAATCAATAGGCTATAACAGAAATTGGAGCTAACAATATATAAATTCTATAGTGATTTCAACTTAGGGTCTGCTCGACAGTTTTGAGATCTACTTATAAGAGGTTTTGAGATTATCAGTTTTGATTGTTAATGATCGTAGCGGTTTGACTGGTTTATTTGAAGTGTTGTTATAACCGATCAATGCATACTTGAGAGTTTAGTATATAAAAATTTTGAGATTTTTTTTTCACAAAACTAACATTACCTTTAAATCCTTATATTTCTATTTTGTTTTGGTAAAAGTAGTTTTTCAATGTAATTGAGAGGGGCATAATAGGAAGAAAAAAATATAATCTATTGACAATTTTTCTGGTCAAAGCAGTCACATGTCAAGTTCATACTTAACAACGCGCTCAAATCTCGAGAACGTTGTCAGAAAGCACAAAGAGATTTAGTCAAAGTCGCGACGCGCTCGAAACTGAGTAATAATATATTTCATTATTGGAATCAGCATATATTCAGTCACGTGTGGAAAATGCGTGTTGATCACTCAAAAAGGTTTGAGCACCTCATGTCAATCACCTAAAATTGCTTGCGTGAACTCATAAGCCATGGATCGACCACTTTGTCAAAGTCGGGATTTGGCATACCAAAAATCAATGATCGACACGGTGTGATCGTGTGTTTCTTTTGCTCCGCACCATCTCCGGTAAGCTTCTCCATTTGGCACACTTTGATAGGTTTTCGTCTCCTCTAAGGGTTACAAAAATACGCATTTCATATCCTATATGGGATACAAAATGACGTATTTCGTATCCCTGGAAGGATATGAAATCGTATCCCCCTTGGGGATATGAAATCGTATCCCTCCTGGGGATACGACTCATTCCAATTTTTTGCAAGCTCCAGGGAGGTGATCAAACTGGCCCGATCTTACATTTTCCCGAGCATGCGCCATACTTTTTTCACCTAGCATTTGGCAAGACTTGGGATGTGAAATCCCAAGTGCAAATCTAGCGGTATGAAAATATAGACGCACATTGGAGTGGATGCGAATTTCATCGTGTTCGCATCGTGAGAATGCAATTCGAAATCTTGAGATGCAAATTCGTGTATTGGGCAAGGCAAAGCATGGATGTGAATTCCATATGCAGATCACTATTTTCGACCAAACCAACTCGGGCTGGCAACACTTTTCTAAGATGTGAAATCCCTTGGTGGGAGGCGATGCGAAATTGGCAAAGCAACTTGGCACGTTCAGAATTCATGTGTGGATCACATATTTTTGGTTGATCGGCATGCAACGATCATTGTTTTTCAAATTACCAACCCTGAATGCAAAATTTTACAAACAACTTGGTTTTTTGGATAAGTTTTCGGGATGCGAATTTCACATCTCCTTGAGATACGAAATTCGGGCTAATGCCTTCCAACCTCACCTATAAATATATCATTGCTTGGCATTCTAAAGGATAAACATTTTTGGAATTTGCCTATACTTTGGCATATAGGATTGGAGCTCCAAGGCATCATTAATGGTTGTCATCATGATCTCCATGGCAATTAGACATCTCTTGTACTTGCGAACATTATATAAACATTTGTCTACACTTTTTGAGATTCACTTGGATTTTGGACATTTTTTGGACTTGTAGATGCTGCATAAAATTCTATCTACAACATTTTGGTATTCACTTGGATCTTTGGAAATCTTTCGGATATACTTGCATACTCTTGGACATTGATTCTACTTTTTGGATATTGTTGTTCATACCAACACACTTCGGCTCAATGAAGAAGAAGAAGAAGAAGGACATTTTGGTCCAAGTTTAGAATTAACAAGCTATTTGGCGTTCCATTATACAACTTATACATTCAAATTGTCCGAACTTGTACAAACATTATAATCGACAATATTATGATGAATGATTACTATAAAGTGGACGTAGGTATTAATGTTGAACCACTATAAATGTTGTGCATCCCTTAACATTTCTCGTACTTCAAATTTTGGATTATAAGTTTACTATTAAACTTACATTTATGGGTTGGTGTGTGTAAATAACCAATTTCCCACGTTACACGGCACCATATTTTCAGTTCTGTCACGCCTAAATTCGGAAGAATTGCCACGAACTGAAGCCATGGCAATTTTGGAACGGCTTTTAGTCGTGGCAACACTCTTTGGCATGGTTTCGAGCCGTGGTAATTTTGGCATGACTTTAGACCATCCCAATATCTGAGAAAAGTTTTCCCACCATAGTTCTCCCTAGTTGTACCAGTTATCTCACACCCAATACACAACCCTATCCCAATACCAACCAAAACAAAAAAGAAACCGCGCTCCTCAGATTGAAATAATCTATTGCACACCTAAGAACAAAACCACCTTACATCCATCGAGGTCGCCTTTCATCCATCGAAATCTCATGCCTCTCATTCCCAATTATTTTCAAATATTATTCTAATTTAAATTGAAACCTTTTATAATTACATGGTGTGGAGATCTTTGTGGCGATTTTGTTTAAGTATGTTAGGAGTGTTATTATTTTTATTCAATTATTTGGTTGTGATCATGATTATTTATTTTGATTTGAATTGAAATGTGGAGTCGGTGTTTCTAAACTGCAATGGTAAAGATTAAAGAACAAAACAATGAAGATTAACAGGTGAACCGACCCCTTTAAATAGCCTATAAATTTATTTTCCCCTTAAAGTATACAGCGTTATCTTCAAGTTCGTATGTTTCTGATGTCGGGGCATTTTCTGGTATATTCTGTTAAGGATTCATGATTATAAGCTATGTAATCGGACAAGATTATTCCCTTATTACTCCAGGGAGAATGCTAGGAGGAAGCAATTGGGTAACATTTTGGAAGTGAAAAAGGCTTTTTCACAAGTTCAAAAGATTTCGTCGAAACAATATTCTATCAATTTCTATTTGCATAACCTAGAACTTTATTATTCTTCAAATTATTATTTGACATTTCAAACATGTGCAATTTTGATGAAAAAGAGAAAAATATTTTTATGGGAGAATACGGTGGATTGGTATACTTTTAAAAAGCATTATACATATCCACTTCAACTAACTACACCTATATTGCCCTTATACACACATAATATGCAGGACTCAAACTAAGTCTAGTAACCATATTTAGGAAATTTTTCTAGTGCTCCACACATCCGACTCACCGACTGCATAATCGCATATGCACGACACCGATAATTTGGAATATAATAAATATTAAGATTTAATTGCAAAAATTATTTGTTTATTGATATGAAATTTCTATGAATTCTTATTACATTTCTAATACTGAAATTACTGTCTACAATAAAGAAAATATACGATAGCAATGGTTTAAATCTAGAAAACAACTGACTTTATGTTACCCTAACTAGTTTTTAACTAGCATTTTTTTGAAGAAACAATCTAGCTTCTGAACGGAACACACTATGGATGTGTTATGTGAGCTTTAGAAAGCAAATCAAAATCTTTTGCCCCATTTTTAGTGGGAGAAAATCACCTGGTCCCAAAATTTCGTGGTCCCATGGGCCAAAGCTTTCTGACCCCCCGATTTCAGGTGGGTCCCACCGAAATCAACGGTTCAGATTAATTTGGCCCAAGGGACCACGAAATTTTTGGACCATAGGAATAGTGCCCATTTTTAGTTGGCCTTCCATCTCCAAGAAAATTTCAACCATACATCACATCATGTTTGACGAGTTGGTGAAACTCACCATCATTGATAAATTGTTTGAGGCATAAGATGAATGTCTGAAGTTAATGTGTTATATAAGAATAGATAGGAAGGGAACATGCGAATTTATCTCTTTGAAAGTTAAAATTCGTCGTGTACATGGGATAGGCTGGGCAAGACTAGACCAGAGGAAGATATATTCTAGTTCGATCTTAAAAAAAAAATTAAGAAACACGAAGCATATAAGATTTAAGTTCGAATGTATCTTTCATACAAACCGATGAATGAATTAAAATATTCGAGCAATAGGAAAGTGTTAAATATTATTGAATGTACACTTTTTAATAGATTGTTTCTCCTCCTAGTTCGATGAACAAGGACTAAATGCCTTTCTTTCTAAGTGGGAACTTCAAAATTCATATTGTATGTGATGGACTGATTACGTAATTAGAAATTGTTCTTATCAAAAAGTGGAAATGATGGTTATTTTTTAGGGTTTATATTTGGTTAAAGTGTTATGCATTAATTATCGTTTTTGTGATTAATAAGTTCATTCCTAATGTAATACATTTACACACATTTTCTCTTTTTTGAATGATTTGTCTCAACTTGTTCGAAGATTCACAAAAATAGCAGTCAGTTTTTGAACAGTGATAGGTGGCAAATGATAGAGCCGGACAAGGATAGTTTTTCTCTTTATTAATTATATTTGATTAAGAAGTCGAAATAGTGATAGGCAGCTAATGATAGAGCTGGAAACTTGTATAACTAACCATTGTTTCTAAACGATCTGTCTCGTCTTCAAACGTTTAACGATTCACAAAAAATAGAAGTCAGTTTCGTAGGGAGGTATAAAGCTCGCTATGATCAAAAATAATTGTAGTCGTTTGTCAATAATAAGAGAAGCCATGTAAAATTGTATATTTCATGAATTAATGTTTATGTACGACCAGTTTATCCATTTCCCGATCTCATATTTAAGTCAATAAGACTCAAACTCACGAAGGGAAAATGGTCAAGTCAGATTATCAATATGCATATAAATCACTCAAGTGATATAACTATGACTTTTCCCCAATGATTTTTACTTCAGTCCATAATCCATATTATTTTGATATAATTTAACAAATTAGAAGTAGGCGCTTTTCGCAATTTTCAATGATAATTAAAATGTGTAGTCATTACGTATAGAAGGTAATAAAGCACTAAACATAAAACAAAATTGTAGTAGCACATGAGTAGTTTCATAATACAAATATTTTCAGTCTGGATAATATTACAATATATAACTACTCGCTAGCTTCCCTTCAAGCGCCTTTTATCTTTTTCAATCTTTCTTTTTCGTCCGTGATTCTTTCTTTTCTACCGCATTCCTTTCCTAAGCTTAAGAGTGCATTCTCTTTCTACTTTTTAATTTTTGGTTTTTGTAGGTACGAAAATACGAACAAAGCACACATATCGTGAAAAACGATCATCTACAAAACGAAGTTAACATGCAAAACAAAAAAAAACTTTTTTTCATTTTCAGTTTTTTATAAAACAATGGAAGAACGACGTCAAATTCATTCCATCATCCTCCATACACTCCATCATCCCCTCCGTCTTTAGTTCATCACGTCCGTTACCCCTCAAATATTTGCATCTTTCAAAATTAACATTGAAAACTCAAAATTCAAAACACAAAATAAACCAAATACTAGCCTTTTCCATTGTTGTACGAAGCCCTTTCCTTATTTCAAGTTTCGCTATTCGTGATTTGGTTCGTCTATCTTTGGTATTGTAAAGTGGTTCCGTTCAGCCTAACAACCGCTTGCTCTTGCTTCAACCTCGTTTTATGAATCTGTTTGCTTGTTTGTGTCCTTTTCTCATTGGGAGCTAGTTTTCAACTGTTCGGTATGTAACTTATCAACGCAGCAGCCACTTAATGTGTGAGGTCAGATTTTGCTCCCCTTGACGTCTTATTAACGCTGCTCACCTAGGCAAGGTGATTGCTTGAAACAGTGGTCAGCATATGTTTGTAGTTGGTTGTCGTGTGAGTTCATCCATACGCAGCTGACCTCTTGTTTGTTTCTACACCTGGGTGGAATTTTTTCATGTCATTGTGGTTTTGGTAGGTGACTACTTCAACAAGTTTTCCATGTGTTCGGTTTGTTCTCATTGCTTAGTATCAATTGCATTGGATATATTATGATCCTCGTTTGTTGAACTCAGAAACTGGGCCGGTCTAAATTTTTGTTAGCCCAAGCTCAATCAAATTTTAGTTGCCCATTGGTTAATAACATGCTGTTTTTGCTAAATGGTTGTAAGCAAAAAATAATGTTTAAACAACATATTACAAGATACTAACTTTTCATACAAAAGTTATTACATATTTACATCAATGAGACTGCAATACTAAAGTTAACGGGGCGTAAGTTCAAAATTTTACCTTTTGCGCAAAATAATGACAAATTTTCCTTGATTTACAGGAAAATGCTTCTTGCATTTTTTTGTAACAAATTCTTCAACTAAATTATTATAACCAAGTTTCACTACAGACACGCTTTCTATTGAAATTATTACAAGTTCGTTCAATTGTTCTTATGACATATTGTTTGAAGATTATTTTTAATAAATTTGAAATTAGAAAACTTCTCTCGATGGAAGCAAACATAAATTATCATTTTCATCAGCTATATAATCTAACTATTTACAAAAAGTTTACGTGAATTGTTAATTATATATTTCCGGGTGGTTTTGAAATGAAAGAAATCGTCTAATTTGATGTTATCCATTACTAAATAATACATCTATATTCTAAACTGAATTAATATAATTTTAATATTTTATCACAGCCAAGCATAAAAAAGGCACGTTTGGTTCCAATTTGACTACTCTATTTTCAACTTGCACGATAAAGAAAAAGAAAAGATGTATTCTTTTTACAATTCTTTGTCATTAGGACAACAAACTAACAACAGAGGATATGAATCATTTTCCATACTTTTGTTATGTCTCGAAACAAGAAAAATCAAATCATCTTGTTCTCTGCATTCTAGTTGATTTCAAAAAAAAAAAAAAAAAACAAATCCCAATAACAAATAAGAAATGTGTATTTTTATAGATAAAAACACAAAAAAAGAAGTCAAACAAGGCATAAGATTCTAATATTCTCAAAATACAAAATATAGTAAAGAATACTACAAAATATAGTAATGAACAGGCATAGAAAGCAATAAGAGGGGATCGACAAACCAATTTGCAAAACACAATGCTAATCCTAAAGACAAAAGAAACCATAATTTAATTCTAATGCAAGAAAAAAAGGGATTGATTTATATTTTTATTATGACACAAGAGAAAGAAGAGTTGATCAATATTTGAACTTTCAGAGAAGCTACAACAACTGACAAGAGATATGATAGTGGAACATGCAAAAGGCGTAATTTGAGAATTGAGAACAGGGAATGAAACGCAATGGTTTAATAGGCTATTTTGAACATTTTTCATTTTTGTTGCCCTTCTGTAGTTGGTTGCCCTATCACAAGGGATTACTGGACTTGCCTCTGTGCCGCCTCTGCACAGAAAGGTTGTTGCTCATTGAATATTCTAGCGCTTACATTAACATCGTAAGTAGCAGAAACTGATGTTTATTTTCCCATATATTTTGTTCTCATTATGATACCTGACTTCATGCCACTTACATATTATCTCTAGGAATGTATACAACTTCAAAGCAAAAAGATCATATCGCATATCAAATACGACAACATATAGTTTGGAAGCAGCAATTGTATTAACCATGAATTATTAAAGCATGATGAGATTCAGATTACATATGATAGTCATTCCATAATCATGTAGACAATGCACGTAATAATTAAAAGTCACACTTAAGTGGACAGCAGTAACATTGATTATCCTTTTTGCACTTTCCGTCCTTGAAGTTGTTTAGTTCACAAAGCTTCTTGCATTCACCTTCAAGAGAACATAGCGTTGGGTTCAAGCCCTCATCATCAGATCTGACCATTTCTGCTGATTTGAAAGTATGTTAGATATCTTTTAAAAATATATTCCCCCAAAGTGAAAAGTAGAAAGAAATCAAAAGAGATTTTATTAAAATTTCATTTTCGTAACGAATTAAATATGTGTGTTGACTAATTAAGAACTCTCCATTGTATAAATTGCTTTTTGTATAGTTTGTTATTTATTTATACAGTAGCTGTTCCATCAGCCATGATCTTCGATTTTGTCGACTAACATACTCCAAACTAATTTTGGGGTCCTTGCTTTATGTTGTAGGTTTTAAGCAACTATCTTTTTAAGTTGTTCATGGACACATGAATAATAACTAGTGATTTAACTATTAATAATTTATAACACTAATGATAATGTACGTGTATGTATTGTAGGAAAAACTAAAAAAGTACGTATTACTTTTGAAAATATTGATATGTGGTATAAAATAATTATGTACATAAGAACTTGAAGTATGAAAGTATATCTCAAGGGAATAACGTACTTGGAGCAGAAATGGCCAAAGACAGAATGACAATGCAGCACAAAATGAAACTCTTCATCATTTTTATTTTGATTGCACTATTCTCAGTTTTATTGGACTTCTTTTATAATCAAGTAATTTGATATCTGATACCTATATTTATAGTTTTTAAAAAACAAAAAGAAAATTAATTTGCAAGAAATTGGAATTGATTGACATGACAAATTTGGGGATTTCTGGATAAGAATATACAACAATCATGTTTTCAACTTATTTACTAAATCGCTTGAAATAGTTTGGTCGTTATCGTAGAAAGAAAAGGAAAAATAATTTGCAAAATAATTAAATTAATTAATTGACATGACAAATCTTTGGATTTCTGGATGTACGTAAGTGTTGATTTCAAATTATTTATTTAACTGCTTTAAATATTTCGGTTGTTATCCTAAAAGGAGAAGAAAAATATTTAATACACAAATCCCGATTTTAAATTATTCATTAAATTCCTTGAAGTAGTAACTGGTTGTCGTACCTCAAAAATAAACAGACAAGTAATGTTCTAAACAAAAATTAATTGACATGACAAATTTAGGGATTTCTGGATATGATTACACATCAATCACATTTTCAACTTATTTACTAACTACTTGAAATAGTTTGGTTGTTATATAAAATTATTCCCTAATCAATATTTTATTTGATGATAGAATAACATTTTTTAAACACTTTGATAGTAATACACCCAGTAGTAATTATAAGACTTCTTATCTTATATATTAAGTGATTTGAGAATTGGCGCCCATGTTTATAATTGAATCGATAGGGTATAACGGAAATTGAAGCCGACAATATATAATTTCTATAGTGATTTCAGCTTAGGGTCCGCTTGATTGTTTTGAGATCTACTTATGAGAGGTTTTGAGATCAGTTTTGGTTGTCAATGATCGTAGCGGTCCGGATGGTTTATTTGAAGTGTTGTTATAACCGATCAATGCATACTTGAGAGTTTAGTATATAACGATTTTGAGATATTTTTTTCACCAAAACTAACATTACATTTAAATCCTTATATTTATATTTTGTTTTGGTAAAAGTAATTTTACAATATATTTAATAGGGACATAACTGAAAGAAAAAAAATATAATCTATTGACACGTTTTCTGGTCAAAGTAGTCACATGTCAAGTTCATGCTTAACAACGCGCTCAAATCTCAAGAACGCCGTCAGAAAGCACAAAGCGATTTGGTCGAAGTCGCGACGCACTCGGAATCGAGAAGTAATATATTTCATTCTTGGGATCAGCATCTATTTAGTCATGTGTGGAAAACGCATGTCGATCCATCAAAAAGGCTTGAGCACCTCATGTCGATCACCTAAAATTGCTTGCGTGTGTCAAAGTGGGGATTTGGCATGCCCAAAATTAGTGATCGACACGGTGTGATCATGTGTTTCTTTTTCTCCGCACCAGTCCCGGTCAGCTTCTCCATTTGGCACACTTTGACAGATTTTCGTGTCCTCTAAGGGATACAAAAATACGCATTTCGTATCCTATATGGGATACAAAATGACGTATTTCGTATCCCCGCAAGGATATGAAATCGTATCCCCCTTGGGGATATTAAATCGCATCCCTCCTGGGGATACTACTCATTCCAATTTTTGGCAAGATCCAAGGAGCAGATCAAACTGGCTCGATCTTACATTTTCACTAGCATTCGCCATATTTCCTTCTCCTAGTATTTGGCAAGACTTGGGATGTGAAATTCCAAGTGCAAATCTAGCAGTATGAAAATACATACGCGCATTGGAGCGGATGCGAATTTCATTGTGTTGCATCGTGAGAAGGCAATATGAAATCTTGGAATGTGAATTCGTGTATTGGGCAAGGCAAAGTGTGGATGTGAAATCCATATGCAGATCACTATTTTCAACCTGACCAACTCGAGCTGGCTACACATTTCTAGAATGTAAAATCCCTTGGTGGGAAGCGATGCAAAATTGGCAAAGTAACTTGGCACGTTTAGAATTCATGTGTAGATCACATATTTGTGGTTGATCGACATGCAACGATCATTGTTTTTTAAATTACCAACCCTGAATTCGAAATTTTACAGATAGCTTGGTTTTTTGGCTAAGTTTTCGGCATGCGAATTTCGCATCCCCTCGAGATACGAAATTCAGGCTAATGCCTTCCAACCTCACTTATAAATACCCCATTGCTTGGCATTCTAAAGTATAGATATTTTTGGACTTTGCCTATACTTTGGCATACAGGATTGGAGCTCCAAGGCATCATTAATGGTTGTCCTCATGATCTCCATGGCCTTTAGACATCTCTTGGACTTGCAAACATTATATAAACATTTGTCTACAACTTTTTGAGATTCACTTGGATTTTGGACATTTTTTGGACTTGTTGATGCTACATAAAATTTTATCTACAACATTTTGGCATTCACTTGGATCTTTGAACATCTTTCAGATATTCATGTATACTCTTGGACATTGACACTACTTTGTGGATATTGTTGTTCATACTAACACACTTTGGCTCAACGAAGAAGAAGAAGGACATTTTCTTCAAAGTTTAGAATTAAGAAGCTATTTGTTGTTCTATTATACAACTTATACATTCAAATTGTCTGAACTTGTACAAACATTGTAATCAATAATATTATGATGAACGATTATTATAAATTGGTCGTAGGCATTAATGTGTGAGGTTAGAATTTGCTGCTCTTGACGTCTTATTAACGCTGCTCACCTGGGCAAGGTGATTGCTTGAAACAAATGGCCAGCATCTGTTTGTAGTTGGTTGTCGTGTGAGTTCATATTTGCGCAGCTGACCTCTGGTTTGTTTCTACGCCCAGGTGGAATTTTTTCATGTCATTGTGGTTTTGGTAGGTGACTGCTTCAGCAAATTTTCCATGTGTTTGTTCCGATCTCGTTGCTTATGATCAAATGCATAGGATATATTACGATCCTCGTTTGTGGAACACAGAAAGGTCATTGCTCATTCAATATTCTAGCGCGCACATTAACATCGTAAGTAGCAGAAACTGATGTTTATTGTATGCCTTAGAATATTTAAATGATTTTAAAATCAAGTATTAATTAAAAATCTAGTATATTTGGATTATTTTCGCGCAATTGAGGTTTAAATAATTTTATGATGAAAAAGTCCTACTCCACTTGTTTATTTCAGCTGGTTTTATACAGTTGATTGCGGTAGCAATAACCGATATATCATTAATAACATTAAAGTTTTAAAATTTGAATTAAATTGTGAAATTTTATATTTGAGCTGCGTCTAGCTGGACGTAGCTAAGGAATGAATTCTGCAGAAAAATAAACTTGTTGTGCGGTTTGCATTAAGAATGAAATTAGATGCTAATATAAAATTTATAAAAATGAAGCACGCATGAAAGAAGTTTAACACATTAACATATTAATATCCAAAAAAAAAAAAAAAAAAAAAAAATATTAGAACAAATTTTTTTCTGTCTATGCCGACACCAGTAGCAGCTTAGTCTAAAAGTTTTACACGTGCTCGTTTTCTGCAAATCACTTCCATGTTGCAGCACCTTCTTGATATATGCTCTCCCCATTTTGTTTAGTCTTCTCCATCCACATCTTGTTCTGTAACTTTCATCTTGCTTTAGAAAAAAAAAAAAAAAGAGAACGGCAAAATCCAACGTAGCTACATTCTTCACTTTCCCCTTAGCTCCCCATTTCTGAAGCCTCTGCTTAGTCATGCTCCGACCCTCGCCTCACAGGGGAACCTCTCTCCGTCTCCTGCGTCTCCCCGTTGACTGCTAACTTCCTGACAGCTCAGCTTGTGTTTCTGTCCATCATCAACCTGTTGCGCAGGTATTGTTTTATAATAATAATAATAATAATAATAATAATAATAATAATAATAATAGGTGCATGCGTTGTTATTTTATATAGTATGGGTTTGAGAACATATTTTGGCTCAGCAAGTCACAAAAAAGAGGGGAAAAAAAACTAACGCATAAAGCAAATTATAAGACTCATGGTATCGTTAAAAAACTAATGCATGTACATGGATATGGACTTACGGTAGTATGCATGACTAATGTAGTGCACATGGTGTGTAAAATGTGGCGTTGGTTGTCAAAGAGACTGGAGTCGGTATTGACATACTCTCTGTCAATACCGATACCACTTTGATAACTGTATATGCGGTGAAGGGTCCAAAATGAAGTAGGATGAATGACGAACGTTACTGGAATGAAGCAAGAGGACGATAATGGAATAGCCTTGACATTTGGGTCATAATTAAAATGACTAAAATATGAGCTATATTGTGACTAAGTGAGCTAGCAACTCCGATCGAACACGCTCTTCCTATACGATCTCTATTACATTGTGATTGATTTGGGGGTCCCTTTGATATGATAGTGTGTTTGAGGTAATGCGTTACCACCGGTCCGGGAGTGCAACTGGTAGGATCCTACCCTGGTATTGCCTCGCGTGCCTTGTCATATTATCCTGAACGGGCCCGTACGATTTTGATTTAACATTGTCGTATCACGGTGCATCCCTATCTATCGACGTACTGGTGTTTTATATGCAATGTGTACGAAAATGTCTGTAAATGGCGTAAGGGTAAAAATGTAATCCCTCTTACGCTATTTTTAAAATATTATACTTTACTGAATATGCACTATTATAATAGCGTATTATTATAAGTATTAGTTTTATGGATCCTTAAAGGATGAAATCCCGAACATCCTTTAAGTTATTGTGTATTTCTGTGAATGTTTTATTCGAGTTAAGTTACTTAAATGGGAATATTAGTCCTGATCCGGGTATTTTGTTACGTTGCTTAATGCTCAGGTCAGCCTGAGTATCGCAGCCGTTCGTGCCACACTTTTGGGGAGCTTGGTATCTCATTTTGGATTTCTATCACTTATCGGCTATCTTTTGGTTTCAGTTATTCAGCTCCAGTTATGTATAGGTATGATATGATCAGTTATCTATGTATCGTATGGTCTGTATGAGCTATGACTCTTTTTGTGTACATATACGAATGATCTATTTTGGGTTGTGACTTATGTACTGTTATGTCTTTGTTTTTCGCTGCAAGTTACTCTGTTTTTGTGTCTGGGATTCTGCGTTTTGATTTATATTTACCTCAAATAAAAGTAACAACTTACTGTTTTGAACAATTCAAGTCTGACATGTGTGGTTTATTGTCGATTTGGATGGTTCAATATAGTGGGTCATTACATTTATTTTCCCATATAATTTGTCATCATTATAATACCTGACTTCATACCACTTACCTATTATCTCTGGGAATATATATAACTTCAAAGTATAAAAACATATAGCATATCAAATACGACAACATATAGTTTGGAAGCAGCAATTTCACTAACCATGAATTATTCAAGCATGTTGAGATTCAGAATACATATGATAGTCATTCCATAATCTTGCAGACAGTGCACGTAATAATTAAAAGTCACACTTAACTGGACAGCAGTAACATTGATTATCCTTTTTGCACTTTCTGTCCTTGAAGTTGTTTAGTTCACAAAATTTCTTGCATTCACCTTCAAGAGAACATAGAGTTGGGTTCATGCCCTCATCATCAGACCTGACCATTTCTGCTTAATTGAAAGTACGTTAGATATCTTTTAAAAATATATTCCCCCAAAGTTGAAAGTAAAAAAGACATCAAAAGAGATTTTACTAAAATTTCATTTTCTTAACGAATTAAATGTGTATGTTAACTAATTAAGAACTCCCCATTAAATAAATTGCTTTTTGTATAGTTTGATATTTATTTATATAGTAGATGTTCCATCAGCCATGATCTTCAATTTTGTCGACTAACACATTCCAAACTAATTTTGGGATCCTTGCTTTATGTTATAGGATTTAAGCAACTATCTTTTTAAGTTGTTCATGGACACAAGAATAATAACTAGTGATTTAACTATCTTTAATTTATCACTAATGATAATGTACGTGTATGTATTGTAGGAAAAACTAAAAAAGTACGCATTACTTTTGAAAATATTGATATGTGGTATAAAATAATTATGCACACAAGAACTTGAATTATGAAAGTATATCTCAAGGGAATTATGTAATTGGAGCAGAAATGATGAAAGACAGAATAAAAATGCAGCACAAAACGAAACTCTTCATCATTTTTATTTTGACTGCAATATTCTCAGTTTTATTGGACTTCTTTTATAATCAAGTAATTTGATATCTGATACCTATATTTATAGTTTATAAAAAAGAAAACGAAAATTAATTTGCAAGAAATTGGAATTGATTGACATGACAAATCTGGGGATTTCTGGATAAGATTATACATCAATCCTGTTTTCAACCTATTTACTAAATCGCTTGAAATAGTTTGGTTGTTATCTTTGAAAGAAAAGGAAAAATAATTTGCTAAATAATTAAATTAATTAATTGACTTGACAAATCTTTGGTACCTAAGTGTTGATTTCAAATTATTTATTTAACTGCTTTAAATATGGTTGTTATCTTAAAAAGGAGAAGAAAAATAATTAATACACAAATCCCGATTTTAAATTATTCATTAAATTCCCTGAAGTAATAACTAGTTGTTTTACCTCAAAAATAAACAGACAAGTAATGTGCTAAACAAAAATTAATTGACATGACAAGTCTGGGGATTTCTGGATAAGATTATATATCAATCCCATTTTCAACTTATTTACTAAACTGCTTGAAATAGTTTGGTTGTTATCTAAAATTATTATCTAACTAATATTTTATTTGATGATAGAATAACATTTTTTAAATACTTTGATTGTAATACAGCTAGTAGTAATTATAAGACTTCTTATCTTATATATTAAGTGATTTGAGATTTAGCACCCATGTTTATAATAGAATCGATAGGGTATAACGGAAATTGAAGCCGATAATATATAAATTTTATAGTGATTTCAACTTAGGGTCCACTTGAGAGTTTCGAGATCTAATTATGATAGGTTTTGAGATTATCAGTTTTGATTGTTAATGATCGTAGCGGTTTGACTGGTTTATTTGAAGTGTTGTTATAACCGATCAATGCATACTTGAGAGTTTAGTATATAAAGATTTTGAGATTTTTTTTCACAAAACTAACATTACATTTAAATACTTATATTTATGTTTTGTTTTGGTAAAAGTAGTTTTACATTGTAATTAAAAGTGGCATAATTGAAAAAAAAAAATCTATTGACAAATTTTCTGGTCAAAGCAGTCACATGTCAAGTTCATGCTTAACAACGCGCTCAAATCTCGAGAACGTCGTCAGAAAGCACAAAGCGATTTAGTCAAAGTCCCGACACGCTCGGAATTGAGTAATAATATATTTCATTATTGGAATCAGCATTTATTCAGTCACTTGTGGCAAATGCATCTTGATCACTCAAAAAGGCTTGAGCACCTCATGTCGACACCTAAAATTGCATGCGTGTACTCATAAGCCATGGATCGACCACTTTTTCAAAGTCTTGATTTGGAACACCAAAAATCAGTGATCGACATGGTGTGATCGTGTGTTTCTTTTGCTCCGCACCATCCTCGGCAAGCTTCTCCATTTGGCACACTTTGACAGATTTTCGTGTCCTCTAAGGGTACAAAAATACGCATTTCGTATCCTATACGGGATACAAAATGACGTATTTCGTATCCCTGCAAGGATATGAAATCGTATCACCCTTGGGGATATGAAATCGCATCCCTCCTGGGGATACGACTCATTCCAAGTTTTTTCAAGCTCCAAGGAGGTGATCAAACTGGCCCGATCTTACATTTTCACAAGCATGCGGCATACTTTCTTCACCTAGCATTTGGAAAGACTTGGGATGTGAAATCCCGAGTGTAAATCTAGCAGTACGAACATATAGACGCACATTGGAGTGGATGTGAATATCATCGTGTTCGCATCGTGGGAATGCAATGCGAAATCTTGGGATGCGAATTCGTGTATTGGGCAAGGCAAAGCATGGATGTGAAGTCCATATGTAGATCACTATTTTCGACCCGACCAACTCGGGCTGGCTACACTTTTCTAGGATGTGAAATCCCTTGGTGGGAGGCAATGTGAAATTGGCAAAGCAACTTGGCACGTTCAGAATTCATGTGTGGATCACATATTTTTGGTTGATCGGCATGCAACGATCATTGTTTTTCAAATTACCAACCCTGAATGCGAAATTTTACAAATAGCTTGGTTTTTTGGATAAGTTTTCGGGATGCGAATTTTGCATCCCCTTGAGATACGAAATTCGGGCTAATGCCTTCTAACCTCACCTATAAATATCTCATTGCTTGGCATTCTAAATGATAGACATTTTTGGAATTTGCCTATACTTTGGCAAATAGGATTGGATCCCCAAGGCATCATTAAGGGTTGTCATCGTGATCACCATGGCCTTTAGGCATCTATTGAACTTGCAAATATTATATAAACATTTGTCTACAACTTTTTGAGATTCACTTGGATTTTGGACATTTTTTGGACTTGTAGATTCTACATAAAATTCTATCTACAACATTTTGGCATTCGCTTGGATCTTTGGACATCTTTCGAATATTCATGCATACTCTTGGACATTGACGCTACTTTTTGGATATTGTTGTTCATACCAGCACACTTTGGCTCAATGAAGAAGAAGAAGGACGTTTTGGTCAAAGTTTAGACTTAACAAGCTATTTGTTGTTCTATTATACAACTTATACATTCAAATTAACCGAACTTGTACAAATATTGTAATCGACAATATTATGATGAATGATTATAATAAAGTGGACATAGGTATTAATGTTGAACCACTATAAAAGTTGTGCATCCCTTAACATTTCCCGTACTTTAAATTTTGGATTATATGTTTACTACTAAACTTAAACTTATGGGTTGGCGTGCGTAAATAACCAATTTCCCACGTTACGCAACACCATATTTTGAGTTCTATCATGCCCAAATTCGCAAGAATTGCCACGGACTGAAGCCATGGCAATTTTGGAATTGCTTTTTGTTGTGGCAACACTCTTTAGCATGGTTTCGAGCCGTGGTAATTTTGCCATGACTTTAGACCATCCCAATATCAGAGAAAAGTTTTCACACCAAAGTTCTCCCTAGTTGTACCAGTTATCTCACACCCAATACACATACCTATCCCAATTCCAACCAAAGCAAAAAAGAAACCGCGCTCCTCAGATTGAAATAATCTATTGGACTCCTAAGAACAAAACCGCCTTACATCCATCGAAGTCGCCTTTCATCCATCGAAATCTCATGATTTTCATTCCCAATTATTTTCAAATATTATTCTAATTAAAATTGGAACCCTAGATAATTACAAGGTGTGGAGATCTTTATGGCGATTTTGTTTAAGTATGTTAGGAGTGTTATTATTTTTATTCAATTATTTGGTTGTGATCATGATTATTTATTTTGATTTGAATTGAAATGTGGAGTCGGTGTTTCTAAACTGCAATGGTAAAGATTAAAGAACAAAACAAATGAAGATTAATAGGTGAACTGACCCCTTTGAATAGCCTGTAAATTCATTTTCCCCTTAAAGTATACAGCATTATCTTAAAGTTTGTATGTTTCTGAAGTCAGGGCATTTTCTGGTATATTCTGTTAAGGATTCATGATTATAAGCTATATAATTGGACAGGATTATTCCCTTATTACTACAGGGAGAATGCTAGGAGGAAGCAATTGGATAACATTTTGGAAGTGAAAAAGTTTTTTTCACAAGTTCAAACGATTTCGTCGAAACAATATTCTACCAATTTCTATTTGCATAACCTAAAACTTTATTATTAGACTTTACAAACATGAGCAATTTTGATGAAAAAGAAAAAAAAAATGTGGGAGAATACGGTGGATTGGTATACTTTTAAAAAGCATTATACATATCCACTTCAACTAACTACACCTATATTGCCCTTATACACACATAATATGCAGGACTCAAACTAAGTCTAGTAACCACAGTTAGGAAAATTTTCTAGTGCTCCACACATCCGAATCACCGACAGCATATTCGCATATGCACGACACTGATAATTTGGAATATCATAAATATTAAGATTTAATTGCAAAAACTATTTTTTTATTGATATGAAATTTCTATGAATGCTTATTACATTTCTAATATTGAAATTACTGTCTACAATAAACAAAATATACAATAGCAAAGGTTTAAATCTAGAAAACAACTGACTTCATGTTACCCTAACTAGTTTTTAACTAGCAATTTTTTTTTGAAGAAACAATCTAGCTTCTGAATGGAACACAGTATGGATGTGTTATGTGGGTTTTAGAAAGCAAATCAAAATCTTGTGCCCTATTTCTAGTGGGAGAAAATCACCTGGTCCCAAAATTTCATGGTCCCATGGACCAAAGTAATATGGCCCTCTGATTTCAGGTAGGTCCCGCCGAAATCAACCGGTCAGATTATTTTAGCCCAAGGGACCACAAAATTTTGGGACCAGAGGAATAGTGCCGATTTTTAGTTGGCCTTCCATCTCCACGAAAATTTCAGCCATACATCACATCATGTTTGACGAGTTGATGAAACTCACCATCATTGATAAATGATTTGAGGCATAAGATGAATGTCTGAAGTTGACATGTTATATAAGAATAGATAGAAAGGGAACATGCGAATTCATTTCTTTGAAAGTTAAAATTCACCGTGTACATGGTATAGGCTGGGCAAGACTAGACCAGAAGAAGATATATTCTAGTTCGATCTTTAAAAAAAATAAGAAAAACGACGCATATGAGATTTAAGTTCGAATGCATCTTTCATACAAACCGATGAATGAATTAAAATATTCGAGCAATAGGAAAGTGTTAAATATTATTGAATATACACTTTTTAATAGATTGTTTCTTCTCCTAGTTCGATGAAAAAGGACCAAATGCCTTTCTTTCTAAGTGGGATACTTCAAAATTCATATTGCATATGATGGACTGATTACGTAACTAGAAGTTGTTCTTATCAAAAAGTGGAAATGATGGTTATTGTTTAGGATTTATATTCGGTTAAAGTGTTATGCATTAATTACCATTTTTGTGATTAATAAGTTGAAACACCGCACCTCTATTAAGGTCACTCACAAAGGGAATGCCTTAACTTTGGTGGGGGTTTGTGAGTAAAAGTCACAGATAATACACAAGACAGAAATAAACACACACATATATATAAGCAGCGGAAAACAAACAGACTTTTATTTCATAAATACGTGTTTATACAAAACATTTCCATAATTGTCTCACAATAACTCCCAAAACATTACATCATCATTTCTGACTTGATTGTTAAATAAAGAAGCATAAAACATAAATAAAACTGCATAAATCCCCATAGAACGTGTCCAACAGCCATAGCCAAGGAAAGAGAGTCTGAACCGTACATCTACTATCTTGAAGCTTGCAAAGAGTCTGACTAAGCTGGCTTGTTTCTTCCCTGTGGACCTGGGGAGGAGGGACAAAAGAAAAGAAGATGAAAGAAAAATAGAGTAAGACATAAAGCCTAGTAAGTCTAATGACTTTTCAGTATGAGAATAAGAATAAGGGCATGATAGGTATAAACTGGAAACAAGAAAGTATCATAAACTATGGAAAAGAAGTTTTGAAACGAATATACTATCGCACCCTGCACTATATCTCTTCCCCTACATGTATTAGTTCTGATTGGCACCCCATGATCGGGGTGAAGTGATCCCCTTTTCTTTAGATCAGCTCCTAGTCGCAAAATCACATGTGTCATACGACCCCAATGATTGTAGATACCTATGCTGGTCCCACCATGGGGTGTATCAAATCCCATGGTGGCGGCTCGACACAATTCTAGAATGCATAAGTTATACTATTGGTGCCCAGTGCCCTGTTTTCTGCTCTGAAGTGTGTGCCCGCGCGCACTCCGTTAGAACCCACACTGCTGCACCAACCGCCGTCGTTTTTGACCGCTTACAATCAGCCCAGTAATCGTGCCCCACCCTGCCTAGTTTCAGGGTACCATGATACCTAATTGGGTTACTACTGAAATGGGTCCCCGCTACTAGGGTTTTATAGTCAAACATGTTAAGTGGTTAAGTGTCTGTATTTACCTAACCCCACCCATCAGTTCAATTAACATGTTGAATTGGTTAAGTGGTTTCGTTAACTTAACCCTACCAACTTGACTTGTCTATCCTTAGCCTTAATTAGTTAAAGCACCGACCACTCACATTAGACAGGTGTTGTTATGGTTACAGGATGTGCCGGTCGGTTCCGGGCAGGTTTACACCGTAACCCAGTCTAACCTCGGGTCTTTATTGGGCTCAATGCTTAACCACCCACATTGGATAGGTATTGTTGTGATTACTGGACAGCCCGGCGGGTCCGGGCAAGTTTACATCACAACTCAATTCAACCTCGGGTTAAGCATACTCGTATTTTCTAAATTTACATATGTGTCTCTTTTACTTGTTATATGTAAATTTGTAATGTTACGGCCCACTTTCCAAGTTTAACAGTTTTGGTATAAGAATTTATACCGTTTAAGTGCCACTAATTTTGGCATGTGACAAACATGCCAATACATATAATTTTCACCAATTTATGTCAAGTTTCCTATAATTATCAATTTTTCCCAACGTTGCCTCGTCTAAATATTAGGCTAACCATCTTAGCCTAATTTTTCGTCCGCATGATTTTTAACGTATAATATTAGGTTAAAAACATAGCCTAATTTAGCGTACACAAAATTGGCATAAAGAAATTCATTAACATAAACATGACATAGGTGTAAACTTGGCATTTTCGGCATAGTCAATATGAACATCATAGGTGTGAACTTGCAAAATAGTCAACATGAATATCATAGGTGTGAACTTGCAACGTAGACTAAATCAACATACATATATGTGAACTTGCATTGAAATAGGGATCTAACTAAATAGGTGTCACATGAATTAGCATATGATTTAGACAACTTAAGCCTAAACATGTTTATATCTGGGCATAACATCGAACATCACTAGCATATGACAAGAATATGACATGTCCATAAAGTATGTAAAATTTTATCACATGTGTGAACTAGATCTAATCATGTTTACCACTATAACATGAAACTTATATTAAAATGGATCTTGGCATGGATCCAATTATGAACTTGCAACTTTGTTATAAACATATGAGCATGTATATGAACTTAACCATTTAGGCATAGAGGTTTTAGCATAAAGTATGTACATGAGATCTTAACATGGACATAACCCATACAACCAATATTAAACATATACACATATAGGTGTAAACTCTAACATTAACCATATACATGTATGTGATGTTGCTTTTATTCTAAATGTACAATAGGATCAACATCAAATCAATTATACCACAAACATCCCAAAACCATTCACAACACAATCATTTCAATACATAGATATGAATTAATATCGTCGTTATACAATAGCACAATTCCATTTCCATTTTACATCGAATCAAGTCTTAATTTTTATTCACATCAGGAAAATCACTATACTTACAAAAAACGACGGTCTTGTTTTCAGTTTTCTGAGTTCTGAATTTGCAATTCTTTCCTTTGGGCAGATAAACGTTGTTTGATTCTTGTTTTACTTTAATTTTTCTCATCTCTAAGCTTTCTCTAACTGACGGCTGCTCTTAGTTTCCTCCCAGCAGCATGACGGCTCTAGTTCTATTTTATTTGTGTGAATTTAGGTTGAGTGTTGAGTTGTATTTATAGAATTTCAGATTGATTTGAGCCGTCAGATGATCATAGAGTGAATCCAGACCATACACTCCAAGAGAAGCCAATCAGAAAGTGACAAATCAGCCCTAGTGACACACCACAGCTTAGAAATTCGACCAGAAACCCGACCAGGCCAGCCAGGGCCTGGGCAGGTCGACCCCCAGGTCGACTGGGCAGGTCGACCCCCAGGTCGACTGGGCAGGTCGACCCCCAGGTCGACCATATGGTCGACTTGGGTCCTGGGCGGGAAAATTCCCGCCCAACCCAGTTTGGGTCTGTTTTTGAATTTCGAACTGTATTTTGAACCATTTGAATTTTAAATTGAATTCTGAAACTTCCGGAGGTCATAACTTCTTCATACGGTGTCCGATTTACGGAAACTCGGACTTGATCTCAAGAAGAATTCCGAGACGAGCGCAATGGCCTAACCCGTTTCTCTTTATTCTTTCATTTAGAATTAATTATACTTTAATTTGTTAATTTACTGTTAACAGAAAATTCGGGGTGTTACATTCTCCCCTCCTTAAAGGATTTCGTCCCCGAAATCTTCAAGTCTAGAAGAACGTATCCTAACTTCCAATCGTCCATCTACTCAACCAACAAACACAGGCGTCCATTGTCCTTAAAAGACTTCTAATGCTTCATGATCATATGCATAGTGTGTGTACATGTTCTTATCTAATGCAAAATCAGGCAGTCTACTGATTCAGTTGACCTCCTTTATGCAAATCACGTAAGTGTCATGAATCCATTATGTATGCAAATTTTTTCCTTACTCATAATTCAACATGAGTGCGCAACCATTCATACAAATGCGAAATCCATATGACAACATATCAAGTTTCAACTACATACAAATATGAATACATATATGCATATGCAATATGGAAGTGACTGAGCCGATCTAATTCCTAGGGTTTGTGTGTATATGCATCCACGAGCAACCACTAGCAACCACTTGCAGCCATCAATCATAACATGTTTCAAATACATGTTTACATCCATTAGTTTCTACCTAAGGATAAATAGGTAAGACCGAGGAGATATACCTAAAAAGATAGATACAAGCATAACTTAGGGAAAAAGAGAGATCAAAGATGTACCCTCAAAAAGAAAAGGGTAAGCCACGCATATTCTGTCCTAAGTTTCCCAAGTCGCGTCTTCCTCGGCATCGCACCATTGAACTTTAACGAGCTTGACTTCGCGCTTGCGTAGCTTTTTGATTTCAGTTCCTACGATTCGAGTTGGAACTTTCCTCATAGTTGTTTCTCATTCTATTTCAACTTATTCTAGAATGCTTGGCTCCACCACTTCTGCAAACTCATGTAGACATTTCCGGAGATGAGAAACGTGAAAGACGTTTGGAATTCCGGCCAACCTTTCGGGCAGCTCTACTCTATAAGCCATTTTCCCAATCTTCTCGATGATAGGGAACGGTCCTATAAATCATGGTGCAAGCTTTCCTGCGGATCCAAAGCGAACGACATTCCTTAAAGGAGATACCTTAACGAAAACCCTGTCCCCAACCTCAAACTCAAGGTCGGTCCTTCTTTTGTCTGCGTAGGATTTCTGTCTGTCATGGGCAGTCTTCATTCTCCTTCGTAACAAGTCCACTTTTTCTGAAGTCTCTCTAATCATGTCTGGCCCTAGTATAGGTTTGTCTGTAGACTCCCACCAACAAGTTGGTGATCGGCACGGTCTTCCATACAAAGCTTAGAAGGGCACTATTCCGATGGTGGCTTTGTAGCTGTTGTTGTAGGCGAATTCTACTAAAGGAAGATGATCCTCCCATGTCCCTCCGAAGTCAAGAACGCACAGTCTCAAAAGATCTTCTAATACTTTGTTCACCCTTTCCGTCTGACCATCAGTTTGGGGGTGATAGTCTGTGCTCAAGCATAACTGTGTGCCTACGGCTTCTTGTAGACTCTGCCAAAACTCACTCGTAACGATGGGATCTCGGTCACTCACTATGCTAGAGGGTATTCCATGGATTCGAACTATTTCCTTGAGATAAAGAGACGCTAGAGATGAGGCAGTCCTTCTACTCTTGACAGGTATAAAGTGGGCACTTTTTGTGAGCCTATCCACTATTACCCAAATGTTAGTATTGCCACTTCTTGACCTAGGCAACCCATCAATGAAGTCCATTGAAATTCTATCCCACTTCCATTGCGGGACTTCTAGAGGATAAAGCAGTCCTCCAAGTTTCTTTTGTTCCGCCTTGACCTGTTGGCATGTCATGCACTTAGAAACGAAATCTGCCACATCCTTCTTCATGCCGCTCCAATAGAAAACTCCCTTTACGTCCTTGTACATCTTGTCTCCACCTGGGTGTATTGTCATCTTGGAATGGTGTGCTTCCTTGAGAACCATCTTTACTAAATCCCTTGCTTGTTGGACGCACAGTCTTCCATCTCGCCTCAGCCAACACTTATCATCGATGGAGTACCTATTGAGGTGACTGGAAGTTTCACCCCTAATTAGCTTATCAATCACATCCACAAGCTGAGGGTCTTCACGTTGTGCAGCCCCTATTGAGTCTAGAAGAGTGGGTCGTACTTCTAGGGATGCCAACAAATAAGGTACAAAATCAGAGGAGGGCCTAAAGTCAAAACTGGCTATATACTCCAAGCTTTGCCTTTCTACAAAGAGAGGGCTTAAGGTCAGCTTCTTTCTACTCAAGGCGACTGCTACTACGTTGCCTTTGCCAGGAGTATAAGAAATCTCAAAATCATACGAGGCAAGGAACTCCATCCACCTTTGCTGCCTCAAGTTAAGATCTTTCTACGAGAAAAGATACTTCAACGATTTATGGTCAGTATATAATTCGAACTTCTCACCTAGGAGATAATGGCGCCAAGACTTAAGCGCAAAGACGATGGTGGCTAACTGAAGATCGTGGGTTGGGTAGTTCTTTTCATGAACTTTCAATTGTCTTCCACCATAAGCTACTACCCTCCCTTCTTGCATCAGAATAGCGCCTAGCCCCGTACCACAAGCATCCGTATATACTATGAACATCTTGCTTCCATCAGGCAAAGTCAGAACTGGGGCTGTTGTAAGAGCCCTTTTCAAGCGTTGGAAAGCAATATCACAATCTGAATCCCAAGCGAATGCTAAATTCTTCTTTGTTAGCCTTGTGAGTGGAGTAGAGATTTTCGCGAAATCCCTAATGAACTTTCGGTAAAAACCTGCTAGTCCGAGAAAGCCTCGGACTTCGGTTGCATTTCTTGGTGTCTTCCAATCTTGCACTGCCACCACTTTCGCGGGGTCCACAGCTAACCCCTCTTTGGACACTATATGTCCAAGAAATCTTGCTTCTTCTCTCCAAAAGTGGCACTTGGAGAATTTGGCTTTTAGCTAATGAACTCGAAGAGTTTCCATGATATCCCTCAGATGCTGAGAATGTTCTTCCTCATTCTTTGAGAAGATCAAAATATCGTCTACGAAGACCACCACGAACTTATTGAGGAATTCTCACCCTGCTCATTAGGTCTACGAAATAAGCGGG
Organism: Allium sativum; assembly: GCA_030737875.1. Lineage (NCBI taxonomy): Eukaryota > Viridiplantae > Streptophyta > Magnoliopsida > Asparagales > Amaryllidaceae > Allium > Allium sativum. Next base: position 588,100,450 of record CM060920.1, read on the forward strand.
TGCGTTTGTCAAGCCGAAAGGCATGACAAGCCACTCGAAGAAACCGTCTGGGGTTCTGAACGCCGTCTTATCAATGCTATCTTCAGCTACCCTTAGCTGATGGAACCCAGTAGCTAGATCAAGTTGGGAGAAGACCGACACACCTACAAGCTGATCAAACAAATCGTCTATTCTGGGAAGCGGTTGTCTATTCTTCTTAGTTAGCTTGTTTAGCTCCCTATAGTCCACACAAAGACGTAGTGAGCTATCTGCTTTGGTGGCGAACACCACTGGAGCACCCCTTTTCGAGATACTCCTCCTTATAAACCCCTTCTCGAGAAGCTCCTTAACTTGCTTACTAAGCTCCTTTCTCTCCTTTGGAGCCATGTGTCTAACAGGTAAAGCTATGGGCTTTGCATTATCAACAAGATATATGCGGAAGTCTATTTCCCACTTCGGAGGTAAGCCCTTCACCTCTTCAAAGACATCCGGATATTCCCGGACCACTCTAACCGACTGCAAATTCTCAACAGAAGAATCAAGCGACTCTAGATAACTAAGCATAACAGCATTCAAGGGATTATAAGAAATTTCTAGAGTGTTACCGAGCCGAGTCAAGAGCCTAACCACTCTCTTCTCACAATCGAGAATGGCACCATTACTGGATAACCAGTCCATGCCTAAGATCAATCCATATCCCGAGAAACCCAAATCAAAGGCACTACATCAAAATTCAACACTTAGAATAGAGATTTTCAAATCCAAGCACACCATCGACAAATAAGCCGAGCCCCCAATTGGATTTGAAACAACCAAGGGATCTTCTACCATACTAGTGTCTAGGTGCAAAGATTCTACTAAAGCAGATGAAATAAAGGAGTGTGATGCACCAGAATCAAAGAGAGTGCGAACTGGATGATCATGGAGATAAACTAAGCTTTCTACAGAAACATTTCTACCTCGTTCCTGTGAAGGTGCCACCAGCGCATGAACCTGTACCCCTGAGGTGGATCCAGTCCTCTGTCCCGGCCGCCGCTTCTTTGGGCAGTCCTTAGCCAAGTGCCCAATCTCGCCGCAATTGAAACAACCACCAGTCATCTTTGCCTTCTTCTTTCTGCAGTCTTTTGCTATATGTCCAACAATGCCACAGAAATTGCACTTTCTCTTTTCACGGGATTTGTTGTTCTTCCTGCCTTTCTTGAAGTCTGTTTTCTTAGCCTGTAAACCTTCTTCTTTTCTTAAGGCACTTCCACCTTTGCCTCTTTCTTGCCTTTATCTTCCTCATGTAGCAGCGCCATGTCCACCAAGCTTTCATAGGTCGCTTCCATGGGTATATGGGTCATAGCAAGGCTGTGTAGAGGCTCATTCAGACCTTCGACGAAGTGAAGGGCCTTCTTGTGTTGGGTGTTTACTAAATCCAGCCCAAATCTGGCCAGCTAATTAAACTGATTGACATACTCCTTGGTCGTCATACTTCCTTGTTTAAGAGTTAGGAACTTCTCCATTTGCAGGCTTCTTTCAGCTTGGGAGAGGAATTTCATCTCAAACCTCATCCTGAAATCTTCACAAGTCTATACTGGCCTCTCAGCATGGGTAACTTCCCACCAATAAGAAGCTTCGTCTTTAAGCAACCACACTACTAGCTGTATCTTTTGCCTATCGTCAACTTCGAAGATAACGAATAAATCTTCGGTCTCCTTCAGCCAGTTCCTTGCTACCACAAAGGATTCAGTTCCATAAAAGTCCTTTCCACCCATAGCCTTGAAGTCTCTACACGTATTAGCGAAAGTATTTCCACGAGGAGGAGGAGGAACCGCTGCCACTGTGGGAGGAGGAATGTCTGTTGGGCCCGCACCATTAGCCCTAGCCTCTAGGTACCTTCGGAACCAGCCAGGTATCGGTACTCCTTCTGGAAGGTTAAGATCTCCAGACATGCTGGAACAAAAAGGAAAGTATTCAAGACAAAAAGGATAGGGAGATAGTGCATATGGCTTTGGGGAATTATGCCTTTTTTTAAAAACAACGCTTTTTCTTGAAAAAGAATGCTTCTTTAAACTTCTTTTTGAAAATAGTTTCAAAAACTTTTATCTAGTCTGGTAAATCTGTGCTCTGATACCAAGTGAAATACCCCACCACCATTAAGGTCACTCACAAAGAGAATGCCTTAACTTTGGTGGAGGTTTGTAAGTAAAAGTCACAGATAAAACACAAGACAGATATAAACACATATATATAAGCAGCGGAAAACAAACAGACTTTAATTTCATAAATACGTGTTTATACAAAACATTTCCATAATTGTCTCACAATAACCCCCAAAACATCACATCATCATTTCCATCTTTATTGTTAAATAAAGAAGCATAAAACATAATTAAAACTGCATAAATCCCCATAGAACGTGTCCAACAGCCATAGCCAAGGAAAGAGAGTCCAAACTGTACATCTACTATCTTGAAGCTTGCAAAGAGTCTGACTAAGTTGGGTTGTTTCCTCCCTGTGGACCCGGGAGGGGGGGGGGGACGGAAGAAAAGAAGACGAAAGAAAAATAGAGTCATACATAAATCCTGGTAAATCTAATGACTTTTCAAAATGAGAATAAGAATAAGGGCATGATAGGTATAAGCTGAAAACAGGAAAGTATTATAAACTAAGATAAAGCAGTTTTGAAACGAATATACTATCGCACCCCACACTATATCTCTACCCCTACATGTATTAGTTCCGATTGGCACCCTATGATCGGGGTGAAGTGATCCCCTTTTCTTTAGAACGGCTCCTAGTCGCAAAATCACATGTGTCATATTGCCCCCAATGATTGTAGATATCTATGCTGGTCCCACCATGGGGTGAATCAAATCCCATGGTGGTGGCCCGACACAATTCTAGAATGCATAGGTTATACTACTGGTGCCCAGTGCCCTGTTTGTCTGCTCCGAAGTGTGTGCACGCCCGCACTCCGTTAGAACCCACACTGCTGCACCAACCGCCGTCTCTTTTGACCGCTTACAATCAGCCCAGTAATCGTGCCCCACCCTGCCTATTTTCAGGGTACCATGATACCTAATTGGGTTACTACTAAAATGGGTCCCCGCTACTAGGGTTTTCTAGTCAAACATGTTAAGTGGTTAAGTGTCAGTACTTACCTAACCCCACCCACTAGTTCAATTAACATGTTGAATTGGTTAAGTTGTTTAGTTAACTTAACCCTACCATCCTGACTTGTCTGTCCTTAGCCTTAATTAGTTAAAGCACCGACCACTCACATTAGACCGGCATTGTTACGGTTACTGGATGTGCTGGTCGGTTCCGGGCAGGTTTACACCGTAACTCAGTCCAACCTCGGGTCTTTATTCGGCTCAATCCTTAACCACCCACATTGGATAGGTATTGTTGTGATTATTGGACAGCCAGGCGGGTCCGAGCAGGTTTACATCACAACTCAATCCAACCTCGGGTTAAGCATACTCGTATTTTCTAAATTTACATATTTTTCTCTTTTACTTGTTATATGTAAATTTGTTAACAATTAAATGTTACGGCCCACTTTCCAAGTTTAACATTTTTGGTATAAGAATTTATACCGTTTAAGTGCCACTAATTTTGGCATGTGACAAACATGCCAATACATATAATTTTCACCAATTTATGTCGAGTTTCCTATAATTACCAATTTTTCCCAATGATACACCGTCTAAATATTAGGCTAACCATCTTAGCCAAATTTTTCATCCGCATGATTTTTAACATATAATATTAGGCTAAAAACATAGCCTAATTTAGCGTACACAAAATTGGCATAAAGAAATTCATTAACATAAACATGACATAGGTGTAAACTTGGCATTTTCGGCATAGTCAATATGAACATCATAGGTGTGAACTTGCAAAATAGTCAACATGAATATCATAGGTGTGAACTTGCAACGTAGACTAAATCAACATACAATATATGTGAACTTGCATTGAAATAGGGATCTAACTAAATAGGTGTCACATGTATTAGCATATGATTTAGACAACATAAGCCTAAAAATGTTTAGATCTAGGCATAACATCGAACATCACTAGCATATGATAAGAATATGACATGTCCATAAAGTTTGTAAAATTTTATCACATGTGTGAACTAGATCTAATCATGTTTACTACTATAACATGAAACTTATATTAAAATGGATCTTGGCATGGATCCAATTATGAACTTGCAACTTTGGTATAAACATATGAGCATGTATATAAACTTAACCATTTAGGCATAAAGGTTTTAGCATAAAGTATATACATGAGATCTTAACATGGACATAACCCATACAACCAATATTAAACATATACACATATAGGTGTAAATTCTAACATTAACCATATACATGTATGTGATGTTGCTTTTATTCTAAATGTACAATAGGATCAACATCAAATCAATTATACCACAAACATCCCAAAACCATTCACAACACAATCATTTCAATACATAGATATGAATTAACATCGTCGTTATACAATAGCACAATTCCATTTCCATTTTACATCGAATCAAGTCTTAATTTTTATTCACATCGGGAAAATCACTATACTTTCAAAAAATGATGGTCTTGTTTTCTAATTTCTGAGTTCTGAATTTGCAATCCTTTCCTTTGGGTAGATAAACGTTGTTTGATTCTTGTTTTACTTTAGTTTTGCTCGTCTCTAAGCTTTCTCTAACTGACGGCTACTCTTAGTTTCCTCCCAGCAGCATGACGACTCTAGTTCTATTTTATTTGTATGAATTTAGGTTGAGTGTTGAGTTGTATTTATAGAATTTCAGATTGATTTGAGCCGTCAGATGATCATAGAGTGAATCCAGACCAAACACACCAAGAGAAGCCAATCAGAAAGTGACAAATCAGCCCTAGTGACACACCAGAGCTCAGAAATTCGACCAGAAACCCGACCAGGCTAGCCTGGGCCAAACCAGGTCGACCCCTAGGTCGACCATATGGTCGACCTGGGTCCTGGGCGGGAAAATTCCCGTCCAACCCAGTTTGGGTCTGTTTTCGAATTTCGAAATGTATTTTGAACCGTTTGAATTTTAAATTGAATTCTGAAACTTCCGGAGGTCATAACTCCTTCATACAGAGTCCGATTTACGCAAACTCAGACTGTATCTCAAGCAGAATTCCGAGGCGAGCGTAATGGCGTAAACCGTTTATCTTAATTCTTTCATTTAGAATTAATTATACTTTAATTTGTTAATTTACTGTTAACAGAAAATTTGGGGTGTTACATAAGTTCATTCCTAATGTAATACATTTACACACGTTTAATCTTTTTTTGAATGATTTGTCTCTACTTGTTCGAAGATTCACAAAAATAACAGTCAGTTTTTGAACAGTGATAGGTAGCAAATGATAAAGCTGGACAAGGATAGTTTTTCTCTTTATTAATTATATTTGATTAAGAATTTGAAATAGTGATAGGTAGCTAATGATAGAGCTGGAAACTTGTAAAACTAACCATTGTTTCTAAACGACTTATCTTGTCTTCAAACGTTTAAAGATTCACAAAAATAGAAGTCATTTTCGTAGGGAGGTACAAAGCTCGCTATGATCAAAAATAATTGTGGCCATCTGTCAATAATAAGAGATGCCATGTAAAATTGTATATTTCATGGATTAGTGTTTATGTACGACCAGTTTATCCATTTCTCGATCTCATCATTAAGTCTATAAGACTCAAACTCATGAAGGGGAAATGGTCAAGTCAGATTATCAATATGCGTATAAACCACTCAAGTGCTATAACTATGACTTTTCCCAATGATTTTTACTTCAGTCCATAATCCATATTATTTTGATATAATTTAACAAATTAGAAGTAGGAGCTTTTCAGAATTTTCAATGATAATTAAAATCTCCAACTAGGAATCAAGGCATGTAACAGTTAACCATATCAGCTGATAAATTTGAATTTTTTGAAACAATGTATATTATATTGATGGAGCTAATTTAGATTTTCAACATGCATGTCTTGTATGTTATGATACATCACGCACAATTTTACCATTGCTTATTCAAATTAAAAGAGTGATTCAGAAGAAGGATTTTGAAGTAAATTGTTCTCATAAAATCATATTGTATGATATAGCAGGACACTATGTCTTCAGGTATAGACAAATGATGGATGCAGAAATCTGATCGAAGAACCCCCCATAATATGTAGAAGGAGTTTGGAAGTTTATTAATTTCATTGTATAAAATGGTACTAGTAATGAAGTCTATTCTTTTCCTTGCACACATTGAAAAATTATGAAAATAAAGATTATATTAGATGATGTTCATTATAGTTTGCTCAAATATGGAATTCTCCAATCATATACCGTTTGGCATTTTCATGGAGAAGAGCCGCGAAAGAAGCAAAAACAATATATTAATCAGACCATAAGTATTAATGAGTCCGAACATCCCAGGATGGAAGGCTTGGTCAATGATGCAGATAGATTTCATCGTTTTCACCCTTTTGGTCCGTTGTACTGTAATATTAGGGAATGGTCTATAGTTGATGTCGATTGGTCGACCAATCAAAGTTAAAAGTATAAGTTAGCTTTTTAGAGTGCAAAAGAGCAACTGTATCCTTCATGTCCTAAAGGGATAACAAAATTATATGCAATTGTAAAAATGAATAGCTTGAAAACACAATATGGTTTTTCAGATAATGGTATGGCTGCACTCCTCGAATTTATAAGGCCGTTACTCCTTGAAGGTAGCAAACTGCCGACAAAGTACTTAGACATGAAGAAGATGATTATACAAGCTGGAATGAATTACACAACTTATGATGCACACAATAATGACTGCGTTTTATACTGGAAAGATGATGCAAACAAAGTTTCTTGTAGAATTTGCAATGAACCAAAATATAGGATAATATTGAACGACAAGAAAAGAGATACCAAAATACCTCAAAAGATGTTAAGGCATTTTCCTTTAATTTCTAGATTGAGGAGATTGTATACCATATCGCGGATAGCAGATTCTATGACTTGGCATGCTCATGCCAAGTCTAATTCAAATATAATGCGCCATCCACATGACACTTCCCAATGCATGGCTGTAGATTCATTTGATCAAATGTTTGTTGTTGAACCCCGAAATGTCACGCTTGGGATAACAACATTTGGCTTCACTCCACATAAATCTATATCTAGCCACTATAGTTGTTGGCCAATAATTGTAGTAGCATATAATCTTCCTCCATCCATGTGCATGAAAAGATAGTTCTCAATGTTGACGTTGTTGATTTCCTGACCAAAACAACCAGGAAAGGTTATCAATGTTTATTTGCAACCATTGATTGATGAATTAAAGAAGCTATGGGAAGGAGTCATTGCATTTGACTCATTCAATAATTCAGTGTTCACATTAAGGGCTAAGATGTTGTGGTCGATTCATGATCATCCTGCTTTCGGGACCGGGTGCACAACTCAAGCCTATTTTGTATGTCCTATTTGTGTGGAAGATACTTGTTCTTATTATTATCCTAAAAGTAAGAAGATGTGTTATACGGGACATCAAATATTTCTTCCAACCAAACGCAAGTTTTGAGATAATAAAGAAAAATTTAATAATGAACAAGAATATCGTCGTCCTCCATGGCCATTGAATGACTATCAAGATGAAGAAAATCAGCTAATATCAAGACGATAGTTTGTAATAAAAACAAGAAATTGGGCGAAAGCTAAAAAAGAAAACTGATGATGAAGAACTTAACATGGTATTTGATGTCTATCTTCTTTGATCTTCCATATTGGAAAGTAAATTTGGTTCGTCATAGTATTGATGGGATGCATACAGAGAAGAATTTCACTATGCATCTCATTAGCACGATTATGAGTCACAAGGACAAGTCAAAAGATGACATCAATGCACACAAGGACTTGGGAACCATGGGTATAAAACAAAAATTGTGTGTGAGGGAAGACTGTGAAACAAATAAAACAACTACACCAGAGGTAGCTTTCACTTTGAGTAAAGAAGAAAAGATGCGGTTTTGCACCATTTTGAAAAGCCTGGAAATACATAGCCAATTCTCTTTTAACTTCCACAACAATGTGAGCATCAATCTTCTTGAACTAAAAAAATATAAAGTCACATGATTATCAGATTATAATACAACAATTACTTCCGATATTGCTTTAGCATTCTTATCCACAACATAAGTATTTGCGTAATGCTATACACTGTATACGTCTATTCTTTAACATTTTGTTCTCAAAGGTGATTAACAGGGAACATCTTTTAAAAGCGATGGCTAGTTTGGTGGAAGAATTGTGTGTGTTTGAAAAATATTTTCCACCTTTATTTTTTAGTATAAATATCCACCTAATAATTAATTTAGCTAATAAATCATTTATTTGAGGCCAGTTAGATATAGACATATGTATCCGTTTAAAGGTAAATTACTAATTTTAGTTTAATTCTTCATAGTTCTACTTAAATGGATACAAGCTATTTATGATTGATTACCTACATACACTACACTATAATGGCCATTTGGTAACCCTTTTTTTTCACAATTGCCAACACTTATTTGTGTTGCTGGGTAATAACAATAACGTTGCTATAATTAAAAAGTGTTGCCAAAAATACATAATTATAAATTTTTTATCGCCAACACTTATTTGTGTTGGTAAGGCTGCTTTCTGAGGGTAAAAAGATAAACTCACATCTGTAACCCTATTTCCGTTTTTCATTTCTTTTTCCCAACGCTTTCTCAAAGAACGGCAGCTAAATCAGAAATCCAACGATTCCCCAAAAGAAAAGAAAAATGCCGGATCCCAGAATCTGTTTGAATTCATTATGGCATCAAAGAATCGCAAAGCATAAAGTGTTCAGATCCGTTCCGACATCAAAGAATCGAATTTTGGGGGAGAATCGATTTAGCTTCAGGGCACATCGCTTGAATTTCGATTTCAAGTATATGATTTCATCGATTTCAGGTTAGAATAACATCGTTCGAATCTGATTTCATCGTTTTTGGAATTGTTTGAAACACTATTCCCTTAACAGCTTCGGTTCACTTTACTTACCATTTCGATTTCAGGTATCTTATTTCATCGTTTGAAATCCTATTCCCCTAACAGCTTCGGTCCACTTTACTTGTCGTTGTCATTTGAATGATTTCACCATTTAAGGTACGTCGTTTTTTTTTTGCTTTACATTAACCCTTTTTTTATAATAAGTAACATAGGACAACAAAAACTTAGCATTCGTTCTGCAGAGAAGAATCTGATCTTAGTGTATGGTGGTTTTAATCATTCTTTACTAATGTTGAGTGTTGGAAATTTATCAAAATTAATTATATTAGTGGAATTAGTTGAACTTTTTTATTTCAATGTGCATGAAAGTGAAAAAATAAACTGAAGTAGTTTGGCTAAATCATTCTTTTTTATATAGGATGTTTGAAAATGATTTAAAGATGCAAGTTTTCTATTAATTTTTGTTGAATATAAATATATGGAGAACTTCATGGCTTATCTTTTGACTTCAATCTTTGTGAAGCAGTGGCCACATGGGAGCAGGTGCGGAATAGTACAACAATACTTACGAAAGAGTTCATTGATGCTTCGCCAAATGGATGGGAGGAATATGCCTGACAAAATGAAGTGAGGAATATGAAATGTATTTGTAGTACTTGAGAGAATTCATTACATTCTTTAATTTAATACGTTACAGGTTCAAAATTAATTTCATTGTCTCAGTTTTCGTGTGTGTGTCAAAAAATAATATAGTATACATATTTACATTTGTGCTTATCATACAGGGATGCGATGGATCATTGCTTCTTGATGACGCAAATAATTTCACTGGTGAAAAGAGTGCGAACCCAAACAAGAACTCTGTAAGAGGATTTCATGTCATCGACAAAATAAATGTAGCAGTAGAAAACACATGTATTGGAGTTGTATCTTATGCTGATATTAATCGCAGTAAGTTGTTACTGATTCGGTATATTCGGTATATTATAGCTTCAGATAATTCCGTATATTATAGGTTCAGATACTTACTATGTGTATATTCGGTTTAACCATCTAATTTTTGGTGGCTAGCTTTAACTAAATGTTGAAATATATTGTACATTGATACCCTACTCATAAATATTTCGGTTACTGCAGTATCTTAACTAACATAACTGTTACAATAGGATGGTTGGTTGTTGTCCGTTATTTTAAGTGGCCACTCTGCACGCACGTTAAATAGGATGGTTGGTTGTTGTCCGTTATCAGCTTGTTGACGAATTTTGGTGTATTTCAGTTGTTAATAATTGAATTTGAGCTCATATATTTGGTACACCACTAAGCCTTCATGCATGAATATCGGAAAACTAAGGACCTTAAGGCATACGCAGTATGGTAGAAGTGAACTGTATACTAGCCGTCGCTGTGATAGTAAATCCACCTCGAACCTGGACTCCCTCCTTTGCTGCGAAATTTAGTGGTCTTTCTACCCTTAACATATATACCTACTCATAGTTTGGCTTGAAATTTAAAACGTTATGCATGATTTTGGTTGCCTGTGTAAAAATATGTATGCATGCCTGGAAATCCGCATTTTCAAACTCTGATTTTGGTCTACGTATGGACTTATGGTTCATTGTATGAACTCTTGCTTTAACCAAGTGATTTTTATGTTGGGTTGGAATTCATTCTGTAAGTGTTATCCCATATGGTTCATTGTATGAGCTCTGATACCTGCACATGTATAATAGATGGATGAGTTGTTTTCTACATTTATGCCTAAAGTTTATTCAGTAAACATTTTACTGGTAAGGCAAGCATTTTAAATAATTACATTTTGTGGTCTATTTGTCACCTTGCATTGTTATATTGGCACCTTGCATGCGATTCATTCCAAGCTCCCATGGTACTGCTATATGCAGAAAACTAGGTATGCACATTATATTGCTTCCATACATAATTTATTTCTAGTTGTGTCATCCCTTTTTGATTTACTGTGTAAGCCATAAGGTTGCATGTTGAATTTTGCCATGCATGCATTCTCATGTCAGGTTGCATTCATAACCACTTACAATGAGCTGGAGGTCTCAGTACATAAATTTATATACACATCATTACATAGACATTTTTGTTGTGCATTTTGCTTGCATGCCTGAACAGGTTTCGCCATAAGTTGAAACTGGCCTTGGTCTATTGCCTACGGAACCCTACATTTAAACTAGAATTAAGGTCATGTTGCACTAAAAAAAAAGTTAAATGGATTTGCTGGGATAATGGCTTGCATGGTAGTATTGAATATGTTTGGGCATGTCTGCATGGGAAAGAACATAAGGTGCCTTCATTTTAGTATAGTTTAAAGAGAAATTAATGTATTGCCAGGCAATGGATGCATGATACTTGGAACTGTATTTCGAAATTTTGAATAAGGAAGGCCTTCTTACTTTGACATTTTATTGAACATACTTTTGTCTTGTTTGAATATATACTTCGGATCTTGCTGCCTTAAAATGTATACATTAACTCGGCTCATAAATTTACATGCATAAATTTAATCCAGTTATTTGCATGCTTCATATTAGACATGGTATGTTCTGTTGACTTAACAAGGTCGTTATTTTGTTATTGATTTCCTATAAACCTGCTATCTTAGTTAATGATTGAGAACCATACTATAACTACATAAAAGGGTAACAAGCTGTACATTTTCTTAAAACATGATAAGAAACCTGACCGGGATTGTGTTTGAGTTTATGTCCATATTTTGATGAAAACCATTTACTTCTCAGTAATTATAAGGATTCTTGTTTGCTTACACACACAAAAGAATAATCATGGGGTTAATAATATGGTTTGCCACTCTACCTTTTTTTTCTTTTTCTTTTTAAAAATATCGAGCCTTGCTGCTCAGCAGTGCTGAGCCTTATGACTACTGAGCTGCTCAGCTTTGTTGAGCCTTGCGGCTCGGCAACGCTGAGCCTATATAGGCTCAGTATTGCTGAGACGTACGACTCAGCAATGTTGAGCCGTTCGGCTCAGCAATACTGAGCCAATATAGGATCAGCGTTGCTGAGCCGTTCAGCTCTGCAATACTGAGCTGATATAGGCTCAGGAATGCTGAGCCGAACTATTACGGCTCATCAATCCAAAACTTTACGGATCAGCAATCCTGAGCCTATATAGGCTCAGTAATGCCGAACCTTTCGGCTCAGCAATACTGAGCCGATATAAGCTCAGTATTGCTAAGTCGTTCGACTCAGCATTACTGAGCTGTTTGACTTAGTTTAGGCTCATGTTTTTCTGTTTTAAATGTTATTTGGTGCGTGATGCAAACTCATGTTTTTCTATTTTAACAAGGAACTGAAATTTTCAATTTAATATCACATTCAATGAATGCAGGCACTTCTAGAGGCAGCGAAAGAAAAGAGAAAATGGTAGTTATAATGCTGCATAGATGATCTTTATAATGATCCAATTGCAGAAGTTATTTGAATTTTCAGATGTATGCTTCGTTATATGGCCAAAGTTTCGTATTCGGTATTTGTAGAATCTCATTTATGTATTGAATTTAGCAAACTAATTATGTATTGAATTTGACAACTTAATTACATATTGTACTTGTTTGTCATTAATTAAGTAATATTTTATGTCGTTATGTGATTATGAATGTTGTCTATTGGTATGCATTGAGTTTAGTATTAGTTTTTGATTCATATTAAATATCGTCTATATTATCGTCATGTTGGTTGTTAATTGACTATTAATGTTAGAATATGTAACTTGCTAATACATATTTCTGTTATTATTGAAATTTATATTTGTCGTGAATTAAAATTTTGTAACATGTATAGGTGTTGCAAACAAAAACATTGTAACATGTATAAGCATTGCAAACAAAAATCTTACAACAATTATAAGCGTTGCGAATGAAAATATACCAACGCTTATAAGCGTTGGGAGAGAAAATCTACCTACGCTTATAAGCGTTGGTACTGAATTGCCACCCCCTCGTAGCAACACTAATAAGCGTTGCAGAAATTGTTTGCGACGGTTATACTCATTAGGAATCACCTGTTTTGGTGTAGTGATATGTCACAACCCAAGTCCATTAATGTCACTCACAATGGGAATGCATTAAGTTTCGTGAAGCATTACAGGTAAACAGGAACATAAATATTACAAGACAGATGTAAAATGACAACGGAATTAAAAACTTTATTAATCATAAAGCATCGTGGTTCAAAAACATCACATGTCTGAAATACACAAAACCATTACATCATAAAATATTGTCTTGTATTTTAAAACATCATAGTACATAAAAGAAGAAAAATTGTCCGAATACAATATATCCATAGTAGCAAGGATAGGAGCTTGAGCCATACATCTAAGCAGCTCCACCAAAATGAAAACAGAATCACAGTCAAGCCTGAGTATTCCCACCCTGAGAACCTAGGAGGAACGGAAGAAAGAAGAGGAAACATAAAGGGTCAGACATAAAGTATGGCGAGTCTGGTTACTTTTAGCAAGAAAATAAGTAAAAGTATCATGACAGGCATATAAAATGGATAAGAGAGAGAGATAACAACATATAGGGCAGGTATGACAAGTAAACATGATAGAGCATATATGCTTCACTAAAGATTCTATGATTCTCTGCACTAATACTAGTATAACCAGAATAAGATGATCCCAACAACTATAAGATGGTAGACTTAGGCATACATCCTAATGTATCCTAACCACTACCCTAATCAATCAGCTCTGTACCCCGTAGATACCCTGTGGCGACCCTACAATAGGAGGTATCACTTTCCTAAAGTGGCAACCATTCGTTGATGTGCACAACCATATTTACTGGTGTTACGGTCGTCTTAGCCCCCTCTACTCGGCCCACGCATGTGCATGTCGCAGGTCGGTTTGCGCCACCCACACCATCCTCCTCGTTTGGATCTCTTATAGTCAGCCCATTAAGCGTGCCCCAACTCCGACCAAGTTCGGAGTACTCGTCTGATACCTATTAAGGGTTACTGACTGAAATGGATCCCTCACAATATGATACAAGCTCCCCTCCCTTGTCTTGTATCCCCACTTGGATTTCCATCGGTTATGTACACTACTATGTGTTTTTAATTACATAACCTATCATTTCTACAAGTTATGCTTACCTAAAAAGGTATCTTTAATTACATAACTCCAACATTTCCATAGGTTATCCTTACCACTAGGTGTCTTTAATTACATAACCCTATCATGTTAAGTTTTTGGGCCTATATATAAATATTACGCACCCCCTTAGTTTTACTTAACCCACCCACTATCCAAACAAATTTACTTAATCCTTACTCAAGTTCATGTTCATAAAATCCCTATGGATTCACTAGGTTAAGTATTCAAGTTTATTACCATACATTCATTTATGGTTACAATATGCTAGACCTCCCACATTAAGCCTATAATTTGTGGATGCCGGACATGCCGGGCAGGTCCGGTCAGGCTTATTCCACAATCGGGCCTAACCTCGTGTCTTAGCACGTCTCGTATTTGTGCACTTAGGCCTCCCACATTAGATTCACCACTTGTATCACTGGATATGCCGGTCGGTTTCGGCCGGAAAACTTCCACAACAAGTGCAATCTAACCTCGTGCCTAAGCGGGGTTTACAATTTTAAGTTATTGTAATTCTAGGCATTTCCATTATTAGCCGATCTTTACCTATGTCATTATAGGTTATAGGTTTCATGCCCCTCTTTCCCCCAATTATGCACATAGTGAATTATATATCCAAATTCATATACATATACATTATTCAAATTATGCCAATTTCACCTTTTACCAATTATACCCAAATTCCTAATTGACAAGATATGCCCAATTTCAATGTTTTTCCCATCATTCCCAAACTAACGTAATCGCATAATTTAGTGGCATGCCTAGGCTCGAAAGTAGCCCGGCTATATAAAATAAAAGGGAAAGGGTGAAGGGAAGATGACAGAGATTATTATTCTAACGGAATTGACATAAACGTTTCATGGGTTCTAACATAGTAGGGATGTCATAATAGGCATGATTAGATCTAAACTAGAATTTAGATGTCCAACACTTGACAGATCCAAATTAGCCACAACATGATAGGTATAAGATGATCTAAATATTGAATTGGATCTATAATTAAAAGTAGATCTGACATAATAGAGATAAAGATCCAGGTCATAGTATGCCAAAATATCATATATTCACAAGTTATTACAGATCTGAACGATTAACATGCATAGATCCAAGTTACCGTCCTATCATGTTTACTTTTTTTATTTATTTAAATCTAAAAGCAACTTGAAACTCATAGTGTTTGGATCTAGAAAGGTAGAAGAAGAACAAATCTACACTTGAATCTCTAACTACGATTTGCAGAAGAAGAAAAGGTTTTGATTCGGTCTAGGCACCGATAGCATTTAGGCCTCCATTGATTTTCAGTGAAGAAAACATGAGAAATGAATCCATATATATTGCTTCCAGCCCCCGAAATTTGACTGCCACCTCAGCCTTAGAGGGGTCGACCCACCTCATGGGGGTCGACCCATGGGTCGACACAGCCCTTGAGGTATCGACGCCGGGGTCGACACCCCCTCTATGCGATCGACTCCCCAGGGGAGGGATATTTTTCGCCTATGGAATTTTGAATTTTGAACTGAAATTTGATTTTATGATTGTGTGTATATATATATATATATATATTTCCCTTGCGCGTATACAAACTTCAAACCTTCATAACTTCTTCATACGGTGTCCGTTTTACGCAAACTAAATGTCTATCTTGACCAGAATTTCGAGACAGACGCGATGGCACAGTCCTTTTCCTTAATTCTAAATATTAAATTAATTATTTTTTTATTTGTCCTCTTTTGATGTTGTTGAAAATACAAGGTGTTACATTCTCCCCTACTCAAAGGATTTCGTCCTGAAATCTCCAAGTTAAGAAGAATGCATATCCTACCATCCACATCCATCTACTCATCCACCAATCACAGGCATCCATTGTCCTTAAAATATATCTATTGCTTATATTAACATATGCAAAGGTGTGTGTATGTGTCCCAACACTAATGCGAAGATCAGGCGGGCTACTGATTCAGTCGACCTTCTTAATGCAATGTATGTTAGTGTCGTGAGTCCATATGCAAATAACACTATTATAACATGTAAGTTCTATATGTGTGCACAATCATCCATCCAAATGCAACATTCATATGATTATACATCCGTTTTCATCCATAAAAGAAGAAAAATGCGCACACATCCATATGTAGTATGAGAGTGATTGAGCTGATCTCATAACTAAGGTGTGTGTATATACATCCACGAGCAACCACATGCATACACTTGCATCCATCAAACATAACATGTCTCCAATACATGTTTATATCCATGAGGATTTCCACCTAAGGGTTGAGGATTCAATTGATAGGAAAAATTTCAAATGATAGAACAAGTATGAATAAAAGCTCAGGAAAAAAGAGTTAAGAATGTACCCTCGAAAAGAAAAGGGTACGAGGCACAAATCTTATCTTCGGTTTCCCAAGTCGCATTCTCTGGGTTATCTCCCCATTGAAACTTTATCAGCTTGATTTATTGAAACTTTATCAGCTTGATTTCTTTATTGCGTAACTTCTTTACTTCTGTTCCAAGAATACGGGAAGGAAATCGTCTGACTGCCGCCTCCCGTTCCACCTCTTCCAATACGCTCGGCTCAACTACTTCTGCAGTATCCTGCAAGCACTTCCGTTGATGATAGACATGGAAAACATCATGAACGCTGAATAATCTCTCTAGCAGCTTTAATCTATAAGTCATTTGGCCAATCCTTTCTGTTATATGAAGTGGCCCTACAAATCTTGGTGCCAATTTCCCTATAGATCCGAAGCGAACTACATTCCTCAATGGTAATACTTTAATGAAAACCATATCTACTACTTCAAATTCAATGTCAGTCCTTCTCTTGTCTGCATAAATTTTTTGCCTATCTTGAGCAGTCTTCATGTGTCCTCTAGTAAGATCAATCTTCTCGGACGTTTCTCTAAACATATCCGGTCCAAGCAATAGCCTTTCTGTAGATTCCCACCAACAAGTTGATGATCTACAAGGTCGTCTGCACAATGCTTCAAAGGGTGCCTTTCCAATGCTAGCTTGATAACTGTTGTTATAGACAAACTCTACTAAAGGAAGATGCTCTTCTCAAGTCCCTCTGAAGTCTAGGATACACAGCCTCAAAAGATCCTCAAGTATTACGTTCACCCACTTTGTCTGTCCATCGGTGTAAGGATGATAAGCGGTGCTCAAACGTAACTGTGTACCTAATGCTTCTTGCAAACTCCTCTAAAACCCACTAGTGAAGACGGGGTCACGATTGCTTACAATGCTGAAAGGTACTCGATGAAGATGGACTATCTCATGAACAAAATTGCTTCCAACCAAGCTGTCATCCTCTTAATCTTAACTAGAATAAAATGAGCGCTTTTAGTAAGCCTATCTACCACAACCCAAATACTAGTGTTTACTTTCTCTGATATAGGCAAACCATCTATGAAGTCCATAGAGATGATGTAACACCACGGATTTTTGAATATTCGAATTAACTAAAATAAAGAATAATTAATCTCAGACATGAGAATTAAGGGAATGAGGTTGTGCCATTGTGTTCGTATCGGAATTCTATTAGAAATAGAGTCTGAATTTGCGGGAAACAGGTACCGGATGAAGGAGTTATGGACGAACGAATATTGGTGGCAAAAGAAAAAAAAGATTGCACTTGCGCACTTGGGAAGTGCGCCAGTACAAATTTGCACTGGCGCACCTGCCAAGTGCGCCTAGGCCGAGGCAAAAGCCTGCATAGCTTTCTGGTTCAGGCTGACCCATGTTGTTGAGTCCTTTCTGACTCCTTGCTGAGTCATTAGGGCTGACTCATCACCCTATCATGATTGAATGGTTTTGATTAACCATAAGATCATCCGACGGCTTAAATTAATTCAAAACTCTATAAAAAGACCCATAGACTCAGACCCTAAATCAGAATTAAAATTGAAACTATGGCCGTCATGTTGTTGTCTTGAACCCTAGAGCAGCCACCACCAAATTAAAGAGGAAGAACAACAATCAAATCAGAACTACTCAACCCTAACAGCGAATCTTCTTCAAAGGAGAGCTAATTCAACTCCAGAAATCAGAATTCAGAACTCAAGACTGCTTTTGAGTTGTGAGTTCGATAGTTTTAACAAAATAATTAGTCATTTAATTGGATTAAGTTATAATGCGGATTGTATGGATGTGATATGAATTATTGATTGCATGTTGTAATTATGTTGTAGAATTGTGTTGTAATTTCTATGATATTATGTTATGATGCTATCATTTACGATGTAAAGTTATGATGCTATCACCCATGTTATAATCCTATGATTGGCTTATGTCTAGTTGAATCATCATGTTTCATATGCTAGTAGTTATATTGATTCATATGATAAATCATATGTATGCAAGTTTGGATTTTGATTTAAACATGAATCATATACAAGTTGGGTAGAATTATATGTGAACTTACATGGTTATGACACCTAGTTTATGTGAAAATTTAATTGAAAGTTAGGCTATCACATGTGTAAGTTATAGGCTAAATTCTACATGATACTTTACATGTTAGATACTAGTTTACACCATTGTTGCGATGTATAAATCACATATGTAAGTTTATGAGTTGGATATGAATCATGTTAGGCAAGCTTAGGATTATTACCTATGCAAATATAGATCTATGACATATGTTATTTATGCTAGTTTGTGACCATTTTCTCATCAAGTTCACACCTTTAGATTCGGATCCATGACATATGTTATTTATGCAAGTTTGTGGCCATTTTTCTCATCAAGTTCACACCTTTAGATTTGGATCCATGACATATGTTGTTTATGCAAGTTGTAATTTTGGCCTATGCAAGTTTTAGATGTAGAACATCATTCAGATATGCAAGTTCACCCCTATGTTAGATTTATGTTTTAATTATGTGCATATCGTGATGTTTTCTCTTTATTCCATGAGTTAGACTATTCGAGTCTAACATATATTTTTACGTTAAACGAACAAACGTACTACGTGGGGTAAAGGGGATAATATTAAAAAGATTTAATTGGCATAAATTCCTTAAAAAGGCATAAAATATAATTGTGGTTAAAATTGGTATGATTTTACATACCATAAATGGATGGACATAATTGAGTCAATTATGGACATCGTTAAATTTGGAATTGATTGATAATTTGAATAGGGAAAGTAATTCAAATTGGGAAAGATTAATTAGGAGTAATTAATCGTCTAAGACACGAGGTTAGACTCTTTTGTGGTGTAAGACTGCCCGGACCCGCCCGGCAAATCCAGCTGCCACAAATGCCAGTCTAATGTGAGAGGTCTTAGGCACAAACTAAATACGTAACAATTGTAAAGACACGAGGTTAGGCTCTTTTGTGGTGTAAGACTGCCCAGACCCGCCCGACAAATCCAGCTGCCACAAATGTCAGTCTAATGTGAGAGGTCTTTATGAGGTTACAGTCTTAATGAATTAAGAAACACCTAACCAGATAAGCATGTAGTGGGACATGAGGGGGGTTAAGTGGGTGCCTTGGTTGGCATGTGGAATCTAGTGGGTGCCTTGGGTGGCATTTGGAAATACGATTAGAAACACTTAACCACAACTGAAACATGTAATTGAAACATGAATAAGAAGTGGGTTAAGTGGGATGTACTAGAGGGGACCAAGCTTAGGTGGATAGCTTGTGTCAAGTAATGGGGGCCCGTTTCAACCGGTAACCCATACGTATCTTTGTGGGCTCGACCCAAGTCGAGGACGGGACACGCATACTGGGCTTGACTGTAAGAGGCCAAACCGGGTTAGTGGTGGCAACGCAAGTCCAACGGGTTCATATGCGTGTGTGGACCTGGGCTGGTAGGTAAGACGTTGTTGCATCGTGTAGGTATAAGCTATGCATTCTTGGTGGTATTGGGTTGCCACTTTGGGGAGTGATACACCCCACTATGGGGCCAGCACGGGTATCTACGATTTAGGGAGCCGATCACTTGGGGGTAGTGGGTATACCTAGTGGAGATAGGGGCAGACGACAACTATGAAGGAAGCTAGGGGTGCACGAAGCTACCAATATCTTTATTAAGTCTGTAGGCGGGATCAACCTTAGGGTGACATGTGGTGGTGCAGTATACTAGTGGCGATGCAGTATAGCAATTATCCTATAGTGTTGGTGTAGCTTAGTAATTATCTTAGTGGGTTAGGTACGCTTTAACGATATCGTTATTCATCTTGTTTCCTTATTTACTCTGCCATACTCAATGGTTCATGGTCATTTCCTTATTTTCCAACTTATGCCTTGGCCTAGTTACTTTGTTAATTATATTGTTAAAGTTATCACACTAGCCAGACTTTTTGTCTGACCCCCCTTTGTTTCCTCCTCTTTTCTCCCTTTTCCCCCCAGGTGCTCAGGTTGGAACCAGCACCAGTGGAGCTTGATTTTGGACTGCTTTTAGAAGATTGCTTGGATCGCTGAAGTAAAGTTCAGCTTCTCTTTAATTATGGCTATTTTGATGTTGGGGATTATGTCTTTCAGTTTATGTACTTTGTTTTATCAAGATGGATATGATGTACTTGACTTTGGTTTATGGTTTTGATGATGTAACCAAACATATTTACCTTCTGCTGCAATAAATAAAGTTTTAATTTTCAAGTACTGCTTTATATCTGTCTTGTTGTGATTTTCTGTTCTATATTCACTTAAAACGCTCCATTGAAATTAATGCATTCCCTTTGTGAGTGACATTAATGGACGTGGGGTGTTACACGTGGTATCAGAGCTGAAGGTTACCAGAACAGATATGAATTTTTAAAAATTATTTTTCAAAACAATTTTTATAAAGAAGTACTTTCAAAAGTATGTTTTATGGAAAGTATTTTCAAGAGAAGAGTATATTTTAGAAAGCATAACCCCAAGAACCATATGTCCTTCCTTCCGTTCTTTTGTATTGAATCTTTCCTTTTTTGTTTCAGCATGTCTGAAGCGTCTGAGATACCAGAGGGTGTTCGTGTACCCGGTTGGTTTCGTCAATATCTCGAGGCTAGGGCCGCCACTGCAGGTCCAGCAAATGCTCCTCCTCCTCCTCCTCGTGTCGATAATTTCGCAAAGATATGTAAGGACTTAAGAGAAATGGGTGGAAAACCTTTTCACGGGACGGAGATATTTGTTGAAGCTCATAATTGGCCAAAGGAGGTGGAAGAATTGTTTGGAATCTTTGAAGTGGATGATGGAAGAAAAGTCCATCTAGCTGCCTGGCTAATGAAGGATGAGGCCTCGTTTTGGTGGGAGGTCACTAATGGGGGACGTCCAGTTGATACATGGCTAGATTTTAGGAAGAGGTTTGAGGCGAAGTTTCTCTCATGGGCTAAAGAGAATATATACATGGAAAGGTTTTTGTCACTGAAGCAAGGGAATCTGTCGGTGAAAGAGTACGTTAACAAATTCAACCAATTGGCAAGGTTTGGCTTGGACTTGGTGAACACTCCAGAAAAGAAGGCTTTAAGATTTGTTAAAGGTTCAAATGAGCCGCTTCATGGGTTAGCTATGACCCACATTCCCATGGGAGCTACCTTTGAGAGATTAGTTGACATGGCGCTCATGCATGAAGAGGAGAAGGGCGCCAATGCTAATAAGGCACCCGAGAAGAAAGGGGAACAAAAGAAGCCGCAACAGCAACAACAAAACAAGAAAGGTGGCAAAGGCAACAATGCTAAGGGGAAGAAGAAATGCTTTAACTATGGGACACCCGACCATCTAAGCAAAGATTGTAGGAAGAAAAAGAAGACTGGTTGTCTCCACTATGGCGAGGCGGGACGTCTTATTAAGGACTGCCCAAAGAAAGGGAAGAGGGCAGGGTCTACCTCGGGAGGACAGGTGCAAGCTCTTATGGCACCAGGACAGGCAAGGGGACAAGTTCAGGCTCTCGTGGTCCCACCGCTGCAAGAACGAGGTAGAGCAATTTCCGTTGAAAGTTTAGTTTTTCTGTTTGATCATCCTGTCCGTACTTTATTCGATTCTGGCGCATCACATTCGTTTATCTCTACATCATTAGTTGAAACACTGCACCTAGATACTAGTCTAGTTACTGATCCCTTAGTAGTCCCAAATCTTGTTGGTGGTTCGGCTCATCTTTCTATGATTTGTCGGGATTTGAGAGTGTTTATCTTGGGCGTTGAGTTTGAGTGCAACGCTTTTGTTCTTGGCTTCATGGGCTAACGTTTAATTCTAGGTATGAATTGGCTAACTAGATATGGGGCCATCCTAGATGGTGAAAGAAGGGTAGTTAGATTGTTGACTCGTTCTGGAAAGACCCTTGATATTTCTTGTGACCTTAGAGGTCCAGTAATGCTTAGTTACCAAGAATCCCTTGACGCATCCGATGATGATTTACGTTTTGTTCCCATAGTCCGTGAATATGCTAATGTCTTCGATGAGGTGAGGGGTTTACCCCCAAAACGTGAGATAGACTTTCGAATATATCTAGTGGACAATGCAAATCCAGTTGCATTGCCAGTGCGCCACATGGATCCAAGAGAGAGAAGAGAACTCAGTAAGCAAGTGAAAGAATTGCTTGAGAAGGGGTTCATCAGACATAGTATATCGAAGTGGGGTGCTCCAGTAGTGTTTGCCACGAAGGCGGATGGGTCCCTTAGACTTTGTGTGGACTATAGAGAACTTAATAAGCTTACTAAGAAGAATATACACCCACTGCCGAGGATTGACGATCTTTTCGATCAGTTAGTTGGCGCCTCAGTGTTTTCGCAGTTGGACTTAGCCACTGGTTTCCATCAGTTGAGAGTGGCTGAGGATAGCATAGACAAGACTGCCTTTAGGACTCCAGACGGTTTCTTCGAGTGGCTGGTGATGCCCTTCGGTTTGACAAACGCCTCTGCATACTTTGTTGATTTGATGAGTAGCGTGTTTAGGGAGTACCTTAATAAATTTGTGGTAGTCTTTGTGGACGACATCTTGATCTTTTCTAAAAGCGAGGAAGAGCATGCCCTACATCTTAGGGAAGTGGTGGAGAGTCTTCAAGCGCATAGCCTTAAGGAGAAATTTTCTAAATGTCACTTTTGGAGGAAGGAAGTGCGATTCTTAGGGCACGTGGTTTCCAAAGAAGGGATAGCCGTGGATCCCGCGAAGATAGTGGCCATCCAAGATTGGAAGGTTCCTAAAAATGCTACCGAGGTGAGGAGTTTCTTAGGGTTGGCTGGCTACTATAGAAAGTTCATCAAAGACTTCGCAAAAATATCAGCTCCATTAACACGCTTGACGAAGAAGAACTTAGTTTTCATGTGGGACGTAGATTGTGATGATGCGTTCCAACGTTTAAAGAGAGCTTTGACCACAGCCCTAGTCTTAGTGTTGCCAGATGGGAGTAAGCCATTTACCGTTTATACCGACACTTGTGGGACAGGACTAGGCGCAGTCTTAATGCAAGAGGGAAGGGTAATAGCCTATGGTGGAAGGCAGTTGAGAGTGCATGAAAGAAATTATCCTACACATGACCTAGAGTTGGCCGCTATTGTCTTCGCACATAAGTCTTGTCGTCATTATCTTCTTGGCGAGAAATTTGAATTGTTCACTGACCACAAATCGCTAAAATACTTATTCTCTCAAAAGGACTTGAACTTAAGGCAGCAAAGGTGGATGGAATTCTTAGCATCCTACGACTTCGAGATAGCATATACCCCTGGCAAAGGTAACGTGGTGGCAGATGCTTTAAGTAGAAAAAGGTTATCCTTGAGTCCGTTGTTCGTTGAGCGGAAAAGTTTAGAGTTCATCTCTATGTTTGACTTTACACCTTCCATTGACTTCGTACCTGGTTTGCTAGCATCCTTAGAGGTCAGACCTACGCTTTTGGGACGGATTGGCGAGGCACAGCGAGACGACCCACAATTGGTTGAGTTAGTAGAAAAGCTCAAAAGAGGGGAGTCGTCGAGCCATCTCCGTAGGTATACCCTAGATGATAAGGGTTGGTTGCGTAGGGACGTTAGACTTTGTGTACCACGGGACGATAATCTGAGGAAGACCATTCTTGATGATGCCCATCGTTTGAAGATGACCATCCATCCCGGCGAGGACAAGATGTACATGGACATGAGACAAGTTTACTTTTGCGCCGGCATGAAGAAGGATGTGGCTGAGTTTGTCGCTAGATGCTTAGTGTGCCAACAAGTAAAATCAGAGCAAAACAAACCCGTGGATTGCTTCACCCATCGGAGGTCCCACAATGGAAGTGGGAGAGTGTTTCGATGGACTTTGTTGATGGATTACCGAGATCGAGGAAGGGTAATACGGGGATTTGGGTCATGGTAGATAGACTTACTAAGAGCGCCTATTTCATTCCCGTGAAGAGTAAGAGGACTGCTCCATAGTTAGCCTCCGTATACATTCGAGAAATAGTTCGTTTGCACGGTGTTCCTTCTAGCATAGTGAGCGACCGCGATCCTATTTTCACTAGCGAATTTTGGAAGACCTTGCAAGAGGCTGTAGGGACTCAGTTATGTTTGAGCATCGCATATCATCCTCAAACGGACGGCCAGACCGAGAGGGTGAATCGTATTCTAGAAGACTTATTGAGGTTGTGTGTCTTAGATTTCGGAGGTACATGGGAGGAACATCTTCCGTTGGTAGAGTTTGCATATAATAATAGCTTTCAGTCTAGCATTGGCATGGCACCGTTCGAGGCTCTTTATGGATGGTCGTGTCATTCGCCTACATGTTGGTGGGAGTCTATAGATAAGATCTTGCTTGGACCCGATATGATTAGAGAGACTTCGGAGAAGATCGATTTGATTCAACGGAGGATGAAGACGGTGCAAGATAGATAGAAATCTTATGCGGACAAGAGGAGGTCAGATCTTGAGTTTGATGCTGGGGACATGGTCTTTGTCAAGGTGTCTCCATTACGGAACGTCGTTCGCTTTGGGTCCGTTGGGAAGTTAGCACCAAGGTTCGTAGGGTCGTTTCCTATTCAGGAAAGGATTGGACAGATGGCGTATAGAGTGGAGTTGCCCGAGAACTTAGTGGTGTACATGACGTATTCCATGTATCACATTTGAGGAAGTGCTTGCATGAGACCGCAGAAGTGGTAGAGCCGAGCTTGCTTAGAGAGGTGGAGATCGAGCGTGATGCGACGATTTGACGAGTTCCTACGCGTATTCTTGGGTCGGAGATTAAGAAGTTGAGGAATCGAGAGGTCAAACTAGTCAAAGTGCAATGGGTGGATGATGAGAGAGACGCTACTTGGGAGATGGAAGCAAAGATGTGTTCATTATACCCTTTTCTTTTCGAGGGTATGACTTTTAAATTCTCCTTTATCGCTTACCTTGTACTTATCTTATCTTTAGTATGTCCTCTCGCTATTATCTTTGACCTTTAGATAGGATAATCCTATGGTTGAAACATGTGTTTGAGACATGTTATGTATGATAGATGCATGTGGATGCAAGTGTTTGCTAGTGGTTGCTCGTGGATGCATATACACACACTTTATTCACTAGATCGGCTCAGTCACTTCATATCGCATATTGCATATAAATGTGTGCAAGTATTTAAGTAATGGATGTATAATGATTGTACCATCATATCGATGTTGCATTTTGGTGAATGGTTGTGCACACATGTAGAAATGATATGTATCGATAAGGTCCTTTAGCATACATAATGGACGCATGGCACTATCATGGTTTGCATTAAGGAGGTCAACTGAATCAGTAGACCGCCTGATTTTGCATTAGATAAGGAACATATACACACACTTCTTGCATATGCTCATACAACATTAGAAATTTTAAAAGGACAATGGATGCCCGTGTTTGATGGTTGAGTAGATGGTTGTTTGGATGGTAGGATATGCATTCTCCTTAACTTGGAGATTTCGGGGGCGAAATCCTTTAAGGAGGGGAGAATGTAACACCCCGGATTTTTTGAATAATCGAATTAACTAAAATAAAGAATAATTAATCTCAAACGTGAGAATTAAGGGAATGAGGTTGCACCATTGTGTTCCTCTCGGAATTCTGGTTGAAATAGAGTCCGAGTTTGCGGGAAACGGGTACCGGATGAAGGAGTTATGGACGAACGAAGATTGGTGGCAAAAGAAAAAAAATAAAATTGCACTGGCACACTTGGGAAGTGCGCCAGTACAAATTTGCACTGGCGCACCTGCCAAGTGCGCCCAGGCCGAGGCAAAAGCCTGCACAGCTTTCTGGTTTAGGCTGACCCATGTTGTTGAGTCCTTTCTGACTCCTTGGTGAGTCATTAGGGCTGACTCATCACCCTATCATGATTGAATGGTTTTGATTAACCCTAAGATCATCCAACGGCTTAAATTAATTCAAAACTCTATAAAAAGACCCATAGACTCAAACCCTAAATCAGAATTAAAATTGAAACTATGGCCGTCATGCTGTTGTCTTGAACCCTAGAGCAGCCGCCACCAAATTAAAGAGGAAGAACAACAATCAAATCAGAACTACTCAACCCTAACAGCGAAACTTCTTCAAAGGAGAGCTAATTCAACTCCAGAAATCAGAATTCAGAACTCAAGACTGCTTTTGAGTTGTGAGTTCGATAGTTTTAACAAAATATTTAGTAATTTAATTGGATTAAGTTACAATGTGGATTGTATGGATGTGATATGAATTATTGATTGCATTTTGTAATTATGTTGTAGAATTGTGTTGTAATTTCTATGATATTATGTTATGATGCTATCATCTACGATGTAAAGTTATGATGCTATCACCCATGTTATAATCCTATGATTGGCTTATGTCTAGTTGAATCATCATGTTTCATATGCTAGTAGTTATATTGATTCATATGATAAATCATATGTATGCAAGTTTGGATTTTGATTTAAACATGAATCATATACAAGTTGGGTAGAATTATATGTGAACTTACATGGTTATGACACTTAGTTTATGTGAAAATTTAACTGAAAGTTAGGCTATAACATGTGTAAGTTATAGGCTAAATTCTACATGATACTTTACATGTTAGATACTAGTTTACACCATTGTTGCGATGTATAAATCACATATGTAAGTTTATGAGTTGGATATGAATCATGTTACGCAAGTTTAGGATTATTACCTATGCAAATATAGATCTATGACATATGTTATTTATGCAAGTTTGTGGCCATTTTCTCATCAAGTTCACACCTTTAGATTCAGATCCATGACATATGTTATTTATGCAAGTTTGTGGCCATTTTTCTCATCAAGTTCACACCTGTAGATTTGGATCCATGACATATGTTGTTTATGCAAGCTGTAATTTTTTCCTATGCAAGTTTTAGATGTAGAACATCATTCACATATGCAAGTTCACCCCTATGTTAGATTTATGTTTTAATTATGTGTATATTGTGATGTTTTCTCTTTATTCCATGAGTTAGACTATTCGAGTCTAACATATATTTTTACGTTAAACGAACAAACGTACTACGTGGGGTAAAGGGGATAATATTAAAAAGATTTAATTGGCATAAATGCCTTAAAAAGGCATACAATATAATTGTGGTGAAAATTGGTTTGATTTTACATACCGTAAATAGATGGACATAATTGAGTCAGTTATGGACATCGTTAAATTTGTAATTGATTGATAATTTGAATAGGGAAAGTAATTCAAATTGGGGAATAATTAATTAGGAGTAATTAATCGTCTAAGACATGAGGTTAGACTCTTTTGTGGTGTAAGACTGCCCGGACCCGCCCGGCAAATCCAGCTGCCACAAATGCCAGTCTAATGTGAGAGGTCTTAGGCACAAACTAAATACGTAACAATTGTAAAGACACGAGGTTAGGCTCTTTTGTGTTGTAAGACTGCCCGGACCCGCCCGACAAATCCAGCTGCCACAAATGCCAGTCTAATGTGAGAGGTCTTTATGAGGTTACGGTCTTAATGAATTAAGAAACACTTAACCAGATAAGCATGTAGTGGGACATGAGGGGGGTTAAGTGGGTGCCTTGGGTGGCATGTGGAATCTAGTGGGTGCCTTGGGTGGCGTTTGCAAATACGATTAGAAACACTTAATCAAAATTGAAACATGTAATTGAAACATGAATAAGAAGTGGGTTAAGTGGGATGTACTAGAGGGGACCAAGCTTAGGTGGATAGCTTGTGTCAAGTAATGGGGGCCCATTTCAACCAGTAACCCATACGTATCTTTGTGGGCTCGACCCAAGTCGAGGACGGGACACGCATACTGGGCTTGACTGTAAGAGGCCAAACCGGGTTAGCGATGGCAAAGCAAGTCCAACGGGTTCATATGCGTGTGTGGACCCGGGCTGGTAGGTAAGACGTTGTTGCATCGTGTAGGTATAAGCCGTGCATTCTTGGTGGTATCGGGTTGCCACTTTGGGGAGTGATACACCCCACTGTGGGGCCAACACGGGTATCTACGAGTTAGGGAGCCGATCGCTTGGGGGTAGTGGGTATACCTAGTGGAGACTGGGGCAGACGACACCTATGAAGGCAGCTAGGGGTGCACGAAGCTACCAATATCATTATTAAGTCTGTAGGCGAGATCAACCTTAGGGTGACTAGTGGTGGTGCAGTATACAAGTGGCGATGCAGTATAGCAATTATCCTATAGTGTTGGTGTAGCTTAGTAATTATCTTAGTAGGTTAGGTACGCTTTAACGATATCGTTATTCATCTTGTTTCCGTATTTACTCTGCCATACTCAATGGTTCATGGTCATTTCCTTATTTTCCAACTTATGCCTTAGCCTAGTTACTTTGTTAATTATATTGTTAAAGTTATCGCACTCGCCAGACTTTATGTCTGACCCCCCTTTGTTTCCTCCTCTTTTCTCCCTTCCCCCCCAGGTGCTCAGGTTGGAACCGGCACCAGTGGAGCTTGATTTTGGACTGCTTTTAGAAGATTGCTTGGATCACTAAAGTAAAGTTCAGCTTCTCTTTATTTATGGCTATTTTGATGTTGGGGATTATGTCTTTCAGTTTATGTACTTTGTTTTATCAAGATGGATATGATGTACTTGACTTTGGTTTATGGTTTTGATGATGTAACCAAACATATTTACCTTCTACTGCAATAAACAAAGTTTTAATTTTCAAGTACTGCTTTATATCTGTCTTGTTGTGATTTTCTGTTCTATATTCACTTAAAACGCTCCATTGAAGTTAATGCATTCCCTTTGTGAGTGACATTAATGGACGTAGGGTGTTACAGACGCTCTCCCACTTCCACTGTGGAAGCTCCAAAGGATGAAGTAAACCACCGGGCTTCCTTTGCTCAGCTTTGACTTGCTGACAAACTAAATATTGAGAAACAAACTCTGCCACATCTTTCTTCATCCCTGCGCAAAAGAAAACCCTCTTCGTGTCCCTATACATCTTATCACCACCTGGATGAATAGTCATCTTAGAATGATGGGCTTCTTCTAGGACTGCCTTTAACAAACTTCCAGTTTGAGGAACACAAAGCCTTCCATCTCATTGCAGCCACCCTTTATTGTTAATGGAATATCTATTGAGGTGACTAGAAGTCTCACCTTTGTTGAGCCTATCCAAGATATCTGAAATCTGTGGATCATTTCGCTGCAAGGCTCCTAT
Source organism: Allium sativum (assembly GCA_030737875.1). Lineage (NCBI taxonomy): Eukaryota > Viridiplantae > Streptophyta > Magnoliopsida > Asparagales > Amaryllidaceae > Allium > Allium sativum. The sequence continues at coordinate 588,130,147 of CM060920.1, forward strand.
CTGATCCATAAGAGTAGGTCGAATCTCTAGCGATGCAAACATACAAGGAAATAACTCGGCGGAGGGTCTAAAATCAAAAGCTTGTATGAACTCCAAGCCTTTCCATTCCACAAACATAGGACTTAAGGCATTCCTATACCTACTTAGTGCGTCTGCTACCACATTTCCCTTGCCAGGGGTATAAGCAAAATCGAAATCATAAGAAGTTAGGAACTCCATCCACCTTTGTTTACTTAAATTAAGATCTTTATACGAGAAAAAATACTTGAGAGATTTATGATCAGCGTACAACTCGAACCTCTCTGCAAGCAAATAACGACGCCACCTTTAAAGAGCAAATAATATGGCAGCTAGCTCTAAATCAAGGGTAGGGTTTTCAAAATTTTCCTTAAGCTGATGCACACCGAGAGTTTTCAAAATTTGTCTCAAATGTTGGGCATGCCCTTCCTCACTCTTTGAGAATATCAAGATATCATCAACAAAGACCATGACGAATTTATTTAGAAACTCCCGAAACACTCTACCGATCAGATCGACAAAACAGGCAGGTGCATTCGTCAACCCAAAAGGCATAATTAGCCATTCAAAGAAACCATCTGTAGTCCTAAAAGAGGTTTTATCTATACTGTCTTCAGCCACCCTCAACTGCTAAAACCCCGTGACCAAGTCTAACTGAGAAAATAACGAGGCACCAATAAGATGGTCAAACAAGTCATCTATCCTCGGAAGTGGGTGACTGTTCTTCTTAGTGAGTTTGTTTAACTCTCTATAGTCCACACACAAACGAAGCGAACCATCTGCCTTTGTCGCGAATACAAATGGAGCACCGCATTTAGATATGTTTCGCCTGATAAACCCTTTCTCTAGTAGCTCCCCTACTCACTTGCTAATCTTCCTCCTTTCCCTTGGAGCCATTTGGCACACTGGTAATGCAACTAGCTTTGCATTTTCCACCAAGTATATACGAAAATCGATCTCACGCCTCGGAGGTATGCCCCGTACCTCATCAAAAACATTAGAATATTCTCGGACACAAATTACAGGTCATCGATAGATGCATCAAGAGACTCTAGGAAACTAAGCATAACAAACCATTGTGGGTCGCAAGAAATCTCGAGGGTCCTCCCATGGCAAGTTAACAGTCTAACGACCATCCTATCACAATCCAGAATGGCACCATACATGGTTAGCAAATCCGTCCCTAGAATCAAACCGTAGCCCATAAAACCGAGCACATACACGTTGCATTCAAATTCAATGCCTAAGATAGATATTTTCAAACCCCTACAAATCACAGACAAATGAGCTGAACCACCAATGGGGTTTGAGACAACTACGGGATCCACTACCATACTAGTATTTAAGTGCAGAGATTCAACCATAGAAATAGATATAAATGAATGTGAAGCGCTAGAATAAAAGAGTTCTAATAGGATGATTGGAAAGAGAAATCAAACCTTCCACAGAAATTTTCCTACCTCTATCTGGAGCACCGATGGCGAGAGCATGCACCTGCTCTTTAGAAGCTCTTGCCCTCTGGCCTTGTCCCTGTTTCTTCAGGCACACCCTAGCAATGTGTCCGACCTCTCCGGAATTGAAGCAAGTATTCCTCCTTCTTTATAGTCTTTGACTAAGTGACCCTCTCATCCACAACTGTGACATTTCCTATTATCCTTAGCCTTGTCATTCTTTCCTCCTTTCTTTTGTTGTTGTTGCTGCTGCTGCCCTTTCTTGGGCCATACCTTCTTATTTTGCATTGTTTCCTCAGCTTTAACTTCCTTCTTTTCTCCCTTCTCTTCCACATGCATCAAGGACATATCAACCAGCCTGTCAAATGTTGCTCCCAATGGAATATGGGACATGGCTAACCCATGAAGGGGTTCATTCAGCCCTTTAGCAAACCACAAAGCTTTCTTATGCGGAGTATCTACCAATTCCAATCCAAATCTTGCTACCTGGTTGAATCTGTTCAAATATTCTTTAATAGTCATGTTTCCTGGTTTGAGATCCAAGGACCTCTCCATTTGCATGCTTTTCTTAGCTAGGGAAAGAAACTTCATTTCAAACAACTGCCTAAAATCATCCCTTGTATCCACCGGTCGTCCAGCTTGGGTTACTTCCCACCAAAACAAAGCTTCATCTTTCAATAGCCAGGAAGCTAACTGAATCTTCCTTCGAACTTCCACTTCAAAGATAACAAACAAGTACTCGGTCTCCTTGAGCTAATTCCTTGCCTCTACGAATGTTTCGGTTCCACATAATGGCTTCCCTCCCGTGGCACAGAAAATTTTGCAGATCTTAGCGAAATTATCTGCTCTTGGAGGCGGAGGAGGAACGACGGGTGCAGCTGAGGGAGGAACGTTAGCTTGACCTCCTATAGGTTCTGTGGGCTCTAGATACCTACGGGACCGCCTGGTATCGTAACGCCCTCTGGAATATTAGGCTCCCCAGATATGCTGAAACGAAAAGGAAAGAGATTTAGACAAAGGATCGAAGGATATTACATATGGCTTTGGGGAATACGTTTATCAAAACAAAGTTTTCTTTTTGAAAAATGCTTTCTTTTAAAACCTTTTTGAAAATAGTTTTCAAAAACTTTTATCTAATCGTGTAACCTTCAGCTATGATACCAAGTGTGACACCCCACGTCCGTTAATGTCACTCACAAAGGGAATGCATTAAGTTTCTGAAGCGTTATAGGTAAAAAGAAACAGAAATATTACAAGACAGATATAAAATAATAGCGGAATTAAAAACTTTATTAATCATAAAGCATCATGGTTCAGAAGCATCACATGTCTGAAATACCCAAAACAATTACATCATAAAAATTACTTTCTTGTACTTTAAAACATCAAAGTATATAAAAGAAGCAAAATTCCCCAAATAAAATATAGCCATAGTAGCAAGGATAGGAGCTTGAGCCATTAATCTAAGCGGCTCCAGCAAAATGAAGGCCGAATCATGGTCAAGCCTGAGTATTCACGCCCTGAGAACTTGGGGGGAGGTGAACGGAAGATAGAAGAGGAAACAAAAAGGGTTAGACATAAAGTCTGGCGAGCCCAGTTACTTTTAGCAAGAAAATAAGAAAAAAGATCATGACAGCCATATAAACTGGATAAGAGAGAGATAACAACATATAAGGCAGGTATGACAACGTAAATATGATAGAGTGTATATGCTTCACTAAAGATTCTATGATTCTCTGCACAAATACTAGTATAACCAGAATGAGATGATCCCAACAACTATAAGATGGTAGACTTAGGCATACGTCCTGATGTATCCTAACCACTACCCTAATTGATCGGCTTCCTACCCCGTATGTACCCTGTGCTGGCCCTACAATAGGAGGTATCACTTTCCTAAAGTGGAAACCTTTCATTGATGTGCATAACCATATCTATTGGTGTCACAGTCATCTTAGCCCCCTCTGCCCGTCCCATGCATTCACATATCCCCGATCGGTTTGCGCCGCCCACACCGTCCTCCTCGTTTGGATCTCTTACAATGATCCCTGTAAGTGTGCCCCAACTCCGACCTAGTTCGGAGTACTCATTTGATACCTATTAAGGGTTACTGACTGAAATTGGTCCCAACAATATGATACAAGCTCCCCTCCCTTGTCTTGTATCCAAACTAGGATTTCCATCAGTTATGTATACCACTAGGTTCCTTTAATTACATAACCTTATCATTTCTACAAGTTATGCTTACCTAAAAAGGTGTCTTTAATTACACAACTCCAACATTTCTACAGGTTATGCTTACCACTAGGTGTCTTTAATTACACAACTCCAACATTTCTACAGGTTATGCTTACCACTAGGTGTCTTTAATTACATAACCCTATCAGGTTAAGTTTGAGGGCCTATATATAAATATTGCCCACCCCCTTAGATTTACTTAACCCACCCACTATCCAAACAAATTTACTTAACCCCTACTCAAGTTCATGTTCCTACAATCCCTATGGATTCCACTAGGTTAACTATTCAAGTTTGTCACCATACATTCATTTATGTTTACAATATGCTAGACCTCCCACATTAAGCCTACAATTTGTGGATGATGTACATGTCGGGCGGGTTCGGGAAGGCTTATTCCACAAATCGGGCCTAACCTCGTGTCTTAGCCCGTCTCGTATTTGTGCAATTAGGCCTCCCATATTAGATTCACCACTTGTGGTCTTTGGATATGCCAGTCGGTCCTGGGAAGACTTCCACCACAAGTGCAATCTAATCTCGTGCCTAAGCACGGTTTTCAATTTCAAGTTATTGTAATTCTAGGCATTTCCATTTGTAGCCAATCTTTAATTATGTCATAATAGGTTATGGGTTTCATGCCCCTCTGTCCCCTAATTATGCTCCTAGTGAAATATAAGTCCAATTTAATATACATGTACATTATTCAAATTATGTCAGTTTCACCTTTTTACCAATTATGCCTGAAATTCCCAATTCACAAGATATGCCCAATTTCAATGTTTTTCCCCTCATTCCCAAACTAGCGTAATCGCATAATTTAGCGTCATGCCTAGGCTCGAAAGTAGCCTGGCTACATAACATAAAAGGGAAAGGGTGAAGGGAAGATGACAGAGATGATTATTCTAATGGAATTGACATAAAATTTTCATGGCATAATGTTAAGATGAACATATAAGAACAGTCAGTGAACTTGTGATATTAAATGGGTTCTAACTTAGTAGGGATGTCATAATAGGCATGATTAGATCTAAACTAGAATTTAGATGTCCAACACTTGACAGATCCAAATTAACCACAACATGATAGGTACAAGATGATCTAGATATTGAATTGGATCTACAATCTAAAGCAGATCTGACATAATAAAGATTAAGATCCACGTCATAGCATGCCAAAATATCATAGATTCACAAGTTATTACAGATCTGAAGGATTAACATGCATAGATCCAAGTTACAGTCCTATCACGTTTAATTTTTATTTATTTAAATCTAAAAGCAACTTGAAACTCACAACGTTTGGATCTAGAAAGGTAGAAGAAGAAAAGATCTAAACTTGAATCTCTAACTTTGATTTGCAGAAGAAGAAAAGGATTTGATTCAGTCCAGGCACTGACAGCATTTAGGCCTCCATTGATTTTCAGTGAAGAAAACAAGAGAAATGAAGCCTTATATATAGCTGCTAGTCCCCAGAATTTGACTGCCACCTTAGCCCTAGGTGGTCGACCCATGGGTCGACAACCCCCTTTGGGGGGTCGACCCTAGGGTCAACACAACTCTATAAGGTTGACTCCCATGGAGCGGGAGATTTGCCACCTACAGAATTTCGAATTTTGAACTGAAATTTGATTTTCTGAATAATTATATATATATATATATATATATATAATTCCCTTGCACGTATACGAACTTCAAACCTTCATAACTTCTTCATACGTTGTCGGTTTTATGTAAACCAAATGTCTATCTTGACCAGAATTTCGAGACGGACGCATTGGCGTAGTCCATTTCTCTTAATTCTAAATATTAAATTAATTATTCTTTAATTTTTCCTCTTTAAACGTTGTTAAAAATATGGGGTGTTATAACATAGGTTGATGAAAATATAAAAAGGATACATGCACAACAAAAGATATATTGAAGGGTGTATTGCAGAATGATATATTGTACAAGAAGCTAGTTATTACTGCATGGACTATATGCCGAAGAGCGGCGATGACACTCATAAACATACCTGTGAAGCATATTTAGATGAGGTGACAAGTTTGCTGATGAGATTCCTCTAGATAGTGGTAAAGATATAACACTAACCCAAATGTAGTTTGAACAAGCATGTAGATGGGTCCTTAATAAGTACGATGGATTGGATGAATGGGAGAATTAAGTTCACTAGTTTATCCTAAATCCTCATTATTGTAAGTTTACTTCTATATTCATTTTGAAATGTATATCGTAGAAGGTATAGCATTTATGTGAAAAATACTAAATCTCAATCCCGAAGTAGCGTTACATCCATGGAAACTTGTCAAAGTTTTACTCTATGGTTACGCGATGAGGTATTATATATATTCAAGTGTATTTAAGCGGATCATAAACCATCACGGTCATGCTTTTCATTTATTACTTTTTAGCTGGTGAAGACTAGTAATGTTGATTTAACTCTTTGGAGGTTGGTGAAAGGGCCAATGTTCAAGGCACGTAGTTATATGAGTATCAAGTCAATGGATTCATATTTTCCCTAAAAAGTTATGAAGAAAGAATGTTAACACAAGATTGTGGTGTTTGTATGAGAGCAACTGCAAAATTTAGAGCGAGTGGAAAAGATAAAAATTACAAGGAAGAAGAAACAACGTATTATGGAATTATTCAGCAGATAATTGAATTAGATTACATTGACTTCAAACAAGTAGTTTTTTATTGTGATTGGGTAAAGGTCGAAGATAAAGTCAATGGCTGCAAGACATATCCTGTTTCGAATTTCATTATGGTTAACTTAGAGAAATTAAACACCAAAGATAAAGTGAATGATGAGCCGTTCATTCTTGCATCAGAAGCGAGTCTAGTGTTCGATTTTTTTATTTAAAGGGGATTGTATTTTATTTCAAATTTCAACTTGAATCAACGGTTTAAATCGAGGACAATTCCAAATTGGGAAAAATTTAAAAATATTTGAATAACTTGAAAAATAGATAATTATGAATAAAACCTTTTATGAATATATATACATTAAAATAATTACAGTATGATAAAATAATTTAAATTATTATAAATAAATATATTTAAATGTTTTACCAAAATAATTTTCTTTTTAATAATAAATAATATACATAATTTATTTCGGAAACAATAGGCATACATATAATTAACTAATTTTAAAACATAATTGTTTCTTGGTCCCATTTCCAAATTCACAATATATTTTGGAATAATTGTTTTAACAAATTCAATGAACATTTCAGTGTCGATATCAATGTAGTAACCAATTTCAATTCGAACATCCATCACAACCATTTCATCCAAACGGTAAGCATTATCTCGTTTCACTAGTTACCAAAGGTCGATAAATTTTTACTAGAAATTTAATTTAATTAAAATAACTAGTTATCGAGTTCAATTTGCACATCAACTCACTTGCATGTCAATTTTAAGCAACCAATCAACAATCAATTACAACCATATAACCAAAACTTATTTCATAATTAAATTCGATAAATACGGGAATAATTCAGTTAATTGTGCGCGAGAAATTCACTAGCCTTGATTTCAAACGAGATTGAGATCCAAATTTTAGCTCAAAAATTAACAGTCTCGTAATCAGTTCAAATCAGCGGCATCGCGAAGAGCTCGTCGTTACAATTCCAATGGATCCAACCATGTGTCATTCTGAATTCGTATGTGAGAGTTATAAGCATTTAAAGATTTGGAATTCAAATATATAGAAAATAAAGATAAAACCTCACTTACTAACAACTATGCCACGTCATCACCTTCTACCGCCTTCATCCATCTACTCTTGTACAATACAGTTGCAGGAAAAATGAAACCCAACAATGTATGTAACTTATCTCCTTAATCCCTTCCTTGTTTCTCAACGAAAACTCGAATGGATGGATCCAACAAATTTCTCTTCGCGCACACTTCCTCTTCATCGCAATAACTTCAAGCTTGCTCCACCCATAAAATTGCGTCCACCAGCTTCCTCACGCACGCACCATGTAGGTTGCGACAATTTTTATCGTGAAATCAACCCAAATTCGCACACAAGATGTTATTCCATGTCATAAACCCGAATACGATGTTCAATTCGTGCATCGATCCTTATATAAATCAAGAATCTCAATCCAAGCTTCTTATCCTTCACTTTAACAATTGTTGACACCACTAAGATTCTACGCACCTCTAAATTTAGGTATGAGATCGAAGACAATTAAGATACGAGTACGCTAGAATTAAAACAAGATTATTATTTTTGTGCAGTATTTTAGGAGATCTAATGTTTTTCTCATAGGATATACAAGAGGAGCAGCCATTGAGATTTTCTGAAAGAAATACAGGGTGCGGCTATTTGTTTCATTTCTTGTCACATGATAAAATAACAAAACATAAGAAATCAGTAAACATAAGATGATTAGTTTCTAAATTTATATTTTTCTATATTTTAGATTTGCAAAATTTTCTTCGTTCATCATTAATTAAACGTTACCTAAAATATGTCATTTCATTAGCACTGAAACCCATTGGATATAATTAAATTTCTAATGAATGCTTATACTATGACTCGATAAAACCATAAAATATCATATGGACGTAACTAGCATTAATTTACACATGCATATAATAATTATTTTAATTTCTATATATTTATTATTTTGAATTTAAAAGTTCGTTAATTTCATTTATATCCAAATAAAACCTTAAATACGTTATATTAAGCTTTGAAATTTGATTGTTTAGTAACCGTTATTATGAAAATTAGACTTTTAACCAATCAGTTTGACACGTATGATTTCCATCCCTGATTAATGGAATTCAAGTTATGTTGATAATGATTATTATATCTACGTCAAATAGTGAGAGTAATTTTGATCAACAAATTCTTCATTGCTATTATTGTAATTGAATCCAAATTAAATGTTCATTACATTTATAACCATTATTTAATTCCATCAATTTGATTATTAAATAGTTACCTAAACATTTTCTAAAATTTTAAAACAAATTTATTTATCAAATTTTAGGCTACTCATTACATAGATTTGCAGTGTTTTGTTTCAACTGTAATTAAATATCAATAAGCGTATATATATATTTAATTCCACTAAATGGGTTTCATTTAATTCAATTCTTTTTTTTTCATCCAATCTTGAATTTATAGATATAATTGTTACCTTTTTGTTTATATCCTATTACGTTAGTAACTTCCATTTATCGCTTAACGTATGGTAACAAAATAATTAAATTACAGTTAATTGCAATCAATTTATTTGTTATAACTTAAATTTGATTAAGTCTCATATATTAGATGTTTACTTTATTATTCCATATATCGTTACATTTTGTCCTACCTAACGCTTGTTTTAAAATCTATTATGTCAGTCTTCTACTATTACAAATTTTTATTCACCTCAACTACATTAATTGTGTGCATTAGTTGCCATTTACTTCCAATTTATCGTCAATGTATTAAATAATAAATCTGAAATTTAAGAATTATTATAAAGTATCAATTCAAATACGTTTGTATTTCTGTTGTGTATAACAAAGGAAAATGGTTTTACATATTAATATATTAATCTATTGTAATCGTTATTTTTAACAATTAGTTAAACATTCAGTTTATTACTTCAATTACCATTCTTAATTTCCATTAATTACAACATTCAATTATCTTTATTGCCATTTGTTTCCACTTTATTTCAATGCATTAATATTGGGTTTTGCAAACTATGAGTAGTTACAAATGTTAATTAAAATATTATAAGCTTATTGTTGTAAACAAATAAACAAATGCATTCACATACCTGTCAATTATCCTTAATATATTTCGAAATGATCACGTGAAATCTTGCTATTTATTGACAACATTTGGTTTAATTTCTTTTATTGCAATTAATAACCAATTCTTATATCTACAATTATATACAAGTTATTATATTAATAACCTATTGAATTCACCGTTTAATAAGCTTATTCAAGTTTATATATATTAAATTCACTTAATAATTTTTATTAACCTTACATTTATCCATTGTTACCCAAAATCAACATTAAATTTAAAAATACAAATTATCGCAAAATCTCGGGATGCTACATATTCTCTTCCTGTTATGTTACTCTATTGAATTTAACAGCGATTTATTTGATCAATATCTGAAATCCCTTACATTTGTTAAGAAGAAACGAAGATATACTTTGAAAAGTTGAAGAAATGGAAACCCTAGTTTTTGTTTTGAAAAAATTGGAATTCTAAAAGAATCATATTCATACTTGGTGTTCATTCTAAAGCAGTTTTTGTGTTTTTTAGTTTATCTACCCATCAAATTATGAAAGGTATATTACAAGTAGTTCAAGTTCTCTTATTTTACAATTATTCGATTTTCCAAATCGTAGGATTTGGTTATATTCAATGAAAAGAAGCGATAGAGAAACATGAAGTGCAGTTGTTTTTGCTATTGGCACATAAATACAAAATAGTTTAATCAAAATGGGTAAAGAAATTGAAACTGGGGCACTATTGAAAGCAAATTATGATGTGGATATTTTACAAATTGCATAGCTCTGTCATCCATCGATGTTATTGCAAATATTTTTGAATCATACTTGTTTGAGTTTTCTATCCAAGGTATTCAGTTCAGCTGAAAAATATGAAGGATGAAGGTTTGCCCAAAAGCATGATCCGAGATTGGTGTTTAAAGTAGTCTCTTCAAGAGATGGAACAGGTTTGTTTCTTAGTTTATTTGCATCATATTAGTAGTGATCATATATTGTTCTGTATGTTACATTTTTGATCAATTATGGATTCTAGGTCTTTATGTTATTTCCTATCATTTGAGAGTTCCGTTTAGAATATTAAGTTCCAAATTTACCGCTATGTTTTTTAACACCAAATAAGGCCAATTCTAATATAAAAATAACTTGGGCTCTATCCTAAGAATATAGAACAAGAGAGGAATTGACATGAGTTTAAACGAAATGAATAGATTGAAAAGTTGCTTGTTTTTTCTTCATTTGTTATGTAATGCTTTCTTTAAAGTAAAACAAAATCGATTGTATCTCTCACTGAATCCTACATAAAACCAGGGGTAAAATTTAATCATCACAACAACTGTTTTACGTTTATAGTAATAAAGTAGTTGTAGACTATTTCGATCGAGGGGTGTGTAATGGGTTAAGTTTAAAACATATCACTTTGGACTGCAAGCAACCAGTCAGTAAACCAAATTAATCTAATGCACTACAACAGAAATGTTAATTTCATCTATCAATTTGAAGACTATGTTATATGGTAATTTTCATATCCGTGTACAAATATATCACAATCACGCTTATGAATATCTAGAGATTTGGGGCCTTGACAACCCAAACTTGGAGTTAGATCATTGGAAGGAAATCCAATTTGCGGCACATAACAGAAGAATATTGAAGTCAGACTTTGTGTTCTCAATTGATCACTTACATAAATGTAAATTGTTTTAGGTACATACAGGTCATGTACTATTCGATGAATCATATATGTTATTGGGGAGCTGACTAATGATTAGGGTGAAACCAATAAGTTATTTTCTGATAGTATAGAAGCAAGTCATTGTTTGCATTATTTGAAAATTATGTAATTATTTTATATATTGGAAGGAACAAACATCCCATTCACGGATAAGCCCCTTCTTTTCTTAAGTCGGCCACTAATAACATATTCTTATCAGTGGAATTAAGGTATTGTTCCTTGCATAATGTATGTATGTTTCTTAATTATTGATTAATCTCGTAATATATCGTAATGTAAATATCTTTTTATATGATGTAATATGGTCTTTTATTCATTCAGCTTGACATCCATTTACATGGGCTAGATAAAGGTTATATACCATTAAAGTTCATAATGGGTTAATATGCTTTTCATTGGTTTGACCTGAATAAGTATATTTAATTAATGTTTTGATAGTGATTAGTTAATGTTAAGAGTCATAAGGATGTACATGATATTTGTTTTTTCTGTAATCACAGTTTACTAAATTATCTATAGACTGAAAACAGCATATACTAAGACTAAGTGTACATCTGCACACAGACTTATGAATTAGCTAGATTGAAAGGTACAAAATCATGCTTGCTGGTACAAACGATGTAAAAATATGTACATATATGATATTATATGTTGTTCATGGTACACACGTTCGAATTTGAGATGTTAGAGAAATCAAGGAGGAGAAAGCTTGGAAGCGGACATGATCCTGAAAGTGGGTCATGAATTTGATTTCTTAGTGATAAAGTTTTAAAAATATTGAAAGTAATCCTAGTTGAAGGCTCTTGGTCCTCTACTGCAGCGATTTAAAAGACCAACTCAAATAACAACCATGCAAATATATTTGAAATATACTGGCAATCTGGTATCATTTATGCCATTCCCTGTTGATCCCTCCAAGTTGGTTTTCTGTTTTTTAAATAGGAGCATCGATTATATGCTAGTGTGGAAATGTATGCATACCATTAGAAATATGCATGGTTTAGGGTAGTCCTTTTAACTAATGTGGTTTTTTTACCTTTTCTTTTCGGATAGAATTGAATGTTAAGTAAAGATTGTAACCAATTTTCATGCATTATGGCAACAGGTTCCGTAAATGGCGAAAATTGCAAAGAATTAGAAAGCCAAGCAGATGTTGATGGTGCAAATTTCAAGGAACTAGGAAGCCAAGCATTATGGCGACAGGTTCTGTAGATGACTTCTGAAGATTATGACTGCTTTATTCTTTGTAGCATACAGAATGAAGCATAATTTTCTTTTTGCCATGCCTACCTTACATTTAAATTATATATATGTAGTTCATTTATAAAAATGATACAATGAATAGTGGAGCGCATCTGGTTATGAAAAATATAAATCAAACAGAGTAGAGGAGCAGGTAATGCTAACTAAACTATGGTTGTGTGTCAATAATTAAAATGAATGCAGAAACGGAAGATTATATGTCTTCTAAGTGAATTTGGCGACAACCAATTAATCATTATCAGGAACAAATTTAATATTAATTGTTCGCAGAGTTGGTTTGTTTATGATTAATCAACCAAGATGATCAAAGCAAATTTGTTTTGAACCTAGGCTCAATTTTGCAAAATCGAGTTTGCTGGCTCAGCTTTGCAAATAGATGCAAACTGAGTTTTACAAACCAAATTTGTAATGCTATGTTTGCAAAGTCAGTTTTTCATGATCTTGTTAGTGTTTCGGGACCGTGACCACATAAGAAAGTTAGTGATATGATAGAGGTGACACAAGAAAACTGAATGTAGAGAAAAAGAAGCATAATGCTAGAATGACTTACCTTAAAGTGCCTATACAAGTACCAGTGGTAATAGTGAATTAAGCTGGAAAAAGAAGAGGGTGAAAACCCAAGAAACAATATAGGGCACAACATGTCTCACAACCAAAAGTTAGCAGGTAAGTAAACCACTTTTAACAATTTTACCTCCAGTAATTTGTTGATAAACTAACATCATTAGATTGCTGCGTCTGTTGGAATTAACAGATGGAAAGAGAGAGAGCCATACGTGAAACAGGAAAAGGGCTACACTGTTATTTGATGAAGTAAAAGATACCAATTACACAGCTTTTAAATAATAAAAAGATAATCAACTACTTCCTAACTCAAGCCATTAATTACTATTTCTTGACCAGTAAACTAGGAGAACTATTTTAGACTTATTCCTAAATTTAGAAGGCATGCACTAACTTTAACATCCTCCCTTAAACTGAAAGTGTTAGTATTCAGTTTACAATTCACAAATGCAAACTGCGCTTCTCAAATTCTTCATCGTATTTCCTAGTCGAACCCGGTCACAAACTCATCTCTACCTGGTTGGACATGCACAACTGTTTCACGTTGATTGGTACTTCATACCATCAACAAAACTCTTGGTTTCCTCTTAGGGTTTCGCTGACCTCTCCATTCGGGTCTTCCCTTATATATGTCATCCCGCAACAAGTGAGAACCACGGCTCTTCTTTCTAACTTGTTGGATGACACAAAACGAAGTTTCCTCACTCAACCTACTTCACATGTAAGCATGTCTATCTTCTTATAGACATATCTTCAAACAGTTTCCTCTTGAACGTTCCATAAATATCCAACTCCGTAACTGAAATTCTACCCTTCTTTGTCTTCATTTTATGCTCACATCATTTCCACACACGCAAACTACCCATAGACAACCGAACTACTGTTGCATGCTATCACCATCTACTGTTGTTAAACAAACACTTCAAACAAAACTGCAGCTAGCTCCACTCCGCAACTCCAAGTTCATCTTGCTTCAACATCGTAATCATATTCTTGAAACATAAACACAGTCTCAAACCTCTTTAAAAAAAAGACGTACATCATCTCACTAGCTCCCAGACTTGCAACGACCTTCTTCAATCATAGACAAACTGCTTCAAACAACTTGATCCCTTCCAACCATCAACATCCATATTTCACCAATACCAGTTTCAAACCATTACCTTCCGACTAGACATCACCCCTATCCTGAAAGACAGGCTTCAAACCAGGCTGTAACCTTACACTCGTCACCAAGCAGCACTTCCTGAACCTCTTCACAACTGCAACCATCCACATCTCTCCACTGCATAACCAGTAACAATATCTCCAACCCAAACTACCTCAACTTTATCACCACAACCATTCAAATCAATCACTCAATTAACACACGCCTACACATTGCCTTCTACAAAACATCATGCAGCTTCACTTTGTCCTCCTCCATTCGTTCACGTCAAACACCCATTTGAACACGTTGCACCTAGAAACAGCCCCTCCTACATGAAGCCACGCAACTCAAAGAAACCACAACAAGAAACACTCTTCGCAAAACTACACATCACCATTCACTTTACTACCAATCCAACATCATGTGGCTCAAACAGCTACCATATTCAACAGATTTCACTACTACAAAATTATTACAATCACCAAACAGTCATTTCTTCCTCCTGTTTCAACACGTGCTTCCTCCTACAATTCGTGTCTAGAACCACCCAAACAACTAACTCTCAAAGCGACTTTTTTTTTAAGTTCAAATTTCATAACCTGTTTTGCGAACAGCTACTTTTACTTCTGCTCCGGTTGATGGTTTCCAGCCTCATCACCATGCTTCAGTGATCAGAAATTCACTCTACATAGCCGCACCACTTCCTCACTAGGCCTAAAAGCATCAACTTACACCGTCAACATCCACCACAATAGTGCACAGATCATCTAACTCCACCAACTACGCCACTCGTTGCTGCTTACAGCAGTCTTCAATTTCAAAAGTCAAACTCCTATTACACCTCCTCATTCTATCGCCACTCAAAAATGCCACAATCCCTTACGTTTTGCCACTACATTCAACAAAAAACTGCACCAAACCGCCATATCCATATCACTGACACCGCAATCCAAACCCGCAAAAAAGCTTCACATCGGAAATTTCAATCAACATTATCACCTCTATCTCAATCAACCCAGCAAACCATTCAATCACTAGAAACCCAAACTTCAACAAATACAGCATGCAAACTATCAATACATGAACTTCCTCCTCTCATCTCCTACAGTAATTGATCCATCCAATACTAATCAAAACCGCAATCCACTTCGATAGCTGCTGCAAATCTGCTGCTTTCTTCGTCGCCGTCGTCATTATTAACAAAATAAGTTCCATTGCTAGCCTTCTCCATCCAAACCTCTTCGCTCCTGATGCTAGCACAGTTTCTAATGCAGATGTGGTTTTACTTACCCATGCGTTTTGGCATTCCATCTTCCATAGGATTTCACTTTTGGCTAGCTGGTGCAATCTCTTGTAGGAAGAACCAACTGCTTTCCTGCTGCTCTTACTATGAATACTAACCTTGTTCTGCCTAGGCCTGTGTTTTCATCTCTTGGGTTATCTTCGTTTCCATTGCTATTGGATGATCCGCTTGTGTTTAATGCAAGTCGTGTTCTCCGTTTGCTATTTCAGCCTGATAACAGTTGGCTCCACTGAGTAACTGAAATGCGTTTTTGGATCTCGAATCCAATACTACTTCCAAATATAAATGAATTCGGATTGCTCTCACCAATAGCAGGGAGTGAAATACAATTCCCCGCCATCGAGAGTTTCAGCATTTGTCACAAAAGCACTCCATAACACCACTTCACCAACCTCTACTCAAATTAACAACTCCATCTACCTTCACTGCCATTCAACACAGAGCAGCCACCATCATCATAATTCTCCTGCACCACCTTTCCAACCACAAAAACCAAACTCAACTTCATACCATAAATTACACTTCTCCAACCACCATACAAAACTTCTCCATCACACCAATAACCATGAACCACATACAACCCGAGATCAATCCACACACTTCACCAATCCCACAATCATCAATAGTACACTAACCTTAAATACTCAAGCCTTCATATAACTCAAACGACACTTGTCCCCCACTGCCTCCACCAATTAAACAAGTACTCCTCATCAATAACCTTCACGATCATCGACAAATAGCTCATGAACCATCGCCTTATTGAAACCACTCCGGCCTACAACCACTTGCTGCTTTAAATCACCGACAGTAATCTCCTCACAAACACAGTAGACAACTGCCACTTCACTTCAGAAAATCCATATTGCTTTTGGGCATCACTACTTCACCTTGAAACTACCCAAAAATTCATTTCACACCTCCTCTCGCCACTACAATTTTCCTAACTGTCATAACAACCTCGATCCCCTGTTGTCATCATCAACTGCATAGCCAAATGATTTCCAATCTGCCACCGATGATCCAAGCTACAATGATGAAAACCAGTCATTCACCTTTTCTTCTCCGCTGACGCTGTCATCCACAAATTCACGAAGCCGCAGATGTCAGGCTTTGTCAAGATCTGTTCTTGGCAGTAGGTAGCAGATCTGAGAAATCTGCAATTTTAGAAATTTGAGCAAACCAATTATAGAGGCCTTCTGGTACACTGCATTTATAACCAAAGCCTTTGCAATGAAGTTCCGTCTATTTTGCTGAACTGAAATCATGTGGAAATTGTGACCATATCGAAAACCAGATCTGAAGGGAATCAAATTGGGCGACAGGCGAAGTGGAGTGGCAGGTGGCAAGAACGGTTCGATCTAATTTTTTTTTTTCCAGCTCCCTCTCTCCTCTTTGATGTTTATCCTCGCTCTAATACCATGTTGGAATTAACAGATGGAAAGAGAGAGAGCCATACGTGAAACAAGAAAAAGGCTACATTGTTATTCGATGAAGTAAAAGATACAAATTACACAGCTTTTAAATAATAAAAAGATAACCAACTACTTCCTAACTCAAGCCATTAATTACTATTTCTTGACTAATAAATTGGGAGAACTATTTTAGACTTATTCCTAAATTTAGAAGACATGCACTAACTTTAACAGTGTCGTCTCCTAAAACACCTCTCGATTTTGAGCTTGATATCACACCTCGCGATTTCTTTATGTTGACTGGTATTGAGATTGGTCATATTGATCGGAGACCGGTTTCTTTTGATGACTTGTACGAGTCGGTTCGGTTGTATTCCGTCTTCTTACCCCTTTTGGATGAGTCTCACGTTAGTAGTGGTGCAGTTACTTTGACATACCTCCAGCAGTACATCACTGCTAATTCCTGTCGACCAGAGCTTGTGGATGGGGTGACTAGGGCATATCTATTGTACTTTTTTGGTTTGACATTTTTTTCGAACCACAGAAGTACCATTCGTTTGGGGTATCTAGCTTCACTTACTATGTTGGATCAGCTTGATACGATAGATAAGGGCACAGCTATATTAGGTAATTTGTACTCTGCATTAGATTCGTATGTGTTGGGAGACGTTAGAGAGATGCAGGCTTTGTGGTTTATTTTGCCATTTTGGTACTATGAGTATACGGCCAACATGCATCGACGCATGGTAGAGATGGCGAGTCAAGTTGGTGAGCAGTTCTTTCCACGGATGAGACGGTGGGAGGCTATTCATTACGTACCTCGTGCCCCAGTGGGTGTACGTCATGAGTTGATGGAGGCTAGGATACAGCTGGACATGCGTAGCCGGGGAAATTTGATACGCACTCCTTGGGCCTCACATTTGCCTCATCTGACAGATACAGGTACTATTACCGACGCCCACCCGATGACGGTTGCATATACACTATCTATTCGTCGGGTGGCTTTACATACCCCCACTTTTTTGCCCATGTGGTATTTGGGCGAGAGATGTGCGTATCAGACTAGCAGTGATACGCGTATACCCGGATATCCTTTACCTTGCGAGGACATGTTTGGTAGACATCGGTTGATTGGATCAGAGTACATACAGGCACTACGGCAGGCTGGTTGGGTTGATATTGGCCCTTTCTTCATTTTTGGGGATTACGATTCCTATTGGCATCGAGTTGCTCCACGTAGACTTCTATGTCCGGATTATGCTCGGGGGATCAACTCCGATCATTTAGGACCTCATATGGGAGCCGGTCAGTTTTCACAGCCTCCGATGCAGATAGAGCCAGATTGTATGTTTAGAGCATACGACATTTCGGGTACCGTTATTGAGCAGCCGATAGTGTTTCCAGATGACCCCGATTATCCAGGGTACCCTCATCCGGACTATACCCTCCATACCAGGTATGGTTATTACATAGTTAAAGTTACGTACAGTTATTATTAATAGTTCTCTTTAAACGAATTCATACAAGTAATTCACGTCATATATCTTTGTAGTACGCACATTTGTTGGATCAGTCTAGAGTCACCCTTGCCGTTTACCGTGAGATGACTCTTTCGCATACTCAGATACTGCATCAGCAGTACCTTAGTCATACAGAGATGTTGGAGTCTCAGATCGATGAGTTATCAGAGAGACTTAGGGCTCAGGGGCCGTTTGCACACGCTGGTCCGAGTTGGTCTTCGACTAGAAATTTTGATGAGGCAACTAATCTTGGTGATTTGCCGTCCCATTATGTCGATGAGGATGATGATGCGGCTGTTGACGATGATGCTGATGTTGATGATGACGGTGTTGATGATGAGGATGATGTAGACGACGACGTCGATGACGATGTTGGTGATGATGATAGAGGTGACGATGGGAGCGACGATGATGGAGGTATTGCTTTTTAGTCTTGTAGTGATGGTGATGGAGTTTTTTTATATGGTTTCATGTATCTTGTTGATGTACTTATGTAGTGTATTGTAGTATTGCATTGTACTTGTTCTAATGGTTAGTTGACTGTTGTAGTAAGTCCATTTGTTTTACTGATGTTGTATTTGTGGACTTTGGTTTGGTGATGGAGGTTTTTATATGGTTTCTATATCTTCGCTTACTACAGTATTTGTGGGCTTTGGTTTGGTGCTGGAGTTTTTTATATGGTTTCTATATCTTTGCTTACGTCAGTATTTGTGGACTTTGTTATCTCTAAGTTGTACATGTGAACTTCAGAATTTGTACTGTTGTATTTGTGGACTTTTGTATTAAGTTGTAGTTACCATTCATCTTCTTGTTAAATACCATCACTAGATAATTATATAACATGTTTTCTTCTTGAACGCAATCACATTTCAATAACTTAATACAAACTTAGAGATGGTAGCAACTCTAGCCCAATACACTCTAGTCCAATACAACTCTAGCCCAATACGAACTTAATACCAACACAAGGCAGCCACTTACGTAATACATTACAAACACAAACAACAAACTCAAAATACATTACAATTAATAAGGGAGTTTCCTAATCAGTTCCGTAATGGGTTAGCCAATCGTAACGAAGTTTATACGCTTCGTAGCCAACAAAATCCTCACCGTATTCGAACAGATAACAAAATCCTCACCGTATTCGTCTGCAGTCCAAGGAGCAGATGAATGAAACGATAGCGGAGGAGCAGAATGAGGGATAAAATCATCGACTGGTTGAGAATCGATATGCCAAGCATTCGAATTCATCGATTCGTTGTAGGAGTTGAATGGAAATGACATAGCTTGCTGCTTACGATTTTGGGTGGAAGTAGATAAATTTGTGTGTCTTTCAAAGTGATATTCATATATGAATATATAGAAGAAATATGACTGTTTCTAGCCGTTGTAATCTGAAATATGACCGTTTATAGCCGTTGTGGTTTAAAATATGACCGTTTATAGTTGTTGTATTCCGAAATATGACCGTTGGAGGGGTAATACGGTTACGACAAGTGCTGGAAGGGGGGTCGGATCCTGGCGCCTGTAGTGCAGGCGCCAGGATCCTGGCGCCTACATTGTAGGCGCCAGAAGCTGGCGCCTACAATGAAGGCGCCAGGATCCTAGCGCCTGCACTACAGGCGCCAGGATCCGATTCAGGATCCTGAATTGGATCCTGAATCGGGGCCTTCATATTCAGCTTTAATGGCACCACTGGGTGCAATTATCTTAATATTACGAGCTGAATTTGAGCCACTGGAGATGCTCTTAGATGAATTGCTATAATGAGAACAATACATAAGTCATATCAAAACTTTCTGAGAAATTTTCACAAGTTATATTTTATGAAAAATACTTTAAAGCATGTTTATGCCTTTTTATCCAATTATAGTTCTTCAAAGAATGCATAATTTTTTTATTTTAGGGAATAGTAACTGCATGGTAAACCATATCAATTACTTAATGCTCTGTCAAAAGGATCTTCAGGGTTTGGGATTTGTCATCATTATTTTAGTGAGTTGGTATAATTTTTTCCTAGTATATTTTTTAGGCTGTTAGAGAAGCACATTTCCTTTTTTTTACCACCCAAACAATATTTTTTTTCCATGGATAGATGATGCGTTCTAGTGGTGTCAAGGGAGCAACCCAGTGTAACTTGGTTTGATTTAGAGCAACGTATATCCTGCGATGCAATCAGTCTTCAGTGAGTGCGTTAGGGGATTTTTTTTAGTAAATATGGAAAAATATTTGGTTCAGATCAAATTGCGAATGTTTTGTTATGATAATATATCTTGTGGTACTAGTACGGTTCTCCAATTGTTGTGTCAGTTCACAGTTTTGAGCTTTTATTTACTTGGATCTACAAGGAGGATCTTTCGCTGTAAGTCTATCTTTTTACTCCTATTTTAGAAGCATTCAAATGGACTCTGATTTTATTAGTCATGACATGCTCAGCTCAGCCTTCACTGGACTCTGATTGTAGCCTGCATTGATCTAAATCACAAGTTTAGTGTTTAACATTATATTTTCCCTATTTTGCCTTTTATTCAAGGTATTATCCTACATACAACTCAAAACCGTTAGTTATTTGCTTGAAAGCAAGCTTAATTTCTTGAAAAGTATTGTTTAATTGGGCTAATCTAAAGAATCTCCGACATACTTGGTATCAACTATGCATTCAACCTTTCAGGAGGAAGATTTATGTAGAGCTTGACAGTGAGGAATTAGAGCAGTTGATTATTACATAACTTTAAAGAGCGATGCTAGGAGGCCTAAAAAAGAGGGTGTCATAATGTGCCAAAGCCCCTAAATTAATGGGAAGCCGTGCGATTCATGGGTGGACGTGGAGAGAATGTTTACAGCAGCCATCCGATCTTTTTTCCGAACATTTCGACAAAACTGGCTTCTGGCCTTCTTGCATTTGTGAACTTTAAAAGAGTAATTATCTGCAACCGCCTTTACATTTAAACCCCCTTTTTTTTACGGAATACATATATGCAAATATCAACCTCTACAGTTAAGTCCTTTGAAACAGATTTTGGCTGCACGGTCAACGAAACTATGATTAAAAGCATCAAAGTTCCAACCTAGTTGCTATTATGCCTTTTTGGAAGATGCTGTTTACCATGCTAAAATTGTGGGAAGAAGAGAAAGGTACCACTTAGATTACACTAAGCTCATCAAGATAATTTTAATACATATTAAGCTCTGGGATATTTTCTTGATATGCAGTTCACTTTTAACCTAAATCTATTTAATATTATGCGACTTAGTATATTACTTAAGTTTATTAGAAATTCTATTGATGAAATATTTGTTTTATCTTGAAGGTTATACAGTAGGCTTGTTTTAAATTCTTGTTCACACAGGTCATGCTTCTTTGGTAAAATTGATTAGTGCTTTCAACTATGTAATTATGTACTACAAGTTATTAGTAATATGAAACAATAGTTTTTTTTGGGCATAAATTGCCTTTTATTAATCGAGTATTCAAGAGAAAAAGTACAGTGAGACTCAGTAAAAACAATTTTTACATACTTCAATAAGAAAGTAAGTATGAAAGAGACTGAATCTAGCAATGAAAAGTCCCTACTATTTAGTACAATATGATAATATAGACCTTTGCTCCAAGCACACTTCCCAATGCTAGAACAACAAAAGTGAGTTACCATCTGTTAGACCAAAAAGTGGTCCTAACACCCAAATCGTTGTATTTAGAGCATAACATATGAAGAAGTAATTGAAAAATAGAGAAAAAAGCAAGGCAACGAGATTTTTATAGTGGTTCGGCGTTAACGAGCCTACGTCCACTTCATATTCTCTCATTCCATTCATAGATTACAATTACAATAAATATTGTCTCTCAATCACTTGAATCTAACGAATAATTCTCTCTGAATTCATTGATTTTATTGAGGAAGATGGTGGTGATTCATGGAGAAGTATTGGTCATGGCAGCCATGGACATTGAGATGCAAAAAAGTCCCTTGAAAATGCTCCCTGGAGGTGTATTTGTAGCTGTACGAAAGCCCATATGGTGATCAGGTCGTGGTAGGACACGTAGTACCCAATCCGGGAAAGTAGGAGCGGTCATAGCCTCAAGAATATGTCAACATTCATGCATAGAAGCAGGTTCGGTCCAGGCGGTTCGTGACCATGTTGTGCACCACGGATCGGGTCGTGGTCATGAGGGGTTCCACGAGTCGGATCGTGGATCATGGGTATGTCACGAACGGATCATGATGAGGGCGAGCCGATGGGGGCGATCCGACGAGGGGCGAGCCGGTCCAGGAGGTGATGCTTCGTCACTTCATCCAAATGATTGCCAGATTACACTCATTCACGTAAACGGGTGTAACTTTCAAACCGTAAGGCCGATTGGGCCAAACGGAAGCTCTACTTGAAGCTAATTCAGAGGGCTACAAATATTTGCTGTATTTAGATCCAAATGAGGTAGTTTGATAGGAGTTTCGGGCCGGTGCATACTGATGTTGCGATTTTGACCAAACCGCACTGTGTCTTCTAATGATGCGTTCAATGCCGGAGAGTGATGCTATTCCACCATTTCAACCGAGCGATTGCTGATCAATTCATGTTCATATTCAAATCCTTTGCTTTTGGTAGCCTGGTCACAAAGCAGGCTAACATTTTTCCCCACAAAGTACATCTTATCGCAGGTGAGATGTGCTTTGATTATGTTGAGCTAAATCTCTCTGGAACGTCATTTATCATTGAGAAGGCTTTATCCAACTGTTGCATTGCATCTCTCGGAGCTAGTCAGGCCAAGTTCCATGGAAGGAGTATTCGAGACGATCAAGAAATTGTTTAAACCTTGTCGAATCAAAAGATTTAATTCATCCGTTAGAAGTCATGCTAAATCGTCGGCTCCCGAGCGTGATTCTACACGCACAGGTCGTTGCCAAACAACATCATCATTTTATGCAAGCCAAGCGCGTGGTAGGGTTGGACTTTCTTTTTCATATGAGCCAATGTATGAAGTAGCCACCCAAATCATGGGGCAATGTAAGAATCTTTGGGCTCTGAGCTAACAACTGGACTGTTGGGACGAAGCATATCAGAATCAACGTATGAATTTGTCATTTGTACTCAAGTTTGGATTATCTTGATATCTTGGTATTGATCCAGGATCTTAAAATCGCATTGAATCGTAACAGTAAGGAATCCGGGAGCCATGATCACTCTAGAACATAGTCAACGGAATCCACAATTGTTATCGATCATTTCTTAATCCCATATTCACATATGAAGTAGTCAGTAAGGGATGTTGTTAAAATCATGTGGACCAGTGCCTATAGGATCGTCACCATTGCAAGGTAGTAGATAGGTTTGTCACACCTTCCATCCGGTGTAGTTTGACTCTTTAAGTTCACATTTGATCTGCAATTTAGCTCGCTTGGTCTGGGAAGATGAATCAGGTCATACTCTGGAGGCATAACGTACATATTTTGAATCTCATTCCATGCTAGGATTGTCTTTAGAGTTAGTCTACGAATCGACACTTGTGCTCTCGGTGCCATCGGAGGACAAGCAAAGTCAGGGCTTATGCCCCCAGCATCGATGGGGGGTAAAGTAAGTCAATCAGGCATCCAATCTTCAGGGTCTTATACTTCCAGTCATTGCATCGGGTAAGAATTACAGATTCAGCAATCTTAGTCAACCCAAGACATTCTATGCACTCTCTCGATTCAACAAGAGTTGGTGTTGTATACGCAAATTTTCAAATTATATTTTCTTTGATATCGTCTCGTCTCTACTCTTTTGTCGGATAGTGAGGATTGCCACATCGGACGTCAGCGAATTCGGTTACTCCCATTGGATCAGTTGTGAAGTTAAGTAAGCTTGCTAAAAGCGAGTGGATAAATATCGTTATGAAGTTAGGTGGGCCCCTCCGTTTATGCTTCAGCAT
Source organism: Allium sativum (assembly GCA_030737875.1). Lineage (NCBI taxonomy): Eukaryota > Viridiplantae > Streptophyta > Magnoliopsida > Asparagales > Amaryllidaceae > Allium > Allium sativum. The sequence continues at coordinate 588,154,483 of CM060920.1, forward strand.
AGTCTGAAGTGGTCGTTACAGTCTTGTTGAGTCTCTTTCTAATGCTCGGTTCAATTGAGCTTGACAAACAAGATCATGAGCTCGATTAGTGGTATAGATTATCTTTGGAATTGCACATTCTTGTCATTGTTTTCCAGGGCTTCTCCTTTGACCTTATCATTTCAGGAATTGGAAGGTGCTCCATTCTTCAGTCGGAAAAGCATCTTGATCATTCTTCTCGATGTTAACACCTTTTTGTCATGAAAGTCCATCCACCTTAGGGTTGAATTCATCAAAGTCTCTAAGCAAGTCTCGTTGTGGTGAAAAATCGAAATTTATGGGAATACCAGGATATTCTGATGTCCTGTGTGAAAAGACTATGATGGTCGTTACCCACATCAACGTGAGAAGTACCGCTTCTCGAGAGGTGCCGAATCAAATTGGCGAGCAGGTTGCCGTCAAAGAATTAATGCACATTGTTAAGATCATGGCTGGTGCCCCCAGCATCGAATCTGAGATTACAAATGGAGGTCTTTGTTAATTTCTTGTTTCCCTGTCGACAATGCCCCCGAGTCGTGGTTCGAGTCATTTAACCCGACCGGGTTCCTATTCTTCGAATTGTTGTGTTCTTGCTTGGAGCTGAGTGTGTAATGTCGCTCGAGTATCCATTCGGGTTGGAGCTAAAGCTGGTCGTGCATGACCTGAGTTTTTTTACCATTTTTGCATTTTCATCTAGGATGTTGCAGGTAGTTGTTCCATTGTCCATGTTTCCATCCACGACGTTCTGAATTGAAGTCGCATGCTGAATGGCTGCTGATTAGTTCGTGTTCAACCGGAGCTGATGTTTGTTATCTGACTGAGCCAAGTTAGTCACTGCTTGAACTTCGATTTTATCATTTCCAGCGAATTGATGATTGTTGCTCGACCTTCTGATTCAGCGCCGGTGCCCCCAGCGTGGAGTCTTGAAATAGGTGAAGGTCGACCTCGGGCTTCTTGGTTCCACATGAGTAGAAGCCGCCAATCAGGCTTCTATCATTCAATTCTGAATATTGGCATCGGGTAGTTGAACTATGTTGCTTGAGGATCGTATTCTGTGCCCCCATCCTTGGGGGTTTGTTCTAGGTAGTAGACTTCTAATCCATATCTTTCATACTCCCTCTTCGCATCATGAGTCGAGGTTAGGTGAAAATCGATTTGTTAGTACGCAGCCCCTGCCAATCTCTTGTCTCTTATCCAGGTTTCGAGGATCGACATCAGACGGAAAAAGGTCAGACTTTAGTCATCTAAAGTGTTGCCGCTTGCCCCCTGCATCAAGGGAAAGGTTTGAGATAGGTTGGCTGTTTCACACCTAATTATTGCATGGGATATGTCCAGCCTCATCCGAGCTTTCGAGACTGGAAGTAGGTTAGGACCACCAAATGAATGTTCGCTTTGCATTTGTTTCCTGGTCCTCAAGGGGCCTGTCAAAATCACAACACAAGTTAAACACATGCACATAAGCTATGTCATTTGTAAATATTTTCAACAATTATGACCCCAGTCCAGAGGTAATGGCATAAGGCAGGTGGTCGGATTACTTCCCTTTCAAATTCAGACATGTGTGCATGAAAAGGAGTCGTTGCTTTCATGACATAATTGATACTATTTTTCAAATATGAGGGAAAACATTTTTCGGACAATTCAAGAAATTCATAGTCCATAGGAATCCAGAATGTCATGATCGCATTGGATCGTATTAAGGTCAGGTAAAAATCCAAGGATTGTAGGACTTCACCGGGTCCTTCCAGTTGCGAGTATTGAGTCGCGTGACATGTCAGTGAACAATCCACTCCTAAGGTCTCCTCACTGTTGCCGCCTTGAGTCTCACATACAGTTTAGAGTCATGCACCCACATCATCCTTTTGGACGTGGCCCTTTGTTTGTTTTCCACTGGCATGTTGTTGTTGTTGCGAGAATGTCCCTCACTTTCGTTTAGCTTTGTCTTGTGAACCTGCACTTGGTAAATGAAATTCTGTTTCTTTTGCATCATTGCGTACCTGCAAGTTTATCATTCTTAGTCACGAACATTTCAATCATAACTAAGTTAGAAACATGTGCAATGAAAATTAAAAAAATTTGCATCATGCATAAATGTGTATATGAGCATGCCCCCAATCAATCATTAATATGATGCCTGGCCAGGACTTATTGAGAATTGATTAGAGTCAAATATGTGTTGCACCCCATTCCCGGGAATGAGGGGTTCGGGCTCCACTTTTCATTCCTGTTTCCAATCATGTGACGGGTTAGGAGCCCTTTTGGCGGCATACGTCACTGTGCCTCTATATTCTCCCGATCCTTCAGCGGGGTAAGAGTTCATGTGGCACTAAGTCTCTAGCACCTTTATACACTCCCGATCCTTCAGCGGGTTAGAGTTCGAGCTTAGTTCTTAATCTGCTTACCGATCCTTCAGTGGGGCAGGAATTCTGGGGGCGCTAAGTCTCTAACGCCTTTATACTCTCCCGATCCTTCAGCGGAGTAGAGTGTTGTCAAGGCGGTTTTTATCATGGTGCACCTTCATGCCTTGCGGACGTCATCTTCGCGTCCTTTATACACTCTCTCGCATCTGGAGAGTTAGAGTGGTGGATGTCATTTCTCGACCTTTATACTCTCTCTGACATCTGGAGAGTTAGAGTGGTTCAGGCAAATGGTCATACTGCTTGCCCCGGCATTTCTTTTGCACTATAATTCAAAGAGCGGGATTCGGCCGTCTCGAGTGTCGTTTTCGAACTCGGTTCTAGTCCATACTCCTTGCTTCACTTTGGCGCATGGAGCTTTTCGGGAAGGCGGACGGATCACACTCGCCGAGGCGCTACCTCATAAAATCTAATTCATGAGTAGAGGCGGCCGTTTGCAATAATCAAGTCTCTCTTGTCCCGTCGACTCGGGGGATGGAGTTTGATCGGACGTCATGATATCATCCTTTATACTTTTCTCTCAAGTCATGAGAGTTGGAGCCACAGATCGAGTGGTTTTTAATCATGGTGAACCCATCACACTCGTCCTAGATTTATGCTTCTATCCAAGCTCTGAGGATTAGAGTCAGTCGGGCAAATAGTCAAAAGACGTCTGCCAAAGCTTTGAGGTTTTGGTCCGAAAAGATTGGCACCGAACTTCGGGTACCTGCATCATTCATATCGCACGAATTAGTCATGTCAATAAATCAAGAAGCATGTAAAAAAAACAAATTTCATGATTGGAAAGCAAGGATATCGATGTGCATTGCCGCCCCCTATCGGGGTTCATGTAATCTGGTGGCATCGAGAATAGGATCGAGCCATATAGACGGTCACACCGCGTCCAACTAAAGTAGAACCCCGGCCTTGCAATTCAATGATTTATATACAATGGTCTTGTAGTCTGCCACGTGTGAGCCAAGAATTGGGTGGTCATCTCAGATCCACCTTGAGCTATACAACTTTCTTTAAATGGGGGGCGTGGCTTTGTAGGTGAGCAGCTCGGTCGAGCTCGTAATGGTTCTGTTCCATAACTCAATATGCAGATGTTAGAAATCTGATCGATATCAAATCTAGGGTACCTATACCGTCCATATATTAATTCGTCTGAGTTAATTACATAAATAACTCATAAGGCATGCAAATATAATAGTCATGGTTAAAGATTAATCTTGTTAAAGGAATGAATATCACTCGGAGCGAAAATGGCATTGCTGGTTCTTTGCAAGTCCATTTTGCATCGTCATGTCCCTGCCAAGGGATGGCTGCCAAGATCTCAAGCTGATGATGAATACCTTTTCAATCTATCATAGAGTGGCAGTCCCAAGAATGAATAGATCTGGACTGGGGTCTTATGATGGCAAAAGTGGTTAGGTAAGTATCATAAGAGAGTGATGAGGTCGCATCTCCTTTAAATCGCCTTTTTGCCCCCATGCTGAGGGTGAGGATAGAGTGCCGGGGAATCATGTTTGTACCGCTAATAATAGCATACCATCACATTACTGCTAGGATGGTAATTGGCATGAGGACAATGGATTCATGCTTATAGAAAATTTTGCACTTTCTAAGCTAGGAAATAGTAATGTCTCATAAATTTGCTGATGCGCCTTCGATCCCTTATCGAGGACAAGGGCTGGTGTGCAAACAATCAATCTCCATTCAGGTATAAGTGTTCTAAACTTTCAACTCACTAACCTTAAGGCGAGACTAAGGCAATCGTCCATGCAAAATCTTGATGTATCTGCTTTGAATTAAACGATGTAATCTTGAGCGATTCATGCAGAAATCTCCAGTTGCCCCCAGCGTCTGGGGAATGAGTCACTTGGCAGATAATTGATGAAAGGAGTGGAAGTGTGAATCTTCACTTTCTGATTCCAAAACATCGCTCATTAAAGTTTTCATTCATATATATCTACCTTCAAGCGGGAAGTTAATTAGTGATTTTGTCGAATCATTCAGGGTGGTGAATTCAACAATAGGGCTTGTTGGTGTCTGTCTTGGGACAACCTTCCAGGGAAAATAAGCAGTATCCACTTGCATGTCATATCTCGAGGCATAAAGAATGATGGCACACCTTTCACTTCACCTTACTAGATGCATTCCGTGCTGTAGGAAGCTTATCATGGAATTATCCACGACTTTCTCCCGAGTTCGGTCTCCAACGCTGGATCAACTTCCATTTGATCAATGGTTGGATTTTATAGTGTCTCGATGGGGATCATCTTTTCTAGATTGTCGAAACCTTCTAACTTGGTCAGATTATCCGCCTTCTGATCTTCTGTGTGCGGAATATGAGGTATGTTGTAACATTCCAATCCATCCAACAGCTCTTCTACTGATTCTAGGTAAGCTGCGAGTTGTGGTTTCTTCGACTGGAATTCCTTTCGACCCCTCCTTCGGGGGTTATCTGCAAAACTCCGGCGTTGGATCACCGATCATTTCTTGCACCGTCTGTATATAGTTTCCATGTGCTTGATTTCATCTTTCATTTCGAGGCACCATTTTCTATTAGCGTTCTTTGACGCGGATGGGATTTGATACCCAAGCGGGATGTGTGGCATAACATATAAAACCATTGCCTCTTAGCCTTTCGACTTCTTCTTTCAAGGCAGGTGCTCTCCTTGGATCGAGCATACGTCTTGCTTGCTTGGCAAGAGCACACTTCAGGTTTATACTTGACAAATGACTCATAATTTATGGTAGAATCCCGCGAATATTAGCAAGGGTCCAAGCGAACACATCCAGGCTCGTCTGTAGAAAGCATGTCAGTTCCCTTGTTCGGAAGAGGTCTAAATGAGACCCAATTTCAAGACCTTAGTCAGGTCGGTGTCACCAATCGGAACATGTGCAGTTGCGTCACTAGATGTCAACCTACTGCATCCTGAATCACCATCCTCTCTGGGAACTATGTCTTCGGGCAGATCATCAGGCAATTCCTTTTGTGATGCTCCATTTATTCACAATATTGACACCTCCTTCACACTCCATTTCATCTGGAGGGGAAGCGTCTTTGGGTTTCACGCCATCTCTATTGCGTAGCATTGTCCATCCGGCCAAATAGTCGCCTTCTCCAATAACTTGGTCACCATAGACCATTTCCACTCCATCTTCGGTTGGGATATTTAGCAATAGGCACTAGGGTCTAATGCAGGCTCTGAATTCTATTGGAGCTGGTCTATCTGGACCTTGATCAGATAAGCTGCTTTGACTCCGAGCTCTCGTCACTTGACCAAGGTCATATGGTGGCTGGTGAGCGGTCAAGGTTGCTATCGTCCAGGCAAGGATCCCTAGGTCCAATCATGGCTTGCAGTGGTTCATCTGGTATCTTATTCTGGGTACCAAAGTGTGTTGATCTGACCATTTTTCGATGGAAATCAATCTATCTCGATACGGTTGAAATCAAATAGGCACTGCAAAGGTTAGCTGAGCTATTCAGGGAACAAACCACGGGACATATGTTTTTCACCATGCCATTCAAGCAAAGGGTAACTTTGTAGTGCTAGGATCCTTACTTGCTGTTGGGTATCCCATTATCGAGAATCATGGTCATTGGGATCTTTTGAGTCATCTTCAGAATAGTGTCTAGATTGTTCTATGTTAATGCCATTTGGGATTCCGCCTGTTGGACAGGTTTAAGTCACGTAAACTAGGTGATGACAACTCGTTCAGGAGCATCATCAGTTGCATTCGGGAAATCTGTACACCATCGGAGCTCTGGAAGAGGAGGTTGCCAAGAGGTAATCATTATCTCGTATATTGTTATAGCCGGAATGCCCAATCTTCTCAATAGCTCCTCGTATTGAATAACATCAGTAAATAGGTGTTATGGCTCCAGGGAGAATTCCCGTCGTTGCCAATTTGTTGTCGATTTCCTCGGACTATCTACTGAATCTCGATTGATAAGCCTTAATGATTATTGCAGGACAAAACGTACTCCAAGACCAAGGTGAGCCGTGCTCCGAGCCGAAGGCGAGGCCGTCAGCGGGTCCAGGCGCAGCGCTGGTGGGGGTTCGGGGCCCCACAGTCCAAGCCGAAGGTTGGCACCGCACGATTTTTTCGATTTCGTAAGATGAAGCCTTTTCTGAAATGATCTGAAAATCGCATTTTTCTCAAAAACTACCACTTTTCGGGTCGGGTCGTGACCCTTGTTCGTCTTCACTTTTTGGGGTCACGGTTCGCCATGTCCTCCGGTTCGTCGTTCGCTGAACTTCATCGGGTCGTGGTCCAGCTTGGCGATTGGGATCCTCCAACCTTCCAGCTCCAGATCGGTTCGTGATCCTCACTGAGGGGTCGGGTCGGATATGCCTCCACGACCCAGTTGATTATGCCCTCACAAGAAGATTGAATGGACTTTTCACGAGCTGGTTACATGTGTTTCTACGTTCCACGAGCCATCATCACGAGCCAATTCCATGGCCCTTCATCACGAGCCCTGTTCACGAACCCTTTGACCTGCTCCTGCAAACCATCTATTCGCTCCTCATTCGCTCGGGAAGCTTGCGATTTCTTACTTCTTTTACGAGCCGTGAAGTTCTGATTTTACCAAAATCACTAAAATCTTCCAAAATGGTAGAAACGCGGACTTTTTCTTCGGACTTTCGAATCCAAATGGTAGAATAGCAATTCGATAGGCTGAGAATTCAACTCTCAATGAAAGCACCAAAATGTTAGACCAAAAGTGGTCCTAACACACAAATCGTCGTATTTAGAGCATAGCATATGAAGAAGTAATTGAAAAATAGAGAAAAAAGCAAGACAATGAGATTTTTATAGTGGTTCGGCGTTAACGAGCCTACGTCCACTTCATATTCTCTCATTCCATTCATTGATTACAATTACAATAAATATTGTATCTCAATCACTTGAATCTAACGAATAATTCTCTCTGAATTCATTGATTTTATTGAGGAAGATGGTGGTTATTCATGGAGAAGTATTGGTCATGGCAGCCATGGACATTGAGATGCAAAAAAGTCCCTTGAAAATGCTCCTGGAGGTGTATTTGTAGTTGTAGGAAAGCCCATACGGTGATCAGGTCGTGGTAGGACACGTGGCACCCGATCCGGGAAAGTAGGAGCGGTCATAGCCTCAAGAATAGGTAAACATTCATGCATAGAAGCAGGTTCGGTCCAGGCGGTTCGTGACCATGTTGTGCACCACGGATCGGGTTGTGGTCATGAGGGGTTCCACGAGTCGGATCGTGGATCATGGGTGTGTCACGAATGGATCGTGATGAGGGCGAGCCTAGGGGGGCGATCCGATGAGGGGCGAGCCGGTCCAGGAGGTGATGCTTCATCACTTCATCCAAATGATTGCCAGATTACACCCATTCACGGAAATGGGCGTAACTTTCAAACCGTAAGGCCGATTGGCCAAACGAAAGCTCTACTTGAAGCTAATTCAGAGGGCTACAAGTATTTGATGTGCTTAGATCCAAATGAGGTAGTTTGATAGGAGTTTCGTGCCAGTTTATACTGATGTTGCGATTTTGACCAAACCGCCCTGTGTCTTCTAATGATGCGTTCAATGCCGGAGAGTGATGCTATTCCACCATTTCAACTGAGCGACTGCTGATTAATTGATGTTCATATTCAAATCCTTTGCTTTGGGTAGCCTGGTCACAAAGCAGGCGAACTCCATCTTTTGTTTCGGGCAACCTAACTAAAGGCGTTGAATGAGGTATTTTAGTCTATAGTCTGAAAATAATATGAAAATCAAACAAATTGATCAATATACACAAGCAACCAAATTGGCCATTCCTTCCAAGTTTTCTATTTATATTTGTTTAACAAGTTGCTTGAAGGGACCACCTGTGTGTTCTTGTTAGTTTCTAGCAACAACTTCGATTTATGCTTGAATTTAGCTATAAGTAAACAATAAGAAACAGACAAATGATATCTTTGATTCTCATTTGCATCTATAATGATTATTTATTCTTGACATTCTTTTGTTTCATCAGAAAAATATGTATATATCAGTGCATTCCTCGATTATGCCTCTATAAATTTGAAAAGAAAAGAATGGGAAAGAAAAGGAATGAAAACTTATACAGTTCATCCTTCATATTTATTTCAATACTGTGATAACTCGGTTAAATCATTTCCTAAAAACATCGCTTAAGTTTAAAATTGTTACCATTAAGAATTGTGCATTCAACAACTCCATATGACAATGTTTTAAATTTATTTTCACTTAATTTAATTTGTATTTGGGCTATGTCCCTTGTAAGCCACCCTCGACATGTTATTTCCTTTTATGTTGACGTAACGTACAATATAAAGTGTATTGTATATCAAAAGTAGACCCTTTTGATAAGAGCAACATTATTAAATCATGTTCCTAAAAGTCTAACAAATGAGAATACACTTATGTTATGAAAACATTTATCAACAAATGTTATTCACTAATATCTTTATTTTTCCATTATAATTGGTATATGAATGCAATAATTCTTTGTTTTTCACCCACACTACTTGTTTTGTTACTATTACATTCTTAATTGAACATAATGTAACATGTGCTGCAAAACTATTCATGTCACATGCATAACCTATTTTATTTTTATATTACTATATACCGCAAAACTATATATGTCACGTATATGACCCACTTTATTTGTTTATTATTGTTACACTTTTAAGTTGAATCTTATGCAACATGTGCTGCAAAACTATTGATGTCACACACGTATTAAGATTAAACTCTATTTAGCACTTGCTGCCAAAATATTTCTTATTGCACATTTGGCTTTCATTGTTATAGAATCTGCCGTAAAGAAGTCTGAAAAAATTCCGAAAACCTTTTAATTTTGGATCATACAAAAATATTAACATCCTGGGCATTTTCTTTAACTATTGTATATTTGCCAATTAACACTGTAATTTTTTTAATATATGAACTTAATAATAAAATAATGAACTATGAATTCTACTTGCGTTTTACAGGGAAGTAGTTGCAACTTTATTTTCCATTATAACTGATATTGGTAAATTATTGCTGGAATACAGGTATATGAGCTTGAAACAAATGTACAGACATTTCCCTATATTTTATAAATTTTGGATAGATATGTTCTTTGTTTCACTAGGTCTAATGTAGTATAACCAAAATAGTTCTATTCTATAACACCCCGCATTTTTAAGATAATAAAATAAGAACAACTTAATAAAATATTCAGAATTAAGAAAAATAGACTGCATCATTGCGTCGTCCGTCTCGAAATTCTGGTCAAGATAGACATCTGGTTTGCGTAGAACGGACACCATATGAGGAGGTTATGAGCACTAGAAATTTTTATACATATAAGCAGCTTATAGTGTGTATATATATTAAATAAATATATCCAGAAAAATTCGAAAATCAGTTCAAAAATGAAAATTCACGAGCGGGAGATCTGGGAGGGAAAATAGACCATTGGGGTTCGACCTAGGGGTCGACCCACCAACAAGGGGGTCGAACCCTGGGTCGATCCACCCCAAGAGGGGTCGACCCCACCTCGGATCTGGAACATTCTGCTGATGTGGTTAGTTCTGATGTTCTAATTTGAATCTAAAGGACCTGGTTACTCTAATACATCAATAAATAAGTCTGTAGAGCTAACCCTAAACCTCATATTTCTGAGGCTACGCTAAAGCTCTGTCGTTCCTCTTCCTTAAGACTTCTTCAGAATTTAGATTAATATTTAGAAGATTTTAAAGCAAAAACTAAAGGAGAGAACTGACGATAATAAAAGGGTGTTCAGAATCATGAAAAGTAAGGTGATTTTCTAGATCCAACCTATTCAAATTTCTTCCTCTTTCTTTCCTTTCTCTTTTAATAAAAATAATCAATCCATGATAATTAGGTTTTGAATACAATTAGGGAAAAACCATGGATGCTAAAACTGGACTAGATCCAGAATTGGGAAAGCGTATGAGGTGAGTGGATATAAGCTATATCACTATAGATAATGATATGTTATCATTCCAGCATTTCCCATTATTATGAAATATGAAAAAAAATTGTTAATATGCATTTATACCAAGTTGAGATATTGGGAAATTCATATGTTAAATTAGTTAAAAGTTGAAATGTTTATGTGTTGAAAATAAACTTGTTAGAAATGGGTAGCAACTAATGTTGTTCGTATTACATTTCAACTTTTCACATTTATATACATGAATCCTTACTTAAATTAATTTGAATAGTTATATGATTAAACGATTTCATGTTAGCATAGAATTGAATACATGAATATGGACTTGGGGAATAAATCAAATTATGGTTAAAGACCTTAATTTGGGCATATGGTACATAATAAATATGACTTGGGAAAGGGGCATGAAAACCTATAATGAAATACGAATAATGGTTAAAAACGAACACGCCTAGATTCACAATAATTTGACACTGTAATCACTACAACAAAAACATCATTTAGCAACGGCTTTGAGCCGTTGCAAATGTGTTTAGCAACGGCTTTTAGCCGTTGCTAATTTCTGGGTTGCAAACGTTTAGCAACGGACCAAAGCTGTTGCGAAATTTGATTTTTGCAACGGCTTTGAGCCTTTGCTAAATGAAAATCTGCAACGGCTTTTCCCCATTACAGATTTACGTTTAGCAATTCCTTTGGTCCATTGCTACAAGAACTTCAAATAAGAAATAGTTTATTTCAGCAACGGCTTAGACCTGTTGCTATTTTTATTTAGCAACGGTTTCTGGCCGTTGCTAAATTGAGAATTTCTCCATTTTTTTTCCCTTTACAACATTCCATTTACAACAGAAATCTTTGCATATTCGATTAAACTACCACAACAGTTCATAATATTATGATATTTTCAATACATTCAACATAAACAAACCACTACTAAAAACCACATACGTACCTTCATAAAGTACAAATACTACAAACCACATACCTTCATAAAGTACAAAAACACTAAAGTTTAATATTTCCTGCACCATAGTTAAATAGACAAACAAAAGCATAGTAAAACATGTAGTTTGGAAAAAACATCCTACACCATAGTTTAATAGGTTCTGGACAGAAAAACATAACAAAAAATATATTAATCATAGAAGTAGCCGATGTATTACAAAATAATGGAAATGAAACTATGCAATGCAATGTTAATTCTAAGTCTATCAGTTTATCATTCCAGAACTTGCCATTGTATAATTATTTCCAAGCATGCATGTTACTATTTCTAAACCTGTTGAAATCAAGATCCAATTAACCTACATGTAACTAGGTTAGCATTCATTATTTATTGGTCCTAACTGAGAACGACACTTGGAATTTCTGCAAACTTCTGCAAGGGCATAATTAACCAAACATTGTATTCTTAAACTTTTTATCCTAGCATTTTCTTAACCAAGCTAAGCTTTGGTTTAAATGTTAAATATGCTAAGACATAAGGATGACAACCTTAAGTGTACTAGATGCAGCATTACGTTTCTATGAAATATCCCTTAAATAAACAACATGTAGAATTGAGCTGTGCATAATCAATTAAATTCAAGTATCAAATCACATCCATTAAATTCAAGTAGCCTGTCAACTTAATTTAAAATTCTAAGTTCTATTTTGATGTTCTAACAATTCTCTTTACATATTTCAGTGCACAAATAGAATTCTACAAAATAATTAATTTTTATTAACTCTAATATTATTCGTATATTCTAATTTTCTCGTATAATGTCATAAAATGGATAGGCATCTTTCACCATTCCTTAATTGTCTTTAAAATTTAAAGAAACAAATTGTCTTCATACACATTACTTTTAGTACTCAATCACTTCATTTGAAGACAATTCCTACAAGGTAACCTATGGGTTTCCAAAATATTAGGGGTCACTTTCATATGTTCGAACCATTTTCCAAATAGACCGTTTTGAAGGTCCAATGCATTTCAAATGTTAACAAAACCCAAAATTAAAATTGCAAATGAAACAAGGCTAATTTGGTTTAACTGTCCTATATCAAAATATAATTGCAAATATAACATGGTAGTCTTGCAAAAGACTTGACGGCAACATCAACTATAAACGCAAACACCATGAATTTCAAGGGTAAACGAAATGAAGAAAAATTAACAAAAAGAACAAACTTACGGTTGTCATGCCATACCTTTAAGAGCAAATGGAGCATCCATCATCTTACCACAAACCTAAAATTATAATACAAACTACTATATTTCAATAAAACTAATAATCTGATGCAAAGAATCTATCTATTCAATATTTATAAACTTTTTTGATAATATATGTGACAATGTACTATGAGTGTTTGAATTATAACTTCTGTGCAATATCTGTATTTATTTACAAAGCTTGAAACCGCCAAAACTAGTATTAAAGCAGATTTTAGTTCTAAAACTCAAAGTTGAAGCTTAGACTTTGGAAAGCTTAATGCTATTTGCATAGTCAAACAAAACCATTAGTTTGTAGCTCAGTGTTAGGGATTTTAATAGTTGAGGAGTATTGGATCCTAGAAACATTTAGCAACATCATTTCCTTAAATTAAATTATAAGTTAAATAAGTACCTGTGCTCCCGCATCTAAAGGTATCGAATAAGACTCTTCGGATGGCACACAATGCCGCCAACTCCAACTTCTTCAAAAGTCATAGCAATAGGATGGGCAATGAAGCTTATAATATGATATAGTCATGCTACATGCTTATGTCTATCCCTTTCATAAAAGTTTAGTTCTATTCGCTAACTCTTACCTATTTAGAAGTAATAAATAGTTAAACCACTGTGTAAGCTTAGTTCTAGTTTCATTGGTTCTATCATGGACAATGAAGCTTTTATTGGCACGTATCTCTATGCACATGCATACCCTACATTATATGCATGCAAATTTGTTCACACTGGTCGTTGTTTATAATTTATGATTGGGTTAACTAGAATACAGTTTTGCAGTGTTAGATGATCCGTACATTACAATGTTTTTTTTGTTTTCAGAAACTTGTAAATCAAATAGACAAAATTTATATGTAATTTTAACTAATAATAAGCGAAGAAGCAGATACTTTTTTTTACCCTTAATGTAAACCGACATGTTCTATGAAAAAAACAATATCAACTAAAAGTGAAAAACATACCATATCATGTTGTACGACAGCATGACTTGTTCGACTGGTGTGATGGCCGTAGCTGTATGCTGGTTTGTTTGTTTGTTTGTTTTTTTTTTGTTTTTTTTTTTGCCTAGCTCTCTTCGCTTGCTCACACCGGGTTTCTCTTCGTTCTTCAAAAAACCCTCCCAGTCGTCTTGACTAATAGTGGGTGGACATTTTTTCAATCTTTCATCATAATTGTTGAATTTGTCATAGTATTTTGTCCTTAACTCACTCTTTTGTGTCCTAAATGACTCACACATTTTCTTGAAATAAAATTCTTTTGTATTTGGATCAAGTTCAGAATGTGTCTGCAAAAATTACGAATTACTTAAAAAGGCATCGTGATAAAAAAATAGTTACACATAAAAACTTACAATGAAATATTTCCGCTCACCAACAATGCAGCCCACATGTCATTTTTAATTTTCATAGACACTTTATCCCTGCTTTTGAAGGAGATCGGAACATGAATCCGCACAAGTTTACCAATTCGACTGTCTATTTTTCCTGCATTTTTTGAAATGGGAACTCCATATACATTTATGTCAACCATCTCAGGTTGTGTAGTTGATGATTGTGTAGAATGGTTTAAAGATTCTTGGCATTCTGACATTCTTTCTTTGACAAATTGGTAACTACACATATATATAAAAACATAGTAAAATGATAAAGAAATTAAATGAGAAAACATTAGCAGGCACTACAATTACATAGTTAGAAATAGAATTACATAATCTATTAGCAGATATACTAAATTGACTAACTGGAGGATGTAGAAAGATGAGTCTAGATCTATTACAGAATATAATGCTCCACTGTCATGGATGCAGTTTTTTTAACCAGCATCACATATGTAAAAGTCCGATCAAATAAAGACAAGATCATAACATTTTGTTTGGCATATCTTTTTTGTCCAATAAACGGCTAATAAAATAGCACCCTTAATCTAATTTTCCAGTATGTAACCCTTAATGATCTAATAATCAATCATTTGCTGGCTACTATAGGGCTCATAAAAGGTCAAACTAATAATCATGAGTACATTCTTTTATATTCATCAAGTAGAAGGTACATCAAACATATATAACGATTATAATGGTGAGTGAAGTAGGTATTTCAGCATGAATTTCACACAGTGGAGAAGTTCTATGTTTTTAACTATGATACTAATATGCACATTACAGCTTATAAAATTAACAAGCCTGGACCTACATAATATATTGTAATTTTAAAAAGGAGCAAACAAAAAATGATATTTTGATGGCTGCTCTAAGCAATATACTGAAATGTGGAAATGGCAAATTTACAATACACGAGAAGACATAAATAATAATACCATTAATTCATATATAGGACTCACAAGTCATAATCAGGTGATTCAGTCAGATGGATTCAAATTGTTTACTTTTTGCATAGGGTACTTAAGAAAACATGGACAAGGCAACAACAAATCAACATCAAAAAACAATTAATGAACAGAACATTAAAATCTGTCAGACCATGCAACTATGAAGGATGGACAGTCACTATTTCCTATCAACCCTGAGGAAATTTAGAACTTGATTAGTACTGGGTTATTGTTTCCGTATATAATATACAATTCGCTACCATTCACTACAACAAAACACTCCTTTTACAACGGGCAAAAACCATTGTTATATGCTTTTTACAACGGGCAAAAGCCCGTCCTAATATGAACCGTCGTAATAGGTCCTTTCTAATTTACAACGGTCACAGACTGTTGTAAAAGACCGTTGTAATAACGTGCCTCTATCACGTGCACGGGCTCTATGACAATGGCTATAAACCCATTGTAATAGCTGATTAATTACAAGTGGCTTCTGCCCGTTGTAATACAGTATATAACAACGGTTTTTGCCCGTTGCAAAATAAATGCAGATTTAAATATAATTACTGTGCTATACATCCATAATAATAATGAATATTTTAACATGCAATAAATATGTAATGCAACAATCGAAATCACATAATAACACATACTAAAAGACGAAAGCAAGTCATATAATTCCAACACATTTCAAAAAGTTCGATAAGTTTACACTCCAAAAGACTAGATAAGTTTACATTACAAAAGGTTAGATAAGTTACGTCGACATAGTTCTAACATAAATTACATAACTAGTTTCATAAGTACCTACACTAGACCAAGGAAACATAATCTTTGTGCTACGTGATGGTAGATCCAACGACATGTTTGATAATGGACATCTCCGAATTTGGCCTAAACAAAAAAGCTTCTGGCTCCACCGCTACATTCACACATATCTTCCAAACATCGGCTTCTGGTAGAAAATTTTGCAGTACCATACACACTAGGAGATATATATATATATATATCAAAGGCTAACACAGCTGTGATAACGTCACATCCATTCAGAGGCATACCCAGTCTCATTATGGTTCGGCACTTCATCATTCAGGTTATCCATTGACATCGAACTAAATCTGCATAATAAATGCATATATCAGGCAAATGATATAGGTATACACTTACAATTGCATTATGAAATAGCATGTCAATTGAACAAAGCTAAGCTGGCAATTACCCAATCTGTAAACGTGAGTTGCATCCTTGAACAAGCTGGAAGAAATCTTCGGATTGAGATGGGTGATTACACTGTCCACTTGATTCACCACCACCGTCATTTTGCCAACAAAGGTGTAATGGGTTTTCTTGTCCTGCTTCCTCAATCTAACAACAATATAATAAATTAACAAATGTATGTGTTTGGAATATATATACATACATACAACAATAATATAATAAACTAACAAATATATGTGTGTGGAATATATATGCATACATACATACAGCGCACCATCCATGTTCGGATTTTATCTCAACTGTTAGAATTTTTTGTTCTTATATGAAAGGTGAAAATTTAAGATGGAAATTAATTATGTCATCAATTCTGTTTATATTTTGTGTTTAAATACTTCCCTAAACACACAAGTTATACTAGAAAATTACACAGAAAATCGCTAAAGAAACTAGTACCATACCTTCCGACTCAGTGTTCTATTAGCGTCTTGTAACATTTGCTCCTGCATTAACCAAAACATAGTGCTTCAAAGAAATGATCGATTCAAATTCTATTGTTATGAAATAGTATACTTATAATACATTTGATAAATTTTATGTATAATCCACCTTTCTCTTTAGATCACAAAGCTGATCAAGCAAAATCTTTGTCTGCAAGCACATAAAATCAGAACATATACTTTGATATTTTGTATAGGAATATTTGAGAAGTCTATAATGATATGTCAATAAGAAAATATATAAATGCAAAGTATGTTGCCTTTGAGGATCTTATCTGCTTCATTGACTCTTCTAGTTGATTCTCGATTTGATCGAGTTCATTAGTGTTGAGTTGGCCGAGGTCCTCACCAAGTAGATTTCTAATATTAAAAATCCCGTTAAAGTAAAAAAAAATCGTATTATCAACTTTAAGGTTCATTACTGATTTACCTCCGGGAACGCTGCATATGCTCAACTCTAGCTTTTAACTTTAGATACTTCTGGTAACTGCTCTGCATTGTAAAACAAGATGGTGACTAGTTAGCCATGTTACGAATAAAAACATCGCACGCTTCTGAACAAGTATAACCTGCAGGTTACAGTGCTCTTTTTCTATTCCTAAATGTGACAAAAAACTAGTAGGGATGGAGAAGCACGTTTATATTGCAATAACTCATTTACTTTAGGAACAAACAAAAATGGCTGCAGCTGAATTGCTTGGTTGCAAGTTAGCAGCTGATTTTTTTTTTTTTTTTTACATAAACACACAAAGTCTGTTGTCAGAAATACAAAGTTTATTCGCTCTTTTAATAAATACATAACGCACCAACCAAAAGGAATTCAATTGATCTCCTGCAAATACGTATTGAACACCCAAAAACTAACATGCCCATTTCTTATCATTCGTTCCAGCAAGTTGAAATCTTATTAAAATAGTTTGACACACATTTATTTAAAAAGAAAAACATTCAAACAAATACTGTTCCAACAACATGGTTTAGGACATGCTTCACATTTTCTCCATTTTGACAAACTAAGGCAACCGATCAGCTACAATACCCATTTTTATAACTAAAGCATATGTTCTCTTCTTTTTAGTTTATTTGCTGACAAATAGTGTAGTAAAAATTCAAATTTTTGCATTAAAAACACCTTGCATCATGAGTCACCATTGAAAATTATGAACCATACAGTTCAAATACTCAAAGCATGCAGAGTACTTCTTTAACTATCCTTTATTTAATGTACTTATCACAAGTATATACTTTGCCAGTAGTAATTCTATTCTACTACACTGGTAGTTCCACTTTACTTACTAATTCTACTCTAGTATAGAAATATCAAATATTTGATTATCTAAGATTTTAGAAAAACAGCCAGCAACTTATGAATACTAAAATGTAATGCATGCCCATGACAATTCTGGACACTCTTTAATGTATATCACTATATGCATGTAGTCATGCATATGGGAAAGAAGGGACAACAATTCATGGCCACGTAAAAATGATTTCTACCCAGTTGTAACCTCAGCAAGTGTTTAGAGAAATAATTATTCATGAGATGTTAACATTTTCTTCTTCTTATAAAAACAATACAATTTCACAAAACATGGATTGTTGTCCATTTAGTGCTTTACAAATACTTGCACCCAAATATATATAACATGCACGGCAAATTTACCTCACTCAACCCAAATATATATAACATGCACGGCAAATTTTTTTCTTCTTATAAAATTTTGTATGGTTATTTGCTTTGAAGTTAAATTTCATATTAAGAATGTGCATAAACTTTGTAATTTTGGATTTTGAATAAATTAATCTATTCATATAACAATAAAGTTCTCTTATTTTTCATTTTCTAACTGGAACTAAAATTTCAACATGATTTCATTCTTTCCTGGCCAAATTGGAACAAAGTGTCTGGATTTTCAAAGTTTCAACTGGAACCATCTTGATTCTAGCACAATTCCTATATTATATGTGCGCGAGCTGCACAACTCTTATATTATATGTGCGTGAGCACATGCAAATATAGGTGTGTAGAAAAACATAAAAAACGGATATTGCTCAGGACCACTCAACTTACTCTCCATATATTGGCAAGAAAACATATGATTTCTGAAACAGATCCACACCTTTCCACCACCGCCTCAATTTCAAAAAAGCTGCAGTTTTGTCGCCCTAAAAACATGAAACATGTATGCCGTATATGTACCCATCTTCGTCATAATCATTTATCAGTTTTATAAGTTACAACATGCAAACAATATAGATAATTTCCCCTTATTATGAAGATCTGCATATTAGGACATTTTGTGATACATGAAACTGTTTAACATTCATTTTTATAATTGACAATATGCAAAGAAGAAATATCACTTTCCCTAATTATGAAGATCTGCAGATTATGACATTTTGTGCTACACGAAACTGGTGCTGATTTCTGATAAAATATAAATGGTCGTACTTAAATCGTGTCAAGTTGTATGTATGTGATAGGCTATGGTGGCGTACTCAGGATACATACCTCACAATTAAGTGCTTCTTCATGTTTCCTATAGAAGTATGTATTAAATACAAAACACCCATCTTTTTGCATAGCCATTGAAGATGGTGACCGTCGAATATATCTGGACCACAAAAAATAAGTTACTAAAATATCACACAAGAAAGGTAGTTTACAAATGTGTTGTCGATTGAGATGTTATTGATAGTGTGATTAAAAAATTGCATGTAAAAGAATCAAAACAAGTAAGTTCACTAATGGCAGATAAACTGCTTATTCGTGTATGTTGATTTGGGACTTAACTAAATTCGCATATGGTAGCTAATGCCTCTGCACTTATGATGAAATGCATTATAGAAACTTAAGATACTGCTACATAACATTAATGCATATGATGTAACCAACGACCAAAAAATATCTCAATCGTTAGTCAAGGGATTAAAGCAACTCAATAAAGAAATTCAATGAAATCCATGATCTGAAGCGAAATCAATTTGAAGTAGTCTACCATGTATTTTTTTTGGTTAAAATACGCTTTTAATTTTCCATACAAAGCAACCTTTACATATCACAAGCTTGGAATCTGAATTTTTTTCAAATCATATATGGAACACTACCTAAGAATAACGAGGAAGCATTTGCCTGTGTATGTAATGCTGATAATGGCAAGTCTTCCCGTAGTAACTCTGACAGCTGCGACTACAACCACCAAGGCTCCAGTCCTAAAGTAAATAGTACTTTGAGGTAAAATACAAGTCAACATTTGAAACCGACAGATAATGTTCACATAAAGTTTAATTAGCAGACGAATCTATCTTATCACTCCACTGAAAAGAACAGTGATAACACTGTTTAGTGAATAAGATAAGATAATTCGCTAATTAACCCACAGAGATGGTAAAAAGCTAGCTTGGAAAACTTGTTTCCATTTTAATTGACAAAATGGGACACCGAATAGCCATAAAGAACAGTATACATGCTAGAGTGAGATATAAAGCAGAGTGTGCAATGATCATAACAGATGTATTATAGCATGTATTTAAATATTAATCTAATACTTTAAAATTACATAAAATTTCATTTATGAAATGAATGATATTGATCTACATGGCCCCTGTTTAGTAAGAGATCAACTAGCTATACCCAAGCACTAGCCAGTCCCATAAGAACGTCCTATAGTTTCTGGTTTTTAAAATAGCTAACCTGGTGAGTTGTTGATGGAGAAAGCAAGATAAGTCACTTGCAGAACAAATGTAAGTCTTCATTCATCCTTCCTTAACTGAAATTACAGATTGTAGTAACAGGTGAATAAGCAAGGAGCTAATAAGGAAGTATGTATTAGTTGGACCTTGACCGAACAGAAACATTAAAAATAGATCGTGCGGTAATGGAGTCTACTTTCCAATTGTCCGGACCGTCTACTGCTACTTTTAAGACAAAACTGCTTTATTTATATTTAATAAAAGAATTCAATTGCAATAGCCAATTGAAATCAATTTCGATGGTTACATAGATCCCTTTCAGCAGGCATATTCAATCCTACATAAGACAATTAAATTCAATATAGGTACTAAAATTTATGTTGATAGTTGACTGACATACACAAATAAAATACGGTAACTATTACTGTGAACAATTGTGCAAAAAATACATTGGTTATGGTTCGTCAACCATTGTGCCACTATTTTCCTTCATAACAGTAGAATATATGAAAAAGCCAAGTCTTAAACAGTTATTATATTTCATTAACTATTACTGTAAGAGGTAGATACTTATGACAATGCACTTTTATATTCAGTTACAACTGTTGACTAGTTTTGAAGCCTTAATCTACAAATTATAACCAAACAGAAACAAAGGGTACACAGTTGGTCATTCAAGTGAATGACATAAGCGTAATATGATGAACAATGAGGTGTACGGGTGTGCACATATGTTTTAATGTCACATATAGTCCGTCAACAATTGAAACATGAAAAATCAATCATCTCTGGACATTGCAACTCCTAAATACGTATATCATGCAGCATTTTGTGTGTTGAATGCAGGACGCTTACCAATAGTGCAGGAGTCGAGCTTGTGATCAAGATAAACAGTAGGATTTAAATGATTATACTATTCTAGGCAGCTGTTCGTTTATTTGGTAGCAACTGCCTCAGCAAAGAATTTCGATCTGCAATGAATAAAAATGTTAGACCTGTACATCAAAATGGTTTATTAAACACTGAAATAAAATAGCAGCAATGGTCATGTACCAGGTATTGTAAGCAGTCATACAAAGCCCGAGAAGCATTATACACAAAAAGGTGGATTATACTGAAATTATTTTTGAAGAATTATTGCAAATAGGTTGAATGCTTAAGCTAAATGAAAGTAATCTTAGCCTATACACCCAACAGTGAAATCATAATAGGTTGAATGCTTAAGCTAGATGTAGGAACACAGTATTTCAAACGCAACAAAGATATTGCTTATAAGTATTACATGGAGCTAACACATACTAAAATATTGCTTATTCATACAACGCAACAAAGATAGAAAAGGATATTATTACCCAACATTATCACTGGTGAACATAGAAACCTCACAGTAATTGCACAACATTTCAAATCTTTTTGCACATTGCAATTAACACGCTATTGGTAACGCAGCAAAGATAGAAAAGAATATTACCCAACATGATCGCTGGTGAACATAGAAACCTCACTGTAATTGCATAGCATTTCAAACCTTTTTGCACATTGCAATTAACATGCTATTGGTATTAAAAAAACTAAATTTAATGAAATAAAAAAACCTAGAAATCACCGAATTTCTGATAAGGTTGCGAATTCGGTTAATCTGAAAAGTAATCGCTCGAATTCGGTGGTTTCCATGCTTGGGTTATGTCTCCCTTTAAGAAAATCGCGTACTGGAAATTAAGAAAAGAAGTAATAACAAAGAAAGCAAGAACGAATTGAAGAAAAATCCTAAAAAGAAAAAAAAAATCGAAGTACCAAAGAACTAGGGTTTCTGACTGAAGCCCGGATTCGCGCGAGAGTAGATGCAAGTGCAGATGGAAGAAAGAGAGCGCGGAGGAGAAGAGGATTCTAATTGCAGATGAGAAGGATGCGAATCCAGATGGTGGATGAGAACGAAGAAGAGAAATTAGATTTACGATAGTTAGGAGGAAATCGAATTTTAGAACAACAAAAATAAATGGAGTACACGAACTAGTATTAGCTAGGCATATTAGATAGGCTTGGTAGGAAATAATTTCCTAGGGAAATTCCACAAATTTTCGTAGATTTCCATTAGGGAAATTCCACAAATTTTCGTAGCTTTCCATTTTTGGTGAATCGATTTCCTTCCAAATGCATTTATCTGGATAATGATGGAAATTGAAATTGCAGGAAATAATTAGAAGAAACTCCATGGAAATCGAAATAATGAAAAAAAAACCAGCTCTAATAATAAATAACTATTATTATTTTATTAATTATTTAATTATTCAGTATTGATATTTAAGCATAATTGTTAGTTAATTATTACAACAGGCAAGAGGAAATTGTCGTAATAGACATATGTTACAATTGACAAAAAAAAGGAACTAATAAAATTATGCATCTATTAAAACTAGTAAAAAAATATGTTGTAATAGACGCTAAAATTTAAACTTAGCCGAATTTAGAGGATTGACCCAAAAATTTCAAGAGAATGTTAGAAAAAGGTTATCCATAGCATATCTAAGATATAAAGTCTATATTTTTATAATTATAAAATTATTTTAACATTTTTGAAATTTTAAAATGTATCAAATGTTAATTTATAATTTTTATTTTATCGAAATTTCAAAATTTAATTCTAATTTTTTTGAATATTAATAAATTTATCTTGTAAATTTTCAAAATTCTAAATTTTTTTGGAATGTTAAATATAATAAGTATTTACATTATTAAATACTAAAAAGAAATAATAAATATCACTTCTTAATTATTAAAAACTAAATATCAATAAAAAATTATTAAAATTAAATTGTCAAATACATAGTAAATATTAATTATTAATTATTAATTCTTTAGGATTAAATTGAAATTATCAATTATTAATTACTAAATAATAAATACTAATTATTACTATGAATTGGCATTAGTTAAAACGGGTATTTTTTGTCCGTTGTAAAATTGGCATCTATTACAACAGACATTTTTTGCTCGTTGTAAAATTGGTATCTATTACAACCGGCATATTACGGCCGTTGTAAAATTGGCACATATTACAACAGGCATTTTCTGAACGTTGTAAAATTTACATCTATTACAACGGGCCTTAACCGACTGTTGTAATATCATTCTATTACAACGGGCATTTTCTGCCCGTTGTAAAAACGACGTTGTATAGGGAATCTATTACAACGGGCCTGAGTTGACCGTTGTAATAGAACGATATTACAATGGGCAGGAAATGTCCGTTGTAAAATGGACGTTGTAATAAACTGTTTTTATTGTAGTGATTATAACATGCAATGCAGAAGTAGGATACAGTCAATTTTTGAATAACCTCAACTAGCTAACAGCTTAAACCATAGTCCGAAGACACGAAAATAGTTAAATAAATAATATTTTCAACTACTTGGAGTTTTTTATGAAGTGAATAAGTTCCCAGTACAAAACTTGTCTACAGCATTCTCCATGTAATGATAGAAAAGAATCCAAACATAAGAAGCCAACGATAATAAACTGTGCATCAAAAATTAATATTAGGGAGAATATCCTCTTAATATTTTCAAATGGCTCAAAAATCTGAAACATACTATCACCTAAACATGTATCAAAATTAAAGTGTAGCTAGGTGCAGCTTTCATTTCATCTAGACATGAAGTAGCAACAACATCCCATTATTTAAGTCTTGCTTATGAGAGTACATAACTGAACTTGAGGGCCACTTGTATTCAGAATTAGTAACTTTGGTAACAATTTGGGACTGTAACGGATTATGAAATGTTTGAGCTTGTTTTTTTGTATTAGCATTTTCAGATTGTTTTGTATATAAATCTTGCACACCATTTTCAATAGTCACTTTGTTCTAACTGTCCAATTTCATGGAGTCTGCCTGCATAGTTTTAACTTGCTTCTTTAAATTTATATTTTCATTTTTTTTTGTATTTAAATCTTTCTCACTACTATCAATAGATATTTTATTCAGATTGTACAATTTCATAGAGTCCATATGCATAAGCAATAAACCAAAATTAAATCATAGCACAACATATTGACTTTTGGAAATAGCATAGATGTATGTCATATAGCAATTAATTGATAAGGCTGCAAATATTGGATATAATGTTAGTTAATAGTAGAAATCCTATAACCCAAAAAGTTAGTTTAAATGTTAAGTTTATAGTTATTTACAATGTTATATCAACCAGGGAAATATTATACTCACAGTAACTCATGTCCCATTGTGTTCCTAATGCTCCCTGTTATTGTTAATAACCTTTGAGCAATTTTCTATTTTCTACTTTGTTACTTTTTCATTTCTTGTAGTATATTAGACCATTTTTAAAATATGGTCTTTGTTCCGTATCACTACGTAGCTATCGATTGGGTTACGATAAGAATGATGGTGAAAAATGCGATAGCCTTAATTTTACAAACATGTCTGGAACAATCCACCTCCTATATATACACTACATGCATAATTATTCGACAAATAATGCAATCCACTTACTAGTTCTGACTTTGGAAAAGAAACATAATCTGACTACTACATAGTTAATAAAGTTATGCAGATGTAAAACATAAAACTATACTGCATTCATTTCAAACATCACTGGGACTTAATGTTTTATATGATAGCGACCGACCAAATACGGTTTCAAAATTTAATTGTTCTTTTTCTAACAAATTATATATTAACAAAATGATAAATAGACAGACTTGATCATAACAAGTAGCCATGCCTACTATAGAAATAAGGAAGCTGAATAGTGTCATGTATTGGCCCTAACTCTGACAACCACAGTTGATGCGTATGCAATAACAATTCTAGTATTTTAACTTTAAAATACGCTAGTTATAAGTTCTAATCAAAACACATAATGGATTCTAATGCTAAACCGGCTAACAACTAAATCAAATTAGGTCTGAGCAAGTTGTGTCAGATCATTATTGCATAAAGCAACATATAACTTCAAATAATACTGCATATTTCACTATGGATATAACATATTAAGATTATACCTGAACAAGAAATGCAGCAACGATCTTCCTTTGATCGCCTTGGAGCTAAATAACCTAAATAATACACATTGCATACATGTTATCAGCAACCAGAAAGAGTAATAGCAGTGGAAGAGGACTCATACATGTTAGTGCACACCTTTTATGCATGTTATCAACAACCTCATACTCTTAATAGGCATCGGTAATATAATAAGTTTAGAATAAAATGAGACAATGATTAACTTTTTATAATAATATGAGACCATTTACAACTATGTATCAACTATCATTAAAATACATGCAAAGATTATGCAACGTTCTTGATTGATATTGTTAATTGTATTTCACAACTAACTTATAATACGATGACCATATGATCAATAAATTCCACATCAGCAGCAGTGTTTGTTGGAGGAACTAGGAATTGATTTTTTAGATAACTATTAAGTAATAGAGGGCCTGCAAGCAGGAGTAAAAAATATATAAACTGTTTAGAAACCCAAGCAAACAAAACAATCACTTACAAAATTGGAGGTCCTAGTGTATGGCATAAAGAACATGACTAAGTTAACAATGACAAGTGCAATAATGTTAAGTATATTGAAGTTAATGATACTATATCATGCTGCCAACTACTAATGAATAGATAATGGTATATGACCAAATATATGATTCCCACTTAGCAAATAGGAGTACTACAATGCTTTAGATGAAAACATCATATTACACAGTAGTGGAGGGCTACAATGATTTACACAGTAGTGGAGGGCTACAATGGTTTACACAGTAGTGGTGTTGAATACCTAATAGTACACATTTAATGATTTACAGTCTCAAAATACCCGACTCATTTAAAATTTGCGGACTTGAAGTTTTGGATTAAGGCGTGAATATTTACTCAAAAAATAGAACTTGTGCTCAATGCATAAGATATTTCTATGATCAGGCAAGCATTTAAAAAATGAACTCAAGCAAATCATCTTCAAAGCTATTTGTACATTCAAAGCTAACATAAATATGAATTTGAACCGTGAAACTGAGCTTTATATGCTTATAATTTTTAGAGTTCAAAATTGTAATACTTTCAAACCCAATAGTCTTGTTTATACGTATATTTAAATACTCAATTATACTTAGGGATATATTCATAAACTGAACACATTTTTGAGACATGCACATTCTTTGTTTAAAAACAGGGAGAATACACTTAAAGTCAACAAATCCGCATACATAGGGATTCATATATTAGAAGTTCAAAACTGGAAGCAATTAATTATGAAATTATATCACTTAAAAACAGAAAATAGTTTTAGGAACAACTCATTTATCTATATTTCTTTTTAATCATGCTCTGTTTATTTTATATAATAGATACGCTACTTAAAGCCTTCTAAAATTAGAATTAGGAGTTTTTTTAAATAATCTTCTTGAAATGAGATCCGATGGTTCAAATTTGTGAGGCAACAGTCACAAATTCTACAAGGTAAATTCTCTCAGAACCACAAAACAAATTGGTAGCAATAAGTCTAAATTAATATTGACCACCATAAAATAAGGTTAAACTATAAACAAAAGAAATAAACACCTATTTATTACGAACTGATCTGACAAGCGACAAAAATAATTCTGAGTAATGGTTCAGCCTCTACATTCAAACTAATGAAAATAATACAAAGTGTGACATAAGCATCACTGTAGTGGATAAAATTATTGAGAAGAACATATTCACAAAGTAAATCCGACTCTCAAACTATATGTTTACATTTATAACCATGTATAATCATTTATGTTCTCTTTGTGGTTTCAAATTTTAGTCGCCGACCATCAACTGCGTATCCAAATAACTTGCAGTGGGCTCAAAATAAATATTCAATAGCTTGGTTCAATAATCAAATGAATACATCAATGAACATTAAATTTATCACATTTCAATGTGATAACTGAAACTATAAATTATTGAAGCGAAAAAAAGTTCCACACCTTCAGTTGATCGAGATTCGGGTCTTAGATTGAAACTAGATCTGGAATGAATCAGATTGAAACCAAAGTCGCTCTTAGGGTCTGGAATGAATCGGATTGAAACTGGATCTGAAATGAATCGAGAATAGGGTATTCGATCGAGATTAGGATCTTCGTCAGAGTCGCACTTAGGGCCTGGAATGAATCGGATTGAAACGGACCTGAATTGAATCGAGAATAGGGTATTCGATGGAGATTAATTTCTTCGTCAAAGTCGCTCTAAGGGTATTTGCTTTCTTCATTTTTTCGGATGGTGTGTAATCGTATTGAGAGAGCGTACTAGTTTGGGGGGGGGCGCAGGGAACTGCTATTAGTTTTAGAACGAACTTAGGCCATTGCCGAAGGTAAGACGTTGGTAACAAAAGCCATGAATTGCTTTGCAATGGTCTATAGCCGTTGCAAATTTGCAACGGCTCTGCAATTTTTCCGCATCAGGGTGTTGCGTAATTGTTACTATAGTGTAGTGAATGCTAAAAGACACAAAGTTAGATTGCACTTGTGAGAGAAATCTGCCCGGGACCGCCCGGCATATCCAGCATTCACAAGTGGTAAATCTAGTTGTGAGGAGTCTAAGTGCATAATTAAAACATGTAGTGGCGCTAAGACACGAGGTTAAGCCAACTTGTGGTAGAAGCCCGCTGAGAACCGCCCGACAAATCCAGCATCTACAAGTATAGAATTAATGTGAGAGGTCTAGTGCATGAATATATTCATATACATTTATAAATATATGTAAATAGAAGGAATGATAAGCAACATTAATTATAATTAATGGGAATATATGGAATTGAATGAAAGATAATTACAACAGCAAAGGAAAGGAAATAAACGTGGAATGACAATAACCTATCACATTAATGAGAATGCTATATAATAGGTAGACTTGTCATAGGGACAAGTGGATATTATAACTTAGGTTATAATAAACTAGGAAGGACATGAGATAACTGGTGAAATGAGATAAGTGGCACTTAATTTTAATTAAGTAATAAGTAAATAGGGAAAACTTGAAACCAGTTGTTTGTAATAAGTAGAGAAAAGGGGGAAGTTCATGAAATGTAAGAAGTTGTACTTAATTATAAATTAAGTAATGTGTAAACTTGGAAATATGAAATATGCTGATGAGAATGTTATGTTTAGGCTTGTCATAGGGACAAGTGAGAACTATAACTTAGGTTATAATAAAATAATAAGGAAATTGGAATAACTTATGTTATTGGATAAATTGTACTTAATTGTAAGTTAAGTTATGTGAGAACGAAAATCTAAAATCTATGGATGAGGACAACATAAGTTATATTTATGGGAAGGAGAGACTTATTTTTGAGACTTCGCTAAAAGAACTAAGTTAATAAGTAAACAACGTTAAGTTGTAATGACAGCATAAGAGGAAATTGTGATTAAATAAGAAAGAATGAGGCAACTCAGGAAATGAAATATGTTATATTTAATCATAAATGTTAACTGATATGTTGAATAGAAAACATGTGAATTAAGATACACTTAATTACATATTAAGTGGAATGTGTTATTGTAATCTTGAATCAAACAAGAATATAAAGGGTTGTGGATCACAGACCTTCGATCACAATCTAGAGAATAACATGTTGTAGGCTTATTAATAAACTTAAATGGAATAAGTCGTATAACTGAAATTAATAAGTAAGAGGGGCCCATTCCTCAAAGATATAAGGGGCTACGAAGAACTTGGTAACTTGAGTAAAAAGTTAAGATAACCAAGTTAAATGGAAACCTGATAAGATAAAGCAAGCACGTAAAAGAATGTTTAGACCTAGGGTCAAATAACATATTAAAGTGAGGCGCTTGGACCAGTTCGCGCGTTTGAGGGTGAATAACACAACGGGGTAGACCATCGTGGTGTTATAAGGCACGAGGGTAGCGCATATTCATCTTATTGTTCTATCGGCTCCAAAGGACTGGGAAGGGAAGCACACGACTTCCTGAGATATGTAAGGCACTCCTAGTAGTCCTCTGTGCGGTGGCAAATGTTTAGGCTATGCTCGTAGAGGTTGGGTCTGCGCGTAACTACTAGGTGGGTGGGCCTTGACTACAAATGTAGCTTTGTAGTCCGAATGCTATGACACAGTGATACCAGGGTGATTCGGCGGTCGCCTCAATGGGGAGGCGAAGGGTCACGACCAACAAGGATAGTAGATCGTTGGATACCCGTCATCGGTAGCCAGTGGGATGCGAAAAGACTAGAGCTAAAACCAATAGACCATTCACCTTTCACTATCGAGGTACGGTGGTTGAGGAAAGATGCCAATTGGATGCTTAAATTGTTTAGTAGGGGAAAGTCGTTTAGCTTTTGTAGTCTTTACTGGTTGAGGGAGGGGCCGAGGTGGGGCCATAGCGGCCATGAAAAACATACCCGAGGGATATTTGTATTTTAAGGCTCTTAAAGGTGGGCCTGTACAGATATGGAAAAGCTCCCAACCGAGTTTCGTGTTTCTTATATAGCCCTGCCACGGAACTCGGTGTACATTAGAGGATGTGTGGTTAAGGCATCGAGCTATAATTAACGGTACGTACGTGGGATGGTCTAGATACATGCACATCTGCTCTTGGTGATGTATCTTAGGCTTGAGGGCATAACTCCAGTATGGAATCTGATTCGAACAATGGTGACAGTCTGTGTGTTTGTGTAGCATAGTAATGATAGATATATACAGAATGTAAAATTGTTATATAGAGGTTCGTACGTCACTCCGACGTAGGATGAGGGACTTCGTACATTTCAGTGGTATTATGGTGGAGACCGTGCGAGTGGGGTACCATGGGGTGTACCTTAATACTGGGGGTAGTTACATATATACTGAATTAGGTTAATCCACTGCGAAGTAAATGGGTGCGACGTGTGTGTAAGCCTTGAGTACTGTTAGACCAAGTAACCTAACAAATAAGAAAATATGACTGAACATATATGTAGTGTTATCCAAAGTATATAATTTAAATCCAGGCACCAGAACTTGTGTTTTGACCGCCTCCTCATAACATACTCGCATGTTAGATTTGTGATAGAGACCTGATAGCTTTGGATACTGGTTAGGCAGTATTATTAATATGGTAATGCTATACTTTGAGTATATTATATTTTTTTCCATTCCACTGTGAGATATTTTCTGAGCTCTAACATATTTTATGTCTCTGTCTTTTCTGCAGGGTACCAAAGCAAACCAACACGAGTTTCGATAGATTAGAATTTTGAAAAAAAAAAATTGTCTGTTGGAATTCGGGTTGTTACATCTGGAATCAGAGATTAGATTTATGATTCTTGTATAAATAGTGAGTCAACGTATTTGTATTTTTTAAAATATAAATATATTATACCTAGACCCATAGAGGAACCCACTAAATAGAAAGAGTTTAACATGGTAAGAAATGATATGTTTGCTTTGTACACTAAAGGAATGAATATGGAAATCTGAGACCCTTAGGTAATCTGGGTGGAAAGTGTACAATATACTTTGTATGGAAGGAAAGTGAATCCCATATGATTAATATTTTGAGTTAGTGGGCTTGAAAACCTTATAGATTGGAAAAGGTTAAAAAGGAGAAAAATGGATTAGGAATACATATAGTTGAGAGAACAGACCTTGGGAAGAGTCTAGGAAAGCGTAGAAACATTGGAAACTTGCTTTGAGTCTAACCCCATTATTAACTTTTAAGAACTTGAAATTGTAAAAATTTTGGGAAATTGGTTTATGGTATTTACATGTTTTAATCTTAAAAATTATAGTTTTAAATATGGAAAGTACACATATTGAGTTTTAAAGTAAAATGGGTTATATTTTTTAAATAGTGATTTCTTGCGTAAACTTTGTCTGAAGTTAAATTCTCTTAGTAAAAGGTGCATATTATAGAGCATGTATAGCTCGCTAGTTTTCTTGTTATATTTCATACAAGAATTTTTAGTAAAGAAAGTATTGAGATCTCTATTCTTTTAACAGTCATTTTTAATAAATTGTTTTAAAAGGGAAATTTTTGTTGGGTGGACAAAATAAGTTGTAGAAATTAAAAATAGAGTAGATGTTTGCACAAGACTGAAACAACCTTATTTAGGTAAGAATAAGTTATAAACCTAATTCAGAAATAGTTGTCTGTATCTACTACTGTTTTTGTGATTTGGAAAAAATAATGATTTGCATTTTTTATGATGACATGTTAGTTTTTACGGTTTGGAAAAAGTGAGTTTTTGAAGAGGAAAATAAATTTTCGGCACTTTTAAATTTTTGGAAGAAAATTTAAATAAAAAGGCCAAACTGTGTTTTAAAAGGATGGAGTAGGTAAGGATTAGAGCCTAGGGAAGACGAGAAAAGTTTTGAGGCTACAAAGCAAATAGCGAGAATTATCTTGGAAAAGTGGTAAATTCCCATAGAATGCGTAAGCATTGGAAAGCCTATGGTAATGCTTGAAATAATTGTTGGTACACAACTAGGGCTAGTGGTGACTACTAGATAGTAAAAAGGGAAAGAAAGTGTTTAGATCCTGTTGCTAATTTTCATGTTAGGGGAAAAACCCGTTGCTGCGTTTCTGTTGGAATCTTTCCGTTATTTTGTTCTTGTTTGGCAGTTAGGGTAACACCTAAACCTATCGTGGATCCCATGGTTTGGACTTTTCTGTCTGAGGGAGGAGATAGTCCCGAGATCCTTGGCCCTTAGTAGTAGTTGTGTAGGTTGTTTGTGCTCCTTTTTTAGTTGAAAGACTAGAAGGCTTATTTAAAGACAAATTTAGATCAGATGATTAAACAAGCTAAGAAAGAGAAATGGCAACTAAAAAGGAAATAACAGGTTCAGTAAAGCAACAAACATGACAAGTTATGAGAAAAGATGGATAAAGATAAAATTTCCAAGATAAGATGAAAACATAATCAGTAACAAAAAAATTTCTTCTTATGTGGGATGTGCTTGGATAGGAAAACAGGGAATCTTTATAAGTAGTTACATAAAATCCAAGTATGGTTGGAAACAGGTACATAAAAGAAAAATAGAAGATGTGAAATTTTCCGTTTTCCACCATTTTGAAACATAAGAAATCAAATTTAGAAAATTAGATTTTTATGAAATTCGAAAAATAAAGTTGTTTGGTAGGATTATGGATGA
Source organism: Allium sativum (assembly GCA_030737875.1). Taxonomy (NCBI): domain Eukaryota; kingdom Viridiplantae; phylum Streptophyta; class Magnoliopsida; order Asparagales; family Amaryllidaceae; genus Allium; species Allium sativum. The sequence goes on from CM060920.1 coordinate 588,186,957, forward strand.
AACAATTGGATGAACTACGCTCTTACTTAGTAAGAGTGTGGGAAAATTTGGATGAAAAAACATTTTAATTTTCAAAATATTTCATTCATATAGTACTGCCAGTATATTTAGAATGTGAGCATCATATTTTAAAAAAATCATATACAGAGGAGGTATCGCTTAGGCATACTTGCATTATTATGTTGTATTTCACTTTGCACAAGTGCATAATGGTTGCAAAAATTGGATGCACACATGATGGATGGATATTATGTGAGTGGTTATTTGATTTTACCCTTATCAAATTTCAGGGACGAAATTTCCTAAGGGTGGAAGAATGTAACACCCAACATTTTTAAGATAATAAAATAAGAATAACTTAATTAAATATTCAGAATTAAGTAAAACAGACTGCACTATTTTGTCCCTCTCGAAATTCTGGTCAAGATAGGCACTTGGTTTGCGTAAAACGAACACCGTATGAAGAAGTTATGAGCATTAGAAGTTTGTAAACAAATAAGGAGCTTATATGTATATATATATATTAAATATCCAAAAAAAAAATTAAAATCAGTTCAAAAAACAAAATTCTCGAGTGGGAGATCTGAGAGGGAAAAAAGATTGTGGGGGGTCGACCTAGTGGTCCACCCACCAACAGGGGGGTCGACCTAGGGGTCGACCCACCAACAGGGGGGTCGACCCCACCACGGATCTGGAACATTCTGCTGACATGGTCGGTTCTGATGTTTCTAATTTGAATCTAAGGGACCTGGTTTCTCTTATACACCTATAAATAAGTCTGTAGAGCTAACCCTAAACCTCATATTTTAGAGGCAACGCTGAAGCTCTACCGTTCCATTTCCTTAAGATCTCTTCAGAATTTAGATTATTATTTAGAAGAATTTAAAATCAAGATCTTGAGGAGTGAACTGACGATAATAAAAGGGTGTTCAGAATCATGAAAAGTAAGATGATTTTCTAGATCCGATCTATTCAAATTTCTTCCTCTTTCTTTCCTTTCTCTTTTAATAAAAATTATCAATCCATGGTTATTAGGTTTTGAATCCAATTAGGGCAGAACCATGGATGTTAACACTACGCCATAGATAGCCTATGGCAGCACCAGAGAAGTGACGCAGTAGATGCCAAAAAGTGTTGCTGTAGGCAAAAAATGATCTGTGGCAACACTTTTTTGGGGTTGCCTTTTGCCGCTTGCCTTAGCGTCAAAAGCAAAACCTTTGCGACCCTACGGTAACATCAGTACAGGTGTTGCCACATGTACCACTAGAACAAAAAATACCCTTTCACAACTGTCAAAAATAGTTGCAATATGTCTAGTACAACTGACAATCGTAATAAAGTCAACCCTTTGTACAACTGTTTCTAGCAGTTGTTAAAAAAAATACAACTGTTAAAAGTAATTATACCTCAACTGGAATTAATCAAAATTTTCATAATACTATAATAAATATTATTATAACACAGTATTCAAACACAGTATTTTATTCAAATAAATATTTTATTTCAACGTTTCAAACGACACAAATTTTTTGGACTCCACCATTGTACATTCACTGGTATATTTCATATTTACATACATTCCTTACTATATTCTCACTCGATCACTCATATATAGACTCATACATACAACCATAAGCAAGAAACACTGCACTAAAAGGAAAAAAACAAGCCAACAATGTATGGAACCAGTTTCTATTCCGCAATAGGTAGGTAAGAGTCCTGACGTCCTCAATGTTAGCAGAAACACTGCATAGTTGAACATAAATGATCAAAACTGACCATAAGTGATCAAAACTGACCATAAATGAGATAACAGAATTTTATGTTGTATGATTAATATGAGTAATCATGTTTAATCTATGCTATATTGCAAGTTTGATTTCATTTCTTCCTTTTACTGTGCTTAGTCTATTTCATTTGTTAATAAAATAATGTAGCCTCAAGTAATCATGTCCCTATTGGATCTACAAGTTGTGTTTGAAATGACTCAACATCGTCTGAGTTTAAGTCTTGTTAATCATACCATGATGTTTCCAATTACTCCAAAAACAATTACTTCAGAAAATAAGATATAAATACCTAAAGAAACTTTCTGCCAAATTGCCTCTTGTCCGTTAAATGCAAAGGGCGAGTTGATTCCTTGAAGAGCCATCCAATCAATCTCAGTCTCCCATCTTTCCCAATCCCACCATGCAAATGTATCTGAAATCAAAGTGTTGGATCAATCTCATATGAGGTACAACATCCAAATTAATCAAAAGCCTATATAATACTGAATAACACATGTTGGATGAAATACACATGCAACATTACTAAACATATGCTACTCAAACTTTCCCTCTCACTTTTGATCAAAAATTACCTATAATGGTTTATTCATTTCACCTTCGGAATGCTCCATGCTACTAGTATGCTCAGTGTGGTGCAGGGATGAGAGTCCTACCCAAGAAAAATCATTGGAATCAATATCCAACACTGAAGCATTTACATAATGAAAGAATGGCTTGCCCTATGAAAACATAAAATAAGAGCAGTATTCATAATCCACTAAAAAAGTTCATGGAACCATTGAGAATCAAAATAAAAGTGCTGATAGCAGTGCACATAATTTATGAACAGAACTTGTGCAGCCATCAATCCAATTAAATAGTGCTCATGACACAAGGAAACTAAAATATCTACAGTAAAAATGAGAGAAATGACACAATCAAACAAAAGTCAGCATATAAAATGAATGATTCAATACACATAATTTAATTTTATAATACGAATGACAAAAGCTCATGGAAGCTGCATAAATTTTTTCCTTCTGACAAGTCCATATTTTCTAACACCCACAGTAATATCTACAAAGAAAATATGAGTCTGTGATTCCTTTAGAAACAAACAAATAAAACAAAAAAGAAGATCCATGGGATCAAGTCTACTCATAAACATCGAGGGAACTACTAAGTTTTCTTCTAACATTAGCTTGGCCAAAATTAATGACCCGCATTGGCAGAGGTATTATAATTAATTTATTTAATTATATAAATAGTGATATAGTGAATTAAATGGTGGTTTAATTAAATAATGGTGAATATTTAAATTAAAATAATAAATTAAATAATATATTTAATTCTGAAATAATCAGAATTGACTGAAATGGCGATATGGTGTGAACTGGATCATCTGTGATATTTAATTCAGCTTGGAATTTAATTTGAATAACGAATATATTATATAAATGACAGTTTGAAACGTAGAGTTATAATATAATTAAAATTGAGCTTGAAATGGCGCTGCAGTTTGTAATTTGGCGATTCGAACTTCAACTGAATGTGCAGGATTCGTTTTAAGCCGAATTTCTGTGAAATAAGAAACGTGTGGAGCTGGTGGAGTATATCTTTCTAGTGGAAGAGAAAAATCGGGATTTCGTCGTGTAGATTTTGATTTACGCCCAAATCAAATTTTAGAAAAGTCGTTGTGGAATTCCTTTATAATTTATAAAGGAATTATTTATATTTTAAAAAGGAATTTCAATATAAATCGAATATCGGGTTGACCCAGATTTGAAATATCAAGTTAGAAATTCATATAGGAATTTTCTAGAGATGTATGGTATTCCACTGTGAATATATACGAAAATATTTATTTATTTATATTTTATTTAATTATATTTAAATATATTTATATATTTAAATAGGTCATTCAGAGCTTTAAAAACAGCCGGTTTTGCAAACGAAGTCGGAATTCGATGAAACTAATTTCGTTAGATCCGCAATGTCAAATAGTTGTTAGATTTCCAGTTTCGTAAGAGTCACTGTGTGACCATTCGGATTTATAGAGTAAAGAACAGTCAGTATTCTGACAGTTAAAAATACTCTGTGTGAGCATACGAAGCCGGAATTCGACGAAACCAGTTTCGTTGGGACCGTAATGTCGAACAGAAGGTGCATGTCAGTTTTCATGATTTTTGGGTATCATATGTGATGATACAGATTTTTAGAAGACAGTTACAAATAATTATTGAATAAAATCGAATATTAAAATAAAATATCTCAACAAAATATCTAAATTATCCATCCTATAAATATGCCTTAACTGTCCCTGGCCTAATTTATTTCATTCGGCAGTCAAGAAAAAAAGGTGAGCCACCACCGAAAGTAAACTCAACAGCAAAAATGAGAGAAAGAAAATAAAAATAAAATCCAGTATAATCCTACAAATCATATCACTTGTATATTTGGATTCTACGAGTGTTTCTCTTCAATCTCGTATGGGTTTTGCCAAACTCGGACATGATTTTAGGGTTCGACGTTTGTACAACGTCGGCCTATGGGAACTAGGATTGGACACCAGTGAATGTTGGAGTAGTGATTTGAGGTTTCGGTTTTGTATTTGTGTTTAGCAAGGAGAACCGCACTCGTGTGCCTATTTTTATGGTGTTCGATGATTTTGTTGTTGTCGAGATGTCCGTGTAGCTGATGATGAAGCTCCAAGTCATGTTCTATAAGAGGCCGACGAGTTTATCGTTTCTGGTATGGTGTTGAAGAAGAATCGAAGAGAGACATTTTGGTTTTATTGGTTTGGGTTTTTACGAATCATGGAGAGGGAACAGATCGAAAGTTTGGGCGGAAATGGCCTTCGATTTTGAGCAGTGGGTGGAAATCGCGTATGACTTGGGGAAGAAGGTGGTAGTGGATACGTGGGCCTGGTATTTGAAGATGGGCCGTGGAAAGTTAAGTTAAGGCCCAGTCTTTTATTTCATGTTTATTTGATTTTAAATGTGTATTAACTTCGAGAAGTCATAACTTAACCATACGATATCAGAATCACGAATGGTCGGATCCGACAGGACCGATTGGATGAGAGCTTCACAATGAAGCTGACTGGAAGTGGATTGGTGCACGTATGGAATTGTGGTGAAATAAACTGTTTGATTCAAATCAAATGACAATTTATCGTTCTTTAACGATGAACTGAAAATGTGAGTAAATCTCACTAACTCTGAACAGTTTATCAATTCATGTTGTATTTTTAGAACTGTTAAATATTGACTGATTGACTGTGTGTTGATTGTTTGATTGAACTGCTAGTCAGTTAGTTGAATTTCTATATTGATTCTGTTTAACAAAATATATCATATGGAACTGAAAGTGATGTTATCTATATTGTTTAACATCTGTGATGCAGGGAAATAGGTTGGAGGGATCCGACTGGATTCCTCAACATTTATTTTACTGTTGTTTCATATATTGTGATATATGATGTGATATATTATCTGTTGTTGATTATGTGTGTTGGACGATATTTATCGTTGTTATATGGTACGTTAAATACCATAAGAAATACTGGATGTAGGAAAGGGGATTTTCAAAGTGTATTTTGAAAATGAATTATTTATATAAAATAAATGGATTTTATATAGAAAAAGAAAAAAAGGGTTTTGAAATAAAGAAATATATTTGATAATCAAATATAAGGGAATTATATTTGTAAATCAAATATAAGGGAAAGAATTTGTTAAACAGATATAGAGGGAAATATTCGGAAAAACAAATATAAAGGAAAATATTTGTCAACCAAATAGAAAGAGAAACATTTGCAAACCATTTACAAATAGGTTAAAAAGGATTTATTTATTTAGGAAATAAATAAAGGTATAAAGGATTTATTTATTTAAGGAATAAATAAAGGTGTAAAGGAGATATTTATTTGATAAACAAATAGGATTAAATCAAAGGAGTATTTATTTGACAAATAAATAGAATAGAATCAAAGGAGTAACATTATTAAAGAGAACATTTATAAAGTGAAGAACCGTTACTAAAAGTAAATCTTTATAAATGAATAAACGTTATCAAATAGGAGTTATTCGAATAGCAGAAGTCGATTAGATTTAGAGTTGACTGCTTAGAGTTAAATCAAATAGAGTTAAAGGAGATAATCGAATAGAGTTAATAGAGATAATCGAATATAGTTTATTCGAATAGAGTTAAAAGAGATAATCGAATATAGTTTATTCAAATAGAGTTAAAAGAGATAATCGAATATAGTTTATTCCAATAGAGTTAAATAAGAAGAGTTATCAATTAGTTTAATCGAAAGGAGTTATCGATTATTAGTAAATCGAAAGGAGTTATCGATTATTAGTTAATTGAAAGGAGTTATCGAGTATAGTTTATTCGAATAGAATCAAGGGGGAGTTATCAAATCTAGTAGAGTTAAAGGAGTTATCGAATATAGTTTATTCGAGTAGAGTTAATAGAGTTAATCGAATATAGTTTATTCGAAGAAAAGTTATCGAATGTAGTTATTCGAATAGAGGAGTTATCGAATAGAGATTTGTCGAAGGAGGGTTAAGTAAGGAAGTTAGTTAAAGAAATATAACGTGAACTTTGTCTATTTCAAAGTTAGAAATGTTGTTCAGTTAAGGTCTAAGAGGTAGTTCTACCCCAACTTGATTGGCTTCGTATTTAACTAAGGAATGGTTATGGTTCGGCAGTAAAGGATGGTAAAGTGAATTTAGTAATTAAAGGAAATGGTTGAGTTGGCATAGCGATGTATTATCTAAACATCTGCTTAATCCAAATGTAGGAGTTTTGGAAATGTTTTCCAAACAAGAATCAGAAATGTTTTCTAATATAGAAAACAAGAAATGGAAATGTTTCCCAGTGTTAATAACGTATATTTTCTAAAGATAGAAAATAGGGATATATGAATATATATATATATATATATATATTTATGATCGATGATTGATTGATAGAATTTCGATCTGGAAATAATATCGTTGTTTGCACACTTGTTTTTCTTCGATAGTTAACTCACCGACTATCGAAGTTTTTGACCATTTTAACGATGTTAATATGGAGAGACCGGTTGGATTATTATCCAAAGAACCACTCTGTATTGGCATAAGCATTGCGGATCATATATGCCAAAGATAGTTGAAGATGGAGTAAAGCGCAAGGGCTATTGTATAAGTCTTAGATAACAGTGTCTAAGATGGATGTATTGAATAGTGCCTTCGGTTCATCCTGTTCCTGGATGACTTGTATGGACGGATGTCTGACAGAGTATTTCCAGACGATCACGTATATTGATTTCTCCAACCGTACCAAGAGTGGAAGCGGAGAAGGAAACTTCTTTTAGCTAACACATAATGTATGGTTGGGGACGTCAATCGTGATTTGATGGATTTGACGATGTGGCATTCAAAATTAATCTGGTGTGATGATAAAGCGTAGCTTCTAGCCTCACATCCGGTAAATGACAGAAATCCATCAGGGAACTTGGCTAAGTTGGTCACACCGAAGTAGGGTGTATAATCACCTGATCTAGAGTTTCATTTATTTCTAAAAATCTATTGTTGATGCTGTCCCATTCGGGAAACGGTTGCTGATCCCAACCGTTGGTGATATACATTCAATACACTCAAGTGAAATGAGTGGTCGGTCATGTGTGGCCGGGTTGCAAGATGTTCTTGTTGAACCCAGTATATTCCTTTCTAGAGTTACACTTGCGTAAGGTGGTTCCATACCTTGTCATAGTTGGAAATCCATTACCCAATACGTGCTTGCGGTTTTGATTGTATAATATATATGTAGAACGTGAGATGAAAGCGTTTCTGCTAGATGATTAGTATATTGTGGTTGATAGACATTATCATAATATCAAAAGGTTTTTGATATAAAGATATTTTGGATTCTCATAAGGGAAAAACCCGTTCCGTTATACGGCGTGGTCTTATGAGATATCATTTACCTGCTTGAACTTTTTTAAACTGTTTTACTCATACAGTCCCACGACTGACCCAGAGTTTATTTTGTTGTTTTCCAAAAACTCTTGGGTGCCCAATTTTGTATGGGCAGTCAAGTAGTCGGGATTTACAGATACCTGAAGAGCTGGAGCGGGAGGCTTCAGTAATGATATAGCTATTGTTTATTTCCGCTGTATTGTAAGTGTTGTACTTGATAATGATATGTTTATTCAAGTAAAACCTTTATTTCAAGGATATGTTATATATTATATGTTATACGTTCCGCTGTGAGATTCATGTTACTCTGGTGTTGTGTTCTTCTTCTTCTTCTTCATCTATTCTAAGTTTCTATCTTATCTTTCTTCACCCTCTGTTTTCTTTCTATTGGTGTTCTGATTTTCCAGTGTAATTGGGGTTGGACTTGTGTTATTTAGTCAGCTCAAATTGGACCGGATTTTCGGGTCATTACAGTTGGTACCAGAGCAGAAGGTTAATTGATTAACTTAGCTCTGTGGCGTGACTCGGTAGAGATAGGGTTAGTAATACCCTAGATTGAGTTTAGTGTATATATACGAGTGAACGTATTTGTTATTCAATATAAAAAATGTTTTATATTGTGGAGATTTATTGGTTGAGTTGTTTATGGGTTCTGGTCGATCAGTTGATCCACTGTATCGATAGGAGTTTGTAAACACTTGAATACGATGAACCGTCATGGTATGTTTTGAAAAGAGGGTAAATTAAAATAAGTTTACCCAAGGTATATCTTGATATAGAGAAGATATATATATCAAAATTATAATATAGTGGATATATTGGTTGTTATTATTATCGAGTAAGATTATAAATTAAATGGTTATGTAAATAACGAATCAGAATTCATATAAGTGAAATACGTGAAATCAGATAAGTTAAATCTGAAATTTAAGCCAGAAATTGAATTAAAATTCTAGAAAATTGGATAAGTGTTTGTAAATTGATTTGAATTAAAAATAAGGAAAATTTAAGATCCTGAGAGATTTTTAAATTGTTTTACAAGCAGTGTGAATTTTATTTTGAAATGAATTTCAAAGTGGAAATGTTTAGAAATGGTTTTATACTATTGAACTCACTTCGATCGCTGGAAAATAGATTCTGATGATGATAGCTGCATCATCAGTATTCATTTTCGAGTTGTAAGTGACGAATTACTACCAGAGATACTGTTTTGATTTTGTTTTGTGAAAGACAAGTTGTGTTGAATTTCAAAATGGAATTTATATAATAGAATTTGATATATAGAATTTGAATATATAGAATTTGAATATAGAAATTCAAATGGGATTTATAATATAGAATTTGAATAATAGAATTTGATATATAGATTTGAATAATAGAAGTGATATAAAATTAGAACGGAAATTGAATAGAATTAACTAAGTCGAAGAGGAATTTGTTAATCGAGTTTTGAATTTGAAGTTGAACTTTGAAAGGTGAATTGGATTTGTAAATGGATATCCGAAATCGAATATAGAACTTAAATTTGAAATTTGGATTCAAATTAGTTAATAAGCAAGTTAAAATATATTTGAACATGTCATGTTCAAATATAAAAGTGAAATAGACTAAAGAGTTAATTAACAAATTAATTAACGAATTGAGTTAAAACGATCAGGTATAGTTAAAATAGATTGGGCAGGTATAAATATACATGAAATAGGTATGGATAAGGTATGAAGATATATAAATAGAATGCTCGACGAAAAGGTATGTATTTAATTCACATGAGATTTTATGCGCCGTATCGGCTAGCCACTTGGCTTTTTCTTTTTCTTTTTCTTTTGGATTGGTGAGGGCCATGGGAGGCTATCTGAAATATCCTGATGCTCCTGGTACAAAGGAGGTTATGGCAAATTTTTCCAGGAATATAAGGAGTCAGAATATTTTTAAGATAATTTGATAGTTAGAAATCAACGTATCGAAATATATATAGAAGTCGATAAGGAAACGAACTTAGAAATAGAATAGTAAAATAAAAAAGGAAGACTAAGAATAAAAATCTAGTAAGAATTTAAAGAGGAAGCGTATACGTGTTTAAAAGTGAATAAGTAGTTGTATGGTATTGATTATTCGAGTAAGTGGTCATATCTGTTTTGACGTTATAAATGTTATTCAGTCAAGGTCTGAGAGGTAGTTATACCCCAACTTGATTGATTTCATTATTAACAAATAAATAGTAAGATTTCAGGCTCGAAGATCAATGGTGAATAAGAGTTAGTTGAATATAGTATTTGGGTTGTCGTAACGATGTTTTACACAACATCTATTTTAACCCAATTAAGTGTAAGCTTGGAAATATAATAAAGAATATTTCCTGAGTATAGAAATAAACGAGATCGGAAAAGAGATAAGTAACTGGAATATTTTCCAATTATAAATAGCATATATTTTCTAAAGTTTAGAAAATAAAGGAAGGCGATATTCGGAAATGTTTTCCAAATAGCATAAAAGGCCGATATGGTTATTGAAAATATTTGGTTAACAAATATTGATAAAGAAATAGAGAAGTGATTTAACTAATGGAATATTAATTAAGGGCTCAGTGACATGTTCAAAAGGAAAATTTGATTTTTGAAAAGAGTAAACTGTTTAAAAACTCCCAGGGAAAGACTGTTTGAATTAAAACAAATTTAACAAAAATTTGTGAAAGCAAAACTGAATTAAAGTAAAGCCAGTAAAGTGGTAACTGAGATTGAATTAGAATGATATCAAGACAAATTGGATTGTGAGATTCAAATTTGAAGTGTAATGTGATAATCAAGTAAGTGGGATTGATAAGAGAGTGGAATCAAGAATAAACTTGAGTTTGAAATGAAATGTGGCTTGGATAAGAGAATGGTTGTAGTGGAGATAAAGGTGATTTCATAATTTGATTGGGATAACATTGGTATACGCTGAGTTGATAGCATATGGAAGTAATAGAGTTGATATGCCGACAAAAGGTACAAGTTTATATTTTATATGAGTTTGGAATTTATGAGCCGATTTGGAAAGCCGCTTGGCTGTTTGATTTTCTTTTGGGTTGGAGAAGGCCTAGAGAGGTGAGTTGTGGTTTGGGGATTTTCCCGATGCTCCTAGTACAAAGAAGGTTATGGCGAAATTTTTCGAAAAGTTAAGGTGTTAGAAAATTTTCAGGATTTTTAAAAAATTTCGTTGATAAGAATTAAATTAATATTTAATTGAAATTAAATTGGTTCAGTTGAAACTGAATATTTAGAAGTGAACAAATATGTTCTAACCAGTCGATAGGGTCGCTCTCTACCTTTTAGCAATTTCGAGGACGAAATTATTTTAAGTGGGAAAGATTGTAATGACCCGCATTGGCAGAGGTATTATAATTAATTTATTTAATGATATAAATAGTGATATAGTGAATTAAATGGTGGATTAATTAAATAATGGTGTATATTTAAATTAAAATAATAAATTAAATAATATATTTAATTCTGAAATAATCAGAATTGACTGAAATGACGATATGGTGTGAACTGGATCATCTGTGATATTTAATTCAGCTTGGAATTTAATTTGAATAACGAATATATTATATAAACGACAGTTTGAAACGTAGAGTTATAATATAATTAAAATCGAGCTTGAAATGACGCTGCAGTTCGTAATTTGGCGATTCGAACTTCAACTGAATGTACAGGATTCGTTTCAAGCCGGATTTCTGTGAAATAAGAAACGTGTGGAGCTGGTGGAGTATATCTTTCTATTGGAAGAGAAAAATCGGGATTGCGTGGTGTAGATTTTGATTTACACCCAAATCAAATTTTAGAAAATTCGCTATGGAATTCCTTTATAATTTATAAAGGAATTATTTATATTTTAAAAAGGAATTTCAATATAAATCGAATATCGGGTTGACCCAAATTTGAAATATCAAGTTAGAAATTCATATAGGAATATTCTAGAGCTGTATGGTACTCCACTATGAATATATACGAAAATATTTATTTATTTATATTTTATTTAATTATATTTAAATATATTTATATATTTAAATAGGTCATTCAGAGCTTTAAAAATAGTCTGTTTTGCAAATGAAGTCGGAATTCGACGAAACTAATTTTGCTAGATCCGCAATGTCAAATAGTTGTTAGATTTCCATTCTCGTGATTTTTAGAGTCACTGTGTGACCGTACGGATTTTTAGAGTAAAGAATAGTCAGTATTCTAACAGTTAAAAATACGCTGTGTGAGCATACGAAGCCGAAATTCGACGAAACCAGTTTCGTTGGGACCGTAATGTCGAACAGAAGGTGCATGTCAATTTTCATGATTTTTGGGTATCATATGTGATCATATAGATTTTTAGAAGACAATTACAAATAATGATTGAATAAAATCAAATATTAAAATAAAATATCTCAACAAAATATCTAAATTCTCCATCCTATAAATATGCCTTAACTGTCCCTGACCTAATTTATTTCATTCGGCAGTCAAGAAAAAATAGTGAGCCGCCACCGAAAGTTAACTCAAAAGTAAAAATGAGAGAAAGAAAATCAAAATAAAATCCAGTATAATCCTACAAATCATATCACTTGTGTATTTGGATTCTACGAGTGTTTCTCTTCAATCTCGTATGGGTTTTGCCAAACTCGGACAGGATTTTGGGGTTCGACGTTTGTACAGCGTCAGCCTATGGGAAGTAGTGTTGGACACCGGTGAATGCTGGAGTAGTGATTTGGGATTTCGGTTTTGTATTTGTGTTTAGCAAGGAGAACCGCACTCGTGTGCCTATTTTTGTGGTGTTCGATGATTTTGTTGTTGTCGAGATGTCCCTGTAGCTGATGATGAAGCTCAAAGTCATGTTCTAGAAGAGGCCGACGAGTTTAACGTTTCTGGTATGGTGTTGAAGAAGAATCGAAGAGAGACATTTTGGTTTTATTGGTTTGGGTTTTTACGAATCATGGAGAGGGAACAGATCGAAAGTTTGGGCGGAAATGGCCTTCAATTTTGAGCAGTGGGATACTGGAAATCGCGTATGACTTGGGGAAGAAGGTGGTAGTGGATACGTGGGCCTGGTATTTGAAGATGGGCCGGGGAAAGTTAAGTTAAGGCCCAGTCTTTTATTTCATGTTTATTTAATTTTAAATGTGCATTAACTTCGAGAAGTCATAACATGACCATATGATATCAGAATCACGAACGGTCGGATCCGACAAGACCGTATGGACGAGAGCTTCACAATGAAGCTAACTGGAAGTGGATTGGTGCTCGTATGGAATTGTGGTGAAATAAACTGTTTGATTCAAATCAAATGACAGTTTATCGTTCTTTAACGATGAACTGCAAATGTAAGTAAATCTCACTAACTCTGAACAGTTTATCAATTCATGTTGTATTTTTAGAACTGTTAAATATTGACGGATTGACTGTGTGTTGATCTTGAACTGCTAGTCAGTTAGTAGAATTTCTATATTGATTCCGTTAAACAAAATATATCATATTAAACTGAAAGTGATGTTATCTATATTGTTTAACATCTATGATGCAGGGATCCGAATGGATTCCTCAACATTTATTTTACTGTTGTTTCATATATTGTGATATATGATGTGATATATAATCTGTTGTTGATTTTGTGTGTGGGACGATATTTATCGTTGTTATATGGTATGTTAAATACCCTAAGAAATACTGGATGTAGGAAAGGGGATTTTCAAAGTGTATTTTGAAAATGAATTATTTATATAAAATAAATGGATTTTATATAGAAAAAGAAAAAAAGGGTTTTGAAATAAAGAAATCTATTTGATAATCAAATATAAGGGAATTATATTTGTAAATCAAATATAAGGGAAAGAATTTGTTAAGCAGATATAGAGGGAAATATTCGGAAAAACAAATATAAAGGAAAATATTTATCAACCAAATAGAAAGAGAAATATTTGTAAACCATTTACAAATAGGTTAAAAAGGATTTATTTATTTAGGAAATAAATAAAGGTATAAAGGATTTATTTATCTAAGGAATAAATAAAGGTGTAAAGGAGATATTTATTTGATAAGCAAATAGGATTAAATCAAAGGAGTACTTATTTGTCAAATAAATATAATAGAATCAAAGGAGTAACGTTATTAAAGAGAACATTTATAAAGTGAAGAACCGTTACTAAAAGTAAATCTTTATAATGAATAAACGTTATCAAATAGGAGTTATTCGAATAGCAGAAGTCGATTAAAGTTAGAGTTAATCGCTTAGAGTTAAATCAAATAGAGTTAAAAGAGATAATCGAATATAGTTTATTCGAATAGAGTTAATAGAGATAATCGAATGTAGTTTATTCGAATAGAGTTAAAAGAGATAATCGAATATAGTTTATTCAAGTTGAGTTAAAAGAGATAATCGAATATAGTTTATTCGAATAGAGTTAAATAAGAAGAGTTATCAATTAGTTTAATAGAAAGGAGTTATCAATTATTAGTAAATCGAAAGGAGTTATCGATTATTAGTTAATTGAAAGGAGTTATCGAGTATAGTTTATTCGAATAGAATCAAAGGGGAGTTATCAAATCTAGTAGAGTTAAAGGAGTTATCGAATATAGTTTATTCGAGTAGAGTTAATAGAGTTAATCGAATATAGTTTATTCGAACAAAAGTTATCGAATGTAGTTATTCGAATAGAGGAGTTATCGAATAGAGATTTGTCGAAGGAGGGTTAAGTAAGGAAGTTAGTTAAAGAAATATAAAGTGAACTTTTCCTATTTCAAAGTTAGAAATGTTGTTCAGTTAAGGTCTGAGAGGTAGTTCTACCCCAACTTGATTCGCTTCGTATTTAACTAAGGAATGGTTATTGTCGGCAGTAAAGGATGGTAAAGTGAATTTAGAAATTAAAGGAAATGGTTGAGTTGGCATAGCAATGTTTTATCTAAACATCTGCTTAATCCAAACGTAGGGGTTTTGGAAATGTTTTCCAAACAAGAATCAGAAATGTTTTCTAATATAGAAAACAAGAAATGGAAATGTTTCCCAGTGTTAATAACATATATTTACTAAACATAGAAAATAGGGAAATATGAATATATATATATATATATGATTGATGATTGATTGATAGAATTTCCATCTGGAAATAATATCGTTGTTTGCGCACTTGTTTTTCTTTGATAGTTAACTCACCGACTATCGAAGTTTTTGACCATTTTAACGATGTTAATATTGAGAGACCGGTTGGATTATTATCCAAAGAACCACTCTGTATTGGCATAAGTGTTGCGAATCATATATGCCAAAGATAATTAAAGATGGAGTAAAGCGCAAGGGCTATTGTATAAGTCTTAGATAACAGTGTCTAAGATGGATGTATTGAATAGTGCCTTCGGTTCATCCTGTTCCTGGATGACTTGTATGGACAGATGTCTGACAGAGTATTTCCAGACGATCACGTATATTGATTTCTCCAACCGTACCAAGAGCGGAAGCGGAGAAGGAAACTTCTTTTACCTAACACATAATGTATGGTTGAGGACGTCAATCGGTGATTTGATGGATTTGACGATGTGGCATTCAAAGTGAATCTGGTGTGATGATAAAGCGTAGCTTCTAGCCTCACATCCAGTAAATGACAAAAATCGGGCAGGCAGCATGGCTAAGTCGGTCGCACCGAAGTAGGGTGTATAATCACCTGATCTAGAGTTTCATTTATTTCTAAAAATCTATTGTTGATGCTGTCCCATTCGGGAAATGGTTGCTGATCCCAACCATTGGTGATATACATTCGATACACTCAAGCGAAATGAGTGGTCGGTCATTTGTGGCCGGGTTGTAAGATGTTCTTGTTGAACCCAGTGTATTCCTTTCTAGAGGTACACTAGCGTAAGGTGGTTCCATACCTTGTCATAGTTGGAAATCCATTACCCAATACGTGCTTGCGGTTTTGATTGTATACTATATATGTAGAACGTGAGATGAAAGCGTTTCTGCTAAATGATTAGTATATTGTGGTTGATAGACATTATCATAATATCAAAAGGTTTTTGATATAAAGATATTTTGGATTCTCATAAGGGAAAAACCCGTTCCGTTATACGACGTGGTCTTATGAGATATCATTTACCTGCTTGAACTGTTTTAAACTGTTTTACTCATACCAGTCCCATGACTGACCCGAAGTTTATTTTGTTGTTTTCCCTAAACTCTTGGGTGCCCAATTTTGTACGGGCAGTCAAGTAGTCGGGATTTACAGATACCTGAAGAGCTGGAGCGGGAGGCTTCAGAAATGATATAGCTATTGGTTATTTCCGCTGTATTGTAAGTGTTGTACTTGATAATGATATGTTTATTCAGGTAAAACCTTTATTTCAAGGATATGTTATATATTATATGTTATTCGTTCCGCTGTGAGATTCGTGTTACTCTGATGTTGTGTTCTTCTTCTTCTTCTTCTTCTATTCTAAGTTTCTATCTTATCTTTCCTCATCCTTTGTTTTCTTTCTATTAGTGTTCTGATTTTCCGGTGTAATTGGGGTTGGACTTGTGTTATTTAGTCAGCTCAAATTGGACCGGATTTTCGGGTCATTACATGAAGTTTGGCTTGTAATAAAAATTTGTATGCAGTACATACCTCGCAACTCGGTACTTTCCAATATTTAGCTATCCAATATTCGTACTTCACAAATGTAATACCTATGTGCCCGGTTTAATTTACAAGTAAAATAACAAACATTCATAAAACATCTTCATGTTCTAATGATAATGAATATAAATCCGGAGTTAATGGACATATATAATTATCAACCAGGTATTAGACAATTGCCTGACATTGATAGAAAAAATTATCGATGGTACAGTCGGAAAGCTGCATATACAATTTTACTTATCAAATTAAAAACTCATGCAGAGTAAAATTGAAGAAATAAAACATGATAAACATATAATATAATGCATGCACATTATTATTCAGTAGACTGCATCGAAGAAAAAATGATCTATGTTCGTACGGTGGTAGCAATGAAAGTGCATAGTGGTAGCGATGTTAGCACTGCACACATAGATGCTTTTCGCTAGTAATTTGAAGTTAAGAAATGTTTTTTATAATTTGAAGTGAAGAAATGTTTTTTAAGACTGTTGATGTTACATATCAAAGTCCTCAATGCCTAAACCAATTTTCCAGAATCCTTAGGATATTTCACATCAGTATAACCAAATATTGCCTGAACAATAGTTGAATTAGCCTTCCAACGATCATGAGTTAAAGGATTTTTTCGATACGATGAACTAAAATTTATGTGCATCTCAAATTTTTGTACGAATAATAGTCCATCCATAAGTAAAATCAAAGTGTTGAGTCTCACCGGGAAACAATCAACCAATCCCAAAATTGCCAACCCTAAAATCCATACCTTGTTTTGAAGAATCAAACTGATTTGAACCATTTTTCAAAAGTCGACTGCATAGTACCTTCCCTCGATTTCGATTTTCTAAATCGATCTGCTTGTGATGAATCCATCTCGCAATTGCTGGAACGTTATATTGGGAAAATCGATCCAGATGTTAGTTAATTGAGCGTGACTTCCTTCATATTTTGGGAATATTGGCTACAAATTGTAAATAGTAATTATTTACTGAAAAACCCAAATAAGAAATTTAGTAAAGCAAAAGCCAAAAATGATTTTAAGACAGAAGGCAGTAAGCAAAAACCCTAGATAGAAATTTTGATTTGTAGAATGAAAGGTGGAGGCGTGACAAAGCGATGATTGTCTTCCAGTGGGAAAATGAAAATTCGGGGGGAAAATGAAAATTTGGTGCGAAGGAGCTGAGACAGTGAAGGAAAATTATTGACGCGGATGGGCAACGTAGACGTTTGGATCAAATTCACGCGGATTGCTAATTTTGTTAACTCTTTAATTTGAAAATATCTATATCTACTGCAACACATGTTGATATCTATGCTAACAATTAAAGCGTGCGTTACAATAGAGAAAAAACAGCATAGCAATGGCAACATTGTAGCTAGCAACACCATGCATTTTCGTTGTGATAGGCCATCTATGGCGCAGTGTAAAACCGGGCCAGATCTAGAATTGGAAAAGCGTATAAGGTGAGTGGATTTAAGCTATATCATTTTAGATAATGATATGTTATCATTCCAGCATTCCCCATTATCATGAAATATGAAAAAAAATATCAAGATGCTTTTATAACAAGTTGAGGTATTGGGAAATTCATATATTGAATCAGTTAAAAGTTGAAAAGTTTATGTGTTGAGAAACAAACTTGTTAGAAATGGGAAGCAAATACTATTGTTCATATTACATGTCAACTTGTCACATTTATATACATGACTCCTTACTTATATGAATTGGAATAGTTATATGATTAAACACATGTTAGCATAGAATTGAATACATGAATAATGATTTGGGGCATAAATAAAATTATGGTTGAAGACCTTAATTTGGGCATACGTTACATAATAAATATGACTTGGGAAAGGGGCATGAAAACCTATAATGAAATAGGAATAATGGTTAAAGAATGAACATGCCTAGATTCACAGTAATTTGACACTGTAACACTCTTAGACATGAGGTTAGATTGCACTTGTGATAGAAGTCTGCCTGTAACCGCCCGGCGTATACAACATTCACAAGTGGTAAATTTAATGTGAGGAGTCTCAATGCATAATTAAAACATGTAGTGGCGCTAAGGCATGAGGTTAAGCCAATTTGTGGTAAAAGTCTGCCCGGAACGCCCGACAAATCCAGCATCTACATGTTTAGACTTAATGTGAGAGGTCTAGTGCATGAATATATTCATATACATTATAAATATATGTAAATAGAAGAAATGATAAGAAACATTAATTGTAATTAATGGGAATATATGGAATTGATTGAAAGATAATTACAAAAGTAAAGGAAAGGAAATAAACTTGGAATGATAATAACGTATTATAAATAAATTACATTAATGAGAATGTTATATAATAGGTAGACTTGTCATAGGGACAAGTGGATATTATAACTTAGGTTATAATAAACTAGGAAGGACATGAGATTACTGGTGAAATGAGGTAAGTGGCACTTAATTTTAATTAAGTAATCAGTAAATAGGGAAAACTTGAAACCAGGTGTTTGTAATGAGTAGAGAAAAAGGGGAAGTTTATGAAATGTAAGAAGTTGTACTTAATTACAAATTAAGTAATCTATGAACTTGAAAGTACGAAATATGCTGATAAGAATGTTATGTTAAGGCTTGTCCTAGGGACAAGTGAGAATTATAACTTAGGTTATAATAAAATAATAAGTAAATTGGAATAACTTATGTTATGGGATAAATTATACTTAATTGTAAGTTAAGTTATTTGTGAGAGCGAGAATCTAAAATATGTGGATGAGGACAACATAAGTTATATTTATGGGAAGGGGAGACTTATTTGTGAGGCTTAGTTAAAAGAACTAGGTTAGTGAGTAAACAACGTTAAGTTGTAATGACAGCATAAGAGGGAATTATGATTAAATAAGAGAGAATGAGGCAACTCAGGAAATGAAACAAGTTATATTTAATCATAAATGTTAGTTGATATGTTGAATAGAAAACATGTGAATTAAGATACACTTAATTACATATTAAGTAGAACATGTTATTGTAATCTTGAATCAAACAAGAATATAAAGGATTGTTGATCAAAGACCTTGGATCACAATTCAAAGAATAACATTTTGTGGGCTTATTAATAAACTTAAATGGGTTAAGTCAAATAAATGAAATTAATAAGTAAGAGAGGCCCATTCCTCATAGATATAAGGGATAACGAAGAACTTGGTAACCTGAATAAAGAGTTAGGATAACCAAGTTAAATGGAAACCTGATAAGATAAAGCAAACGCGTAAAAGAATGTTTAGACATAGGGTCTAATAACATACTAAAGTGAGGCGCTTGGACCAGTCCGCACGTTTGATGGTGAATAACCCAACGGGGCAGATCATCGTGGTGTTATAAGGCACGAGGGGAGCACACATTCATTAGATTATTCTGTCATCCCCGAAGGATTGGAAGGAGAAACAGGCGGCTTCCTGAGATATGATAGGTGCTCCTAGTAGTCCTCTGTGCGGTGGCAGATGTTTAGGCTGTGCTTACAGAGGTTGGGTCTGCATGTAACTACTAGGTGGTTGGGCCTTGACTGCAAATGTAGCTTTGCAGTCAAAATGTTGTGACGCGGTAACACCAGGGTGAATCGACGGTCGCCTCAGTGGAGAGGCAAAGGGTCACGATCGACAAGGAGAGTAGATCATCGGATACCCATCACCGGCAGCCAGTGGGATGCGATAAGACTAGAGCTAAAACCAATAGACCATTCACCTTTCACTATCGAGGTACGGTGGTTGAGGGAAGACGCCAATCGGATGTTTAGATTGTTTGTTAGGGGAAAGTCATTTAGCTCTAATAGTCTTTACTAGTTGAGGGAGGGGCCGAGGTGGGGCCATAACTACCATGAAAAACAGACCCGAGGGATATCTGTATTTCGAGGCTCTTCAACGTGGGCCTATACAGATATGGAAAAGATCTTGACCGAGTTCCATGTTTCTTATATAGCCCGGCCACGGAACTCGCCACAGAACTCGGTGAACATTAGAGGAGGTGCATTAGAGGCATCGAGATACAATTAACGGTATGTACGTGGGAGAGTCTAGATACATGCATGTCTTCTCTTGGTGGTGTATCGTAGACTTGAGGGCATTTGTAACACCCCACGTCCATTAATGTCACTCACAAAGGGAATGCATTAACTTCAATGGAGCGTTTTAAGTAAGTATAGAACAGAAAATCACAACAAGACAAATATGAGCAGTACTTGAAAATTTAAATCTTCATTTCATTGCAGCGGATAAACCCATATGTTTGGTTGCATCATCAAAAACCATAAACTAAAGTCAAGTACATCATATCCATCTTGATAAAACAAAGTACATAAACAGAAAGACATAATCCCCAACATCAAAATAGCCATAAACAAAGAGAAGCTGAACTTTACTTCAGCGATCCAAGCAATCTTCTAAAAGCAGTCCAAAATCAAGCTCCACTGGTGCTAGTTCCAACCTGAGCACCTGGGGGGCGGGGAGGGGAAGGAAAGAGATGGAAAAAAGGGGGGTCAGACATAAAGTCGGGCGAGTGCGATAATTCTAACAATATAATTAACAAAGTAACTAGGCTAAGGCATAAGTTGGAAAATAAGGAAATGATCATGAACCATTGAGTATGACAGAGTAAACAAAGAAACAAGATGAACAACGATATCGTTAAAGGCACACCAAGACCACTACAAGATAATTACTATACTGCACCACCACTAGTATAACAGGATTAGGCGTTACCCTAATGTTTAAACTGGAATTGAATCGAAACAGAATAATCTATACAAAAACAGAATGCTAGTAATGGGCCTTTACCACCCGAACAGAGACAGAAACAGAATAATCCTTACGGAAACAGAATGTAGAATTATGTGTACACTAGTAATGGGCCTTTACCACCGCAACAGACGGTACCACGCAGAAACAGACAGGTGTTTCCACCCAACAGAAACAGACGGTACCAACAGAAACAAACAGAACTAAGTGTACCCTAAGTCCTACCCCCAAGCGATCGGCTCCCTAACTCGTAGATACCCGTGCTGGTCCCACAGTGGGGTGTATCACTCCCCAAAGTGGCAACCCGATACTATCAGAGATGCACGTCTTATACCTACACGATGCAACAACGTCTTACCTACCAGCTCGGGCCCACACACGCACATGAACCCGTTGGACTTGCGTTGCCACCGCTCACCCATTTTGGCCTCTTACATTCAAGCCCAGTACGCGTGTCCCGTCCTCGACTTAGGTCGAGCCCATAGAGATACTTATGGGTTACTGGTTGAAACGGACCCCCATGATTTGACACCAGCTATCCACCTAAGCTTGGTCCCCTCTAGTATTTCCCACTTAACCCACTTCTTATTCATGTTTCAATTACATGCTTCAATTTTGGTTAAGTATTTCTAATCGTATTTCAAATGCCACCCAAGGCACCCACTAGATTCCACATGCCACCCAAGGCACCCACTTAACCCCTTCATGTCCCACTACATGCTTATCTGGTTAAGTGTTTCTTAATTCATTAAGACCGTAACCTCATAATGAACTCTCACATTAGACTGGCATTTGTGGCAGCTGGATTTGCCGGGCGGGTCCGCGCAGTCTTACACCACAAAAGATCCTAACCTCTTGTCTTTACAATTGTTACATATTTAGTTTATGCCTAAGACCTCTCACATTAGATTGACATTTGTGGCAGCTGGATTTGCCGGGCGGGTCCGGGCAGTCTTACACCACAAAAGAGCCTAACCTCGTGTCTTAGACGATTAATTAGTCCTAATTAATCATCCCCCAATTTGAATTACTTTCCCTATTCAAATTATCAATCAATTCCAAATTTAACGACGTCCATAATTAACTCAATTATGTCCATCCATTTATGGTATGTAAAATCATACCAATTTCACCACAATTTTATTTTATGCCTTTTAAGGCATTTATGCCAATTAAATATTAATATTATCCCATTTTTTCCCATGTAGTACGTTTGTTCGTTCAACGTAAAAATATACGTTAGACTCGAATAGTCTAACTCATGAAATAAAAGAAAACATCGCAATATATACACATAATTAAAACATAGATCTAACATAGGGGTGAACTTGCATATGTGAATGATGTTCTACATCTAAAACTTGCATAGGCCAAGATTACAACTTGCATAAACAACATATGTCATGGATCCAAATTTAAAGGTGTGAACTTGATGAGAAAATGGCCACAAACTTGCATAAACATCATATGTCATAGATCTATATCTAAAAGGGGTAAACTTGCATGGGTAATAACATAACATGATTCATATCCAACTCATAAACTCACATATGTGATCGCAACAATGGTGTAAACAAGTATCTAACATGTAAGTTATCATGTAGAATTTAGCATATGTCATAGCCTAACTTTCAATTAAATTTCACATAAACTAGGTGCCATAGCCATGTAAGGTCACATATAATTCTACCCAAGCTTATATATGATTCATGTTTGAATCAACATCTAAACTTTCCTACATATGATTTATCATATGAATCAATATCACAAACTAGCATAAGAAACATGACGATTTGATTGTATATAAAATTACAACATGGATGATAGCAACATAACTTTACATCGTAAATGATAGCATCATAACATAACATCATAGATATTTCAATCACAATCCTACAACATAATTACAACATGCATTCAATACTTCATATCACATCCGTACAATCCGCGTTATAACTTAATCTAATTAAATTACTAATTATCTTGTTAAAACTATCGAACTCACAACTCAAAAGCAGTCTTGAGTTCTGAATTCTGATTTCTGGAGTTGAATTAGCGCTCCTTTGATGAAGATTCGCTGTTAGGGTTGAATAGTTCTGATTTGGTTGTTGTTCTTCCTCTTAATTTTGGTGGCGGCTGCTCTAGGGTTCAAGACAACAACATGACGGCCATAGTTTTAGTTTTAATTCTGATTTAGGGTTTGAGTCTATGGGTCTTTTTATATAATTTTGAATTAATTTAAACCGTCGGATGTTCTTAGGGTTAATCAAAACCATTCAATCATGATAGGGTGATGAGTCAGCCCTAATGACTCAGCAAAGAGTCAGAAAGGACTCAAAAACATGGGTCAGCCTGAACCAGAAAGCTGTAAAGGTTTGCTCTCGGCTTGGGCGCACTTGGGAAGTGCGCCAATGTAAATTTGTACCGGCGCACTTCCCAAGTGCACCAGTGCATTTTTTTCTCCTTTTAGCCACCAAACTTCGTTCGTCCATAACTCTTTCATCCGGTACCCGTTTCCCACAAACTCGGACACTATTTCTGCTAGAATTCCGAGACGAACACAATGGCGCAACCCATTTCCCTTGATTCTTACGTCTGAGATTAATTATTCTTTATTTTAGTTAATACGATTGTTCAAAAATCCGGGGTGTTACAGCATTACTCCGGTATGGAATCAGATTCGAACAAAGGTGGCAGTCCTTGCATTTGCGTAGCATAGTAATGACAGATATATGAAAAACGTAATATTATTATATAGAGGTTCGTACGCCACTCGGGCGTAAGATGAGGGACTGCATATATTTCAGTGGTATTATGGCAGAGACCGGGCGAGTGGGGTACCATGGTGTGTACCTTAATATTGGGGGTAGCTACATATATAGTGAATTAGGTTAATCTACTGGGCATATATTTCAGTGGTGTTATGGCAGAGACCGTGCGAGTGGGGTACCATGGTGTGTACCTTAATATTGGGGGTAGCTACATATATAGTGAATTAGGTTAATCCACTGGGAAGTAAATGGGTGCGATGTGTGTGTAAGCCTTGAGTGTTATTAACCCAAGTAATCTAATAAATAAGAAAATATGACTGAACGGTATATGTAGTGTTATCCAAAGTGTACAATTTAAATGCAGTCACCAGAACTTGTGTTCTGACTCCCTTCTCATAACATACTCGCAGGTCAGATTTGTGGCAGAGACATGATAGCTTTGGATACTAGTTAGGCAGTATTATTAATACGGTAAGGTTATACTTCAAGTAGATTATATTTTATCCATTCCGCTATGAGATATTTTCTGAGCTCTGACATATTTTATGTCTCTGTTTTTTCTGTAGGATACTAGAGCAAACCAACACAAGTTTCGATAGATCAGAATTTTGAAAAAGAAAATCGTTCTATTGGAAGTTGAGTTGTTATACGTTTGGTTGTTCCATTTGCTCCATTCTCCGTTTACTGCATGTTCCACCTGTTGTCATTTATTGCATGTTCTTGGCTTCTGTAATATTGTCAGATAATAATTGAATATTCATTTATAGGTCGTTGCTCATTGGATGGAGTTGCTTTTTGATGGCCATTTCAGGATTGCTTTGGGATCATTTGGTAGTAGTTCGGATATTTAATTTTGAAGATGGTAGTAGTTTGGATTCTTAATGCTCAACTTAGCTTGTTAAAAGCGATGAACAGTTCGAACAATGCTATTTAAAATTATGATTGCTTTATTCTTCAGCATACAGAATGAAGTATGCGTCTGTTGTTGTGGCAAGCTCTTTTTTTTGGAAAAAAACAAGTCTGCATCTGTTGTAGTAGTAAACAGACGCAGATGCACTGCAAAGTAAGATTACCATACACAGCAAATTGCATCTGCTGTAGTGGTAAGATAGGCGCAAATGCATTGGTATGTGCGTCCAATGTACGCTATAACAGATGCAAATATGTCAAATTTGCTTCTGCAATAATAGTAAGATAGACGCAAACGCATTGGTATTTGCATCCAATGTATACTATAATAGACGCAAATTTGTCAAATTTGCATCTGTCTAACAATAGAAGCAAAAATATTTTGACATTTATGTCTATTGCATTTGCATCCATATTGGTGCAGATGAAAATAAAGAGAAATATTGGATGCAAATACCCTATTTTGTACTAATGGTTTCAGTCTGTAAGCCATATATATGTATCAAACGAGTACTCTGAACTAGCTAGGAGTCGGGGCTCGCTTATTTGGATGATTGTAAGAGATCAGAAAATTGAGGTCCGCATGGGTGGCGCGTTCCGATGGGGTCATGTGCGTGCATGGTTACGGCAGAGGAGGTTTAGACGTCGTGACACCTGTAGATATGGTTTTGCACATCCTGAAAACAAAGAGTTGTCACTTTAGGAAGTCATACATCATACTGTGGGGCCAGCACAGGGTATCTCCGGATTACGGAGCCGATCGATTGGGGTTATAATTAGGGTACATCTAGATTTCAGCCTGTTTAGAAGCCCATTAATACCCTTAGGGGAAACTCCAGTATGTTTGGTAGGGTTGCCTGTTGACTGTATGGGGTTAAACCGCTCACTAGAAGTACGCCTAAGTCTACCATCTTGTAGCTGTTGGGATCATCTCATTCGGGTTATACTAGTATTGGTGAAGAAAAAGAGGAAGTATTAGAGAAGCGCAATATATCATATCATGTTTATCCCATTTATGTTGTCATACCTTCCTTTTATGATGTCATCTCTCTTATCAACTTTATATGCCTGTCATGATGCATTTACTTATTTGTATGCTAAAAGTAACTGGGCTCGCCAGATTTTATGTCTGACCCATTTTGTTTGCTCTTCTTTCTCTTACGTTTCCCCCCAGGTTCTCAAGACGGGAATACTCAAGCTAGATCAAGATTCTGCTTTCATTTTGCTAGGAGCTACTTAAATGTACTACTTGATTTCATATCTCTCTCCTATGGCTATATTTTGGGGATTATGTTTCTTTTATTATTGTACTCTGATGATTTTAGTACAAGACAGAAATTTTAAGTTGATGTACAGGGTTTATGTATTTCAGATTAATGATGTTTTGAACCACGATGTTATGTTTTATGCTTAATAAAAAGTTTTTTTTAATTCTGCTGCTATTTTTTATTTCTGTCTTGTAATGTTTCCGTTTCTGTTCACCTATAACGCTTCACGAAACTTAATACATTCTCTTAGTGAGTGACATTAATGGACATGGAGTGTCACATGCCTTCAATCACATTCAGGCAGTGGATTTTTGGTCTTCATTCAAACACTCGAATTCAAGTTTGGTTCGTGGTTTCCATTAGTTACCAAAAGTGGAATTCTGATCTACAGTTTCTAATACCTGAATCTGGGTTTGATTCGGGGCCTCTATTATGTACCAAAAGCGGATTTCAGGTCTTCACCTAAGTGCTCAAATCTGGATTTGGATATCTTTCCTTCTGCTGATTAGTTGAATCAAGGATACAGTCCGAAACTCCAAATTGATATGAAAATGAGTTTGTGGACGTCCATCAACAGTATCTGAATCTTGGTTTCAAAGCTGTTAGACGTCACTGTTAGTTATAAATATCTAGTCCTCCCTTATGGGGTTCACCTAAATATTGCTTTGACATCTCCCTTCACACCATCAGAAACGTAGTTCGGAACTTCAATCTTAATACCCTAATTTGGGTCAAGAAAATTTTAACCTCAACCCCTGAAAAAAGGGTCGAATGTCAATACCTACAATGGTAGCCATAGTCTATTACCTCCAGAGCCTTCAAATACAGGCCATAATTCCTTACCTTACACAGGATGATTTTTCTAAACTTATGCTAATTCTTAACCTCATGATTACCTGTATTGTTCAAAATAGTATCTAACATGTTGTTTGTAGAATATGTTAACCCGATATGCTTCTTATTTTCCATTACAAACCGCTGAGTATAAGGATACAACTTACCGTTTCACACATCCAAGATAAGTCAACCGAGTGTTTAAATAAGAAAGCTTGTGCCCCCTAACATTACTATATCGAGTTTTACAAGGTTAATGCTAAAACTATTATAATGATTCTTGAGTTCCAAAAAGGCAATGCAGGGAGCAGAGAGGTTTGTCTTAAAGAATAATAGCTTCTTCATACTAGGGGGCTAACTGTTAACACCAAACTTCGTAAAGTGAAAGCTTAAAGATGAAAGGGTAAAGGGACTTCGTACAGCGAAACCAGGTTTATGAAGAAAAGAGCAAATCTAAGGAGTTACCGGAAGCAAAGTCCAAGAGGCAACAACAAATCCACATGGCAAAAGGGGAAAACACGGAAGCAGATACCAGCAGCCAAGAAGAATTAGAACCCAACAATATCGGTCTAATTCTGATAGCTAAAGGTAGAAAGTAGCATTGAAGATTCCGAAAGGTTGACATGGAAGAAAGCATAAGTTTGATATGTGAAAATAAGATACCAGCAAGTTGATGTTGACACTAAGAAGGGCACAGAATAACAATTCCAAGAGCATTACACCTGATACCCGAAGCGGGTGGCTCGTGGATCACCGAAAACATGTAATACAAAACATAAGCAGGAGAAGGAAAGAGCCTACTGATACCTACTTGGCACGGATACCAACATCAAGAAGCATCTTCAGAATCACCAGAAGGTATTCTGAAAGCCACCAAAGCCAAACACTCAAATTCCAAGACCTAAACTACCGAATGGTATGGCACTGGAATCACTCCCGAGATTTCAAGATTGAAATTCTGAAGGAAAAGAAGCATGCAGGAAGACATTTGGTATGAAGAAAGGCGGTTGGAACCTTTATGCCGAAACCTTGTTTACGAATCCAAATAGGGCTTCTGCTAAGTCCACAGTAGCTATCCGCATGCATCATGAAGGCAAGTTCCTCTTAGTATTCACAGGAAAACTGGAAACCTACATATGGAAGCTTATGATCTGGAGCATACAACCGGAGGCTCAAATACCCTCCGAAGAGCTACCACAAAGCAAACTCATATCAATCTCAAAGAAGCCCCCAACTAACCAAAACCTTCACTACGAAAGCTATAATTATCACAACAAAGAGGCCGTAAGCAAAAAAATCCGAGACCAAGGAGAAAAGCGGTCAACAGAGGCTGTTGCAGGTCCAACGGCCCAACAACAGAGAGGGCCTCGATTTCTCTATAAATAAGACCCCACGGGTCACATTTGGTGGGGGAACTTTTCTCATTCCACAATCTTTCTCTCACCTTCTAGAGAGTAAACCCAAATTTGTAAATCAATTTGGGGATTTCTTATGTAACCTCCTCTATGAATAAAATCATCAAAGCCTCTTAAAGTAAACGTAGGTTCAAGTCGAATCGAACCACTATAAATTGTGTATTCTTACTTTTTCTGTATACGATATTTGTTCTTCAATATATTTCTATATGTGTTCTATTATGATATTGGATCACCGGAATATCCTTGCACAAGCCGTGAAGTTCTTGACGACCTGACGCTTTCCTCACGAGATAAGCCTTTCCACACCGACTTCTCTCCAAGTTTAAAATCACTGATTTCCTTTCGCAAGCTTCTTACCCTGTAGCAAGCCCTGTCGACCCTTCTGCACGATGTTTAGCTTCCTTACCTGGGTTGTGCTGAGGAAACCCTTATCTCAAGGTTGTTGTTGGTCCTTGAGTCGCAGAAGCGTGATACTCACCCCTTGAGGGAAGGGTAACTAATCTTCGGGCTAGAGACCTTCATATCAAGGAAACAGTGAGATGTTACAGTAAAAATTTTGTATTCCAAAAGATGTTATATATATTATATTTTTTCCCTGCGATGTTAGATTTTGTGTTGTTTTTTCTGTTCTTCTTCTATCTTTTTCTTCTTTATTTTATAATGAGTCGTATTTCTAGGATATTTGGGTTGGACGTGTGGGGTATTTAATCAACTCAAATAGTATGGAAATTCTGGCCACTATAGATCTCACTGATTCCTTTATGAATTCAAGTGAAATCAAGAGCTAAAAAGATGGAATAAAAAGGAGATCCTCATAAAAGAGAGAAATGAGTGTTGTAAATGCAGTGATGTACTTTGTAAACTCAAAAATGATAATGAAATAGCTTCTATAGTGGACGTAGGCCTAAATTTACCGAACCACTCTAAATTTTTTTTTGTCACTTTTTTTTGTGTTTGTGGCTCTACATTTTAGATCTAACATAACTGTGAAGTGTTTCTCAGCACCTTGGGTGTTGGTGTCAATTTTGATATCAACATTTTGGCGCCCACCGTGGGACCATAATCACATTCTCAAGCTTAAGTGACTTTTTGAGATATTGAAATTCGAAGCCTACTTCTACCATAGATTCTCCAATTCTAAGATCTAGGCCGATTGCCGAATTCTCTCCGAAATTCAAAGCTTTTTCCGATGTAATGGCAAAGTCAAAGAAAACTATAAGTAAAACCATTGGAAAAACCGACAATGTTGCTAATAAGACTACAACACTAGCTTACCGCTTTGAAGTTGGCGTCAACTCGATTGGTGGAGCTGGTTTGACTAGGAATGAGTTGGACGCTGCTATCTCCAATTTAAGCCAGAGAATGGATAGTTCTACCAACGCTTTGATGGAGAAGTTAGATGCGATTCTCAATGCTCGACCAAATCCACTACCTCAAAAGGTCCATGTTGATCTTGACGAATATATCAATTCATCCGCTTCTGATATAAAACCGCCAACATGGATGACCATAAAGATTGGTTGAGCAACAAAGACAAAGCTAATGTCAGTGACTTGAAGCTAAAAGCTAAAAATCATTCTGATGGAAATACTAGAAGGGTTATTAGTCCTGCCATAGGGGCACCTCCACGTCGGGGAGGTAAAGGACCTAAGTCTTCAAACCATGATCGCTTGCCTAGGTGAGAATCTGGTAAAGAGATTGAGATCTACCCTCCGTAACGACGTAGCACTGAATAGTACATTTCAGATATGATAGAACATTCATGAAGACGAATCAAGCTGACAATGACTATGAAAGAGAATGGGATTTCTCTCTCAATAGGACTTCGTTTACTGAGAGAATCCGAGAAACAGAGTGTCCGAAGAAATTCACTCCTCCAACTTTGACTCCATACAACGATCTTTGATCCTAACTATTTTCTGTTCAAGTACAACTGGCATATTCGTGCAACAAAGGAAACAGAGGATATAAGATGCCTATACTTTCCTCTCTACTTAGAAGGTGCTACGTCATTATGGTTCACGAAGTTGCAACCTAAGTCCGTAGATCGATTCTCTGACTTGACTAAAAAGTTGAAGGAACGGTTCCGACTGTATGCTACGAATGCCAAAGATGATATAACACTTTCAGAAATGGAGCAGAATTCAGGGTAATCCATTAAAGATTTTCTCAATTGATTCAATGTTGCCTTGTCTGAAGTGAGAAATCCAGAGCCTCACATAATCCTCATGGCTTTACTCAATGCTATAGACAAGAGAAGCGAGTTTGAGAGATCGATAAAGATGAAGGTACCAAATACGCTTAACAAGTTCTATAAAAAAGCAGAAGAGTACATGAGAGTAGATTGGGATCCCCCTATTGGCTAGGCTTTTGGCACAAGCAGTACTGCTGAGGATAAAAAGGATGGTAATGCTCAAGTTAATCAACCAAGAACTCAGGGGAAGAAGAGAGCCAATGACGGGAACAACAACAAAGCTAATAAGAAGTTTCGTCTTTATGACTCGTCAGAGTCAACACCTTTGAATCACACTTTTGAAAACATCTACCTTGCCATAAAGGATGCAGAAAATTACCCCAAGCCTCAACCAATAAAGATGAATGACCATCTAACCAAATCTGGGAAGTTCTACTGGTTCCACCATTAGCCAGGCCACAATACCAATGAATGTAAGCATCCGAAATCATTGATCGAAGAGATGATTAGGAAGAACCTCTTGCGACAATATGTGAAGAATCCCCAAACTGCAAATCCTTCTGCAACTCACCAGGGGCAAGGGGTATCAAATGGCCTATCCGGTCCAAGCACCGAAGCTTCTTCTCGAACCAATGCAAGGCTCGTCATTAACTGATAACTATTAGTGGTACACTAATATCAATGGCTCAAAATAAGCGATCTCCTTCGCCATTACTTTACTTCTTGCTATGTTTAATTTTCTTGTCGAAGTCTGTGATATTTTACACGCACTGTACTAAACAATAGCTTTACGAATAAAGTCTTACCTCCCTATATAAATATTTTACTTGCAAAATGCCCAAAATTTGCTAAAGACGGTTTCTTCATTGCAGGCTATCCAATAAGCATTTGCTTCCTGAAAGTTCAACAAAGTGAGACAACCCAGATAACACCGATTTAAGGGGAAAAGGTTCCAATGAG
Organism: Allium sativum; assembly: GCA_030737875.1. Classification (NCBI taxonomy): domain Eukaryota; kingdom Viridiplantae; phylum Streptophyta; class Magnoliopsida; order Asparagales; family Amaryllidaceae; genus Allium; species Allium sativum. The sequence goes on from CM060920.1 coordinate 588,218,458, forward strand.
TCAAATGGCGAAGAGAGTAGCGAACAAACACGGATCCAGAACCCCAAAGGTTGTAGGAGTTCGTTGTACGAAATGAAGCGCGGGAGTTCGCTCTACGAAATGATGCATGGGAGTTTGTTACGCGAAACGATGCAACCTCACCCAAAGGTCGCGGGAGTTCATTGTGTGAAACGAAGGGTGGGAGTTTGCTATGCAAAACGATGCGCGGGAGTTCGTTACACGAATCGATGCAACCTCGCCCAAAGGTAGCAGGAATTCGTTGCGCGAAACGAAGCACGAGAGTTCGCTATGTGAAACGATGCGCGGGAGTACATTACGCGAAACTGTGCAACCTCACCAAAATGTCGCAGGAGTTCGTTGTGCGAAACGAAGCGTAGGAGTTCGTTGTGCAAAACGATGAGCGGGAGTTCGTTATGCAAAACGATGCAACCTCACCCAAAGGTCGCTGGGGTTCGATGTGTGAAACGAAGCGCAGGAGTCCGCTATGCGAAATGATGTGCGGGAGTTCATTGCGCGAAACAATGCAACCTCACCCAAAGGTCCCAGGAGTTCGTTATGAAAAAAGAAGCGCAGGAGTTCGCTATGCAAAACGATGTGCGGGAGTTTGTTACACGAAACGATGCAATCTTACACAAAGGTCACAAAAGTGTGTGAAATGAAGACGGAGAGTTCTCTATTCAAAACAATGCACGGTAGTTCGTTACACCAAACGATGCAACCAAACTAAAGGAAGCGGGAGTTCGTTGTGCGAACCTAAGCGCAGAGTTCTCTATGCGAAACAATGCACGGGAATTCGTCACACGAAATGATGCAACCTCACCCAAACCTTACGGGAGTTCACTCTATGAAACGATGCGACAACAAAAAATCCTTTCCATGGAGAAAGCAACTTCTCCGCAATAGAGATCAACATTGCTCAATGAAATCTATAACGTCGATTCTGTCAGCAGGAAAAAACGAACGTTGGGTTATAAATGACCTCTCCACAGTTGGGGCATCCAATGGAGTCTCCGATGTAGGAATTGATCGACGAAGATGAAAAACATTGAGAAGTAAAAGTTCTTCCCACGATGAAGACTAGTGGCGACCTCCTAGATAGGGAACGGATATCCAAAGCTTCTCCAAGAAGAAGCAGAAAATAAATCACAGATACATATTTCCCAAATGAGAAATGTCGTACACCATCATTTAAATCGATAAAGAAATAACGCTTGAAATCCACAATCGGCTTTTGTCGATTAGTTGATCTTAAGAGTTAACGCGAATTCGAATTAGAATATTGTGTTTGTCCAGATAATATTCGACTAATTATAAACCATTGAATAAAACAGTTATGTATAAATACGTCATTTAATTCAAAATAAAAATTTGCCATGAAAAAAATATTAACCGACTAATTTATTGTCAATATGGGCAGTTGATAACAAAATATTCGCCTACAAACATGCAATGTTTCTATTGTTACAGAACAGGTTGTAGCAATGGAAAAAGGGACGATCATTGTTCGATTTAGAAAGTGTGTATTGCTTCGATAAAAGTCAATGGCTAAGCGAGTTCGTAAAACAAGTAATTCAGCATGAATTGTTCACGACCATTTCAATAAAAATCAAGCGCGACCAATCCATTACAAATTTCACTTGTTTCACGCTCTCAAGCCCGAATTAAAACTAAGGCATTTACAGAATATCATGGCGTTATCAACGACGACATACTTGTCCGTTGAATCCAAGTGTTCATAGGCCAGCAAAACATTGAGTTCATTGGTCAACAAATAAAGATTCATAACCGTCAAAGTTTCGTAGCTCACAATTTTCGTAAGAAAAGGGGCAAATGTTAACCCCGTTGTGAATGCAGTAAGAAGACGATATGTTAATATATATATATATATTGAATTGAATACAATTTAACTAAGGAACGTACACAAGGCCATTGCCAAGTTTCAGTGCATGTTCACAATAAAGCCGTTGATACGACATGTAACCACATCATTTATGTCACATGTCTTTAGAACTAGCTACGCCTTATGTCGTGGCTAATTTCATACCATAACTGGTTGGAGTTCATGTCGCAAGGCATTTAATGCGGCATATCATCTCATATTGTTCAGGAAATTCATGTCGCAAGCACTCAAGTCGTGCACATATATAGTTGGCCATTCAGATCATTTATATCTAAGGTCACGTCAGCAAATATCCATAAAAGACTAGATAATCTCATTTGAAGCAGGGGGAACAAATGACGGTTTCTTACATTTTGGTCTGCGATCTATGGCATTATGACATAGCAATACAAGAACCAGGTAGTTGACCATGATCATCGGCACAAGCCTAGGTTGTTGCCATGTAACAAGTCTTCCCTGTTATATAATGGATAATGCGTGACTTACATAGGCTATTACAAATATATGGACATGAAATTATGAAATATGCCGGTGTGTTATCCAAGGCAAGAGAATTGCACACATGGCATCAATACAGAGGTGGTACTATATGTATTAGTATGGATCGTTGCATAATAATCAGACCGGTTGAGTCAGCTTGTTACATTACATATCAAGTTGTAAAAATGTGAAAAGTCTACCCGACCATGCAAGTCGTGAGATAAATATGGAGAGCAGCTCGTGATTTCTATGTCGTTCTACATAAATATACACCATGTCGCATTGGCGGCTTTCTTCATGTCGTGCTAATGACATACATCAATTATTTGTTCTGCATGGGACATCATTATGTTGACACATAGGCTATGGCTTGGATAGAGTCGTGCGGTATATATCAGGTCGTAAGAAATACTTGAGGCAACCGTTATGAAGATTGGTACATGTGGCACTGATATGTAAACAAATGCAGCAGGCCATGTCGTAGGCCATTTTATCATGTGAATGTAGCAGGCCATTACGTGTCCTCAGACCATTATTTAGTTGTGAGACCGTGATGAATTACTAGATCGTTCACATGCAAAACCAGGGGTTGTTGACAACTGCATTATACTTGGATCAATAGGTCGTCGCATATAAAAAGTTAGCTCGTAAGAATTGGCCATAAGCCAGACCGTTAGGCACCATACAAGACAAGTCAAGTCGGGCTCAATACTTGAGCAGGTCAATATTAATATAACGCATGGTTGGTGACAGCTATAGAGTGCAAATTATTGGCTATATATGTTTATTTATAGAAATGCCACTACACTCAAATACCACCTATAAATACCCCCATACATCACATTTGAAAGGGGACCGAAAATTCTACCACGAAGGGCTACTAAAACCAATTCTTCGACACTCTAAACTTCATTTCGAGCTCCATTAATGGCTTCTCAAATTCAATCCATCTCTCTCCAACAACAAATGGATCAAATCTACTCCAAACTCCATTAGAAATCTCTCAAGCTCAAATCAAGCTACTCAATCTCTACTAATTCTCTCTCAAGCCAAGATCTAACACAAATTCAACATGGAACTAACGAAGTTCATCTAATTATTAAGGTGACTGAAGATCTACACATTCACCATCACAAATCAAGAGATCTCACCGATTCCTTCATGAATTCAAGTGAAATCAAGAGCTAAAAAGAGAGAATAAAAAGGAGATCCTAGGAAAAGAGAGAAATGAGTGATGTAAATGAAGTGATGTACTTTGTAAACTCAAAAGTGATAATGAAAATAGCTTCTATAGTGGACGTAGGTCTAAATTGACTGAGCCACTCTAAAAATTCTTTGTTCTTTATCGCTTTATTTTGTGTTTGTGGCTCAACATTTTAGATCTAACATAATTTTGAAGTGTTTCTCAACACCTTGGGTATTGGTGTCAATTTTGATATCAACGCTTGTTTTTCTGCACTCAATTTGTCTTCGATCATAAAAGCGATTTGAGGACACGCTATTATGATAAGTACAATAATGATGAAGATAGATCGTAGAACTGTACACCGGCCATCAAACAAGAAGATTGTGATATGCTTTTGAAAAATGAAGAAACACCTAGTGCAAAGGAAAGAAGAGATAAAGGCAAAAAAAAAGCCAGCTCAATTACAAATATGCCCATCATACTGGACCTACAAGTCATGCAGTTATAGAACATGAAATAGTATGTACCCTTTCTATATTATTTATTAATAATTACTACTAATTTATTAACAAAGATATTCACATAATTGAGGCGTCATCATCCCTTTGCAATCTACAATCAAAATTATTGAAGCGTTTTTTACTTTATTCTTTGTTTTAATGATATGCATTCTTGTCTTATATGTAAGGTCTTATTAAATGTGAAGGCTAGTGAAAATCTGACAAAACAAATCATACCTCGTGAAGTATGAAAGAGGGCTCACACGAAAAATGATGGTACTATTTCAGATTCGACTTCTATATACTTTATATGTTAAATGAATAATAATTCATTTGTTCAATAAAGTTTTCGTAATAAATAACATCTCAAGTATTATCATATTTTAGGAACAAGTTGAAAAGACAAAGGAGCGGTCGATGATGGTGTTAGATGAAGACATCATATCACAAGTGTTTGGCAAGGATTAAAAAGGTCGCACTCGATGTATTGGAGCCAAAATATCAAGGACACAAGTTAAAGCATCTAATGTTGCATGAAAACAACTTAAAAAAGGCTCAAGGAGGCTCTACTTAAATTCAAGGATAGATAGTATGAAAGCTAAGTTGAATTCGATCCTCGACTTGATGACGGGACGATACGAGGGTCAACAAAATCATATATCCAACATTGCTGCAAATGAAGGAGGAAGTGGTACACCTCACGGAAGTGTTGGAAGAACGTTGAATAGTGATTTTCCTATTTCATTGAATTCGCTTGGTTTGTCGAATTAGAAATGTGAAATCATGAACATTGACCTAGAGATCATTGTCACATCCTCCATAGGCAGAGATTCGACTGCATCGACTATACGTGAAAAAACTATACCTTCGGCATACAATAAATTGGTTGTTGACAATATGCTACTACTAAGAGAGAGAACAGGCAAACTAAATCATCCTCTTATATTGGCATTTGGCGAAGCTGGAATTAGTGGATATGTGTATCATCCAAAGTGTATGATTCGATATTTGTAGACGCAGAAGCCAAGTATGTATGTATTTACATATTCCACTTGCTCCAAGAATAATTAGTTATTTCACCTTAAAAAATACGTAGACTGAATCATACAGAGCTGAAATAACTGTTGAATTACTTTATATTTTTTTCTTTGCTGAAATTATTGTTCTTGTAGTAATAATATATAAAAATTCCTATCTAAAATGTAATCCGATTAGAATCATCTAACAAAAAACATTAAACTATGAAAATTATTACCATTGAGTATTGCTGCAAACAAGAAAATAAAAAACAAATACTTATATCTTATTTTCAATATTTATCTTAAAAAGTGGAAATTAGGTCTAAATGATCGTTGACAATTATCAGCACTGAGTAGTATATTCCGATCAAATTAGGTTTGACTGATCGTTAACATAAAGTTGAATATTTTCCAACCTAGTTACGTTTATTACTTTTCCTTAACAATTTAGATTAGGCCCGTCTAATATTTAGACAACCCGTGCTTTGTAAATATATATTTCGTATATTAAATAGAATTATTATCAATTAAATTCCCATTTATTTCAGAAAAACTGTCCATTAATATTTTTGCTCCAAATAAATGATATTTTGAAGTAAAATTCCATAACTTAATTAGCATACATAATAATTAATAAAAAGAAGAGTTAAAATGATGATGGAATCTTGAAAATAAATAACGATATATGACAACTTGTTATAAAACGAACACAGAACAGAAGAAATAAAGAAGAGATGACATTTTTATTCATTCAGATGTGTCTTTCTTTCTATTACATTGGCTCCTTTATATATAGGCTTTGGAGCTGATCTTTAACTTATTCTCATGATGTGGGACTAAACAGAGAACTAATAAAAGCATATTCACAACATTCATATATATATTACAACACTCCCCCTTGAATATGCGTCTTCAAAATCTTGAATGCTCTGCTAACTTGAAGTTGTCCCTTTTAAAACATATACGATGATTGCTCCCCCTTATAATTATCCGTTCAGTCGATATAACTATTGTTTGTTGCCTTCAAAACTCTTTCAGGAAAACCCAATGGGAAAAACCTTGAACGAGAAAAAAAGTATAACGTCTGACATTATGAATATCATATTAAAATGATATTCCTTAAAAGAGTTTGATTCTTCAGGATCAAAACAATGCCTCATTAAAAACCTTTTTATGAAAAACCCTGTAGGAAAAATCATAAACAAGGAAAAGAGTGCAAATTCATTTCATCTTTATGTAACATGTTTTGCAATGTTACAGTAAGGGTTGATACTTCAGGATCAAGATAATAATGCCTCATTAAAAACCTTACTAACAAAAATCCAGTAGGAAAAATATTAGTGAAGGAAAAGAGTACATTATAGCATATTTTTATATGCCCTCGTTATTTATAACTCATTATTCAATTAGTCTATTGATGTAGTCGACGCATGTCAATTTTGTACATCATCTTCTGGAATGTTGATTTTGAAATCGCCTTTGAAAAACAGATCTACCCGCTTTTCTTGAACTGAATTTGTTTCTCCTCATTCTTGTTATCCGTTCATTCATGTGTGAAGAGAAATTTAGAAGAAATTTGCTTCATCCTATCAGCCTTGATATAATTTACTTGAATCTGAGCTATGCAAACTGGTTTGTCTTCTTCATAAATAATAGTTTACTGCATCAAAAGATGTTTGATACTTATGGATCAAAATGTTGCCTCGTTAAAACCTTACTAAGAAAAACCCGATGGGAAAAATCTTAGTGAAGGAAAAAGAGTACAATATAAAATGTCATATTTACTACGTCAAAAGTAGTATGATACTTTTGGATCAATGTAATGCCTCGTTAAACCTTAATAAGAAAAACCCAGTGGGAAAAATCTTAAATAAGGAAAAAGAGTACATTATAACTTATTTTTGTATGTTACCTTTGAGTTGATACTTCTGGATCATGACCCATGCCTCATTAAAACCTTACTAAGAAAACCCAATGGGGAAAAACTTAGTTAAGGAAAAAGAGTGCATTATATCATACTTATGGATGCTCCCCCTGATTTAGTAATTTCCTCTGAATTCGTATTCTTCTTTCAATAACTCAAATTGCTTACAAATACTTCTTAATGAAGTTTTTCTTTTAAAACTTCATGTGCATTTCCATGCTTTAGGCATGTTTTCTTATTTAAAACGCCTTTCTTTTGTGATTTGTATTTTACTAATATTCATTTATGAATACACTTCAAGTGCTTATAATTTTCTGTTTCAATCGGGCTTGAATATTGCAATACACATTTGACGAATAAGACAACTTTCATTACAGCAACACTAAGCAGGAAGTAATCTACTCATCTTGAAGTATATCAAGATTTTCATTACAGCAATACTTAGAAGAATGCTGTAATCTATCGTCCATGTTCTTTGTATTATTTATAATAACAAATGTTATTTATGTTCTCCAGGAACTTATATATTATAATAAGTTTTGCATATCGCAACTACCACTTCAATGGATATTAAGAGTTTTATTACAATAATTCTTGAAAGCAAGAAGTGATCTACTCATCATGAATTATTTCAAGATTTTCATCACAACAATACTTAAAAGAATGTTGTAGTCTATATTTCTTGCTCTTTATCACTATCAAAGTTATTTAAATTCTTCTGCAATTTGTATACTTCATCGTTTATACCTTCAGGGTATTGTAAGCGTTTTAAACACTTTCACCACTTTAATCAATTCAATTATCTCTGAAAATATAATGCTCATGGCACTTAACATATTGTTGACACTCTATGGTGCTTCAGTAACTTCCATGTGCTTTTGTCATTATATATATATATATATTTCTATTTTTATCTTATGAACTACAAGTTCATATCTTCTGGACTACCGGTCCATATATCTTATTTAGGAGAATTTCATGATGGCCAATCATGTTTCTCTCTAATATGGTATTTTAATCCCTTTATAAATAAGCGCTTTATTATTTATTAATTTATCATCGATGATTATTTCTTGTCAGATCTATACAAGATTTATTGAGGTCTTAAATTTTTTTTATCATACTTTAGGTACCTAAACTACTTCTGGGGTTATTTTGACAATCATGTCATGGGTTTCTTTCAAAGCACCCTTAAATGTTTCTTCAGGAACACTCACCTCCTTTATTTTGCATCTTTGTGACTTACTCTAAAGATATTTTAACTGACTTTTATACCACATTTTCAGCTGTGATTTGCACCTTTTGATCCTTCGGGGATTCAAATGTATATTGGAGAATGTCTATTAGGGACATAATTGATAATTTATGCAAGTTACTTAATACTTTGCACAATTCTATATGTTAGCAAATATTTAAAATCGATGATTCCTTTATCCTCCCCCTCAATGTTGACAAACATTGTCACTTTAAATAATAAACCTACTTTGGATTCATTTTTGATCCATTATAGCATCATAGCTAGCAAATACATTAGATGTATTCCAATTGTAGGAGGATAATGCTCTTATTAGTTGATAAGATGCATTCATATTGCATTGCTTATTCCCTTTGATCTGATGACTTGGAGGAATTTTCTATCCTTTGAATATGCACATGACTTCAGGTCAATCAATATTGATGTCAATCGACTTTCTGAAATATTAAATAATATATGCATAATTTATAATATGAGCTCATGACAACTTCAGGTTGTTAATTAAATATTCGCATATATATATATATATATATATATATATATTCGTGCGTCCACGTATTCCATATGTAATTGATTTGCATATTCTTTCTCATTCGAGTTACCTATTTTAGAACAAATTGTTCATAAGGTTTCAATCATTAATTTTTGCTTATCAAGCAATGTCAATGCGAATCTTAAAGATCGTATCATAATATCCAAAATATCTGATTTGGAACTGTATTGAATTGGTTCAAATGAAATATATGAACAACTTCAAGTTGTTAATCTATATTGAACTTCTGGTTCAAATAATATATAAACAATTTCCAGTTTGTTAAACTGTATTGAACTTCTGGTTCAAATAATATATAAACAATTTCAAGTTTGTTAAATTGTATTGAACTTCTGGTTCAAATAAAATATATAACACCTTCGAGTTGTTAAAGTTTATTTTTCAATACAATATGTAAATATAAATATATAAGTAAGATACAACTCATTTTGAAATTGTGCAATCTTTGGATGCATTATTATTGCCGCATATGATTTAACTTCTTTAAGAAGTATAATGTTATTATTTCATACGGTTTGAATAAAGCTTCAGGCTTTTAAATTATGCAGTATTTCAAGTTTATTGATTAGAGAACTTCAGGTTTTTACGCATATACACACACACACATGTATATCAAGTTTATCAATTTATGATAAACTTCTAGTTTTAAAAAAAAAAAATCTTTGCACAACGTCAGGTTGTGGTTCTAGCCGTTTTATTTCTTCCATTACATCTGATATTACTTGCTAAATACATCGAATAATAATACCATGTTATAAAACTAAAATGAATAACTTAAAGTTGTACAACATTTCTCTATAATCATATTTTCTAAAATACCACAATTATGCATAATGTCCGATCACAAATTGAGAAAAAAATGTATAATCATAGAACCAAGATTTTTCATTCTCTAATATGAATGATTCCAAAACTTACAGATCTATAGATAAAATTCACAAACATAAAAAAAATGCCTTAGATTTAAATTATACAATCCATATATAGATCCTTTAGATCTTTCTTTTTACATCAAAACCACCTCTTACCATTATAAAAACTGCAGGTTCTAATGTTACCATTTTTATAGCAAAAATTGCTTCTACATTCACTTCAGGTGTGCTAAATTAAGATCTATATTTAGATTTTACCTTAATACGATCTTCGAGTTGCATAATCTCTTTGTAATATAGTTTTTCTAAGAAACAATAAAATATTTCTTCTGAAAATATGGTATATTCTAAAAATAACTGTAATAAAACTTCAGGTTTTATTATAATTTACATACTATTATTTTATGTTTCAAATTGAAGCAATTCCTCTAGATTGTGCTTTTACTCACATATGAGAGTCATTTTACTATTTTCCTTCAAGAAAATAGATTTTTTTTTCTTTTTCTAATGATCTCTTTCTAACAATAATTTTTTTTCAAGAAATTATGTATGACACAAAATTGAAATATATGCCTTCGAGACTTTATTTCATGTTTCTCATTTGCATATGAACTTCAGTTTAAGAATTTGCATATGAACTTCAGGTTCCTCATTTTAAATAATTTGCATATGAACTTCAAGTCATATTAATTTTAAGTCATTTGCATAGTTTCTTTTAAGATAGAAAATCAAAAATTGAATAAATCAAGTATCAAGCAGGTTGGCTAACGGAAGATAATAATGAAGAAAAAAAATATTAAACAACTAAAATCTAAAGAAAAAAAAAAATCGAGATTTGATGCTCTGAAATATTTACGGATCTAGTAAAATATAGCAAAGACAACGCATTAAAGGACAGATTGGTACAATGCGTTAGAATGGAATTTGGCTGCTTGATACATGTCCAGGTAAGCCATGCAACTACATATCATTGTTTTACTATTCAAACTGTCACCTTGTTACTTCCGTATGGTCTTATGGATAACATTCAAAATTCCTTTTACGAAGTAAAATGAATATTTTTGCATCATAGTGCTAGTGCATGGCCTGTAGCCAATACGTGCAGATCAAAAGCATAGCAGTACATAAATACATTGATGGTATAAAGAAAAATTGCCAGAACATATAAAAGATTATCTGACTGCATGGGTGAATAGAAAATGAAAATGAAAATAATAATAATATACTAATGATGCAATAGAATAGGTAGTGCAATAGAATAGGTAGTCCTATAGAATAGATGCCACTGGAAACTTTTTTTTCAAACATTCCTTCGTTAGTAAAAGAAAGAAAAGTACAAAAATTAGCTCGCCAAATTCATGCTTGAACTGCACTGATGAAAAATAAATACAGAGACAAGGAATAAAGCTTCAATTTACACCACCTAACATTATCTTTTACAAGATGTATACTCGAAGGAATATCAATGTGAACATAACTAGATATACACACCCTCAACTGAATAACTTGCAAGTATCAATGTGAAGCCATGTTTCTTCCTGATAACTTGATCTTGTGTGCCACAATGTACTAGCTCAATGACACCTTCTTTGACTAAATCACAAAGAAAGTGGAATCGTATGTCTATACGTTTACTCCTTCCGTGCAAGACAGGGTTTTTAGAGAGCTTGATTGCAGAATTATTATCACAGAGAATGGTAGTGCACTTAGTTTGTTTATTCCCCAGCCATTCGAGAATTCTTCGCATCTATATGCTTTGACTTGTAGTACAAAAGCATTAAAAAAATTGGTACATAATACGTAAGCACTAACTCATTGCCGTAGGTGGCGCTTAATTTTCTTTTCCCACAATCCTAACATATTTTATAAATAAATATACATAATTTGGTCTTGATTTAAAGGGATGCGCTTTTTTAGGGTCCAGTATTTTACCCTTCTTTCCTTTAGAATTTCATGACTATTGTTAACGTATGAGAAACTTGATATATCCAGTATGATGTAAATGTTTGATACAAAAGTGTTATTATAATACATTGCTTTAGGCTTGATATACTGATAACCCATAACCAACAAAACTTGGGTTAATATAAAATCTCTTTCGATCCACGTATCGGTTCTATTCACTATTCAGATTGAGAAAACCATGTTCAATTTAGAATAAAAAGAGCTTGAAGTTTTTATACCATAATAGTAGTTTGAACTCCTCTTGTCATGCTTTTCAAATTCTAGGCACTTAGCACCTTTTATAATTTAGAAAATAGTATGTATATAATCAGAGAAACCTTTTAATGGAACAACCCGCATTTAACGTATAGGTGTAAAATATTTTTATTTAATTCTCCAAGGGTCGGATCATTCTCTTTTTTTGATATGCTATTCATGGGGATGTGGGGACATGTCCATGATTTTTATCAACTTTATTTTTGACCATTTTTCCCTTATTACTTTTTTAGGGCATAACTTTTGAATGAGATCAAATCAGGTTTTGGGATCAATTTCTTTAGATAGGAAATGGTGTTTCCAATTCCGTAGAGTGGTCGTAATAAAGATTTGGATGAGCGTTTTGGTAGGAATTGTTGTTTTAGTGTTGCTAGTTTTCTAGATAGACTAATTAGTCATTATTTTGCTGATTAGTGAGGCCCGTTAAGGCTGGGGGTTGTTGCCTTTAAATAGGAGGGTAGGGGTAAAGAGAATTGTTAAGTCTCTTTATTTCTCATTTAGTTGGGTGTCTATTATTCTGCGCTCAATCAAATACCTCCCCACTTCATTTTAATTCATAGATTTACAAACTAGGATTGAAGATCAACATCGATGAAAGTTAGATCGCATAAATTGAGTCAATTAGGATGGAGTTCTTCGCTGTTCGGATTAGAAATTCATTGATTCCAAGATATTTTGTGGATTTGGTAAGTGATAGTCATCTCTCGCACGGATCCAATCGATTTTATAGGATTGTTTGATCTTAATTTCACCATTTCAAGTTGTTTTCGCCTAGATCTAATCAAGGAAAGTGTATTTTCAATTCGGGTTACGTCATATATTCTAATCTAGCAAGTTACAATGGTTAATTTACATGTTTATGTAAGTTTAGACCCAATTATTGATTTGTTTATCTTTTTATCATGATTAGGCAAACTTCATATGATTGTATGATGATTATTTGTTGTGCTAATGGTTTTTGATGATTGATTTGTTGTGCAATTGATTGTCTAGATGAAATTGGTCGATTAAGATGAGATCGATGCATACATGTTCATCATTAAATCATAGATTTTACAAATTGACTGGGAAAAAGTGGATCTGGGTGTTGGATCGTGTGCTTGGGATGGATCATGACAAGGCAAAGCCAAAAGTATGGATCGGCAAGGGTGGAGCACGGTGATTTGGTGAGTCGAGTCGAGTGCGATCTGATGGATCGACCAAGATGGATGGGTCAGGCAAGCCGATGGATCGGTCAAATGGTTGGATCGCGAGTCGCATGGATCAACCGAGAACGTGATAGGAAGAAATGGATTTGATCATACGAGTTTGGACTAGATTGTTTACGAATGGATCAGTCGAGTGTGAAAAGTTGTAGATGCTAGGTGGCTATGGATCGAGGAATGATCCATGGATGGATTACGTGGATCGGTTTTATATGGATCGGCCGAGAATTGAAAGCAAAGTGGATCAAAGACATGGATCGCATGGATTTCTGTGAACTGATGGATCACATAAATCGTTGTGCATTGATTGATCGCTTGGTCCGTTGTGTGTTGATGGATAATTGGCTTGGGATGGATCGGCCAAGACGTGATGAAGTTCTTAAGATGGATCGAGCTTGCGATCCATATGGTTCGGTTGCGATCCAGGAAGGGTGCAGTCCATATGATAGTGAGCAAATAAAGTTTATTTTATTGGTTCGACGTAGGGCGTAGCTTCGAGGCGAATTCAGATGGAATGTTCGAAGCATGTATTGTGCGGTCGTTGGTTGGGTGATGATGCAACGATGTTCAGAGCACTCGAGATGATTTGAGCTCGTGGATAATGGTTGCTCAAAAATGCACTTGACCTTATGGATAGTCGTCAAGGTAGATGGCTAGAGTAATTGAAGGCCAAGGGATCGTCGTTAGTCAGATGTTTTAGTAGACTCAAAGTAGGGCTATAATGGGTGCCCCCGAGACTAGATGATTAGTCGAGTACTCTGGGAAGTCACGATGGGCCTAGATACGAGTCACGATGGTGTATGGAGTTTTGCTAGAATCTGGTTTACCATTTCCCCTTGACGAATGGAAAGATGGGCCATTCATAGGATTAAAGATGGTTTCAAGGCAAAGTAGACGTTGATAGCCAAGGTCATGGACGTAATTGTTTTCTTCTATTGTTTTGTGTGGATTATTCGACATCAAGGGTGATATTTCTTGGGTGCTTGTCTGATGTTGGTCTAGGCCTTCGGGGTTTATGCTTGGGACGTGTTGAACTTGATTAGGATGGTCAATGCTTAATAATTGGTTTCTATGAATGTTGATTGTTTGTTTCTTCTCTAATTCTCTGGGAAGGCAATCACCGTAGGTTGAGGAGGAGATGGGTTTGGATTTCTTCTCTATTGATGTGTTGGTAGAGTAAATGATTGATCTTCCTATTTCTCATACACTTTATTGATGATGTTGCTAGTTGTTTTATCAGTCATTAAGACTGTTATCTGACTCAAGGCTTTATGTTTCCCTCTTATTACCTTGGGTTGTTCATCCGTGTTGTGGATGGACAAACTAAGTAGCAGGTAGTAGGTAGTTGATTTTGATAAGGATGTTGCTGTTGAGCTATGATGAGCTGGGGGCTGACATATGATTTTCCTACTATACATATTGTTGTTTCTACTGTTATTGTTGATATGATACTCTGATTGAACTTGTAGTAAGGCATCTTGTACATATTCTGATGCAATCGAGTGTTGTTTGGATATTTTAGTGATGATATGAAAGTATAGGATGTTGCTCAATTATGCTTCACTATTATCTCCTGTTGTGCATGTTCTATTATATTTTATCCATGCGCTACGAGTTATATGACAGATTTCTTGTGTGTTTTTCCACCTTGATGATCGTCCCGTATCGGCCTGGCACATCATACAGCGCATATTATCCTTGGTAGGTGCAGGAGGTATGAGGCGGTCGTCACAATCAAAACCTTGGTTAATTGGTTTATCCAAAATTCGAGACCGTAATGACGTATGAAAGACGTATTTGTGCTTTTTGAATGGATGATTATTATATTATAGTGTATAGTATAGTTGTGCTTGAACTCAATTGCAGTTTTCTCATGTGTGGACTAATCATTCTATTTTCAGATTTAGAATGAGTCGTCGATATTTGAGACATACTGCTAGGGAGGAGCCTGTTCGTGGAGGGGGATTTGTTGGTTTACTAGATTACACATCTATGTTCGAGGCCATGATGGAAGCGATCATGAGGAGAGTACCCACTTTAAAAGCGGTCGGGGTAGATGTTGGGCTTCAGGTGCAAGTATCTAGGGTGGTTGATTTTGCTAAGCTATGTAAGGATATCACTACTCTTAGTGGGAAGCCATTCAAGGGGACAAAGCCGACTGTAGATCAGCAAAACCCCACTCGCCCCTTCCGTTTTGAAAATTTTATGGCTTGATAAACCTAGATTTAAAGACTTTATCAAGCTCGCTTGGTCCTTATTTCCTCAACAATATAACCCTTCTACCATGCCAGTCTACAAACTAAGGTGTCTCAGGAGATTGATCAAGCCTTGGGCCAGCAACATTTGGAGATCCATTAAGAGACGAATTGCAGAGATTCAGGAAGACATTCTGATGCTCAACATTCGTGAGGAATCTTCTCCTCTCAGCGAGTCTGGCGCCACTAACCTGAGAGATCTACATGTGGAACTCCATCGGCTCCTCCGCCAGGAGGAGATAGACTGGAAACAGCATTCCAAATTCAAATGGTTAGCCGAGGGCGGCAACAACACTGCCTTTTTTCATAGGTTCGTCAATGGGTGGAGGCGCCAGTATCGAATTCTCGAACTTCACGACGAGGTGGCGGGTCTCCACACATCTGATCCTCATGCTATCAAAATTCACTTTTCCAACTTCTTCAGATACTTACTGGAGAACCGCCCACCTTTGCTACCCCATATGGACTGGGCTCGATTATATCCCAACCAAGACCACCTCCCCATCGATGACCTATTCTGAATCTGAAATCCTTTGTGCGTTGAGAGGAATGGACGATAACAAGGCCTGTGGGCTTGATGGTTTTGACCCAGTCTTCTATAGTAACTTTTGGGCCTTCGTCAAATGTGATATTATTGATGTTTTTGAAGCCTTTTTCCATGATCCAAACCAAACGATAGACTCAACTATGCCAAAATCATCCTCCTCCCCAAGCACGATGGTGTTAATCACCCCATTGATTTCAGACCAACCAGCCTCCTCAACTTCTCTTTCAAACTCAGCACCAAGGTGCTTTCCAACCATCTCCAAACCTTCTTCCCCGACCACATTAGCATGGAGAAATCCGCCCTTGTGGCTGGTAGGAATACCCATAACTGCATCGCCTCAGTCCAGGAAACCATTACTTACTGCCATCGCACTAATACCGAAGGGCTACATTTAAAGCTTGATTTTCGTAAGGCGTTCGATACGGTGAGCTGGGAATTCCTCCTACATGTTCTTGACGCCAGAGGTTTTCCTCAAAGGTGGTGTCATTGGATTTCGGTGATTCTCAGTTCCACCCTGTCCTTAGTGAGTACCAATGGTATCGATGGTGATCTAATCAAATCCAAATGCGGATTAAGGCAGGGGGATCCTCTATCGCCTCTTCTTTTCATCCTAGTGGCAAACATTCTCAACCAGATGATCAACCTTGCAATCCATAATAATATTCTATCCCACATAAACACCTCGCCCCACTCACCAGTCTGTGCCAACGTCTAATTCGTCGACGACACCGTTGTCCTTACCACTCCCACTCCTCAAAACCTTCACTGCCTTAAACTGCTCTTATGCTCCTTTGAGTTGGCTTCATGACTCTCCATTAACTACGCAAAAAGCTCTATCTTCATGCTTGGCAACGCTAAACATCTTGGCCCCCCTACAACAAGCATGATGAACTATAAACTCCAAGACTTCCCGCTCACTTACCTGGGTGTACCCATTAGGCCCACGAAGCTTCATCGGGAAGACTGGCACCCCCTTATTGCCAGGGTGGATTCGAGGCTTGGCAGATGGAAAGCATCATCCTTATCCTCTACTAGCAGACTCGTCTTGGTTAAAGCGGTATTGTCAGCCCTTCCTACCTACTGGCTCTCAGTTCATAGAGTACCATGTTGGGTTATCAAGTGGATCGATCAGGCTCAACGGTCATTCCTTTGGCATGGGGGCCTGTTAAATCCCTGGTTAGCTGGAAAACCGCTTGCCTTAGCAAGGCGGCAGGCGGACTTTGCATCCCTGACTTATGTTCTCTCAATCTTGCACTCCTTACCAAATGGATCTGGCTTTAATTAACCCTTGGCAACTTCATGTGGAAAGCCCTCATCCTTGCTTTGTACTACAACAACCATCCACTCTTTATACTTCACGATAGACCAAGATCACATCCGTCACCTTTCTGGAGTGGTGTTCTAAGATCGCTACCCCGTACCAAGCATCTCTTCGCCTTGAAAGTCCAAAATGGACGAAGCCGCTCTCTTTGGAACAACACCTGGTATTTTGACTTTAGACTCTCACACTTCTATCCTAAACTCTACTCTATTTGCCTCAATCCTGACATCACCGTCACCGAATCGGTTTAGTTGGGAACTGCTTCCATCATGCCAACAGCCTACTTTCACCCATCAACCATTTGTGACATCAGAGAAGTTCTCCTCATAATACAAACAACCACCTTGAATCAAAATCCCGATGTTATCTTTTGGAAGAGCAATGCCAATGAAAACTTCTGTGTTAGATAATGCTACAAATACATCTCCTTTCATGGTAAGTTACTCCGGTTCCCCAGTCTGGAAGATTAAGGGGCCACTGAGGGTTAGATTCTTCTTATGGAGCTTGGCTATAGGACAGATCAACACCAAAGATAGGTTAATTAGCAAACGATTGGTTTTTGATCCCATTTGCATTCTCTGTATAAGAGCAAACGAAAGCGTCACCCATTTCCTTAAAGAATGTGACTTAAGCTTCTACCTCTGGTCTTCGACTGTAACTAGCATTCTTGGTTGTCCCCCACCTTTCTTCCATCACTTCAACCACCAGGAGTTCGAACCATTGTCTCCAAACCTTGAAACCCTATTTGATGCGTATGTCTGGACATTATGGAAAAACTCGATAACCGCTGCTTCAACAATCGTTATGCTTCTAATCATCAGCTGTGCTTCAAAATTACTTACCTTTACCACCTTTGGTCAAGTACACAGCCAACACCTTTCTTTCCAACCATCCTGGACACCGCCATCGTTTGGGAAGAATCAGAAGGATGCACTGACGCTGGAGGCACCCAACAACGTCGCCACTTCCCGCGTCCATGGTAAGCTCATCTTGTTCTGCACATCCCTTCGCAAATTGTAAGATTTTTTATGTTTTAGGGTTATCCGATGCTGATGGACTACATGATTATGCGAGGGGATGTGTTGATGGTGATATTTTGTGGTGTTTAGATGTAAGTTTGTTCAGTTTGTACATTTGCTTCATATGTAACTAATCGCGCTACGAGCTACGAACTCTATACATGCAATTTGCATGCATTATTAGTATTGTTTGCCATCGGTCAGGCTTGTTGACCGAATATATTATAAGTAATGTTATCTAATCAGGTATGTAGAGTCGCTCTACACAACCATTATGCTAAAAAAGTATTTTAAAAAAATAATTATTATTAAATAATAGTAACTAATAATTAATATTTAATATTTTTTTATAATAAGTAATAATTAATTAAATAGTAATTGACTTTAAGAATCAATTTACAAAACAATAATATTAATAATCGTTAAGTAAAAATAAAAATAATTAGTAATAGATAAAAATTAACACAAAATACACAATATTTAAGTAATAATAACTCAATATCAATATATAATAATCAATAGCTAATATTAAATGTTAAAAATTAATAAATAACTTAAAATATGGAATAATCTCGTTGATAATTAGCATCGGGACATAAAATTAAACGCAAGATTAAAGACACAAGTTGTAAATCATTGGATTCATATGTCGTTTTGTATCGAAATAGACTTTCCTTTAATAATACATGACTAATTAATAATTATTTAATTATTTGTAATCAATAATTAGTTGATAAATATTAAATATAATATGTTTGACTTATAATTTATAAATACACATCACAAAATTTTCTTCTAGCTGTTGACAATTGTAATCGAACTAGGGCTCCAACTTTGTATTTCTTGGCTCCAAAATCAAATTCATACTCATCCATTTTGGCTCCATTCCTTCAAATTGGCTCCTTACCAAATTTTCGCCTTTTTGGCTGTTTATATTTCTCCACTCATTTTCATCCCCACAAATTCGAATCTCTTCCTTATTTCATCTCTTCTTATAATCGTATCTACACTCAAAATCTAACATTTCGCCTTAGATATATCCCCTCTCTTCTCTATCATTTATTTCCGGTTATTTGAACCATATTCTCTCAGGCCTTATCCAAGCAAAATACAACCTAACCCTTTTAAATCAATTAACTTTCGAAGAGCTGCCACTTCATTTTGTTCATTCTCCTTTTCTTCGTTTTTCTTTTACAAAATAACTTGTAATATTGGCATGACGACCAGTTGTGTCTGGTTCTCGTAAGTAAGGGAACGCAGATTGGGTTGTCTTGGGTGGTGTTGAGTTGTTGTTTGGTGGTCTCGATATAGTGTTAGAGGGCCATTGATCGAATTAGGGTTCAGCTACGGTAGTGGAAGAGGAAGCATGTGGTTCTTTTTTTTGGATGGTGTCATGTGTGTTTTTGTGTGAATGATGGAGAATAATTGTTTTAGAATTGGAAAATGGATGGTAAGAAGTGCTGCATGTTGGAGGTTTCTGGTGAGGATGCTTCGGTTGATGCAGCTAGTCCCTTTTTTCCCTGTTTATAGTATTTTGGTTCTTTATCATTTCTACTAAGTACCTGTGCAGCTCCACCATGGATTTTTAAGATGGAACGATATTTCAGTGTCTGGTTTTCACATTGACTTGGTGTAAAGTCACATTGTCAAAGAGATAGAAAATTGATTGTGCCATAGAGGTTTATTGTGTTAGGAGGGAATTAGAGTCACCAAATATCCCCCTAGCATTCAAAGAAATAAAGCTTATATGCAAGCTCATATGGTGCTTCTTCTTGGTTTATGTATTTTGGAAATGTTTATTAACTATGAATATTTTAAACTAGAAATTTACTTCGTTCCACAGGAAATAAACACACAAGTATATTTTAATTCCGAATTCTGCAGACTTAAACATCTGACCTTAAGTACATTTCTTCAGGTTGCTAGTCTCATTACAGAACTAGCAAGTGTTACAGCTTTTGAGAAGGGAATACAATGCGAAGATGGCGTTGAGGAAAGGGTATGTGTTTATGCTAGAGCAGTTGTTCATTTTCCTACTGTTGTTAAAGAAGTAAGCTTCAATAGTATTATCATTCTTGAATTAGCAGAACTTAGAAAGTTTTATAACCTGTTCCCTCCTAATACTTACATATATAGTTCAAATGGAGTAACGGTTGATTTTATTCACTTACTAAAAAGGCATTATCAGAGGGGAAGCAAGATCCATGCCCACTTCACAATAAATGGTTTAAAGAATTAGGATTGTGTGAGAACTTAATCGCTCCGTTTGCTTTCCTATTTTGACTTTTAGATAATGTAACAACCCGTACCTCCATTCACACAAGATATTGTCCCCAACATAGCCACCATATAGGTGTGGGGAACATCCTTGTTGGCGCACAAACACATCACCCAGGCGTTGTGGTCCATAAAGGAGCCACAATTCCGGCTAGGTATTGGCTCTGATATCACTGTAACAACTTGCACCTCCGTTCATGCAAGATATTGTCCCCAACTTAGCCACCTCGGCATTCGTAAAAGATGAGCTCTACTATATAAGTACCCACTTCACACAGACTTCCATGATGTGGGACTTAGGGGTGTTACAGATAACTCATTGGTGGGATTGCATTTGATATTTGCAGTGTTCCTGACATTGTTTTCTTAGTTATCAAAAGACAAGTTTGCATGTAAACATGCATTCAATATTATCAACTTTATCAGATTTTAGGGATTAAATTCATTTCCCTAAATTTAGAAATCCACTTTTCAACACTCTTCCGAGTATCAACGGTCTTAGAAAACCCAAACTCTCTACTCTTGTTATTAATCAGCGTTCGGTTCCTAGTTGTACTTTCGTTCCACTGGGTGTCCAAGTGTTAAATGATAAGTTAAATATGTCACCTAATTTGGATTTCGCTTTTGGGGGGCCTGATGACCATTTTGGTATTACTGCTGATAATCATGGATTTTCTACCAATGATAATTTTGGTATTGCTAATGGTGAGGGTGCCGTTGTTACTTACTCAAGTGAGTTGCTTGAAGTTCAGATTATTTATAATGCACATATTGTTTCAAATATTGTAGAATACTTGCTTAATGGTGAGTTTCTTGAGACATGTATTTACAATGATAAATTTCATGGAACATTCCCTTATTTTGTGGTACATTCTCTTATTCTCTTACTACTACCTTTTTCCAATATGTTGCTATTGTTAAGAACTTTTGTTGAGTCTTCCAGAGTTTTTCCTTTTATTTTTTGCTTTGATTCTTGTTGAATAAAAATACAAGATATTTATTTGTATGTATAATTCAGCTTTGTAGGTTTCAAAGGCAAATAAGCTTTGTAGATTTTGGAGGTAATTCCTGATGTGAATAGAATATATGACGATAGCATTAGGCGGGGGCCAATCACATTTCAGAGGCAAATGAGCTTTGTGCATGGGCGAATGAGCTTTGTAATTGGGTTAAAGGCTTTCAGAGGCAAATGAGGAGGACAATTGTAATTTTATACATTTTTATGTGGTATATGATTTATAATTTGCGTTTTGGATGTAAAGTTGTAATTTTTATCAATGAATGGATCATGATGCCCTTAAACTAACATCTATTTCTTATGTTATTTGACTATATATATAGATTTTTATACATATAATTTGTGGATATATTACAACTGAAAAATAATAATTGTAATAGAATATATCACAACAGTTATAAACAGTTGTAAAAAGCATAACAACAACGATGCATAAAAGTTGTAATAAAGTTTATTACAATGATGGAAAACAGTTGTAAAATATACATATCACAACGGTGCAGCAACGATGCAAAAAAGTTGTAAAAGATTTTAGTCTATTATAACTTCTTAATACAAGACGGCTACCCCACCGTTGTAAAATGTATTTTACAACAGTGTTCCACCACTGTAATAAGGTCAATTTGTTATAGTGTGCTATAAAGATCTAAGTCGTAAAATAAGCAGTATTTCTTAAAGTAACAGTTTCATACTCATTTCTATAGACATCCTCCATATACGTCTAAGTTAAAATACTTACCAACTAACATTACCTGAACTTGGACTTACTTTTTCTCCAAGGGAGCAACTCAAGCAACAAAATTGCTTCTTCTTTTGCCTTCAAAGAAAACAAAATTAGTTTGAACATAATTTTCTATGCATGTAAAACTTAGTGTATGATAAGAGCCATCTACATCTACAATAGAACCATTGTTATACATTAACATTTTGGATATATGAGAACACATATTTTAGTTAGTCTTTTCTGATTAAATACCTCCTAATTATACAAATGCAGAAAACCATATAGATATGGTTACACACAAACTAGGAGTAGATGAAATACCGCAATCTGATCTTAGGTCATTTCTGCAAGACAAAGACAGAATCATGCCTTTCATCATGAACCAAATCATCTTCAAAATAATTGACATTGTGCGTAATGCAGATTTCAACTTATACAACATGATAAAAGAGCAGAAGTTAAAAAACAATTCAAGTCTTCTAGTTAATAAAACAAATATATTGGCATGTAGCTAAGATTGGTCATAAATTGAAATATCTATCTATCTATTCTATCTATTACCTATAATAGAAAGTACAATAGAGGAATTGCTTATGTGGCACACCTAATTCTGTTTTAAATCCACCATGGCATATTTATACTGCCTCAATTCGCAATCTTCAAGGCTGAAAAGGAACCCGTTCGAGAAAATAGATAAGCACCGACTATCTTCTTTTTTACGCACCGCCTTCGACTTAAATAAACAAAAATAAACTGCCAACTCGATCTGTGCATGCGGTTATCTCTCCTCCTTCCCCGAATCCAACCCAACTGCCAACTCGACCTGCACATTCGGTTGTCTCTCCTCCTTCCCCAAATCCAACCCACTGAAATTCCCATGTCGGAATACGAAGATTAAGAAACCCGATTTACATTTTATGTCTTACCCGCTTCCTCGACTGCAATCCTGCTTGCATACGCTCTCTCTTCTCCTTCCCCAAATCCAACCCACGTAAATTCCCAATTCCTATGTTCGAATATGATAATCGAGAAACCAGATCTATATTCTATTGCTTACCCGTATCCTCAATTGCAATCCTGCTTGCGTACGATGGTGATTTCCTACTCCTCTCTTTTAGTAATTCTTTTTCCAAAAATATTAAATTATATTTTTGTCCTATTGGTGAAGAGTTTAAAAATGAATCCCTGGTAATAGCATTCCTACTCGACATTCCACCTTATTTTATGAAATATGACATGTAATATGTTAATGTGTTCAATACCATTCAACATTTGTTGTTAATGACACTCGCTTTTTGGTTAAGGGGTGTCATTTTTTCAAGGGGACACCGTCTATTAAAATTTTGTTAAGGGGCAACACAACTTAAACTTTTCAGAGACAAAAATAACCCTCATGTCCTTCAAACATCAAATCCACTCACGCATTTCAAAGCCCACACTATATTTTCCAAATCGCGTTTCTCTTCTGAACTAGGGTTCTTCAGTGCTCATTCTCGTGTTCGTCGGAGTTAGGGTTTGGCATTAAAGATGGTTCGATTCAAGCATACTGCAAGGAAGACGAAGGAATTCGTTGCCAAGAAGAAAATCACGGAAAAGAGGTATGTTTGTAGTAGATTAATGGTAATTTCAGTTCGTAGTAGCACTTGTATGGTCCGGTAGGGCTTGGTATTACAATTATGAGTAATGAGTTTGCTTGTGGTGGGGTTTGGTGAGGAAGAAGGGCTAAACTTTGGGGAATTTTGTTCGATTTGCAGAGAATACGGTTGGTAGGGCAAGTTTTTAGGTGGGTAAATCTTCTGGAATATGAAAGTTTATCCCTTCTCGTATTTGACATGTTGTTACCGTTTTTATAATTCAAAATCGACTTCTGTTTTCCATATATAAGTTTCATTTCATCAAAGATCATGTGAATTTTGGTTTCGATTTGTGTTGTCTGAATATACGTATTAAAAATGGTTAATTGATGTCGACTTATGGTTGAAAAAGGGTACTATGGTTTGTGAATATTAAAATACATATGAAAGCATGTCCTTTCTAGTATTTGGCATGTTGTCACCGTTTTTATAATTCAAAATCGGCTTGTGTTTTCCATGTATTATTTTCATGTCTTCAAAATGTTTTGTATTTTGTTTTCGGTTTGTGCAGTCCAAATATAGTTAATATAAATGGTTGATTGATGTCGACTTATGGTTACTTGTTGTCGAAATTAAGATTACACATTCAATTTTACTTGTTATTTACATGGTGGCTTTGTACCTTCTTATAGTAATGAACTAGGATGTATGTTGCCGTACTTTGTTAATGATGGCGTATAACTAAATTGTTTATGTGGTTGATTGTAGGAAACCGACTTCGTCTACATCTGGTCGTGTACCTCCTACCGCTTCTAATAGGCAGAAACATGCTAACGAAAGGCAACGCATATTGGAAGAGAAAAAGAAAAAGAAAGCAGTTGAAGCTAAAGCGAATAACTTCGAGCAAAGTTTAAGTGAAAAAGAAAGTCCAACGACCGTAGTACTTCCGATGGAGGTGAAAAAAATAGTGATCATAGTGGCCATGAAGAAGCAGATGTACGCGTACAAGAAGAAGATGATGACATAGAGGAGGAGGGAAACACAGGTGGTAGTGATCTTGAACGAGACGATGACAGAGAAGAGGGTGAAAAATCTGGTACTGATCAGGAACAAGATGATGACAGAGAAGAGGGCAACAAAGCTGATACTGAACGTGAAGAGGAGGACGACAGAGAAGAAGGCAACAGAGGAGGTAGTGAGCATGAAGAAGATGTTGATGGAGAAGATAGCGACGAAGATGATAGTGAGCATGAAGTAGGAGGTGATGGAGTTGAGGAGGAAGTAGATAAAGAAGGTGACGCCTCAGTGGCACATGTACGAAAGGGTAAGAGACATTTGAAACAAGTTTCACTACAAGAAATATACCCTATTGCAACTAACTATTTGCAACAGGCGATAAATGACAGTTGCAGTATATGATATTTAGCAACAGACCTATTATAGAAGTTGCAATAGATAAGATTTAGCAACGGACCTTTCCTTTCTGTTGCGAAAAACATATTTTTAGCAACTGCGCTTTCCTTCCTGTTGCAAAAACATACTTTTAGCAATTGTCCTTCCGTAACAGTTGCAACAAACATATTATTTGCAACTGCGCTTCTTATTCAGTTGCGAATAAATATCTTTAGCAACTGTTTTGCCACTTGCAATAACTGTAATTTTTTACAACTGTTAAAGCCAGTTGCGAAAAACATACTAAAAATAAGTATAAGCTTTTAATAATTAATTTTAAATAGTTACTATTAAATGATTAACTATAAGTAATTATATAATATTTAAGATTAATATTTAATAATGATTAATTAATAATAAAATTTATGTATTATAAAGTGATATTTATAACTAATAATTAAATAATAATAATAAAAGAATAAAAAATATTAATAATTAACATTTAAAAATTAATAAAATAGATAAATAATAATAAATTAATAATAATAAACTAATGGATAATAATTAATAATTAATTTGAAATATGAATATGTTTAAATATTTAATAAACAATTAAATAATTAGTATATTCATTGTAAATAAATAAACAGTAATTGATTAATGTTACTAATAAGGAGTAATTAATAATTAATAATAATTTCGTGTATGAATTAATTTATAGTTTTTTTGATAGAGGTATTTTTATGAATTAATTAATAGTTTCTGGTTATCATTAATAATTACTTTTATATTTCTAATATTATATTTAATTACTAGTGGTTAATAAATTGTGTTTCTACAACTGATAAAGCAAGTTCCGAAAAACAGACTTTTAATCTTTTTTTTCTTCCACCTACGAAATAATAGATAATATTTAGTTATAATTTGATAAGTATTAAGTAATAATAATTAATTGAAATGAATTAGTACTTTAATAATTTATCACGGTTAGTTATTAATAGTGTGTAAATTATATTTAACAATTATTAATTACATTTAATAATTAATAATTCTAATTAACAACAAATATTAAGTAATTAATAAATATTCGTATTTAACAAGCAATACTCAATTATAATTAAGAAGTAAAACTACTAATAACTAAACTTTATTAAATTTGATAATTAATATTAGTATGTATTTTTATTACTTAGTATTTAATAATTATAATTGATACTTCACGTTTCTTATTCAAAGTAAGAAAAAAAATCAAAACTTGCGTTTAATCTGCATTTTACAACCTCCATTTCAAAGTTAGAAAAACATCAAAACGTTATGGAATTGCTGTTTCAAGCACAACAAAAACAGCAGTGAAAAATTGCGGTGTAGAAATAGACAATGGGCTCTCTCTATTTCTTTCTCGTGAATTTTCGTTTTATCCTCTAAACTCACCGTTTATATTGTTTCCACCTGGCCCGTATGCTAGTCGAAACATTAAACAGGTTATAAGTAAAAACAAGGCGGCATCTTTAAATTTCAGATACCGCTCTTATTTCACTTTCACTGCCATTCGCTCAGTAAAACTTACCAGATTAACCCCAAATCTGAAACTCATTAAATCCAAATCCCTAAAGCCGATCGCTAAAATCGCGAATCACAAATCGCCTACCCAGCAGATTGGAATATGAGTAAGAGAGATAAAAGTAATTATATAAGAAGCACCCAACAGCCTATGGAGTCAGCCCACCCCCGCTTCGCTCCTTGCGTTCCACGTCCGCTCCAATTGACACTGTTAAGGCAAATCTGGTAAGTTTTAAATCATTCGCTCTTCCCCTTTTTGGATTTATTAGATATTAAATCTATTCGGGGTAAGCTTGGACTGAAGAATGTTATCTGCAAAATTTGGATTTATTAGATATTAATTCAGCATATATGTATACGGTGGCCAATCAAATGTATAATTCTTGTAATAATATAAAGGGGATCGGGTGAGGAATTTGAGGCAGTTTCGGGGTTTTGGTTTCAATTTCTGGTGGCGCTGATTGATTATGATTAGCCATTTGTGGTATCGTAGTACTGGTATTGAACTACTTTTAGCCCGCATATTGCTTGTTGTTGTATCGTAGGTAATTTAAAAATAGTGTTCATACTTAGTTCTGGGGTCTAGTTTTTTTATAGTTTAAATGGTGTAGTTATGCATTCATTCATGAATGCTACATTGTTTGAAGGTTTCATCCCACAGAGAGATTGACTCAAACATTTGTTTCTTGACTACAGGTATTTGACAGAGGGTAATGAATTGTCTGATAGGAACTGCTGACCAAGATCAACCCTATCAACTGTTAGACACATCTTTGGATCCTAATGTACAAGGTGAATGTATTTTTGTGTTTCATTTACTAGTAGTTCAAACATTTGATCAGTTATACAATTTAAAACTCATTAAATCTTGCTAAATTTACATAGAAAGACGTCTTATTCCAAAACTCAGCTTAGTATGGCTGACCGTTCAACGCTTATGTTGGGTCTGTGGTACAATATTGGCAGTAACTGATATTGGATTAGATATTTTTCCTATTTTTTGTTAGTTATAATCATATATCGAATTCGGTTGCGTCAAACCAATATGTTCCAGCTGTGATTACAGTTATGTGGATTCTCAATAACTGCAGCTGGAATTGTCAGTATGCAAGGAGGAGATTTCAGTTGGTGAGGTAGTTAGGTTGCAAATGCATTTAACTAGTTTGGTTGAATTTTGGAGATTCTTAATATGGAGTTGTAGATGTTGCTTTATTTATATTATTACTAATGAATAGCTGCAATATATCTAGTCTATCATTCAAACTATGCCTTATAAATTGTTGCTTATTATACAAATTGCTTAATGTTGATATATCCGTGCCTGAGGATTATGTGGAGATCAATTTTATGCTTATTATAAAACGTTTTGTGAAATGTGAACGTTGCATCGGTTGAATGAAATGAGATTTTAGAGCTCACAAATACTTTATAATCTAAAATGCGGATGTATTCTCTTAGCTCATATCGCTGATATCAACACCCACTATAGTCAATATTCAGCGTATCTATGTCCTGAAAGCCCAGTCCTAAGATTCATTTTGGAAGTATAATGTTGTTGAATAGTAATGCAGTTCATCAAAGTCTTTCCCAGGTGGCTTTCTTGAGTCCCTCATATATGATCATTCATATTGATCCTATTAGTTATTCAACCAACCCTTAGCCATGATGCACCATGTGATACATAAACATCTTTGGCCATGTATACCAGAATCATTTTTGTTGGTTTTTGATGTAGTACTAAACTTCTATTTGATCCATTTTCGTATAGTTCTATGCAAAGTAAGCGACATTTAACCTTTCTTACCTATTCTAAAAACTGGATTAAAGGCACACTAAGAATCCTAATATGCAAATTAACTTGCTTAGACTAACTTACATTATCTTGTTACCTACAAACATTTTGGTGTTATGATACAGGACCATGTTCCTTGTAACAAATTGATCTCAATTTTTATTCTCTGGTGAGCAAAAATTTTGGCGTGTTATTGCATTCTAAATTGTGGCATCTATAGCGAAGGAACATGCAAAAGATGACTGAATGATAATCCACTGAAAAAGGGCTTTTTGATGTTTCAAAAGGTTTATTTACCCAGGTTGGTTTATCAACGATTGCTAATATGTTTTTCCCTAAATTATTGTTGTTGATTTATACATTCTTAGGTTTCAAGAGACAGCATCAGGTAACATCTTTGTTCATATGCTGGATGTATATATGAATTTAGCTCACGTTCATTTTGCTTAAGGACATTTTGCTTCGACTGTGAAGATGGTAAGCATACAAATTTCTTTTCCATGATAAACTTTTCATCAATTTTTTTTCCTTTCTATTATTGAAGTGTTGTTTACTCTGCATTACCAAAATTGCCTGCGGAAGTTCTATTATAATACAGCTGTAGACAGATTGCTTGTAGCCATCCGCATTTTAAATACTTGAGAATTCCATCCATTATTGTATTACAAGTGCAAACCCGTGCTTCGCATACGGGCTCAAGCCATATTTCTGTAAGCATCCTTCATTTGTTATAATCAAAACTACCATTGCAGCAGAGAGTGCATCCTATACCCATAATACATTTGACATGGCAATGACAAATTTATCAAAACAACTACTCTAAAAAAAGAAAAAAAAAGTATGCATTAAATTCTAAAAAAATATTGTACGAACTAAATTCTGCATTAAACAGAAAAAAATATGTCAGAATTTTACATGGTATTAATTTCTGCATTAGGTATCAAAACAGAAAAAGAAAAAACAGCATCAACTACTCTAAAAACAGAAAAATACAACTTTCAGTTATCTGCCAAAACAAACGTACAAATAGAATATTAATTCGTATATAAATCCTTCTAAGTAGTTTAGAACAACACACTAATTCATAACTATCATTATCCTCCTATGGAATAAATACAACCTCCTCCTTGTTTTTCTCAATTATGACGACAATTTGGTCTGGTGATAATTGACATGAAAGCAGGGTCTTACATCATTTATAATTGATAAGAGCAGATATAGTCATTTAGGAAAAGAACTTGAAGCCCATTTGACCAAAAAAATATTATATATTCTTCCGGCAAAATCCTCGAAACTTCAGCCATTTTAAGAATAGCTCATATTCTAAGAAACGGTCCGCCCATCACTCTGCAGACAAAGTGAAGTTTAAAGTCAATAAATATTATCCAGAGATCCTAGAAATTATAATAATAAATAAAAGTTCATGTTCAAAATAAAAAGCGAGTTTTATATTCAACATGTTTTCCCATCATAGACAGCCATTAAATTGTTTTAGAATACAAACTACTGATAAAATTACGAAGATATCTCATTTCTTTTAATTATCAGAGTTGAAACGTTTAAGTGTTTATTGTCCTAACAATATTGTATGGCTTGACATTCTATCGTTCAAGTTCTAGCATTAAGTTCGTCCAGGTAGAGTTAATGAAATTAAACAACCTAGTTTACTGCTTTGATTAAATTTATATAAACCTTAAAGTCCAGGCACTAAATTCATTCAGGTATTGAAATTAAACAATGTCATCTACTATCCAGATTAATATAAGCCTTAAACAAAAAGGTAAACATTATATCTTACAATTAGCGCATCAAATACAGTTTGTCTTGATTTATATAAGCCTTAAACTAAAAGTTAAACATTAAAGCCTACAACTAGCGCACCAAATACGATTATATTTTTATTGTGATTGTCATTTTATCTTTGTTTTTTCTTCCATAAATGTTAATGTGACGCTGCTTCAGTTCATTTAATTTTATTTATTTATTGTAATCACCATTTTATCTTTGTTTTCCCCCCATAAATACTATTGTGATACTGCTTCAATTCATTCCTTGTCAAACGCTTTATACGATTTCAGCAGGTAATAGTCAGCCATCCTTAGAAAGTAATCATACATAAAGCGTACATAGAAATGAAGATGCAACTTTCAAAGGCTTTCAGGATTATTATAATTACTATAAAAATAAATGACAATAAATGACGCAGTCAATATGAAATATAAAGGAAACATACTAAACTCCTGTATCTATATCTATATTTGATAATGAAATCAATAGTATTAGGCATTCAAGAACCGAATCATATAATATCATTTCTATTTTCAACATTTTTTTGCTAAGATACTACATTAAAATTAAACATAACAGAATATAGACAAAACTCAAATGATGAATAAATCACAGGTGATTTGGTTTATTTATTCTACATGGTTGTAATTTTTAGAGGTTTTTTTTTTAATTATACTTGGTACGCTCTAGAGTATAGTTGATTTAACGCTGGACATGCTAGGGTGAGGCACTCGTGACATTGATTTTATAAGACTCGGGCTCCAATGTTATTTTTTCCAACAATAGCCTGGTGTAATTTAGCTTTGTATTTGTTGTACATAATGTTTTTGTTTTGTACAATCTGACTATAATTTTATTTTGAGGCTTCAAAATTTTTTTTAAACAAAAACCTTAATCGTTTATAATCCATCCTTAGTTGATTTTCAGTCACCATATAAACCAAAGCTCCTGACTTAGAACTACTAAACACAGAATGGCCATTCCATCCACATCAATACATATTGAACATACGATGCACACAAATCCAAAATCAGTTCATTTTGACAATATCTCACAATAACATATGATACTGCTAATCTTTAAAAGTTGATAAGTCTACATCCCAGCTTCCAAATATAATTCACCAAACTTAATCACTTTCCTACCCTACTAAAGTAAGACAACACATTTATGAGCAATACCAATATAAAGGAGCATTTTGTCGAAAATGGGTTATTACGCAAATGGTTGCGGTAACCAAAAAGCGATGCTTACTGTAGCAGTAAGCATTGCTCTGGAGCTCTTCACAATAAGGGATCCGGTTATCTTTCAGTCAGAAAATAGAACATTTGAAACTACCATTCTACCAAGTTATCTCTGTGAAAGAAGATCAAATCCTACATTTTCATGCTTATTACATGGTCTTTTGGTAGCAAACACAGCATTCACAACAAATAATGTTTTACAATTTCTTTTTCATAGAGCAGGAATGAAAGGCCATATGAATTTGAAATCACTTTTTATATTATATAGTACATGATTTCAAGAAATGTTGTCAAGAAATAAATGAAAACGAACATTGCAGCTTGGAAAATGGGTTGCATGCTCACTTTAAAATGTTAATACTAAACATCAAATGAAATTTAAAATTCATATTAATATATTGGCATAATCAAAATATAATAAATAATCAGAAATTTAATAACTTAACTATAAGTTTAAAATTCCAGTAACTCATTATCAACATCCATAGCATGATAACAAATTGTTTTTGACCAAGTTAACACAATCACGCATCATGTAGTACAACTACTCGCAACGTCATTCAAGCTTGATTAATACTTGGACGCCATGAATTCGACCATAAAAAGTACTAAACCAACAACAATTAAATACTTGGACGCCATGAATTCCATTAATACTTGGACGCCATGAATTCAACCATAAAAATTCCAGTAACCTCATTATCAACATCCATAGCATGATAACAAATTGTTTTTGACTAAGTTAACACAATCACGCATCATGTAGTACAGCTACTTGCAGCACCATTCAAGCTTGATCAATACTTGAACGCCATGAATTCGATCATAAAAAGTACTAAACCAACATCAATTAAAAAAACTATGAGAGAACTTGTGTTTTATTATGCACAGTTCAAAACACAATTCTTTAGCATTTTGCATATTGAAACTGAAATCTAGTTGATAGCCGATCTTACTATTAAGTTTGCAATAACTAAACTTTGATTCTTGTCCCCAATTGGATTTTATCCAAGATGACATCTCCCGTATAAAAATTGACCTCGCATTAAGGACTGCATAATATTTTAATTAATGCATATCCAAGTTAAGTACATAATCTAATCAAAGCTTGAAGTTAATAACCGAAATAAAACTGGGTAAAGACAATGAAATTACATGAATTGAAACATCAATACATTGCACCATTATTGTGAACAGTTCTTTTTTCTTGAGTTGGATTCAGTCGGCGATTACAAATTTAATTATATACCTTATGGTTAAGGAAGAAGGAAAACACCCATGCATTTGCCAAAGATTTATCGCCTTCCTTTTTTTAACATTTAAATTAATTAAAAAGCAAAATCAGATTTAATGTTTTTTTATTTATTTATAAAGAACTATAGTGGTTATGAAATAAGTTCATAATATTACAAAAGTGACATGCATCGTGAATGGAGGCTATATCATTCGCATACCTTGGATGATTTCTGTATAAGCCGATTGGTAATATACAACAAAGAAAGTTATGCAATTGCTGTTGAAGCAAAACTGATATTTTTATTCTTAGATGTACTGCCGGTAGACTAATAAATTTCAGTTATAGTCCACTATCAAGATAATTGCCTGTTTAATCTAAATTAGACTGGGAACAAATACGCCAAGAAGATAATTGAGAGCAAAATAACACATTAGCAACCATAATGAAACATACCTTCATTGCAACAAAGCACAATACCATCATTGAACATCACATTAGGCCATTATTTGTATACATAGCCTATGATGTCATTGTCACTTTTTTTGGGAATTCAAACATAATAACTAAGGAAAAATTATATATATTTAGATTCAAAGAAATGCATAACGATGTCGGCCTTGCCCAAAAAAGAAATGCATAATGCCTGGGTCTGGGGTTTAGATCGCCTATATATTTGTGTTTTACAACTTATTTCCTCTATTTTCAAAAATTATGTACAGTCGTGTTACAACTGAAAACAGTGTGATTCTACACAACGTAAAAACTAATGAATTAAAAATAAAGTACCAATCATATGTGGGTAGATAATATATAGTGCATCAAGCCGTAACATTTATAAAAAGCCGGTAATTGTGTTAGTTATGTAAATGTTGCACCAGCTTATGTAGCATAGTGAAAAATAACAGGTTTCAGTAGCAATTTGTAGAAATAATATCAGATCTACATATGCAGCTGATAAATGAGTTACCATGTAACAAAGAGTACAAACTGATGTACCTATACTGGTATCTTAATCTTTGCAAATTAGGATCAGCAGAGAAGGGTCTATTGTTGAAATTGTATCGACTAAGAACACTGAGCAATCTCTCTATGTCAATGCATACACCAGAAATTGAATTGCTAATTCGAACAGATACCCGCAAATGAGCAAAAATAAGTTGCAACATGTGTATAGTGCATCAAGCATTCAGTTTAGCAAAATTGGTTACCTTGTTTATGCAGCTCAATAGTGCATTAAGTATCACTTATTTTCCATGAATCATATTTTGGTGCTTAATGTGAACCATAAGATCTTAAAGATCACAGTTATTCATGTAAAAGTAGTTTCAGTAATATGGTCTTGCCACCTCCATTCTCAAAACTTTAAATTTTGTTATCATGAAATAACTTTTATCCAATAGGATAACAATTTCGTAAAAGTTAGACTTATACATAAATAAACAAAAGCATTATATATGAATGTATTAGGAAAAGGATCAAGGAAAAAAGGCGAGCTCGTATATGGAATAAGTATGGCTTTGGTAGCAAATCTGATAATATAAGACCTTATAACTTGATAATAATATAAATAAATAAATTATTATAGATTAAGATTAATGACAGTTCTCATTAATAGATTTATAGTTCAAAGATGGATGATGCAGAGCCCATATTTAACAGTTTTATTTATAAACAAAAAAAAACAAAAAAACTGCTTTAAAAAACCGATATAGTATTAAATGAAAAACCCTGAAGCCAAGGTCACTGACCACTTGAATGGTCCAAACATCCATATAGATACATAGAATTGCATAAATCGGACTTGAATGTAATAAAAATCACTAATTATTAGTTATATAAAAATTGGTACAGTAGTAGCAAACATGCAATATAGAACAAACCGGGCATGCACCTGCCCTTTCACAGATATTTCACTGGCAGAATATAGACAATACAACCACATAGAATTATATAGAACTAATAAATCTTAACAAAACAAAATGAAAATAAAAGGCAATTGAATTTAGAAGTGAAAAACTTGAGTTTTGTAGTACAACCTTATATGAGTATGTTCACTTCATAAATATTGTAACATATTTGTTGGAAACTATTATGCAGTCAAGTGCCTTATGTGCTACCTAACATGAAGTAGGTGGGACAAATTTATGACAAAAATAAGGTATAATTCTTTGTCATTTTCAACAAAAGCAGCTAGTAGGGGGTTACCGATATAAGAATAAGAAGTTCAAATTACAATTAGATATTCAAATTTAAAAACTGAAAATTAAATTAAACAAATCTATTAGATATAATTAGATATAATTTTGTCTTAAAATTATAATTAAATTGCAATTTGCACGACCCCTTCTTCTAGTTGACATTATTTACAGAAGCCCTAAAATAAGCTCATCGGCTAAATTTATTTATGCCCAGTAATGATTTTTATTTAATTTTAAAATATCGAAATGTAATGGTAAAAGGAATCAAAACATGTTCAATAAGCAACTGTCTAAACACTACAACAAAACAGATCTATTACAACGGGCTTTTGTAATAGATGTTTTACAGTGGCCAGCCCGCCCGTTGTATTAGGCCATGTTGTAATATGTCCTCTTTTACAACAGGCAATGAACGTAGTAGCATGCGCTTGTAATAGACTTTTTACAACAATCTTATGCTGTTGTTGTATGTTCCTTCAATAGAATAGCAGTCTGTTGTAATATTTTTTTGCAACAGGCATTGACGGTTGTAATAGATGTCTATTACAACTGTTTTTGCCCATTGTTAAAAATATACAAAATTATTAAAAAAAAACAATGATGCAACATATATGCAAATTGTACTCACAATTGTTAAAAACCAATACAGACTATATATTCACAGCATTTGTGAAGTTGCACATTTAATTCTTTTTATTAATATTGTCACACATTTACAAAATTAATAAAGAACATACTCCACGATAAATAATAATATATATTGTTTGGATACTAAGCTAAATCCTCATCTTTTGCTACCTTTTAATGTTTTTCTAGCTTTTAACCGTTAAAGCCTGCATAATTAACACATAAATTACAAAAATAGTGTTGTAGCCAGCTAAAAATTAAGACCAAAAACCCAAAGGTGTGTATAAGGTAAAAACCATATACAGGTAATAACCTATACTATGTCATGTTGATCATTCAGGTTGAAGAGTCAAATAGATGTTTACAACCTGCAGTAAATTCAAAAACCTACCTTTCTAACATTCTAGTATTCACAAATCATACAAGCCTATCGTATTTTGCAGTAGTTTCTACCCTAGATGGAGAAAAAACAGAGCTCAACGAAGCACAATAAAGCCTAACAGAAAACTGTCATTCAACTGAAGAGTGAATGAAATATATGTGATCTACTTAATATAGGACTGTCCAAATATACAAGTATATAAACTGCTTTATAAGTAAATTCCATTTTAGAGAGTGATTGCTATTTTACTATGATATCAAAATTTGCTGCGTGTAGTGTGGACATGTGGGTTGAACGCAATGAATGACAATTTCAAAATAAAAAACTAGTAGCAAACAACAAACTTCGGCTAATCATCCAAGATAGCTCGAATATCATCCAAAAATCCATTTTCCAAAACAACAAAAGCACTAATTAAAACCAGATACATAAAAATATTGGACTAACCAAACTTCGAGTAAATTTCGGACTGGAGAATCTCTCGTTACTCCTTACTTTATCGTTGATGCCACGTTCTTCGTTGGTGCATCCATAAATGCTACTTCGGCTGACATCATGATGCCCATTTTAGGAATGTTGTTGCTTGGTGTTGGTATCGGATTCACCGATCGGGTATAAATTAAAACCATATATATTCGAATCATAGTGATCTAGTATGAATCATGATCATCATTTGTGTTATGTAAAAGGCAACCTCAGTGACATGCTTCGTCACAACAGGAAAATCCAATGCACATTTAGATATACGAATTTATTCCAATTGAGAACTGCAATTTTCAAATTCATTGAAACAAACAAACATAAGATGTCAATGAAGAAAATGAGATACAACTATGGATTATAAAAAAAATCAGTTTATAGATTTGAGCAGAAATACTACTACAATAACTAACATAAGCTTCCCCTGATTTTCCATGATCACAATTATGCAGCTCGTATGTTAATCTCTAAATGATTGTGAAATATAAACTCATATTGGAAGTTGTACGTATGGAAAACGAGAAGAACAGGTTACTCTGAATATGATAGCTGACGGCCCACCCAATATCCGCCCACTGGTTACAGTGATGCAATTTGATGGGGTTCGTACTTCGCAGTTGTGCATACACAGTTACAATTTTCCTGCGTGCAAGCATCTGCATTCGTACGATGGATGCACCCTCTCAGAATAAATACCATGACATGTAGCATTCCAATGCATACGTGCAGAGTTAACATAAATACTAAATGTAGATTCCACATAGTTAGTATTTGTTTGGACTAAGACTAATTTTCACTCTTATTATACTCATCACAATAAAATGTCTTATGTGGTGAAAAATCGACCTAAACAAGCATATAAGCAGTCGATTTTAGACAGGCCCATCTAACAACTAATAAACCATGCATGAGACGGACGAGGGTCCTGCAGTAACAACTCAGACTATTTTGGCATCTAACATTGTACAATCAACCTCCAATTATACATATCCTATATATAGGTTGTACTGCATATGAGTACATGCTAAGCGTACTTACTAAAAAATTACACACGTTAATGGGTTATGTTACTAAGCTATCACCATTATCATCCACAAACTGTGTTTTCATATCCTAATAATTTTTTATGATGTACTAACTAGTAACCACTCCACTAAATGGGTACAACTTTCCTCCCAACTAGATAAGATGGCATATGTTATATGATAAAGCCAGAACTTGAATCATAATGAGTTTTCACATGATATTAAAGATGTGTGGCGTGCTAATTTATGAATGTTAAGTACCAGTTCCAATCTTATAAGCCATTATCGTTTGTTGTACATTAATTATTGTTGAATATATATCATTCTAAATTGTACCTTGAGTCCTTGAGAAGATATAAACCCACATGCACGCATAGTAGTGTCACTTTTAGGTAGGGCACTATCTGCACCAAGTGGGTCGGCCTAAGTTAATTATGCTTGGTAACATGTACATAGATGAACCACTATATATTCATGGTTAACCCCATCAAATTGCATCTCTAAATGATTAGCTTCTACTACGGTTTACGGTCCATGAATAGCTTCTCCTAAATCATATTCAGAGTCATAAAGGTTATTCAGTAATTTCTGTTAAATAGTTCATATTTAAAAAATTACATACTATTACAAAGGCTGATTTCATCAAAAACCGGTACTGAAACTACAAAACACAGAAAACAATTGCCTATATGTAACATTATCTATTACTATTTGGTGTTAGAAATCAGATAAGGAAGAGTGGAAAGTAGAAAAGCTTTGAGGCGTATCAATGGAGCGACACTTTCCTTAAAAAGTTATTCGCCCTCACTCGAATGAGTTTGCTGAAGAGTTTCAGCGAATACTTTTCCCAAGATACAACAAAGCGAAGAAGAGGAATGCAGACAGCAATTTCTGAATTCCTCGGAGTAGAAATTATTTTTACAGAGGAGAGAAAAGTCTTTTTTTCGGGAGGAAGAAGAGGCAGCATATATAGAGAACCAGATATCCGTTCATATGGTCATGACTGTTGAAAACGAACAGACATTACTTTTGAATTTAAAAAGCAACGGCAGCATCTGTTAAAAACAGTAATAGCCGTGTGGACCAAATCGAATCTGGCCTGGCAGGAACTAGGCCCACGAAGGCCCATAGCCCGTAGCCGCGCGGGTGCGTGCGAAGTGCGTGATAAGTGCGTTTAGAAATCACGCGCGCTCACGCGCATTCCAGGCCAAGCCCATATTATTCATGCCATGCTTTTTATTCAACTAATATGCAACTTAAGTATTAGTATATATACCTCTCACAAGATGTAGGCAATGTGGGACTAAGATAGAATTTAACTTTGCTCATTGTACATTTAAATACTCAACAATCCCCCACATTAATTGTACAATTGCTCCATTTAAATTTTATCTTGATCCTAGGAATGATCCATCTCCCGAAACATAGCTTAATATCACATGGATACAAGAAGGTGTTTATGACTTAAACCTTCAGTTAGTATAAATATACCAAAGTTCTATTAGAGTAATAGGTAGCCTTGGCTTTTAACTTATCACTCTTTATAATAATACCGGATATATTAAATACACATGTGATATTTATTTTAAAATAATTTCTTGATACTTCTTAGCACTATTATGGCCATGTGCTTTCTTCCTGGTTTCATGAATGATCCAAAGAGTAAATCTAAAAACTCTCGTGAGGAGCGGCACCACTCCTACATTCATATAGGTGAAGTTGTATATATGCCCCCACTACTTGGACATTTACTAACTTCATTAAGAACGCTTTCAACCTCATAACCGTAGTGTGTTTTATGCTAATTCATTCTTGGCAATTTTATTAGCATATTGCAATCACTTCTAGACAACTTGTTATTACCCTTTAAACCTTGTACTATAGAATTTTAGTTTGAGGTTGGGTTGCCATTGTCTGTGATTTTATTTATAGGTTTCAATCCCATTTCTATCGATGTCCCTTTCACCACATCTCTAGGTAGGCCTTTTGTGAAGGGGTCTGCCAAGTTCTTACTAGTCTTTACATACATTATTGTGATAATTCCATCCTTAATCAACTGTCTTACATATTCATGTCTTAAGCTTATATGTCTGGATTTTCCATTGTAAGTGTTACTGTAAGCCCTAGACAGAGTAGCTTGACTATCACAATGTAAGGAAACAGGAGGCATGGGTTTAGAATATATCTTTATATCTAACAATAAATCCCGGATCCACTCAGCCTCTTTACCTGCAGCAGCTAATGCTATAAATTCTGATTCCATAGTCGAATGTGATATGCAAGTTTGTTTCTTGGAAGCCCATGATATAGCACCTCCTCCAAGAAGAAACAACCAACCTGATGTGGACAAGTTGTCTTTTGCATCATTAATCCAACTAGCGTCCGTGTATCCTTCTAAAGTTGCTGGAAAATCATTGTAAAATAAGGCAAGTCCTATGGTTTTCTTAAGATAACCAAATACTCTACTAATCGCCTTCCAATGTTCTCCGCCAGGATTGCTAGTGAACCTGCTCAACTTACATACTGCATAAGCTATATCTGGCCTAGTGCAATGCATAAGGTACATTAGGCTGCCAATTGCCCTAGCATACTCAAGTTGTGCAATTGACCTTCCATCATTTTTGGCCAATTTAACACTCGAATCAAAAGGCGTATTATATTCCTTAAATTTTAAATGCTCGAATTTTGATAACATCTTTTCTATGTAGTGTGCTTGACACAAGGCGTATCCATGAGAGTGTTTTACCACTTTGAGTCCAAGGATGGTATCTACTTCACCAAGATCTTTCATTTTAAAAATTGAAGATAAATATTCCTTGGTCTCTAAGATGCCTGTCATATTTGATCCAAATATGAGCATATCATCAACATATAAACACACCATGACACTGTACTCCTTTGCAAACTTTGAGTAAACACATCTATCAGCGTTATTGTGAACAAATCCAAAAGATAGTATGGTTGAGTCAAATTTCTCATGCCACTGTTTTGGAGCTTGTTTCAAGCAATATAAAGATTTATTCAATTTGCAAACTTTCCTCTCATTCCCAGGAAGAACAAATCCTTCTGGTTGCTCCATATACAATTCTTCATTCATATCTCCATTTAAAAATGCAGTTTTCACATCCATTTGATGAATGTGTAAATTATATATGGAAGCCAATGCTATTAGAATACGAATTGAACTCACTCGTGCTACTGGAGCATAAGTGTCAAAATAATCAACACCCTCTTTTTGTCTAAACCCTTTAGCAACTAATCTTGCTTTAAAAGTATGTACAATATTGTTCGATCCATATTTCTTTTTAAAAACCCATTTGCACCCTATTGGCTTAGAGCCAGGTGGCAGATCAACCAAAGTCCAAGTTTTATTTGACATTATGGAGTCCATCTCATCATTTATTGCTTCCCTCCAAAAGGCAGCATCTCTTGAGTTGATTGCTTCGCTGTAAGTCTTAGGTTCATCTTCAATGTTTAGGACAATGGGTGTTTTGTTGGTCACATTTTCTCTATTTCCATCAACTAAGAAAAGTAGAGCTTGTGAAGATATAAAATCTGGACATAACTCTTTCTCTTTTCTTTGTCTTTTAGATTTTCTTGGTCCTTCATCACATGGATTTGCATTTGTATTGGTTTGAAAACTGTTTTCTGAGCAGGGATGTTTTTCACCAACACTATTGCCATTAGAAGGATTATCAATAATTTTAGAATCTTTGTAAAACTTATTCTCAAAGAATTCTACATCACGGGATTCAACAATGGTATTAGAGCTTAAATCGAGAAGTCTGTATGCCTTACTATGTTCAGCATATCCAACAAAAACACTCCTTTGTGCCTTGGGCCTAATTTAGTTCTTTTTGGATCGGGAACTCTATAATAAGCCAAACACCCCCATACTCTCAGATATGACAAATTCGGCTTTCTATTTTTCCAAAGTTCATAGGGGCATACATTTGACTTTCTAGACACAATTCTATTATGTAAATAACATGCTGTATTTAAGGCTTCACCCCATAGATTAAGGCGTAACATAGATTTTACCAGCATGCAATTTACCATTTCTACTAGCGTTCGATTTTTCCTCTCTGCTATACCGTTTTGTTGCGGAGTATAGGGTGTTGTTCTATCATGAATGATTCCATTCTTTTCACAGAAATCATCAAATTCAGTAGAAAAATATTCCAGCCCTCTATCACTCCTAAAAACTTTAATTTTCTTACTTATTTGGTTTTCGACTTCGACTTTGTAAATCTGAAATTTGTCAAATGCTTCATTCTTATTTTTCATAAGATATACATAGGTGTACTTTGAGTAATCATCTATAAATGTAATGAAATATCTTTTCCCTCCACGAGTCAAAGTACCATTTAGTTCACATATATCGGAATGTACTAAATCTAAAATTTTAGAATTTCGGTTTACACCAGGGAAAGGTTTCTTAGTGATCTTGGCTTGTGCACATATCTCACATTTGTCACAGCCGGATCCACTAGAATTAATTAAACCGAGTTTGCACATATTTGTAATGGATTTGAAGTTTAAATGTGCTAATCTATCATGCCACAAATTGAATGACTCAATGGTATAGGTAGAAGCAACACATTTATTAATACTTAGTTTATACATTCCATTACATCCATATCCCTTTCCTACAAACATTCCATTTTTTGTAATTATGACTTTATCAGATTCAAATACAACTCGAAATCCTCTCTTGCATACAAGATCCACTGAAACCAGGTTCTTCCTAATGTTTGGCACATGAAGAACATTGATAAGCGTGACAACTTTTCCAGAAGTAAAATCTAGAGTGATACTTCCTTTTCCAACAACCTGGGCTCGACTATGATCCCCCATCTGAACTTCTTGGCCATCACTGATGACTTCATAGGTTTTGAATAGCGACTTGTCCTTGCATACATGAACAGTTTCTCCAAAATCAAACCACCAGCCATCCGATGTATCAACCATATTAATTTCGGTAACCATGGCTACAAGTTCTTCTTCTACCATATTGGCAGCTTTCTTTGGGGCACGACATTCTCTAGCATAATGTCCCTTTTTGCCACAGTTATAGCATTTCCCATTTTTCTTATTCTTTTTGTTATTTGCAGGTGGCTTTTCATCAGAACTGCGCTTTTTACTGGTATTAGTACTCTGGTTTCCCTTTTCCACAACCTGAACATCACTTTTGGACAGATTTCCTTTATTTTCTCGATTACGAGATTCCTCTTCGATTCGAAGATGTTTCTGAATCTGTTCCAAAGTGTAGTCTTCTGTTTTGTGGAAAA
The DNA here is from genome assembly GCA_030737875.1 of Allium sativum. Classification (NCBI taxonomy): domain Eukaryota; kingdom Viridiplantae; phylum Streptophyta; class Magnoliopsida; order Asparagales; family Amaryllidaceae; genus Allium; species Allium sativum. The sequence goes on from CM060920.1 coordinate 588,261,323, forward strand.
GCATTTTCCTGTAATTGCTCCAAGTCGAAGGTAGTTTTGCAATTATTGCACCAACTTGGAACAATTCAGGAAGTTTGATATTGAGAGTAGCCAGTTTGTGAACAATGCCTTGCAACTCATGAACTTGACGGAGTATTGGTTTACTATCATCCATTTGAAAATCAAAGTATTCAGCAATAAGAAATTTGTTTGTACCTTCTTCTTGCACCTTATATTTATTTTCCAGAGCATTCCAGATTTCAAGTGGTGTCTTCATCTCCTTGTAGAAATCATATAGACGATCATAGAGAGCGTTCAAGATGTGGCCTCGACAAAGCAATGTGTGTTCTGTGCGTTTAGCGCGCTCCTTCTTTACATTATCAGTGTCTGTTGCAGTCGGCGGAGGAAGCGGAGGCAGATTTGAATCAAGCAGATAAGAAAGTCCGAGTGCAGTGAGCAGAAAAGTCATCTTGTCTTGCCATCTCGTGAAATTATTGCCATCAAACTGGTCAAGTTTGATCATGTCTTGATTCATAAGTTTGATGGATGCCATATTAGTCTGGGATTCCATAGTTGTAGGAATAACTTTTTAAGATTGTTAGAAATCAGATAAGGAAGAGTGGAAAGTAGAAAAGCTTTGATGCGTATCAATGGAGCGACACTTTCCTTAAAAAGTTATTCGCCCTCACTCGAATGAGTTTGCTGAAGAGTTTCAGCGAATACTTTTCCCAGGATACAACAAAGAGAAGAAGAGGAATGCAGACAGCAATTTCTGAATTCCTCGGAGTAGAAATTATTTTTGCAGAGGAGAGAAAAGTTTTTTTTTCGGGAGGAAGAAGAGGCAGCATATATAGAGAACCAGATATCCGTTCATATGGTCATGACTGTTGAAAACGAACAGACATTACTTTTGATTTTAAAAAGCAACGGCAGCATCTGTTCAAAACAGTAATAGCCGTGTGGACCAAAACGAATCTGGCCTGGCAGGAAGTAGGCCCACGAAGGCCCATAGCCCGTAGCCACGCGGGTGCGTGCGAAGTGCGTGATAAGTGCGTTTGGAAATCACGCGCGTGATCGCGCATTCCAGGCCAAGCCCATATTATTCATGCCATGCTTTTTATTCAACTAATATGCAACTTAAGTATTAGTATATATACCTCTCACAAGATGGAATTTTAGGCAATGTGGGACTAAGATAGAATTTAACTTTGCTCATTGTACATTTAAATACTCAACATTTGGCAAGAGAGAACTTCAGAATATTCAAGCAATCCAACCATAGAACAGAATATGACATATGTAAGTGGACTGTTGAATTAACTAAGATCAGAACTATCAAATTCATCAGCCGCTATAATCAACATGAAAATGGCAGTAAGAGATTACTAAATATGCTGGACAATGAAATCGACAATTCTCACAACAACATCTTTGAATAGCCAATTGATCTTAGATCTGAAATCAATAGTGCTAACTACAAGCCGGGCATCATATCTGGCAAAAGATGATAATAAATAAACACTAACCAAGCTGAACTCATCACCAAATCAAACTCGGTAGTTATATAGCATCAGCTTTCCATCGTCGGTAAGCAGCGATGCACTAAATTCCAGCATTACGAAGTTTCAGTTCTAGAAGTAACATGGCGACCTCGACTTTATCAATAACCACGATGAAGCATCGGAAAACAAATAATCAAACATGGGGTGAAGATTTATTTTAGAATATTTAGGGATAAGAAACTGAGCGTGAAGAAAGATTTCATTTTTATGAAATAAAAGAAATTAAGAAAATCAGATCTACGTTAGGCAGGCCCTAGAATTTGAGGAGGCGGGGTGCGGGGGGTGGGGGGTGAGTGGAGGATAGAATGCTATTTTAATTTAGATACTTTAAGTCTTATATCCAATGGCTGTAAAACGTCAGCTTCTGCTCGATCGGTTGAAGCAAGATTTCGTTAGGTTGGGTGAAACCATTGTATACAAAATTGGGTGTTAGTTAATGATTAGTAATTAGCAATATGATATTATATTTAGTAATTAACTTTAACGACATTAATTATTAAATACTAATAAATATTAAATATTAATAAATAATATAATATTATTAATAATTTGTAGTTAGTAATACAATGTTATAGTTAGCTATTAGCAACATACTATATATATAATGTTATTAACGATTGATTATTAACTATTAAAAGTAATTAATATTAAATTTAAGATAATATTGTAATTAAAAATTATTGAGTGTCGATAATTGGTAACATAATTGGTAACAGACATTTATTACAACATGTATTTTATGATCGTTGTAAAATTGACATCGGTTAAAACGAGTATTTAAAGACAAAAATATAAGTTATATAACATCACTACCCAAAAAAGATGATTTAAGTTTTAATTTTTCCCACTAATTTTTTTTGTTTATTTTAAAATAAAAACCAAATAAGATATACTGCTATGGAGTGCTTCCCGTTGGACCTCCGCGACATAACCGGCTAGGTCGACCGTCGTTCACGATGTCCGTAGTTTTAGTCGACTTAAAGAAAATGTAACAACCCGTATTTTTGAATAACATGTTATAACATAAATCAAGGCAGAATTAAACTGTAAAATCCGAATCAAGGGAAACGGGCTATGCCATTGCGTTCGTGTCGGAAAAATACGCGAAATAGAGTCCGAGTTTTCGAAAATCGGAGTCCGTATGACCGAGATATGGCCTCGCGAAGTTTCACGAAAAATTCAAATTCGAAACAGATTCAAATTTCAGAAAATTCGGGGTAGGTGGGAAAAATCCCGCCCAGACCAGGTCGACCTGGGGGTCGACCTGGGAGTCGACCTGGGGGGGGCCAGGTCGACTGGGGAGTCGACCCCAGGGTCGACCTGGGGGTCGGCCTGCCTGGTCGGACCCAGGCAACCTGGTGCACCATTTTGGCTGTTCTGACCTGTTTTGTTGGCTAGTGACGGGATTTGATGGCTCTGATTGAATCTAGGGTTAATCCTATGGCTAATACTATCCTAATCCTCTATAAAAAGACCCCTAAACCTGGCCTAAATCACCATTATTCAATCCTACAACTAAACTATATCAAATTTGCTCCTCTCATGGCCTCCACTTTCATGCTAAAATTCCTAAGTTTATTTCTATGAGAGATTGTGAGTTCATACAAGTGTTTTAAAGCTTGTATGAGTGTTCTTAGCTTGCATTCAAGTCAAGTTGCAACATTTCTATTTCAAAGCAAGGGTTTTTATTGATTTGGCTCAAGGGTTTTTCATTTGGAGCTTGCATATTTGGGTGATTTCATAAGGGCTTCGTCTCAATCTTTATAATAACTATTTATTTGTGTCTTCATAGCATTGTAAGCCCTTTTTCTACTTTCTTTTTATTGAACTCTAAAGTTAAATGAATGATGCAAGTTTGGGGTTGATCATTATGATATGCAAGTTTGGTTGATCATTATGATATGCAAGTTTGGTTGATCATTATGCTATGCAAGTTGGTTTAATCATTATGTATGACACATGTTGCTAGGTTATGCAAGTTTGGGTTGATCATTATACACATGATATCATGTTATGCAAGTTAAACTTGATGTTGTGAGCATAAAGCTCCAAGCTTTATATTAAAGGTTGCATTTGGCAACATGAAAGTTATCATATCCCTTATGATAACTTGCATGTGAGGCTAAATGCGAACTTCTAGCAACTTCTACATGTCATTTATCACCATGTATCACTCAAATGCTAAGTTTGGTTTTATGCATGCTTTTGAAGCCAAATGATGCAATACGCAAGTATATGAACATATGTACATTTCATATGCCACCATGATAAACTTGTGGCTTCAACACCTTTTTGTCATGATTATGCCAAGTTCCCTATTTTATCCTTTATGCGTTGTTGCGACTATGTAAACGATGGGATTACGTTGGGGTTGGGTAACATTATGACATAAACATGGTTTTTATAACATAACGTGATATGTTAACTTGTAATTATGTTTTGGAAACATAATGGACATGACACTTAGAAAATATGAGTATGGCCAACTCGAGGTTGGGTTGAGTTTGTAGCATAAATCTACCCGGACCCGCCCGGCTTAACTAGTGGCTACAAACAATAGGATCCAATGTGAGAAGTTGGTCATGTTGTGCTCGAACCCGAGGTTAGACCAAGTTGTGGTGTAAAGCTACCCGGACACGCCCGGCTTAACTAGTAACCACAACGAAGTCTAATGTGAGAGGTTAAAGCACATTAAGTTAATTAATTAATGCCTCCTGATTAGGGTTAAGTCATGGTCCACTTAATACTTAATCAATTTGGACTTGATGGGTTAATCGGGGTTAAGTCATGAATCTTGGGTACACTTAACCAATTTAATCCACGTTTGGATCGGGTTAACCACATTTACCCCATTAAGGAAACCCTAGTTGCGTGGTCCTTTTCAGCAGTAACCCTCTTGATAGTATCATAAGACCCTAGGACTAGGCTACGGTGGGGCACGATTACTGGGCTGACATGTAAGCGACCAAAACGACGGCTGAGTAGGTACGCCGGTGTAGGTCCAGGCGGACTATGGTCGTGCACATAGTCCGGAGTTGGAGAATCAGGCATGGGTACCAGTAGATCTAGACTGTGCATACTTGATTGGTGTCCGAGGTTGACACCCTAGGACTTGATACACCCTAGGGTGGACCTAGCGTAGTTTAACTACATTGCATGTTTGGGCCGTATGACACCGACACTTGACGAGTTAGGCTTATAGGGAGCCGATCGACTAGACCGTGTAGTTGGACCTTGATTTAGGTCATCTCATGATATTGGGCCAAGCTTGGGCCAAGGGGTCAATTCTTGTTTTTACTTGACATGTTAGAATGCTAGTACACCCGTGGTGCAAAACTTAACCCTTATTATGCGATGACATCTTTATCTATCTTGTTAGTTAATCACCATGCCAGTATGTTGTTATCCTTATGTTCATCTCAGCTTCTCATACCAGTTAACTTTACTAGTTCATGGACAGATAGTAGTAGGGCTTACCAGTCTTTTTGACTGACCTGTTTTCTTTCGCCTCTTTTCTTCCGTTTCCCTCCCCTCTCAGGTTCTCAGGGTGGGAACATTGGAGCTTAGCTTGGATCTTTACAGCTTGCTTACTGGATTTGCTCATGTACGGTTTTGGACATTGAGCTAGCTATGGTTTATCATTTCACTTTGGGGATAGTACTTTATGTATTTCAGTTTTTCAGTTTATGCTTTTCTCTAGACTTTGTTTGTTGGAAAATAATGATCAAGTACTTTGTTGTAACATGACTATGGTTTTGAAATGTTAGTTTGATCCGCTGGTTTATTTACTCTGTTTTACTTATATATATGTTCTGTCTTGTGATATCTGCATGCATGTTTACCTTGTTTAAACGCCCCTCCGAAGCCGATGTACTTGCAAGAGTTACCTTGGCGGAGGTGGGGTGTTACATTTGGTATCAGAGCATAAGGTTTACAAGATTTGAGCAAAAGTGTTTTTGAAACTTACCTTTTGAAAAACTATTTTCAAAACCAATTAAGTATTTTCCAAGAAAAGTCTAGTTATTTTAAAAAGGCTATTCCCCAAAAGCCATAGCACTATCCTTCGTTTCTTCATTCTGAATCTATCTTTTTCCTTTTTCAGTATGGCCGATCTTAACCTTCCCGAGGGAGTGACCATTCCCGGATGGTTCCGGAGGTACTTCGAAGCTAGGGCCAACGATGTGGGCCCAGCAAATACCCCCAACATAACTGAGGTTCCTCCTCCTCCTCCTCCTCAGAATCCGCAAGCAGATTTCGCTAAGATTTGCAAAGACTTTAAGGCGATGGGAGGCAAGAACTTTATTGGGACGGAGACTTTTGTGGAGGCAAGAAATTGGTTGAAAGAAACTGAAGATCCCGTCGCCATCTTTGATGTGCAAGATCATAGAAAGGTTTTATTGGCAGCATGGTTATTAAAGGAAGAAGCTGCTTATTGGTGGGAGGTCACCAATGCTACAAGGCCTATAGAGACTTGGGCCGACTTTAGGACAAGATTTGGGCTTAAGTTTCTATCATCAGCTGAGGCGAATTTGCAATTGGAGAAGTTCATATCTTTGAAGCAAGGGGACATGACAATAAGGGAGTATGTGAATGAGTTTAACAAGCTCGCCCGATTCGGTTTGGACATGGTTAATACTCCCCAGAAGAAGGCTTTGCGCTTTGCACGAGGGTTGAATGAGCCACTACAAGGTTTAGCCCTATCTCATATACCTATGGGGGCCACTTTCGAAGGACTAGTAGACATGGCATTGCTTCAAGGAGACGATAGGAATGGCAAGAAGGAAGTCAAGGCTAATGAGACTCAAGCCAAGAAGACAGACTCCAAGTGGGGAGGAAATCAGAGCAATCAGAACAACAAAAACAACAAGAACAACAAGGGAAACAAGGCCAAGGCGAAGGAACCAAGAAAATGCCACTACTGTGGGAATGTTGGGCACATAGCTAAAGACTGTAAGAAGAGGAAGTCTGGCGAATGCTTTCATTGTGGAGAGACTGGACATTTTAGCAAGGATTGCCCCAAGAAGCAAGGACAAGGGCAAGGGCAGAATCAGCGTGCAGGACCTTCTGGAGGGCAAGTGCATGCTCTCAACGCCGCTCCAGTTCAGGATCGAGGTAGCATTTCTGTAGAAAGTCTTGTTTATATTTCTGATTATCCTGTTCGCACCTTATTTGATTCTGGCGCATCGCATAGTTTTATTTCTTCTGACATTGTTGAAAGTTTGCACCTAAGTACTAGCTTAGTTGAGGATCCCGTTTGTGTTTCAAATCCAATTGGGGGTTCCGCCCATCTATCTATGATTTGTGTGGATTTGAAGATTTCTATCTTGACCGTAGAATTCACGTGTAATGCTTATGTTCTCGGGTTCACGGGATATGGGTTGACCTTGGGCATGGATTGGTTGTCCAGTTATGGAGCCATTCTCGATTGTGAACATAGGGTAGTGAGGCTCATGACTCGCCTCGGTAATACCCTAGAAATTTCTTGTAACCCTAGAGGTCCCGTCATGTTATGTTATCTTGAATCTCTCGACTCGTCCATCGATGATCTGCGGTCTGTAAGGGTGGTCCGAGACTATCCCGATGTCTTTGAAGAAGTTAAGGGGTTACCCCCTAAACGAGAGATAGATTTCCGCATTTATCTAGTTGATAATGCCAAGCCAGTATCATTGCCCGTTAGGCACATGGCCCCACGAGAAAGGAGAGAGCTCAGTAAGCAAATCAAGGAGCTGCTTTAGAAGGGTTTTATTAGACGAAGCATTTCTGAATGGGGTGCTTCGGTGGTATTCGCTACTAAGGCGGATGGTTCACTTCGTCTATGTGTTGATTATCGAGAGTTGAACAAGCTGACAAAGAAGAATAGGCACCCTTTACCGAGGATTGATCATCTCTTTGACCAGCTGGTTGGTGCTTCTGTTTTCTCCCAGCTTGATCTAGCCACCGGATTCCATCAGCTTAGAGTAGCTGAGGATAGTATCGATAAGACTGCGTTTAGGACTCCAGATGGATTCTTTGAATGGCTTGTCATGCCATTCGGTTTGACTAATGCACCCGCCTACTTCGTAGACTTGATGAGTAGGGTGTTCAGGGAGTTCCTCAACAAGTTTGTTGTTGTCTTCGTGGATGATATTCTGATCTTCTCAAAGGACGAGGAAGAACATGCCAGACATCTCAAGGAAGTGATGGTTACGCTTAGAGCGCATCAGTTGAAAGCCAAGTTCTCCAAATGTCATTTCTGAAGAAAGGAAGTTCGGTTTCTTGGACATATAGTTTCTAAGCAAGGCATAGCGGTGGATCCCGCGAAAGTGGTTGTGGTTCAAGATTGGAAGACCCCTAGGAATGCAACCGAAGTAAGAAGCTTTCTCGGTCTGGCGGGCTACTATAGGAAGTTCATTAGGGACTTCGCTAAGATTTTGGCCCCTCTTACTAAGTTGACGAAGAAGAACTTAGTCTTCGCATGGGACTTGGAGTGTGAGCTTGCTTTTCAAAAGCTCAAAAGAGCCCTTACCTCAGCTCCAGTTTTGGCATTACCCGATAGTGGTAAGATGTTTACCATGTACACAGATGCATGTGGCACGGGGTTAGGTGCGGTTCTAATGCAAGAGGGAAGAGTGATATGTTATGGGGGTAGGCAACTTAAAGTTCATGAGAAGAACTATCCCACTCACGATTTGGAGTTAGCAGCGATCGTCTTTGCACTCAAATCCTGGCGCCACTATCTTCTAGGCAAAAGGTTTGAGTTGTATACTGATCACAAGTCACTCAAATACCTCTTCTCGCAAAAAGATCTGAATCTAAGGCAGCAAAGGTGGATGGAATTCTTGGCATCTTATGACTTCGAGATAGCTTATACCCCTGGCAAGGGTAATGTTGTGGCAGATGCATTGAGCAGAAGGAGATTGACTTTGAGTCCCTTGTTCATTGAGATGAAGAACTTAGAATTCTTGGCAAACTTTGATTTCACGACGACTGTTGAGTCGATGACGGGTTCATTAGCATCCCTTGATCTTAGACCCACACTTCTTGATCAAGTTGGGGCTTCGCAGAAGGAAGATCCACAGATAGTCGAAGTTATGGACAAGTTGATTCGTGGTGAGACGTCTAGTCACCTTGCCAGATATACTATTGATGATAAAGGATGGCTAAGGCGTGATGGGAGATTATGTGTTCCTCGAGTGGGAGATTTAGTCCATAGAGTTCTTGAAGAAGCGCATCACTCGAAGATGACTATACATCCGGGAGGAGATAAGATGTACAGGGATATGAAGCGCATTTTCTTTTGGGATGGAATGAAGAAGGATGTGGCAGAGTATGTTTCAAAGTGCATGGTGTGCCAACAAGTGAAAGCCGAGTCAAAGAAACCAGGTGGGCTATTACATCCATTGGAGGTCCCGCAATGGAAGTGGGAGAGTATTTCTATGGATTTTGTGGATGGATTGCCTAGGTCAAGGAGAGGGAACACAAGCATATGGGTCATAGTTGACAGACTTACGAAGAGTGCTCACTTCATCCCAGTAAAGAGCAAGAGGACCGCATCAGGGCTGGCATCTATTTATCTTCGAGAAATAGTGCAGTTGCATGGAGTTCCTTCTAGCATAGTTAGCGATCGTGACCCAATTTTCACTAGCCAGTTCTGGAACAGTTTGCAAGAAGCGATGGGTACGCGATTGAATCTGAGTACGGCCTATCACCCCTAGACGGATGGCCAAACCGAAAGGGTGAATAGAGTGCTAGAAGATCTCTTGAGGCTTTGTGTTCTCGACTTCGGTGGTACTTGGGAAGACCACCTTCCTCTTGTAGAGTTCGCTTATAATAATAGCTATCAAGCTAGCATAGGGATGGCACCATTTGAAGCTTTATATGGGAGGCCGTGTAGGTCACCATCTTGTTGGTGGGAGACAACAGATAGGCTTATACTTGGGCCCGATATGATACGGGACACATCCGAGAAAGTTGAATTAGTGAGAAGAAGGATGAAAGCGGCCCAAGATAGACAGAAATCCTATGCTGACAGGCAAAGGGCAGATTTGGAATTCGAAGTGGGAGACATGGTTTTCGTGAAGGTTTCTCCTTTGCGTAATGTGGTACATTTTGGAGCAGTTGGGAAGCTGGCACCAAGGTTCGTAGGACCCTTCCCTATCATAGAGAGAATTGGAAAGATGGTCTATAAGGTGGAATTGCCCGAGAAGCTAGCCGGAGTGCATAATGTCTTTCATGTCTCGCATCTCCGAAAGTGCCTATATGAGTCCGCTGAGGTGGTTGAACCAAGCATTCTTGAAGACATTGAGGTAGAGAAAGAAGCAACCTTGAGAAAAGCTCCAATTCGTATTTTGGGGACAGAGATCAAGAAACTAAGGAATCGAGAAGTCAAATTGGTGAAAGTTCAGTGGGGTGAAGCCGACGAAGATGCAACTTGGGAAACCGAGGAGAAGATGCGTGGGCTTTATCCATTTCTTTTTGAGGGTACATTCTCGACCTCTTTCCTAATTAGCCTATCTTTCTTTTATCCATGTTTATCCATGTTTATCTTGTTTATCTGGTTATCTCGTTAATCAGGTCATGAGGACCTTAGGTAGAAACCCTTTGGATGAAACATGTATTTGAAACATGTTATGCTTGATGGCTGCAAGTGGTTGCAAGTGTTTGCACGTGGATACTCGTGGATGCATGATACACATTAGGCACTAAGATCGGCTCACACACTTTCATGTTGCATATGCATGAGTGCTTATACTTATTCATGGATGAAGATTGTTATGCTATCACGTGGATGTTGCATATGGACGAATATTATGTGCACTCATGTAGAGACTATGAGTTATGTTAGGAATTTTCATACATATGGACTCATTTCACTAACATACTTTGCATTAAGGAGGTTTACTGTATCAGTAACCGCCGGATTTTTGCATTAGATAAGTACATATACACACACCTTTGCATATGATCATACGACATTTAGAATCCTTTAAGGACAATGACTGCACGTGGATGATGTTTTGAGTAGATGGATGATGGATGGTAGGATACGTTCTTCCTAACTTGGAGATTTCGGGGACGAAATCCTTTAAGGAGGGAAGAATGTAACAACCCGTATTTTTGAATAACATGTTATAACATAAATCAAGGCAGAATTAAACTGTAAAATCTGAATCAAGGGAAACGGGCTGTGTCGTTGTGTTCGTCTCGGAAAAATACGCGAAATAGAGTCTGAGTTTTCGAAAATCGGAGTCCGTATGACCGAGATATGGCCTCGCGAAGTTTCACGAAAAATTCAAATTCGAAACAGATTCAAATTTCAGAAAATTCGGGGTAGGCAGAAAAAATCCCGCCCAGACCATGTCGACCTAGGGGTCGACCTGGGAGTCGATCTGGGGGGGGGGGAGGGGGGGCAGGTCGACTGGGGAGTCAACCCCAGGGTCGACCTGCCTGGTCGGACCCAGGCAACCTGGTGCACCATTTTGGCTGTTCTGACCTGTTTTGTTGGCTAGTGACGGGATTTGATGGCTCTGATTGAATCTAGGGTTAATCCTATGGCTAATACTATCCTAATCCTCTATAAAAAGACCCCTAAACCTAGCCTAAATCACCATTATTCAATCCTACAACTAAACTATGTCAAATTTGCTCCTCTCATGGCCTCCACTTTCATGCTAAAATTCCTAAGTTTATTTCTATGAGAGATTGTGAGTTCATACAAGTGTTTTCAAGCTTGTATGAGTGTTCTTAGCTTGCATTCAAGTCAAGTTGCAACATTTCTATTTCAAAGCAAGGGTTTTTATTGATTTGGCTCAAGGGTTTTTCATTTGGAGCTTGCATATTTGGATGATTTCATAAGGGCTTCGTCTCAATCTTTATAATAACTATTTATTTGTGTCTTCATAGCATTGTAAGCCCTTTTTCTACTTTCTTTTTATTGAACTCTAAAGTTAAATGAATGATGCAAGTTTGGGGTTGATCATTATGATATGCAAGTTTGGTTGATCATTATGATATGCAAGTTTGGTTGATCATTATGCTATGCAAGTTGGTTTAATTATTATGTATGACACATGTTGCAATGTTATGCAAGTTTGGGTTGATCATTATACACATGATATCATGTTATGCAAGTTAAACTTGATGTTGTGAGCATAAAGCTCCAAGCTTTATATTAAAGGTTGCATTTGGCAACATGAAAGTTATCATATCCCTTATGATAACTTGCATGTGAGGCTAAATGCGAACTTCTAGCAACTTCTACATGTCATTTATCACCATGTATCACTCATATGCTAAGTTTGGTTTTATGCATGCTTTTGAAGCCTAATGATGCAATATGCAAGTATATGAACATATGTACATTTCATATGCCACCATGATAAACTTGTGGCTTCAACACCTTTTTGTCATGATTATGCCAAGTTCCCTATTTTATCCTTTACGCGTTGTTGCGACTATGTAAACGATGGGATTACGTTGGGGTTGGGTAACATTATGACATAAACATGGTTTTTATAACATAACGTGATATGTTAACTTGTAATTATGTTTTGGAAACATAATGGACATGACACTTAGAAAATATGAGTATGGCCAACTCGAGGTTGGGTTGAGTTTGTAGCATAAATCTACCCGGACCCGCCCGGCTTAACTAGTGGCTACAAACAATAGGATACAATGTGAGAAGTTGGTCATGTTGTGCTCGAACCCGAGGTTAGACCAAGTTGTGGTGTAAAGCTACCCGGACCCGCCCGGCTTAACTAGTAACCACAACGAAGTCTAATGTGAGAGGTTAAAGCACATTAAGTTAATTAATTAATGCCTCCTGATTAGGGTTAAGTCATGGTCCACTTAATACTTAATCAATTTGGGCTTGATGGGTTAATCGGGGTTAAGTCATGAATCTTGGGTACACTTAACCAATTTAATCCACGTTTGGATCGGGTTAACCACATTTAACCCGTTAAGGAAACCCTAGTTGCGTGGTCCTTTTCAGCAGTAACCCTCTTGATAGTATCATAAGACCCTAGGACTAGGCTACGGTGGGGCACGATTACGGGGCTGACATGTAAGCGACCAAAACGACGGCTGAGTAGGTACGCTGGTGTAGGTCCAGGCGGACTATGGTCGTGCACATAGTCCGGAGTTGGAGAATCAGGCACGGGTACCAGTAGATCTAGACTGTGCATACTTGATTGGTGTCCGAGGTTGACACCCTAGGACTTGATACACCCTAGGGTGGACCTAGCGCAGTTTAACTACATTGCATGTTTGGGCCGTATGACACCGACACTTGACGAGTTAGGCTTATAGGGAGCCGATCGACTAGACCGTGTAGTTGGACCTTGATTTAGGTCATCTCATGATATTGGGCCAAGCTTGGGCCAAGGGGTCAATTCTTGTTTTTACTTGACATGTTAGAATGCTAGTACACCCGTGGTGCAAAACTTAACCTTGATTATGTGATGACACCTTTATCTATCTTGTTAGTTAATCACCATGCCAGTATGTTGTTATCCTTATGTTCATCTCAGCTTCTCATACCAGTTAACTTTACTAGTTCATGGACAGATAGTACTAGGGCTTACCAGTCTTTTTGACTGACCTGTTTTCTTTCGCCTCTTTTCTTCCGTTTCCCCCCCCCCCCTCATCAGGTTCTCAGGGTGGGAACATTGGAGCTTAGCTTGGATCTTTACAACTTGCTTACTGGATTTGCTCATGTACGGTTTTGGACATTGAGCTAGCTATGGTTTATCATTTCACTTTGGGGATAGTACTTTATGTATTTCAGTTTTTCAGTTTATGCTTTTCTCTAGACTTTGTTTGTTGGAAAATAATGATCAAGTACTTGGTTGTAACATGACTATGGTTTTGAATTGTTAGTTTGATCCGCTTCTTTATTTACTCTGTTTTACTTATATATATGTTCTATCTTGTGATATCTGCATGCATGTTTACCTTGTTTAAACGCCCCTCCGAAGCCGATGTACTTGCAAGAGTTACCTTGGCGGAGGTGGGGTGTTACAGAAAACATCATTGAATTCGGTAATTATGGTAGTGCATCATTGAATGAAATCTAATATGTATACAATAATATAAAGAAAACATCATTATTTAAAACTTTTTTTACAGCTATTTAGGTAGACATTGTAGATATTATTATTTTTACAATGATGTCATAAATAATATAATAATATTATTAATAATTATTATTAATGATTAATTATTAAATATTAATAAATAATATAATATTATTAATTATTAGTAGTTAGTAATATAATGTTATAGTTAGCAACTAGTAATATATGATTAATGATTAGTTAAATAAAACATAATTAGAACTAATTTTATGGAAGTATTGTATTTATTAATTATTGACCATCGAAAGTTGACACCTACAATGGACATTTTGTGACTGTTGTAAAATAGACATCTGTTACAACGGACAGTTGTGAAAGTTTGACATCTATTACAACGGGCCTAAAATGATCGTTGTAATAGCACTCTATTACAATGCGCAGAGTTAACCCATTGTAAAAAGGGCGTTGTAAAGGATATCTATTACAACTGTCCAGAAACGACGGTTGTAATAGCATTCTATTACAACGTGCAATTCACGCCCGTTGAAAAATGGTGTTGTATAAGCATCTATTACAACGGTTCAGAAAGTGACCGCTGTAAAAGCTTTCTATTACAACGGGTAACTTGTGCCCATTGTAAAATGGACGTTGTAATAGGGTATTTTTGTTGTAGTGAAAATCAGTAGGCAATTTAAAAATATGATATTTAGCAACTATTGTGTTTCATCTTTTTATTTCAAAACTTCAAACTTGATTCTTATAGCACGCTCAAAGCAAGGAAAAATGACCTACTGCCATAACTTTTCCACATTTATATCAGATTTTTGATATAAATATTCACAAAGCGAATATTATTACAGCACATGGGTATCTACAATATCAGTTTAATTTATGAATATTTTTTGGTTACTTGATTATTATCAGCCACAACAATTGTGAAGAAATCCCGAATAGAAATTGATTTTTGGAATGAATCATGGAAATGCGGTTGCCTTCTCAAATTGATTTTTGGTTTATAAGGTGTATCAGCCACAACAAATGCGATTACCTTCTCGTTTTCAGTAAATGTAAAGGAAATTTCAGATATACATGAATAACGAAAAAATAATTACCTATTTAATGCTGGTGGAAGATAAGCAGGATATCCATTGAAAGAAACCAAAATCCATTGCTTTTTGTAGCTATTTTTAGATGGAATCCAAAATCCCTTCTTTAACCAAAATTATTGTCGCTAAAAAATAAGGAGTAATTTCGTAAGCAAAGTAAGAAGCAAATTTATCTCAAATAATTGCCACATTGGACAATGAAAAATATATTTAACATTTAATCTCTTATAAGAACTATCTAATACATTTACGAATGAACTAACTATAATAGCAAAATTAATATGACCAGTTAGACAGAATAAGAAAGAGCGCAAAGAAAAATGGCCAGTGATGGCGTAGAGCGGGTAGACATAACATTGCAAATTAGTCGACTTTTGTCACTTTATGTAGATTGTTTCAAGTTGCAGGCCTTTTCATTTGATTTTGAAAGTAATCGCCTATTTTAATCTCTTGGTTATACTTTCTTTCATTTTCAATAACGTTTGTTGTCTTCATAAATTATGGTTTGACATTAATTTTTTCATCCAAATATAAAATGAGTAGCCTACATCTTAGTTTTACGCCACATATTTCAATAATCTTTAAGCCACTCTAGTTACACAGGGTAAATATATAACCGAAGACTGTAAGAAAAATAATTTAAAGAAACACAATCTTGCATAACAAAAACAAAAAAATGTGGATGAATGACAGATAACTTATTTGAAGGTTTGTTAGCTAGCCAAGAATTATATAAGTAACATAACAATTTATTTATTCATTAAACATAGATGCTTCGTAGTGTTCGATGTTTCCGATGTTTTCAATAGAGATTCAGCAAAATCAAGACAGTCCATGAGTACAGTTAAAAAAAGGGCATTGTTATTGACACTCCAAATATTGTTAAGGGAAGGACAATTTTTTATTTTTTAAAAAGTTGCTAAGGGGGTACCAATGAGGAAGGTAGCCCCTTAACAAATAAAGAGAATTTTACTTTATTACCCATTTAGCCCTTTAACAAAATAAAAGTAATTTTATGTTAACAAATATTGCAAGGGCCAAAGTATTTTTTTCAATTCGCATATATCGATTTTTTAAAACCTAAAGGATAAGCGTTTTCGAAGGAATAGGATCGAACTATTTTTTTTTTTGTCGACATAAAGATGCCGAATTCTATAATTACGAAGGCAATGCATTGAAATGATTATTAATTTTCGACATATCACTGTCGAATACATACATAATTGATTACGTGTTGCATTTGGTGCAGTGGTGATGAACTGCTTATTTTAATTCGGTTTCCCTTGTCAAATAAGTTTTTTTAATCTAATTTGAAGGGGCAATCCAGGGATATTGAGTAGTGTTAAATAATATGTTTGTGTATCCCCTTAACAATTTTTCAAAGAGTGAAGTGTTTTTAAAAAATGACCCCCCCTTTAACAATAGTTGGAGTGTCAATAACAACACGCTAAAAAAATGGCATCCATAAATCAAAATTTAATGCTTTAAATAAAAGGAAAGAATTGACTATACCTGAAATGCTAGAAGTCCAGAAGCTATGATAGATCCAAAAAAACTCTGAATGGATGACCCTGATTAATGCCCACCTTCATTATTGTTCTGTCTTCTTTCGTCAACACCTTCGATTGGTTTGGAATTTTTCTAAAAATATAAAATTAAAAGAACAGATATATAATAGAATATACTTCATAACTCAACTGAAGATGTAATAGATTATTACCACGTCTAACATATATCGAACAAAGTGATTAATCAGGGTTCCTTATGTAGTAACACTATTTGGGCATGGGCTATGAAGTAATATAGTGCAATATGTTTTACTTTGCTAGTGATCATACAAAGTGATTTATTATAATGCATTTGAACTTAATTTACAGTTAAGATTTTTTTCAAAATTCGTGAAGGGGATGAACTATTCTGTAACATACTGAAGAAAATACCTTTATGAAGAGTAGGAAACACTTCAACCAACATATACAAATGAACGCTAATGACAGTGCAACACCAATATTAACAACCGAAGGTAAATACTTAGAAGATTTGGTTAGACCATAATTCAAGAGCAATCCCTAGTTAATCACTAATTGTAGAATACATCAATCGGAAATAAATATTTTTGTAAAATTCTTGAAAGACCTGACCATCTCTTTGTCAATTTTTTGGCCCATTAGGCAATGAAATTATCAAACCAATTTGATGCAAACTCGGTCAATATCCAAACTAAGCCAAAAGCAGGAAGTGAAGATGGCAGGATGAGTTAAAAAGCACAGTTAGCTCCAAACTCAAAGTAAAGTGGCTAAAGCGCGAAGGCCATGCATCAATTTAATACCAGAATTAAATGAATTCAACAAAGAAAAATAAAAAATACGCTCGAGGGATATCACAAACCTGCGGTTTTAGCAGTGGCTCAAATCTAAGGTAGTCTGTCAAGGCGTGGAGAGAGGATACTGAGGCCAAGGGTAGAGGGGATGGATCAAAGGAAGTCGGAAATATAAACCCTAATTTTGTTTTTAGTATGCTGGGAGGAGAAAGTAGAGAAAAGGAACTGATTTGGGGAGAAGTAAAATTGTTGGAATAGGGAAACAGTCAGGTCTACGTAATTTGCAAAGTGAAGGTGATTCCGTTTAAAAAAAAGGAAATAGGATTTTGCAAGGGGGACGAGGGAGTTGGAAAAGTAGAATGAAAACTGAAGAAGGCAGGAGAGGAAGGGATATAAGAAAGCGGCTACAGTTGTGGAAGAAATTAGTGTCGAGACTATTGAGTTTAATATCCAGCTTTGCTTGTGCGTCCAGGAAACTAAACTCACTTATTATAATATAGTATAGACTATAGGACAAAAATAATAATTTATCTACACAAACTTGTGGCCAAGAAAGCTGATGCGTGGCTTAATTATTTGATAAAAGGTAGATTTTAATATATATTTTGACTCATAGGCTGATTAATTAGTTTGTTATTGTTTGTTTTGATATGGTTAACTACCACTCGAATATTTCTTATTCTTCTGGTATTATTAAGGAATACATTTTCAGTTCTTCTTGCCTCATCATACTTAGTTTCAGGTACAAAAAATGATCTAACTTATCTGCTTTAAGAAGGAACTAAAAAATGTTTTGAAACTCAAACTCAATGTATGATGGCACAGCTTTGCTTGGTGATGATGCCAGAGCTAAGAAACAAATACAGGATGACCTTCCATACCAAGTAAATGGTGGTGATAGGCATACAAGAACGAGTAATTAGAGTATAGTATATTACATGTTTAATTACCTGAAGATTGGAATATATTTAGTAATTCCTGCCTTTTGATTTACAAGAACAAGTAATTAGAGCTTGTTGAGCTCGGATGGCAATAACCTTAGTGATGTTCACCTTTAATTTTGTATTACTGTGCAATAAATTATTGTTGATGAAGCAGGAGTAAGAGAAGTTAGCTCATATCTGATGGATGCAGTAACTCCAAAATATGTCAAAGAAAATATTGTATTCGAAAAAAATGTGTTGTGTGAGAGAAGAAATTGTTATACATGAGTGATGTATGAAAATTGTAGAAATTTTTGTTGTAATTGTTTGTACAATTAAAACTTTGTTGAAATAAAATTTTTATTTGTTTATTTTATTTTGTGATATACACTATTACTATAACGAATACATTTAATATGTAATATCTATAAGCTGTATTTTTTTTTTACAAATTTATGGATCTATTGCAACAAGCATTTACTGTTGTAAAATGATCTGTTACAACAACAAAAGCCTGTTGCAAAAAAGTATACCGCAACATCTTATTGCAACAAGCAGAAAATGTGGCAGACTTTTTGCAACATGGGCTGTACCAACAGGCGCAGGCCTGTTGCAATAGGTCTACTGCAACAGATATCGCCTGTTGCGAAAAGTGTTTTTTGTTGTAGTGTTTCTTGTGAACAATCTGAGTCTAAATATAGTGGCCGTGAAAGTGGTAGTGAGGAACATGATAGTGAGGAAGGCAGTGTAGGAGAGAAAGAGGTGGAACATTTGGAAAAGAGAAAACGTGCAATTGAAGGCAAGCGAAAGCGGAAAGAAGCAGAAGCATCCACCACTGAAGATGAACAGACAATGTTGTTTGCATTCCAACATCACATTGCTCATAAAATATGGAAATCTACTGTAAGTTTTTCTTACGTTATTTCTTAGATTTTATTTATACTTATGACTACGCGTGAATCGTTATTTGTTTATAAATATATAATATATATATGTGCATATCATATAGAAACCTCGAGGAGATGTCAGACTGGTGAGAGTCCATACTCATGTTGGCACGTAACGATTGTGGGATTATAGAAAAGAATATTCTTTTGTTAAGGAGGTTGTAGTTCAGTCGGGATTCCATAAGCTAGTGCTACATGCTCATGAGACATTAGACAAAGTTCTAATCAATGCATTCATCGAAAGATTTTATCCAGAGACAAACAAATTTCACCTTTCATTTAGTGAGTTGGGAATAACCATTGATGAAGTAGTGCACATAAGTGGCCTTCTGGTGGAAGGAAGAGCAGTTACTGGTTCTCTTGGTGGCTCGAGGGGTATAGGCGTTGAAGATGTGTACAAACTACTTGAAGACTGCCTTGGTGTTGACAGACCAACTGCCATACAAGTATTGGGAGGCGATAAAAAAATTATATTTGCATGGTTATGCAGTCATTTTGAGGGTTTGAAGGGGGATGATGCAGAAAAACGAAAGATGCATTGCACGATAACATATCTTTTGTACATAATTGGCAGTTTAATATGTTGTGACAAGTTCGGGAATAAAGTGTCAGTTCATTTTCTGCAATATTTGAAGAATTTAAAGGAGGTGGGTTCATATTCATGGGCCACTACATGTTTGAGTTGGTTATTACGTAATCTTGCTATAACAACTCGAACTAATGTTCATCAAATGACTGGTTTCACGACCTTACTACAGGTATATTCAAAGAATATTTTTGATACCGTTGTGTTGTAACTATATATGAATAGTGTAGTCATATTATATGCGTGTACATGATGTACCTTAATGCAGGTATGGATATTTGAGCATTTCCCTGTTCTTTGCCGACATAATCGTGTTATTTGTATTCAAGAAGGAGAAATTAGAGCCACGTTCTACTTTGTAAAGAACAAGAGTTCGCGGTTAGCATCTGATTTAGTCACACTAAGAGAAAGAATTGATGATTTGAAGTGCAATGAAATTATATGGGATTGCATTAGAGATAAACGTGATGTGTATCCATTTCATGAATGTGCGTTGTATAACGGCACTGTTATTTGTTTTGAAACTGAAGAATTGTACCTACCCCAGAGATTTCTGCGCCATTTTGGAATTTTTCAACTCATCCCAACCAATCCCTTCACACTTAACAAGAAGAAGTACAAGTCGTCTAGTAAAGGTTTCAAAGCCGCTTACTTTAATGTTGGGGATTTTGTGTGGGCTGAATGGGAAAATCACATGCTGAATGAAACTATAACGTCAAAGGAAGTGGTTAACCCCTGGGACTGTGAGGGCAACTATATATAGTGGTATCAGCAAGCTCTCATCCGATTGTTGAAAATCCGTCAAGAAGAATAACTGAGCCTGCGAAGGAAACCGAGGAGAAGTTGCTACCCATTCGTGTTGTAAGTTTGTTATATTTGCTAATTGAATAAAATGTTATTGATTGTTTTGCATACTAAAGTAGACATGAATTTCATAAACGTCGACTTGGACTTATTGCCGATACAATCCGTTCATGTGGACGTGGTAAGGCAGTTTTTACAGCTTTGCAAATGATAGAGCATATTGAGGACCCAGAACCGTCTACTGTGTACGGAGCGAACATGATAGTTGATGAATGTGATGAGATTTTTGAGGCAACGACAAGTCGAGGCAAACGAAAGAAAGGAAAGAAGACTACTACCAAGAAGAGAGGTGGAGCAATGAAAAAATAGTTTAACTTGGTAGCATTACATATTATTTTGGTTAACAGTATGTAATTGTTATAAGACTTGGTGTATGTTTTGTTCAGTTTTTATGTTTGTGACTTATTTATGTATTTGGGTTGGCGACTAGCTTTTGACATTACTGTATTACGGGTACTTTAGAAGGAAGGTTAATGTATGAAATGGTTTATTAGTTTGTTTGTGTTTATTTCTATGTTTGAAGATGCATGTACAAGTTTCAAATTTTAATATGGTCGACGATGCATGTTTCAAGTACTTGTACGATCAAAGATCATGTATAAGTTTCAATTTTAAGATTGTATGTATGAAATAATTTTTGTTTGTATTGTATGGATGAAATAATCAACCTTGTAGTTAAACATTGGCAATTGTTTTCCGTTTTTAAGATTCAAAAACGGTACTTGATCACCGATCAATCAGTTAAACGTCCTAAAATTTTCTAAATGGTTACGCAAGACCATTGTACTAAATAAAATTCGGTCATCGTAAACCATAATATTGCAGGTTGCAAATGAAATATGCAGACGATAGGTGCACACCATTTTAAATATAGAAAAACAGAGAGATAATTCCGAAATATCTCAGGTTATGATATTGTCCAAAAACATGTGCAGACGGCAATAGACCACCATTTTACTTATAAAAATTCGGTGTTCTCAATCCAAAATATCTCAGGTTATGATATTGTAAAAAAATATGTGCAGACGGAGAGTGGTTGCCATTTTAAATATAGAAAATCGGTGAGGTAAATCTGAAATATCTCATGTTATGATATTGCCAAATATCATGTGCAGACGGCAATAGACTGCCGTTTTACTTATAAAAAATCGGTGTTCTCAATCCAAAATATCTCATTTTATGATATTGCAAAAAAATATGTGCAGATGGAGAACGGTTACCGTTTTAAATATAGAAAATCGGTGAGGTAAATCCGAAATATCACAGGTTATGTTATTGTCAAAAATCATGTGCAGACAGTGATCTTCTACCGATTAACTTAAACAAAAATGCTATCATCGTACTGTATATAACTTTTGAGGTTACAGGAATAGCTATAAACGGCATATATTCACGGTTTTTACTTTCATAACACGGTTGTTTCATTTCGAAAACTCTCAGGAAAGACTTATTTTTAAAAATTTGTTCAGACGGCTATATTAAACCGTATTGTTAACATAAAAATGGTAATTCACAACCATTTTTGTAATTTGAAAATTTGTACATGATATAACTATTTTTTTATAATATTTTATCGTTTCATAGTTGGTTTAAATGAAAAAATGCAGTATTACGGTAGTAAAATGCAGAAGTGTCACAAAACTTTACATATAATAGCTCAAACTTGCACTCTAGAAGTGCGATTAAAGTAAACAAAAAAATACAACTGCATTACCTCACAAGAGTAACCAACATGTGGCAGAAAAGTTAACATTTGCATTAATACTTCAAGATTTTGTTACATTAGCACTAAACTACGAACACATGCATGTATTCGACAGTAACTTAACACAACAATCTTTTTATCTTCGTCAACATGTCCATCTTCTTCTCCATCAACGAAGCGAGAAATTCTCTCCGCATATGTGTTGACCCAATCCTGCGTATTGATGTTGTAAATTCGGTAAAAGAATGCGAACGGAGTAGTATTAGGTAAAGGCGATTCGTACTTCAAAGTAACGCCAACAAAATGTGAGCTGTCTACGACCATCCTGTCCCAGTTTAACAAGGTTACTTGTATTGTTGACGGAAAAAACAAGAAACTCATGTCCATACTAAGCAAGATAACAACCGTACCAAATGTTTCTGTAATTATAAAACCGGATTACGGCATTTGCATCCACTCATGTACCCCCCAACGAGTTATCGCCTTGTATCCTCTTTTTCATTTCTTCGAAGCCAACTTCATCCAACTTGCTTTTTTACATCTCTGAATGAATTATTAAATTATCAACCATGGCCTCACGTACGAACTTACAAGAATTCTCTGGTCTTCGATTATGAAGATTTAGTTGTTTAACCACCACCCAATATCCACAGTTACAATCAGCGGGCATGTCATCTATACGATCGCATACATTTGGGCATTTGTAATAAGAAATGTTCATCAATTTGACTGGTTTTAGGTGCATTTCCTTTTACTCTAAGTTTCTTTAAACATCGACTAACAGGAGTAAGTTTTGGGCTGCAAGACAATGCAGCGTCAACATGCTCAAAGTAAGAAGGATCTCGTTTAGTCGACTTCTCCTTTTTAGATGGTCTTCCTTTTCTTATAGTCTCCATGGGAGGTTCTTTAATCTTCGTAGTACGAGGGAAGGCTAACAATTTCATACCTTACTCAATATCATTCCTCACATTATCAGTAGCCTTTTCATACCTATGTTTCAACGCATGAAATTCAGGCAAGTACATAAAATCAAGAGTGGAACGATTCGGTGTAGGCGGAATACATGACAACTGTTTCCAATAACAGTGTATATCACTGAGGGGTATGAAGCCGTATGAATGTCTAAAGTTTACTAGCATATGTGCGCAAGGTAGACCATTAACGTTCCATAAAATACAACCGCAGGTTTGAATACTCGTGCTACCTTTTGGAATACTACATAATTCGATTTGCAATAAATCAAGCGCCTTATGAGAAACAAATCCCAACACCTGTTTAAACATTGGCACATCCCGAAATCTATGAAGTGACTTCGATGAACTCATTTCAAACGCATGTTTGATTGCAACTAATTCATTCTCACAGCAGAGATGCTCGCTAGTCCAACACTGAACAAAACCACCTGCATCTGAATCAAAATACAGTTTCAGACGATGGTGTGCACTTTCAACTACACTAGTTGATACATTATCAAAGTGTTTAACTTCATTTGTCCAAGCTAACACAAACATCTCCTTATACCTGTTCAACCAGTTCTTGAAAACATAGTTCAATGACTTTTTTTGCTTCTCCCGCCATGCTTCACGAAAACAATTTGCGTTTCGATTATACTCTTCTTCAGACAGCGAACTAATCACATTGCTCCAACCCTCCCAAAATAACTCGTACTCTCTGTTTCCTTCCTCGTCTTCTATTACGGTCTCTATATCCCCATTCATTACCCGTTTCTTTTTTATGAAATTTGGTTTGCAATTTGCTTGAACGTTTTTTGAAATATGCCACGCACAAAGAATATGACGAGCTGATGGAAAAACAATGGCCATTGCATTGCTAAGAGCAATTTCCGCATCCGTTATGATAACACTTGGAAATTCTTTTTCTCGATAACATTTTCTAACACACTGCAAAGCCCATATATATGACTCAGTGGTCTCACGACTAATAAAAGCTAGGGCAACGGTGAAGGATGCACCCGTTAAAGTTTGCGACACCATATGAAAACATGGCAACTTGTACTTATTAGTCTTGAAAGTGTAATCCAAAAACAAAATTTGATAAAAACATTGCGCAAGTAGAACACATTCACTACAACAGATTTACCTTTTAATAGCATGTGAAAAACGCTATAATAGGTTAGCATAGCATTAGTGACGACGCTATATAACAACATGTAATAATAGACCTATTATATTTTATAGCTCAAATCTAAACGCTATAGTAATACACATTTAATAGCGCATGTTCACTAGCATGAAATGTTTTACATAGTGTTCAGACTTTGCAATTATATTTGCTTACTAAAATTTCAGCTTATTTTTTTATAGCATTATCAATAATTTCATAGCATATATTCATTGCTATGAAAAATGTTTTCCATTTTTTTTATTTTAAATCCGCTATTATTGAATTCCCTATAGATATATATAGTGTTCAGACCGTACTATGTTAAATACTCGCTTTTTTTTATAGCATTATCACTGTTTCATAGCTCATATCTAGTAATACGAAAAAAAATTCCATAAGGTTTACATTTTATATAGCATTTCACATTTTGATTCCATAAGTGAAGTTTTCCACTATGAATATTTGTAGTATATATAGCGTTTTCAGTCTTTTCGCAGCACACACTCAGTGATATGAAAAGATTTCCCACATTATTTAATTTTTTACGTAGCATTTCACCTTTTATTTCCATAAGTGCAATTTTTCGCTATTAATATTTTTAATATATAGCACCTTTATTTCAGCTATGATCTTTATGTAGCAAATCTCTTGTTTAATTTGTGCACAGTTCAAACAATTAAGCAGTAAATTCACAAGATAAAACTGTCAATAGAAAAAAATTAATACCAAAAGCATATTTGATTTCAATTACAAAGTCATAGTTAATAAAATCTACTAATATATATATATAAGTAACATACATGTTCAAACATCATTTCGAGACAAGATATGAAAAATCACTTAGTCTTCAGCTTGTAAGCTCGTCCAACTTCTAGAACCTGCAATTCACAAGTACATGTTACAGTCTTATAACAAAGCAAAATGGAAGAAACACAAGCAAAATGAAAGAAACTCGAAGTATTTGTAAGCATTCTAGCATTTCAGTGTATCGTTTTTTACATCTTATTCGGTCGTACTGTAAAGTTACATGAGAATCGATTAACATGACCAATAACTTGTTGGAACAACAACTCAAATTGACTTGGGTTACAATTGGAATCATGTTCTGGCTTTACCCGAGTTACAAATGAAAACTTAACATACATGAGCAACCACAGCTTTACCTATAGGACTCCCTTTTGCCATTTGAGCTATATTTGGATTATTCTTCTCCCAAAATTCTATATCTTCTTCGTTGTCCTGATCTATTTGTATAACCTACATACATGTAACATTTGTTTTCAAGCTAGGGAGCAACAATTGTTTTTACCAGACCAGTTTAATTTCAAGTAGCATGTAATGATGTATAAATAAATAAATAAATAAATAAATAGAGGATAATATATCTTAAAGTTGAAAACTTACTGTTTTGTTAGGATCATAACACGCACATACTGCAGCTACCATGTTGTCGAACTCTGCACAAATTTTATTTCCAATCAGAACTACATGTTTCCATGATGGGACCAAGAGCATATACACTGCACAGCACATTAGGGGAACGAAAATGCAATGACATTTCAATCCTTTTTCAAATACTGCCTACATACCTTAATCAAAACTGACGTTATAAGATCTATTTCTTTTTTAAATGTGTTAAGGTAAAATCCTGAGATAGCAGCCTCACATCAACTTCATCAAATTTATAAGATGAAGGTTGTTTCACGTTCAATCACTGATTACCTCAGCAATTAATCCAGAATTATTGTTAACCATATATGTTTGTCCCCTTGTAAAATGTTGAGCGAAATTTGATGGGTTTAAACAATAAGTATTTGAATATATTGATATTAGGATCGATTTTATCAGCTTCTCGACTTCATGTATATAATAATTAAAGCACATGCATCACCCGCATCAAATAATGAATATAGATGATTAATTTTATTAGTGATGGATATTAGTTATTAAAGATTTAAATTCATCCCTTATTTTTAAGTTTGATACATGAAAAACCGTGGTCAGAAACAGGTTTTAAATTGCACTTCTGAAATTATTTTTGATAGATTTTTCTTTTTTCTCAAAAATAAAATATGTATATTGCAGCAGATTTCTGCTTTATGTTTGCAGTCTGCCCAGAACTAAAACTGGAGGCGTTCTTCAAAATATGCTTTCAAGAAGGGAAGACTGCATTTTGAAACCTCAAGAAGGTGTTTTTACAAAAGTTCTATTTTAGTTAATATTTTAAACAAACAGAAAAACTGGTAGCTTACCATAAGGATGTGCGCAGTATTTCTTTAATATACAGATTTATCTCCTAAAACAGTGGGATCATGCAAACGGCATGCATGTATATTTTATATCCACTCTCTGCAAGCTGATCTAATATAACTAAATGTTGTTCTTCACCACACTTCTATCACCAATTGCATCTTCAACACTTTTATCACCAACTGTTTCTATCACTAACCGATGTGTCACTTCATCACCTGACAATAAAACTTCACAACTACCTTTCTCTACCAATACAAACTATTGAACCCACCACTCATCAACCATCCATCCAGTTCCAACACCTATATCCTCTTCCAAACAACCACTGTCTTCCCTATCATAGATCATAGATAGTTTAATCTTTATTATTTTCGTAAGTCTTTATTAGTTTTCATAAAATTTAGTTATTTTACTATCATTATTATTTATAATACTCATTTAAATTATTTTTCTTGTAAATTTAGTTAATTTTTATAAAACTTAGTTAATTTGGCTAATATTTTATAACTTTCTATCATTGCTAACATAAACTTAGTTAATTATTATTATAAACTTGTTAATTTTATGAAGTTCAGTTAATTTGATTAAATTGTTATAATACTAATTTATTTTATACTTCTATAATTCAGCCTACAATACAAAATTTCAAATAGTTAAATGAAATCTTTAAAAATAAAAAATAAAAAATGATGTATTCTATTATACGATGAAGTAAGCTAAAACATAACAGAATATCAATAAGCAAGATACAATGATTATGTATACAATTCATATTCCTTTGGATTTAAAACAAATAACAAAATTGTTCATTTACAAAAAAAAGAAAAAAAAAAGAAATACAAACCTCTGATGACTTGAAGCATTTACCTCCAATTCTCAAGTTCTTTGATAATTATTTTCATTAACCCCTTGGTGTCATCAAAAAATGCATCAGCTTTGTCCCTAAAAAATTCTAAAGAATAATATTTCAAGGATGGATGAAGAATCAGCTACAGGATTATTATACTTTTCCAAAACAAATAGAACTATGGTACAAAAAAAATAAAAACTATGTAAAGTAGAGAGGATTGTTATGCTTTTCCAAAACAAATAGAACTGTGGTTCAAAATATACTCAAAAAAATAAAACTATGTAAAGTAGACACAACACCTATTTACATTTTGTAGAATCTACTATATTTTAGAGACAATATATATGAAATATGAGTTTAAACTGAACTTCAAATATGATTCGATTCTAACATTTGAGCACATGAATAACCATTTCATATATTTCAACTTAATTCTGAAGGATCTGCAATTGTAGAGTGTGTGTGTGTGTGTGTGTTTGTGTGTGTGTGTGTGTGTGTGTGTGTGTGTGTGTGTGTTAATTGATTTAATTGTTGGTGCAGCATATTATCTGGTACATGACTTAACTATGTAATTCAGCAAAAGAACTATAATGATCTTTACTATAAGGCACCTAACTTCACCTCAATATCAGATTAACAATCAGAGTAATAAAAATTCTTCAATTCTAAAAGTTAGGCTGTATAGACATTAATTTCAAGAAATGAAAATAATGTTAACTAATAAATCAAGATTTTCATTACAGCATTAGGTTGTCATAATAATGACCAAAAAAGGCATTAAAAAGAAACATGAAAAGGAAAAGAAAAAATACCTTATGCATCTCCATCAAGAGCAATTGAAAATGGAGAAAGGGTACAGTGATGGTTTTTACTGACCATTAGCCCGAAGTCACCAATTAAAAAATGGTTTTCTGCTACGCCCAGTGCCTCACATGCTTCCTTCTTACAACATGACACGGTCTTTACTCCGTTACGTTACCCTTTTTTAACAATCCTACAATCATTTAAATAAATAGATAAATAATAAAAACGTATAAAACCACAATCGGACATTGAAATTTTGCTGAGTAGAAAAAGTTTCATTAAAACCAGAGAAAATTAGATAAAGGCAAGACCTTACATCTCATGTCTGGCACTGTATTTTATACACCCAGATGTTTTCACTCGTACTTTTGATTCAATAGATAAAATATTGTTCAAGCTGCGCACTTGTAAATAAAATTTGTATACTAGGTAATAATAGTGTTTATAATGAACTAACAGTGTTCTCGTTATAACCATTTGAATTTGGACTTTCTAAAGCTCCCTTCCAGGATACCCATTGTTTTAGTCACTTCATTCAACTGCTAAATATTTCACACCATTAGATTTTTTATTTTATTTTTACACTCAAAAAATATGATATTCCCATTGTTAGCATACACAACTTCTAAAGTAGTTTTTTCTTAAGACAAAATGTAAGGCGGTTGAAATAAAAACAATAATTGGAGTAAAGTGTGCAACGAGAGTTACCTATATGATTTACAACAGCGCACTTCCAAACTGATTGTTCTGGTGAGGATGGTTATTGTTGTTCACAGGTAATGTTCCAAACCGAGTAGCATCGCCAAAAGGATTAGGAGCAGCCATTCCACCATTGTTGTACATATTTTGCTGTAGCTGATCATTAGGAGGC
Source organism: Allium sativum (assembly GCA_030737875.1). Classification (NCBI taxonomy): domain Eukaryota; kingdom Viridiplantae; phylum Streptophyta; class Magnoliopsida; order Asparagales; family Amaryllidaceae; genus Allium; species Allium sativum. The sequence goes on from CM060920.1 coordinate 588,290,276, forward strand.
TGGGAAAATGGATAAGGTGGCGGCATCATCATGGAAGGTTGTTGATGTTACGTCATTGATGATTGCATTTGGACGGTGGTCGGTGCCGCTATTTGGTTTGAAACAACAAACGGGTCTGCAGTTAAGAATGGGTTCGATGCGGAGGATCCGTAGTACTGATTTTGCTGCAGTTGATATCGATATGTTGTATCGTCATATAAGTTGTCCATTGTTAGTTTGTCCAATCCTCCACCAAGTTGACTTTCGGTGGTATATGAAGTTATACTACTAGGTGCGGTAAGAAGGGAAAGTTCCCATCCTGATGGATCAAATCCATTATTTTGCACAGAAGAATTTGTGGCTTCGGAACCGGTTAGAACAATGGCAAGAGCTGATGCATTACCTTCCTCTACTACTGAAGCATCAGGATTTATTGTATTCAATCCCAGTAGATCATCAGTATCTAGTAACAAAGAGGGTCGGTTTTCAAAGCAGGGGGAATTGGACTTCCTTCTTCATTAACTATATTATCTACTTGAGATGCTGGATTGCCTTCCTGAGAAACTGAATATCTTCTTCGATGGTCGCAGGAGCTTCCTCAGGTTTTTATATAAGCGACAGTCTCTCAATAGCTTTCTAGATAAAGAAACAACTCTTGGTGCCTACCTAATGTACCCTTCCATGGTCATAAGAAATGATTGTGGAGGCTCTCTGAGGTTTGGAAACTGGAAATTCCTTGAAAATTCCATTCCAGGACATACTTCATAGATCTTAGAAAGGCTTTTGGCCTGCACACTAGCCCTCTTGTAAATTTCAAGGGCTTTGATTGCTTCATGTCGCGGCATTTCAAGGAACTCATCAACGAGGTTGATGATGCCATCATTAATAGCACAATATACTATGAAGCTTTCTTTTAGTGCTAAAGCTAGGGCATACTGCACAACATAATTGCTAACAGCAGCTCCTTTTGGAAGACATCCAAGAAGATGATACAATAATTGTTGCAAAGCAGGCAACTGCTCCAACAAAGCATATGTTGTAGCCCTTTTGGGCTCCTTGAGCTGGAGCTTTTAAACGCTCTGCCTCAACATCATACTTTAAAACTCTAAAACATTCAAGTCGTTCCCTCTTAAAACAAAGCATATGTTCTTACCCATGCAGAGCGATCCCATGCTATAGGATTTGAGTCATCTTTAAAATTAGATAACTGAAGAATGCACCCCCGTTGAGCGTTGAGAAGCTCCTCGCGAAATGTTGGGTCACCTTCCTTTACATTTCAATGTATAACTATTAGTGTCTTTAGTGCCATTGTCCAATTATGAGTCTTAGCCAGTCTCCTTGATAGAGCATGAATATAATAAGCAACGTCCGCCCTCGGTCGATTAATTGCCCTGCTATCATACTTGTCATTGCATTGCTCTGCTGAAATATTTTTGATGGAAAACCATTAAGCATCATGTTCATCCAACCCACTCAGCCTTACTGAGCATAAACTCAAAAATAATTATGCAAGGAGATTGTAGATATAACCAACATATTAGGTTCAGAATGTTGATAAGTGCAAGGGTACAACAAGATGAAAGGAGACAAATTCAGGCTAAAGTGAGTGGACATATACGAGAGTCGAATGCACCAGTCTAGCCAAAACAAGTGCATACATAACATCAAGCAACCAGGTTCAAACATGATAACAAATGCATAACAGCAATTTCTTGTCAAATATTAGGTTCAGCAAAATACATTTACAAAATACCATATGCTAGTACAATTAACAATCAAAACCAACAATGTTAACCCTGTATTAGCTTATAATTTAATTTAATTCATCAAAAAATGAACAATACAACATACTACAATATTATTTACATCATATTATCCTAAAATATTTCTACCAATAAAGAGATTACCAAGAGTAACAATACATTTACCTTTTAGTAAGAATAACATCAAGCCCCTATTAGTTAACTATTTTTTAATCTCATTCTGCCAAATGTTTATGTTAAAACATGTTCCCAAAGCTTTTAAAATATAATTTATATATTATTATGTTTCATATTTAGTCTCGTAAAAGAAGTACCAAAATAACCACTTCATTCCAATTTGTTGTTTACCCACCAGAAGGATTTGGCAAGACATCACACACCATTAACAATCCATCACAGAGGCGAAAAGGAACTGAAAAAATGAAAGTAATATACAGAACGTATACACTTCAAACACAACGCTAAATAATAAGCAATTGTTGGTTATATATTCTGATGATAAATACTAAGTAGCCAAAAAAAATTGAAATTACCAAACAACACTTCAGATTTCTTCAATGTGGTCATTGATGATATCTATGCCGTCATCACAAGTGGAGTGAATCATTGAAGTAGTTTCTTGCGGAGTGGATCGATGCGATGCTCACTGTTGGGGTAAATCACTGCAAAATCACTGATAGTTTCAGGTGAAGCGAGTATATGTGATGCAGTGATAACTTCTGAAGTTTATCGTTGCGACAGTGGCTGTTGTAGCAAATAGACTGACTCGTTGATGGATTTGAAGCGACCATCAATTTAGAATAATAAATTAGGGTTAAAATTTAGGTGGATAATGAATGAGAAGAGGAAAGTCAACAAGGAAGCACTATTAACTTTTCACGGCCATATTTTTTACCAAGTTAAAAAGTATGTCGCGTTTGTTTGAACTCCCGCTCAATAAAATTGGTTGCTTAAACATAGCGCATTTTTATTTCTTATAGCTCAATCTGTAATTATTTTTTTACTTGAATTATTTTTATATAGCTCTTTAGTTAGACCGCTATAATATAATGCTATATAATCCATATTTTCTTGTAGTGATTTCGGATGACTGAAGAACAAGTCAATAACTTCATTTGTCATATCGTCGACTCTATGATGAACAGAATAGTGGTGAGTGCAAGCCAACTTCATAAACTGTTGCATAATCGATCTACCTTCTGTATTATGAAGTTCAAGCTTCACTTTGGCATTGTACACATTTCTGATTGTAGACTTATTTTATGGGTTGTCAAGTTTAACAATAGTTAGAATATTCTGTGGCCTAACCCCACTATTTGTCATTGTTTCAATGGTCTTTACTTCATTGACTTTTAATCGCACAACATATGGGTGCCCGGTTAAAACAACAGGAAGACTATGATTGTGGCATCTGTTTATAACTTTCAAAGTCCATTTTCCATCATCTTGAAAATGTTCTCTTAATTCAAATGGACAACCACATTTTCTACTTCTCGATCTACGCCTTTTCTTTTGGGTTGTTGGTACATGCTCCTTAGTCTTATGATCAATGTACGTTCCACTTCTTTCACAAGTAAGCAGTATCCATGAGCCTTTCCCATTATCTAAGAGATTTTTTGTTTTACTTCTTTTGATAACAATGACATAATTCACATCAAGTCCACGATCCAAGCACCGTTTACGTATGTCCTCTTTGGAAACGAACAAATGCGTCAACAAACAAGTTATTACGATTAAAGTATCATACTTAATGTAAAACATAAGTACTAGTTTTCAAACCTTATCGGTGGTGAAATGGGAAGTTAAATTGTGATACACGCAACACAATATTCCTCCTTCCTCATGAGAAAGATCGTTGCTGTCATCATTTTCCAACCGACAAATCTTATCATTAACATTTACATCGTCCGTTTCATAAGACTTCTCATTAACTGAATAATCCTCATTCCCGCGTTCACGACAGCAATTGCATCAAACTGTAAAACAGCTGAATATTATTCACACTACAAAGAAATAACGGTATCAAATATTCATACAAATAAACTAAAAACGGTATCGACCTGTCGATTAAATAACCATTGTTTGTTACAAAACATGCATGGTAACATTAGTACCACAAAATCGTATACACGGTAATATAATACCGAGAAAAATTAATAAACACTGTGGCTATTTTATGTCTTCTCTATCTCTGTATCAAATTGTAGTTCGTACTTGATAAAACCGGTCATACTATACCGTGTTTTCATACTTAAAACGGTCATTATTATTGTATCTTCATACTGATTGCTCGCTATAAACATGGTCCATCGCAACCGAATTTTTCATCTGTGCTTCTTCTTCAATTCCGTAGGTGTTAACGCAAAATTAAATATCAAACCTTGTCATTAGCAGATCGGTCTTCATCATCTTCGTATAATTCACATTTTTGTGTGCAATTTACTACATCTTCGTCATCTATCTCATAATTATGGTTTCCGGCAGCCATTAATATTTTCTTACAACGATCGATGGAATTGTCTCATTGTTTACCGTAGCTTGTATTTACGTTAAGTAACTTTATTGGGGAAAGGGCAATTTTGTCTTGAAACAATAAATTGTTAAAGGGGGTTTAGTCTTTACTGTACACCCCTTAACAAAAAATTAAAAACTAAAAGTTGTGACACCTCTTAACCAAAAAGGGGGTGTCATTAACAATCCCCTTTTTGTTTACTATTCTTTTCTTGGATTGTTTATAAATAGAAGTACCGCGAACCATGTCTTATTGTCAATGGTTTTAGATGAAAAAAAAGTAGCAAATACTTTACACGATTGGTACAACTCACATCCAGTTTCATGGTAATATCGTCCTTCTGTAAATTTCATTCGTCCATTAACTGTTCTGATGAAGTTTATGGCCTCAACAATTTTGAATGATATCCTTATTTTAGTGTTTGGTTAAATAACAATTTTGATTATTTTAAATATCAAATCTATTACACATATATTACACGAGTGTAGAACATTCGTATATTAGTTTTTCATGATATCACTTCATCGTCTACTTGTGCAAGCTTATGTCCAACTGAAAAAATTATTCCATTTTATAAGACTTGAAATTCAGTGCACATTGCGTTTAGTTTACTATTGGTTTCATCTAAAAATTTACAATGATTGTTGGCTTTTTTATAGTTACTTTTTAGTTCAAATAAACTAATCTCATGCATTCTGATTTTGTTCTTCTCCCTTGGAAACATACAGGCATGGGAATTAATTATGTGTTTGCGTGCCCTTATATATTAAAATAAGCTCTTCTTATTTGAATATGGAATTTGGCCAACAAATCTTTTGGAGTACTGATCAAAGAATGGTGCAAATTATAAATTTTGTGCTATGATGTTGTATTATTTTACAAAATCAAAGTGGACAAAATTTTGAGTGAGAATTACCCAATGGATTTCCATTCTTAAATCTTAATTTTTTTCACTATCTCTAGCCATTTATTCAAATCGACATCATCTTAGCGTTGGATAAAATATATTCTGGAAATCTGCATCTGTTATAAATTAATTAGGTGCTATTTCTCCTTTCCTGTACTATAATCAAACTTTTAGAGGTTTGAACATGAATTTCCATATCATCAATGCGTTGATTGTGCTTATTTGGTTCTAGATTTCAATGCATATAAAATTCACATATTCCAAACTTCTATATACAACCACTCAATATATTTTCTATTTTTCTTTGTAAAAAATTATGTATGGCACCCTACTCAAATTGGATAACTACTAAAAAGATTCGGTGGCAAGCAAAAAGAGTTTTCTACAATTTCGATGATAAGGTGATAAATGAAAATTTGTACTTTTGAGCACTGATTCAAAACATGAGTGCCGGTGCCATTAAATTATAAGGATTACACTATGCTTTGCTTACCTTTATAATACATAAGAACACTATAAATCATCTTATTTGTAATAACTTTAAATGGATGTTGCAAAATTTGATCGAATCATTTATGGAATCCCGTGTGGTTTTGTTGGTCATATGATCATTGCTGGAGTTTTGCTATAATTTAGAAATTCGAAAACAATGAAGTTTTAGGATTTGTAAATGAAGAATGTTGGGATATGTTTTTATGTTAACGTATCAGTTCAGGATTTCTACTTTATTACGTATAGGAGATAACATAAATTACATGATATTATCATAATGTAAAATGAATATTGCCACATCTGGTGGAGTCATTTATAGGCAGCTCGCATCTATTTATCAACCGTATGAGCTTTTTTTGTCATATCGAACATAAGATTCGACCTAATTTAGGAACATTGTAAAGATGTGGCTTGCTTATCTTTATATACATATCCAGCAGACAATAGATTTACATTTGGATCATCATCATTTTTCGGCTGTCGGAAATGAATCTATGCTTAGTGGCTTATTAATCTTACATGACGTTATCTTCTACATTGGAGCAATATCAACCTGCCTCGATGCTCACTTTATCATATTTTAAATTGATTAGTTTTTCAGTATCTCTTCTGTTTTATGCAGGATGCCCTAATATTGAATGAATTACGTGCCTAGCATAGCTGACAGTCATTCTTACAAGCATATATATGTAAAGAAGATTAATATGCGGCCAATTAATGACATCTGGTTTTTTATTTAGATTGGGAAATTGATAAAAAAGATTAAGTGTTAACTGAAGACAATTTCCTAGGTGCATAAATGAAAATAACCAGTTTTAAGCATTAATTCAAAAAATGAGTGCAGGTTTTCATTAAATTATAAGGATCACACCCTGATTTGATTACATTTATAATACTTAAAAATACCATAAATCACTTGCTTCATAATAATTACGGTAGATGTTGGCAAATTATATTTAGCCATTAATAGGAAATGGGTCGTTGGTTATATGAACATTGCTACAAATTTTAGTATAACTTAGAAATTCAAAAACAATGAAGTTTAAGGATTTCTAAATAAAGAACATCGGGATGTGTCCTTTTTTTTGGGTTTGTTAATATATCAGCTCAGGATCCCCATTTTATTATATATGTACAACACCATAATATACCTGATATTATAATAATGTAAAATGAATATTTCGACATGAGGTGGACTCATTTATAGGCACCGTGCATCTGTTTATCAATTACATGGGCTTTTTTCTGGGGTCCAATTCAATACAAGATTCAATCTAGTTTAGGAACAATATAAAGATGTTGATTGCTTACCTTTATTTACGTATCCATTAGCTCAATAGATTTACGTTTGCATCATCATCTTTCAACTGCTGGAAATGAATCTATTATTGGTGCCTTATAATCTTACATGATGTTATCTTCTACATTGGTGCTATATTAAGCTGCCTCGGTGCTCATTTTATCACATTTTAAATAGATTCGATTTTTCAATATCTTTTTTTGCTCTACACAGGATGCTCCAATATTAACTGAATACTGTGTCTAACTTAGCGACAACCATTCTTACAAGCGTATTGGTAAGCGTCCAATTATTTTTCCAATTTTATTTTACATAGAACCTTATAATATGTTTGTTTTATTTTTCTTATTTATTTCATACTTTCTTAATATTGACAATCCCACATCTTACCCTTTTTTTGATTAAATTCCAATAGTTCCTTAAGTCTATAGTTTGTTTCTTCACCTCACTTTCAGTACATAGAATTTTTTTTCATGTTAATACTCATATACATACATGTATGTGTGTGTGTGTGTAAAAGCTTATATATTAAAATAGTCTCTTCTAATTTGAATATGGAATGTGCCCTATGATTCTTTTGGCGTGCTAATCGAAGAATGATGCGAGTTATATATTTTGTGATGTGATTTTGATTTTGAACAGTAGTCGTATTACTTTACAAAATCAGAGTGGATATACCTTTGAATGAGAATTACTCAGTGGATTTTCTTTCTATAAATCTAATTTTTTTCACTTCTGTCTACCCACTTGTTCCTTAGAAAATATTGTTGGATCTGGACTACCATTTATTTAATACTAGGTTCGTGCATTGGACATGAGTTTAAATTTAAGTCAATTGGTAAATAGTTTAATTAAAATGATAGGAATTTGTTTTACATGAGTTTTAATTAGACCTGATTTCATTTTATTTATATGTGCAATTCAACCATTGTGGAAAATAAGAAAATGATACTTTACAGTGCAACTAATAATTGAAGGTGTTGAAAAAGTTTTATTACTTATATATATGATAACTTTGATGTTTTAAGTCTCAATTTACTCTGATGTTGATGTGTAACAGGATAATAGTTGGTACATTTTCATGGCCAGATAACTTTGAAGTATACTCTTTATTATGCTTGACTACTGAGATTATAGGGAAACATATATGGAGCAATTTACAATCCGATGTTGGAAGACAGTAATGAGGCAAACGTTGCATCGTTGAGGGATAAGATAGCTAAATGTAGGGATGAGTTTGTGGCTATCAAATAAGAAAAAGTGCATGTTAGTTGATTCCTTGAAACATTATTACGTTTCACTTTTGACCAATTAAACAAAGAGACAAACTATTCATTTTACTAAGGACCACTACTTTGATAAGTTAGAAATGCGAAATGCATAAAACCTCCATTGTCTTTGCCTTTTTTGCTCCAAAAAAAAATGAATGTGCACCATTAATGTAACAATTTGCACCATGATATCTTCCTATAATATTTTTATTTACAACGACATATGTTGCACACATAGACTATAGTGCCCAAAAATTAATTTGGTATAACGGCTACTTTATACGTTGATTTATTTGATTCATAAAGAGTTTTAATGGGCCTATCAACTTTTGATTATTTGATTCATAAAGAGTTTTCATTGGTCTATCAACTTTTAATTATTAAGGCGAATCATAGAAGCATTCCCTGGAATTTTAGTAATGAATAAAGTTGATGTTCATTTCAAGGTATCTTATTAACTTTTAGTTAATAATCAAGCACCTTTTTTTCATGTGTGCATGCTCAGGCACGCATACAAACAAACACATACATATATCTATGGATAAACTATCAAATATTGTATTGTCAGTTAATGAAAATATGTGTGCGTAACACATGTTCACAATGTGCACAGTAGATTTAATCTACAATAACGTATTAAATGTTACAACATATTATATATAAAATTATCGGTAATGTTAAACACCATTATATGTGAAATTTAAGTTATATAAATGCTGTGTTTTCTACTGAGTTTCAATATTGCAAAATTTAGTGACAGTTTATACACCATTATCGGTTACCCATCTATAACCTTATTTTATTGAAAATATGCATTAAAATTTGGTATGCATTTCATCCAAAATAACGATTATGGTGAAGAGTAAACGAATTGCTCCATAGGCAACCAAATAAATAACAGTTAATGGACTCAAATTGTTGAAACTGATGTTTATTTGCTGTGAAAATAACTATGTACCCTTGCTTATGGTTGCATAGCAAGCTAAGAGTAGGGATGAAAATTTTGTACTTAAAATCATTTTTTAATTGATAAACTTGCTTAGTACATTTTTCCTTCAGCATAGACATCTGAGAAAGTAACTACTATATGCCACTATATTTTGCAAATATTTTTTTGTATACTGTCACTGTGATTTTTATGCTTATACCCAAAAAAATGACTTTGTTCGATGTATGTTTAATTCCCCGTCCAAGCATACATGATTGCTCTCATCTTCTGTCTATACGGATCTTCCAATAACAATGGGCTACCGTTTCATTTTTTTCTACATTTTATTTGGTGCTTTCACTGTTTGCGCTATTTAAGACAACATAATCTGTGTAGTTCTACTAATAGACATGAGATTCTCATTTATTTTGGTTATTATGGTGCTACTCCAAGTGAGTCACATGCTGAGATTTCGATGCATTTCCCTCAAATGAATGTTCAATAAAATATATCAGTTTAGTGTTACTTTATTAACATTTTATTTCTACTCTAGCTACTTGCTAAGCATAAATTCCATATTTTAATATTTTAAAAAACATTAACCAAAAATGAATGTAACTTGCATGAAATCACCATATTTTCTGATTGTGCATCTTCTAAAAAAAGGATTGTTTATGTAGGTTTCTCCTAATATGTTAATTTTAAAGCATTTCAATGTTTGCCCAAAAGAGTAAATAAACCACTTATGGTTTTGATTATCTCTCCATAAAAAGATGTTCTAAATTAAGTTCAATATTTTTAGCATTGTAAGGTTTCTGTTTTTTTATATGTACATTAGACTTTTTCCCCATTACTGTTCTATGAATTTTTGGTTGAATGTTTATTTGAAATCTAGGAAAAAAGGGTTTGGTGTCTCAAATAGTCTAAAAACTCTTGAAGAGGTGCTATTAAAATTGTTTTATGTAGGCTGAAATTGAGAGCTCTTTCAAAAAAGGGAGATTGATCAGCCTAAATCTCTTATCTGGAACCTCTATCAGAGATTAATAAATATATTAGTGCAATATTAAGACTACACATGTTATCCGATATAACAATAGACAAATTGTGTATGTTGATCCATATGTTTATAAGATGGAAGCAATGTGACATATTTGGAAATCACTATGCGTCTTGAGCCACTTTGAAAATGTATAGACTAATAAATACGTAAAGAATTCTTGTGTGTTAGCCTTATGTAAATGCAGTTCGTTTGCTTTAGTTTACTGCAACTAAAGGTATTCTTTTATTTGTTAGTGTTTGAAATTATTAATGATGCATAAAGTATTTAGAAGCCTTATATGCTTGCCAACAAAAGTACCTACACTACAAGAAACATCTCAAATAGTGACGGCAAATAACCGTCGACGGCCGTCGCTGGCCGTCGCCAAATGCCGTCACAAATAATGTGGATGCTAAGCAAATAGCATCGGCCATGGCGACGGCTGTGAACACCACTTTTGCGACGGATAGCGACGGCAAAGTTGCCACGTGGACAAACGGTTATAATTCATACAAATGGCTATAAGCCATCACAAACTGTCACCATATTGCCCTAACAAGCCGTCGCTAACTGTAACTATTCCTTAAAAATAAGCCGTTGCTATGCGTGACAAAACTGGGTAAAAAACCCTCGCAATCCGTCGCTAACCATCGCCCAACGTGACCAGAAACCCATCACTAGTCGACGCCAGCCGTCGTCAAACTGTAACTTTTTTTTTATATTTCAGCAGCTAACAAGCCATCAAACCACACAAACTCAAAATGCAGTTCATCTGCAGCTCATATACACTCAATTTCACATTCCATCAACTCAAATTCACATTCAATCACCTCATCAACACTATAAATCAACTCATACCATCAACACGTCCAAAAAACAAAAATATAAACGATAAACTATCAAAAAACCATCAACACATTCACATGAAACAAACCATGTCCAAAATACCATCATCGATCGTCTCCACAAAATACCACAAACATCTCAAGTCCATCACCAACAATTAGTTTGTATTTACAAAACAAGTCCAAAATAAAAAAAAGACAAGTACCTACCTACTCATCATCATCTCCGTTCTGCTCGTCCTCCTCATCCTCATCGTCCTCCTCCACGAGTTCACTCGGCGGCATCACACCATGCTCCTGATGATATGCAGCAATCCGCGCATCCAGCACGGTCTCGAGCCTGTTCTTCTGAAAATCCTCTAAAGCTGCAACCTGCTGTCGAAGCATGTGGATCTCCTCCTCATCCTGACGCCTCGTATAAGAGGCCTGAGTCCCCGCCATCTGTAATTATATTAAAATAGTTAGAAACCATTGTCAAAAGTTTTTTTTATACACTTTACATGCTTTATACAATAATTGTAATAGAGTTGTCGATATAAAATGCACACCTATTAAGGGAACAAATTTGTAGTAATTATTCATGCCAGTAATTAATATTTGTTTACGTGGATTGAGTACCTAAGTGATATTAAGTAATAGCACTTGGGTATGTTTAAATGCTTTAATAAAACGCTTTACCTCTATGTTTCCGAAGTCGTAGCGTCTACCCCTGGTAGGCGGGTCGATGATTCTGTTCCAGATGCGATTGCACTCCTCCACGTCCGTCTCTTGACCTAACTGCGTCGCTCGAGCATCTAAGGTCGCCCTGTATTTGTCCTGCTATAGCACACAATTATGGAATACATTAAATACTCAATTCAAAATAACAATGTGAAATACAAATTATTGCAAATGCTAACCATCGTTTCGCAGGACTTAGGGTCCGACCAGGAATATGAGTTGTTACCCTCCTCATCTGTCCGCTCGACGGCATGAGTCTGTGTAAATACCTCAGCAAATGTAGGCTCCCGTTGGAGTGTCGACATCTGAAATGATAAAATATATATTTGGAATTAATCAATACGATTTAAAAAGTTTAGAACTATTTGTAAATGCGATCTATCGTTCGTACCAATTTGCGACGATGCTGGGAGAAGGACTTAGACCCAGCCCGATGCAAAGCAGGATTTTTGAGCCTGTTTGCTCTATTTCGCTCTGAAAGCTCATGTATATTTAATTATATGATTAATTGATGGATATACAAAATAAAATTTTAAAACAAGCTTATGTAATTTACCCTCGCAGCTTCCGTGGCCCATAATTTCTGGAAATCGGCGTACACCTCCTCGCCCATCCATTGAGGCCTCTTTTTCGCTTTTTTGCCTTGTATACATTGCCTGAATAATTTTTCCTCATCTTCTGGTTCCATGCGGTGAGGAAAACATCCATATCTTCATCCCGGACAAGTACAGAACACTATAAATTAACAAACAAATTGCATTACATATTTTATATAATTTTGCAAATGAGAAATATATTTATACTTACAAGAACCTCCGCGAGGATGGCATTCCTAATCTGCATAGGAATATCGTCCCAGTGAGGCCACGCCTCTGTCCACCTAGCGACATATGCTTGTCTGGACACACGTAAAACAAGCTCTCCTGGAATAATATCAAACCCCTGCAGAAAGTATGATATTAGTATTTAATAACTTATGAATACTAAGCATTTACGAAATTAAAAACTTACCCTGCGGACTTGGGCACGAGCTCTACGACCGGATGTGTATCCGTTGCTGTACCGCTCGCATCTGCCTCTGAACTATGGGTAGGTCGGCATCTAGGAGGCATATCTATCACAAATTGATTATTTCGTATAATAATAACTCATACATCATTATGCACATCCATTATCAAATAAACTCATACAACATATATTATCAAATGCAACTACAAGACCCATTTACATAAAAGAAGAAGAACTAGCTAATAAATAACCGTAGCACATCATATATAAGTTCACAAAATAGTACATCACATAAGTTCACAAAATAGCACATCATATAAGTTCACAACATAGCACATCATATAAGTTCACAACATAGCACATCATATAAGTTCATAACATAGCGATAATCAAACCACGAATGCTTCCTTCCATACCGTAAGAAAAATGCTTGTGATTCTTCCATGCATAAAGGACAAGATAGACGACCGGCGGTACTCCAACCTGAAAGCATCCCATATGTAGGGAAATCACTAATCGTCCATAACAAACAAGCGAACATACGAGAATTCTTTTTTTTAAATGTCGTAGGTTTCAACTCCATCATCCCATAGTTTTTTCAACTCTTCGATTAATGGTTGTAGATAAACATCGATGCCTTGTTTTGGATCATTAGGACCAGGAACGACAACAGTGAGAAACATATATGGAGTTTTCATACACATCCACGGAGGTAAATTATAAGGAGTACGATAATAGGCCAAGATGAATATTTACTACCAAACTGAGAAAATGGTGAAAACCCATCTGTACATAAACTAAGTCTGACGTTACGGCTCTCTGCGGAAAATGTTGGATACGTCCTATCAAAATGTTTCCATGCTTCTCCATCCGATGGATGTATCAAAGTTCCATCTTCTTGTGTTCGCACCCTATGACATCACATATGACATGCAGTGACTGAGGATGAATATAACCGTTGTAGTCTAGGGATGATTGGTAAATAATGCATTCTTGTATACGGAACTTCCTTACCTTTCTTTTTTCTAGGTTTATACCTTTCCCCGCCACATTTCTTACAGTTTCTAAGATTAATATCATCTTTCCAATACAATATGCAACCTTTAACACAAGTATCTATTTTTTGGTATGGCAAACCAAAAGCCGACATCAGTGTTTTCACTTTGTAATGACTATCGCACATCAGATTATCGAGTGGCGTATGTCTTTTCGCAGCTTGTACAACCACTGTAAATGCAACTTCTGTAAGGTTAAATTTTGATTTCATGGTGATGTACTCAGCAGTTACCGATAATTCAGTTCCACTTTCACAACCATTCCACAATGGCCGCTTAGCTGAAGCCAATAAATTATATATTTTTCTAGCTTCCGTGTTCGGTTCTTCTTCAATATTGACGTCATCGTCGTCAACCTGACCGGTAGGGAACATTAACCGTGCTGCATCTTCCACCATATCTTCTATTGGATTCGTCATAACTAATTCGACCTCTGACGCTACAGGATTTACTGTAGGCGCAACAAGTTCTCCATGACGATCCCATAAATTATAATTTGGCACAAAACCTGATTTGTACAAATGTACTTTAACAATGTCTGGTTTATGAAACCTCATCAGTTTACATTTACTACACGGACAACGAAGCTCCTCGTAATTTCGATTATTAGATATTGCAAATCTAAAAAGTTCATTTACACCATTATAGAAATCTTCTTTCACTGAGCCTTTCATTCCAATTCTAACTTCATACATCCAACTACGGTCAATTTAATAATTGGACATTTTTCCTAATTCAAAAATATATAGCTGTGATTTCGATAACACATACATATATTGTTCAAAGAATTTATTCAACGCATGAATATTTTTAATGGTTCATACATACAATAAAAATGTGATTTTTTTTGTTCAAAGAATTTATTCAACACATGAACATTTTTAGTGATTCATACATATAATAAAAATTTGATTTTCATTGTTCAAATAATTTATTCAACACATGAATATTTTTAGTGGTTCATACATAATAAAAATGTGTTTTTTATTATCTAAGCAATTTATTTCTATCATGAATAAATTATCACACATGAATATACTTAAACATATGAAAATAATTCAAACACATGAATATTTCTGAAAATTTCGGCAGCATAACGGCAGGGTAATTAAAACCGGCACTGTCCCGATGTACGGCTCCTCGCGCTACCTTAATGCCTCGCAGCTTTTAACAAGGGGGATTTCAATAATATATTTCATATGCAGATGAATTTTTTTTTCACAAACTAATCCTATTTGGTTTCAACCAAAATCAATCATCAACCACAATCCTACTTGCGCCACACATAGTCATTCCATTCCAATAATTTCCACAACACAATTCATTTTCAAGCCTCGTCTACAACCCAACAATTTCACAACCATCGTTTTTACCTAGCTATATCCAACAACATGCACACCAATCTCATATCCAATAATTACATACGCACAAAATAACGGTTCATTAACACATACATTAACACAAAATCAAACATAACACCGATAAACAACTAAATCAACAATTTAGGGTTCCAATCATTACTAAATCAACTACATTAATTCAACAACCATTGTATAATCAACTAACACATACATTTATATCATTATTAAACAATTAATTCATGAAATTAGGTTAGAATTCATACCTTAGGGAGAGAGAAATTGGTTTGGAAGAATGGAGAGGGCTTGAGAAGGCCGGAGGGGGAAGGAGACAGGTGGAGGCCTCAGATCGGCGGCGGCGGGTGTCGGCTGGCGACGACGGCGGGGTGACGGGGTCTGGGAGGATTTGATCGTGGGTTTTGATTTAGGGGGGAGCTCGTGAATGTTATGTCTTCCCGTAGCCTCACGGTTATATTCATTTTGGGTGACGGCTGGCGACGCCTAGCGAGGACCGCTTTTTTGGGCCGTCACCAGCCGTCGCTTTGGTCCGTAACTAATTTGAGCATTTCTTGTAGTGCTATTGGTGTGTAATTTGCTAATGTAATTATTGCTTTTTGGCTGTACATACCAGTTGTGTTTTTGGCTTATAAACAATTCATATAGTGAAGGGAACTAATGAGATTTAGATAGTTCGTTATTTCTTGGTGCTTAACTTGTATCTAATGTACTGTCATGCTGTAACAATTTTTTAATGTAATTTGCTCTCTTTGAAGCCTTAAGGATGTAAAGGAATTTTAGTGGTTTGATTGTGTTGGATATTGTTTTAGCAATGATTATTTTTTTGTCCAAAGGTGGTGGATGTTGTGTTAGGTAGCGTTTGATTTGTTGACTGGGCAGTTAATGTTCGCATCTGCGTCTAACGCGTCCACGATGGGTCCCACACTTTTGCCTCTTCCAGCGGAACGGCTGAAAATTTAGCTTTTGCGTCGGACGCATCCGACGCACGTCCGACGTGGCAGATATTTCTAGCCCCTTCGCTTTTCCCTCTCCCTATATATATTCTACTCATATCACCACTACATCACCACAATATTTGTTCAATTTTCTCTACTTCTTCAACTAATTATGGCAGATAGTGACCAATCTGATCCTGAAGATTTGCAAGATGCGCTAGATGTTCAAAAAATTATGGCTATTCAAACACGAGAAAGGAGCAGACTACACAATTCCGCAAGTACCGGCCTTGCTTGGGTTCATGAAATACTAGCAGGACACGCAGATCGGTGTCATAGCAATTTTCGAATGAAGCGATTATGTTTCAGATCCTTATGTGAATGGTTAGAAAATTACGGATTGGAGCCCTCAATGCACATAACAGTCAAAGAAATGGTGGCTGTATTCCTATATACTATTGCATTGGCCCTCCCTACAAGGCAGGTTGCTGAGCGGTTTCAACGATCAAATGGTACGATTAATGTTATTTTTCATAAAGTTTTGGATTTAGTTCTCTTATTGGCAGTCGATATTATTAGACCGGCCGATTCCCATTTTGACCGAATCCCAGAACAAATTCGTTCTTCACCCCGATATTATCCTTTCTTTAAAAACTGTATTGGGGCTATTGATGGGACACATGTGATGGCTCACGTGGGTCAAGAAGACATGCAACATTTTGTAGGGCGGAAAGGAACTGCTACACAAAATATTATGGGTGTTTTTGCGTTTGATTTAAGTTTTACGTTTGTAAGAGCGGGATGGGAAGGAACTGCGCACGACGCCAAAGTAATTCGGGAAGCTATAAATAATCCGGATCTTTATTTCCCTCATCCTCCAGCTGGAAAGTATTATTTAGTGGATTCAGGATATCCACTAATGGAATGATATATAACTCCTTGCCGATCCCTGAGGTATCACATACCAGACTTTAATGACACACGGAATGAACCGTAGTCAGAAAATGAAATTTTCAACTACTATCACTCTAATTTGCGTATGGCTATTGAAAGAACATTTGGTATTTGGAAGAAAAAAATTGCCATCTTACGTAACATGAAGACGTATCCCTATCATGTTCAAGTACAAATTGTTACTGTAACAATGGCTATTCACAACTACATCAGAAAATACAACGCTGGCTATCCAGATTTTATGTCGTATGATGACGACCCTGATTTAGTGCCAGACGAATACCTCGACAAATATTATAGTATATCAAATCGCGGAATTAGAGATCGAGAACCCGTTAAAAGAACCGGAACAACATCCACCATGGCGATAGTACGAGACAATATACAAAACGAACTAGTTGCTGCGGGAATGCATTAAGAAGTTTTGTTGTATTCTGTATTTTGTATTCTGCAATTTGTATTCCACAATTATGTATTTTTATTTCTGCAATTTGAATTCTGCAATTTATATTCTGCAATTTTAAATTTTGCAATTTGTATTCTGCAATTTGAATTCTGCAATTTGTATTCTGCGTTATATTATTCTGGTCCTCAATAAACACACACAAACAATTAAAAAGTAATATATACAAAAACAATAAAATAATAACTCTGCCCCTTCCAAAATGCCCCTTCCGTAAAAAGAACACATTCCGCTTTCCCAACAATTCCCCTTCTAATGCCCCTTCCCGTTCAAAATCAAACGGACCCTTAATGCTTATGGCAGCATGCGTTGCGTCAGGTATGAATTCAATGACTTCCTTCCAATATTAAAATTATTTATTTACTGAAAGGCTTTGAATTAAGAAGTACTAGTATTTCTCATCATATTATATTAGCCAAAGTTTGTACTCATGTTATTATATATTAGGTGGAAACATGCTTAGAATTTTTTTTACATAAGGCTACGTACTAATAAGGTAATCATCCAGGCCATATCATTCCTCTGGAAAACATACAGTGCTTATGTTTCACCTCCATTACCACTTATTCTATATCTAATAATTACACAGCCTTCATGCATATTTACACCACACCAGCATCCCTTATAAGGATTAAGGCACTAAGCATAATCTTTTTTTTTTCAAATATCAATTTTTGGTTAATGTTGATGATCGTTTAACAATCATGTCATGTTATAGTTGAAAATGATGCATTTTTAACAAGAGAAAGACAATGGATTAGTGCTAAGAATTGCATTCATTTAGTACAAAAGAAAGCCATATATATAAAGGCTTTCAACATGACTGTCAAACTTAGAAATAAATGCAATACATCCTTTTAGTTTACTAAAGTTTTAATATGACGTTCCATTTTGTATATTTGCAAAGCTTTGAAGTCAACGCAACCCTTCTTAAAGGATGCTTCATTCACAAGATAAATAGCTCCCAATAGCTACATGGAAAAGCTTTGATGACTTCAACAGAAAAATGCATCACATGTTTTATACATTTATGTTCAATTTACACTTATAAATCTTAATGCTATAATGAATACATAAAATTAAAATTTAGTCATAATATTTTCTCTAATCTTTCAGATTTATATTATGTATATGATGATATTTCTTTACTGCAATTGGAGAGGTCATGGAGATTTTTTTAAGGCTAATAAAAGTATATAGGTCGGTAAGTTATAGTCCAAAATAAGCAATATTTCCACTAATTTAGGATTTGTTAGAATTGTGTATGGTACATGTAAAAATAAACAGTAAGTAAAATTCTACATGCTAATTGCTGAATACTTGCTTAGCGATAATGTTTGTTTGTCTATTATATAAAAACTTACTTTAATGGCACACGTTTGAGGAAATTTAGTTTCGAGTTACAATCTAGCTTCTATATATTTAGTATTAGACTATGTTTATTCGACAATCATATGATGACCCACAATCCGTTTTCTTTGCAATCCACGATCAGTCAAATCAATATTTAATTATAAAGAAATTCCTTTTTTAAATTAGAGGGATGGCTAATTATGAATGTTGTATCTTATGAAAAAACATAAAATTAGCATGAACTCTGGGATTATTTCCTAGACCTAACTTAGAATAGTAGTAATATTTTGATAATATTAATGCGAAGATGGTAGTAATTTTGAATTTTTTTTCTTCATATTTAATGCATTAGATTTGATATTAAATGTGGCAGTGACAATAGTTTAGACGAGTGGTGCTGTAGTTCCAGTGTTGAGAGGATATAGTGACAAACTGTGGCTTGGGTCAGGCCTACATAATTACATGTATTAAGCATCACTTTTTTGTACTATATTTTTATTGCCTTTTAAATCTTGGGTATCTATAATAAACTTTGATTGGATGCTTATTTGTTGTACAATTGGCCAAAACTTATTTCGTTTAAATTTTGTGTAAATTTATCTTTGGTCAAACTATCATTATAAAACTTAATCATTTGTACATACGTATTCAACTATAACCATGTATAGAAATGAAAATTTTAAATCTATTTTAGTCAACAGTAGATCTTAAACTATGCCTATGAAAGTCAGTCACACTCAGTTTTCTTTTCATAATTTTAGAATATAAATATTTAGCTCTCTTTGGTTTAATGATCACTAATTCATATCCTATTGACCATGCTGATATCTTATGCATATTAGAATAAGTTCACTTCCTTGATTTAGTTTAATCCCAAGCACCTAAGCTCAAAATCTTGATGATATTGATTTGCATTCGTTTGGCCAAGTTAGGAATGTCAAATAGATTATATCCCCTACACCGCAATTTGCTTCTGATCTTAGATCTTTTTTACCCTATCAGGCTTATATCTTTCAGACAGTTGACTGTCATATAGTAAAGTACAAACTACAAGAACATATTTATCATATAGTTATACAACAAGTTGTTGATGAATGGTTTTTGAGCACAATGTGCTAATAGTATAATATAGCTAATACGATTGTTGCAACTACAGCCTCCTTGCAAAGTATGTACCCAGCAAAAGGAAAAAAGGAATTCTCTGTTACAAGAAACATTAAATTTCACAAATATTGGATTCATATAATACAGTTGTGGAGTTGAGAAATCAGGTTGGAATTATATTACAAGTTTATACACTTTAGTGATGGTGAAACTCCAAATTGGTTATTTGTTAGTTAATTTCTAACATGCTATTATCTGCAGCTGAAATTGTTCAGGGTCCATCAATGCATGCAATCTACTGTTTTTGCCCAAATGAGTTACACTACAACCAAGAATATGGAGATAGATTGATGCAACAAGTCTCCGTCAATTGTGTTGTTGTTTCAAGTAAAAGGAGTATTATGAGTGGGTAAATTGGTATATTTGTGTTTATTACTTTGTGTTGACGGGAAAAATTGTCGCACGCCAACACCCAATGTGTGAGTGTGAACAGTTATCAGAATAAGCAGTAAATAATGTAAATGCAAGAAGACACAACTTTTATAGTGGTTCGGCACTAACGACTACGCCCACATTATAATTATCATTCATCATATCTTTGATCGATTACAAAAGATGTTATAATATTTGCGTACAAAGTTGTATGCATGGTGAACTTTGACTAAGTTGTCCTTCTTCTTCCTTGGAGTGAGTTGACTTGGTCAACTATAGGCAAGGTAGGCTTTAGTGTCCAAGAGGTCTAGAGGCGGTGTAGCAAGGCTTGCTAGTGCTCAAGTGTTGAATGAAAACGTGCATGTCATGTTTTAATTACTTATCTCATCTCCCATGGCCATATTGGAGTTGTTGGAAGCCATTAATGAGCTTTTGGAGCTCTTAAGGTCCAAAAATTCCAAGGGAGAAGGATCCATTTGAAGGCCAAGGCTTGGGGTATTTATAGGAAGGAGGTCAGGTGGGAGTAGGTGAGCGGCGGTACCCACAATAGTAATTTTCGCACCCAGAACGAGCCATGTGCAGGAAATTCGCACCTCCTGGTGCAGGTTCGAAATTTCGCACCCTGCCCGGGGGTCGAAATTTCGAACCCACCAGGGGGTTCGAAATTTCGAACCCGCTGGTGGGGTCCGAAATTTCGACCCCACGGGTGGGGTCTGAAATTTCGACCTCACTGGTGGGGTCCAAAATTTCGACCCCACAGGTAGGTCCGAAATTTCGACCCCACTGGTGGGGGTGCGAAATCTCGACCCCACTGGTGGGGTGCGAAATTGATAGTGGATGGGGCGAAAATCCTGCTGTCGAGGGAGTCGAAGTCTCTGAATGTGAAGTGAAGGAATCCATGGTTCTGCTGGTCCGAAGTGAAGGAATCTGAGCTTCCAGCATGGAGAAAATCAGATGAATCGGGCGGTGCCCATAGTTTCGACCTAACCGGTTAGGTCGATCGCCGCCGGGACTATGGGGCCCCGGACACCCACCGGTGCTGCGCCCGAACCCGCTGGACGGCTCGTATGGTGAATTGACTAAGAATCCATTGGGCCTGACAGGGGCCATCTGATAGAGGCTTCGAGTTTCCATGTGTTTGCGATGCGACTTCGACCCAACTACTTTGTGCTTTTTGATGCTTGAGCACGTCGTTCGCCAAATACTTGGCGTGTGACAGCTTTGACAAAAAAAACATGTCAACACTTTCCCCCAAAACATATCTTGCTTGGTTTTTAAGGAGGATGTGTTTTGTGAGGAGAAGAGATATCCATAAACCAAAGCTAGAAGAAGTCCGGAGCGAGCTTGTACGTTCGTAAGATGGGAGAGCCACGACCACGCCGGATCATATTAGGGAGAGAAATCCGATAATCGCTTAGGATCGTATTAAGGAGGGAAATCCGACGATTGCTTGGGATCATGTTCGGGAGACAACCAAGATAACCACATAGCCAGGTAACCATATAATCCGTCTGGTGAAGGCGATCGAATAACCAAACGAGCTGAATCTGTTGACCTAAATTCTAGGACTTAGCACTCGCCACAAGTTGCAACAACCTTGTCGAGGTAGTGCAAGAGGCCAAGGTGGTCACGAGTGGATACTCTTGTCGTGTTACCGACAAGTCCAGCCGATGTAATCCAAGGTCGCTGACAAGGCGACCCACTAATCCAAATGAGAAGGATCGTATGAGATTCGAAACTCCCCACATATCCCGCGAGTGGATATTCTTGTCGTATCACGGACAAGTCCACCCGTACTGAGCCAAGGTCGTTGACAAAGCGACCCACTAATCCAAATGAGAAGGATCGTACGAGATCCAAAACTCGCCACAAATCCATGAGTGGATAACCTTGTCATTCCATTTGACAAGCCCCCCCGATGTAATCCAAGGTCATGGACAAGGCATCCCACTAATCCAAACGAGTAAGATCGTGCACAATCTGACACTCGCCACCAATCCATGAGTGGATATTCTTGTCGTGTCACAGACAAATCCACCTGACATAATCCAAGGTCGTTGACAAGGCGACCGACTAATCCAAACAAGCAGGACTGTGGATGATCCGATGCTTGCCACGAGTCAAGGCGATCTCGTCGACGTAGGACGAGAAGCTAAGGTAGACAGATGCTTATTAGGGTTTTGCAATCCCGTTATTGATTTCATACTTCAGAAGTAAGCGTCCTCACTTTGCGAAGTAATTTTATTAAAGTTATAAACGTTAAGGATTTTTAGTGAGGCCGAAAGAAAACCCAACGGTTTGTCATCCGTGTTAGCCTACTGTGTGAACTAGGCTACACAAAGCTAGAAGATCAAATAATGAAGAACACCCTGCCAAACAATCGGATCGGGCTTCCTTGGGCAGAGACGAACCAACACAAAGCTATAAAGGAAAGAATGCAACTCTGATCGGATCGGAGAAGACAAAGCCGATCCGAACCCCCAGTCATCAGCTTATCCGATCCGAACCCAGAATTTCATTTGCTTCACTCCACATTCTCCTTAAGAATCGGGGTGGTTATGTACACGTTCTACCCACGATTTCCACTAACCAGATGTGCTGTCATCACCAGAATCCATCCGAACCCGAAAGTGATGGGATGGACGCCACGTGAATCCGAACCGATCCGGTTTCAGGAGCTTTTTCCACCTATAAATGCACCATCAAAAGGCATTTGGAAGGATCTTTTGGTACTTAAAAAAATTAAAACTCCATTGCAACCCGAATTTCATCAGTATATTCAGTCTACAATCATCCTTCAAGTCATATTGCAAAAGAAATTGAGTGAATCGATATATGAAATGAGTGAGAATTGAGTGAAAAGCATTGTTGTACTCGCAATCAAGACATCAATCAAAAAAGAAGAATAGTGGACATAGGCTATTTTACGCCAAACCACTATAAGTCGTGTGTTCTCTTCATTTTAGTTTTCATTTCATTAGAATCTTTAATAGTATGGGTGTTAGAGCCAATTTTGGATCTAACATTTTGGTGCTTTCACTGAGAAATCTTCGAATTCTCAGCTTTTTTGGGATTATCATTCTACTATTTGGACCCTCAAGTTCAAAGAAATTAATCCTCTGTTTCTGAAATCTTTAAGTACTTGTTGACTAACTGTTGAAGAATCGAGTATTATGGCTAAGACAAAAGGAAAAGAAGTGCAAGGCGCTAGGGGAAACGATGCTAGAGAAGACCAGCAAGCCATCGTGTTAACGAGGTCGCGTGCTCAAGGCTCTAGTGCAGACCGCTCCGATCAGGAGGGCCCGAACCGGATGGAAGACTCCGATCCAATCCGGTCTAATGAGTTTGAGGGCACTCACTCTCCCCATCCGAACCGCTCCGGCCAGGCCACTGCGCGCCGATCCGATCTGAACTAGAATGAAGCTGGAACTTCTACTCGAGCTCCCACCAGTGCTCCGATTCCAGCCACGATGACTAATGTTCAGCCTGATCCATCTGCACCCATTACACAGGGAGATTTTTCAAGCTTTCTTGACATGCTCTAGAGCACTAAGGAAGCATTGGAAGCCCAAAGGCGTGACAGCCTTCGCATGCAGGAAAACATGATCACTATGGGCAGAGAACTACAAGAGCTCCGGAGGCAGAAGACTCCTTCCCCAACACGCCGCCTTGCTATAGATGATTCGTCTTCTTTAGACAAGGGACACCCTCGTGAGAGAAGGCCACTTTAATGACCTCAGAACCTCGATCAATTGACTTTTGGATCTTTAGGATACCGAGAAGACGCCGCTCATGTATTGGGCCCTGATGACCCAAGCCTGCAACAACCTATGTTATTACCCATGCGTGGATCCCACGTCCTACCCAAGGATCCTAATATTACCAACCCTACGCAGCAGCAACTTCTTCAACCTCAACCACCTGAGATCGACCGGGAGCGCAGAAAGCAATGAAGAGTAGCTGCCGCTAGAAATAGGAGGTAATCCCCTGGTTAGGAACCCAGGGGTAATCAAAACATCAGACCTAGAGAGCCTGTGCAGACATTAAAGAATGCCGACGTATGGGCAATGGTGCGCCAAATTATGTCCGAAAGCCAGCGGTATACTAATGAAGATTGGGGCATTGAGCGAAGTCGTACCCCCTTCACGGATGATATACTGGATTTCCAGTTCCCTCGGCGATTCAACTTGCCTCAGATGGATCGATATTCTTGAAGAACAGACCCAGGGCAGCATCTGATGAGGTATGCATGGTTCATGAATGCGGCAGCAGCTCCAGATGTCGTAAAATGCAAAGCTTTTCCAATTTATCTTGTAGACGTGGCGTTAATGAGGTTCACTCGACTCCCCCTTGGTCGATATCAAATTTCACAGAATTGAATGAGCGCTTCATGAATCAGTTTCGACTTCATGCCCGAAAGTCCAAAAGCGTCATAGAATTGTCACGGATTAAACAAGCCCCAGGAGAATCTTTGAAGTCATATTTGGATCGCTTCAACCTGGCCGTCACTGAAGTTAGTGATCCCCATGAGCCCACTATCCTGATGGCCTTGATAGAAGGGGTAGACCCTGACACAGAGTTCGGGGATTACTTGTCTGGGAAACCGCCTCCTACTAGAGAGTTTTTCTATGAAAAAGCTAATATCCGCTTAAGGCGAGAAGAAGCTCATGCAAATCGGAAGAGAAAGTCCGAAGGGGCCTCGAGGGAAGGTGTCCAGAGTAACGTTGCTGTGAAACAATCTGGTGACAGTTCAGGGAAGGTGGAAGCAAATGTTGGAAACCAGAGTGGGGGCAATAGCAACAGAAATGGGAGTGGCAAAAGAAGGAACAGAAACCGAGGGAATAGCTCTAGTAAAAGACCCAAATTCCAGACTTTTGAAAATTATACGCCGTTAAATGATACGTTGGAGAATATTTACTTAGATACATATAGCATATTACAGTACAAAAAACCACCACCCAGAGACTCCACTGAGAAAGAGATCGCAATAGGAAAGTTTTACTTGTTTCATGGAACCCACGGTCATTCCAACAATGAATGCCGTCATTTGAGAGATATTTTCAAAAGATTGATGTGGGAAGTGAAGTTAGACGAGTACAAGGTCGCCCCAAGGAACAGGGGGCAAGAGGGACAAGCCCCGGACCAAAACCAGCCTACTTCAAAACCCACAGCCCAACAAAAAGGTAAGGGGATCGTCATTAATACTATTATAGGCGGACCTCACCCAGTTGGTCGTAGTTTTAAAGCAATGGATCAGTACGTCAACGCCGCCAAGCATTTTAAGGTAGGAGAATGCAGTAGCCTCGAAGACGTTACTCCAGTAAAACAACAAAAGGCGATGTCAGACGACGTCGTATTCCGCAATAGAGATGATTCCGGAGTTCAATCTCCAACCGACGATCCACTAGTGATTACCACAACAATTGGCCCTGCTTTAGTCCATAAAGTGTTAGTGGACAACGGGAGCTCGGTCAATATCCTCTTCAAGAAAGCTTTCGAACAAATGAGACTCGAAGCAAAAGATTTAAAGCCATGCGAAGGATGGATACGTGGCTTCAACGGAGCATCGACGGCTCCGATGGGCTATATGGAATTACCAGTCACATTAGGGCAGAGAGATCGCCAGAGAGTAAGGATCCTGCCATTTGTAGTTTTGGATGTGGAGTCGCCCAACAAAGCCTTCCTAGGCCGACCGGCCCTTGCCGAGTTTAGCGCATGTATTGCACCTTGGTGCTTGCTACTTAAATTCCCGACTGACTCAGGAATTGGGGTGATGAGGGGTGACCAAGCTATGGGACGAGCTTGTTACATGACGGAGTTAAAGATGTTAATGAAGGGGTTGAATATAGAAGCTAAGGACGATTCTACCCCTCCAAAGGAGAACTCAACATAGCAATCAAGGGGTCCTGCCCCAAGAGAGTCGCCCTCATACGTGCTCGAGGATATAGATCCCAGAGAGGATAGAGAACCCGAGGACAGGAAGGCGACTCCCAAGGAAATAACAGTAGATATACCTATTGATGAGACAGATTCGACAAAAGTACTAAAGATCGGCTCGCAACTAGATCCAGTCCGAGCGAAAGAGTTGGCTGATTTTTTAAAGGCAAATCTGGATGTGTTTTCCTGGATTCACACTGATATGCATGGGATTTCGCCTGCCATCATGAGCCACTCTTTATGTATTAATCCAAAGCAACCACCAGTCAAACAGAAGAGACGGATGTTGGGCCCAGAGCAGTCAGCAGCTTTAAAAGAAGAGGTAGAGAAATTAAAAGATAATGCATTCATTAAGGATTCGAAATATCCCGACAGGATATCGAATCCTGTCCTCGTCAAAAAATCAAATGGGAAGTGGCGAACATGTATCGACTTTTTTGATTTGAACAAGGCTTGCCCGAAGGAAAGCTTTCCTCTCCCCAGAATTGATCAGCTAGTAGATTCGACGGCCGGGCATGAGCTTTTATCCTTCATGGACGCTTATTCTAGGTACAATCAAATTCCCATGCACGTACAAGATCAAGAGCATACATGCTTCATAACAGACTTGGGGTTATATTGTTATGTGGTAATGCCATTTGGGTTAAAGAACGCAGGAGCCACATATCAACGCCTAGTCAATCGCTTGTTTTATAATCAAATTGGGAAAGCCATGGAGGTTTACGTGGATGACATTCTTGTGAAGTCTAAACAGTCTTCCGATCATACAAGGGACTTAGCTGAAATGTTTAATATTCTTCGAAGGTATGGGAAGAAGTTAAACCCCCTAAAATGTTCGTTTGGGGTCGCATCTGGAAAATTCCTGGGGTTTATTGTGAGTTCTCGAGGAATTGAGATAAATCCTAACCAAATAGCAGCAATAAGGGATAATGAAGAACCACGCAAGATCAAAGACGTTCAAAGCTTGGCCGGAAAAGTTGCTGCATTGAGTAGGTTTATCTCCAAATCTATAGATAGATGTGTACCTTTCTTCGATCTTATAAAACGAGGAAAGCGAAATTTTGAGTGGACTCCCGACTGTATGGAGGCGTTCCAGAATCTATTAGACTTCTTAGAAAAGCCTCCAATATTATCAAAGCCTGTGGAACATGAGGATTTGTTCGTCTACTTAGCGGTATCATCTCACGCCGTCAGTACGGCATTAGTACGTGAAGAGGATAAAATCCAGAAACATGTATATTATGTGAGCAAAAAACTAGCTGCTGCGGAACGTAATTATCCGAAGATAGAAAAGCTTTCTTATAGCCTCCTAGTTGCTTCCCGCAAACTTCGCCTTTATTTTCAGGCACACCCGATAGTTGTATATACTGATCAACCTTTGAGATAAGTGTTGCAAAAACCCGAAGCATCTGGGCGGCTACTTAAATGGAACATTGAGCTGAGTCAATTTGATTTGAACTTTCAACCACGAAGATCAATAAGGGGGCAGGCGTTGGCTGACTTTATAGCTAAATTTACAATTCCTGAAGAGGAAATGGTGGGTGACAAGGTAGTTACTTTGGACCGAGAGTTAGAGCTTAGTCCGTGGAAGCTATATACGGACGGAGCCAAAAATGATCAAAAGTCCGGCGCCGGAGTTGTTTTAATAACTCCTCAAGGACGATCTATTTACTATGAATTACGATTAGAGTTTGCTGCTACTAACAACGATTCCGAGTATGAACCCTGATTGCCGGGCTGAAACTCGCCAAAGAATTGGGAGTGAAGACACTAGATATATATTGTGATTCCAAGATAGTTGTATGCCAGGTTCGGGAAGAATTTACTGCTAAAGGATCTCGACTCATTACTTATCTCAAAAAGGTAATGGAGTTGTTGGGAAGTTTGGAGCATTATAGCATAACACACATTCCAAGAGCGGAAAAACAGAAAGCAGATCGATTGGCGAAGCTAGCAAGTACTGATAATCCTAAAGAAACTGAAATGGTTCCGATAGAGGTTTTGGAATCACCGAGTTTCGGCCTAATGGAAGTGGAGCTAGCCTTGGAAGTTGAACCAGAGAGAGAATCCTAGATGACATCGATCAAGAATTTTCTCAAGAATGGAACCATCCCGTTGAAAAAGAGCAAAAGACGAGCTGTAAGACGCAAAGCTGCAAGATACGTTTTACAGGACGACGTCCTTTATCGCCAAGGGTTTTCAATGCCCCTATTACGGTGTATCGCACACGACGACATTAAACGTGTACTGCAATAAGTACATGAACGTGAGTGTGGAGACCACACTGGGGGCCAAACCCTAGCAAAGAAAGTATTACGATATGGATATTTCTGGCCTACCGCGAATAAAGACGCGACTGATTATTCACGACGCTGCGACAGATGTCAAAGATTTGCCAAAGTTCCCAGAGCGCCTCCGACTCAGCTCAAGTCGATGGTAAGCCCATGGTCGTTTGCCATGTGGGGAATTGACATTATTGGAGGGTTACCTATTGCCAGGGGAGGAGCTAAGTACGCGATCGTTGTCGTGGACTACTTCACAAAATGGGTGGAAGCTGAACCTTTAACAACCATCACGGCGAGGAAGGTGATCAGTTTTGTGGTCAGAAACATTATTTGTCGATTTGGGATACCGAAGACCATCATAACTGATAATGGGACGCAGTTCGACAGCATCGAGTTCGGAAACTTCTGCCAGAAATACAAGATTGATAAACGATACACTGCAGTAGCTCACCCGCAGTCAAATGGCAAGGTCGAAGCCATAAACAAGGTCATTAAATCTATTCTGAAGAAGCGGTTGGATCGGGCCAAAGCCAGATGGGTAGACGAGTTGCCACTAGTTTTATGGGCCTGCAGGACAACTTTTAAGACGGCTCCCGGCCATATTCCTTATTCACTTTCCTTTGGGTCAAAAGTAGTAATTAAGGTAGAATAGGAAGTCCCTTCTCATCGAGTCGCGTATTATGACCCAATGACAAATAGGACACTCCTCCTAGAGTCTCTTGATATGATTGAAGAATAAAGAGACGAAGCCGACTTGCATGCCTAGAGACATCGACATCAAGTAGCACGTTATTATGACCGGAAAGTTCGCTTCAAAACTTTTGAACCAGGAGACCTAGTACTGAAACGAGTTTTCCCGCCTCCGACCCAATTGGGTCCAAAATGGGAAGGGCCATACACTATCCAACGGAAGCTTGATACAGGAGCATTCAAGCTAACGATCGTGGACGGTGAGGAGATTCCCAGAGCCTGGAACGCTCAGCAATTACGACGATATCTGAGCTAAATATGAAATGTCATCCTTTTTGTTTTTTATAAGCTATGTAAAAAGCACGACTTGCCTTAAAAAGTCTGTTTATATGAACAAAGGATTATGAAGTGGATGTAGGCTACGACTTAGCCGAGCCACTATAAAAATATCGTGTGTCATTTACTTTTCTGCATTATTCATATCATCAACAATTATTCCATCATGACCATGAAACACGAAATGTTGAATTAAATTTGGAAAGTTGGAGATGACCTATGTGCAGGAGCGAATAGAATGATTGTTCGTATGATAAAACACAGAAGAATGGGAAGACGACATTCTTAACTCTAACTCTCAAGAATCGAGAGAGTATAAAGGACGGGAAGACGACGTTCCTTGAGGCATGAAGGTGCACCCAGATGAGAGACCGCCACAACGATACTCTAACCTGGTTATGAGACAGGAGAGTATAAAGATGCTAGACAGAATAGGCTTCAACGACGAAAGGAATATGGCCCCGTCGGAGAATCGGGGGCAATTGGATTTTGAATTTAATCAATCTTTAATAATTCTTGCTCATTTAACCAAGAGTGACTGGGGGCATATATGTGTACACATATTTTCCTCAACAATGACTTCATTATATAATTTTAATATTACATGCTTTTGCATTTTTACTTAAGTACTAAACTGACAACTACCAGACATTGCAGAAAATAAACTATTTTTATTTACAAACATGTGAGTTTGTACAAGGAAATTAAGCAAAAAATGCGGGGTCCGCACTCGCTGTAACAATTTCGGACCAATTGAGTATCAAAATAAAATAAAGCACTTCATCACTTGGGCTTTGGAGCGGACTTGGATTTTTTGGCAGTCTTATGAGCATTCTTAGCCTCTTTTTTAGCATCATTCATAATGCGCTTTGGCTTTTTCTTCTCTGCAATCGAAGTGCTAGAATCGGTTGATTTTTTCCTAGGAGTTGGAACACTGGAATCAAGAAAAGACTTATTAGAAAGCTCTTCTGTAATAGACCTAGTTGAAAGCTTAACGACTAACCTTGATCCAGGATCCACCACTGCAAGGAGCTTAAGGCTTTCGGGGTTCAGGTCTTCAACTTTTAGCTGCATACGTTTGTCTTGTTCGGCTTTCATTTCAGCTAAAGTGATGTCATCGGCACTTTTTGAATCCCCAATTATAGCCACATCGGGATCTTCTTCGTGCCCCTCATTACCTCCGTCGTCTTTTAAAGCATCTATCATCTTGTCATCATGAGAAGTGTCGGCCATAGACAGTTCAGCTCCCCCTCCTGACTCAACAATGGTAGCCTTATCCTGTTCTCCCCGAGTCTTTTCCACAGATTTTTCCCTAGTGGTGGTTATGCATATCAGTCTTCTTGGTCGGTTCAACACCTACAGAATGAGAAGCAATAGTTATCAACACAGGAGAAAATAAAGGACCCTCCATTGATTGCCCAATTATGTGATGAAAGGTGGAGACGGCCTTGACAAATTGAGGAGAAAAGGTAGAAATACCTTCCGATGGTCTGTCAATCAGAGTAACTACCGTCTCCAACACTGATTCGGGTATAGGAGATAAATGAGACGCCCGAGGAATTCCCGGGTTCTCGGGATCATATCCCTCGACTTCAGTAGTTTCAGCGGTAGCGGAAGAAGAACCAGCCTCGGGGACATTCTTTTGTTTGGCCATCCGCTTTTCATCCTCCATAGCAGCGGCAATGAGGCGACGCCCCTCGGCCAGGCGTGCCAGTTCATCATCTCTCAGATACTTCTCCATAAGTTTATCTTCATCAACGAAGTCTACCTTAAGTTCCTCTTTCTCCCATTCGATGATTTGGCTCCATACGTGAACTAAGGTAGTTGGATAGTCTTCAATCCAAGAGATGTTTCGGCGACGAATAATGTGTGCAAAGAATTCAATCATTAATTCGCCAAAACCGTGCACTTCTTCCTGAGCCTCTGATAGCTGTTTGCGGGTCTCTTCAGCAGACTTAATAACGTTCTCCACATTCCCTTCAGCCAGGGCAGCCCTATTCTCGGCTTCTATTAACTTGGACTCTAAGTCAGCGTTTCGTTTCTCCAGTTCAGCATTTTTTCTCGCTAACTCGGCTTTTTCTTGCTCAAGAGTATTATAAGCCAGTTGCATTTTTATATTCTCCGACTTAGTGTCTTCCGCTTGTTTCTTCAACTCCAAACGCTCATAACTATGAGATTGCAGCAAGTCATGATAACGCTTCTGTAACTCTTCAAATTGCTGTTTGAAGTTGTAGCATCTCGTTGAGCGACGACGAGTTGAGCCTGTGTGTCTTCTAGGTCCTTCTCGAAGTTTTTCAAGGCCTTTTCATCAGAATCCGTAGTCTTTTTCATTGAATTAATGTCTATGATTAAAGTCCGAATTATTGTGGAGAGATTGCGTGAATATTTGAACATCTCCGAGTACTGCTTCTCAACTGTGTCAATCTTTGCTTTAGCCTCATCTGCCCACTTTGAGGAAATAGGCTCAAGTGCAGGTAAAAAAGTCAGATTCTCAAAGTAATGATCTTGGAATTGCTTCTCCAGATATGCTAGCTTAACTTTGGACTCAGCATCCAGTGGTGGAGGTTTGCAGTATGTTAGCTCAGTGTCTTTACGCTTAGTCGGCACGATGGTTGTATCACCCTTTCCAGATCGCTTCTCAGAAACCTTGTGTTTGTCTCGTGAATCGGTATGTTTCAGTGGACTCTTTTCCCGACTGTGTTTGTATTGAGGAGAAGTTCGGTCTTTGGACTGCGACATGTCTTCTCCTCGATGGCTCTGGTAGCTCTTATATTTGTCTGGATCCAACCGGATGGGAGAACGAGAGCGCGAGGTATGTGGTCGATAAGAATCATGAGGCCTTCTGTCATCTCTGCCCCGGCTCTCACGGTGATCATGCTCAATATCGGAAGGAGGTCTAGACATGCTACGGCGTATTTTTCTGACATCGTAGTAAGGGCGAGATATTGTACCTGCGCAAGAATGTAAGTGGAATTCAAAATCAGTGTTTACATGAGAAGTGAGTGTTGTGATGTGTGGTGCAATTGTGTTGAGTGCATCCTAAGTGGTGTTCCCCCCGACAAACCCGAGTCTGAAGCCAGACTAGCGCGAGTGGGTTGTTTGGCCTTCACGGGAGTAGTCTCCTCTAAAGAAGTGAAAGTTAAAGGATTTGTGCCAAAGTCCTCTGAAGTATAGATGGTTTCAGGCGGGGGATATCTCCTAAACCCTTGAATGTGGAACCGTCAGTAGTAGGGGCATCTCCTTGAGAAGCATCAGTTGGCAGCTCTTTAGGAGATGTTGACTTCTCAGGAGAAATAGCATCATCAGGGACGGAATACCCTTCTCTGTTCTTTTCATCTATGTTGGCTAACTCGTCGTCCTGAGTTGAAGATGGAGAAGGTGAAGTTCTAAGAGGCACCATTGGACCTTTCGAACCCTCTCCCGTCTCAGGAATAATGTCAACCGGGGGTATGTATACATATGGACCCGACCCATGACCTATGCTACGGGTAATTGATAGTAACCCGTGATGATGGAGATACTCATCCTTAAGAACTTCGTCGATGGTTAGAAACTTTTGATCACCATTGAGAAGCTGATGCAACCGATCAATGCACAATTGACCCGATATTTGTTTTGGGTTATCAACTGCGAATAAAAAAGAAAGCAGGTTAATGTGTTGGCATGAACATTCAAAATTGAGATCTAGAAAATCGGTGCTTTACTTGATTTGGTCCATCTCCTGGCGCACCCCGGCTGTTGCCTGATATAAAACTATTCAAGCTTATAATCGCCGGCCTTGCTGCTAAATGGAGCTGAAATAATTTTCCTTTTTGGGACTGATTCAAAATAGGAGAAGGAAGGAGTCTCTTGAGTCCGACGCTTGAAATTATAAAAAAAGTGGACATCATCGAAAGTAGGCTCTATACCTAAAACCTATTTGTATGCTATATATAAGGTATATAAATAAGCATAAGAGTTGGGATGTAACTACATGGGGGCAATCCGCATCTGTCTCAGAAGTCGACAACAAAAGACGGAAACGGTGGAATAGCCCCAACCATACACATCAATCGGGTAATTGCCATAAATCCTTCCAGAGGATTGTGGGGACGATCTGCTTTCGATGGCACCAAGGTATCTCATTTCAGTATCCCGTGCTTTAGACATATTCTAACAAGTCTGTCGTCATCAATCTTCGATTCAACAGAATCTTTGGGTAACTCCAATATAGCGGAAGACTCAAACTCATCAGGAGCTCGATTATCTCCTATTCCTCCTTCCTCTTCATTGCCTAGAGAGACTTCACTATCGGAAAGTGTTTCACTATTGTGTGCTTCTACTTCATAATCTAGGCCCTCATCGTACCATTCAGGGTCTGAGGAAGAGGATATGTCATCGAGAGTAAATTTCTCAGAAGTTTCTGCAACTTCTGTCTTCTCTGCTAACCAAAATGAACGTCTCTCGGCTATGATCACTAGACTACTGAAGAAGCAATAACATAAGTTAGAGTAAGATAGCCCACATCCCCCCGTGTCTGTATGTGAACTAAAGTGTGTGCTATGTGTGCAAAAGATGCAAAGTAAACACATGAGAGCATGATGTAAAGGGTCAAAGAAGTAATAATGTTTCAGAATAGTTCTTTATGTTTGTTTATGTTAGTAAGGTGCTAACCTAACTATCCATCAAGTTGAAGATTATGTCAAGTATTGATTTAGTCAGTTGAACAAATTCTTGTGTATTGAGTTGGACTGCTTCGGTTCGGTTCGGATGTAAGTGTTGGGATCGGATCGGGGGGAGCCTTGTTATGGTCTGCAGCAAATATTCACGCCTATCGAGCAAAAACCAGATCGGATCGGAAGTGGGCTTTCGGAGTGGTTCGAATTGATTTGAATAGCCATGCTGCTCCATCTCCTAAGTTCTCATTCTAGCCCGACCCGGTCAAGCGAGCTGTGTCCCCCTCTTTGCTTTCTAATCCGACCCGATCCGGTCAGTTGAAACTCATTTCCATATCCACTCCCATGCCACTCCACCCAAACCGATCCCAAGCTCTAACCTCCTTTTCTCTTCTCCCTCACCATCCTCTACTCCACTCAACTAACACCGAACCCATTTCCCTTAGGAAAACCATTTATTTTTAAGGAATTAGTCGCAAAAAAACCCTCATGGACCTATATATTTCCTACCATGCCAAATCCCTTCCCCAGCGCTCGAGGTGGTGGCAGAACCACCAACGACGATAGCGACGAGAGAGGGAGCCACGGCGTCGAGGCCGAGCAGAGGCCATGACCAAATCGCTCAAAGTTGATCCCAAATTAAAACTGAAACTGGCTATTTTAAGGATAATCGAGATCATAAACCTACCAACATGCTTAATTCGAAGATTAACGAGAGAGTTTTGGAGTTTTTTGGAAGCTAGGGTTTCGGTGCAAAGTTTGTCACACGAGAACAATAAAAAAGGAAGAGGAAAAAGGAGGATGCCAGTGGGTTTATACAAGCTTATTGTGACCAATCGTAGTCCTAGCCTCTTTTCCTGCTTGGATCGGGATACAGGCCCACAAATGCATTCTGGCCTGTCAACCCAGTGATAAGCAAGAAAAGATGAAGAGCCGTTCGAGTCGGGGTCCGAACCGAATGGGATTATGCACATTTTACTTGGCATATAAATTGAATTGAACTCAAGGAAAAATAAAGAAAAAGGTTACCTGGAGGGACTGCTAGAAATCAAGAAGCGTTTCTAAATTTGTTTAAAAATGAAAAAGGAAATTCATATGTGTCATGACGTATATATAGACGACAAGAGACACGGTTTTTATGAAGCAAAACGTCCCGGTAAACGAAGGAGATGACTATTTAACGATTCGAATTCAAAGACCAATGAACAGACGATGTCAAGGCATGCTCCATCTTCGATAGAAGCATCCCTTGTGGGGTCAAAATGTTAGCCTACTTTGTGAACTAGGCTACACAAAGCTAGAAGATCAAATAATGAAGAACACCCTGCCAAACAATCGGATCGGTCAGGCTTCCTTGGGCAGAGACAAACCAACACAAAGCTATAAAGGAAAGAACGCAACTCTGACCGGATCGGAGAAGACAAAGCCGATCCGAACCCCCAGTCATCAGCTTATCCGATCCGAACCCAGAATTTCAGTTGCTTCACTCCATGTTCTCCTTAAGAATCGGGGCGGTTATGTACACGTTCTACCCACGATTGCCACTAACCAGATGTGCTGTCATCACCAGAATCCATCCGAACTCGAAAGTGATGGGATGGACGCCACGTGGATCCGAACCGATCCGGTTTCAGGAGCTTTTTCCGCATATAAATACACCATCAAGAGGCATTTGGAAGGATCTTTTGGCACTTAAAAGAACTAAAACTCCATTGCAACCCGAATTTCATTAGCTTATTCAGTCTACAATCATCCTTCAAGTCATATTGCAAAAGAAATTGAGTGAATCAATATATGAAATGAGTGAGAATCGAGTGAAAATCATTGTTGTACTCGCAATCAAGACATCAATCAAAAAAGAAGAAAAGTGGACGCAGCCTATTTTACGCCGAACCACTATAAGTCGTGTGTTCTCTTCGTTTTAGCTTTCATTTCATTAGAATCTTTACTAGTTTGGGTGTTAGAGCCAATTTTGGATCTAACAATCCGCAAAGAGCATGCCTAGGGAGCTGGCCTGCCCCCGTGCATGGGTAAGCAGACTTGGTCGTTTTTTAATTCCATGTTCATTAGTTAAGGAGAGTGAATAGTTTATCGTTCGTGAAGAGCATGCCTAGGATCTCGCCGGTTCCTGCTACATGGGTAAACAAACATAACCATTCACCATTAAAGCCAGAAAAGTAACGTTTTCATTAATAACCAAGGGGGTGATGGTGTATTGTCGGCAAAGAGCGTGCCTAGGGATTATAACAACTCCCGTACATGGGTATACCGATTCGACCATCTTACAACCATAATAAACCAAATAACCAAAAGGGAGGATACATTTGAAGAGCTAAAGCTCTTAAATCCAAAACCATGGGCTAAAGCCCAGATAAGCGAGCCTAGAGAGCCAGATTGAGAAAGCCGTAAGTGAGGAGCGCCTTATTTGAAGATCATAACATCCTAAAGCCATGAAGACCGAAGAAAAACATAATTATAGCCTAAGTACTGAAGGCCGGAGAACCAAGACTTGAGTCCCAAGGTCGAGAGAACCAAATCCACATTCCTAGGAGATCCAAAGCCGCAAGTCACTAAGATACTGATGTCAAGGAGACTTGCATCCAATACATTAGAGCTACCCGGTTGTTATTTGATAAAGATCGTAGGTCCCGCGCACAACTTGTCTCAACCCTTGAGAGGGTAGTGTTTGTCCTGGCTCAGCAGCCCTCTTTCGAACAAACCTACCCAGCAATCCATGCCTGATACGCTGTTCTATCATGTCCCTGAGGTGCCGACAATCATTCGTGTGATGGCCGCAGAAACCGTGAAACTCGCAAACCTCATCAGAATCCCTTTCGCTTTGCGCTGGTTCCCTGGGGGAAGGCCGTATAAATGGATGAAGGGGTTGAACCTCTCAAAAGATCTCCTCAAGGGTATGACTAAGCTCTGAGTAAGACGGGAACTTGGGTTGTCCCCAAGCTCTATTGGGCTTACTTCCCGAGGCGAGTCCCTTAACAGTAGCCGGAGTTTTTCCCTTCTTGGGGTCGGATGGTTTTTTGTTCGTAGCAAGGTTTACCTCGATGGCCGTATTAGCGTCGAGGGCTTTTTTGTTGCCAGCCTTCGCACCCTCTTCCCGCAGAAATCTTTCAGCCTCGAAATAGAACTCGCCAAGGTCCCTCGGCAGGTCCCGTTGAAGTGAAGTCCTAAATTCAGACTTATCTAGAACACCAGATACTGTAGCCATTAGAATGCATGGGTCAGGTCTCTCGACTGAAGCGACCGCATCATTGAATCGTTTCAAAAACTTCCGCAGGGCCTTGCCGGGCTTCTGCTTAATGCTGTTGAGAGTCATGACACTTTTTGGTCAAGTTATGTTGACTCTAAATTTTTCCACAAATTGGGTAACCAAAGGGTTTCAAGAAGTGATGGAGTCCGGCTCCAGCTGCCTATACCACATCGCAACAATGTCAGTTAAGAAGAGCGAGAAACACTTAGCCATGACATTTTCTGAAGTTGAGATAACTTCCATGTGCCGAATGTATCTCATGAGGTGAGCGGTGGGGTCCTTGCGATCGTCATAAGCATCCAAGCCTGGTAGCTTAAAGTCAGGTGGGTTCCGAGAGTTCCTGATATCCAAAGAGAGCGGGTTGCGAGTCACACAGTCCATGTCCATAGAAGAAGCACTGCCTCGAGTGAACCGACGGAGGACATCCGCAATCTCAGACCCATTTCCAAGAGCGAGCAACTGGTTTAAACTATCCAAGGCGGCACTGGTGCCCCTCGTGTTCAAGTTCAAGTTGGGAATTGGTTGGTTGAAAAGGAAGTTTGGTTGGATTCCAACTTGGGGGGCCGCATTAGGTGCAATTCTGGCTCCCGGAACTGTGGGAGCGCTACCGTCCAAAGCTGCGCGCGTTGGCGCTTGAGCAACATTTCCTACTGCGGAACCCGCAACTTGTCCAAGT
The DNA here is from genome assembly GCA_030737875.1 of Allium sativum. Classification (NCBI taxonomy): domain Eukaryota; kingdom Viridiplantae; phylum Streptophyta; class Magnoliopsida; order Asparagales; family Amaryllidaceae; genus Allium; species Allium sativum. Next base: position 588,328,556 of record CM060920.1, read on the forward strand.
AATGTAGCACCATGGGATGGAGCGACGTCAGGATCAGGGGTGCCCCCACGTGTGGCGGGACCGACACCATTGGAAGGAGCGACATCGAGGTTTGGGGTGCCCCCGCATGTGGCGGGACCAGCACCATTGGAAGGAGAGACGTCGTGGTTTGGGGTGCCCCCGCGTGTGGTGGGACCGACACCATTGGAAGGAGCGCCGTCGAGGTTTGGGGTGCCCCCGCGTGTGGCGAGACCGTCCTGTTGGTTAGTAGGCGGGGTTGCGCCCGCGTATCGAGTCGCGGGTGGAGGAACATTGGTGCTAGTTCCAATAATATCAGCCTGGGCAGTCGGCCTTGAAGCGCTCCTTATTCTATCTTCAATGCGAGTGAGGAAGGTATTGAAGGCGTCTTCCTGTCGCTTGAGTCGAGCGTCTAAATCAATAGCGAGGTTCTTAATCATTCCATCGACGTCTTCTCGAGTGACATAGTTCGATGGAACTTCATTTGAAGAAAGTTCATGACTTACTTCATCTTCAGCATGAGCTTCAGTGATAGCTGGGAGCTTCTTGCGCTTAACCATGATGTAGAGCGAGTAAGGTTGAAGTTGAAGATGAGGTTTGAAGGCAAATTCGAGTACTTAATTCGATGCAGAGGTTGAAGCTGTGCGTCCCCTTCCTGGCGCGCCAAAATGTTGACCGGCAAAATTGTCGCACGCCAACGCCCAATGTGTGAGTGCGAACAATTAACAGAATAAGCAGTAAATAATGTAAATGCAAGGAGACACAGCTTTTATAGTGGTTCGGCACTAACGCCTATGTCCACTTTATGATTCTCATTCATCATATCTTTGATCGATTACAAAAGATGTTATAATATGTGTGTACAAAGTTGTATGTATGGTGAACTTTGACTAAGTTGTCCTTCTTCTTCCTTGGAGTGAGTTGACTTGGTCAACTATTGGCAAGGTAGGTTTGAGTGTCCAAGAGGTCTAGAGGCGGTGTAGCAAGGCTTGCTAGTGCTCAAGTGTTGAAGGAAAACATGCATGTCATGTTTTAATTACTTATCTCATCTCCCATGGGCATGTTGGAGGTGTTGGAAGCCATTAATGAATTTTTGGAACACTTAAGGTCCAAAAATTCCAAGGGAGAAGGATTCATTTGAAGGCCAAGGCATGGAGTATTTATAGGAAGGAGGTTAGGTGGGAGTAGGTGAGCAGCAGGGCCCACAACAGTAATTTTCGTACCCTGAACGAGCCATGTGCAGGAAATTCGCACCTCCTGGTGCGGGTTCGAAATTTCGCACCCCTGCCCGGGGATCGAAATTTCGAACCCACCAGGGTGTTCGAAATTTCGAACCCACTGGTGGGGTCCAAATTTTCGACCCCACAGGTGGGGACCGAAATTTCGACCCAACAGGTAGGTTAGAAATTTCGACCCCACTGGTGGGGTGCGAAATCTCGACCCCACTGCTGAGGTGCGAAATTGATAGTGGATGAGGCGAAAATCCTGCTGTCGAGGGAGTCGAAGTCTCTGAATGTGAAGTGAAGGAATCCGCGGTTCTGCTGGTCCGAAGTGAAGGAATCCGAGTATCCGGCATGGAGGAAATCGGATGAATCGGGTGGTGCCCATAGTTTGGACCTAACAAGTTAGGTCGATCGCCGTCGGGACTGTGGTGCCCTGGACCCCCATCGGCGCTGCGCCCGGACCCATTGGATGGCTCAGATGATGACTTGACTAAGAATCCGTTGGGCCCGACAGGGGCCATCTGATAGAGGCTTTGGGTTTCCATGTGTTTGCGACGCGACTTCGACCCAACTGCTTTGTGCTTTTTGACGCTAGAGCGCATCGTTCGCCAAATACTTGGCGTGTGACAGATTTGAAAAAAAAGCATGTCAACACTTTGGTATGGGAAGATCATTTGTAAATGAGAAATTTATGTATTTTTACTAGAAAGCTCATTTGTATTTCTGAAGTATGTCTGACAGATTATTATTTGCAAGGAGTTTATAGTTCAAGTTTTGATAAATTATGCAATATTATCTGTTACGGTACTGAGAAAATGTTACAATAAATTAGTATTTTTTGTTGGATATGCTCATTTGTTTATTGAATCAATTAGGGTAGGGATAAAATTTATCCTTGCGTTGATATGAAAATGATTGTCACGTTAAAGCTATTGCAGGTTTGACCTTCTGCTTACGAAGAACACAACTGGTTTTGTATGTTGATAAAATGTGCGTCAAACTCTTAATTCCCAATTGTCTGTTTCTACCTTATGCTATCTTATGCACCTATTTTTGCTGCTTCCCCAACAGCATTAGCTATACATTTTTTTCCTTTTTTGTCCAACTACTACTACGTCTCAAACCTAACAGAGACATATGATAAGATTCCTTACGGTAAATGAACAAAACCGTGAGGATGCATCAAATGTAAATTATAGTCTTACCAAAACAAGTTACAATTTAATACCCCCCTTTTTTAACCAAATTAATAAATTATACTTCTCAAAATAATATATATTACTTCAAACACAGTCCATTCCATTTTATGCATTTTGTAATGACCGTGTACGAATCACAGGTTCACGCTAGTAATTTGTTTAAGACAATATAATGGTTTCCTTAAATAAGTCATTTAAAAATATTCAGAATAAAGTTTTAACTTTAACAAGTCAGTTAATGATTTTATTTTAGAGTTACAACTTTCTAAAGCAAATACCATTTCAAGTAGAGTTTAAAAAGGTTGTAGGACCAAAAAAAAACAATGAAATTATTCAAGATGAATAGCTAGCAATTATGCCACTTATACTGGTTGTTTATATCAAAGTTTGTGCCTGTTGTTTCTCTAAAATATGATATTTCTTCACAAACTATATTTTTTTTTTCATGAGTTAATTGCATAGTTGAAACTTTTCTTTCCAATAGAAACGTTTTAAATTTTATCTTTTACCATTTCCTCTTAATATCAGGAAACTCGTAATTAAGTAAACTAATATATGTTAACCATAGTCCATATAATATTGTAGCTTGATTTATTTTAGTGTACCTTCCTTTTTATTTCATCCTTTATTGTGTGAGACGAGCATCATAAATAATATTTCTCCAATTTAAATGCTTTTTGCCGACTATTCCACATTTCTTATTTTTGTTTTAAATTTAAGGACGTCACTTAGCCTTTTCCATTTCCAATTTCAAATTTTCGAATATTTTTTTGTTCTAGGAACTAGGATCTCATGTGTCCACCTCTGATATAAAATTTTTGGTCAACATCCTCATTCAGCTGTGATTCAAGATATTATTTAAAATAAAAAACAATTCAATTTAGGAATCATTATAAGCTACAACATCAGCATATAAAACACAGTGGATGCGCTTAACAAGATGAAAATTCCCTTGTTTAAACTTGGAAAATGACAATAAAAATGATTGTCCAAATCAACTGTAAAAGATTCCTAACTATCAGATGCCATATGGACAACCATTGAATTGTCTGGCCTTAGAGTGATAACATTATAATCATTAAAAAAAGGAATAAATTAATCAAGCAACATTCAATTTATATTCTTTCTACATTAGAATACGATAGCAATCACGACAATTTATGGCATAATAGTCTCGATGGCAGAGCACATAAAAATGGTCAACACGAAGCAGTTGGGTGACATTACTACAAATAATTTAAGCACATCATTTATCCTATTAATTACACATTTAACCAACAGGAAATTTTCAAATGATTTTTTGTCGAAGTTCCATATGATTGTTGTAATATGAAATAGCTCATATTCTCAAATTCTTTGGAAGATTACTTGAAAAGATAGTTTTATTTTGGTGAAAGATAAGTAGCTTTTGATATTGACTAAAGTGGCATTGACATGTGTTGAAATATAACTTGCAACTTTTGATATTGACTAGAGTGGCATTGACATGAGTTGAAATATAACTTACATATATTGTAATATTATTTGGTCTAAAAGAGTAAAAAAAAATTATAGCCCATGTCCCTTAATTTTATAGCTTACATATCTAAAAAGGATAAATCATAATGGCCACACATTGTTATCATAAGTAAAACAATCTAGCATATAGAACTCTTAATTTTCATCATAGTTATCTATACTATACTAACTAATATGACAAAATCAATGACATTTCCTAATAGAAAAAAAGACAAATTTACCTATAATTTATAGCATCCTCATAAAAGTCAATGAACAGTTGCATTATATACAATGATATAATATAAAAGAGAATAATGTTAAACAGGACGCATGTTATGCATACAATAAAACAAATGAAAATGTAGGAAATTACATTTAGGTCTCGTTAGCAGCTCTTTTTTGAAACGTTACCGTTTTGTTTGCGTCCAATGAGAAAAGAAAAAAAATGTAAAATGGAAGGTAGTTGATGTAATTAACAGTTGCTTGCGCTTACGCACGCTTACGCCCTAAGTGGCCATCTTTAATGTTTAATGTATATGTATGTAGGGTTGTCAATGGGTCATGTTCGAGTCGGGCTTGGGTCAATTTTTAAATCGATCGGGTCAACCTATTTAATAAACGGGTAAGTTTTTGCCGACCTAAACTCAACCTGTTTGTAAACGGGTTGACCAGACCCGACCCGTGTAACCCGTTAATCCATTCGCGTTGGGTCGGGTCGGATCGGGTTGGGTTGACCCGTTTGGATCTATTTACAAGTATTTGCAGAAATCATATAACAATCTAGCATACAATAATACTGCAATACTTAAAAAATTAAAACTGTGGCAACAACCATAATCATCAACAACATCATGTCATCAATACAATACAATACTTAAAACTTCAGAGGTGACATACATTTCATCAATACAAACTAGCAATAGACAAATAGACAATCATAAAATGGATCATACAAATTACAAATACAATACAATGCACTAAAAAGGCAACAAACAATCTACGATCGTGCTGTGTTGGTACTTTTGATAGACGATTTCCTGATTTGTTGGCACTTTGCAACATCTACAATCCTGCTGCCTGCACAATTGTAGAGCATGTTGTATAAAAATACACTTCAACGTTTTGGAATTGCTACTAACTTGTTGCTTTCATTCTGCTAAGTGCTAGTGTATAATTTTATGTAAAGAGAGCCAACTGATGGTGCCGATTGCAGAGTTAATTCAGAAACATCTAGGATGATCAAATAAGGAGACAACAATTGCTGCTTACGATTACGACAACTCAGAGCTGCTGCTAAGCAGCAGCTCAGCGGCAGCTCCGAGCGGTTTCTTAGCGGCAGCTCAGCGGAGCTGTTGCTGAGCTGCTTCTAAGCAACAGCTCAGCAGCAGCTCCTAGTAGTTGCTCAGCTGTAGCTCCGAGCAGCCTAAAAACTAGCTGGTGCTTCCCATTTTTATTGTGACAAGAAAAATAATTTTTTGTGGTGCAAAACTGAAAATGAAAATTGTGAATAAGGAACTGGTAAGGAATAAAGCAATCTGGATGCAAATCCCAAGGGGAAAAAAATATAAGTATATGCTCAATATTAAAATCAACCAACAGAAGCTATTAAGCATCAACAAAATAATCGGTTAGACAAATGTAATCGTCGGTTGCTATAGAAGTCCATAAATCTGAAGTCAAACAAATCCTCCTTGGAATTGAAACTAATGTGTGTCTAATTTTAAATTTTTCCCTTTCATACATTATAGTCACATAAGCTCTAGTGGTATTTCAAAAATCAACTTAATATCCGCACAGGCATAAGAAAACAATTGTCTAATTCTAGTGTACTCAACAAATTGAAATGGTTGATCATGCATCAATATTGACATTACCAACAATTCTTTAAATTTATCCGGATCAAATTTAGACAACCTTGTCACAAGAGAGCCCTCGGTCCGACTTAATAGAAATTGACCAAGATCCTGATTTTTGGTACAAGATTTAATATGTCGTTTTAAGTTTTCAGTGTCGTAATTACTATCACATACATAAGTAGCACCACATTTCATACATTTAGCTCTTTCCTTTCCATCATCTTGCAATGGAATAATTTCAAATTTAGTCTATACCTCAGAAGTAAGCTTTCTACATCTCTTAGTTATAGTTTTTTCACCTTTTATTTCTATCTTTTCTGTTTCCACTTCTTTCATATTGACATCTTCAACTTGATCATTACTACTTGGGGTAAAAACATTCATCCCTTTTCTGCAAAACTAAAGCAGAAAAAACATATATAATGAGTACATACTCTGACATGTCAGCATTCAAAATTTTAAATATAATATTATATTCAACATTTCCGACGATGAGTACATACTCTAACGTGTCAGCATTCCAAATATACTAAATAGGTATAAACATAATAGTAATAGCTCGGATCTTGTAACTCATAGCTAACAGTAATAGCTTAAATATGACTGCATGCACACCTTGTTTTTTCAACATACCCTAGAACTTCTGATTTATCATTCATCTTTTCTTTTTTGTCACTAACCATAGAAATAGCTGACCATATAACATGAAGTCGTTGCACACTCTAAACTCTAATAAAAGCAACAACCAGTTCAAACATAAGTCGAAGTTTTTAGAAAAATACAACTGTAGCATACGATTTTGGTTTTCACTTTCCACCAAATTTCACGTAGAAATTTGATTTAAAACATATGAAAAATATGTACGAAATACTAAAATTAAAAAGAAAAGAAAACTGACCGATTGGTGCCGAATCTGCCGATGTTCTTCAATCTGAAATTCTTAATCTCCGATGCCACTTGCGATTTGAGTGCTTGAATTCAGCCCGAGAATCTGAGATAGATAACGAATAGAAAGAAAGAAAGGGAAAGGGACTTGAAATAATGTATGAAGGTAAAAACGTAGAATAGTGAGTTGCGACTTAACCTAGGGTAAAGTAAAAAAAATAAATATGGGTCGTTGGTTGGTCCAATTTTGTTATTGAATACAATTTGGTTTTATTTCAACTGATATTCTCATGTTTGCATACTCATATATATGTTAGCTATTTTAATTGCTCTGATACCACTTTGTTAGAATTTTTGGGGAGGAAGAGGAAAAGATTAATGAGAAAAAGGAATATTTGGAAAAGAGGAAAACTTTTTGATTGCTTTATTACTCTTTTCTTTTCTTAATTCTTCTTTCATACATACATACAAATGAGACAAACTCTTATTTATAACATACAATACATCTTTCTAGATTTGCAGCATTAAAACCTCTCATTAATGAATAATTATCTTTTCCTAATTAATGAATAATTATCCTTTCAACATTAAAACCTTTCTAAGAATCTTCAATCTTTAATGGCTTGCCAAAAAACCATTTCAAATTATATTCCAACACTCCCTCCTAATTTGAAATTTCCTTTCTTACTCCATCCATAGCTCTCATTCTTCGAAAATCTTTGTATCTCACGTGTTTTGGCAGAAATAAAGAAATTATCCAAGCTTTCCTTTTTCTTCTCTTCTTTTTCACCATGAAGATCTTTAACATGATTTCTCGAATCCTTGTTGCAAAGCTCCGTTCTTTTTGTCCTCCTCCATTCGCACAAGATGTTCCAAAAAGTGTGTGCTCTAGCTTCCATTTAATTCAAGTGTCATTAACTTTGAATGAGTCATATAAGTCATCTTTCCATTCTTTCATAACTTCCAAATTTTTCTTATACTTGAAATCTCTAATAGTATATTGAATTTCTTTAACTTCTTTATTTCCATCTCTTTTGTTATCACCTTTCTTAAAAGGATCACTAACTACATGACTCAAACCACGAGCTTTTGACTTTTCCATGAACTCATCGTATATTTTTTCATGCATAAAAGTACGAGAACCAACACAATAATGTTGTCCCTGAATAAAGAACAATGCAACATGAGCAAGCTCGTTAACATCCATGTGACTAGCAAAGGCTGCACTAGTTGTGGAGCCAAAACCAGAGATCACATTAAGAACACCATCAGGACCTCCTTTACATTCTTCTGCCTTCTTCGCATTTTTCCAAGCATCCTTTTTTATTGAATCATCATCGACCTCAGCATCGTCAGGGTCACTCATCTTGATATCCTTATTTTTATTATCTCCTTCGTCTTTTGTTTCTGCAACTTCTTTTATTTCACTGTAACTTTCTTCAACGTCCTTTATCTCCATGCCATCCTTTACGTCCTCTTCTGCTTCGATTATCCATTCATCTATCATGTCTTTATTATTTTCACCATTCTCAATTTTTAAATCCTCTTTGAGGTTTACATCAGCAACTTTATCACCATTTTCCTCCTCCGCATCAATAAGTTTTTCATTCGCTTTATTCTGGTCACCGACTTCTTCTTTCTCTTCTTTTACGTCATCTTCTACTTCTACTTCATATTCTTCCACGACTTCCTCCTCGATTTCTTCTTTAGCGGCTTTCTCTCTCATCAGCTCCTCTTCAGCTTTTAACTTCTTCTCCGCCACTCGAACATCAGCAATTTTTTCTCCGTAGCCTCTTGACTGATTCACATTCGCATTCACCCTTGTAAAGTAATCCGAAGTCGATTCGGATTCACACATCTTCATTGCTTCGAAATCACTCCTTAGCGATTGAAGCTTAACTTTCTTTACTTTGTCAACTCCTTGGAAAGATTTTTCCAAAATTTCCCAGGCTTCTTTCGAAGTGGCTGCATCGATTACTATTTCAAACATTGAATCATCCAAACATTGATGGATGAGGCTAAGTGCATATTGATCTTTTCCCTTCATGTTTGCTAATGCTTCCTTCTCTGCTCGAGATAATGCAGTTTCATTTTCTGGCTTGTCGTAGCCTTTGTCTACGATCTCCCATACATCTTGTCCGCCAAGTACAGCTTTCATTCGAAGACACCATTTTTCATAATTTTTTTTTTGAGACGAGGATATTGGAGGAAAAACATTCCACTGTTTGACATTTTATCACACCTTCACGAACTTGGCTCTGATACCACTTTGTTAGCTATTTTAATTGCTCTGATACCACTTTGTTAGAATTTTTGGGGAGGAAGAGGAATAGATTAATGAGAAAAAGGAATATTTGGAAAAGAGGAAAACTTTTTGATTGCTTTATTACTCTTTTCTTTTCTTAATTCTTCTTTCATACATACATACAAATGAGACAAACTCTTATTTATAACATACAATACATCTTTCTAGATTTGCAGCATTAAAACCTCTCATTAATGAATAATTATCTTTTCCTAATTAATGAATAATTATCCTTTCAACATTAAAACCTTTCTAAGAATCTTCAATCTTTAATGGCTTGCCAAAAAACCATTTCAAATTATATTCCAACAATATATACCAAGACACTTACAATATTTTGGCAATGTGGGACTAATAATACAAGAATAACAAAATGTTGTCATTCACATAAGAAACATGAATTAAAATTAAATGAATAAATTAAATCAAAACAAATAAATTAACAAATGAATACCCTGTCAAATACCACGCCCAAATACCTCGTTGAAAGCAAAAAAGCATCACTAGCGTGTCACGCTCAAATGTCACGTTTAAATATTCCGTTACCATTCCGTTCAAATACCACGCTCAAATACCTCTTCACTGACATTTTTTGTTATACGGACATGTACATATATTCATATAATGTGCCACATCCTTTTATTTTCCTGGATTCATTTATATGAATATCATTCAATCCAAATGTGTAGTCATCACGTATAGAAGGCACTAAAGCACTCTTTTACCACGTTCCCCTTGCCTTCCCAGTTTCGCAATCATATGGAGCTGATTTTGGATTGGTTCGTCTTTCTTTGGTGTTGTAAAGCGGGTGCGTTCGGCGTAACAACCGCTTGCTCTTGCTTCAACCTCGTCTTTATGATTCTGTTTGCTTGGTTGGTATCTTTTTCTCGCTGAGATAGGTTGCTATCTTCATAGCTCCGCAACAGTCACTTAATGTGTGAGGTCAGTTTTTTCTCCTCTTGACATCTTCTCAACGCTACACACCTGGCCAAGATGATTGATTGCAACAGCGGTCAAGTTCTGTTTGCAGTCTGTTGTTGTGTAAATTCGTCCATGTGCAGCTGGCCACTGGTTCGTTCTTGTGCCTGGCTGAGGTTTTTTGATGCTATCGTGGTTTTTGGTAGGTGACTGCTTCAGCATCTTTTCCATGCGTTTGGTTTGTTCTCGTTGCTAGTAGGATATTTGATCATTTGATAGGTTATATCATTACTTTTGTATCTCTTGACATATAAATGCATTGGAGATATTATGATCCCCGTTTGTGGAACAAAGAAAGGTCGTTGCTCACTTTTCAAGGAAGGATTTTCAGTTAAAACTGAGGAAAAATATACAATTTACCGATTGAACAATCTGAACCTAAGCAGCATTTTCGATATTCTAGAGCCTACATTTACACCGTAAGTTACAGAAACTGATGTTTATTTCCCTATATAATTTGTTCATCATTAGGATATCTGACTTCATGCTACTTTAAAACATAAAAACATGTAATATATCAAATACAACAACATATAGTTTTGGAAGCAGCAATTGCATTAATCATGAATTATTTAAGTATGTTGAGATTGAGATTACATATGATTGTCATTCCATTATCATGCTGACAATGCGCGTAATAATTAAAAGTCACACTTAAGATCACAGCAGTAACATTGATTATCCTTTTTGGACTTTCCATCCTTGTAGTTGTTTAGAGCACAAAGTTTCTTGCATTCACCTTCAAGAGTGCATAGCGTTGGGTGCAAGCCCTCATCATCAGATCTGACCATTTCTGCTTATTTGAAATATGTTAGATATATTTCAAAAATATATTCCTCAAAATAGAAAGACATCAAAAGAGAATTTATTAAAATTTCATTTTCTTAACGTATTAAATATGTATGTTCACTAATTAAGAACTCCTCATTATAAAAATTGCTTTTTGTAAAGTTTGTTATTTATTTATACATCAGCAGCTGTTCCATCAACCATGATCTTCGATTTTGTTGACTAACTCGTTCCGAACTAATTTTGGGAACCTTGCTTTATGTTATAGGTTTTAAGCAGCTATCTTTTTAAGTTGTTCATGGACACATGAATAATAACTTGTGATTTTAATATCTATAATTTATCACTAATGATAATGTATGTGTACGAATTGTAAGAAAAATTAAAAAAGTACGTATTACTTTTGAAAACATTGATACGTAGTATAAAATAATTATGCACATAAAAACTTGTAGTATAAAAGTATATCTCTAGGGAATTACATACTTGGAGCAGAAATGATCAAAGACAGAATAACAATGCAGCACAAAACAAAACTCTTCATCATTTTGATTTTGATTGCACTATTCTCAGTTTTATTGGACTTCTTTTATAATCAAGTAATTTGATATCTGATACCTATATTTATAGTTTACAAAAAAGAAAAAGAAAATTAATTTGCAAGAAATTGGAATTAATTGACATGACAGATTTGGGGATTTTTGGATAAGATTATACATCAATCCTTTTTCAACTTATTTACTTAGAAAGAAAAGGAAAAATAATTTACTATATAATTAAATTAATTAATTGACATGACAAATCTTGGGATTTCTGAATGTATGTAAGTGCTGATTTCAAATTATTTATTTAATTGCTTTAAATATTTCGGTTGTTATCTTAAAAGGAGAAGAAAAATAATTAATACACAAATCCCCATTTTAAATTAGTCATTAAATTCCATTAAATAGTAACTAGTTGTTTTACCTTAAAAAGAAATAGACAAGTAATGTGCTAAACAAAAATTAATTAACATGACAAATTTGGGGATTTCTGGATAACATTATACATCAGTCCCATTTTCAACTATTTGCTAAACTGCTTGAAATAGTTTGGTTGTTATCTAAATCTATTCCCTAGTTAATATATTTTTTGATGATAGAATAAGGATAAAACATATATTTTTTAAATATTCTGATTGTAATACACCTAGTAGTAATTATAAGACTTCTAATATATTAAGTGATTTGAGATTTGGCACCCATGTTTATAGTAGAATTGATAGGATATAACGGAAATTGAAGCCGACAATATATAAATTCTATAGTGATTTCAACTTAGGGTCCGCTTGAGAGTTTTGAGATTCTACTTATGAAAGGTTTTGAGAGTATTAGTTTTGATTGTTAATGATCGTAGCGGTTTGACTGATTTATCTGAAGTGTTGTTATAACCGATCAATGCATACTTGAGAGTTTAGCATATAACGATTTTAAGATTTTTTTTTTCTTTCACAAAACTAAAATGAAAATTACATCCTTATATTTTGTTTTGGTAAAAGTAAATTTACAATATAATTAATAGAGGCATAATTAAGAAAAAAAAAATCTATTGACACGCTTTTTGGTCAAAGAAGTCACACGTCAAGTTTGTGCTTAACAACGCGCTCAAATCTCGAGAACACCATCGGAAAGCACAAAGCTATTTGGTCGAAGTCACGACACACTTGAAATCGAGTAAAAATATATTTCATTCTTGAAAATCTGCATTTATTCAGTAACGTGTGGCAAACGCATGTCGATCACTTAAAAATGCTTGAGCACCTTATGTCGATCACCTAAAATTGGTTACGTGAACTTGTAAGCAAAGGATCGACCACTTTGTCAAAGTCGAGATTTGACACACCAAAAATCAGTGATCAACATGGTGTGATCATGTGTTTCTTTCGCTTCGCACCAGCCTCAACAAGCTCCTCCATTTGGAACACTTCGACAGATTTTCCTGTCCTCTAAGGGATTAAAAAATTCGCATCGTATCGTATACGGGATACAAAATGACGTGTTTCGTATCCCCGCAAGGATATAAAACCTTATCCCTCTTAGGAATAAGAAATCGCATCCCTCTTGGGGATACAACTCGTTTAAATTTATGGCAAGCTCCAAGGAGATGATCACACTGGCCCGATCTTACATTTTCACAAGCATGCGCCATACATTCTTCACCTAGCATTTGGAAAGACTTGGGATGTGAAATCCTAAGTGCAAATCTGGTAGTACGAAAATACAGATGCACATTGGAGCGGACGTGAATTTCATCATGTTTGCATCGTGAGAATGCAATGCGAAATCTTAGGATGCAAATTCATGTATTGGGCAAGGCAAACCGCATATGCGAAATCCATATGCATATCACTATTTTCGACCTGACCAACTCGGGCTGGCCACACTTTTCGTGGATGTGAAATCCCTTGGTGGGAGGCGATGCGAAATTGGCAAAGTAACTTGGCATGTTCAGAATTCGTGTGCAGATCACGTATTTTTGGCTGATCGGCAAGGAACGATCACTGATTTTCAAATTACCAACCCTGAATGCGAAATTTTACAAACAGCTTTGTTTTTTGGCTAAGTTTTCGGGATGTGAATTTCGCATCCCCTCGAGACATGAAATTCGGGCTAATGCCTCCCAACCACACTGTAACGACCCGCATTCTACGCATCGGAGGATTGTAGAATAATTATTTTGTTCTTATACGAAGTCGTATGGTCGTGTAACTTTAGGGAACGGCTATTGGGGTCATTTGTCATGTTCACAATTTTTGTCAAATTTTGAATGACCATTTTGTCCTTGTCGAATCTTGTTTAGCCTATAACTTTTGATTGGTAAGGAGTCTTAACCTAAAACCACTACCATTGAATCCGAATGAAGGTTTTCCTTTTTGTAGAGTGGTCACATTTGTCAAACAGACTTACCGTTTGGGAGATATTGCTGAAATAAGGTATGGAAGGTGAAAGACAGCTTAACCGGGCCAAATTGAGTAATTCGCAGCTAGGCCCATTACCCATTTCGGGATTAGGGTTATGAGAGGGCTGATAGGGTTAGGAAAAACATTTCATTTCAGTTTTTATAGCCGCCACTTTCATCCTTTGAACCCTAGCAGTGGCATCCACCTTCTTAAGTCACTCTCAAATCACCTTTTTCTCACTAATTAAGCAAATCAACGCCAAATTAGCATCAAATCAGAGTCAGGCTACTGCTATACATTGGAATTCGTGCTATAACAATAAAGTTTCAGATCTAAGATTTTATTTGTGGCTAAGGTGAGCGATTAGCATGTTTTTACACTAATTAGGGGTGATTAGTCATAATCAACGAAATTAGGACTCAGAAAAATATGGAGAAATTTGTAAAATTCTAAAATATTATTTTATGCCTCTGTTTGAAATTTGGGTTAATTTGGACATGTTTTGCTAATCGTATGCTTAAATTATGATTAAGGAAATTATGGGGAAAACATGGGTTTTGGGTATGTTTGATCCACTTTGAAATGTTATAATTGTTGTTTTGTTGTTTATGGTCGATTATACATGTTGCTATGACTATTTGGAATGTTTTGTGATTGCTTAGCAAAGTTAGATTGGTCAAAAACGCCGTCGTATGGCGTAAACAACTCACTGGAAAAATTGTAGGAGAACCGGATCAGACCGGAGGAAGAAGGCACGAACCGATCCACTCATGAAGCACCCCTTCCCAAGAGCCGTTTCTCCAAACTGCTGCACCATGAGCCGGTGCTTCATCCACGAGCCCGAACCGAAGACCACGACCTACCCGGAGATTGGACCTGAACCGATGAAGGCTCTACCCACGAGCCAAGGGAGGACCCCGACCGGATGGAGGAGTGCGACCCGACCCGATTTGGGAAGGTACTCACGAACCAACCCAGTGCTTGGAAGAGATCACGACCCGAACTGGCTTGGTAATCACAAACCGAACCGAGAGTGCACCAATCTGAATCGATGATGACTGGAGCACTAAGCACACCCGAACCGAAGTGAGACCGAACTGGGAAAAGACCGAAACCCAAGATGCAATGGTAGTCCAAATAGGAAGTTTGGGCTTAGGATCTAGATGGGAACTAACGAGTTAACTTCATGGGTTGGACTTTGCTGCGGGACGTGTGCAAAGGGGTTATCGATGTCTACAGATTTGACTCACCACTTAGAGACGGATATTGGCTATGGACCAGTGCAGTGGAGTTGTCATGACTCCATTGGGCAGAGTGATCATAGCAAGGCTATGAGTCAGTGCAATGGAGTTGTCATGACTCCATGGGGCAGAGTGGACATAGCAAAGGATTAGAGGCCATGGACCAACGCAATGGGATCATTCTGATTCCCAAGGGCAAGTGATCGTAGCAAAGGATTTGGTGAACAAAGTGATAGATTTCTTATGCTTTACGCACTGAGTGAGAGATGTGAGGATGATTGTTATGTTTAATGTTTTCTATCACCATGACATGCACACCCCCTCCCCATTATTTTCACATCATGTGCTAGTGTCACCTTAGAGTATTATACATCCTGTTGTGCTAACTCTTTGGTTGCAGGTCCAGGTTTAGGTATGGTTATGTATACCTGTTATTGTTCTGTTTTTGTTGCTTATCGCTTATACCAAACCTTTGTTTAACCCAGAGTTTTATGTCTCTTCTTATTACTCTGGGTGCTCCTAAACGAGCCGACTAGAGACAGGTTAGTTGGCTATGCACGAGTAGTTGTCTGTAGACGAGCAGGAGGCTTATACGTATTATTGTTGTATATTCTTCCTGTGTTGTTGCTGGTCACTACTTTGGGCATTAGTAGTGTACCTTCCTATTTTGCTTTAGGGACAGTTTTAAAAGTGGTAATAATGATGGTTTGGATTATAAGCTGTATTTGAATTTTCCGCTGCTATGATGGTTTATTTTTCAGCTTATGCACTGTCTCACCTGTTTTATATCCAGTTATGTTATTATTATATTTTGTTCCATGCACTGTGAGATATACTACAGGTTTATGAGGATTCATCATTTCAAATCCCTCTTTTTTTCTATCATTTGACGACCGTCCCATGCTGGTAGGACATCGGCACAACGCATTTCAGGGAAATGTCGACTGGTGCGGGGCGGGTCGTCACACTTGGTATCAGAGCTCTAGGTTGCGTAGTTTACCTAGGGGAAGACATTAGGGAGAGATAATATACGTATATGAGAGCGCGTATTTGTGATTATTTTAGTTTTCAAAAGCTATATATATATACTATTAGTATATCTAAGGATGCAGTCGCACTACACTGACACCACTGAAGAGATGGTTAATCATTTCTCCTTACAAATTGAACGATAAGCCGATATACGAGGAATACTAGTTCAGGAGCCAATAATAGGAATGCTCCTAATATGAGGACGATGTTCACTGACTTCATGAGAGAGATGCTTAGGGATGTTCAGAGGGAAGCTCCTAATGCTGCAAATGGTGGTGGTGCAGCGGTGCAGGCGTCTAGGGCTGATTTGGCCAAGCTCTGTAAGGACTACACTAGTCTTGGTGGGAAGCCGTTTCACGGAACGGAATCGACTACAAAAGTTCAGGATTGGCTTGATTGTTGTGAGCATATCTTCGAGGATCTGGGAATCGAAGATGCAATGAAGAGAAAGCTGGCATCCCGCCAGCTGCAAGGACTGACTATGAATTGGTGGAACACTATTAAGGCAGCTACCCCTGAGGATCAAGTTAATTGGGATCAGTTTAAGGCCCGATTTAGTGACAAGTTTATCCGAGCAGCCCAGAAATCAGAGTTGTTTAGGAAGTTCTTGGAGCTTAAGCAGAATGGTAAGGTAGTCTCGGAATATATTGCAGAGTTCGATACTTTATCGAAGTATGGATTATCTCTTATCGATACTGCCGAGAAGAAGAATGAGAAGTTCATAACTGGTTTACATCAGTAATTGGTAGAAAGGCTTATAAACCATATTGATGAGACTTTTGAATCGATTGTTGGGAAAGCATTGAGATCAGAGAGCCTTTATCCTAAGCCCAAGACTGAAGTTGTTGTTGCATCTGCAGAGGGGCCAAAGCCGCAGGCAAGCAGTTGAGGCAAGAATAATTCTCAGAATAGAAGGAAGCAGAATCAGACCAAGGATGGTCTGAAAAAGAAAGACTGGAAAAATGTAGAGTGTTTTAGCTGTGGTAAGAAGGGCCATTATGCTAAAGAATGCCGAGCAAAGCCAGTGGACATGAGGTGCTTCAACTGCGGCCAAGTGGGACATCAAAAGGATAAGTGTCCACAACCTCCTAAAGAGAAGCAGATTGTGAAAGTATATGCTATTAATGATGTTCCTTCTTCGTCGAATGCCCCAACTGTGGCGGAGAAAGGAAAGAATGTCTTCATTCATGGTATGCTTTCTATTATGATGTTCCTGTTCGAGTACTGTTTGATACTGGGTCTTCCCGTTCCTTCATATTTAGTGACCTGGTGGATTGGTTGGGATTGGAACCCGAGATAGCCAATAGACCTTTAGTGTTGACGAACCAGATTGGTGGTTCGACAAGCCTTAGTATGATTTGTCGAAATTTGGTATTATCGAGTCATGGATGTATGTTTGCTTGTGATTGCTTTTTTTGGGCTTTACTGGGTTTGGCATTATTTTGGGAGTCAACTGGCTCCAAAGATATGGGGTGGTGGTAGGCTGTGAGGGATTTTCGGTGACTATTAGGGCGGATGATGGGCGGAGGGTAGTGTTTGGTAGCCTACCTAGTGATGAGGTGATGGATAGTTTTCTAAATTCCCTCGACATTCCGCAGAATGAGTTATCAGGGGTTCCCATTGCTGGCCAGTATCCGGATATCTTCGAGGAAGTGACCAGACTTCCACCACATCGAGAGATTGAGTTCCGTATTGATTTAGTGAAAGATGCCAGAACTATAGTGAGGCCACTTCGTCGTATGTCGCCAAGGGAGCAGCGAGAGCTCGGGGTGCAAGTAAGCGATCTTTTGAAGAAGGGATTTATTCAAAGAAATGTTTCCGAGTGGGGAGCAACAGTTGTGTTTTCCACTAAGGCAGATGGTTCCCTTCATTTATGTGTGGATTATAGCGAGTTGGATAAGGTGACGAGGAAGAATAAGTATCATCTTCCATGGATAGATGATTCGTTTGATCAACCATAAGGGGCAAGAGTGTTCTCCCAGTTGAACCTCGCGATGGGATTTCATCAGCTCCGAGTAGCAATTGAGAATATTCCTAAAATGGAATTTTGGATGCCATCCAGATTCTATGAGTGGTTCGTCATTCCATTCGGGTTGACCAGTGCACAAAAATATGTGGATCTTATGAATAGGGTATTCAGGGATCAACTGAATAAGTTTGTTCTTATATTTGTCGACGATATCCTTGTTTACTCAAGGATAGAGGAATAACACAAGGAACATTTAAGGATAGTGATGGAGGTGTTGAGAAAACACCAATTGAAAGCGAAGTTTTCTATATGTCACTTCTGGAGGAGGGAAGTGAGATTCTTGGGCCATGTTGTTTCAGAGAATGGTATTGCCGTGGATCCGGCGAAGGTGGCTACAGTACAAGATTGGTCTACGCCCAAGAATGCAACAGACATAAGAATTTTATTGGGGTTAGCTGGATATTATCGTAAGTTCATCCAGGACTTCTCCAAGATAATGGCACCATTAACTCAGTTGACCAAGAAGAATCAAGCTTTCGTCTGGGACGAAGGGTGTGAGAACTCATTTAAGAGTCTAAAAGAGAAGTTGACGAGTGCACCAGTGTTAGTCATTCCTAAGGGGAATGAAGAGATGACGGTATACACAGATGCCTGTGGTACCAGACTTGGTGATGTTTTGATGCAAGGAGGTAGAGTTGTAGCTTATGCTAGTCAGCAACTGAAACCGCATGAGAAAAGACATCCCACCCATTATTTGGATTTGGCAGCTATTGTGTTCGTGTTGAAGATGTAGAGACATTATCTCTTGGGAGAAAGATTCGAGTTGTTTACCGATCATATATCGTTAAAGTATCTTTTCTCTTAGATGAATTTAAATCTCCGTCAATAGAGATGGTTAGAGTTCCTGGCTTCCTACGATTTTAATATCGCATATACACCTGGGAAGGGCAATGCGCTAGCTGATGCCTTGAGTAGGAGACATGCCAGTTTAGGGGCTATGTTTCTTGAATGGAAGCAACTGGAGTATATCGCAGGATTTGATTTTAGACCAAAGTGCGAATTAGATCCAGAAATGTTAGCAAGTTTGACGATCAGACCCACTTTGATTGAGATGATTGGTTCTATCTAGTGGGACGATCCTAACTTATTGGAAACCATCTCCAAGTTATAGATGGCTATCGATGAGGAGATAAACAAGTATGGGCTTCATCGAGAAGGATGGCTTCGAAAGAATGGGAGACTGGTTGTACCTAATGTCAATGGATTGAGAGATGAAGTTCTTAGAGAATGTCATTACTCAAAACTGAATATACATCCGGGTGGTAACAAAATGTATCGAGACATGAAGCAGACCTACTACTGAGGAGGGATGAAAAGAGACATTGGGAAGTTTATATCCAGATGCATGAATTGCCAGCTTGTTAAAGCCAAGCAAAAGAAGCCTAGTGGTTTGTTGCAACCGCTGCAAATTCCTAAATGGAAATGGGAACAAGTTTCAATGGATTTCATTCATGGTCTGCCAAGGACTAGATTGGGACATGATAACATTTGGGTAATTGTGGATCGATTGACCAAGAGTGCAAGGTTTATACCAGAGTCGAACAGAATGACAACTAAGTTAGTAGAACTATATATGAAGTGGGTAGCGAGATTTTATGGAGTACCTAAAGGCATTGTGAGTGACCGAGATCCATTGTTTACTAGCGGGCTTTGGAAGAGCTTACAGGAGGCTTTATGTAACAACCCGTATTTCGATAACATGATTAAGACGAGAATCAAGGCAGAATTTAATTTTAAATTCTGAATCAAGTAAAACGGGCTATGCCATTGCGTTCGTCTCGGAAAAATACGCGAAATAGAGTCTGAGTTTTCGAGAATCGGAGTCCGTATGACCAAGTTATGGTCCGACGAAGTTTTCAGAAAATTCAAGTTCAAAAACGAGTTCAAATTTCGAAAATTAGGGCTGGAAGGCTAGGCGGGAATTCCCGCCAGGCACCCCAAGTCGACAGCCCTGTCGACTTGGGAGTCGACTTGGTTTGTCCCAAGTCGACAGCCCTGTCGACTTGGCTGTCGACATGGGTGGCCGAGCCATCTTGGCTTGGTGCACCTGCACTGGTCTCTGGTCTTGTTCTGGAAGCTTCTGACGTGGTTTGATGGCTCAGATCCGATTTAGGGTTAATCTAAGGGCCTAAAACTACCCTAATCTCTATAAAAACACCCTAAACCTAACCTAAATCCCTAAAAATCAAACCTAGCAACTAAGTGCTGCCAAAATCAATCTTGATCATGGCCTCCATCTCCAACTTCAAGAGCCTATGCATTCAAATCGGGTTCGAATCAAAAGGTGCAAGCTTGCTACACCAAATCAAGGCCAAATCAACGTTGCTATGCGAGTTTCATGATGGTTCTTCATCAAAGGAGCCACCTTTCTTCGTCAAGATGATGCATGATCCCTTTCCTAAGCCTTGCTATGTAAGTTCTAGCTACTTGTAGATTTAAACGATGATTTTGATGTGACATGGGATAAAATGCAAAGTAACATGAGTATGTTAGCCTATGGGAACCTAGTTTGCCTCTCTATCATGAACTTATTATTTTGGGTGATGTTGTAGCGACTAAACCATGCTATTCATGTTGCATTGGACTTAGTTTGCCATGCAAGATTGGACCTTTACTTGTAGTATGATAGCATGAACACTTAGAGCCTCTTTGACTTGTGAAATAATGGCATAAATTGGACTTTGGGGCTTATGCATGTAAATGAAACCAACCCCTTATGATATCATGTTTATGTAAGGTCAAATCCCGTTATGACAACATGCAAGTTTGTGAGTAAATTTCCTATGATAATATGCAAGTTTGTGGCCAAATCCTTTATGACATTATGCATGCTTATGGCCAATCCCTATACAACACTATCATGCATGTTTTAAGGCCAAATCCCCTTATGACACCATGCATGTTTGGAGCCAATCCCTTTTGTGGCATCGTGCATGTTTTGGGGTCTACGTGTGGCCATAGTATACCTACTATGTTGACTCACTTTTACTCAAGAGAAAACACGATTTTGGGTAGTTAGATAAACATGAACATGACGCGAAGTCTTGACTTGAATATGACATGAAAACTTGACTTGAGGTTACATGTGAACACGACATGTAAGTTGAACCAAAAATGGGTGCATGACACGTGAGGTAAACTTGGGACGTGAAATTAGACACGTATGGGTTGTAAGTATAATATAACACTAGACCAAACATGAGAGTGGCCAACTCGAGGTTGGGTTGAGTTTGTAGCATAAATCTACCCGGACCCGCCCGGCTTAACTAGTGGCTACAAACAATAGGACCCAATGTGAGAAGTTGGTCATGTCGCGCTTAAGACCCGAGGTTAGACTAGGTTGTGGTATAAATCTACCCGGACCCGCCCGGCTTAACTAGTAACCACAACAAGGTCTAATGTGAGAGGTTGAGAGTGCATTATTAAATTAATGCCACATGATAAGGTTAAGTAAATTTGATTAATGACACTTAACCGATATGACACGAATGGGTAGGTTAAGTGGGACCGGGCTTGATTTCTTAATGACACTTAACCATGCAAGATGATTAGGTGATGGGGTTAAGTAATTTACACTTAACTAATCCGACTTGGTAATTAGATGAGGTTAAGTAATTAAGGCTTAACTAATCTAAACACGGTAATTAGATGGGGTTAAGTAATTAAGACTTAACTAATCTAAACATGGTAATTAGATGGGGTTAAGTAATCCACACTTAACTAACCTAAGCACGGTAATTCGATGGGGTTAAGTTAAACACTTAACCAATTTAAACTTGGTAATTCAATGAGGTTAAGTAACCAATACTTAACCCACTTAATGTGATGATTTAATGGGGTTAAGCAACTTATACTTAACCAATTATACATGATGATTTGATGGGGTTAAGTAACCTACACTTAACCAATCTAATACGCGGACCTGATAAGGTTAAGTCACAAGACCTTTTTAGAATATACTTAACCATTGTAGTACGATTAGAGGATGGGGTTGAGCTAGCCTATACTTAACCAATCCGACTCGATAATTTGATGGGATTAAGATAATCTATGCTTAATCGATCTAGCAAGATAATCCGATAGGATTAAGGTAAGCTAGTACTTGACCAATTTGACTTGATAGGGTTAAGTCATGAGCCTCTAGGTACACTTAGCCAACTTGTAGGGCTAAGTCTTGAACTTAAATACTTAGCCAATCTTGACATGATTCATGGGCAGGTTAAGTCATGGACTTGAATGATAACACTTAACCCAATAGACAAACCCTAGTTAAAAGAACTAGGTAGAAAACCGTGGTTAATCAAGGATAACGGGAAAGGAAGCTAAGTGGTAAACCTTAGTTAAGGGTAACTAAGTAATAATTCTTAGCTAAGGACATAGGACTAATTCACAAAGAGATGAGTAACCTGATACGGTAGGTCATCGCTTAGTATACGAGGAGGAGCAAGTTATCTGACTTGGATAAAAGCTCCAGCGCACTGGGTGCCGAAGCGGAAGCTTCGGGGGACGTGAGGATACTCTTGGTATCCCTTTGTGAGGTTGTAGATGATCCGCCTGGGCTCACAAGAGGTTAAGGTCTGCGGTAGAAGAGCCAAGAGTATGCCTTGGTTGCTATGCGAGCGACCTAAAGACTGGGATGGATTAGCGTGGAGTCGACGATTCTTGGTTTTGCCCTGGATAGCACATCGCCAACTACCTACCATCTTTAGTCAATCGTGTACGTACGGAAAGGCAGAGAACCCCCAACAGACCATGTTCTTGCTATCGAGTCATGGGTGAGGTTGGCCCGTAGGAAAGTGGGGCTATAGTGGGGCCGGGGAGTGGTTCTCATACATGATTTTTCTTGGATTGCCTTTCAGTAGTTGAGGGAGGGGTCACGTGGGACCATAGCCACGGGTACAAAAACAGACCTTGATATCTGCATCAGCAGACGACTTAAAGCTCCCGACCGAGTTCCATATTTCTTGGTTTGCCCTGGCACGGAACTCGGATGGCACATTGAGGAACATGTGCATCTAGACATGGAAAACGATTCACGATACATACGTGGGATGAAGGGCGCGGTTGATGGGTGGCATAATCCCTAGTGGTCCTAGGTGGCCAAAACCCAAACCGAGACACGGAAACGTTCATTAGGTAGCATAATCCCTAGCGGTCCTAGGTGGCATAAATCCTAAGTGGACGCGCGATAGTTCATGGTAAGGAAACATAACTAGATCAAGGGTGGCAGTCCAAAATAACTTCAAGGATTAAACGTTTACATGGGAAAGCCCGTATGGCCTACGGCAAAGGACTGAACTTATACTTGGGAAGAAACAGACGAGTTGGGAAAACCTACATATGCTATATATTAGGTTGACATGGACCATTACATGACATTGGGCAAGGGACATTCATGGTCAACACATGACGCGGGTTGGGATACTAGTACGAGAGGTGCAGAGCAAATATACATGTTAGAACCAGGAAAAATATACATAATAGATACCGTGGGGTGTTAGACAGGGTAGATGCCTTGGGATGGTATACTTGATAGAAACCTGACGATGTGATACCTTGATTTATCATGACACCGTAGTTTACCATGATACCTTAGTTTACCTTGCTACAGTAGTTCAGTCTGTTACCCTGGTTTAGTTTATCTATCTTGTAGTCATCCTTATGTTTACTTTCAGTTTATGCATGTCATGTTACCTTTACCTGTTTTTATACTGGAAGTAGATAGGACTTACCAGTCTTTATGACTGACCTCGTTTTCTTTCGCCTCTTTGTCTTCCGTTTCCCCCCCCCCCCCCCAGGTTTCAGGGAGGAAATGATATTGTTTAGTTCGGACCTCTTATGCTTGAAGGTCATCATGTATAGCTTGGTCTTCTCTTGGCTATGGCTGCTTCACCGCTTTATTTTGGGGAATAATTTATGAAAAGGTTTTTTTTATGCTTCTTTATTATTGCAAGACAGGTTTTGATGTATTCTGATGTAAAAGGCTTTAGACCTTATTTTATAAGGTAATGAAATTTGTTTTACTTCCGCTGTTTTATATATGTTCTGTCTTGTAATATTTCTGTGCATGTTTACCTTGATAATGCTTCACCAAACCTAGTGCATTCCCTTTGTGAGTGACCCTAGCGGAGGTGGGGTGTTACATTTGGTATCAGAGCAGAAGGTTACCAGACTGGGCAAAAGTTTTTAAAAACCTTCTGAAAACTATTTGAGAAACCGTTTACAAAGAAGAATTTTTCAAGAAAAGTTTTTAAAGGCTATTCCCCAAAAGCCATTAGCACCATCCTTTGATTCCTTGATTTAATCTCGTTTCCTTTCTTTCCTCCATTCGTGGTCACAGTAGTTCTAACTGTGACTAATCTTTGTCTAGCTACGTAGGTGTTTCCCGTACGATGGAGGTGGTTCTCGAGAGACCCATTGTCGTGTTACAAGAAAGGATAATAAGAGTAAGGGTAAAGGATACCAGGTTAAGGATAAGCAACTGTTGTTATGGCTTAGTCCATCAAGGAAGACAAGGACAAGATCAGCGGAGAGGGAAATAGTACGCTCCCATTTCTAGGATACCTAAAAGAAATGGTGCCGTTTCTGGTAAAGGTTTAGTTGTTCTTTTCTATCATCCCGTCCAGACTTTGTCTTGATCATCGTATCATTTAAGTCTGCTTGGATAGTTGAGTCTCTGCACCTTAGTACTAGCATGGTAGAGGATCCCGGTTTTGTCCCAAAAATCTGGTTGGAGAGTTGGTCCATTCCTTCATGACTTGTTGGATTTGAGAATGACATGTCTCAACTACGGAGGGATTCTAAGGATAAAGTGGTCACCCAATAAGGGGTGCCATTCTCGGTTTTGGAAAGAGGGTAGTTAGACTCTCGACTCATCTTGGTGATACCCTCGAAGTCTCGTGTAACCTTTTTGGGTTCTGTCATGGTTAGTTACCAAGAATCCCGGGATGCAGTGTTGGAAATCCGTTCGAATAGAATTCGCCGCTAAGGCGGATGGTTCGTTCGATTATGCATGAGTTATGGGAATCACCCTAGTAAGAACTCTTGGCAACATGGATTGGCATCGGAAAACGAGATCCAGAATTCACTAGTGAATTTTTGGAGAGCTTGCATGAGTACGTAGATAGGGTTGAGCTAAGTATAATAGGGAAAGAATAAATGGAAGTGGAACGAGAGGCGACAGTGAAAAGAGTTCCGACTCATACTTTGGAAATAGGAATCAAGGAGCTACGAAATCATGAAGTCAAAGGCGGTCAAGGCATGATGGAATTAAGCTCATGGAAATGCGGCTTGGACGCGCGCATCACGTCTCTTTTTAAGAGGATATCTTTGATCCTTGGTTCACCTGTAAAGCTTACTTGCATGCTATCGCTTGGTGGATATCCTCTCGGTCCTGTTTCTGTTACAAACCCCGTAAGGAGTTTGTCTTGTCTATCTTCTCGATCTTATCTTGGGAACCTTAGGTAGAATGCTATGGATGTAAACATGTATTTGAGGCATGTTATGATTGATATGGTTGCAAATGGTTGCACGTGGTTGCTCGTGGATGCGCGAATACACGTTAGATACTAGATTGACGCGATCACGTTCCATGTTGCATATGCACGAGCATTTATACTTCTTTATGGATGAAATTGAATGTGTTGTCATGTGGATGTTACATATGAATGAATGTTTGTGCACGCATATAGTACTTATATGACTAGGACTATTTGCATACATGTTGGATTCATGGCACTTAACATATCTTGCATTAGAAAGATCATTCAGGCCTGATCATTAGCATTAGCTAAGGAACATATACACACACGTTTTGCATATGTTCATACAACATTAGAAATCATCTAAGGACAATGGTCGCTTGTGGATGATGTTTTGAGTAGATGGATGATGGATGATAGGATATGTTCTCCCTTACTTGGAGATTTCGGGGACGAAATCCTAAAAGGTGGGGAGAATGTAACAACCCGTATTTCGATAACATGATTAAGACGAGAATCAAGGCAGAATTTAATTTTAAATTCAGAATCAAGTAAAACGGGCTATGCCATTGCGTTCGTCTCGGAAAAATACGCGAAATAGAGTCTGAGTTTTCGAGAATCGGAGTCCGTATGACCAAGTTATGGTCCGACGAAGTTTTCAGAAAATTCAAGTTCAAAAACGAGTTCAAATTTCGAAAATTAGGGCTGGAAGGCTAGGCGGGAAAAATTCCCGCCAGGCACCCCAAGTCGACAGCCCTGTCGACTTGGGAGTCGACTTGGTTTGTCCCAAGTCGACAGCCCTGTCGACTTGGCTGTCGACATGGGTGGCCGAGCCATCTTGGCTTGGTGCACCTGCACTGGTCTCTGGTCTAGTTCTGGAAGCTTCTGACGTGGTTTGATGGCTCAGATCCGATTTAGGGTTAATCTAAGGGCCTAAAACTACCCTAATCTCTATAAAAACACCCTAAACCTAACCTAAATCCCTAAAAATCAAACCTAGCAACTAAGTGCTGCCAAAATCAATCTTGATCATGGCCTCCATCTCCAACTTCAAGAGCCTATGCATTCAAATCGGGTTCAAATCAAAAGGTGCAAGCTTGCTACACCAAATCGAGGCCAAATCAACGTTGCTATGCGAGTTTCATGATGGTTCTTCATCAAAGGAGACACTTTTCTTCGTCAAGATGATGCATGATCCCTTTCCTAAGCCTTGCTATGTAAGTTCTAGCTACTTGTAGATTTAAACGATGATTTTGATGTGACATGGGATAAAATGCAAAGTAACATGAGTATGTTAGCCTATGTGAACCTAGTTTGCCTCTCTAACATGAACTTATGATTTTGGGTGATGTTGTAGCGACTAAACCATGCTATTCATGTTGCATTGGACTTAGTTTGCCATGCAAGATTGGACCTTTACTTGTAGTATGATAGCATGAACACTTAGAGCCTCTTTGACTTGTGAAATAATGGCATAAATTGGACTTTGGGGCTTATGCATGTAAATGAAACCAACCCCTTATGATATCATGTTTATGTAAGGTCAAATCCCGTTATGACAACATGCAAGTTTGTGAGTAAATTTCCTATGATAATATGCAAGTTTGTGGCCAAATCCTTTATGACATTATGCATGCTTATGGCCAATCCCTATACAACACTATCATGCATGTTTTAAGGCCAAATCCCCTTATGACACCATGCATGTTTGGAGCCAATCCCTTTTGTGGCATCGTGCATGTTTTGGGGTCTACGTGTGGCCATAGTATACCTACTATGTTGACTCACTTTTACTCAAGAGAAAACACGATTTTGGGTAGTTAGATAAACATGAACATGACGCGAAGTCTTGACTTGAATATGACATGAAAACTTGACTTGAGGTTACATGTGAACACGACATGTAAGTTGAACCAAAAATGGGTGCATGACACGTGAGGTAAACTTGGGACGTGAAATTAGACACGTATGGGTTGTAAGTATAATATAACACTAGACCAAACATGAGAGTGGCCAACTCGAGGTTGGGTTGAGTTTGTAGCATAAATCTACCCGGACCCGCCTGGCTTAACTAGTGGCTACAAACAATAGGACCCAATGTGAGAAGTTGGTCATGTCGCGCTTAAGACCCGAGGTTAGACTAGGTTGTGGTATAAATCTACCCGGACCCGCCCGGCTTAACTAGTAACCACAACAAGGTCTAATGTGAGAGGTTGAGAGTGCATTAATTAAATTAATGCCACATGATAAGGTTAAGTAAATTTGATTAATGACACTTAACCGATATGACACGAATGGGTAGGTTAAGTGGGACCGGGCTTGATTTCTTAATGACACTTAACCATGCAAGATGATTAGGAGATGGGGTTAAGTAATTTACACTTAACTAATCCGACTTGGTAATTAGATGAGGTTAAGTAATTAAGGCTTAACTAATCTAAACACGGTAATTAGATGGGGTTAAGTAATTAAGACTTAACTAATCTAAACATGATAATTAGATGGGGTTAAGTAATCCACACTTAACTAACCTAAGCACGGTAATTCGATGGGGTTAAGTTAAACACTTAACCAATTTAAACTTGGTAATTCAATGAGGTTAAGTAACCAATACTTAACCCACTTAATGTGATGATTTAATGGGGTTAAGCAACTTATACTTAACCAATTATACATGATGATTTGATGGGGTTAAGTAACCTACACTTAACCAATCTAATACGCGGACCTGATAAGGTTAAGTCACAAGACCTTTTTAGAATATACTTAACCATTGTAGTACGATTAGAGGATGGGGTTGAGCTAGCCTATACTTAACCAATCCGACTCGATAATTTGATGGGATTAAGATAATCTATGCTTAATCGATCTAGCAAGATAATCCGATAGGATTAAGGTAAGCTAGTACTTGACCAATTTGACTTGATAGGGTTAAGTCATAAGCCTCTAGGTACACTTAGCCAACTTGTAGGGCTAAGTCTTGAACTTAAATACTTAGCCAATCTTGACATGATTCGTGGGCAGGTTAAGTCATGGACTTGAATGATAACACTTAACCCAATAGACAAACCCTAGTTAAAAGAACTAGGTAGAAAACCGTGGTTAATCAAGGATAACGGGAAAGGAAGCTAAGTGGTAAACCTTAGTTAAGGGTAACTAAGTAATAATTCTTAGCTAAGGACATAGGACTAATTCACAAAGAGATGAGTAACCTGATACGGTAGGTCATCGCTTAGTATACGAGGAGGAGCAAGTTATCTGACTTGGATAAAAGCTCCAGCGCACTGGGTGCCGAAGCGGAAGCTTTGGGGGACGTGAGGATACTCTTGGTATCCCTTTGTGAGGTTGCAGATGATCCGCCTGGGCTCACAAGAGGTTAAGGTCTGCGGTAGAAGAGCCAAGAGTATGCCTTGGTTGCTATGCGAGCGACCTAAAGACTGGGATGGATTAGCGTGGAGTCGACGATTCTTGGTTTTGCCCTGGATAGCACATCGCCGACTACCTACCATCTTTAGTCAATCGTGTACGTACGGAAAGGCAGAGAACCCCCAACAGACCATGTTCTTGCTATCGAGTCATGGGTGAGGTTGGCCCGTAGGAAAGTGGGGCTATAGTGGGGCCGGGGAGTGGTTCTCATACATGATTTTTCTTGGATTGCCTTTCAGTAGTTGAGGGAGGGGTCACGTGGGACCATAGCCACGGGTACAAAAACAGACCTTGATATCTGCATCAGCAGACGACTTAAAGCTCCCGACCGAGTTCCATATTTCTTGGTTTGCCCTGGCACGGAACTCGGATGGCACATTGAGGAACATGTGCATCTAGACATGGAAAACGATTCACGATACATACGTGGGATGAAGGGCGTGGTTGATGGGTGGCATAATCCCTAGTGGTCCTAGGTGGCCAAAACCCAAACCGAGACACGGAAACGTTCATTAGGTAGCATAATCCCTAGCGGTCCTAGGTGGCATAAATCCTAAGTGGACGCGCGATAGTTCATGGTAAGGAAACATAACTAGATCAAGGGTGGCAGTCCAAAATAACTTCAAGGATTAAACGTTTACATGGGAAAGCCCGTATGGCCTACGGCAAAGGACTGAACTTATACTTGGGAAGAAACAGACGAGTTGGGAAAACCTACATATGCTATATATTAGGTTGACATGGACCATTACATGACATTAGGCAAGGGACATTCATGGTCAACACATGACGCGGGTTGGGATACTAGTACGAGAGGTGCAGAGCAAATATACATGTTAGAACCAGGAAAAATATACATAATAGATACCGTGGGGTGTTAGACAGGGTAGATGCCTTGGGATGGTATACTTGATAGAAACCTGACGATGTGATACCTTGATTTATCATGACACCGTAGTTTACCATGATACCTTAGTTTACCTTGCTACAGTAGTTCAGTCTGTTACCCTGGTTTAGTTTATCTATCTTGTAGTCATCCTTATGTTTACTTTCAGTTTATGCATGTCATGTTACCTTTACCTGTTTTTATACTGGAAGTAGATAGGACTTACCAGTCTTTATGACTGACCTCGTTTTCTTTCGCCTCTTTGTCTTCAGTTCCCCCCCCCAAGGTTTCAGGGAGGAAATGATATTGTTTAGTTCAGACCTCTTATGCTTGAAGGTCATCATGTATAGCTTGGTCTTCTCTTGGCTATGGCTGCTTCACCGCTTTATTTTGGGGAATAATTTATGAAAAGGTTTTTTTTATGCTTCTTTATTATTGCAAGACAGGTTTTGATGTATTCTGATGTAAAAGGCTTTAGACCTTATTTTATAAGGTAATGAAATTTGTTTTACTTCCGTTGTTTTATATATGTTCTGTCTTGTAATATTTCTGTGCATGTTTACCTTGATAATGCTTCACCAAACCTAGTGCATTCCCTTTGTGAGTGACCCTAGCGGAGGTGGGGTGTTACACTTTAGGGTCAGAAGTACATCTCGGTGCCGCATATCATCCTCAAACCGACGGTCATACAGAGAGGGTGAATCGAGTATTATAAAATCTCTTGAGAGCTTGTATATTGAATTTTGGTGGATCATGGGATGACCATTTGCATCTGGTTGAGTTTGCGTATAATAATATTTATCAGTCCAGTATCGGTATGGCCCCATTTGAAGTTTGTACGGAAGACCGTGCAACTCACCATCATCTTGGTTAGAAACCAGTGAGAAATTTGTGCTTGAACTAGATGTAATAAAGGAAACTACGGATAAGATCAAAGTTATTCAACAGTGAATGAAGGCTGCCCAGGATAGGCAGAAGAGTTTTGCTGATAAGAGACGAAGAGATTTGAGATTCTCTATTGGCGACTTGGTGTTTATCAAGATTTCTCCATTAAAGAGAGTGATTCGATTTGGCAGGAGAGGCAAGTTGGCACCAAGATTTGTTGGTCCGTTCCCAGTTCTCGAACAAGTTGGGAATTTGGCGTATAAAGTTGAGTTACCTGACAAGATGACAGGAGTTCACAATGTATTTCATGTTTCCCAGCTAAGGAAATTCGTGCACGACCCCGATGTGACTATTTCACCCGATCAGTTGGATGATATCGAAGTAGAACCCGAGGCGATTTGGAACCGCAGGACGATTCGTATTATCGAGTACAATACGAAGCAAATTTGAAGGAAAGCGGTGAAATTAGTCAAGGTCCAGTTGGGCGAGAACGAGAATGACTTTACATGGGAGACAGAGAAGAGCATAAGGAAGTCGTATACAGGACTCTTTGCCTGGTGAAATTTTAAATTGCGATTTAGTTATTCCGCATGCTAGGATAAACTTGATGTTTTTGTAATGTATGTTTGATTGTTTGTAAATGGCTGATAGGCATGCGGGACCCATTGTATGTTTTGGTTAAGGAATTTCGGGGGCGAAATTTCTTAAGGGGGAGAATGTAATGACCGGCATTCTACGCATCGGAGGATCATAGAATAATTATTTCATTCTTATACGAAGTCGTATGGTCGTGTAACTTTGGGGAATGACTATAGGGGTCATTTCTCATTTTCACGAATTTCACCGAATTTTAAATGACCATTTTGCCCCAGGCGAATCATGATTCATCTATAACTTTTGATTGGTAAGGAGTCTTGACCTAAAACCACTTCCATTGGATCCGAATGATGGTTTACCTTTCCGTAGAGTGGTCACAATTGTCAAACGGACTTACTGTTTGGGCGATATGGCTGAAATAAGGTTTGGAAGGTGAAAAACAACTTAATTGGGCCAAATTGAGTAATTAGCAGCTAGGCCCATAACCCATTTCGGGATTAGGGTTATGGAAGGGCTGATAGGGTTGGGAAAACATTTCATTTTAGTTTTTACAGCCGCCACTTTCAACCTTTGAACCCTAGCAATGGCCTCCACCTTCTAAATCACTCTCAAATCACCTTTTTGTCACTAATTAAGCAAATCAACGCCAAATCAAGTCAAATTAGCAACAAATCAGAGTTGGGGATGCTGCTATACATTGGAGTTCGTGTCATAACAGTAGAGTTTCTGATCTAAGATTGTAATTGTGGCTAAGGTGAATGATTAGCATGTTTTTACACTAATTACATCTAATTAGGGGTGATTAGTGATAATTAGCGAAATTATGACTCAGAAAAAGATGGAAAAATTTGTAAAATTTGTAAAATTCTAAAATATTATTTTATGCCGCTGTTAGAAATTTGGGTTAATTTGGACATGTTTTGCTAATCGGATGCTAAATCATGATTAAGGAGATTAAGGGGAAAACATGGGTTTTGGGTATGTTTGATACAGTTTGACATGTTATAATTGTTGATTTGGTGTTTATGTTCGATAATATAAGTTGTTATGACTGTTTGGAATGTTTTGTGATTGCTTAGCAAAGTTATATTGGTCAAAAATGCTGTCGTATGGCGTAAACAGCTCGCTGGAAAAGTTGTAGGAAGTTGGCCCGAATCAGATTGGATCGAAGGAAGGAGGCACGAAACGACCCACTCGTGAAGCACCCCCTTTCCACGAACCGCTTCTCCAAATTGTTGCACCACGAGCTGGTGCATCATCCACGAGCCCGAACCAAAGACCACGACCAACCCGAAGCTCGAACCCGAACCGATGAAGGCTCGACCCATGAGCCAATGGAGGACCCCGACCGGATGGAGGAGTGCGACCCGACCCGATCTAGAAAGGAACTCACGAACCGACCCGGTGCTTTGAAGAGATCACGACCCGAAACGGCTTGATAGTCATGAACCGAACCAAGAGTGAAACGATCCAAACCGATGATGACTGGAGCACTAAGCACACCTGAATCGAAGGGAGACCGAACTGGGAAAAGAGCAAAACCTGATATGCAAAGGTAGTCCAAATAGGAAGTTAGGGCTCAGGATCTAGATGGGAACCAACAAGTTAACTTCATGGGTTGGACTTTGCTGTGGGACGTGTACATAAGGGTTATCGATGTCTATAGCTTTGACTCACCACTGAGTGACCGATATTGGATATCGATCAGTGCAGTGAAGGTGTCATGACTCCATGGGGCAGAGTGATCGTAGCAAGGCTATGAGTCAGTGCAGTGGAGTTTTCATGACTCCATGGGGGCAGAGTGGACATAGCGAAGGATTAGAGGCTATGGATCATCGCAATGGGATCATTATGATTCCCAAGGGCAAGTGATCATAGCAAAGGATTTGGCGAACAAAGTGGTAGATATCGTATGCTTTACGCACTGAGTGAGAGATGTGAGGATGATTGCTATGTTTGATGTTTTCAATCACTATGACATGCACACCCCCTCCCCATTATTTTCACACCGTGTGTTAGTGTCACCTTAGAGTATTGTACATCCTATTGTGCTAACTCTTTGGTTGTAGGTGCAGGTTCAGGTATGGTTACGTATACCTGTTACTGTTCTGTTTTTGCTGCTTATCGCTCATACCAGACTTTTGTCTAACCCAGAGTTTTATGTCTCTTCTTATTACTCTGGGTGCTCCTAAACAAGCAGACTAGAGATAGCTTAACTGGTTATGCACGAGTAGCTTTCCGGAGACGAGCAGGAGGCTTATACATATTATTGCCATATATTCTCCTTGTGTTGTTGTTGGTCACTACTTTGGGCATTAGTAGAGTACCTTCCTATTTTTCTTTATGTGAAAATTAGGCACACATCCCTAAAAGCAAACTTAATTAGGCTCACATCCTCCTGTTTCAAAACATATAAATTACATCCCTAATTTCAAACAGCGGCTGGTATTTTTACAAAAGTGCTCTTTTTCTTAATTCACGCCGTATTTAGCTAGGTTGGATCTATTCATTACGTATTTACTTTTTTTTCTTTTCCAGAAACCTAAAATTCGTTCTTCATGGCGGCGGCGGCTCCAACGAAATTGATGGCCTCTAATCGGTGGCTGCTTCCTCCTTCAACCGAAACCCCTTAATCCCCAAAATTCTTATCGCGTTCAATTTTTTGTTCTAGCGAAGAGTCAGCAGCGATTCCAGTGATTCTGGCAGGCATAGCATCGAATCCAGTCAAGCGATTTGGATTTCAATTTGCATAGAAGGAGAGATTAGCAATCCAGGCAGACGGGCGCGACAACGAAGTGATTTCAGCGAAAGGTATTCTTCTACTTTTTTTGGGCGGCTAGTAATTCAATCATTTGACTATGTTTTAATTTTATTTGTATGTCACTATATTTATATTTTCTATCTGTAAAACTCATTCGACAACTCCCTGGAATGACAATTTGTAATGTGTGTTTTAATTGAGAGTGTATACAGTTTTAAAGTTTTCTTTTGCAACATGGTTGATTCTTGCTGAATTTCTGTTAAAAAGTTGCGGACAATTATGCAGCTATTTTTAAATATTTGCATATATGTATGCAATTTTTGATGAAAATGCAAACCGAAAAATATTCAAAATCGCGATCTATAAGATGTAGGAAAATATCTTTGATTTTTGCTGAACTTCTGATGAAAAGTTGCGGACATATATGCAGCTATTCTTAATATTTGCATATATGTATGCAGTTTTTTATCAAACAAACAGAAGAACATATTATTTTACAAATATATTTATATTTCTATGCATATATCTGGAATACTTGCATATAAATATTTAGAAATTATTGTGTAAGATGTAGGAAAATATCTGATTTTTGCTGAACTTCTGATAAAAAGTTGCGGACAAATATGCAGCTATTTTTAATATATGCATATATGTATGCAATTTTTTATCAAACAAACCAAAAAACATATTATTTTACAAATATATTCATATTTCTATGCATATATCTGGAATACTTGCATATAAATATTCAGAAATTATTGTTATTTTGATGAATTGTACGCATGTATTTATATTATTCTGAAGCAATTTTTTTTAATTTAGGTTACTGCACATTAAGCCTACTAATGTTGGTTTTCTTTTTTTATATAACAGTGTTCCGGCAGATATTGGTGTTATCGTGTTGTTGAAGATTGGTCGTCCATCCTTTTCCAAATGATTGAAATCTGCATGTGTTTCTACAGAGACTACTAGATGAGGTTTGCGCAATAAGCTGGGTCTTAACAAAATTATTTGTTCTTCAAAAGACCGTCATCTCTGCTTTGTGTTTGTTTTGAAATTTTAGATGTAGTACATGTAAATGTGGTCTGTACTTATTTTTTGATGTAGTACATGTAAATGCTATGAATTTTTTCATGTAAGTATGCACATGTTTCTGTTATTTGCATATATATATATAAGCATCTTGTTATAATTATATGTTTTTACTTTTTTGTCATTTTTTTTGTTCCAGCAATTACGCAGTACAGTTCTGTATATGTATGCAATTATTTCACTTAGCTACGCAAAACTAATAATTTATTTTCTGCATAATATTAATATATGCATGCAATTATTACACTTAGTTGCATAAATGTATGCAATTTTACGTAATATATGTATATAATTGTCTAGTTTTTTGTAAAAAATAAAAAAAAAAGTAATAAAAAAATCATTTTATGTAATATTTTTTAATATAGTTGTCTAGTTTTTCGTAAAAATAAAAAAAAAGTAATAAAAAAATTGCTGTTGGATTGAACGACTGTTTTCCAGAATTGTTGATTTAGGTTTATGGGCGAGATAATAGGAGCGATTGACTGTGTAAATGAGGACAAACAGTTGTTGGATAGTTTTTTAGGTGTATAAGGGTAGATCTGGAATTTTTTTAGCGGAAGTTCAAAAATAGGGATGTATTCTATATTATGTTTATCACCGGGTTTTTTTTATATTTTGAAACTTAATAGGGACCTGTAAAAAACGCGCCCTTTCTTTATAGACAGTTTTAAAAGTTTTAATAATGATGGTTTGGATTATAAGCTGTATTTGAATTTTCCCCTGCTATGATGGTTTAGTTTTCAGCTTATGCACTGTCTTGCCTGTGTTATATCAAGTTATGTTATTATTATATTTTGTTCCATGCGTTGTGAGATATACTACAGGTTTTTGAGGATTCATCATTTCAAATCCCTCTTCTTTTTCTTTCATTTGACGACCTTTCCGTGCTGGTTGGAACATCGGTACAACACATTTCAGGGAAATGTCGGCTGGTGCGGGGCAGGCCGTCACACTCACCTATAAATACCCCATTTCTTGGCATTTTAAAGGATTGAAATTTTTGGACTTTGCCTATACTTTGGCATATATGATTGGAGCACTTAGGCATCATTAATGGTTGTCATCATGATCTGCGCGACCTTCAGACATCTTTTGGACTTGCAAACGTTATGTAAATACTTGTCTACAACCTTTTGAGACTCATTTGGGTTTTGGACATTTTTTGATCTTGTAGACGCTACATAAAATTCTATCTACAACATGTTGGAATTCACTTGGATCTTTGGACAACTTTCGGATATTCATGCGTACTTTTGGACATTAACACTACTTTTTGAATATAATTTTTCATACCAACACACTTTGGCTCAACGAAGAATAAAATAGACATTTTGGTGAAAGTTTAGAATTAACAAGCTTGCTCTATAATACAACTTATAAATTCAAATTGTCCGAACTTGTACAAACATTATAATCGACGTTATTATTATGAATGATCATTATAAAGTGGACATTGGCATTAGTGACGAAACACTATAAAAGTTGTGCGTCCCTTTACATTTCTCGTACTTCAGATTTCAGATTACAAGTTTACTACTAAACTTACACTTGGGGTTGACGTGCGCAAATAACCAGTTTCCCACGTTACACAACACCATATTTTCAGTTTTGCCTCGCCCAAATTTGGAACAGTTGCCATGGACTAAAGCCGTGACAATTTTGGAACTGGTCTTCATCCTGACAACACTCTTCAGCATGGTTTCGAGCCATGGTAATTTTGGCATGACTTTAAACCATTCCAATATCAGTGAAAAGTTTTCACACCGCTATTATCCCCATTTGTTCCAGTTATTTCACACCGAATACACAGCTCCATCGCAATTCCAACATAAACAAAAAATAAACTGCGACCCTCAGATTGATATAAACTATCGCACTCTTAAGATCAAAATCGCCTTACATCCATCGAAGTCTCCTTTCATCCATCAAAATCGCGTGCTTCTCATTCCTAATTCTTTTCAGGTATTATTCTAATTAAAATAGAAACCCTAAATAGTTACATGGTATGGAGATCTTTGTGGCGATTTTGTTTAAGTATGTTAGGAGTGTCAGTATTTTTATTCGATTATTTGGTTGTGATCATGATTATTCATTTTGATTTGAATTGAAATGTGGAGTCAGTGTTTGTAAACTGCAATGATAATGATCAAAGAACAAAACAAGTGAAGATTAATAGGTGAACTAACCCCTTTGAATAGCCTGTAATTTCATTTTTCACCTTAAAGTATACAATGTTTTCTTCAAGTCCATATGTTTCTGTTGTCAGGCATTTTCCGGTATATTCCATGAAGGCTTATAAGCTATGTAATCGGACAGGATTATTCCCTTATTACTCCAGGGAGAATGCTAGGAGAAAGCAATTGGGTAACGTTTTGGAAGTTAAAAAGTTTCTATCACAAGTTCAAAAGATTTCGTCAAAACAATATTCTATCAATTTCTATTTCCAAAACCTAGAACTTTATTATTCTTCATAATTATTATTTGACTTTTCAAACATATGCAATTTTAATGAAAAAGAGAAAAATATTTTTACGGGAGAATACGGTGGATCGGTATACTTTTCAAAAGAATTACAGTATACAAATCCACTTCAATTAACTACACCTATATTGTAACGTCCCACTTTTCCGTACCAATTTAAGCTGACATTTTACTGCCACAGTCAACCAAATTATACAGAAAAGCAGAATGTTAAGAGAAAGAAGTTAGAGGATGAGAAGTAGAAAGATAGAAGTAATAGAATAGAGGAGTAAGAAGAACACGAATCTCACAGCGGAACGAATAAAATATAATATATAACATAAATTTGAAATACAAAATCTGAATTTGTATAACATACCGTATCAGAGTATAACACATATACATCATAGCAGAAATAATCTCTAAATAACTAATGGTGAAGCCTATTCCTTCAAGCTCCTCCAAGTGTATCTGCAAAGCCTAAACACTTGACTGCCCGTACAAATTTGGGCACCCAAGAGTTCGGGGAAAACACAAACAAATAAACTCTGGGTCAGTCATGGGACTGGTGTGAGCAAACTCCAACCATATTATTTGAATTTGAAAATCCTTTTGAAGAAAAAGGATAATAGTGAGACCAGCCCACACATAAACATGGACGGTTTTTACCTTACTATAACCGAAAACACTTTGATATCAAAATCTAGTGATATTATAATAATGTCTAATCAATATTAATAAACATCTAGTAGAAAGCTTGCATCTCACGCTCTACATATATAGTATAAAATCAAAAACCGCAGGACGCTTATTGGAGATTAGTTTCCAACAGATAAGGTATGGATCACCGTCCGATCAGTGTACTCCAGTGGGTATACACTGGGGTTCACAAGAACGTCTTGCAACCCGGCCACACATGACCGCCCAATCATTTAGCTTGAGTGTAGCGAATATATTGTCACCCACGGTTGTTGTCCAACCAAACATACAGAAATGAAAAGAAGAACAAATATGAATTTTTTCTAGATCGATGACAATACACCCTGCTTGGGTATGACCCAACTAGCAATGATGTCTGCCCGATTTTTTTCATTTCGTGGTTGTGATGCTAAAGGCTACGTTATCCTTTAGAACATCTGGCCACATTCACTTTGAATGTCACATCGTCAAACCCGTCAATCACTAGTTGATCTCCCCAAAAAATATTACGCGTATAAAAGCTAAGAGAAACAAATTCCTCCACCACCAGACGTAATACCTTGAAAAGATCGTCTTATGTGATATGTTAGGAGTACTCTGTCAGACATTCGTCCTTACAAGTTGTCCTGGGACTGGACCAACAGAAAGCACCATTCTGGAACAGAATGACCCTTGCATTTCACTCCGTCTTCAATTATCTTCAAAATAATCTAATTCGCAGCGCTTATGCCTATACGGAGTGGTTTTCGGATAATATATCCAATCGTTATGAATTGACAACGATGGCCAAAACACTTCGATAGTCGGTTATTTAACTATTGAAGTAAAAACAAACATCCATTCAAATTTACAACTAATCATCACACAATCACTGGCCCCTTTTAATTTATATTAATTTTCCAGCTTCCCATAACCCAGAAAATATACGTTATTAATGTTCTAAAACATTCCTATCTTTTCCCTCATTTCTTATTTTCTGTACTTTAGAAAATATACTATATTGATCTTTGTAAAACATTTCCAATTCCCATTTAATCATTTTAATCTGCAAATTATTTACTTCTAAACAATATTCACCTTAGAATGTGAATATTTTCCTTATCGAAATCTAGTCTTGTTAAATCGATCTAAATTAAGTGTTATAAATGGTTAAAGTTTTATCTATCAAGTTATTTCGTAAATTTATATTCCAACTTCATTCTAATTGCAGTCAACTTCTCCTTAATTACGTGCCTAGCTCATAACTTATCCTCGATTTAATATTATAAATGATTGGTTTTAAACCAATTACCTAATATTTATCAAATTATAAATTATATACCATGTATATATAATTCCAAAATGGTGATTACTTTTGAACTCTTCGACGTATTCGAATTCTCATTTATAAATCATTATGGATTTATTCTATCCTACTCATATTTCGAATATATTGAAATAAATTTCATCGTTTCCCTTTTAACTGATTTCCCAATTTCAGAACTGCATTCATATTTCTAAATTATTGTTAATAATAATAATTTCCGTTTATAAATCCAGCTATTTGTTTTTATAAAACAAGTTATTTTATCTAACCCAACTAAAATTCAATTCCCAATTAAAAATAGATTTTCCCTTTCCCAAAACCCAAATTCATTTTCATCCCAATCAAATATAATTTACGGTATTTAAATACCAGTTATTTCAGGGCCAGGGTAATTCCATACCACAAACAAACAATAATCAACAACGGATTTTATCACATCATATTATGTAATATATGAAAAACAACAGTACAATTGTTGAGGAATCCAGTTGGATTCCTCTAACCTGTTTCTCTGCATCCACAGATGTTAGTCAACACGAATAATAATAATTCTATATAAGGTATATAAACAGGATCCATATTTAACTAACGTTTTATATATCTAACTGTATCTATCACTACGACCAACTAGTGTGTAACCCGTGCGTTGCACACGATAATATTATAAGATATAGTATTTAAAATTTTAGTGTTAAAATTGAAATTTTGTTATATAATATACGATGAATCCAACAAAATAAATATACTATAAATTTTTGTTGTTGTTTATATATGACATGTGCTATGAAACTTATATTTCTCTACATTAAAACAATAATTTTTACTGTTCGCGTTGCTATGAGCAAATATTCATACAAAAACTCACATATGTTAATTATTTTAGATGAATAAACAAATATAATTTGACTTATTTTTTAAAACATGTTAAATTTGAAATTATGTAGTTAGTTAAAATATAGGAACAGTTTAGCTCAGGTCCAATTTAAGTTTCAAAGTACAAAAAAACTCTACGTTGAAAAACTTTATAAAATAGGTTCCTGTCTTTTGAAAATCATCAAAAAAAAACAACAGTAAAAACATTAAAATTTACCAAACTTCGAAATTTAATTCAACACATAATCTTCCTCGAAATCATGAAAGAAAACTACAAAAAAATGATTTAAAAACAAAAAATATTCACCTAACAACAAATTTCACTTAGGTCTTATAATTGAAGAACAAACTATCCTACAAAAATATCCTCATAAGAAATCCTTGACTTTGAAGTAATTTAGAAATTAGAAATCCTAAACGGTATGAAGTGGAAAAAATAATTTCATCTACATATTTGCTTTTTGGCTTTTATTATTAGATTTTAGTTAAAAAATACTGTTTTTATGACCAAATCCCGTAAAAGATCCTACAATATAAATTTCACAACTTTCCTCATGCACAAAGCAGTTGGAAAGAAGAAAATGAATGTTGGACTTTATCGTGAATGTGACATTGTAGGATCAATTAAACATGTTAAAAACATCATGAAGTGCGTACCAGCATACCAAACATGTCACAGCCAACTGAGAGAAAAAAACTATTAAAAATGGCCTAATTTAGTACACCATTATTTAATGATAATGGAAATGTACGCCAAAATGTACTATTTTCAATTGGTTAGTTGAGGAATATTAATTTTGAGGAAAAAACTCATTCCTAATAATTAACAATGCTACATGGTTCACTTAAGAGGACACATTTCAATGCACTAATGTTTGACAATAAGTAAAAATTCAAACTGAAACCCAACACAATTAAACAAAATATGTGAAACAAAATAATTCCGGTCGATAATGAGTCTTTATTTGGACCAGGTGCAACTATCATAGTATTAGCAACTTCACTGCTTTGCTTATAACCAGGGAAGCAAAGTATTATTATGTAGTAGTAAAAGAAATACAATCAGTAATAGCAAAGTTAATATTGTACAATTTTCCAGATAACCATCAATTAAATGATCGTTAACCAAAAAAATCTATCACAGAAAAATTGGAGATAGTAAATGAGAATTAATTACATTAAAATAGCCACAAATTCTTTCTTAATTCTGAACAACATAATTTTGTAAATAAATAAAATGGTAATAGTTATGTGTATGTATTCTTATGAAATATATATATTTTACGCACAAAGTAACATAACTTTTTGGTTAACTTCTGGTGATTAACACCATTAAGTTTGCATACTATGCATATTTGCCACATCAAATTTTGGCATACATAAACATAAAACATGCCATTTATTAAAAAATAATAAGTTAATATATTAACTTATATTCTTGCAAAAAACAAAAGGGAACTGAAAGAGAAACTCAAAGGAGATTATCATATTTCCTCTTTCTACAGCAAATTTAAATGAGATGCATTCAATAGATAGCATGTTGAGAACCTTCGTGTTCATAATAAGCTCTCGGTAGAGCAAATTCTAACAAATAATGAAGTTTTCCGTCATTCCGGATAATTGTCATCATCTGACAGCTTTAAAGCAATCCTAAATGTTAGTTATAACTAAATCCTTTCAATAACCATATTCTAGGATATGAAACTTAAATTTTTCTTAGGATTTGTTTAGTCCATCCATAAAACATTATGGCTATGGGACAGTAAAATCTCATAAAAATTTGGAAGCCTAAACTACTGTTTCAGACAAAACATGTAATTTTAGAAAGTATCCCTGTATCAGCTACATAGCCATTAATATATCTATTAAATGCCCAAACAAACCAACTGTATAGCTAACTGAAGTAAGAAAAGCTCAAATGCATTGTAGAAAAAAATGTAAAACATGTGTATAAAGGGAAAGAAATCAAATTAAAATCACCTGTCCTATAAGTCACTACCAGGTTTTAATTTTAGGTAGTAACAACACTTATATTTGAATCGATTTTGACTGGATTTCCGATAGGGTGCCTCTCCTGAAACTATATCGAATAATCACATAAAACATTCTACTTAACTCCCATTAATACTAACACTGGAAACTTTTCAACTTAAGTGCAAGTGAATAGATCCAACCAATGAAATATGGTCTTATGGTTATATTTTGTTAAATGCAGAAGTGAGTACAACCTGATCAATGACATATTGTTACAAACTAATGTCCAACTATGCTAATCAAATTAATCTCAAGTAATGTATAAACATGTTTCAATTTGATAGTTTCAAGGCTACTATGTTCAAGATATTTATCTATTTAAGAAAATTATGCTTTAGTGTGTCCCAGACTCATGGTACATCATGTCTATTTTGCTTCAAACACTACTCATGATATTTTGTTTGAGATGGTTAGTTCCTACGTCTCTCTATTAATGTTAACACATGTAAACTTATTACCTGATTATAATAAATGCAGCAAGATCCAAAGTTGTCGTCTTGCAGAAACTAAATCCTTGCATAATTTTTGTTTATCAGTTAAACCGACACTACTAACTTTCAACTATCATTGGAGAGAAAGGAATGTCTTCTAAAAATAATAACTGTTGACTGCAACTGCCTACATAGGAAACAAAAACAATTTAGTGATGCATTTCTATTTACCATGCATAGAATTATGGATTAAACCAGTCTGCCAATTGTCACATAGAAAATTTTATACAGAAATCTACAAAATTAATTTCATTCCTGTTGAGAACATTAATGTAAAATCAAATTTATAGATGGCTTGCTACTTAAGATGTCAAATAGTCTTAAAGACATTCTTTTTGATTGGTGACGCAGTTCTAACATGGAATAGGACAATGATTAAAGGAATAAACCAAGTCACGCCAAACGCATTTGTACATGAAACATCTTAGAATTTCAAGTTTAATTTAAGAAACTTGCTTTATTTATTTTTTTGGCTAGGTGTGTGTTCATGCAAACCTCCCACTAAGATCCATATTTGAGGATTATTTATAATATTATATTAATCCGTTAAGTTAAAAAAAATTGTATTTCTACAAATTTGATAATAAGAAGAGTGGAGGGACGACGGAGCGAATAAAAGAATGATTTATATTTTCC
The DNA here is from genome assembly GCA_030737875.1 of Allium sativum. Classification (NCBI taxonomy): domain Eukaryota; kingdom Viridiplantae; phylum Streptophyta; class Magnoliopsida; order Asparagales; family Amaryllidaceae; genus Allium; species Allium sativum. The sequence continues at coordinate 588,372,155 of CM060920.1, forward strand.
TAACACAATGAAACAAAATCCCTTTTGACCAATTTTAAAACATTTTTCTTCACCTTTCAAGCTTAATTTGAAACAGAAATCGATGTTCGTGTTCACCAATAGAACTTGGAAAAATAATAAATAATGTTTATCCACTAAGTTAAATAAATGGATATCATGTAATAACATATGCTAAAATTCATTTTGCTTAGAAAAATAAAAACAAATACATAATCACCAATAAAAGATATAAACCAATAATTACGTTTGTAGCTCCAGGAGATTAACTTTTCTGAAACACATTGAAGGAAATACCTTTATGGCAAGTGCGAAACACTTCTATCAGCATATACAAATTAACTTTAATGGTAGCCCTAGTGCAAACCCAATATCAACAATTGAAGGTAAATATTTAGAAGGCTTGGTTAGACCGTAATTCAAGAAAAATCGCCAGATAATCGCAAACTGTATAATGCATCACCTGAAATTTAAATATTTCTGTAAAATTCTTGAAAAACCTGGCTATCCATTAGTCATTTTCTGGCCCAGTAAGCGCTGCATATATCAAGTCCATTTTGATGCAAACTGAGCCAGAAGCTGAAATTTGAGGTAGAGGAATGAGTTAAAAAATTGAGTTAGCTCCAAAAAGTAAAGTGGCTAAAGCGCAAAGGCCGTCACCAATAAAATACCAAAATTCAATGCATTCAACGCAGGGAAAATAAAAATATGCCCAAGGGATAGCACAAACCTGCGATCTGGAAGATTAAACGCTGGCTACAGACAATGAAGGCATTTGCAAGCCAAACAGCTCAGGTTTCTAAATAAGGAACAATAGTTTAAATCAATAATAACAATGTTAACAACAGAGGCAAAATGCTGAAAATTACCTTAATCAGCATAAAATGCGAGGAGAGAAGAAAAAAGGGCAAATGACGACAAAGGAGTCACACATGCAACGAAGGAAGCGATTAGGTTTGATCTCTACGTCGATGGATTTCGAGTTTAAAGGAAGAAGCAAAAACGGGCATCGAAAAGGGGATGAAAGAGCGAACATTTAATCACTATAAGAAGCAAGGAGAGATGAGAAAGGGGAAATCACGGAGAAAGGCATCATACAGAAGGAGGCGATCATTAATTATCTCTACGTTGGCGGATCTGAGAGTAAAAGGGGAAATAAATTATTGGGGTTACACAAAAATGGGAGTAAAAGGGGAGAAGCATTTTTAATGGAACCGGACAGAAAAATTAAGCGTCATACTATAAAATAGCCAGAGGTTTAATTAAATAATTTAATTTAAAAGATTTAAATATTAGATGTCAAAAAAGAATTAAGGAAAAGGTAGAGAAGTCCTAAAATCAGGCAGAGAGCTGAAATATTTTCTACTCTATTATTATTTAGATAGATAGATTTATATTGTTGTATTATTTTGTTTTAATAAAAGTATCTTTAGAGTTTTAAGAAATTGAGAGAATTAAGGAGGATAGAGAGAATTGAGAGAATTAAGGAGAATTGAGAGAATTGAGAGAATTAAGCAGAGAGCTAGAAATTCTTCTATTTTACTATTATTTAATAGATTTATAAGCAAACCATCACAACAACCATCACACAGGATTCAATCATTAAATATAATATTTTAAACTGAATAGAGTTAGTGAGTTTACTCACCTTGGTGGTTAATCGTTAAATAACGAATAACGCTGGTTGATTTTATCACGAAATTCCGATGGCTCTATTCTCCCTCTCTACCCTCAGTTTCCAACTTCAGTCCACCGGCGCGACATCAAGGCTCACCGCTCCGACGCAACAGCTCGAAACTCCAGCAAATACCCATACACACGCACAACTAAATTCTTCACCACACATTCTCCATCCAGTTGATACCACACACGAACGGTTTTCAGCACCATTCCGGCACCGAAGTATCAACGAGCTTCGTCGGAAGGAGCGCTCGAAGCTGCTCCATCTTGGCTCGAAGTTTCACGCAACTCAAAACTTTCTTCTAATGCCAGCAAACACTCTTCTCGCAAGACCCCACTATTGCGTCCAGTTATTTAAAGGATCCATGTCTACACACAACATTACTCCCTTTCCACACATGCTCAAATGACCAACTCCATGTCTCAGTACCCATTACCGCAATTTTCCTCAACAACTAAAACTTCCGCCGACTCATTTTAGATCACCACTAACCTTCCCCATCCTTCCTATGCAAGATGCATCAACATCCATTCAATCAAACCCGCAATCTACCAGTCCTCCTCCCACGTCTGAAATAATACGCCCAACAACCATTTCCAAACCTTATCACAATCTACACCGTTCCTGACAACACCATGAACTCCAAGATTTACTCCACGGTTGCTTTCCCCTTCGTGAACCCACTTTTCCCGGCATGCATGCGTTATGCATCCCCACGCCCATAGCCATATATTCCCACCCTCGTCACGTTTTGTATTTCCGCAAGCTCCTGCCCCATTTTGTTTCGAAAGTAAAACTACTCCTGCCGTATATTCCCATATCCATATCTCCACCTTTTAACTCATGCTTCCCTTTCTCATGCTCAACTACATCCACTCCAATACAACATGGTGCACTCCAGTCCATTCGCGCATAGACCCTCTTTCATAGCCCTAGCACCCCGTCACCACAGCAACATGCCTTCCACCAACAAATCCCAATGCATGTACATCCTTCTCCTCCGTGATGCTGCGCTCTCCTCTTTTATTTATTTATATAACGAAGATGTTGGAATAAATTAAAACTTGCATTAAAAATTGTATTAAGTATTGCATGTGTTTAATATTGCATTAAGTGTTGCATGTGTTTCCGGTTTTGCTTAATCGGTTTTATTTGGTATTGTTTTAATGTAATTTTATCTAGAAATTTCTTATGTATGTATAAATAATGCATGCATCTTTTGTAATCTTTAAATTAAGCAATTGAGAAAAATAATTTGTCTTCCTCAACAAAAACTTCTTCATCTCTCTTTCTTTTAAATATATATTTCTACAGAAGAAAAGGAGGAATCAATGCAGTTAGAAATGAAGTATTTGATTCCTTCATGGATTTGCTAGCAAGAATCATTGTGCGTACTTGGGAATGTACATAGGCTATGGTAGGTAGCTTACATTTTCATAATTTAGGATAAAGAAATTTGTATAGTGTACATTCAGTTACTTAAGGTTTAATCCTTTCTTTTGATCTTTATATAATTAGATCAGACTGTTGCATCGTATCGACAGCACTGTATTGGTTTGAAACTATTTGATAGCGGTATATTTATATAAGTAGTTACATAACCATTAGTATAGTACAATAGGCGTCGGTGTTGATATGAAACCGCATTTCTGTGTGATGAAGCAGCAGTGCTAAGTTAGGATAGGTTGGCTTTTGTCTAACTTAATGGCTAAGGGAAGAAAAAGGACAAACACGTTATATATATTACAACCTGAGACTTCCCAAAAGAAGGAAACGCATTTCTTTTATATAAATTTTTCTTGTTTATAAGTATTTAAATGTCCGGAAAATTCTCGTATGAATTCTTGGTCGGTATGGCATATGCAAAGGCGGACAAGTTTCATTTAATGAATGGGTAAGGCGACACTAGCATGATGGTGACCATATCTTAATCTAATAGTTCGAGAATGTGCTTTTGTAGTCATACATGTTGTTCCTATCTTTTGTAAATAATAGCGGATCCCATAAATTCTAAATTAACGTTCTTACAGACCGCTACAGACAAAAATAAACATACCGTTGTGTCGAGCGAGTTGCCCCGATTTCAAAAATATAATAATATAAACAGATTAACACATATTGCGATACCTCAAAATGTTGATATAGGGTATAAAGTTGTTTATTTTTCAAATTAAAAATTATAGTAAAATTCTAAAAATTAAATTATGACTACGCCTCAAAGATCTTGTCCAGATTCGAAACCGATATTTAATTATATTAGATAAATCGTTATGTTCCATAAACGATTCTACCACGACTATTTGAATATTTGATTTGGATATAACTCACAATCTATAATGAGAAATCCCCATTTTTCACTTCCAATAGAAAGATAGAGTTTAACAGCTTCAAACGTTTCTTGTTTCGAAGAAATCCGACTAATAACGGATCATGTATAGATGTTTGAAGTTCAAAACCTCATATTACGAACTATCACGACGTAACGAGCTCGATTTATAATTATATTATAATTAATACGTTCAAACTGTCGTTTAAATAATAAATTCTTTATAACATATCAAATTCAACTCATTCCGATTATTTCGGAATTTAAATTTATTATTCCACTATTTATAATAATTAAATATTCAACATATTCGAATTCAAACTGTTTAAATTACAATACCAATATACTAAAATAATTAAATTAATTAATTGTTTAATCGCTAAAATTCTGGGACGTTACATTCCTTCCCCCCTTAAAAGAATTTCGTCCCCGAAATTACTAAGGTAGGAAAATGCTACGAACCCAATTATAACCTGTTAAAAATCATCTTCGCTACTTCTTAACTTCGGTATTGAACCAATTAATTTATATTTAAATATTGATTCCTCCTTATTAACGAATATTTTCAAAAATTCTGAGAATTTTCTAACACCTTAAATTTTCTTGAAATTTCGCCGGCATCTCCTCTGCATGGCTCTAACGGTACAATTACAACTTGACACTTTGGGCCTTCCCCAATCTAAAAGAAAATAAAACAGCCAAGTGGCTTGCCAAATATCTCAAAATTATCATATCCAAATATAATATAAACTTGTACCTTTTTGTCGGCATTCAGCTTCATCTCTGCCATCTGCTATCAAGCTAGCATATATCCAAGCATTTCCAGCCGATCTCCAATCAATTTATCCTCCAATTCAATCATCCGCTTATATCCAAGGACAAAATCCATTTCAAATTCCAGTTCGAAGCTCAATTTCAAATTCCATTTCAAATCTTACCACACAAATCCAATTTCATTTCCAATCCCAAATTTTTACTCAATAATCAAATCTCATAACCAAGTTCGCTTCCATTCCAAAACTTAATTCACAAATTCAACTACTTCCCCAAGTTAAATTCTATACGATATCCACTTAACTGGCTACAATTCAATTCCAAATTTATTACTTTCATAAATTCTTATTTAACTTGTCTTTAATTCAACAAAGCTTTCCTTGGGTGTTTTAAATAGCTCACAGCCTTTTCCAAAATCGAATATTCCCTTTCAAAAATTCAAAACAACTCATTTTTTCAAACAATTTTAAAAATCTTTGGTAGTAATCCGTCACTTACGAACTCGAACATGAACACTGATGATGCTGCATTCATCATCAGAATTATTTTCTAGCGACCGAAGTGAGTTCAACACTATATCACTTTCAAAACTTGTTTTCAAACATTTTCACTTGAAAATTACTTCAAAATATCTCTTCAAAATGCTTGGCAAACATTTTCGAATATCTCCTAGGATTTTATATTTCCGTATATTTAATCTAAAATTCATCTCCAAACGCCTCTCTAAGTTCTATAGTTTGAATTCCAATTCTGTTTTAAATTCATATTTAATCCATCTGATCTTATATATAATACTTATATGAATTTTTATTGGTTATTTATAATCACCTCAATTATAATCTTATTCCACCACCAACACATCCAATATATATCGTAATAAATACAATATACGTACTTTTTCCATATCAAAATATATTTTCGGGTAAAATTATTTCATTTACCCTCTTTTAAAACAATACTATGTTGAATTACTCTGTTCAAGAGTTTAGAAACACCTATCCATATAGTTTGCATTACCATATCGATCAGAATTCATAAACCACTCGACAAACCAATCAACACAACAACTCGAACCTCCAACAAATACCCATACACACGCACAGCTGAATGCTTCACCACCCATTCTCCATCCAGCCGATACCACACACAAACGGTTTTCAGCACAACCCTATCTAGTTTCCGGCACCGGAGTATCATCGAGCTTCGTCAAAAGGTGCGCTCGAAGCAACTCCATCCTGGCTTGATGTTTCAAGCGACTCAAAACTTTCTTCTAACGCCAGCAAACCCTCTTCTCGCAAAACCCCACTATTGCGTCCAGTTACTTAAAGGATCCATGTCTAAACACAACTTTATTCCCTTTTTCACACATGCTCGAATGACCAACTCCATGTCTCAATACTCATTACCGTAATTTTCCTCAACGATTAAAACTTCCGCCTTCTCATTTAAATCACCACTAACCTTCCCCATCCTTCCTATGCAAGATGCATCAACATCCATTCAATCAAACCTGCAAATGACCAGTCCTACTCCCACGTCTGAAATAATATGCCCAGCAGCAATTTCCAAACCTTATCACAATCTACACCGTTCCTGAGAACACCATGAACTCCAAGATTTACTCCACGGATGCTTTTCCCTTCGTGAACCCACTTTTCCCGGCATGCATGCGTTATTCATCCCCACGCCCATAGCTATATATTCCCACCCTCATCATGTTTGTATTTCCGCAAGACCCTGCTCCAATTTGTTTCGAAAGTAAAACTACTCCTGCCGTATATTCCCATATCCATATCTCCGCCTTTTAACTCATAATTTCCTTTCTCATACTCAACCACATCCAATACAACATGCTGCACTCTACACCATTCGCGCATAGACCCTCTTTCATAGCCTTAGCACCCTGTCACCACAGCAACACACCTTCCACCACCAAATCCCAATGCATGTTCATCCTTCTCCTCCGTGATGCTGCGCTCTCCTCTTTTCTTTATTTATATAAGCTATTATTATTTTCGAAGATAGTATACGAAGAAAAGGAGGAATCAGTGCGGTTTGAAATAAAGTATTTGGTTCCTTCATGGATTTGCTGGCAAGAATGATTGTGTGTATATAGAAAGATGGGGGTAGTTTAGATAGGAACAAAGTCTTTTACAACGTACAGTACAGAAAACGATTTTCTTCTTCAGAGGCAAGTATTTGGGAATGTACATAAGTTAGGGTAGGTAGCTTACATTTTCATAATATAGGATAAAGAAAGTTGTATGGTGTACATTCGGTTACTTAAGGTTTAAGCCTTTCTTTGATTTTTATATAATTAGATCAAACTGTTGCATCGTATCGACAACACTGTATTGGTTTAAGACAATTTGATAGTCGTATATTTATCCAAGCAGTTACATAACCCTTAGGGCAACTCCAGTCAATTAAGGGTTGAATATTCAGGGACCTTAATATTCAACCTTGAATTGGGGTTCCCGAGTCAATGGTTCTGGCACCTACTTTTTAGGCACTAGAATTTGGAGCCTACTTTCTAGGCGCCAGAATCCTGGCGCCTAGAAAATAGGCGCCAGAATCCTGGGGCCTAAAAAGTGGGCACCAGGATTCTGGCGCCTATAAGATCCCTTTCCCGCCATTTTTTTCATTTCATTACTCTTCGAGTTTCGTTTTATTTTGTTTTTAATAGAAAATTGAGTTGAAATGCCGCAGCGAAGCATTAATGTTGGAAGGAGAGTTCCTCTGAAGCTGTCAGACGAGCAACTGGGTCCCTTGCACACACCTCTGACCCCTGGTTTAACAGCTGATGAGCTTCGTGTTCTTCATGATCTTCCGGAGGGCTATGAGCACAAAGCTGATATTGCATTGTCTACGATACAGGTATAATTTAAACGTTTATGATTTCTGCTATTACGCGAGTTATATCTTCGTACGAGTTAAATAGGTATTATTGAATTGAAAAACATTGCTTATTTCATTATATATAGGACAAGTACGTTCATTGTAGAGGCAGTTGGCCGAAATGCATTTCATTTTATGATGACCTTCCCACTCCTATTAAGAATAGGCCACAACTTAGTCCCTTTGGCCAGTTTCTATCTATTAGACCTATTAAGTCATTCGACAGACCCTTGTTACATGCACTATGTGACCGGTGGTGGCCGACCACACATACTTTCCATTTTTCTAACTTTGAGCTTAGTGTCACTCCTGTCGATTTGTATATGCTGACTGGTATAAAGATTTGTCGTCTTGATCGTAGACCGGTTCCCTTTGATGAATTATATGAGTCAGCCAATGTGTTTTCTGTGTTCTTACCCCATTTTGATGCTGCCAGAATTTGTAGTGGTGTGATTTCGTTGACTTACCTGTAGCAGTACATCACTTCTTATTCGAAGCGACCGTAGATTACAGATGGGGTGACTAGGGCATTTTTACTGTACTTGTTTTGTTCGACATTTTTTTCGAACCATAAAAGTACCGTTCACTTAGGTTATCTAGTTGCGATTACTATTTTGGATCGGCTTGATACGATAGATTGGGGAACAGCTATACTGGGTGCACTGTACACCGCATTAGATTCATATCTGTTGCGAGACGTCAGAGAGATGCAGGCCTTTTGGTACATTTTGCCCATTTGGTATTATGAGTTCACGGCTAACAAGCATCCACGCATGGTAGAGATTGCTACTCAGGTAGGTGAGTAGTTCTTTCCACGGATGAGACGGTGGGAGCGTATTCATTACATACCTCATGCTCCATTGGGTGTACGTCATGATTTGATGGAGTCTAGAGCACAGCTTGACATGCGGAGTCGGGGCAATCTCATACGCACTCCTTGGACTTTACATTTGGATCATTTTATAGAGGTTGTTCATATGGTCGACGGCCACCTGATGGTGATTGCGTATACACTCTCTACTCGTAGGGTGGCTTTACACATAGCAACATATATCCCTATTTGGTATTTGGGTGAGAGGTGTGCGTATCAGATCAGCCATGATTTACGTATACCGGGAGATCCGCTATCTTACGAGGACATGTTTAGTAGAAGTAGGTTGATTGAGGTGTAGTACATACAGGCCATACGGGAGGCTGGTTGGGTTGACATTAGCCCATTCTTCATTGTTAGACATTACGATTCCTATTGGGCTAGAGTTGCTCCAAGTAGACTTAGATGTCCTGATTATGACCGTGTGGTTAACTCCGATCATTTAGGACCTCATTTGGAACCCGGTAGAGTTCAGGTACCTCAGGTTTCATTTGATCATATTCCATCCTAGTTTTCATAGCCTCCCATGCAGTTAGAGCCGGATTGTAGTTTCAGAGCGTATGATATTACGGGTAACGTTATTGAGCAGCCCATAGTGTTTCCAGATCCCCTCGACCTTCCTGGAGTACCCTCAACCGGCTTGTACCCTCCATACCAGGTATCTTTAATACATTTGTCTATTTATGTACAGTTCTTATTTATGGTACTTTATGTAACGCACATCATATGTCTTTGTAGTACGCACATTGGTTGGACCAGTCAAGAACTACCCTTGCCGGTTATCGTTATATAACTGTTGCACACACGCACACCATGCATGATATGTACGTTAGTCATACACAGATGTTGGAGTCTCAGATTGGTCAATTATCAGCCAGACTTGCTGTGTATGAGCCATTTTCACATGTTGGGACTAGTGGATCTAGGACTAGAGACGTCGGTGAGGACATTGGTCTCGATGACTTGCCGAGCCATGCTGCCGATGAGTATGGCGCTGCTGCTCAAGACCACAATGCCGATGATGACGACGACGACGATGTTGATGATTCTGATGAGGACACTGACAGGGTTGACGATGTTGATGATCATGACGGAGATGATAATGGGAGCGACGATGATGGAGGCATTCCTATGTAGTGGTATTGATGTATTATTAGCGGACTGTTGTATTTTGTCTTTTCTGCACTTTTGTGGTTTATATGTATTATTAAGGGGACTATTGTATTTTGTCTTCATATTAGCGTACTGTTGTATTCCTATGTAGTGGTATTGACGTATTATTAACGTACTATTGTAATTTGTCTTCTTTGCACTTCAGTGTTCCATTTGCGGTTTATATGTGTTAGACCAAAAAATGGTCCTAACACCCAATTGATCTTGTTTTGGAGAGAATAATGAGGAATCATGAACTAAAAGCGAGAAAAATCAATCAACACATGAAATTTATAGTGGTTCGGCATTAACAAGCCTACATCCACTTCATTGTTTCTCAACTCATTCAGAAATTACAATTACAATGAGTATAGACGCTCAAGCACTCAATTACAGTGAATAATACTCTCTTAATTCATTGATTTTATTAAAGAAGATGGAGGTTCTTCGTTGGCAACCATGACCGAAATAGGCATAGCTTCCTTGAGGCCGAAAAGTCCCCTGAAAATGGTGTACGAACATATATTTATAGGCGTAGAGTTGGTTAGGGTTGAGTGGCCATGTGGCAGCATCAGAGGGAAATTCGCAAGTAATGGAGGTAGTGGAGAAATGGGCTTCATTTGATTTGTTAACCGCTCCAGGTAAACAGGAAAAAATGGGGGTCAGATCGGTCTTCATTCGACCCGTGCCAACACTCATTTTGACAAGCCTTCTGGTTGTATGTAGAAATCAAACCAAGCGGATCGGGTTCTACATAATCCAATCCGATCCGATGATGCTTTTTGAATCCATCTGATGTTGTTGCTTCAGGTAAGTGGGTCGGGTCTTGGCTACCTTGATCCGAACTGGTTCCAAATAGAAGCCAGTTGCCAAAACGTACAAGTGTGTCATTCCGGGTAGTGTCCAATCCAATCCATCTGACTCGAACATCCGACCCGTGTAGCTTTGTGAGGTAGAGGTGTACTTGTCGTAATCTGAACCGATCCAAGCGCTGAGATCCAACCCAGGGCCTTCAAAATGTTAAGTTCTCCAACACAATCGTCTCTTCATCCAAGTGATTGCTGATCAATGTTTTGATCACTTGGGCTTTGGATAGCCTGGTTACAAAGCAGGCTAACATTTTTCCCTCCAAAGTACATCTTATCGTAGATGAGATGTGCTTTGAACAAGTCAAGCTGAGTCTTTCTGGGATGTCATTCATTCTCAAGAATGGCTTGTCAAATTGTCATGTCCTCTTGAGGAGTTCTGATATTTCAACTCCTCATTGTGTAGATGGCTTGTCATATATGACACTGCATCCATAGGTACTCATTGATGCCAAATCTATGGCCAGAGAAGTTAAGATGATCAAATAACCATTTAAACCCCATCGAGTCAAGAGGTCAAAATTCCTTCATCAAAAGTCATATAGGATCATTGGCTCCCGAGCATGATTCTACACGCATACAGGATGTTGCTACACGATGTCACCTTCCTAAACAAGTCAAGTGCATTACTAAGCTAGGATTTATTTTATGTATATGTCAATGTATAAAATAGCCATCCAAGTTATAGGGTGGTGTCAGAATCTTCGTGTTTTGAGCTAGCATCTGGACCGTTGGGACAGAGCGCATCAAAGTCAGCATATGAATCTGTCATTTTTGCTTGGATTTGGACTATCTCTATATCTGGATATTAATCTAGGACTCCATGATTACATCTAATCGTAATAATAGGGCATCTGAAAGCCATTATCACTCTAGATCGTTTTATAATCCGGTGATCACATACGAGTCAGTACGAGATGTTATTGAAATCATGCAAGCCAATAGATGGTAGGATTATCACAATCATAAGGCAACAGAGGAGTTCATCATACTCTCTATTTGATGTAGTTGCGGATCAAGTCTTTGGATTCATGCTTGATCTGTTAGTTGGCTCACTTGGATGGTCAAGATGAATCACGTCATATTCTAGAGATATAATGTGTACGTTCTGAATCGTGCATTGAGTCAGGGACATGTTCAAAGTCAATCGGTTGGTTGAAGGTTATGCTCCCAGCATTAGTGGAGGACGAGGGAAGTCAGTGCTTATGCCCCCAGCATTAATGGGGGTTATGCTAGGTCAGTCGGACATCCAGTCTTTTGGTCGTTATACGTTTTTCCGCCACATTGTGTTAGATATGCAGGTTCAACAATCTTAGTCACAATGTGTCATTCTATGCACTTTCCCAAGTCATCAAGGGTTGGATTTGTATATATGAATGGTTGAATTACATTCTCATCGGGGTCATCCCATCTGTTTGATCAGAAAGCAGTAATCGCCTTATTGAGTATCAGCGAACTTAGATACTCTCCTCGCATCAGCCACAGATTTAAGTAAGCTCAGCAATCTTGCAAGCGAGCGAACATCATTACTGAGTTATTTGAGCTCCTTCGTTCATGCTTTGGCATAATCCGAAATAGCCATTATAGTCTTGTTGAGTCTATCTCTCATGCTTGGTTCCATTAAGCTTGACAATCAAGATCACGGGCCCGATTAGTGACATAGGTCTTTTCTGGAATTGTCAATTTCTATCAGTCTTTCCTAGGGCTTTTCTTTTGCCTTTATCATTTCAAGAGTCAGATGGTGCTCCATTTTGTAACACCCCACACCCGCTACGGTCACTCACTAAGGGAATGCCATAACATCGGTGGAGTATTTTAAGTGAATATAGAACAGAAAAATTACAACAAGACAGATATAAGTAATACTTGAGAATTTAAAACATCATTTCATTGCAGCGGAAAGTAAAACATGTTTGGTTACACCAAAACCATAAACAAGAGTCAAGTACATAATATCCATCCTGATAAAACAAAAGTACATAATCCCACTACATAACTTAATAGCCATAATAGAAAAGATAAACTGAGCTTTACATCCACGGTCCAAGCTCCAAAAGATAGATAAAGCAGTCTGATCAAAGCCCACTAGTGCTAGGCCCACTCTGAAAACCTGAGGGTTGGGAAAAAGATAAAAAAACAACGGGGTCAGACATAAGTCTGAGCGAGTCCTATAACCTTAACAATACAATCATTAAAGTAATTAGGGTATGATATAAACAAGGTACGGTACCTCTGGGGATAATGACTACACTAAGTAGCCAACTAAACACAGGATGTACTAAGATAACCGAAAAGACGCATTTACCCACCCAAGGATAATTACTACACTGCACCACCCCAGATCAACCCACCCAAGGGTAATTCCTACACTGAACCACACCAGTTCTACCCACCCAAGGGTAATTCCTACTTAAGGTTGATCCCACTAAGTGTACTTAGTAATTTTTAATAGTAGTTTCGTGTACCCCTAGCTGACTACATAGGTGCCGTCTGCCCCTATCTCCACTAGGTGTACCCACTACTCCCCAAGCGATCGACTCCCTAACGTAGATACCCGTGCTGGCCCCACAGTGGGGTGTATCATTCCCCAAAGTGGCAACCTGATAATATCAACGGTGCACGACTTATACCTACACGATGCAACACCGTCTTACTTACCAGCCCGGGTCCACACACGCATATGAAACCCGTTGGACTTGCGTTGCCACCGCTAACCCGTTTTGGCCTCTTACAGTCAAGCCCAATATGCGTGTCCCGTCCTCGACTTGGGTCGAGCCCACAAAGATACGTTTGGGATATTGGTTGAAATGGGCCCCCACAAGCTACCCACCTAAGCTTGTCATTTCTAGTGAATCCCACTTAACCCTTTAACCATGTCCACTTACATGTAATAAATTTTGGTTAAGTCTTTTAATCATATTTTTAATTGCCACTCAAGGCACCCACTAGATTTCCACATGCCACCCAAGGTACTTACTTGATTCCCACATGCCACCCAAGGCACTTACTTAACCCTTTAATCATGTTTAATTACATGTTCCACTTTGGTTAAGTATTCTAATCGTATTTTCTATTGCCAGCCAAGGCAACCCACTAGTTTCCTCATGCCACCCAAGGAACCCCCACTAGTTACTACATGCCACCCAAGGCACCCACTTAACCCCTCATGCCCCACTACATGCTAATTTGGTTAAGTGTTTCTTAATTAATTAAGATCGTAACCTTTGTGAAGACCTCTCACATTAGACTGTCTTTTATGGCAGCTGGATATGCCGGTTGGTTCCGGGCAGCCTTACACCATAACAGAGTCTAACCTCGTGTCTTTACACTTGTCACGTATTTAGTTTATGACTAAGACCTCTCACATTGGGCCAATCATTTGTAGCCGCTGGATTTGTCGGTCGGTTCCGGGCAGTCTTATGCTACAAAAGGGTCCAACCTCGTGTCTTAGTCGATTAATTACACCTAATTAATCACCCCCATAATTTGTATTAATTATCCCTAATTAATTACCAATTTCAAGAATATGGGTAGACCTAACTCAATAGGTAAATTCCCAATTCCATAATATGGGTAGACCTAACTTAATAGGTAAATTCCCAATTATGTCCATTCACTTTATGTTATGCTTAAGCATACCCATTTCACACCATTTTATTAACATGCATATTAACCCCATCGCTCCCCACGTAATTCGTTCTCATAACATGACATAATAAAGGGAAGATTCATCACAAATGCCATGGGTTTAACCAACATAGCATATAACTTTATCATGGGTTTTAAAAGGTGTCAACTTGCATATATGAGCATACATTAAACCCAACTAGCATTTAACCCAAACTTGCACGAAGCACATATGTCACAAAGGGGGTAACTTGCATATGATTCTTATGTCATACAAAGGTGTGAACTTGCATAGCATGTCACATGTTAACTTGCATATAACCAAACACATAACTTGCATAACATGTTACATATGAACTTGCATATAATCATGCATATAACTTGCATTACATGTTACATATGAACTTGCATATAATCTCACATATAGCTTGCATAACATGTTACATATGAACTTGCATATAATCTCACATATAGCTTGCATAACATGTTACATATGAATCAATGTTCAACATAGTGTTTTGCATAATGAGCATCATAAAACATAGCATTAAACTTGCATAACATATAGCACAAAACTTGCAAAACACACAACATACACTATACTAAACTTGCATAAACACATTGATCCACAAACATAGCCATATCTTATCATATCCTATCATAATCAATTTAACAATTGATTATTAAGGCTATAGAAACTCACCACTAAACTCCAATAAGCAAACCCTTGCCAAAAATCACCCAAAAACTGTAGCCTCGAAAATAAATCTTGCAACTTGGTGATGAATGCAAGCTAATGATCACTCATACAACTTAAAAATGCTTGTATGAACATGAAAGCCTTCATAGAAATAGTTTAGAATGAGGATGGAGGCTAGGGTTTTGAGTGGAGGCCATGATCATAGAAAATTTTGGCATAGTTTAGCTAGAGGATAGGATTATGATCATTTAGGGCTAGCTTAGGGTCTTATTTATAGGATTAGGATGTGTTTTAGACCCTTAGATTAACCCTAGGTTAGTTTAGGTCCGTCAGATCTCGGAAGCTTCCAGAAAACAGCTCCAAAACACAGCCAAACCCTAAAATGGTGCACCAGGCCAAACTGGCCGAGCACCCCCTGTCGACACACAAGTCAACAGGGCTGTCGACTTGGTCCTAGCCAAGTCGACTGCCCAGTCGACAGGGCTGTCGACTTGGTTAGCTAGGCGGGAATTTTTCCGCCTGCGCCCAATGGCCCCAATTTCGAAATTTGAACCTGAATTTTAAATCTGTTTTGAACTTTGAATTTTCTGAAAACTTCATTAGGCCATAACTGGGCCATACAGACTCCGATTCTCGAAAACTCGGACTCTATTTCGCGTATTTTTCCGAGACAAACGCAATGACGTAACCCGTTTCCCCTGATTCTCACATCTGAGATTATTAATTCTGTAATTAGTGAATATCAGTGTTAACTGAAATTCGGGGTGTTACATTCTCCCCTCCTTAAAGGATTTCGTCCCCGAAATCTCCAAGTTAAGGAGAATGCATATCCTACCATCCAAACAACCATCTACTCAATCCATCAAACACGGGCATCCATTGTCCTTAAAACAATTTCTACTGATGTATGAGCATATGCAAAAAGTGTGTGTATATGTTCCCTATCTAATGTATGAACATATGCAAACCGTGATAGTGCCATGCATCCAATATGTATGCGAAAGAACCCTATCGACACATACTATATCTACATGAGTGCACAATCATTCACCAAAATGCATCATCCATATGATAACACAACCATTATACATCCATAAATATAGCTACCTACACACAATTATATGCAATATGCAATATGAAGTGATTGAGCCGATCTAGTGTCTAGAGTGTGTGTATATGCATCCACGAGCAACCACTAGCAAACACTTGCATCCACATGCATCCATCAATCATAACATGTCTCAAACACATGTTTCAACCATAGGTTTACCCTATCTAAAGGTCAAAGGCACTAACAAGAGGACATACTAAAGATAAGATAAGTACTAGACAAACGATAAAGGAGAAGTTAAAAGACATACCCTCAAAAAGGAATGGGTATAATGAACGCATTTTCGCTTCCGTCTCCCAAGTAGCGTTGCTCTCATCTTCTCCCCATTGCACTTTGACTAGTTGAACCTCCCTGTTTCTCAACCTCTTAATCTCTGACCCAAGGATGCGTGTAGGAGCTCGTCGAATAGTCGCATCACGCTCTATCTCTACTTCTCTAAGCAAGCTCGGCTCTACCACCTCTGCGGTCTCATGTAGGCACTTCCTCAAATGTGACACATGGAATACATCATGTACACCACTAAGTCTGTCGGGCAACTCCACTCTATAGGCCATCTGTCCAATCCTTTCCTTAATAGGAAACGGTCCAACAAACCTTGGTGCTAACTTCCCAACAGATCCAAAGCGAACCACATTCCGTAACGGATATACTTTGACAAAGACCATGTCCCCAACATCAAACTCAAGATCCGTCCTCCTCTTGTCCACATAAGATTTCTGTCTGTCTTACGCCGCTTTCATCCTTCTTCGAATCAAATCAATCTTTTCCGAAGTCTCTCTAACCATATCGGGCCCAAGTAAGATCTTATCCGTAGATTCCCACCAACATGTAGGTGATCGACAAGGCCTTCCATAAAAAGCTTCGAAAGGAGCCATGCCAAAACTAGACTGAAAGCTATTATTATACGCGAACTCCACCAATGGAAGATACTCTTCCCCTGTACCTCCAAAATTCAAGATACATAGCCTCAAAAGGTCTTCTAAAATACGATTCACCCTCTCGGTCTGGCCGTCCGTCTGAGGATGATATGCGGTACTCAAACATAACTGAGTCCCTACCGCCTCTCGCAAACTCTTCCAAAACTCGCTAGTGAAGATAGGATCTCGATCGCTCACTATACTGGAAGGTACACCATGTAATCTAACAATCTCTCGAATGTAAACTGAAGCTAGCCATGCAACAGTCCTCTTACTCTTCACGGGTATAAAATGGGCACTCTTAGTAAGTTTGTCTACCCCAACCCAAATTCCCGTATTACCCTTCCTCGATCTTGGTAATCCATTGAGACACTATCCCACTTCCATACCGGAACCTCCAATGGGTGAAGCAACCCACCGGGTTTCTTTTGCTCCGCTTTTACTTGTTGGCACACCAAGCATCTAGCGACATACTCGGCCGCGTCTTTCTTCATACCGGCCCAAAAGAAAACTCGCTTCATGTCTTGGTACATCTTGTCCCTACCGGGATGAATGGTCATCTTCGAACGATGTGCATCATCAAGTATAGCCTTCCTCAAACCCTCGTCTTCCGGTACACAAAGTCTACCGTCTCTACGCAACCACCCCTTACCATCTAGGGTGTACCTACTCAAATGGCTGGACGACTCCCCCTCCTCATGAGCTTCTCTACTAACTCTACCAACTGTGGGTCGTCTCGCTGTGCTCCGCCAATCCGCCCCAAAAGAGTAGGCCTAACCTCCAAGGAGGCTAGCAAACCGGGTACAAAGTCAATGGAAGGTCTAAAGTCAGAAATAAACTCTAAGCTCCGTCGTTCAACGAACAATGAACTCAAGGACAACCTTTTTCTACTTAAGGCGTCCGCTACCACGTTACCCTTGCCATGGGTATACGCTATCTCAAACTCATAGGATGCTAAGAATCCCATCCACTTCTGCTGTCCTAAGACTATGCGCTCGAAGAGTCTCCAACACTTCCCTAAGATGTAGGGCATGCTCTTCTCCATTTTTAGAGAAAACCAGGATATTACCCCATCCAAAATCATCACAACTGTCCATCTCTCACGCAGACCATCCTAGTCGAACTTGACATCCCCCAAGTGCAAGCCCCAAAGGCCTAAACCAATATCAGACAAACACCCAAGGGATATCTCCTTCGAGTTCAGACGACCTACGTGAGATGATACTAGTAAAAATGGCTAAACAATTAAGCCTTTGACCAACTTTGGATGTCCTCGCCAGTCTCGCTCCAAAACCACCGTTTATCCCATAACTGGCTTTGCTAAACCTATTGAGCACATACGAAAACTTATTTCGCTCCTAGAAAAGACCAAGATGTCATTTACAAAGACCATCACGAACTTATTTAGGTACTCCCTGAACACCCTTCTCATCAAATCAATAAAGTATGCGGGGGCGTTCGTCAAACCAAATGGCATCACCAGCCACTCATAAAAACCATCTGGAGTCCTAAAGGCAGTCTTCTCTATACTATCCTCAGCCACTCTCAACTGATGAAACCCCGTGGCTAAGTCCAACTGCGAAAATACTGAGGCGCCAACTAACTGATCAAAGAGATCATCAATCCTCGGCAATGGGTGTCTATTCTTCTTTGTGAGTTTATTTAGTTCTCTTTAGCCTACACAAAGTCTGAGGGACCCATCCGCCTTCGTGGCAAAAACTACTGGAGCACCCCACTCCGATATACTTCGTCTTCTAAACCCCTTCTCAAGCAAATCGCCTACTTGCTTATGGAGTTCCCTCCTCTCACGAGGAGCCATGTGGCACACTGGCCAAGATACTGGTTTGGCATTGTCTACCGGATATATTCGGAAGTCAATCTCCCGCTCCGGAGGTAAGCCCTTCACCTCCTCAAACACATCCGAGTATTCTCGGACCACTCTAACAGATCGCAAACTCTAGACCGACGTGTCAAGCGATTCTAGATAACTTAGCATAACAGATTCCATGGGATTACAAGAGATCTCGAGAGTGTTACCAAAGCGGGTCGTAAGCCTAACAACTCTCCTTCCACAAACAAGAACGGCACCATTACTGGATAACCAGTCCATGCCCAAAACTAACCCATAGCCCGTGAAGCCCAAGAAGCATCACATCTAAACTCAACGCTAAGTATAGAAACTTTCAAACCCAAACACATCATGGAGCCCCCAATTGGGTTTGAAACAACTAAGGGATCATCTACTAAACTGGTGTCTAAGTGCAGTGACTCAACTAACAACGATGAGATAAACGAACTCGATGCGTCAGAATCAAATAAAGTTCGAACCGGATAATAAAGAAATCCAAATTCCAACCTAGACGGTCTTATCCCCATCTGGTACACTAGCCGTGAGGGAATACAACTACCCTCCAGAAGATTCCATACCTAGCCCTTGCCCCTTTGGACAACCCTAATAAGGTGTCCTATTCCTCCCAAAAGGATAACTACTCGCCTTCTTCTTCCCATTCTCCACTCGTAACCTCCCACCAATGAGGTTTCATCCTTCATTAACCAAACAACTATTTGAGCCTTCCTCCCATCGTCTATCCAATAGGTACCTACCAGTCCTCCTCCTTCTTGAACCAACTTCTAATCCGACTAACGTCTAAGTCCCTTGAAGTGGTTTTCCATTCTTATCTATCTTAGAAAGATCATCTATACACGGAGGGGAAACTCAAAACGAGAGAGGAAGAGATTCAAAACGGAGAATTCGAAAGATAAAGATATGGCTATCGGGGATTATGCTATTCTTTCAAAAACTTTTCTCTTAAAAGACATGTTTTTGAAAATACTACTTTCAAAAATATGCTTAGAAAATAGTTTTTCTAAAAAATTTATCTGTTCTGGTAACCTTAAGCTCTGATACCACGTGTAACACCCCACACCCGCTACGGTCACTCACTAAGGGAATGCCATAACATCGGTGGAGTATTTTAAGTGAATATAGAACAGAAAAATTACAACAAGACAGATATAAGTAATACTTGAGAATTTAAAACATCATTTCATTGCAGCGGAAAGTAAAACATGTTTGGTTACACCAAAACCATAAACAAGAGTCAAGTACATGATATCCATCCTGATAAAACAAAAGTACATAATCCCACTACATAACTTAATAGCCATAATAGAAAAGATAAACTGAGCTTTACATCCACGGTCCAAGCTCCAAAAGATAGATAAAGCAGTCTGATCAAAGCCCACTAGTGCTAGGCCCACTCTGAAAATCTGAGGGTTGGGAAAAAGATAAAAAAACAACGGGGTCAGACATAAGTCTGAGCGAGTCCTATAACCTTAACAATACAATCATTAAAGTAATTAGGGTATGATATAAACAAGGTACGGTACCTCTGGGGATAATGACTACACTAAGTAGCCAACTAAACACAGGATGTACTAAGATAACCGAAAATACGCATTTACCCACCCAAGGATAATTACTACACTGCACCACCCCAGATCTACCCACCCAAGGGTAATTCCTACACTGCACCACACCAGTTCTACCCACCCAAGGGTAATTCCTACTTAAGGTTGATCCCACTAAGTGTACTTAGTAATTTTTAATAGTAGTTTCGTGTACCCCAAGCTGACTACATAGGTGCCGTCTGCCCCTATCTCCACTAGGTGTACCCACTACTCCCCAAGCGATCGGCTCCCTAACGTAGATACCCGTGCTGGCCCCACAGTGGGGTGTATCATTTCCCAAAGTGGCAACCTGATAATATCAACGGTGCACGGCTTATACCTACAAGATGCAACAACGTCTTACTTACCAGCCCGGGTCCACACACGCATATGAAACCCGTTGGACTTGCGTTGCCACCGCTAACCCGTTTTGGCCTCTTACAGTCAAGCCCAATATGCGTGTCCCGTCCTCGACTTGGGTCGAGCCCACAAAGATACGTTTGGGATATTGGTTGAAATGGGCCCCCACAAGCTACCCACCTAAGCTTGTTATTTCTAGTGAATCCCACTTAACCCTTTAACCATGTCCACTTACATGTTATAAATTTTGGTTAAGTCTTTTAATCATATTTTTAATTGCCACTCAAGGCACCCACTAGATTTCCACATGCCACCCAAGGCACTTACTTGATTCCCACATGCCACCCAAGGCACTTACTTAACCCTTTAATCATGTTTAATTACATGTTCCACTTTGGTTAAGTATTCTAATCGTATTTTCTATTGCCACCCAAGGCAACCCACTAGTTTCCTCATGCCACCCAAGGCACCCCCACTAGTTACTACATGCCACCCAAGGCACCCACTTAACCCCTCATGCCCCACTACATGCTAATTTGGTTAAGTGTTTCTTAATTAATTAAGATCGTAACCTTTGTAAAGACCTCTCACATTAGACTGTCTTTTATGGCAGCTGGATATGCCGGTTTGTTCCGGGCAGCCTTACACCATAACAGAGTTTAACCTCGTGTCTTTACACTTGTCACGTATTTAGTTTATGACTAAGACCTCTCACATTGGGCCAATCATTTGTAGCCGCTGGATTTGCCGGTCGGTTCCGGGCAGTCTTATGCTACAAAAGGGTCCAACCTCGTGTCTTAGTCGATTAATTACACCTAATTAATCACCCCCATAATTTGTATTAATTATCCCTAATTAATTACCAATTTCAAGAATATGGGTAGACCTAACTCAATAGGTAAATTCCCAATTCCATAATATGGGTAGACCTAACTTAATAGGTAAATTCCCAATTATGTCCATTCACTTTATGTTATGCTTAAGCATACCCATTTCACACCATTTTATTAACATGCATATTAACCCCATCGTTCCCCACGTAATTCGTTCTCATAACATGACATAATAAAGGGAAGATTCATCACAAATGCCATGGGTTTAACCAACATAGCATATAACATTATCATGGGTTTTAAAAGGTGTCAACTTGCATATATGAGCATACATTAAACCCAACTAGCATTTAAGCCAAACTTGCACGAAGCACATATGTCACAAAGGGGGTAACTTGCATATGATTCTTATGTCATACAAAGGTGTGAACTTGCATAGCATGTCACATGTTAACTTGCATATAACCAAACACATAACTTGCATAACATGTTACATATGAACTTGCATATAATCATGCACATAACTTGCATATAACCAAACACATAACTTGCATAACATGTTACATATGAACTTGCATATAATCATGCAAATAACTTGCATATAACCAAACACATAACTTGCATAACATGTTACATATGAACTTGCATATAATCATGCACATAACTTGCATTACATGTTACATATGAACTTGCATATAATCTCACATATAGCTTGCATAACATGTTACATATGAACTTGCATATAATCTCACATATAGCTTGCATAACATGTTACATATGAACTTGCATATAATCTCACATATAGCTTGCATAACATGTTACATATGAATCAATGTTCAACATAGTGTTTTGCATAATGAGCATCATAAAACATAGCATTAAACTTGCATAGCATATAGCACAAAACTTGCAAAACACACAACATACACTATACTAAACTTGCATAAACACATTGATCCACAAACATAGCCATATCTTATCATATCCTATCATAATCAATTTAACAATTGATTATTAAGGCTATAGAAACTCACCACTAAACTCCAATAAGCAAACCCTTGCCAAAAATCACCTAAAAACTCTAGCCTTGAAAATAAATCTTGCAACTTGGTGATGAATGCAAGCTAATGATCACTCATACAACTTAAAAATGCTTGTATGAACATGAAAGCCTTCATAGAAATAGTTTAGAATGAGGATGGAGGCTAGGGTTTTGAGTGGAGGCCATGATCATAGAAAATTTTGGCATAGTTTAGTTAGAGGATAGGATTATGATCATTTAGGGCTAGCTTAGGGTCTTATTTATAGGATTAGGATGTGTTTTAGACCCTTAGATTAACCCTAGGTTAGTTTAGGTCCGTCAGATCTCGGAAGCTTCCAGAAAACAGCCCCAAAACACAGCCAAACCCTAAAATGGTGCACCAGGCCAAACTGGCCGAGCACCCCCTGTCGACACACAAGTTGACAGGGCTGTCGACTTGGTCCTAGCCAAGTCGACTGCCCAGTCGACAGGGCTGTCGACTTGGTTTGCTAGGCGGGAATTTTTCCGCCTGCGCCCAATGGCCCCAATTTCGAAATTTGAACCTGAATTTTAAATCTGTTTTGAACTTTGAATTTTCTGAAAACTTCATTAGGCCATAACTGGGCCATACGGACTCCGATTCTCGAAAACTCGGACTCTATTTCGCGTATTTTTCCGAGACAAACGTAATGACGTAACCCGTTTCCCCTGATTCTCACATCTGAGATTATTAATTCTGTAATTAGTGAATATCAGTGTTAACTGAAATTCGGGGTGTTACACATTTTGTCGTGAAAACATTGAGATCGTCCATTTCAACATCAACACCCCCTTGTTGCATGAATTCGTCTGTCTCCGGATAGCATTTTCCAACGTTTCTAGGAAAATATTATAGTAGAGAGATACCAAGGTTTTTTTTAGAGGGGAATCCGCCAAGTCCTCTTAGTGGGTCTCGTTCCAGAGAGATTTTGAAGTTTGAGATATCCAGAATACCGGATACTGCTGCAATCAACACCATGTATGGTCCAGGTCGATTTACCGATGCCACTGCGGTGTTGAATCTTTTAAGGAATGCATGCAGGTTCTCGCCGGAGCTTTGTTGAAGCATCAACTAACGTTTGTAATCTGGCCCTCGTCTTTGAGAAGTGGTCGCCAATTGTCCAATATAGCGCTGGTGCCCCCAGTATGAAGTCTTGAAGTGGGTGGAAGCCAGTCTCTGGCTTCTTGGTTGCGCATATGTAATAGCTGTCAATCAGGCTTCTGTCTTTTAATTCTGGATGGTGATCCGCTACTCGGATGTATGGAGGTTGTTCTTGAGGAGCCATTCTTATGGTTATAGTCTGGGATCATGTGAAACTCCGATAATAATAATGTGCCTAAAGTTGATGGATAGTCAAATTATGTTGCTCGAAGCTCGTATCTCGAACTCCCCATCCATGGGGATTTTACTGAATGGTAATCATCAAATCCACGTATTCTCTGAATTCATACTCACTCATCAAGCTATGAGTTAGAGTTTGATACAAAATGATTTGTTCGTGTCCAGCTCATGTTAGTCTTTGGTCTCCCATCCAAGCTCTCAGGTTCAGAGTCAGGTGGCGATAAAGTCAGATTATAGCTGTCTCAAATGATCTCGTTTGCCCCCTACATAGGGAGCCTCGTGTTGAGGTAGATCTAGATTTTAAACATTCATCTGAATTGGAGCAGAGGTTGGTCGGGCCCTGTTTAAGTTTTTAGTGGCTCTTGCATATCCATCGTTTTTCATCCAAAATGTAATACCCAGAAGTTGCATGCTACAAATGCCTGGGAGGAGGTTGGTTGCATCTTGTTTCACTAAAGACGATTATGCCAACTTTTCCTAAGGTCTCATATGATCTGGACCACGGAGTAGTGAGTGTTTGAGCCAAGTTCATTGTCGCTTGAATTCCCACGGTGCTCACTCCAGCGAGTAAATCGTAGTTACTCGGCCTTCCATCTATCCAAGTAAAAGAAGTTATCCATCATTTTCTGTCGTTTCCAGAGAAGTTCACCTCGCTGAGCCATCTGAGCTCTCAAATCAGCAAGGGTACCATCCATTTCATATTTAGCTTGACACGTCGAGGGATCATTGCAAGAAGAAATCAGCTGACTTCCTTTGTTCCTAGCGCCTTCTATGTCAATATCCTCAGCACAGAAGAAATTTCTATCTTCCGTCTTCTTAGCCTTTGAGTCGGAGTATCAAGCAGTTCGCTTCCTTGCAAGCTAGAAGTCAGTAATGGCGTGCCCCCTTATCTAGGGTCTTTCAATCGGGAAGTTGGTTAGGACTAGCAAATGGACGTTCACTCTGCATCCATTCCATGGTCCTCGAGCAGCCTATCAAGATCGAGGTATAAATTAGACACAAACATATAAGTTATCTCATTTGTAAATATTTTCAACAGTATGCCCTCAGTCCAGGGGTAATGGAGAAGGATCGACATTTGTATCACATCCCTTTTAAATTTAGATATGGATACATGGAAGAGAGACAATGCTTTCAAAGCTTAAGTGATTGAGTTACCAAGTGCTCAATTTATCGCATTTTCCATTCAGTGTATTTGCGAGGTGGCACTCATCGTTGCACTTGGGATATGGCCAGTCACACGTGGGCATGTATGTTGATTTGATATATCACTTTTAGGGCCTCCTTTTGGTCGTCGCCTTGAGTCTCCTGAGAAGTTTAGCTTTGGGCATCAGCGTTAGGCTTCTGGACATGGCCCTTTGTTTTTTTTTCCACTGTCTTGCTACGGTTGTCGCGAGTGCGACCTATGCATTCTTGTCCTGTTATCTTGTACAAGCCTGCACACTGTTAATGAAGCGAATCTCTAAGTAATAGGTAATAAAGCATATCATAATCAAATAAAGGTTTCAATTCAGTATCCATGCAATCAAATAGTATCTAATTAATCATATAGAATTTATCGAAGAGGGGTGATGTGTGTGTGCGCCTTCAATCAATCATGAATAAAGTGCCTAGTCAGGGATTGTTCGACATTGTGTTTCTCCCAATCCTTCTGTGGGGGGTGTTGGCTCAGTTTTCAATCTTATCCCCAATTCTTCAGTGGGGTTGGAGCTTGTTGTCTTCGGTACTTAATCTTAGCACCTTTATACTCTCCTTACGTATGCCCATCTTAGAGTGTAATCAAGGCGGTATTTAATCGTGGTGCACCATCATGCCTTGGGGACGTCGTCTTCCCGTCCTTTATACTCTCTCTCGAATCATGACAGTTAGAGTTAATCATGCGAACGGTCATGTCATTTTCCCTGGCTTTCTTTTTGTGCTCTAATCCCAAGAGTGGGATTCTGACGGGTCGAGCGTCGTTCTCGAACTCTATTTTTAGTCCGTACTCCATATTTCACTCTAGCAGATGGAACTTTTCGGGCAAGTGGTTGGGTCACACTCACCGAGGCGCTACCTCCTAATCTCCGATTCACGGGTAGAGGTGGTCATTCGCAATAATCAAGTTTCTCTCATCCCATCGACTCGTGGGATGAAGTTTGGTCAGACGCTACAAATCATGAGAGCTAGAGTCACGGATCGAGTGGTCTTTAATCATGGTGTGCCCATCACACTCGTCCTAGGTTTGTACTTCTATCCAATCTCTGAGGATTAGAGTTAGTCAGGCAAACAGTTGGTAAATGCTTGCAGAAGCTTTGCGTTCCTCCAATCAATCTATGGGAGGAGTAATTGGCACCGAACTTTGGGTACCTGCATCATTCATATCGCATGAGTTAGTTTTGTCAATAACTTAGGAAGCATGTAAAAGTAAATTGCATGATTTAAAAGTAAGCATGTAAATGGGCAATGCTGCCTCCTTTATTTGGATTCATGTAATCTGATGGCGTCAAACATAGGATTGAGCCATGCAGATAGTCAAACTGCTTCTATCTAAAATCAGATTCTGATTTTGAATATGCAAAAGTCAATGCATAATTATCTTTTAGCTCTGCCACATATGAGCTATACAACTTCTTTCATACGGAGGGCATGGCTTTGTAAATGAGCAGTTCAGTCAAGCTCGTCATGGTATTGCTCCATAACTCTATATGTGGGTGTTAGAAGTCTGATCAGTATCAAATCCTAGGTACCTACACCAACCACATATTAATTCTTTGAGTTAATTACATCAATAAATCATAAAGCATGAAAATATAAAAGTCATGGTTAAAGAGTAATCCTATTAAAGAAATGAATATCATTCTGTACGAAAATAGCATTGCATGCTCTTCGCAGGTCCATTTTGCCTCGACAATCTCTGACGGGTATGGTTGCCAAATTCTTTGGCTAGTGATGAACGTTTTTTTAAACTGTCGTGCGATGGCGGTCCCAAGAATGAAAAGTCTTGATTAGGGTCTTAGAGCGACGAAGGCAGTTAGGTAAATGCTATAAGCAAATGACGAGGTCGCGTCTCCTTTAAATCGCCTTCTTACCCCCTTGTTAAAGGCAAGATTGAGTGTCAGGGAGTAATGCCTGTACCGCTGATGGAAGCACATCATCATGTTGGTGCTAGGACGGTAGTTGGCAGGAGAAAAATAGATTTATGATTAGAGAAGCTTTGCACTCTCCATGCTATGAAGTAGGACATGGCTGAAAATGGGTCCATGCTTACAGGAGCTTAGCCCCTTCCATGTCAAGAAGTTGGTGCGGAAGCCATAAGGATAAAACATGCCTCATCTGTCTTTAGATATGCGTTCGATCCCGCGTCAGAGATAAAAGATTATACACAAACAATCAAACAGAATCCAGGCTTAAGTGTTCCAAACCCTTCACTCGTCACTCTTCGGGAAAGACTGAGGCAATCGGTCATGCAGGCTTATGATGTATCAGCAATGAATTAGATGATGTAATCACGAGCAATCCATGCTTGAATATCCTATTTCCCCAGCATCAGGGGCATAAGTTACTTGGCAGATAATCAATCAATGGAGTGGAATTGTGAATCTTCACTTTATAACTCTAAGATGTCTTTCGTCAGAAGCTTCATTCGTGTACATCTCCTATCTAGTGGGAAGTTGATGAGTGCTTTTGTCTAATCATTCAGGATGGTGTATTCGGCAATAGGACTCCTTGTTGTCAATCTTAGGACAACCTTCCCAGGGAAATAAGCAATGTCGCTTTGCTTGTCATATCTTGAGGCATAACAAATGATGGTATGCCCTTCACTTCTACTTGCTGGAAACACTCCATGCTGCAGGAAGTTTCTAAAGGGAGTTGTCCATGACTCTCTTCTGAATTCGGTCTCCAATACTGGATCACCTTCCATCTGATTAATGGTCAGAGTTTGTAATGTCTTAATTGGGATTATGTTCATCTCTTCTGGATTTTCGGAGCTTTCTAACTTGGCCAAGTAATCCGCTTTCTAATTTTCTGTGTATGGAATACGAGACATGGTGTATTGTTCGCATCCATCCAACAGCTCCACTATCCATTCTAGGTAAGCTGCGAGTCATGGTCCCTTCATCCGGAATTCCCTCCGAAACTGGAAAATAACAATCCGAGAGTTACAAAGTTGTTCAACGATGCTACTCCCAACTCCTTAACAAGTTTCAGGCCGGCGATTAGGGCCTTGTATTCGGAATCGCTGTTGGTAGCGGAAAATTCCAATCCCGAGGCTCATAAAATTGACCGTTCTTCAGGAATTATCGGCAAAACTCTGGCATCAGACCATTGACCATTCCTTGCACCGTCTGTATATCTTCTAGGTGCTTGTTTTCATCTTTCTTTTTGAGGGCCGTCTTCTTCATCTATTACGTCCTCTTCGGGAATAGTAAACTTGATGATGAAGTCGGTTAATACTTTCCCCCATATGGACTTCTATAAGAGGGAATTGAGATCAAACTGGTTCAGCTTGATGTTTCGTTCGAGCAATCATCTTGACGCCTCAGGTCGTTGTGGGACCGATCATATTGGCCAATCAGTGTGTATCACAATTAGATGAACTTGGAAATAGTGGAAGAGTTTTCTCGAAGCAATCATCAAATTGTAAGCGATCTTTTCAATCTTTGGGTAGTTGCTTCGTTAGTTGTCGCCCTCCAGCATCCCGAATCTTCATTTTCTCTGAGATCTATGTCTTTGGGTAGATCATAGGGCAACTCTTTATGTGATGTTTCCTTTGTTTGCTCGCAGTCCATCTCATCATGAGGGGAAGCGTATTTGGGTTCCATCTCTTATGTGTGGCATATTCCATTTAGGCAAATAGCAGGATCTTCTAGTAGCTTAGTCACCACGGACCATTCCTACTCCAATTTCGGTTGGGAATTTTAGCAATATACATTAGGCTACAATGTAAGTTCTGAATTATGTTGGAGCTGGTCAGTCTAGACCTTGATAAGATAAGCTTGAATCATGACAGCATAGTTTGCGAGACTTTAAGTAATCTTCATGTGCTATGTCACAACGGAAATAAGAAGTAGGGAGCTAATGGTTAATTCATATTTGCTTTAATCTCGAGCTCTCATCACTTGACCAATATCGTATGGTGGCTGGTGAATAGTCAAGTTGCTATAATCCAGGAGAGGATCCATAGGTCCGATAGTAGCGTGTGGTGGTTCAACTAGTACCTAACTCTGGGCACCAAAGTATGTTGACCTAACCCTTATTCGATGGAAATCAGTCCTCCTCGATGCGTTTGACAGAAAATAGCCATTGCATAGGTTAGCCAAGTTTTTCGGGAGGTAACCGCAGGACATATTTCATCCATCACATCATACGATTGAAGTGTAGCTTTGGGATGTTAAGATCTTTGGCTGCTTTCCAATATCCCATTATTGACAATCATGGTCACTAAGATCATATGAATCATCTTCGGATTAGTGCTCGGATTGTTCCATATAACCGTCATATGATGCTCCGCCGATTGGATAGGTTTAAGTTACATAAATAAGGTGGTCACTGCTCGTTAGGGAACAACATCAGTTGCATTGATGAAATCTACACACCATCGGAGCTATGGAAGAGGAAGCTGCTATGAGACAAACATTGCCTCATATACTGTCCATGATAACAAGATGAGTCTGATCGATAGTTCCTCACACTGGCTTACTGATGTAAGTAGGTGTCAGGGATCTAGGAAAAATCCTAGTCGTTGTCATCTTGTCGTGATATTCTTAGACAATCCCTCTAATCTTCATTGACAAGCTTTGATGACTGCTTTGGCCAAAATATATGTCGAGCTGAAGGCGAACCGTGCTCCGAGCCGAAGGTGAGGCCGTCAGCGGGTTCGAGCGCAGCGTCGGTGGGGGTCCGAGGCCACCTAGTCCCAGCGGCGATCGATCTAGCCAGTTAGGTCAAAAATGTGGGCACCACTCGATTTTTTCGATTTTGGAAGACGGAGCCTTTTCTGAAATGATCAGAAAAACGTATTTTTTTCCCAAAAATAGCTGTTTCGGGTCGGACCGAAATTTCAACTTTCTATTGTTGTGGGTCGTGGTTCGGTTCAGTTTCTGGATTGTCATCCGGTTCGGATCGGGTCCCTAACCAAACCATGTTTTTATAGTGCTTAAATATGCAGGATAGCCCAAGATGTTAGAAGTCGGGTCGGTTCGGTAAAAAACTATATCCGAACCGAGCATCGTTTATTCGATCCGAACCGAACCAAGGAGAGCCAACACAACCGTTACACTCCACGTTCCTGAAGATGTGGAGCGGTTTCCTTCCATCTTCCCACGATCTCTGATGCGCTGTCATAATCTCTAAGCCTTCGATCCCGAACCAAGCGAGGTGATCACCATGTGGCACCGATCCGAATGTCATCAGCTTCAAAAATCTTCAAATCATCTTCTCTATCTGATACGAGGCCCTTTCTGCCCCCAAATCTTATCCGATCCAAGATGCAGGTGAACATATCTTGTTCGCACCAACTCCATCCGAATCGAGAAGAACTACAAACTTGTCGAAGGCAACGTGGAGTCAATCTGAACCAAATCCTAATATGTTCAGAATTTGCGAATTTCTTTTCTCTCGTGCCATGAAGATCTATGCACTCGAGTAGTAACTGAATCGACCAGGACAAATATGGATCTCCCCTCAACGAAGTACAACATCCGTTAGTAGATGAGAAGATCTATGATTGAGAACTAGTCCATTCTCAGTGAAAGCACCAAAATGTTAGACCAAAAAATGGTCCTAACACATGTTTTATAACGGGGATTGTTGTATTTTGTATTCATACTTAGTGTGGTATTGATGTATTATTCGCGTACTGTTGTATTCTTATGAAGTAGTATTGATGTATTATTAGCGTACTATTATATTATTGCAAATTATCATAATGAATTAGTACGATAAAGGATACATCATTATAACATAATATAGGATACAACATCATTAAAACATACAATGTACAACATACGACATCATTACAGCCAAATATAAGATACAAGATACATTCTGCATTCAACCCAACATACAACATAAAACTACGATACAATATGGTAGAACGACCGAACAATCCAGATTACTAGTAGTCTAAGTTTCGCGAAGAACTGCTCCACCCATACAAAATTTCTTCTTTTGCTGCAACATTCAATCTTTCCAAGCGACCGACTTAGTTATTTCTAATGTTGTTACCGTCTAAATTATCTTTTCTTGTAAAGTAAACACTTGAGGATGAACAACATTAAACATAAAGCCACAACAGATCCTAAAGATACATGCCTTACAGATACATGATGCCAACTACAACAGCAAAGAAGGAAACCGTTTACACCGAAATTGGTCTAAACACCCAAGGTACTAAAACTGTACTTCACCAATACGGCAAGAAATAAGTGGAACCATGTTTAATCAGAAATTAAAAACGAAAAAATGCAAAAAAGTAAAGTAAAGATGAGATTTAGAGTGGTTCAGCCGTTAACTAGGCCTACGTCCACTATAAAGGCAATTTCGAATCTTATAATAAGGATTACAAATTACATCAATTCATTCTTTTAATACATCTGTGTATTCACTCAATATACCCTCATTTATATATTTCAATCTTGGAAAGACATAAGAGAATGGTAGAATTTGAGGAGAAGAAGGATGGATGAATGATTGAGAAGGTGGATGCCTTCGTTTTCCTTAATCACAAGAGTGTATTTGACGCCATGGCCGAATCAGTAGTTGAGGATAAAATTTAGCAGCACTTTAGCAGTCATGGTGTATTTATAGGTGAGCTCCCTTCGAGAAATGACCTAAAATCCATTTATGCAGGTTACGGATCGCTCATTCTATTAATTACAATCATGCCATCGGCTAGCTGTAGCCAGCTGTCCAGAGCTGCATTCGGTTGTCATGCACAAGTGACTCAATGAAACGAGCGTCTTGAGTAGTTGTGCGGGTGACTTTGGTCGGTGCTCTTCGGTTGTGTCTATTTCTAGCATTGGATGAGTACATATCTGGTTTGCTTGATGGCGAGATGAAGGAACGACCGATCATAGTTCCGTAATATGGTTGTATCAGATTTGAGCGAGCGGGTCCATAGGAGCGGGCGTCCCTGTAAGAGTGAATGCTTTGGGAAACTTGGGAGCTTTTATAAGAGCAGGACGCGGGACTGGACTCGATTCTCCCCTGTTCCTTGCGCGACTGACCTTCTTAGTTCAATCGCGCTCTTCCTTTTGCCGCCTTTGTATGGCGCTATTTGTCCTTACGGCTATGTTATGAGGTCGCTTCCGCCTATGTTGAATGGACGACTTGCTTTGCTTCGGTGTTTTAGCGGCTTTATCCCAATATGAATGATCGACTTTTGCTTCTGTTCTTGAATCACGATTCGCGTGTAACTTTGGTTGGAGACATTGTCACATAAGATGTTGCGAGAGCTTGTTTTGCAGTTCCATCCCAGGCTTGCCTTTTGACGGATAAACATTTGTTCGTAGTTTTTAGAACATCAAAAACTACGGGCTTCGAAATAATGGATGCAATGCTGCTGGATGGATTAAGTTCAACGTTCTGCAAAATAGGCGCCCTGACAGATAGCTTATGTTTTTAAAATTTGAATATTTCGACTATTGTTCGTCTATGGACAATTGGCGGGATATTTTCAGGGTACGCAAAACCGGATCACCAGATTTTAATTGAGCTATCACATCATTAAAAAGGGGCCTTCTAGTCTTCTTTAAATATTGTCTCTTCATTTTCCCGCTTTTATATTTCTCCAATAAACCTACTTCAATGGCGATTTCACTGTAGAAGACCTCGCTTTTGCTTCTTGAAACTTCGATTTTCTTTGTTTGATTGACCATTTTACCTGACCCTTTTTTTTGTTTTTTTTGGTCGAAGGTTTACTTCAGCTGTGTTTTCGACTATAATGCTTCTTTTTTCGAATTGAATTTTTCTCGTAAGTGAATTTTCTTCCCCTTACCTCTGACTCTGGGTTAATTCTCTTGTTTTTGTAAAAGAGGGTTGCTTGCTGGTAACATCGAGTTGATTGAACACACATGGTTGTGATGTTTGAGAAGTATTGATTTGGCTTGGTATGTACTTGGATTTCACGCAGAATCTTTCGGAAATCCCGATTTGTACGATAAACTTTTAGCCCTTTTTATGCTGGCAAGTTGCTTGCTGAAATGCTTATGAAACTGCATTTCCTAATTCATCATACCTTTACCGGATGTTAGATGGGATATTTATATAATAGCGATACTTCTGCTCCCCCTCTCACTATTCTCTTGGCATGTCGATTAATAGTTGCAACCGAACAAATCAGACATGTGTTTCTTATACCTTTGGATTTTCAGTCCTTCTTTTATGTGATTATACTGCTAGTAAGCCCTTATTGTTGGGTATGACTGACGATTCATTTGGAAGGCGTATCTATCCAGAGTTGCCTACTTTTAGTTACCAGCAACTCAATAATTTTTTTTAGGCATGCTTATCTGCGCTGACATGTAACTAACCTCTAATTCATCTTAATCCCAGTTAACTCATCATGTATGGCGAACGAGAGGGCCTGGATCGGGCAACTGAGGTTGGCCCGGATACTGGTTCCGATTTGATCGTTAGCCAGATCCATCCTTGACCTTTCTTTTTAGATAAGGTGGCGACCGGTTGCCTTAAATCGACACTTTCTTTTGTTCAATATTTGCAAATGTGCAACCGCTTCGGGTTTTCGAAAGACGAAGCCAGATTTCCCAGAAAGGAAGAATTGGCCGATCATTCGCCCTCTGGATATGTGATGGTTAATTATCATATGCTATCTAGCGGGGCGATCCCTCCTTTTACTCCTTACCTAGAGTCCATTTTGCGGCACCTGGCCATTGCCTTGTATCAGTTGCATCCTAGTGGGTATCAAATTTTTCTTGGGCTATACATACTCTTCATAAAAGTCTTATAGCAGGAACCTACGTTTAAGGATATTTGTTCTTTGTATACTTTTAAGAGAAGGGAGGTAGACAGTCCTTCTTTCCTTTTTATGGAAGGTATGCATGGTAAGATTATTACTGGTCTGACGGATGGCGCTAAAGAATTCCTGGATCAATATTTCTTCGTTCGATGTCCTGGTAGATTCTATGGTCGATGGGCAGAAGGAGGTAATTATACTTTTGCTTTTAGAATTCTTGCTCCTTTTCTCTTTCTCATTTGGCTTTCTTTCTAATTCTTGTAGTGACTCTTTCAGTTGTGGGTCTTACTTTAGATCAAGCCCTCCTCAATTCTTTAATTTCTGTTGACAAAAAGGAAAGGAGCAGAGAGGTGTTGCTTTCAGAGGAGAACCTCCGCAAGTAACAGCTGATTCATTCTAGACGATCTTTTAAAAAGACTTTGGTTCACTCTCAATGCTCTGCTGGTAAGTCTTTTACCAAAAAGAAACGTCTAATCCCTTATGTAAATGGTCGACTCTCGCTTTTGACTACAGAAGGGAGTTACAGAAGAGTCGATGAGAACACGGTCGGTTTGAGGGTCGATGTAATTTCTGGAACAACCTCCGAAAGTTATTCTTGCCCCGCTACTCAGGTGGAAGGTTCCTCAGGGACTTTTGGAGACACGGGGAATTTGGACTTTGCCAAATACTTGAACCAAGGTGACACTGTGATGTCTGACCCCATTGTATCTGATATGGGAGGAATCCGAGGACCTGTTCAGCATCCTGAGAAAGCTTCTACCTTCATAACTTCCCCTGGAACCGGTTTTGATATCATCTTACTTGTGGCATAGTTTCCTACAAATCTGATAATCTCTGAACGCTTGCTGAACTCATGCTTTATTTCTCAGGTGTAAATGCAAAACATTCGTTATCGGATAGCTTTTCTCAACAAGTCGATCTTACTGATCCACGAAGCCTCTTACAGTCTCACCTTTCCTGTTATTTGAAGCACCCCCAACCGTCTTCAAGTTCTTAGGTCCAACATACCTTTGAACTTCCAATGGTCGATTCTTTAAGGCGTGGTGGACTTGATCAAGCTAAGGTGCTTGCGCCGATTGAATTTTCGGCACGATCTATTGTTCCGACCCCTTCTCAGGTTCAAATAATACGTGATCGTCGACCTTATAGGATTCCTCCTGGAAACTCAACACTTAGGGATCGCTTTAGCGGTTGGGACTTAAGGGGAATGCATTTTTACCTGGATTTGCATCCCAATGTCAGGCGAGATGCTGTGAAAAGTTTGGATGCTGTAAAAAGTAGCATGACCAATAAGCTTAGTGTTTTTGAGAATCAATTTGAGATGCAATTGAATCTGGCCATGAGGGATGTTGATAGGTGACTGGAACAATGGGCCAAATTTGGTTATGAATTCCAGAAATTGAACGCTCGGCACCTTGACCATATTGAAACCTTAGAAAATGACAAAGATGGCATGATCCACTTGATTAGTTCCCAAGAATCTGAGATTTCTTCTTTAAAGAATAGGAGCATTAAAGTGAATAGCTTAGAGGCTAGAAATATCAAGCTTAGGAAGGAGCTGGAGGGTGTGCGAGCGTGGCTTTTAGAAGCTCGGTCTGCTCAAGAACTTGTTGAGCGCCATTTAGCCTTAGAAAAGCAGGTTTCAATTTCTCTAAAAAAGGAAAACATGGATCTCAAAGGCAAAATTTCCTTTCAGAACAAAACCCTTATAGCCTTTTAATAGGATACAATCAGGTTGCATAGACATCTTGATGAAGCCAGAATCGGGACTGACAATACTTTTTTTCGATTCTATGTTTGCAGTGTCATGAGTCGTGGAAGTTTAAGTTATTTGAACAAGGATTTTCTGTGAACTCTAGCTCTTGTTTGGGAACAGGTTCTTTCATATTCCAAAGATGTTGATGACAAGTTCATTCAAGAACAGCTTTTATAAGAGAAAGACCGCAAGGCTCTGGTTGAAGGTAGGAGGATAATGGCGAACAAGAGAACTCAATCATTTAGGAGGGAATGTTCAGACGCTACCACTTCTTGTGCCCCACCTGATTCCGTCAGAATTGATATTTCAAGCTCTCTGATTTCCCCTGCGGATCACTCTACCTTAGATGTTGCAAGAACTCAACCCATTATCGGGTATCCAACTCAAGAAAATGTTGTTGAACAGTGCATGAGTCATGGCAACACTTCTTTTAACGCGAACGATCACGGGGCTGATTTTTTATACCCAGAAACTCCAAGTAAAATTGATATTTACCAATCTATCCCGGATTTGGATTTCCTTATCTCTTCACCTGGGATTGCTGAGTTTAGTGCTTGTTATTCGTTTGCATCAGGTGTGCTTTCACCACCTCCTTCATCTTTTTGTGGCACTACTGCTCAACCTGCCGCCGTTGATTCTGTCCTAATATCTACCAGCACTTACCCTCTCATCGCACCTCCGTCAGACGACCCATCTTTACCAGATGTGTCCGACCCGAAAGATGAAGACGAGTTTTGGAATAAGAAGGCTGTGTCCACCCCGAAACGCAAAAGGAAGCTAGCTGATTAATAGTCCAAGATCATAAACTTTTTTCCTTCAATGGTTCTTTTGTATATGTAGATCAGCAAATGCCTGAACAGTTGGTTCATCCTTCTCTGTGTAAGAAATAGCATTTGTGACCTTTATGATCTGATTCCAGCCTGTTTTCTTTTACCTGTCATGTACTTAGACCAGTTGTTTATGCGAGTGTCGGCCCTCGCTTAATATTTTATGTTTGCGCACTTACGTTTGTATCGTTTAGATGTTATCATAGTTTTATTACTTTATTCTTATGACTGTTCACACTTTTAGTTTGTTGTTCGCGCGAATCTTATCGTTGAATAGTTCTCGCAATGAAGTTATAACTAGTCCGTATGTCCCCATGCCAAAGCTCTTTTTAATTTCATAGATTCTGTTAATTTGAATCATGATTTCATTTGATCAATTCATGATTTTTTTTCAAAACAACGCGTGGTTATTATGTGTGTTTTCTTTTGGGTGCCCCCATGGGAGGTCTTCGGTTTCAATTTCGGCCCAAGTTCGGCCTTGTCAGTCCTTATTTTTCTAGGGCTGATAAACCTTGCTGGATACCCCCTTTCGGCTAGGATTTCTGACACCCTCTTTCGGCTAGGATTTCTGACACCCCCTTTCGGCTAGGATTTCTATTTTGCGCTGGTCCTTCCAGCATGTTTAATCCTTCCCTTTTTTTAAGCTTCATCCCGAGGAGTGGACACTAATTCATCCCATCGAGTTTTGACTCGGAAGGGATAAAATTCGTGTCCTTCACCTAACAAGGTGCCCCTCATTTTTTTTGGATTGGCAATTCTTCCATTTCGGGACATGTCAGTTTTTCCGACTTTGTGCCTTGCCCTAGGAAACAAACACTAGTTCACCTCATTGAGTTTTTTTTCAAGTTGGGGAACCCGTATCCAGCACCTAAGAAGGTGTTACTTTGGTGGGCTCAGCGATTTTATCCGTAGGACTTTAACCGTGGGACTTTTTGAGTTGCTTTTACTCCGGCATTGAATCTTAGGAGGTGGACATCAATCCTTGCCACTGAATTTAACTCCGTTTTTAAGGAATTCATGTCCTGCATCTGAGAAGGCGCCTCGTTAGGATTAGCAAATTTATGCGAGGGACAGATTTGGTAATATTCCTGTCTTTCAACAAAGCCTGGCGCCAGTCCTTTGCATGGGTGTTTGCTTAGCATTCAGCATATTCCATAATGGGAGGTGTGGCCTTTCGACTTGTTGTCTGTCTTAGAATAGCTTGTCCCTTTTTAGGTGATGTGTCTATTCATCCCGTTTGATCTTGCTTGATGTTCGCAATTCCCAAGCTGCTTTGTTTTATGTGTGCCCTGGGATTTTCATCATAGTCTAGCGGTGTATGGCGGATGGCTTTTTACCATGCCTACATTCCAAGAGATTGCTTTTTTTAGCATGGACCAATAAGTATGTTACTATGTTAGACACATAATTAATTTTTGATGCACAAAGTTTTTGCGAGTAAATTGTTACTTAATACGAACATAGTGAATAATAAAGCAAGGTAAAATAATCTTAATAACATGATAAAACTAGGGGAGTGAAGCAAAGTAATGAGAGCTCTAGTTTAATGCTCCATTATTGAGACATTAGTGACTGGTTCTCTTGATGAGCGTCCTCTTTGGATTGGTTCAAGCCATTTTCTTTTAAAGGTGTATTGCCCCTTGTATGCGGAGAGTCGGGATAACTTTTATGATCTTGTACATACTGTTGCAAATGGTTTTTCCTGATCAACCCCTCGATCACTAACTTCAAGTGCCTACATTCATTGGTATCATGCCCTGGCTGTTTATGGAATTGGCAGAATCTTCCTGACTTCATATAGACATCTTTGACCTGTCTTTGTTTCAAGATCGGATACCTTTCGGTGTTTTTAGTTTCCATGAAGATATTTCCCACGGTATCGTTAAGGGGAGGTGTATTCAGAATCCTTGAAAAAGCGTGGTTTACTTTTAGGCTGTTTGGTTCTTCCCTTGTCGCTTCTTTCCGAAACTCCACCTTTTTCACCTAGGATATATTTGCGCTTTTCATTCTGATTTATGGAATGAGCGCTTTTCTCCTAGCCGGGTCTTCGCCAAGACCCATAGTCACGACATGCAGTTTTCTGAGTAGAATTTCCTTGTTTAATAAAATACTCTATTTCACTTGCATGACTTGTTCGAGCGAACGGAAGGTCAGTGACACTTGGTGTGGCTTTTACGATAGAGGGTTGAACAATGAGCAACGACTCGATCTTCTTTATTACTGTATCGTTTGCAACAGTTATTTGACTCGTTAACCTTGCCATTGCTTCTTCCAACTCCCTCTTGGTTACGACCGCCTCAACTTCTAATGGTTCCTTTTCTCCGGGATGGATGGTAGGCAAAGTGGCAATGTTGAAGATGCCTACGATTTTGTCAGTGATTTCCTTCAGCGTGCTCATGATTTCAAGCATAGTGCCTCTCAGAAAATCTTACCGGATCTGAAACGGGGAAAGAGGCAAACATGGCCCCATGGTGGGCGCCAAAATGTTTACGCCAAAATTGGTTTAAACACCCAAGGTACTAAAATTGTACTTCACCAATACGGTAAGAAATAAGTGGAACCATGTTTAATCAACAATTGAAAACGAAAAAACGCGAAAAAGTAAAGGTGAGACGAGATTTAGAATGGTTCAGCCGTCAACTAGACCTGCATCCACTATGAAGGTGATTTCCAATCTTATAACGAGGATTACAAACTACATCAATTCACTCTTTTCATACATCTCTGTATTCACTCAATATACCCTCATTTATGTATTTTAGTCTTGGAATTACATAAGAGAATGGTAGAATTTGAGGAGAAGAAGGATGGATGAATGATTGAGAAGGAGGATGCCTTCGTTTTCCTGGTCACAAGATTGTATTTGACGACATGGCCGAATCAGTAGTTAAGGATAGAATTTAGCAGCGCTTCGTGGTTTCAAAGATTGGATCCCTATATGTTAGCAGTCATGGTGTATTTTTAGGTGAGCTCCCTTTGGGAAATGACCTGAAATCCGTTTATACAGGCTACAGATCGCTCATTCTATTAATTACAATCATGCCATCGGCTAGCTATAGCCAGCTGTCCAGAGTTGCATTCGGTTGTCATGCGTGAGTGACTCAGTGAAGCGAGCATCTTGAGTAGTTGTGCAGGTGACTTTGGTTGGTGCTCTTCGGTCGCGTCTATTTCTAGCATTCGATGAGTTGATATCTGGTTTTCTTGATGGCGAGATGAAGGAACGACCGATCATAGTTCCTAAATGTGGTTGTGTCTGATTTGAGCGAGCGGGTCCATAGGAGCGGGCGTCCCCGTAAAAGTGAATGCTTTGGGAAACTTGGGAACTTTATAAGAGCAGGACGTGGGACTGGACTCGATTCTCCCCTGCTCCTTGCGCAACCGACCTTCTTAGTTTAATCGTGCTCGTCCTTTTGCCACCTTTGTATGGCGCTGTTTGTCCTTACGGCTATGCTATGAGGTCGCTTCCGCCTATGTTGAATGGACGACTTGCTTTGCTTCGGTGTTTTAGCGGCTTTGCCCCAATATGAACGACCGACTTTTGCTTCTACGCCTGAATCACGATTCACGTCTAACTTTGGTTGGAGACATGGTCACATAAGAAGTTGCGAGCGCTTGATTTACAGTTCCATCCCAGGCTTGGTCTTTTGATGGATAAACAGAAATGTAGGAAATATTTTGGGTTGAGCCTAAGGTCTCATTACGTAGAAACTCGAGGGAGTCTCATTACGTTAAATCGCAACTGCTCAATTTCATTTTCGAGACATCTAATCTCTTGTTCAAGTTCGTTTGCATAGGCTGTTCCCCTTGGGCAAAGAGGCTCATCTATCCATTCTGTGTAATCGCATCCATTAGGATACAACGGATATTTATGTATTCGGCGGCCTATATTTTTTTCCACGGCTCGAACAACAAGTTCAACTGCATGACCGCAATAGAAAAAAAAATGGATATGAGTAAACTCCGTGTTCAGAAGGTAGTACTCGATACACCTCTACCTATTGGTGTGGTTGAGGGACCGACTGTTTGTGTGAAGGTTAAACGTGGGGCACTTGAGCTTCTGGTGGTACTTGAAAATATGGGTCGTTCAGAAATTGTAATTCGTCTTCCATCTCTTGAAGTCTAATCGCTTCATATGCCACTTCCTCAGAGTCTGTAGCTGAAGACCATGAAGGCATTATTGTGATAATGGTAAGAGGAGCAGGAAAATTATGTTTTTTGTGTGTCTTCAGTTAGGAGTGTTTTGGGAGAGTTTTATAGTTGCCCGTAACAAATTAATGTTTAGTGCATACATGGACGACCCACCTTTTTTAACTCTTAAGTGCTAAATATTGTTTCGAAGGCCTGCTACAGTCATTGAAATGACTCGACATGTTAACTTAAAGACTTAACCACAACTGAGATGCTGACTACACACTGACACACTGATTACACACTATGACACTAACTACACACTGAGACATTGGCTGCACACTGAGACACTGACAAGCTTACAACAATCTTTTACAATAATACACACCGATACATAGTACCCGAACACTGTTGAGAGATAGTACGATACAACTACTGTTGTTACACAGGCTAACGTGAATAGTAGCATGAACACATCTACCAATCATAACCGAAGCACGTTAGGAAGCTGTAATGAAGTTCATACGCTTCATGGCCTATGAATTCTGTTCCATGTTCGAAAAGATAACGTGAATCGAATGTGGCACGATTAACTTTGAAAATATCTTCCTCTTCACCGCCTTGATTATCTGGCGATATCGGGCATAATCATCCAAGAAGGTCCTATGTTTGTTGTGAATCTCTTCTTTAGACCTCCACGACGGACACTTGGGGTTGTCATTGTAATTTTTTTTGAACTAATTGCCAGTACATTTCATGGGTTACTCCACCACCTCCTTGCAGGATTTTGTCATGCATTTCCTGAAACTCAATAAACGCTTCGACAAGTACTAGTAACTCAGTGGGAGACAACTATCAGTAGACATGAATAAAGGGTAGTAACAAGGGAAGAGAAAATGTTCACTGTGTGAAAGCAAGGAACCAAAAAACCCTTTATTTGCAGTCCAAAGATTTGGCAATAGTTCTGTGCCTTTTGTTTCGAGTCACACGCATTCATAATGTACCATTCACATGGGTCTGGACATGATTAGACCGTTCAGTGAATACAAAACAATAAGCTTACTGTGCTTGAATTGACCCATCACTGAGGAGATCAAAAGTAAGGATACCGTGCATTATTTATCAAACTTGGCTACAGTTCCTGCTTTATCAAACATGGCTACAGTTCCTGCTTTATCAAACATGGCTACATTGCCTGCTTTATCAAAAAGATAATAAAGGCCTAACATTGATTACTGTGCCATAACTTTTCCCAACCATATAAGGATGTGCATATCATACTTTAACTCCACAATTCTAAAACAAACTACAACCTATCAATAAAAATTTCTGGCCATATGCTCAAAAAAATTATGTTGTGCGATAGTGATTCTGAGGATGAAGCCTACGCAAAAGCACACCAACAAGAAGAAGAGGAACTTATGGAGATCTATCGTGAAACTTACCGTTCATCTAGTGGACAAAACGGTGGTTCAACAATGGGACGAAGATACTTCCACTGGGATCATGCAGCATTTCATAACACACTGATGAATGATTATTTCGTTTCTAATCAGACTTATGGTCCTACGCTTTTTCGTAGATGCTTTAGAATGAGTCGGCCATTATTCTTAAGAATCCTTAAAAGTATTTAGGGGACTAATAAGTACTTTGTTTATAAGCAGGATGCTGCCAAAAAACAAGGTTTGACTGGACA
Organism: Allium sativum; assembly: GCA_030737875.1. Classification (NCBI taxonomy): domain Eukaryota; kingdom Viridiplantae; phylum Streptophyta; class Magnoliopsida; order Asparagales; family Amaryllidaceae; genus Allium; species Allium sativum. The sequence continues at coordinate 588,414,482 of CM060920.1, forward strand.
TCAGAAGATGACCACGACTTTGAGAATGTTGGCATATGGCGAACTAGCCAACGCTCTGGATGACGCTTATCGTATTGTAGAGAGTACTGCTCTGGAAGACCTATATGAATTCTGCTAATCAGTGGTCGACATATATGGGGATGAATATCTTGTTCTCCAAACGAGGCTGACGTAGCTAGGTTGCGTGAAATGCATGAAAGTAGAGGGTGGCTTGGGATGTTAGGGAGTCTAGATTGCATGCATTGGGAGTGGAAGAATTGTCCAAAAGCTCATCATGGAGTATACAACGGTAAAGAAAAAAATCCAACCATTATCTTAGAAGCAGTTGCGTCTCATGATCTTTGGATATGGCATGCTTTTTTTGGTATGCCTGGTTCCCTTAACGACTTAAATGTTCTAGAACGATCACATTTGTTCAGCAATTTAGCGCAGGGTAAATCCGTCCCTGTATCATTTACGATTAGACATAACACATACGATCACGGGTAATATTTGGGGGATAGAATTTATCCGAAATGGAGCACGATTCTAAAGACCTTTGCGAACCCACTTACCCCAAAACATAAAAGTTTTGCTTCTATGCAGGAAGGTCAGCGAAAAGATGTGGAGAGAGCATTCTGAGTTCTTCAATCAAGATTCGCAATGGTAAGTATGTAGGATATGGAAAAGGTCAAAAATGGCAAAAATTATGTTCTGTTGCATAATTCTTCATAACATGATAATCGAAGATGAACGCGACATCGTGCAACTAGATCACAAGTACAAAGGATCCAGACAACCCCCATAAATTTACCGACCTTACGTTGATGAAATTGAAGGACAATTTGACATGTTTCACGTGGATCAACATGAAATATATCGGAATTCAACATTGCATAATCGGCTTCAAAAAGATCTCATGGATCACATCTGAAGCGCTTACAACAACCAGTAGGTTATATTTTAGAGGCTATGTTTTATTACGCTTGTTTCGATTTGTATTTCAGAATCTTTGTTTTATTATGTGTGTTTGCATTGAAGTGTGTTAGCTTTGTCGTACGTAATACATTGAATTAATTTTAATTATTCGATACATACACACTGACTTAAAGAAAATAAGTTACCATTGATTAATTCAAACTAGAAAACAATACATAGATGAAAACAATTAAGGCAGTACAACACTACGTAATAGAACTATATACGCCTAGATCCAGCACGATTATCAACAATGCGCTATTTATAATCCATCCAGTACTGTGTCGATAGTGGGTCCATTCCGGTGACATCCATTTGCATTACTAAAGTCTCTTTCTGTTGCCGCTCTAACTCAAATCTACCACGTTCAATCTCGGTTAACTGTTTTAAGACCTCAAGTGTTTCTGCACTATGTTTTTGACATTCTTCATTTTCTCTGGCATGCTTCTCGTGCATCTGCGCCCACCGAGAAACAAATTGGGTTTGAACAACATTTTTCTTCTTCGCAGAACGTTGGCCCATTGGTCTTGCATCTTCATCACATTCAGGATTTGCATCTTCACTGGTATTAGAATCTCTCTATGAAGATTCTCTTGGACTTGACATACAGGAATTTCGGCTTGCTTTTTTTTTCTTTTACCTTCGTCTGAACATCTCTTAAGCTCTTCGCGTTGCTAGAACTCCATTTCGGATGACTAACGAGCAATTCATAGCAATTAGCGAACTGGTAGTAATGCAGTTTTTTCGCACCATTTTCTCTAGGAAATAATTTCAGGAACTGGTCGTACGCCATCCGCTTCTACAAACAATAAAATAATGAATATTGGTATGCTTTCGTGGTAGGTAAATAACATATCGACAAGCGAATTAGAGAGTTACAAATTATTACCAATTTGACTTCTCCACCCATTCCGCTAGGATTTGCAGTTCTAATTTTGTGAACTTGAGACTCAAAGAATTGAGTTTGTCGATTAATCTTTCCAAATAGACCGGAAAGTGCAGACACTGATCTTGTCCTTTCTACGTGCTTTTTGTTGTAAGCAGACATAACTTTTGACTAGAATGCCTCCCCACTTTGATCATTTCCCTTGACCGAATCATTTGAAAAGTGGCAGTGCATTAAACAGAGATTTTTATCTTCGTCATTGGTCCACAGCACAGAAGAATGAAACGAGAGTGTTGGAGCTGAATGAGAGGTAAGATCTTCGATTGGTTGAGAATCGAAATCCCAACTATTCGTATTCATCGCTTCGTTATTGAATTGGAATGGATATGACATTATTTACTGTTAGATAAAGAGTATGGTGGATCTGAAGAAGTTTTTGTGTTTTACAATGAGCTACTCATACCGATATATATAGAAAAATAAAAAATATGACCATTTATAGCCATTGAAACTTCTATATGACCGTTTATAGCCATTGTTGTTTCAAAAATGTGACCGTTTCTAGCTGTTGGAAGAGGTAACAAGGTAAGAGGAGGTGTTATACGAGCAGCACGTGTGGGGGAGGGGGGTTCCAATCCTGGCGCCTAGATTTTTGACACCAGAACCTTGCGCCTAAAAACTAGGCGCTAGGTTGGGCTTCAGGATCCTGAAGCATAGCCTTAATATTACGCCTGAAGGGAGCCACTAGAGAGGTATAGCTGAATATTGGACCATGAATGCTCACCACTTGAGTTGCCTGTATAGTACAATAGGCGTCGGTGTTGATATGAAACCGCATTCCTGTGTGATGAAGCAGCAGTGCTAAGTTAGGATAGGTAGGCTTTTGTCTAAATTAATGGCCAAGGAAAAAAAGGAAAAACACGTTATAAAGTATGCAAGTTATTTTCGGGGGTATTAAAAGATACAAGGGTTTGGTTTTATATATAGTACAAGTTGAGACTTCCCAAAAGAAGGAAACACATTTCTTTTATATAAATTTTCTTGTTTATAAGCATTTAAAAGTCCGAAAAACTCTCGTATGAATTCTAAGTCAGTGTGGCATATGCAAAGGAGGACAAGTTTAATTTAGTGAATGGGTTAGGTGGCAGTAGCATGATGGTGAACATATCTTAATCTAATAGTTTGAGAACGTGCTTTTGTAGTCATACATGTTGTTCCTATCTTTTACAAATAATAGCGGATCCCATAAATTCTAAATTAACGTTTTTACAGACCGCTACAGACAAAAATAAACATACCGTTGTGTCGAGCGAGGTACCCCATTCCAAAAATATAATAATACAAACAGACTAACACATATTGTGAAACCTCAAAATGTTGATATAGGGTGTAAAATACTCCACTTAAAAAGTTATCTATTTTTCAAATTAAAAATTATAGTAAAATTCTAAAAATTAAATTATGACTACGCCTCAAATATCTTGTCCAAATTCGAAACCGATATTTAATTAAATAAATTATTATGTTCTATAAATGATTCTACAACGACTATTTGATTATTTTATTTGGATATAACTCACAATCTATAACGTGAAGTCCACATTTTTCACTTCCGATAGAAAGATGGAGTTTAACAGCTTCAAACGTTTCTTATTTCGAAGAAATCCGACTAATAATGATTCCTGTGTAGTCGTTTGAATTTCAAAACCCCATATTACGAACTGTCGCGACGTACCGAGCTCGATTTATAATTATATTATAATTAATAAGTTCAGACTGTCATCTAAATAATATATTCGTTATAATATATCTAATTCAAATCATTCCAATTATTTCGGAATTTAAATTTATTATTCCACTATTTATAATAATTAAATATTCAACATATTTGAATTCAAACTTTTTAAATTACCAAACAAATATATTAAACTAATTAAATTAATTATTTAATCGTTAAAATTCTGGGACGTTACATATATTGCCCTCATATACACATAATATGTGGGACTCAAACTAAGTCTAGTTACCAGATTTAGGCAATTTTTCTAATGTTCCACAAATGCTGACTCATCGACAACATATTCACATATGAACGACACTGATAATTTGGAATATCATAAATTTTAAGATTTAATTGCAGAAATTGTTTGTTTGTTGATATGAAATTTCTATGAAAGCTTATTACATTTCTAACAATGAAATTACTGTCTATAATAAAGAAAATATACGATAACAAAGGTTTAAATCTAGAAAACAACTGACATTATGTTACCCTAATTAGTTTCTAACTAGCAATTTTTTTTCAAGAAACAATCCAGCTTCTGAATGGAACACGTTATAGACGTGTTATGTGGGTTTTATAAAGCACATCAAAATCTTTTCCCCATTTTTAGTTGGCCTTCCATCTCCAAAAAAAATTCAGCCATACATCACATCATGTTTAACAAGTTGATGAAACTCACCATAATTGATAAATGATTTGAGGCATAAGATGAATGTTTGAAGTTAACGTGTTATATGAGAATAGATAGGAAGGGAACATGCGAATTTGTCTCTTTGAAAGTTAAAATTCACCGTGTACATAGGATAGACTGGGCAATACTAGACCAGAAGAGGATATATTCTTGTCCGATCTTAACAATGATTTGAAGAAACATGAAGCATATTAGATTTAAGTTCGAATGTATCTTTCATACAAACCAATGAATGAAAAATATTCTAGCAATGGGAAACTATAAAATATTATTGAATGTACACTTTTTAATAGATTGTTTCTTCTCCTAATTCGATGAACAAGGACCAAATGCCTTTCTTTCTAAGTGGGATACTTCAAAATCCATATTTCATGTGATGGACCGATTACGTAATTCGAAATTGTTCTTATCAAAAAGTGGAGATGATGGTTACTTTTTATTTTTTATATTCGGTTAAAGTGTTGTGCATTAATTATTGTTTTTGTGATTAATAAGTCATTCCTAATGTAATACATTTACACACGTTTTATCTTTTTTTGAATGATGTGTCTCGTCTTGTTTGAAGATTAAAAAAATAGCAGTCAGTTTTTGAATAGTGATAGGTAGCTAATGATAGAGCTAGACAAGACTAGTTTTTCCCTTTATTATTTATATTCGATTAAGAAGCTGAAACTGTTAATGATATTTTTCGTCAATACCCAAATTACAAAGTGTAATGTGTGTATTCACGAAATTTGCTTTTGTCATGGCTCAGAAATCTCAGGAAATGATCTTGAATCTGGGATCATTAGGTTTCTATGCCATGACGACTGCACTGTGCAATAAGAAGAAAACAGGCTAATGCCTCCCTTGAGTTCATGGATGAAAGCATCGCAATATTCGCTAACTTTGATGACTCCTTTATATTAGATCTTCTTGAGGGAGGAGTCTTAATTAGAACAGAGGTCGGGCTAGGAATTCATATACGATTTTGTCACATCCATGTTTGGGAAGCATTAGGCTCAGCATGAGGGCATGGATCAATTATGGCGGCTCTGTGAGGTGAGGAGAAGGGGAATTCATATTTCTATTAAGTCCCCTTCCTCCACTACTGGAGCACCTTGATTGATCTCCTTATCAGAAAGGTTAGTGTTAACTCTGTGTTTCATCATTATGATACTCCAAGATTATCAAATCGCAAGACATATGGGATGCAGAATTCTCCATTTATAGATTGCAGATAGATTACAAGAATTGATGATTTTCTCTCCTTGAGAAAGAAGGAGCTAAATTGAAAAATGAAAAGTTCGTCCCCCCTTGCGGGGTATCCGGGGTCCTATTTATAGAGAATACGGGTTCTTTCCATCAGTAGGTTGTTAGTCCTAAACGATTCCTGTCAGCCGCTCCTTGCTGGGTTTCAGGCATTAGCCTATCGGTCCTCCTCATAGTGTTGGTTACAATTTTTGAAGTGATGGCTCTGGGTGAATTGGGGTCTCTCCTAGGTGAAAGAGGGCTTGTTGCCGAGATGGATCGCAGGGGCATTTTAGATTTCTTGGTGGATGCTCTCTGTGTTGGTCCTTCGTTGTGGGCTTCCGGATGTAGGCTTTTGACTTTATCGTGGTTACTTGGAGGGGCCTGCCCTCGTGTCTTACGCAGATATCTGCCAGTTTAGAACCGTCGATGGTTCATGTACTAAGTGGATTAGTACGAGCAGCCCATATCCTTGCTTGATTCTCCGTTTAGCCTTCAGGTTTGGCTCTCTGGAGGGTAGCTTTCGGTGATACTCATATTACTTACGAAAGTAACCTCTTTCTGTATCCATATAGCCATTCTTTGAGGGTTGATTTCAAACCATCTTTATGTCCTGACCCGATACTCCTCCTTTAATGTGTTGGTATCCATCAGTTGATTCTTGGCGGGTGGATCCCATCCGAAGAACCTTTGCCGATACCAGGTGGGTTTCGGGTCCCTTTTCTCCAGAGGGGTATCGGCCTGAGTTGCGCTTGAGTTCCTTATTCTTTCTTTATATTCATTTGATATACCTTCACCTGTCGTCTTGTGCCAAGATCATTTTGGTAGTAACATTTGCCCCCTTTTATTGAAGGGGTGTCTTCGACTTTCCAAGTCAAGCTTCTTTCATCTGGCCTTTACCTATTTGCTTGCCAATTATTCCCCCATGCAAAGTTGTGCTATAGGTCCTACCAAAGAGATCTGCTTCCCATTCTTTGTGGAGGATTGAAGTAACCTACATTCAGGTTTTGGTGGAAGACTGAAAACCTTTTCCGATAATGATGTGGAGTCGAACATTATCCAGGCTTGGGTGAATCAAGATTAAACAGCTGACTTCGCCCAGATTCAAGAACTTAAAGGTTGAAGACCGGGAACCTTCCCAGTACTAATGAAGAGCCGAATCCACCCAAATTCGGGTATTTTTAAATTTAAGGACCTGAATCCCTTCCGGCACTAATGAAGAGCTTAATCCACCAAGATTCGGGTATTTTTAGGTTTAGGACCGGAAACCCTTCAGGCATTATTGAAGAGCCGAATCCACTCAGATTCAGGTATTTTTGGGTTTAGGACCGGGAACCCTTCCGGCATTAATAAAGAGCTGAATCCACCCAGATTCGAGTATTTTTGGGTTTAGGACTGGGAACCCTTCCGACATTAATTAACAGCCGAGTTCACCCAAATTTGGGTATTTTTGGGTTTAGGACCGGAAAACCGTTCGGTATTAATAGAGCGCCGATTCGACCCAAATTCAGGTATTAGTAAATTTGGGGATCGGAAACACTTCCGGCATTAATAGAGTGCCGAATCGACCCAGATTCGGGTATTAGTAGATTTGGGGACTGGAAACCCTTCTGATATTAATAGAGCACGAATCGACCTAGATTCGGGTATTAGTATAGAAAGATGGAACCTCCTCCGGTATTAATAGAGAAAGTATCCCCTTTGGATTTGATTCGGGAAGCAGAGGTTATACGTGCTTCTTGAGCCTCCCCTTGGGCTTTTGTTGAAAAAGCAGAGGATGTACGTGCTTTGTTGGCCACTCTCTAGGCCTGTTCGTCCGGAGCGCTTGGCTAGCTTATCCACAAGCAAGGCCCAAGGACTTACTCGACCTCCCTCCTAGAGGCACCTTATCCTGACCATCGTAGGTGATGATAAGGGCTTATAAACTTAGACGGGGCCATCGTAGGCACAGAACAAAGATTTACTCTTTGGACTGTCTACATAGGCCATCGTAGGCAATGATAGAGGCTTATATGCCACCCCCTCCAAGGGGTGCCCTGTCCTGACCATCGTAGGTGATGATAAGGGTTTAGTTCCATTCTGCGGGTAACGCGGAACATAAGCATAGGTAGGACATGCTCTTTTGTGAGCATATGTTGGACGTGCTTAGTTCGAGCAAAGGCATGGCGTACTCTTCTGCGAGCAGAGGCAGGGCGTGCCAATTTTTAGATGCACCACTGCGACTGTCTCTGGTGTGAAATGGCGGCTTACGCTTTCGATGCTTTAACCCTTCCCTCTCCGGTTTGGGCAAGGATAAATACTATCACAATCATCCCCCTTCGGGGGATACCTTGCCCTGGCCAATTTGGCGATGACGAAGGATTCAATCCCTTTTTTTTAGCTTGACCCCTTTTGGGTTTCTTACGAGCTACCAGGAGGGTTTCCATGCCCTTACCTGTATGACGATTTCTTGGTGAAAATATCTTGTCCACTATTCTTTTATGGTTGGAACATATGGCCTCAACTGTTCTGATTTCCATGTCCTTGGAACAAGATCGTCGTTTGGCCTACATAGTCGGTATCTGCCAGGTGTAACTTCTTGATGGACAATTAGGCGTCCTTCCCAATTTGGGCCGAGAGGGCCATCAACCGGATCTTTGATGTTAGCCAGACTCTTCATAGTACTAATTCACCCTTAGCGAAGGTTCTAGCCTTGGCCTTCGAATTGTAATATTTTGTGATCCTTCTTTGGTATTCGACGGTTCTGATCGCAGCCTCATCCCTTAGTTACTGTATCAAGTCTAATGATTCTTTTCCTAACTCCTAGTTGTTGTCAAATGCGTAAGCTATCCTTCGGTGCGACGGAACTTCGACATCAACCGGAAGCATAGCCTCGCAACCATAGGTCAGGGAAAAGGTGGTGTGTCCGTAGCTGTTTTGGTGGAAGTCCTGTATGCTCATGGCACTAGAGGCAACTCCTCTGCCCAATTTCCTTTAGTTTGATTTAGGCGTTTCTTAAGGATCGTCTTAATGGTCTTATTTGCAACTTCCACAGCTCTGTTAGCTTTTGGATGGGCCACTGAAGAGAAACTTTTGATGATTCCATTTTTCTCGTAGAACCGGGTGAATTCCTTGCACTCAAATTGTGTTCCGTTATCCAATATGATCTTATGGGGGATCCCGAAGCGAGTAATGATGTTCTTTTTCACGAATCTTAACACTTTCTTAGATGTGATAATGGGAAGGGGTTCCACCTCTACCCACTTGATGAAGTAATCGATAGCTACTAAGACGTATTTAGCTCCTCCCTTGGCGAGTGGCAAGGGCCCGATCAAATCTATCCCCTATATATCGAAAGGCTAGGGGATCGATACAGTGGATAGGTTGCTGGGAGGAATTCGTGGTACCTTAGAGTATTTCGTACATTTGTCACATCTCTTGACGTATTTGATCGCTTGAATAACCGTCCGTGGCCACTAATAACCCTGTCGCATGACCCTTTTGGCCAGTTTAACCCCATTGGAATGGTCCCCGCACCATCCTTCGTGATTTTCTTTTAATAGGTCGAGTCCGTCTTCGAAACTTACACACCTTAGATAAGGAAGTGAGTGTCCCTTTTTGTAAAGTACACCGCCTATGATCATGAATGTGGGAGCTTGATGTTTTATCTTTCTGGCATCTTTATTACTAAGAGGTAATGTCCCTTTCAAGAGGTAGTCCTCTATGGGAGTCATCAATGTAACTTCCTGTTGGAGGCGTATTACCGTTATGGGGGATTCCCTCTTGGAGTTTCCTTCTCGGTCTTCTCCATCTCCTTTTCTCAAGGCTTGGGATCGGGTCAAAACCAATAACTCTTTTCCTGTTTCGGATTCTTTCTATTCGATGCTGGGCATCTCCTCATATCCCACCGGCACTATCCGTGTTTCGGGGGCTCCTCGGGAGTTGGATAATTTGGCTAGTGAATCTGCATGGTTATTCTCACCGTGGTGTATTTGATGAACTGAGAAGTCCTAAAACAGGGAAAGCATCTTTATTACCTTCTTCATATATAAGATGAGCCGTTTGTCTTAGGTTTGATATGTCTATTTAATCTGATTTACAATTAGTTGCGAGTCGTTGAAAATTTCTATCCTCGGTATCTTCAACTGTTACGCCAGACTCAGACCAGCTATCATGGATTCATATTCCACCACATTGTTGGTTGTCGGGAACCCTAACTTCATGGCGTAGTGCAAGTGGTGTCCGTTAGGCGTGATTATAACATAACCTGCCCCCGCCTCCTGCTTGTTGGAAGCTCCGTCTACAAAGAGCTGCCATTTGTCCTTTGAGTCGTTTTCCTTGACCGACTGTTCTGAAATGAAGTTCGTGCACTCGTTCACGAAATCTGGGAGAGCTTTCCCTTCGATTATGGCTCGAGGATGGAACTCAATCTCCTATTGGCTGAGCTCAATACCCCATTTAATTAGCCTCCCTGAGGGTTCTGATTTGCTGAAGACTTGTGTGAGCGGGAAGGTAGTCAAGACTTTAATAGGGTGTGCCTGGAATTAACCTATGAGCTTTCGCGTTGTAAGGATTAAGCAATATGCCAATTTCTCTATGACGAGGTATCGAGTTTCTGCGTCTTTTAGCCTTCGGCTAACATAATATACAGGGTGTTTGGTCCCCTTCTTCACTCTTATCAATACTGAGCTCACTGCATGTTCGGAGATAGCCATGTATAGGTATAGAGTTTCTCCCTTCTCGAGACTGGACAAAACCGGAGGTGTTCCCATATAAACTTTCAATTCTTGGAATGCCTTCCGACACTCTTCGTTCCATTCAAAATTCTCCTTCTTCTTTATGACACTGAAGAAATGGACTCATTTATCGGTGGGTTTAGAAATAAACTTGCAGAGTGTCGCTACCTTCCCCTTTAGACTCATGACCTCCTTGCTGGTTTTGGGTTTCTCCATGTCCTTAATGGTCTGTGTTTGGTCGGGGCTGGCCTCGATTCCTTGCTCGCTCACCATATGTCCCAGAAACTTCCCGGATTGAACTCCGAAGGAACACTTTTGAGGGTTTAGCTTCATCTGGTATGTTACCGAGATGCCAACATTTCTCCGAGGTCCTTTAGATGATTCTCTGTTTTGGTGGACTTCACTAGCATGTCGTCGACATATACTTCCATATTGCACCCAATCTTCTCTTGGAACATCCTGTTCACCGACCTTTGGTACGTTGCCCCTGCATTCCTCGAACCGAAAGGCATTACTTTATAACAGAATGTTCCCCGGTCGGCAATAAAACTTGTATGTTCCTTGTCAGGTTTATGCATTGGTATTTGTTTGTAACCCGAATAAGCATCCATAAGGGATAGTATTTTGTGTCCACTCGTGGCATCAACCAACTGATCGATCTGCGAAAGAGGGTAACAATCTTACGGACAAGCTTCGTTTAAATCCGTGTAATCGAAACACGTCCTCCAAATCCCATTGAACTTCTTCATTAGCATGGGATTGGTTAACCACTTAGGGTAATGAACCCCTCAGATCAACCCGTTAGTTTCCAACCTTTTGACTTCCTCCTTCAGGTCCTCAATCCGGTCCCTATTATATTGTCTCTTCTTCTGCCGGATTGGGATTATCGAAGGATCGATGTTTAAGGCGTGGCTAAAGATTGAAGGATCGATACCCACCATGTCCGAATGGGTCTAGGGAAAGATGTCTTAGTTGAGCTGCAGGAAGCAAATTAAGTCGCTTCAGAGAGGTTCTGTTAACCTCTTCCCTATGTTGATGACCTTCGACTCATCCTTCGGGTCGATGTTTATGTTGACGGCAAAAAATGTCACAAACACCAAAGATTCCCAATTACTAGGAATTATATATATGGTCGCATAGACAAGAACATAAAATATAACATAAGCGGTAAATAACACAAGGGATTTATAGCGGTTCAGCCTCAGCGAGGGCCTACATCCACTTTGAAGAGTCGGTTGGAATTTTATTAATCACTTGGAAGAATTACAAGGTCGAGACTATCTCATGACATCTCATTACATTCATGTTCCATGATATATGATGTCATAATTATCGTATATTGAATAATAAGGAAAAAGACAATTTTGTCCTTCTTCTTCCCCAAAGAGGAGATGCCATTAATGAAGCTGTATGGAGGTCTCCAAGCTCAAGAATCCAACCCCTTTGAAGTGTGAGGCCATGGGGTATTTATAGGAAGTGGTTAGGTAGGGGTTAGGTTGGAGTAGGTAGAAATGGGGACCATCTTCCAAAAATTCGCACCTCTTGCTGTTGGGCCTCGGAAATTCGCACCTGCCAAGTATGAAATTTCACACTTGGTAGGTGCGAAATTTCGCACCGGGCTGGGTGCGAAGTGGATTTCGGCGAGAGGTGTTGTCGAGGCTGGTTGGTTCTTTTGAGGCGTCGAAGCTCCTCAACACGAAATGAAGGAATCCACCATTTTGCTGGTCCGAAGTGAAGGAATCTGAGCTTCCGGCATGGAGAAAATCGGATTAATTGGGCGGTGCCCACAGTTTCGACCTAGCCGGTTAGGTCGATCGCCGTCGGGACTGTGGGGCCCCGTACACCCACCGGCGCTGCGCCCGGACCCACTTGACGGCTTGCCTTCGGCTCGGAGCACTGCTCGCCTTCGGCTCGGATGCGGACGGATACTGATGAGGGTTGCGTCTGAGGGATGGGACGTCCTGCTAGTGGCCAGACTTGAGTCTTCTGATACTGCCCCCCCCCCCTCCAGAAGATATTGACGACACCTCCTGGCTGTAATATCACGCAATATGTTGAGTCAAGTGTCTCTTGAGTACTTTTGGTGACCGGAGAAAAAGTCCGGTTAACAGTTTTGAAATGACAGAACATAGCTTGGCTAAAATGTAGGGTTATGCGGCTGATTTTAGGTTGGATTTAGTGTTTAGATATTTTTATTTTGAATGCTATTCAGGATTTCATCCAAAAGATCGGGTGCATGTTTGTTTTATACGGTTAGATATGTGGGGTATCCATTTCATAAAATTTCGTTCTCCTATGAAAGACTATGGACAAAAATAAAATTACCGTTGAGACGATTTATGTCTCACAATCCCAAAAATATAATAATATCAGTACGTTAACTTATATTGTGAAACCCGAAAATGCTGATACAGGGTACAAAATACTCCAAATAAAAAGTGGCGTATTTTCCAAATTTAAAATTACAATAAAATTTTAAAAATAAATTTATAATTAGGACTCGAAGATCTTGTCCGAATTCGAAATCGATATTTAATTATATTCAATTATCATTATGGTTTTATAAACGATTGCATAGCGACTTTCAGAATATTTGATTTGGATATGTCTTGCATTTATACGAGGAAATCTCCATTTTTCTTTTCCTTTAGAAAAAAATATAATCATATAGATTCTAGCTGTTCTTGTTTCACCGAAATCCGACATATTTTAGATCCTATATATTCAACTTAAGTTCGAAATTCAATATTACGAACAATCGCGTTGTTTCGAGCTCGTTTTAATTATATTACAAATTATATATATTGAACTCCATTTTATTAAATAAATTCGATATAAAATCCATTAATATCACCAAATCATTATTTAAAACGGATTTAGATATTCGTAATTAAGGTTCAAAAACCTGGGACTTTACAAAAATGTTACATTTAACATATTCATTTCGATTAAAAAGAATGACATATTAAAATGGAACTTGTCATTAACATGTTAGCAAAGTAGGAAAACGTTTATATGTTAATGTATGTTTTGTTTGTTGAGAACATCACTTTTAACATGTTAGTGAAATCATCGAACGATTTATATATATATAATATAAATATAAATTAAAATTAAACGAAACACGTGTGGTAGTTCGCTTTTCGGAATCGTAACTTTAAATGATTATTCCGAAACATCCAACCGTCGGATTTTCCCAAAACTGAAACCATTAGGTTCGCTTTGGAAAGATCTTTCCAATGGTTAGATTTCGAGAAATGTAATTCAAATTTGGATGATAACAGCGCCAGGGCCACGTAACGACCTGAAACATCGTCCGAATTAAATGGGCTATTTTTATAAAAATAAAAATAGCGACAAATCATTATAAAAAATATTAACGATATGAAATGATTTGAAATTATATATATTCGAGAATTATTTGAAAAGACCGAGTTAAATCTCATTTCAAATAATTATACGACGATTTAAAATCGAAGACATTGAGGGCAGTGGTTGAAGACCGGTGATCTTCACATTGAATGGACGACTACTGAGGCCTTTGATGGGAGTTTCTGTCTTGAAAGGGTTACAATGGTAGTGGTTCGGATGTAGTTGTTGATTGTCCTTATATACGAGAACCTCTCTTCCATATCGGACATACGCAACGAGGAATATGGTGCCTCTGGTTTCGTTCAGACCCAGAACGGAATTGTAAATCGATGTATGTCTGACATTGGATTTTGTTCTATGTGAGTTGATTCCTATTTAATATATATCTGTTTGATGGCGTAGAATTCATTCTCTTGCTTAACACCCTTCTCTGAGATGTACGAGCTTAGAGGTTATATATAGATAGATATCAGTCGCATGGCGTGGATTGTCAATGTGGCATGCCAAAATGCAAATGATCAAGGCTTTTATTGAAAAGCAGAGCCTTGTGGTTGATGATCAAAGAACAGCTTTAATTAGCATAGCTTTGTGTATAGCGTTACCTTGCGAGCCTCACACCTAGTATGAGTCAAAAACGGGATCGTGACTGCAGGGAGTGCATGCGTTTCTTTCTAGCTAGAAGTGGTGTCATGGTATGGAGCCCAGACATTCTTACTTATGTGGATGATGGATTGTGAGGGCCCTCGGTATATTAGTCGCTACTGGCCAAATGATTGGCCTGATAGGACCGGGAAACGTATGTTCAAGCATAACCAATCCACTAAAGTATTTTTGGACCGGCCCTGAAGATCCAAGGGTTCACCAGCGTCCGAGCCCTGAGGCATTTGCTAGAGTGTCTCAAATCGGAAGGAGCCATCCCTAGCCTCGACTCATGATATAAACTCAATTTCCAATACAATATTATGGATTTGATTGTAAACGTATATTTGGCGACATAGTAGGATGGGGTACTATGCTGTCTAGGATTGATACATTTATTTTGATAGTGTTTTAAACTGACTAGGCACTAATAATAATATCAATGATTATTGTTTTATACGTATCAAGCATGTTTGATCATTATTGTTGAATACTGATTTTTGTTTGATGATAACAAATAGATTTTTACTGATGTGTTTGATATAATTATTATTATTGGTTGATGATGCTTTACACAAAATACAGGAAATTTACACAAGTATTTGCCTTCCAATAATATTTTTTTCATTTCACAAAACAATTATATACAATCTAACTCCCACTTATTACATGGCTTTTCAATTCACAATTACAAATAAACTCAATTCAAATGTCTACACTACATATACATCTCTTTGCTGGATTAATCTTATTGTGCACACTCTAACTGTCCCAAGTCTCTGGTGCATCATCCTGAAACCTATCACATAAAAAGAAGATACACACAGTACACTGGAACTAAAATAAAACACTGAACAAATAGAATTTTATAGATTTTGATTCTCTATTTGTCTCAGTTTTCTGTGTGTTTTTCTCATCATTTTTCAGACTTGAACAGCCACGCCATAACCATACTGGCTTGCTGATCAGAACCAGCTGATTCTGACTAGCCTCAACACAGTACAGTTTGACTGCTGTTTTGTTTATTTGTGTTTCAGGACAAGGTAAAAATCAAAAAGAGAAATGGAATAATACTTTGGTTCAGCAAGCACAAACAATTCAGCATAAATGTACATAGCAAGCTCAAAGTTGTAGAGCTCATACACAAAAAATGGAGCATGTATATCAGAAGTATAAAATGCATGGAAATGGTTCGGCTTCAAGCCACATGTGTAACTCAGCAATGCACAAGCAATTCAGCATTCAAATCAAGCATGCAGAAGTAATATGGAGCATGGAAAGTGATCGAGCAAATACATGTACAAGCAGCATGTCTATGCAGTGTGATTACAACAGTTGGTTGGTGTACAATGGTGCAATGTTTTAAACTACTCAAGTTTTTCAGGACAAAGCAACATAATTCATGGCCAATGCATCAAATACATGTTTTTAGGTGTATACAAGCAAGTCACAATATCATGACCACAACAGCATATGATTTAGTTTATACATGAGTAAATGAATGGTGCAAACTAGGGAATGAAGCATGTAGCATGATGAATCAGCATTTATCATGTGTAGTCAAGACAGACGAGGAACTACAAGAGAAATAGTGCATATATGGATGCAGCCAATATGATGTATACAAATGAAACAGTAGCAATGCATATAACAGCTCAGTTTGCATGGACATGTTTCAAGCCCAAGTATAATTGTTACAGAAGCTCAGTGTATGTGTGTGCAACTGCATATACAAGTTAGCAGCTAATTCGGAAAGCAAAGAAATTGCTCAAGATGTTTATGGCAACAATTCAAGTGCTTTGTGAAATCAAGACAATCACGACAAATTTTTCAAATCAGACTAATTTTGGGAAGGCAAAAATTGGCAGATTTATTTTTGGAAGACAAGGAATTTACTTCCTGTTTTTTTTGGCAAACTTTATCAACTCAGCAATTAAGTTATTTCGAGAATGTTTTTAATTGCAAATCATTTGTTTTCAGTTTTTGATTCAATCAAGAAATTCAAGGCAACATTTGAAAACAGTGCAGTCATGTGTTTGGCAAGAAATTTTGGGCAAGTTTCTATTTCCAGAATTATTTCAATAAATTCGAGAGAAACAAATATATTTGTCCAGAAATCAGTGTTAATCAAGGCAAGAAATCAATGGAGCAATCACGCAATAAACACAAGGGGATTCACGGTTTTAATTCTTTCCAGAAATGCTCAATCACGCAACAAATTCAAATCAAAACCGGGAATTACAAAAGCAAAAGGGGAATGAATCAATTCAATTTCAAAATCAGGAATTTACGGCATGTTTTCTCAATCAAGAGGGGCACAAATTAATTCACGGCAAATTCAAAGAATTTAATCAAGGCCAAAATCCATTCAAGAAATTTTAAAAGGGGAAACCACAAACAAACAGATCTGAATATTCCAATAATCAAAAGAGGCAAGCTTTCACAGCGAAATCAGAGATTAGGGTTGTAAAAACCCTATAAATACACACACTTCCTCATTGACAGAGCATCGACAATTCACAAAACCTCAAAGACCAGAAAGAAATTCAAATCAGAGATTACTCACATTTTTTAGTTGAAAAGCCAAATCAGAGAAGCAAGGAGCCACCAGCAATCGATCCAGAACCTCAACGTAAATTGGAGATTCGGAGATTATTCAAATCATCAAGTGCTGAACCTATTTGGGAAGTCTCCAGAGAAACCCTAGCAATATTTCAAGAGCCGCCATTATCAAGTGAAAGGGGGATCACGCAAATAAAAGAGAGTGGGCCGGTCAATAATTCACTTGGCTAAGCCAAGTCTTTGATAAAGGGAGTCCCTTTAATTTGCCTTTTTTTTAATTTTCCTTTGTAATTGTTTGGTGTATTTTTCTCTTTAAAAGATTTCTTGTTTCTAGTTTCTTGTCAAACTAGGACACAGATTACTGGATAGTAGTCTAGGAAAATCTGGTCTAAGGTTCATAGACCAGTCTAGGATTTTAAGCTTAGGGTCGACAGGAGCAGGAGTTGCAAGTTTACATAGGATTGTAAGCGGGATCTATTTGTATCTCCTAATACAAGTCTTAGAAAGGCAGCAGTAGGCACAGTTTGCCGAAGCTGGGTATTTCTGTGTGTGATTCTCCTTTACTGCATACTTTATATCTCTGTGTTTCTTTTATTTTTTGTTAAAACCCTATTCACCCCCCCCTCTAGGGTTATTCTTAATCCTACAATTGGTATCAGAGCCAGTATTTAACCCTAGAATCATGACTTCAATGAACAATGCTTTTTCTGAAGGACAATCTATTGCTAGACCACCCATGTTCAATGGTAGTGATTACGCGTATTGGAAAGCTAGGATGAAAATTTATCTTGTGTCTGTCGATTACGACGTCTGGGATATCATTGAAACTGGATATAAAACCCCTACTGAAATTGTTAATGGAACTGAAACACCTAAACCAAAAAGTAGGTGGGATGCGAATGATAGGAAACTATACTCTATAGATTCTAAAGCTATGAATTCTCTGATTTGTGCTCTTGATAAAACTGAATATAACAGAATCTCTCATTGTAATACAGCCCAGGAAATTTGGCATACTCTGGAAGTCACACACGAAGGGACTTCTCAGGTTAAAGAATCTCGTCTTGCCATGTTCAGCAATGAATATGAAAACTTCATCATGCAGAAGGACGAGAGCATCAAGGACATGTATGGTCGCTTCTCAGTGCTGGTCTACAATGCTAGAGCTCTTGGAAAGATCTATACAAAAGTGGAGCTTGTGAGGAAGATTCTGCGTGTTCTACCAATGAACTTTGAAGCAAAAGTCACAGCCATTCAAGAATCTAAAGATCTGAGTAAGCTGAGCATGGAAGAGCTTATTGGAAATCTAATGACATATGAAATGGAGTTAAAAGCAAGAGAAGATCGCAACAACTCAGATCTGAAGAAAAAGTCAATAGCTCTGTCCAACACTGTCACCAGTGATGGTGAAGATTCCATTGAACAGCTTGCTATGGCTGTCAGACAACTCACGAAGTGGAGTAAGTTCAAACCTCGAAGAAATAAACCAAAGCCAAACAATTCAGAAGACGAACCACTCTGCTACAACTGTCAGAAGCCTGGACATCTGAAACCAAATTGTCCACTTCTCCAAAGCAGAAGAAACAAGAAGAAGAAGAAAGCTTTTGCCGTAACTTGGGATGACGAGGAAGGAGAAGAAGACTCAGACAGCAGTGAGGAAGAAAGCAATCTATGCTTTATGGCAGAATCAGATCAAGATGATACCAACGACGAAACCACTGAGGTATATGGTTATAATGATCTAGTTTTAATGTGTAAACATCTTTCTGAAATTATTGACACATTAGAATCAGAAGTAGAGAAACTGAAAGCAAAAAACCTTGATCTTGTTCACAATAATAAGAAGTTGAAATCTGAACTTGAAAATGTTTCAAAAATCAATAATCTAGATTGTGAATTTTGTAAGGATATGAATCTAGAACTCTCAACACTCAAGTGCACCATTGAGAATCTTAAAAAAGTAAACTTGACCCTAAAAGAAGATGATGACACCAAAAGAAAGAATTACATGAAACGATGCACTTCACTTATTAATAAGAACACAACCTTAAGAACAAGAGTTCAAGATCTTGAAGATACTTTGAACAAGTTTTCGATTGGTCAAACATCTTTTAAAATGTTACTTGGAAACCAACTGTTTGCAAATAATAGAAAAGCACTTGGCTATGGAAAGATACAAGAAAAAATGACTAGGATTGACAATGATAAAAGTAGAGGTATTTTTCCCAAATGTGTAAAATGCGGAGTAATTGGTCACAGTCATAAAAACTGCAAGAATGATAATAAGATTCAAAAGTTCAAAAAGGTTTGGGTTCCTAAACACTTGGCACACAATTATTGGAACACAAATAAGGTGAATAATCAAATCTGGGTTCCAAAAGAGTCTTATGATTATCATTTTTCTACTACTGATATGCTTGGACCTAGACGATTCTCTGGGTCATCCTCTTCTCTGTATGTGTAGGTATGTTGGCGGGCTAAGGAGCAACAGAAATGGTATTTGGATTCAGGTTGCTCCAGACATATGACAGGAGACAAAAGACTGTTCCTTAGCCTTGAAAAACATAAAGGTGGGAATGTGACTTTAGGTGACAACAGCAAATGTAAAATTATT
Organism: Allium sativum; assembly: GCA_030737875.1. Lineage (NCBI taxonomy): Eukaryota > Viridiplantae > Streptophyta > Magnoliopsida > Asparagales > Amaryllidaceae > Allium > Allium sativum. The sequence continues at coordinate 588,433,931 of CM060920.1, forward strand.
GGTAAAGGAAAAGTAGGTAACAGTATTTTTGCCTTAACCGATGTTTTATATGTTGATAATCTATTTCACAATCTTATCTCTATCAGTCAACTTTGTGATAAAGGAATGAATGTTGTGTTTGATAGTCATGTTTGCAAAATCATAGAAATATCCTATGGAAAGGTTGTTTTTACAGGGAAAAGAATTGGAAATGTCTACGCACTCTCCTTCAATGATGTAACTATTTCTAGGTGCTTGGTAGCAACAGAAGAGGAGGCAATTCTATGGCACAGAAGGCTGGCACATGCAAGTATGGGTCTTCTTGAAAGACTGGAAACAAATGAACTTGTCAAAGGTTTACCACATCAGAAGTTCAAGAACAACAAAGTATGTAAAGCTTGTACCATGGGAAAGCTTAGTCGTTCATCCTTTCGTCCAAAAAAATGTTGTTAGTACTTCACGCGTGCTTGAGTTGATTCATATGGATTTGTTTGGACCTACTGACACTGCTAGTTTAAATGGTAAACGTTATTGTTATGTATTGGTTGATGATTACTCTAGATTTACATGGGTTTACTTTCTAGCCAAAAAGTCTGAAGCTTTTGATTATTTTTCAAAGTTTTCAAAACTCGTTCAAAATGAAAAAGGGTTTTCAATTAAAACTTTGAGAAGTGATCATGGAGGTGAATTTGAAAATTTAGACTTTGAAAAACTTTGTGAAGAAAATGGCTTTAAACATGAATTTTCCGCTCCTCGAACACCTCAACAAAATGGGGTGGTTGAAAGGAAAAATCGTACATTACAAGAAATGGCTAGATCTATGTTATGTGAATATAACTTGACTCAAACCTTTTGGGCTGAAGCAGTAAATACTTCATGTTATGTAATGAACAGAGTTATGATTAGACCAATACTTAATAAAACGGCATATGAACTTTGGTCTGACAAAAAGCCTAACATTTCATACTTTAGAGTGTTTGGATGTCCTTGTTATATTTTAAACACAGGAGAACAGCTTGGGAAATTTGAGCCAAAAACGATTGATGGGATTTTCATGGGTTATTCCTCAAGAAGTAAAGCTTACAGAATCTTCAATAAACAATCAAGAACAATTGTGGAAATCGTCAATGTAAAGTTCAATGAATCTGATGCGGATATGATCTCTGAAGGTGACAAAGATGATGATGGTGCGCAAGAAGTTGAACAAGAAAGCAACGATGTTAAAACAAACAACAAAGAAGCCACTGAAGCAGCAGCAAATGTTGAAAGACTAAAATTCAAGCCCAATCATCCTCCTGATTTGGTAATCGGAAGCCCAACAGCTGGTGTTCGTACACGTTCCTCTCTCAATAAGGATGTTTGTACTTTTTTTATCCATAATGCTTTTGTATCTGAAATAGAACCAAGTTCTTATGATATTGCTCTTAATGATGAATTTTGGTTGTTAGCTATGCAAGAAGAACTTAATCAGTTTGAGAGAAACAGAGTCTGGAACTTGGTGCCTAGGCCAAAAGACTATCCAGTAGTTGGAACCAAATGGGTGTTTAAAAATAAGCTTGACGAGTCTGGAAATGTAATTAGAAACAAAGCTAGGTTGGTTGCTAAGGGATACAATTAGATCGAAGGCATTGACTTTGATGAGACGTTCGCCCCAGTTGCTAGGTTAGAAGCAATTAGAATCTTGTTGAGCTTTGCATGTTTTAAAGGTTTTAAACTGAAACAAATGGATGTGAAAAGTGCTTTTCTGAATGGAGAACTAAAAGAAGAGGTTTATGTTGAACAACCCCCTGGTTTTGAGAGTCACGATTTTCCAAATCATGTGTATAAACTAGAAAAAGCATTGTATGTCCTTAAACAAGCTCCTCGAGCTTGGTATGACTGTCTCTGTACTTATCTTTTGGAAAACGGATTTAAAAAGGGATGTGCTGACACAACTCTGTTTCTATTACATGACGGTAATGATTTTTTGATTGTTCAAATCTATGTTGATGATATCATATACGGTGCTACTAATAATGTCTTATGTGAAAAATTTGAAAAAGTTATGCAGGAAAAATTTGAGATGAGCTTGGTGGGAGAACTGAAATACTTTCTTGGCTTTCAAATCAAGCAGAGCAGCAAATGTATCTTTATCTCACAAACAAAGTATGTGATGGAGTTACTAAAGAAATTTGGAGTTGAAGATGCAAAACCGATGAAAACACCAATGAGTCCAACAACCAAACTTGACAGAGATGAAAAAGGAGTTGTTGTTGATCAGAAAAAATATCGCGGTATTATCGGTTCACTTCTTTATCTTTCTGCTTCTAGACCCGATATTATGTTTTCTGTTTGTTTGTGTGCTCGTTTTCAATCTAATCCAAAAGAATCTCATTTAAAAGCCACAAAACGAATTCTGAGATATCTGGTACACACTCGAAATCTTGGTCTATGGTATCCTTCTTGTGATAACTTTAATTTAGTTGGGTTTACCGATGCTGATTATGCTGGCTCACTCACTGATAGGAAGAGTACTAGTGGAACTTGTTTCATGCTAGGTCATTCACTGGTTTCATGGTCAAGTCGTAAACAAAACTGTGTTGCATTATCCACCACTGAGGCTGAATATATTGCTTTAGGAAGTTGTTGTGCACAGATTTTATGGATGATGCAGACTCTATCTGATTTTGGGCTCTGCTATAAACGAGTTCCTTTAAAATGTGACAATAAAAGTGCAATTGATTTATCAAATAATCATGTACATCATTCACGCACAAAACACATTGATGTGAGACACCACTTTCTTAGAGATCATATTGCTAATGAGGACATTTGTATTGAATTTATTCCAACAGAATCTCAGCTTGCTGATATTTTCACAAAACCCCTTCCCGAAGATAGGTTTTGCAGATTACGATTAGATTTGGGAATTATAGAAATAAATTAATCTCTTTGCATTTTTGGGTAAATTTTCTCTTAAGATGTTCTGTTATCAATACCATTTTCTGACAAATAATCCAGAATTCAAATCATCAAGAAAAGAACAGTTTTCCTTTTTGGACATTTTTTGATAAAATTGTGACTGTACAAGATTTCAGAATATGAGATGGATGAAAGTTTGTCTGCAACTCTGATGTGATTGAATATATTTGATAATATGAGTAATTTAGGAATTTTTTTTCACAAACCATCTCTGTCACTATCACCTTTCTACCATCCATCATTGTTTTATATATATATTAAGGGGATTTTTTTTTTAAAAAAAATGGTAGTTCTCTGACCTCATTTAAAAATCCAAGCTCTGGTCATGAACGGTTATGAGTTTACTTATTTTCATGCTGCAACTAATCCCATTTAAAAATCCAAGCTCTGGTTATGAGTGGTTAGTGTGCTCTTGAAGTATATATATTTATATATTTTTTGATCTGATAAAATCCTCCCTGATATATATTAAATAACTTTCCATTCCATCCTCTGCTTTTGTGAAATGTGTTCCTACTTTATGAATTATTATGATTTCTATTTGATTGCTTGGGGTTTACGGCTCTGATTCTGTCAAAATGACTTGATTTCTAACTAGAGTACATGTCTTTTGCAAATGTTCAGAACTGTTCATCTTTTGATGATTACAAAGGGGGAGAAGAAGTTAAGATTTTGTGTTGTTTACAGACGTCTATAGATTTTATTTTTGCCACTAATGCTAAGTGTTTAATTATTTTTCTTCTTATTCCAAATTCTTAACTTGTGTCTGTTTACAACTGGTAGGGGGAGCTGTGTTATAGGGGGAGCACAAATATAGGGGGAGTTCTGCTCAAACACATCTCGTTATCCTCAAAAATCTTAAGTCTGTTTGTCATCATCAAAAGGGGGAGTTTGTTGAATACTGATTTTTTGTTTGATGATAACAAATAGATTTTTACTGATGTGTTTGATATAATTATTATTATTGGTTGATGATGCTTTACACAAAATACAGGAAATTTACACAAGTATTTGCCTTCCAATAATATTTTTTTATTTCACAAAACAATTATATAAAATCTAACTCCCACTTATTACATGGCTTTTCAATTCACAATTACAAATAAACTCAATTCAAATGTCTACACTACATATACATCTCTTTGCTGGATTAATCTTATTGTGCACACTCTAACTGTCCCAAGTCTCTGGTGCATCATCCTGAAACCTATCACATAAAAAGAAGATACACACAGTACACTGGAACTAAAATAAAACACTGAACAAATAGAATTTTATAGATTTTGATTCTCTATTTGTCTCAGTTTTCTGTGTGTTTTTCTCATCATTTTTCAGACTTGAACAGCCACGCCATAAACATACTGGCTTGCTGATCAGAACCAGCTGATTCTGACCAGCCTCAACACAGTACAGTTTGACTGTTGTTTTGTTTATTTGTGTTTCAGGACAAGGTAAAAATCAAAAAGAGAAATGGAATAATACTTTGGTTCAGCAAGCACAAACAATTCAGCATAAATGTACATAGCAAGCTCAAAGTTGTAGAGCTCATACACAAAAAATGGAGCATGTATATCAGAAGTATAAAATGCATGGAAATGGTTCAGCTTCAAGCCACATGTGTAACTCAGCAATGCACAAGCAATTCAGCATTCAAATCAAGCATGCAGAAGTAATATGGAGCATGGAAAGTGATCGAGCAAGTACATGTACAAGCAGCATGTCTATGCAGTGTGATTACAACAGTTGGTTGGTGTACAATGGTGCAATGTTTCAAACTACTCAAGTTTTTCAAGACAAAGCAACATAATTCATGGCCAATGCATCAAATACATGTTTTCAGGTGTATACAAGCAAGTCACAATATCAAGACCACAACAGCATATGATTTAGTTTATACATGAGTAAATGAATGGTGCAAACTAGAGAATGAAGCATGTAGCATGATTACTCAGCATTTATCATGTGTAGTCAAGACAGACGAGGAACTACAAGAGAAATAGTGCATATATGGATGCAGCCAATATGATGTATACAAATGAAACAGTAGCAATGCATATAACAGCTCAGTTTGCATGGACATGTTTCAAGCCCAAGTATAATTGTTACAGAAGCTCAGTGTATGTGTGTGCAACTGCATATACAAGTTAGCAGCTAATTCGGAAAGCAAAGAAATTGCTCAAGATGTTTATGGCAACAATTCAAGTGCTTTGTGAAATCAAGACAATCACACAAAATTTTGAAATCAGACTAATTTTGGCAAGGCAAAAATTGGCAGATTTATTTTTGGAAGACAAGGAATTTACTTCCTGTTTTTTTTAGCAAACTTTATCAACTCAGAAATTAAGTGATTTCGAGAATGTTTTTAATTTCAAATCATTTGTTTTCAGTTTTTGATTCAATCAAGAAATTCAAGGCAACATTTGAAAACAGTGCAGTCATGTGTTTGGCAAGAAATTTTGGGCAAGTTTCTATTTCCAGAATTATTTCAATAAATTCGAGAGAAACAAATATATTTGTCCAGAAATCAGTGTTAATCAAGGCAAGAAATCAATGGAGCAATCACGCAATAAACACAAGGGGATTCACGGTTTTAATTCTTTCCAGAAATGCTCAATCACGCAACAAATTCAAATCAAAACCGAGAATTACAAAAGAAAAAGGGGAATGAATCAATTCAATTTCAAAATCAGAAATTTACGGCATGTTTTCTCAATCCAGAGGGGCACAAATTAATTCACGGCAAATTCAAAGAATTTAATCAAGACCGAAATCCATTCAAGAAATTTTAAAAGGGGAAACCACAAACAAACAGATCCGAATATTCCAATAATCAAAAGAGGCAAGCTTTCACAGCGAAATCAGTGATTAGTGTTGTAAAAACCCTATAAATACACACACTTCCTCATTGACAGAGCATCGACAATTCACAAAACCTCAAAGACCAGAAAGAAATTCAAATCAGAGATTACTCACATTTTTTAGTTGAAAAGCCAAATCAGAGAAGCAAGGAGCCACCAGCAATCGATCCAGAACCTCAACGTAAATTGGAGATTCAGAGATTATTCAAATCATCAAGCGCTGAACCTATTTGGGAAGTCTCCAGAGAAACCCTAGCAATATTTCAAGAGCCGCCATTATCAAGTGAAAGGGGGATCACGCAAATAAAAGAGAGTGGGCCGGTCAATGATTCACTTGGCTAAGCCAAGTCTTTGATAAAGGGAGTCCCTTTAATTTGCCTTTTTTTTTTTAATTTTCCTTCGTAATTGTTTGGTGTATTTTTCTCTTTAAAAGATTTCTTGTTTCTAGTTTGTTGTTAAACTAGTACACAGATTACTGGAAAATAGTCTAGGAAAATCTGGTCTAAGGTTCATAGACCAGTCTAGGATTTTAAGCTTAGGGTCAGACAGGAGCAGGAGTTGCAAGTTTACATAGGATTGTAAGCGGGATCTGTTTGTATCTCCTAGTAGAAATCTTAGAAAGGCAGCAGTAGGCACAGTTTGCCGAAGCTGGGTATTTCTGTGTGTGATTCTCCTTTACTGCATACTTTATATCTCTGTGTTTCTTTTATTTTTTCTTAAAACCCTATTCACCCCCCCCCCCCCCCCTCTAGGGTTATTCTTGATCCTACAATTATGAGGTAAAACTCTATCCTCTGGTTTGCATTCCATTGTGTGATGGGACTTGAGTCTTGTAATGGTTTCATTTTTCTAAAAAGCATTGTGTTGTTTTAAAAGATTTACTTATTTTATGCACTGGCAATCCAGTGGAGTAAACCCGTTCCACGTTAGCGGCGTGGTCCTGTGATTAGCCTTATTATTAGATAAGTTAAGATTTCTCATACTGGTCCCATGACTGACTCGTAGTTTGTTTTCACTTGCAAACTCGGGTGCCCTTATTTCCACACGGGTAGTCGAGTGATTTGTTTTGCAGATATTTATTTAGTGAGCAGGATTCTGGATTGAAGCTTAAAGCTGTGTCCAGAGCATTGATAGGATTCCGCTGTGGTTTATTGGTTCCACTGCATTGTAAATTAATTTTCCACTGTATTTTTATTTATCGATGTACTTTGATATATTCTGTACTCTGATATAACATTATTATGATGTTTATAAAAGTCTTCTATTATTTGTTCTGATGTGTTGTTTGCCTAAAGTTAGTGAACCGATGATTTTTGACTTTCGGATCAGGCCTTGCGGCCGATTTGGAGGACGAGGATTTTCGGGTCATTGCATATGGTATCAGATCTTTGGTTAATTCAAATCTTTGGGGTACAACTCGTTAGATCTGAAAAAAAGACTCATCAAAAGTAGGATTAGAAATATCCTATAAAAGAAAACTCATTAGAGATAGGATCAGTAGTATCCCAGAATGAGAAAACTCGTTAGAGATGGGGTTAGAAATGCCCTAGAATGAGTTGAGAGTGACAAGTTTATAATTAACGTTTTTATGATTATATATATAATTCGATTTTAGAAAATATGATTTTTGAATATATAAAAGTTATATATATTTGAAAAGCTAATCAACTAGTTGATTGATGATTGTGTTGTGTGATTATTAGTTCAACTAATAAAAATTATTAAAACCAATAAAAGAATGAAAGTTGAGTTGGTTAGTTAAAACAACTTTCATCTCCGTTCCTTTTCGAGGACGAAAAGACTTTAAGTGGGGGAGATTGTAACGACCCGGAAAATCAAAACCAATTTAAAAATTTATTTTAAGGAAATTTTGTTAGAAAATGCGTCAGAATTTAAAAATTCCATTATTAAATTAAATTATTGAATTTAAAAAGGTTTTTAAATAAAATTATGATGTTATTTATGAATGATTTCAAATTTATGTCTAATAAACAATTATTTTGTAATTAGATAATTAGTTATTTATAACAATTGAAATTAGTATCAAATTGTATGTATATTTGTAATAATTAACTTCAAACAATTGATAATAAAGATAATAGTAGACTTGTAAGTGATATCAACTTTTATTTTAATTAGCAATAATGATTGATTAGATTATTAGCATATTGTATTATGTTTGAGATGTCTATAGTTTAATTCGTGGGAAGAGTATCAATTAGCTTTTGTAAGTTTTTCCCTACTTAAAAGAATAAAGGAATTTGAATTGAAAAGCAAAACATACAAACAAAAAGAAATAAATGTTTAAAAGTACATGTTTTCTTCGTATTTTACACTGTTTATTTCAAATAAAAGAAAATCATACATTCCTTGTAATGGAATGAAGTCAACATGCTTTGTTTACGTTTAATTTATGAAAATCAATTAGAAAATCTTCCAAAGAAACATATCTTCAGCAAATTAGATATGAAATTCTACTATAAATTATGTAATTAAGAATACATAAATGTATATAGAAACGAAAATAAACACATAATAATTGTGTAATTGAAAAGAGCGGAATTTGAACAAGTTAGCAATAAAAGGGTTAAATTTAACATTTTGGTTGATTAAGAAGAAGAAAAATAAAATACCATAAAACTTTTAACATTTATCTATACAAAATGTTTAACACACGATATGTAATATTAGGTGTTTAAATTTCAAAAGTCACATACTTTCTCGCATTTAGCATTAAACAATAAATTATGCATTCATTACTTTCCATTATTCTCTTTCCTTCTGAAATTTTCTTTTGAATTTTGAATAAGACATAAATGTTGATTAGATTGACATGTCATGACAACGAATTTATTTCATTTGTAACCTACTACATATGTAGAGACACAAGTGAGGAATAAGTAAAATATATAACCAAAAAAAGAAAAAAAAGGGAAAGTCGCCTCCTTCATAAAATAAATAAATAAAATTTGAAATCATATTCAATGGAAATTAGAGGGGTGTCATTCAGTGCAAGAAAAAAAGGAGGAAAAAACATAATGATAATAATAATTGTCGCATGCGTTTCATTCATATCCTTTATTTCTTTTATGTTCTCTCTCTTCCTTTCATATACATATATGCCATATTTTATGCCTTTTATAAATACAAGAAAAAAAATTAAGACAGAAAATTATTAAATTAAATATTATTTAATATATTAATATTATATATAGGCATTTATCTCAAATAGAAACCCTAATTCTCAAAACAAACAGCCGCCGCTAGATGCTTTCCATGGTTGTGACGCTCTCCTTTTCTCCCTTATTTATCTCTAAATCCAATCAGCAATTCCATAAAATTTCAGCAGTAATAATCTCTTTGAGCTCTTCCTTTTCAACGGTTATAATGGTGATTGGAGCTTCAAATCGATCGGAATTAGGCCACAAAAAGGGGAGCCGACGGGTCTTGATTGGAAAGAGGGTTCGGTTTTCTTAATTACCTGGAGCGATTTACAGAACATTGGGAGAGAAGGATTAGGGGTGAAAATTTGTTAATAATTTATTTAATTAATTAATTATGTAAATAAAGTATAAAATAACATAACTTTTTCAAACAGAAATGAAACTGAATGATTTCAGATGCGTTGGATTCGTCTTGACTGGATCTACGCGGTGAAACTGACCAGAAGAATTTTGGAGCTAGCTGATATTTTGATCAAATTAAACATCTTTAATTTGATTAAAATAATCATTTTAATCGATTTCTAAAACCGATCAAGGTGAGAACTCTCTCACTAAATTCTCTTGTCCATTTATATATTTTATATAAAATGCCATGATTTGTATCAGTATTTAATTATCACAAATATTTGTTCACTAAAAATATTATTTTTAGCTTATATGTGAGATATCTAATTTAAAAATTAAAATTAATTGTTATTGCGTTGAGAAATTTTTATATGTACGCCGTTAAAAATTCATTTGTGCGTTGTACGAGATTTGAATTGATTGATTTTGTTTATAGTGTTCCGTTGGATTGAATTGGATTGTTAATACAATGAATTTCCTTTTTTATTTGTATATGTGAATTACAGAAAATTGTTCGTACAATAAAATTCCTTTTTATTGTATGCATAAATCATAGAATTTGTTAACATTGTTAATACAATGAAATTTCTTATTTTCATTGCGTATGTGAATTAGAGAAAATTGTTCATACAATAAAATTCCTTTTTATTGTATGCATAAATCATAGAATTTGTTAACATTGTTAATACAATGAATATTCTTTTTTATTATATATGTGAATTAGAGAAAATTATTCATACAGTAAAATTCTTTTTATTGTATGCATAAATCATAGAATTTGTTAACATTTTTAATACAATGAAATTTCTTTTTTTATTGTATATGTGAATTAGAGAAAATTGTTCATATAATAAAATTCCTTTTTATTGTATGCATAAACCATAGAATTTGTTAACATTGTTAATACAATGAATTTTTTTTTTCATTGTATATGTGAATTAGAGAAAATTGTTCACACAATAAAATTCCTTTTTATTGTATGCATAAATCATAGAATTTGTTAACACTGTTACTACAATGAAATTTCTTTTTTATTGTATATGTGAATTAGAGAAATTGTTTATACAATAAAATTACTTTTTTTATTGTATATATATGAATCATAGGATTGGACAAAATTGTTTTTACAACAAAATTACTTTTTTTATTGTATGTTAATCCCTAAAAAATCGATACGAACGTTGACTAAAGGATACAGAATGGACATCATCAGGGCCGATCGTGCGCAATGTTATCTAAAGCACTTAAACGACCAAATATCAAACCCAAGATGAGTCAAGTCAACCAGTACGATCAAGGATATGGCACGATATGTAATGGGAAGCGCGGCCCAAAAAGGATAGAGATCGTATATCCTGTAAAGTCGCTCACTGATTTCCTGTCAAAAGACCAAGCCTGAGATGGTGCTGCAATACAGGCGCTTGCAACATCTTATGTGACTTTGTCTCCAACCAAAGTTAGACACGAATCGTGATTCAGGTGCGGAAACCAAGGTTGTTCGTTCATATTGAGACAAAGCTGCTCAAACACAGGACCAAAGCAAATCGTCCACTCAACATAGGCGGAAGCGACCTCATAACATAGCCGTAAGGACAGACAACGCCATGTAAAAGCAGTAAAAGGACGAGATCCCTTGAACTAAGAAGGTCGGTCGTGCAAGGAACAGGGGAGAGTCATGTCCAGTCCCGCGTTCCGCCCTTATATGAGTTTCCAAGTTTCCCAAACACTACAAGAAAAATACCCTATTGCAACTAGCTATTTGCAACAGGCGACATATGACAGTTGCAGTAAATGATATTTAGCAACAGACCTATCATAGCAGTTGCAATAGATGAGATTTAGCAACATGCCTTTTTTTCTGTTGCGTAAAACATATTTTTAGCAACTGTCCTTCACTCCCGTTGCAAAAACATACTTTTAGAAACTATGCTTCCAATCCAGTTGCGAGTAGATATCTTTGGCAACAGTTTTTGCCACTTGCAACAACTGTTTTTTTTTTACAATTGGTAAAGCCAGTTGCGAAAAACATACTATTAAAAATAAGTATCAGGATTTAATTATTAATTGTTAATAATTAATCTTAAATAGTTATTATTAAATGATTAACTGCTAGTAATAATTTTAAATAGTTATTTTTAAATAGTACGAAGTAATAAGTAATATTTAGTTATAATATAATAAGTATTAAGTAATAATAATTAATTAATATGAATTAATACTTTGATAATTAATAAATTCTATAAAAACTTATCATGGTTGGTTATTAATAATGTATAAATTATAAATTCAACAATTCCTTTAGCTCAAACATTTAAATTTTTCACTTCAATATTTTTTTTTTCAAATGTCTAAAATATGTACTCTAACACCGCGACTTGTCCGTAGAATGGCAAATAGCGTTTGTGTTGGAATTCAAAGTTTGAGATTAAATTAAGTAGCAAAGTTTAAATTGTTATTATTATTAATTAGTACTACTAATTATTATATTTTATAATTATTACTATTAATATTTAATATTAAATTATTACTACTAATATTTAGTACTTAATTTTTTTAATAAATAATAAGTATTATTAAATAACTATTAATTAAGGTTAATATTTAGTCTGTAATTAATAAACGTAAGTTTATACGGTACGAAGTGTTGGCAGTATCAAATTTCCAGGTTTTGGGTTCGGAATAAAACTTTTGGCTCCAAACTGAAATTTTCGCCCTCCCTCCTAAAACTGAGTATTATAATTCATAAGCGCTCCACTAACCCACCTAAATCCCCAAATAAACATTCAACGTAAATCCCTAAATTGCTAAGCTTTTCCCTAAAACCACAGAACATAACGATGGCTTCATGCTTAATCTCCTCCTTGGTACGCCGCTCAATTCCTAGTCTTTCATTTATTTCCAGATCTCAATTTTACTCAACTACTCCTCTCATCTCAACGACTTTGATCCTTCGAAATTTAATCAGCAAACCATGCTGCGCGATTTCTATCAAATCCTCTTCTTCAAAAAGTTTAGCAGGTGAGAATGATAAGATCAAGCGTGACAACGAGAATCACTTGCGTGTTTTGGAATCGGTGATGGCTGATTAAAAATTGGTAATAATACTCGTTAAACCTTTCTCTCTTTTTATTGAATTATATTGTAATAACGTTTATCTTTTATTTCATGTTCTGAATTCAAATTCTGATTTATAAATTGAAACAGTACATGCTTGTTTTTCGGCATTTCAAAAAAAAATCCCTAGACTACTTCTCCAATAGCCATTCCTTCAGCTCAACAAGAATAAAAGAAGCTCGATTTTAGATCTTATCATCTACTGCTTTAGATTAACGTGGCCAATACAGATCGTTCTTGAACAGTAAATTGTTTTTTTTACCGTGCATGCATTATATTTTTGTTGTGATAAAATTAAAAAGATTAGAATGTCCCTTGAGTAAAACATAAGCATGTGCGTGTGCAAGAATGACTTATGTATTTAAGCATAAAAAAGTGCTGATATTTTATACTCTTTCCTTCTTCATTATCATTTACTATATTATGTTTTGGTATAAGGCTTAAAATGTTCTTTGAGTATAAATTATAAACCATATGCAAATTAGTTTTGTTCAAATCTGAGCTCTGCAGAAATTAAAGGGAAGTATATACTATATATCAATCCTGTTAGAGAATATAACAGATAAATCCCATTAAACTTGGCAAAACTTTGTATGAAAAAGATGGAAAAAAATGAACTTTCAGTGCTAATAATCGGATGTCATAAGGATCAAACAGCTTACACATTAACCCATTATTCACACTTGAGACAAAGGGAAAGTGATGGGAGAGGAATCATACCACTCCACACTTTGATCTATATTAAGTTATTAGCAGGCCATATCAACAATGTAATTAAAAGTTCAGTATAAGTACATGAATATATTTACCTAAAATTGGTGATATTATGCTGCAAGGATTGATTCTTTTGGTGTGAAATGTGATGCGGGCAAATTAATGTATTTACCAGAAAATAAAGTTTGCCGCTATACCTTTGTGTTATTTCATATAATTGCTAATGGCAGTCATTTTTTTTAATCTACTAAAGGTCATGGTAGACACAGATTCGCCTAGCCCAAGCAATCCAACTAAAAGGGAGTACTTGTACTGGTGAGAATCATGGTTCTTTAACTCTTCAATCACCTTACTCTGTTTACACTATATTAATATATCTGATACAATATTTGACACAAACTGTATTCCAATACATATCATGTAAACATATTATCATGAATTCTTGTTTTTCTTTTCTTTTGATGGATTAAACTAATAGACACTGAGTAAATACTAAATAAATTATTAATTAAGGTGATTGTTTAGCAAAATATTTCATCCATATCTCAGAAATTGTTATAATAAAATCTGAATTAAAAGCAAAAAAATACTAACTTTTTTTTAAATTATTTGAGACCCACACTCCAACTGGCAAAGTCAACAATGATACGTTGATAGATAGTTTCACAATGTCCTTTCAAAAGAAAAAATATACAGAAAACTGTTTGCATTTTAACATAATCGGAGACCAGTTTATTGATGCATATATAAGATGACACCGACCTCACATGGTTTATATAAGACTTTATGAATGTGGGAAAGAAACAATCTCAGTATAGTATATGATTTTTATCTTTATGCTAGTGTCTGATCAAACTTTCCAGGCAGCATACATCCATTACATGTGATAATTTTTCATAACTAAGTTAATTTTAACGTTTGGAGAGAACTTGTTGAAAATATGGTAGAAGTTATAAGCATCCTAAAATGTCACAGCAAAAGAAAGTTTTGAATTAATAGAAAATATGATGAAGTGACATAACACTATATGTGAAATAACCATAACCTTTTTTTGCAGCAGCACCAGAACCTTTTTGGTTTTTGTTTGCTTCTTCTGTTTCCATTGTAAATGGCTGTACGTTAGCTCTTGACTTGTTCTTTTCCCTTTCAATTTTTATGAATCATCAAAGCTATGATCTGTTTGATTTTTTTACCTAATTTCACTCTATGGACACAATTTTATTGTTACTGTTTATATTCTAATAAAATCATTAGTGTTCTGCTATACCATGTATGCATGTATACACATGTTATAAATTTGGTTATAAATATTATGATATTATCTATTGTGAGTGCTCTCCCATGGTTTGCTTTTCCGTGCATTTTTGTTTCTGTATTTTGAGACTTTCCAATTGATCTTGTTTACGGTTCATTACAGAACTCAACTCAGTGGCCGACTGTTGATCCCTTTAGCTCACATGGCACTGGCCCAGAACATCCAGGTGATAGATATCAGAGCTTAGTAAATGGATACAACTTAACGGATGTTGTTATAACAGGTAATAAGTTTTTAGTCACTTTTTTCTTCAAAATTATAACATAATTTTTGTAAGCAGGTGCTTGACTTATGGTCCATTGGCTGTGTGATGACTGAGTTGTTACCTGGCAAGGTTGTTTAGGATACAGTCTTTGTGACTACATGTAACTGCAATTCGTTAGACCTTTCTCTTCTCCCTAATGCAGTTTTCTTTTGTCATGTAGCCTTTGTTTCCTGGTGAGAGTGGAGTTGATCATCTTGTTAAAATAATTAAGGTAATGATCATTAAATAACTATTTCAGTTTATGGCGTATGTTTAAAAGATGGTCAGGTGTTTAATAATGTCAGTACAACTATATGATGGAATAATAGCTCATGGGAACACCAATGAGAGAAGAGATTAAGTGGATGAACCCAAACTATACCGAGTTCAAAATTCCTCAAATAAAGGCTTATCCATGGCATAAGGTAATTTGCATCATGTTTTGTGATGCGCCTAGTTACATGAGTTAGTATGAAATTTTTGGTTTCTAGTTTCTATATCACTATGTTTAGGAATTTAGGCGCCATTTGGTTTTGAAATGAATTTTGACTTTTACTTTTTTAGTTTGTATTAGAAGAATGGCTAAGGACAAGAGGCTGCAACGTAATTTACTTTTTTTTTGTTAAGAAAGCATCATAGATTTGTTGAAACAAGTCAGTCAAAAAAGTTGGATTTTGCAGTGTTGTACATTAATGGGTAGCAAGGAAGTACATAAGGTGTTGTCGACTCCAAGCTTTTATTCTATGTAGAGTTCGCTGGAATGACATACATATTCCTAGATAGGCATGCGCATGTTCATGATCAACAACAAACTTGGAGCATGTCCATGATCAACAACAAACTTGGAGCATGAAGTGAAGATTTGTTCTGGTGAACCGATGATATTTATTTTCTTGTTATAGTATATGTATAATAGAGTAGAAATATGATTAGAAAATGCTTTATTTGGAAAAAGTGTGTTGTGTGAATGGTGTATGGAAATTGTAGAGATTTTTGTTGTAATTGTTTGTACTATTAAAACTGTTAAAATAAAATTTTTATTTGTTTATTTCATTTTGTGATATACACTATTACTAAAATGAATACATTTAATATGTAATATCTAGAAGCTGTATTTTTTTTTAATAGAATTGTGGATCTATTGCAACAGGCATATATTGTTGCAAAATGATTTGTTGCAACAGCAAAAGCCTGTTGCAAAAAAGTATACCGCAACATCTTATTGCAACAGGCAGAAAATGTTGAGGACTTTTTGCAACTTCGGCTATACCAACAGGCGCAGGCCTGTTGCAATAGGTCTACTGCAATAGATATTGCCTGTTGCGGAAAGTGTTTTTTGTTGTTGTGAAAGCATTCACTCTTACAGGGACGCCCGCTCCTATGGAACCGCTCAACTACTTAAGGCGCTCGCTCCATTGAGTCACATGCGCATGACAACCAAATACAGATCTGGACAGCTGACTACAGTTAGCCGATGGCATGATTATAATTAGTAGAATGAACGGTCCGTAGCCTGCATTAACGGATTTCAAATCATTTCCCAGGGGAAGTTCACCTAAAAATACACCATGGCTGCCAACATAAAGGGTATCCAATCTTGAAAACCATGAAGTGCAGCTAAATTCTATCCTCAACCACTGATTCGGCCATGGCATCAAGAACAATCTTGTGATCCTGGAAGACGAAGACATCCTCCTTCTCAACCATTCATCCATCCTTCTTCTCCTCAAATTCTACCATTCTCTTGTATAATTCCAAGATTGAAATATACAAATGAGGGTATATTGAGTGAGTATAGAGATGTATGGAAAGAGAGAATTGATGTAATTTGCAATCCTCGTTATAAGATTGAAAATCACCTTCACAGTGGACGTAGGCCTAAATAACGGGTGAACCACTATAAATCTCGTCTCTACTTTACCTTTTTCTCCCATTTTTCATTTCTAGTTGCGATTAAGCACGGTTCCATTTATTTCTTACCAAATTGGTGAAGTATAGTTTAGTACCTTGAGTGTTTGGACCATTTTTGGTGTAAACATTTTGGCGCCCACCGTAGGGCCGTGTTCCTAATTCCCTTTTGTAGTTCAGCAATCTAAAATAGAAATATATCCAAAAATGCTTTCTCCTTTGAAACCATGGTCGGATCGAAGAAAAGCGACAAATCTACTAAAGTTATTACGATCAGTGAGGATGATATTGCTAGCGAAGCCATACCTCAAATCTTGAATCAAGGGGTAGGGGACACCCCTAGGCCACCTATAACGCAATATGAATTGAATGTGGTTGTAACCGGCCTGAATGAGAAAATGGATAATACAACGAAGATGATAATGGAAAGGTTTGATGTCCAGACCAATGTTCAAGCCAATCTGTTACCACCAAACATTGTGGTTAATACTGGTGAAAAAGAGGACTCATCACCCCTAGACCCTGGACGACCTCACAACCTAGTAGGAGACAGGGGAGAGGCCGGCATTGAGGACACTAAGGCCAGATCTCCAAAGCGCAAAGAAGAACGCGCAGCTCAGGCTGTTGCAGGTCCCACCAACGTAACATCCCTCAAAAAGGATGCAAGGCACCGAAGCTCAAACCGTGGTCACATTGATAAAAACGTTAGTGTCGATCCCGATGAACAAGCAGGTGACGAGAGGCGCATCACGGACATGATCCAGCGAATAATGAAGGAGAAGGCGACTCGAGAAGATAAGAAGAAAGAATGGGAGTTTTCTCCTAGCAAAAACCGATTCACAGAGGAAATCCGAAAAGCGAAATTCCCGAAGAAATTCATACCCCGAACAATAGCACCATATAGTAGAGTTGGAGATCCAACCATTTTCCTGTTCAAGTACGACCAGCACATGAATGGAGCTAGGGCCACTGATGAAATCAAGTGCTTATACTTCCCCATGTGCCTGGAGGTTGTGGCCTCACTATGGTTCACCAGACTTCCACCTAAATGTATTGACCAATTTGCTGATCTGGCAAGGAGATTTCAAAATCAGTTCTGACTACAAACCACCAAGTCAAGGGATGTAATGTCACTGTGCGAAATGGAACAGAAGCATGGGGAAACCGTTCGAGCCTTCCTTACGTGCTTCCATGTTGTAGTAGCGGAGGTCATAGAACCAGAGCCTTGGTACTTATTGGCAGCACTGAAAGGAGCTATCGATAAGAAGTCAGAATTTGGAAAGTGGCTCAAGATGAAAAAGCCAAAAACTCTGAAGAAGTTTTACAAAAAATCTGAGGAGTACATGAGTGTAGAGGGTGAAACTTCAAGTGTCCAGAAGACTATAGAAAGTAACGCCACCAAAGAAGGAAAGAGCAATGAGTCCAGGGTCAAGCAGAAGAGCGAGTTAGGACAAAAGAGGGGAAACGATGAGAGGAATGGCAAAGCTTATAAGAGGACGCGGTTGCACAAACCATCCGAGCTAACCCTTCTATACGAAACCCTAGAAAGAATTTACCAAGCCGCAAAGGACTCGGGCATTTTTTTCTTAGATGAAGCCGCTAAAGGTAACTGAGCAGCAGGCAAATTCCAGAAAATTCTGCCAGTTTCATAGCCAACCAGGGCATAGCACCAATAAATGCCGGCACCTGAAGAGTTTAATTGAAGAACTCATCAGGAAGAACCGACTCCAACAATGTGTGAAAAATCCCCAAAGTACTCCAGCTGTGCAAGGACGTAACCATGCGGCTAGCTAGCCCAACTCGAGTGAAGAAGCCCAAATGTCAGTCGACTCGAGACCAGTAATCAATATGATATTTGGAGGTCCCCACTCGGCTGGGAACAGTTGGGCAGATATGGAAAGATACGCTAACGAAGTGAAGGGCGTCACGAAAGAGGAAGGATTCATGGTCTTGAACAATGAGCTTCAGACGAAAATTCTCAAAACCTCGACCGAGGATGTGATATTCAAATATAAAGATGCGAAAGGCATAATTACACCAACTGTCGATGCCATGGTAATCACAACTGGTCTCGGACATGCGGTGGTAAAAAGGGTCCTAGTTGACACCGGGGCATCAGTTAATGTGATTTTTATAAACACTTTCCAAAAGATGAATCTCCCTATGGCAAAGGTGCGCGCATGCCCAAATAAGATCCACGGATTTACAGGTCAACCTACGCAACACATCGGAACGATAGACTTACCTGTGGAATTAGCAGATGGGGAATGTAGGGTTTCCACGGCACAAACCTTTGTTCTAATAGATGATTTTTCATCTTACAACGCATTCCTTGGTAGGCCGACTCTTTCGGGTTTCAAGGTTGCATTATCTCCAAGGTGCTTCACCATGAAGTTTCCAACTGAAAGGGGAATTGGTGTAATCGAGGGCGACCAAATCGCTGCAAGGGACTGCTACGTGACAAAACTGAGAGAAGCTAAGAAAAAAGACTCGGGAAAGGATGCGGTGGCTCTCCCCCGCATCCAAAACCCCCCTTTTTCGCAATTAAAGAAGGGTCCATGCACTGGCGAGCATAGTGGAGTGCAAAGAGAGATCGATCACAGGGAAGCCAGTGCAGAGGACGATAGGGCGACATCGACCAAAGAGACAATCCCTATAGTTGTAAATCCAAAGGACCCATACCGTGTGTTGAACATAGGATTTCGGCTTTCCCCCGAATTGAAAAATCAATTGATTGCTTTTCTAAGAGCTAACTTAGATGTGTTCGCATGGAACCATTCTGACATGTGCGGCATATCTCCAGACATCGCGGTCCATAAATTAAACATTGACCCGTGCACTCCGGCTGTCAAACAAAAAAGAAGAGCCTAGGGGCCGGAGAGGTCACATGCCTTAAAGGAAGAAGTCGACAGATTAATGGAGAATGGTTTTATTAGAGAATCTACTTATCCAAAATGGGTGTCCAACCCGGTACTTGTGAGTAAGTCAAATGGAAAATGGCGGGTCTGCATAGATTATTCAAACCTAAATAAAGCTTGTCCGAAAGATAGTTTCCCTCTTCCCAGAATTGACCAATTGGTGGATTCTACGGCTGGTCAAGAATTGCTATCTTTCATGGATGTATATTCCGGTTATAATTAAATCATGATGTATGGTCCAGACCAGGAAGACACAAGTTTCATTACTGATTTCGGGCTATACTGCTATAAGGTGATGACATTTGGTCTAAAATACGCAGGGGCAACTTATCAGCCACTGGTAAATGCTATGTTCAAAAAGCAAATCGGTAGGACAATGGAAGTCTGTGTTGATAACATGTTGGTTAAGTCAAAGAGATCAATAGAACATTTGGAGAACTTAGCCCGAATGTTTGATATCTTACGACATTATGGCATGAAGTTGAATCCCTTTAAATGTTCTTTTGGAGTCGGCTCAGGCAAGTTCCTTGGGTACATGGTCAATGCTAGAGGTATTGAAGCTAATCCAGCTAAAATATCAGCTTTGAGAGAAATGCGTGCCCCAAGAACCAAGAAGGAACTTCAGCGTTTGAATGGGAAGATCACAGCCTTAAATCGCTTTATATCTAGGGCAACGGACATATGTCTTCCATTCTTCGACGCCCTTTGAAAAGGAAAGAAAGAGATACAGTGGACCCCAGAATGCCAAAAAGCCTTCGAGGAGTTGTTCCAACACCTGGCAACACCTCTTATGCTATCAAAGCCTAGTGACGGAGAAGACTTGTTTCTGTACCTGGCGGTTTCCGCCCATGCCTTAAGTGCAACACAGACCAGAGAAGATTTGAAGGTACAAAAAACGGTTTATTACATCAGCAAGAGGCTATCCAGAGCAGAGCTTAATTATCCAAAACTTGAAAAATTTGCTTATTGTTTGCTCATCGCATCAAAGAAACTCCGGCCCTACTTTCAGGCTCATCCCATCAGGATTCTTATAGACCAGCCTCTGAGGCAAGTTCTGTCCCGACCAGAAACCTCCAAAAGATTATTAAAATGGAATATAGAGCTCAGTCAGTACGACATTACGTATCACCCTCGGAAAGCAATCAACGGACAAGCGCTCGTTGACTTTATCGCAGAATTTACCAACCGAGGGGAGGTTGAGAAGGAAGATGATACTGAAACTAATATCCAATGGAAATTATTTGTAGATGGGACAGCGAACGATCATTGTTCTGGAGCAGGGGTAGTTCTTGAAACCCCTAAGGGAAGATCTTTATTCTATGCGTTAAGGCTAGAATTTCCGTCAACCAACAACGAAGCTGGTATGAGGCCCTTATCGTGGTACTAAAGCTAGCAAAAGAGTTGCAAATAAAAACTATACAAATCTTCAGCGACTCTCAAATCGTAGTATGCTAGATTCTGGGAGAATTGCAAACCAAAATGAGAAACTTTCCAGATTATCTTACCAAAGCCTTGGAATTATTAGAAGCTTTCGAGCATTACACTATATCTCATATTCCTAGAGAGGAAAATACTAAAGCTGATTCATTAGCCAAATACTAAAAACTGGATAATCCCAGCTTAATAAGAACGTTGTAAGACTAACCGTAATACGATTTTAACGTGCGAACGTCCGCGATAAGATATCAACGTGCGAACGAACGCCTCGTAATACGATACTAACGCACGATCGCCGCAAAAAAAAATATTAAAAATATATGTGTGCATTGTTAAGCAGGGAAAGGAGACATGGCATGACAAAGGCACGAAAAGAATCATAAAACTAGCCAAACAACCATTCATCAGGATCGCAGAAGTGTCACAGATCAAACACAAGTCACAACTAGCATAATGTCATGAGCGAGGACCGGCACCAGCTTACACAACCGGTCTTAAAAGTTCAAAAAGCAAAATAGCCAAAGAGAAGAAAAGGAAATTGTGGATCTCTGATCTTCCTTGGCCTACCTACCTTCTTCATAACCTGAACAGAAAAGGATGGGAGTTTATCAGCAAGTTTAGGCACCACAAACTCAACATCTCCTGGGGCAAAAGCAGCAACCACGTTATCTTTGGACCTAAGAGCTTGGATCAACTTCGCCTTATCATTTTATAGAACAAAGATACGCTCAAGATTGTCCTTGTGAAGTCTTTGGAAATCGCAGGCCAATGTATGCCAGCCGTTCATCCGCTTCGCAGAATGATTTCTCAGCAAATCCATCTGTTTGCCAAATTGATGCACAACAGTCTCGAAGCGGGCCAACATCTGACCTTTTTCCGCAGTCATGTCATAAGAGAAAGTCTGAGAATCAGATGGAGTTATATCCACATTCGAAGATACTTCCTGCAAACTCCACCTCCAAAACCGCTTAGCTAGCCTAGGGATGCAAGGCCCAGGAACGTGGCATGGCCTGTAAATGATAGTTTGAAGCTCTCTATAAGAGGGACTGGTGGGAGAGTTTACAGAGGCTGACCAGTTGATTGAATCTCGTCCGCTGGAACCTCCAAATTGAAGAAAGTTTCCCATCGACGCCATTCTGTAGATGGAACCATCCTGCAGATGGATCAGAGAATGACCATAAGGTCCAAAAGAAGAATGGGCATGAATAGAAATTGACAAACCTGAATAAGCCGTAGGAAGGAATACAGAATTTTCTTCCCGGTTGAGAAACCCTATTGGAAAGAAATGGTAGCAAATTGAATGAATAAATAAGAAAATGAAGGGGGAGATTAAAGGAAACACGTCAAAAGCACCCCTCGCCACGTCAGCTCAATACTCGAGTACTGAAATGGGTGTCCCATCAGAAGTCCAGTTGGTGTGTTCACTTCCCCATGATTTAGCTGTTTGCAATAATGACAAAATAGTTCAAGCAGCTCGCCTAGAGGTGAAAACATCAGTCAGCTGCAATGAAGAAATCTTAATCTTTTGCACAAACGACCCCTCAACAAGTCAGGACAAATCTACCAAACAATGTGCGATCAAATATGTTGAAGCTAGTAATTCGTTACTAAAAGAAATCATGGACTTCTAGGGGAAAGTGTTAATCCCTAAAAAATCCATACGCACATTGAGTAAAGGATATGGAACGGACATTATCAGGGCCGATTGTGCGTAGTGTTATCCGAAGCACTTAACGGCCAAATATCAAACCCAACACGAGTCAAGTCAACAAGTACGACCAAGGATGATGGAAAGATATGTAATGGGAAGTGCAGCCCAAAAAGGATAAAGATCTTGTATCCTGTAAAATCGCTCACTGATTTCCCGTCAAAAGACCAAGCCTGAGATGGAGCTGCAATACAGGCGCTTGCAACTTCTTATGTGACTATGTCTCCAATCAAAGTTAGACACGAATCGTGATTCAGGTGCGGAAACCAAGGTCGGTCGTTCATATTGAGACAAAGCTGCTCAAACACATGAGCAAAGCATATCGTCCATTCAACATAGGCAGAAGCGACCTCATAGCATAGTCGTAAGGACAAACAGCGCCATGTAAAAGCAGTAAAAGGATGAGCGCCCTTTAACTAAGAAGGTCGGTCGTGCAAGGAACAGGGGAGAGTCATGTCCAGTCCCGCGTTATGCTCTTATAAGAGTTTCCAAGTTTCCCAAAGCATTCACTCTTACAGGGACGCCCGCTCCTATGGACCCACTCAACTACTTAAGGTGCTCGCTCCATTGAGTCACTCGCACATGGCAACCAAATAAAGATCTGGACAGCTGGCTACAGCTAGCCGATGGCATGATTGTAATTAATAGAATGAACGGTCTGTAGCCTGCATAAACGGATTTTAGATCATTTTCCAGGGGAAGTTCACCTATAAATAAACCATGGCTGCCAACATAAAGGGGATCCAATCTTGAAAACCATGAAGTGCTGCTAAATTCTATCCTCAACCACTGATTCAGCCATGCGTCAAGGAAAATCTTGTGATCATGGAAGACGAAGACATCCTCCTTCTCAACCATTTATCTGTCCTTCTTCTCCTCAAATTCTACCATTCTCTTGTATAATTCAAAGATTGAAATATAAAAATGAGGGTATATTGAGTGAGTATAGAGATGTATGGAAAGAGAGAATTGATGTAATTTGTAATCCTCGTTATAAGATTGAAAATCACCTTCACAATGGATGTAGGCCTAAATAACGGCTGAACCACTATAAATCTCGTCTCTACTTTACCTTTTTCTCGCATTTTTCGTTTCTAATTGCCGATTAAGCACGGTTCCATTTATTTCTTACCAAATTGGTGAAGTATAGTTTAGTACCTTGGGTGTTTAGACCATTTTTGGTGTAAACAATGTATATATATGAATCACAAATTAATCATGTTTAGAGAAAATTGTTGAAACATTAAAAATGATAATTTTTAATGTATATTTAGATTCATTATTTAAAAGAATCATGTGTAGAGAATAAAAAGGACATTTTTAATGTATATTTAGTTCATTAAAAATGATTCATTATGAAAATTGTCATGTTCATTAGAAATAGTGTAAAGAATAAAAAGAACATTTTTAATGTATATTTAGTTTCATTAAAAATGATTCATTATGAAAATTGACGTGTTCATTAGAAATGGTGTAGAGAATAAAAAGAACATTTTTAATGTATATTTTGTTTCATTAAAAATGATTCATTATGAAAATTGACATGTTCATTAGAAATTGTGCGGAGAATAAAAGGAACATTCTAATGTATATTTAGTTTCATTAAAAGTGATTCATTATGATAATTGACATGTTCATTAGAAATTGTGTGGAGAATAAAAAGGACATTTTTGATATATATTTAGTTTTATTAAAAATGATTCATTATGAAAATTGACTTTAATTCATTATGAAAATTGATATGTTCATTAGAAATTGTGTAGAGAATAAAAAGGACCATTTTAATGTATATTTAGTTTCATTAAAAATGATTCATTACGAAAATTGACATGTTCATTAGAAATTGTATAGAGAATAAAAAAGACATTTTTAATCTATATTTAGCTTCATAAAAAACGATTCATTATGAAAATGACATGTTCATTAGAAATTGTTTAGAGAATAATAGGACATTTTTAATGTATATTTAGTTTCATTAAAAATGATTCATTATGAAAATTGACATGTTCATCAGAAATTGTTTAGAGAATAAAAAGAACATTTTTAATGTATATCTAGTTTCATTAAAAATGATTCATTATGAAAATTGACATGTTCATTAGAAATTGTTTAGAGATTAAAAAGAACATTGTTAATGTATGTTTTAGTCTCATTAAAAATGATTAATTATTAAAAATGACATGTTCATTAGAATGTTGTTTAAACATTAAAAATGACATACTTAGTGCATGTTTTGATTAAATATATGAAAAGGATCGCATGTTAAAATAGGATTCATAATCAAAAATGTTACATTTAACATGTTAATTTAGATTAAAAAGAATGACATATTAAAATGGAACTTGTAATTAACATGTTAGCAAAGTAGGAAAATGTTTATATGTTAATATATGTTTTGTTTGTTAAAAACATCACTATTAACATGTTAGTGAAATCATCGAATGATTTATATATATATATATACATATATACATACATATATATATATATATATATATATATATTAAAATTAAATGAAACGCGCGTGGTATTTCACGTTTCGGAATCGTACCTTTAAATGATTATACCGAAAGATCTGACCGTCAGATTTTCCCAAAACTGGAACCGTTAGATTTTCTTTGGAAAGAGCTTTCCAATGATATTAAATTTGTTAAGATCGAACGGTCAGATTTCAAGAAATGTGCAATTCAAATTTGGATGAAAACAGCGTCTGGGACACGTACCGACCTGAAACGTCATCCGAATTAAATGGGCTATTTTTGTATAAATAAAAATAAGGACAAACCGCAATAAAAAAATACTAACGATATGAAATGATTTGAAATTATATATATTCGAGAATTATTTGAAAAGACCAAGTTAAATATCATTTCAAATAATTATACGACAATTTAAAATCGAAGACATTGAGGGCAGTGGTTGAAGACCGGCGATCTTCACATCGAATGGACGACTACTAATGCCTTTGATGGGAGTTTCTGCCTTGAAAGGGTTACTGTGGTAGTTGTCCAGACGTACTTGTTGATTGTCCGGATATACGAGAACCTCTCTACCGTATCGGACATACGGAACGAGGAATATGGTGCCTCCGGTTTCGTTCAGACCCAAAACGGACTTGTAAATGGATGTATGTCTGACATTGGATTTCGTTCTATGTGAATTGATTACTATTTAATATATATCTGTTTGATGGCATAGAATTCATTCTCTTGCTTAACACCCTTCTCTGAGACATACGAGCCTAGAGGTTATATATTGATAGATATCAATCGCATGGCGTGGATTATCAATGTGGCATGCCAAGATGCAAATGATCAAGGCTTTTATTGAAAAGCAGAGCCTTGTGGTTGATGATCAAAGCACAGCTTTAATTAGCATAGCTTTGCGTATAGCATTACCTCGCGAGCCTCACACCCGGTATGAGTCAAAAACGCGATCGTGACTGCAGGGAGTGCATGCGTTTCTTTCTAGCTAGAAGTGGTGTCATGGTATGGAGCCCAGACATTATTACTTATGTGGATGATGGATTGTGAAGTCCCTCGGTATTTTGGTCGCTACTGGACAAATGATAGGTCCGATAGGAACGGGATACGCGTGTTCAGGCATAACCAATCCACTAAAGTATTTGTGGACCGGCCCTGAAGATACCAGGGTTCTCCAGCATCCGAGCCCTGAGGTATCTGCTAGAGTGTCTCGAATCGATAGGAGCCATCCCTAGCCTCGACTCATGATGGAAACCCAATTTTCAATACGACATTACGGATTTGATTATAAACCTATATATGGCGACATAGTAGGATGGGGTATTATGCCATCAAGGATTGATACATTTATTTTGAAAGTGTTTTAAACTGACTAAAACCTAATAATAATATCAATGATTATTGTTTTATACGTATCAAGCATGTTTGACCATTATAAGATAAAACTCTATCCTTCGGTTTGCGGTGCATTGTGTGATGGGACTTGAGTCTTGTAATGGTTTCATTTTTCTAAAAAGCATTTCGTTTTTTTAAAAGATTTACTTATTTTATGCACTGGCAATCCAATGGAGTAAACAAGTTCCTCGTAAGCGGCGTGGTGCTCTGATTAGCCTTATTATTAGATAAGTTAAGTAAGATTTCTCATACCAGTCCCATGACTGACTCGTAGTTTGTTTTCACTTGCAAACTCGGGTGCCCTTATTTCCACACGACTAGTCTACTGGCTTGTTTTGAAGATATTTATTTACTGAGTAGGATTCTGGATCGAAGCTTAAAGCTGTGTTCTGAGCATTGATAGGCTACCGCTGTGGTTTATTGGTTCCACTGCATTGTAAATTAACCTTCCGCTGCATTATTATTTATCGATGTAATCTGATATATTCTGTACTCTGATGTAACGTTATTATGATATTTATAAAAGTATTCTGTTATTTGTTCTGATGTGTTGTATGCTCAAAGTTAGTGAACCGATGATTTTCGACTTTCGGATAGGGCCTTGCGGTCGATTCGAAGGATGTGGATTTTAGGTCATTACACTCATAGGAGCAGGTTTAGCAAAAAAAAATTCCATCCCAAATCGGTTACTTAAATTATTACAGTATTTATATTAATTTATAAAAATTCTGGTTGGTAATTGTTTAATTTATAAACCAAGAAAATAAGATAATTCTCCTATGTGGGACATTTTAAATTCCTTAATCATTCTTTCTGAGAATTCTTGGCAAAGTTTTTCATTTGTTGAACCAAAAATAATGTCGTCAACATATATTGGTATTATTAATATATCCTTTTTAGAATATACTGTGAAAAGTGTTTGATCAACCTTCCTTATTTGAAAACCTGAATCAATAAGATAATTTTTAAGACGTTCGTACTTAGTCGGGGTGTTTGTTTTAAGCCATATAAATCCTTTTTTAATTTATATTCGCGATCAAGAAATCTTTCATGTGTAAATAAGGGAGGTTGTTCAACGTATACATTTCTTTTATATATCCATTTAAAAATGCACTTTTTACATCCATTTGATAAAGTTTAAAATTACGAAAATAAGCATAGGCTAGTGAGATACATATTGCTTCTAGTCTAGCGATTGGAGCAAAGTTCCATTCGTAGTCTGTTCCTTCTTTTTGATTATATCCTTATGCTACTAATACATCATTATTTCTAGTAATATTAACTAATTAATTTTCTTTATTTTTATATACTCATTTCATACCAATGACTTCTTGATCATTGTGACTAGAAACAAGTTCCCATACACTATTACGTTTAAATTGGTTTAGCTCTTCTTGCATAGGTATAATACAATTTTCAATAGTAGAAGCTTCGGCTATATTTTTAGGTTCTATATTAGAGAGAAAAGCTACGTGACCCATTAGATTTTATTGATTTCTAGTTCGTACATTTGAATTAATTTCTCCAATAATATTTTGAGAAGGGTGACCCTATAATATTTTTGGTGGAGATCTTAATTTATCATTATTATAAACAGAATTTTTATCTCCTTTAACATTATGAACAATGTTTTAATCTTCTCTAGTATAATGAACAATTATTTCATCTTCTCTACTATTATGAATAACATTTTCTTTTTCTCTAATATTTTGAACACAGTTTTCATCTTCTCTAGTATTTTGAACAAAGTTTTCATCTTTTCTAGTATTATGAATAATGTTTTCATCTTCGCTAGTATTTGTATTTTCATGATTTCTTTCTTGCATGATATTTGATTAAAATTTTCATCAAAAGATACATGAAGATTTCTTCAATTTTATTTCTTCTTTTAATATACATTATATTAGCTTTTCTTCAGTCTGAATATCCTAGAAAAATTCCCTCATCGGATTTCGAATCGAACTTTCAAAGCTGATCTTTTATGTTTTATAAAACGAAACATTTTGAACCAAAGACATTAAAATAAAAAATATTTGGTTTTCTACCATTAAAAAATTCGTAAGGGGTATTTTCATGAGAGGTCAAATAGAAACACGATTCAATACATAATGGGTCATTGTAAGGGCTTCCGCCAAGAAATGTTTTTGCAATGTGCTTCATTTATTAAAGTTCTGGCACATTCTTGTAATGTTCTGTTTTTTCGTTCTACGACTCCATTTTGTTGTGGAGTTCTACGAAATGAAAAATTATGAAAAAATCCTCTTTTTACACTATTGATCGAATATTTTGTTTTCAAATTTTTCTCCAAAATCGCTTCTTTTATATTTTATATTAAATCCTTTTCAATTTGAATTCTTTTAATGAAAGTTTTAAAATGACTGAAAGTTTCACTTTTATTTTTCACGGAAATTATCCAAGTATATCTAGAAAAATCATTAATTACAAACGCATATCTATTTCGATTTATGGACTGAACCTTGGTTGGCCCAAGTAAATCCATATGAAGTAATTTGGTTGTAATGTTGAAATGACCTTTTTAGATTTGAATGATGATTTTTTTTCCTAATTGACATATGTCACAAAGTTATTAACTTTGAATTTCATTTTTGGTAATCTTTTTACTAATTCATTTTTCAAGATTTTATTTATAGTTTCAAATATGACAAAATCATTTGTGTCATAACCAAGGATCGTTTTCTTTTGTTATTAAACATATATCTGGATTATGATTGATTTTCATATTTATAATATATATATATATATACAAATATATATGTATATTTCCTTCAAAAATAAGATTTTGATTTCAATCAAAAATATTGCGTTAATTTTCTGAAAATGAGATTTTAAATTCTTTATCACATAATTGAATAATACTAAATAAGTTATGCTTTAAAATTTAAACTAATAAAACATCAGTAATAAGAGGAAAATTAGATGTACTGTAATTGCTCACATCGCCTTTGTCGATGATACAATCCTTGAATTATCCCCAAAAGTGAGAGTACCTCCTTCTGAGTATATAGTATTTCTTAGCATTTCTCTAACTTCTGTCATATGTTTTGAGCAACCACTATCGAGTATCCATTTTCCTCTTTTTTAAGTGGGGCCTGCAAAAAATAAGAAATAACATTGGTACCTACTTTTTAATAGGGTCCTAAGAGTTAGGTCTTTGGAAACCAAACCCAAAAGGGTTCAGTGTCCCTTTAACAAATATAACTTTTATTTTTATGAATAGTTTCTAAAAAAGATTTTATATATTTATCCCCAATCAAATTTTTATTTATTTTAGGAACCCATATGTTAATAGTTTTAGAAACAATTTTCTCTTAGACGATTTTTTAGGTATAACGTGCTTTCTATATAAATTATTTTTAGATGAGATATTTGAATTCTTCTCATATCCTAGTCTTTACGTATTAGATGTAGATTGAGAATTTTCTATAATTCTAGGGAAATTTTCTCTTCCATTATTGAAATTCGAGACATTTTTAGTTATGTCTTCTAATTTGGTTTTGGGACTATTATTGTCTAATTCAATTATTTTAATCTTAATTTTCAACTCTTGATTTTTAAAAGCAAGTGCATTATTCTTTTTCTTTTTGAGTTTCAATTTCTTGACTCTAATGTAAGTTGAGAATTAACATGAGAAAAAGATTCTTGCAATTTTTTCTAACTTCTTCTTCTAATATTTCTTCCTCGCCTTTAAGCTTTCCCTTTCAAATTGTGCCTTTTTCTAATCTTCATGAGCTTGCTTAAATTTTATTTTGAAATTATTCCTATACTCTAATAATTCTAAATTTATTCTAACTGTATCATCAAAGGTAAAATTACTAACCTCATTGTTTTTAGCCATGAAGCATATGTTAGCTTGCTCATTCTCACTATCATTATCTCTTCTTGAGGAAGAGGAATCTGAATCTTCCCATGTTACCTACAATGACTTCATCTTGAATTTTTACTTCTTATTTTTATTGTAATATACCTTCTTCTAATCCGGACTGTTTTTTTTGTAAATACCCTTCCTTGTGATAGTTAAAGTACTCAATTATTTATGATGATGGTTTGTTGTGATTGAAGCTTTTTTTCCATTATTTCTGTTTCCCTTTTATATTTTAATTTTTTCTAAAAGTTTTATAGAGTAAATGCAAGATCTCCTTCATCTAATCTCCTTTTTCTGCATTAAATGCAATATTCTTTTTGTCCTTCATGTAATTAATTAGCCTACAAATTAACTTCAAACAACATTAGATTTCCTATTAACTCTTCTGGTTTCATGGTAGAGAGATCATTAGCTTCTCCAACAGCTAAAACTTTTCTTTTCCAATCATCTGTTAAAGAGTTTAGGATTTTTCATACAACATCAAAATCAGATTACTTTTCTCATAACCCTAATAGTGAGTGATAAATAGATTGAAATATGGAATACATATCATTAATAGGTTCATCTTGTTTCATCCTAAAATTCTAAAATTGAATTTTAAGCATGGATATCTTGCTTTCCCTCACCATATTTGTTCCTCCATGAGTAACTTTAATTGTTCACTATATTTCATATGTAGAATTGCATATGATAATATGGTTAAATTCATTTCTATCCAAGAAGAAATGAAACATGTTCATAGCTTTTGCATTTGTAGTAGCATCTTATTTTCGGGAATTTGACTATGAAGAATATTCTGTTATAAGAATTTGATAAATATTTTGTCATAAGAATTTGATAATTAGTTTATGTGATGTTCCTTGAATCAAAATCATTTTCTTTCATATATATTCTTGTACATGTAGCCTAATATTTATAATTCATGTCGGTGAATAGTGAAAGTTATGGAGTGGATTGACCTTCTAAAAACTAGTGCTAGTGCTAGAATTATATTCCATGTTATTAAGATATCAAATAACCATGTTACTGTTATAAGATGTCTTGCGCTGATATCAAATGAAAAGTAGAGTAGGATCGAGTAATATGGAATTACATGTAATAAACTATGTGCAAAAGATATAGTAAACAATATAAAAGTAGTAAATAAAAAGTAAAGGCAACAGATATTTTTATACTGGTTCGGCGCGCCATCCTACGTCTAGTCCTAGGCTCCTTTTGGAATGTCAACTAATCAACAATCCTCAATTAACCTGGAGGAATAGGTATTACAGTACCTGAATAGCAGAACAGGATTTCACCTCAGCAGGCGAAGAGGACTTCCCTTGTCGGAGCAGTGGAAAAGGTGAAACACCCCACCTCCGTTAAGGTCACTCACAAAGGGAATGCATTAACTTTGGTGAAGAATTTTAGGTAAATGACATAGATAATTTACAAGACAGACATATAAATAGCGGAAAACTGAAATCATTTCATAAATAGCGTGGTTCAGTCAAAACATTACAAGCATTGTCTCAAAACCCAACTTCTGAATTATTACAATGAAACATCTGTCTTGATTTAAAACTCCAAGTACATAAAGAATCATAAGACAATAGTAAAGCAGCATAAATCTCCAATAAAAGTGTAATCACAGCCATAGCCCAAGAAGAGAGAATCGAAGCAATACATCTACTCTCTTCAAACTGGAAAAGGTCTGCACTAAGCTGAAGTGTTCCCTCCCTGCGGACCTGGGGTGAGGGGAACGGAAGAAAAGAAGGCGAAAAAAAATAGGTCATACATAAGTCTGGTAAGTCCAGTGATTATTCATCATGTAAACAAGTAAAAGGAACATGACATGAATAAATTGAACATAGGACAGTACCATAGAAATAAGATAACATAAGATAAGGCAAGATAAACTGAATATACTTATCGCACTCATTTCCATTTCTCTGCACCTACTACGAATGTTTCAACTACCATCATGTGTTCATAACAAAGTGATCCCTTTCCCAATCGGCTTCTACTCGTATGCATTTCTTACTTGTGTCATTCGGCCCCGCTCGATTGTAGATACCTGTGCTGGTCCCACCATGGGGTGTATCAATTCCTATGGTGGCAACCCGACACAAATTCAAGATGCAGAGTGTATACTACTGATGCCCAGTGCCTTCTTTTCCACTCCAGAGTATGTGCATGCCCATACTCCGTCGGAACTACACTGCTTCACCCCTGCCACTATTTTGACCGCTTATAATCAGCCCAGTAAACGTACCCCACCCTGCCTAGTTCAGGGCACCGTGATACATCTATGTTGGTTACTGCTGAAATGGGCCCCCGTTACTATGGTTTTCTAATCAACATGTTATAACAGTTAAGTATTCTCAAAATTTATCTAACCTCACCCATCTGTTTTGCTTCCATGTTGTATTGGTTAAGTGTTGCCTTAATTAAATTAACCCTACCATTCTTAGCCTGTCTGTTCCTTAGCTTTAATTCATTCATTAAAGCACCAACCTCTCACATTAGATCTATGTTGTTGCGGTCGCTGGATGTGTCGGGCATTTCCGGGCAGTCTTACAACGCAACTCAATCTAACCTTGGGTTTTTGGGGCTTAATGCGCTAACCTCTCACATTAGATTTATATTATTGCGGTAGCTGGATGTGCCGGGCGGTTCCGGGCAGTCTTACACCGCAATTCAATCTAACCTCGGGTTAGGCATGTTCATCTTTAGCCAATTTACATATTTCTCATATATGTCCAAATCTATGTGTCAAATTTTCCACAAGTCTAGTAAATACAAGTTTATGCCACATTCCCAAGCTATGCCCAAAATTTACTAAATTAAATTATACCCAACTTTCCCCGCGTTATAATCGCACGTACAACGAGATTCAATCTAAGTTCTGAATGAACTTAGTATTCACAAATGCAAGTAAAAAGGGGGAAAAATAGAGAAGGAGCATAAGAATTGACATAAGGAAAAATAGGCATGTAAAGATGTACCAAATTCAAGAATCATGTTTCGATGTTGTACATTAACACTATGTGTAGGCAGGCTAAGCAATTCACACCATAGGTATAAAGATTAGATAGAACTGGACTTAAGAGAATTACTAATTTAATGTAAAACATGATAAGTCCCATTTGATAAATCACAATAGTCTCGTAGGCATAGGTTGTGCAACATGAAAATTTCCATCCTATCAATCACAACAGTCTCACAGGCATGATAGGTTCGTTTATGTCAGTCCAACAGTCTCATAGGCATGATAGGTTCTATTATGTTAGTCCAACAATCTCATAGGCATGATAGATTCTATTATGTCAGTCTAAAAGTCTCATAGGCATGATAGGTGCCATTACATCAATCACAATAGTCTCATAGGCATAAGCAATTTAGATTAGGCAAAAGGATAGGCACGAATCAGAATTAGGCATCGTTCTAGATCCGATTATTACAGTCATGATTTCTATTAGATGTTTAAATATAAATAATAACTAAACTTACAGAAAAAGGACGGATCTTGTATTATGGGATCTGATTTCTGAATTTGAAAAGTTATCCTTTGATGTAGGCGTTTGATTTGAAGTTCTTCAAATCGATTACTAGTTTGGATTTATTTTTCTAGTTAGGAGAAGATGAAGGAGGCTAGGCTAGCTTGTAGACGAATAGCATGATGACACAATAGTCTTAGGGTTATGAGGTTAGGGTATAGGTTTGGCTACGTATATATAGATGCCTATGATTAATTCTAGCCTTTAGATTAGTCTACGAGAAATCAGAGCCATCAAACCAAAGAGATGTGTCATCCACCCAATTATAGCACGACACATAAGCCCTAACACCTCAAAAAATAGTCATTGGCCGATCAGGGAAGGCCACATCAGCTCAGAGCTACTAAAATTCATCATAGGAAGTAGATCTCAAAGGGGTCGACTCCCTACAGGGGGGTCGACACCTATGTCAACTCCCCTATAGGGGGGGCGACACTTATGTCGACTCCCTCTGGGGGGTCGACACCCTGAGCGGGAATTTTCCTGCACAGCCTCTTCTGTTTGAATTTGGAATTTTGAACTGGATTTATTATTTAATTATTATTTTTTGTTTATTTTTGAAATCTTCTGAACTCCATAACTTCTACATACATAGCCCAATTCACGCAAACTCGGACTCTATCTCAAGCAGAATTCCGAGACGAACACAATGGCGTAATCCGTTTCCCTTAATTCTTCATCTAAAAATTAAGTGTTCTTAGATTTTTTAATTTTAATATTTATAGAAAATATGGGGTGTTACATTCTCCCCTTCTTAAAGGATTTCGTCCCCGAAATCTCTAAGTTAAGAAGAATGTATCCTAACATCCAACATCCATCTACTCAGCCATCAATCACAGGCATCCATTGTCCTTAAAAGGTTTCTAATGCTTTCATGATCAGATGGATAGTGTGTGTATATGTCCTTATCTAATGCAAAATCAGGCAGTCTACTGATTCAGTTGACCTCCTTGATGTGAATCATGTCAGTGCTATGAGTCCGTCATGTATGCAATTATTCCTAATTGTATTTTGTAACTTCTACGTGAGTGCACAATAATTCGTACAAATGCAACGTCCATATGATAACACATCAAGTTTCAATCCATATATAAATTCATATATGCATATGCAATATGAAAGTGACTGAGCCGATCTAGAACCTAATGTGTGTGTATATGCATCCACGTGCAACCACTAGCAACCACTTGCAACCATTAATCATAACATGTTTCAAATACATGTTTGCATCCATTGGACTCTACCTAAGGATCAAGAATAGAACCGAGGAGATACTTAAGAGATAGAAACAAGCATGCCTAAACTTTGGAAAAAGAGACCAAGAATATACCCTTAAAAAGATAAGGGTAGGCTGCGTGTATCTTGTCCTCAGTCTCCCACGCTGCGTCTTCCTTAGCATCAATCCATTGTACTTTAACTAGTTGACCTCACGATTACGTAGCTTTTTAACTTCTGTACCCAAGATACGAGTTGGAACTCTTCTCACCGTTACTTCTCGTTCCACTTCTATTTCCTCTAGTATGCTTGGCTCCAACCGCAGACTCATGTAAGCACTTTCATAGATGAGATACATGAAAGACATTATGTACTCCAACCAAACGTTTGGGCAGCTCTACTTTATATGCCATCTTCCCAATCCTCTCAATGATAGGAAATGGCCCTACAAATCTTCGTGCCAATTTTCCTACGGACCCAAAGCGAACGACATTCTTCAAAGGAGATACTTTAAGAAAAACTTTGTCCCCAACCTCAAACTCAAGGTCGGTCCTTCTTTTATTAGCGTAGGACTTCTGTCTATCTTGTGCGGTCTTCATTCGTCTTCGTATCAAGTCCACCTTCACTGAAGTTTCTCTGATCATGTCAGGCCCAAGTACGAGCTTGTTTGTAGACTCCCACCAACAAGTTGGTGATCGACATGGTCTTCCATATAAAGCCACAAAGGGTGCCATGCCTATGGTGGCTTGGTATCTATTGTTGTAGGCAAACTCCACCAAAGGAAGTTGATCCTCCCATGTTCCCCCAAAATCAAGGATGCACAATCTCAAGAGATCTTCTAGTACTCTATTCACCCTTTCCGTCTAACCATCGGTTTGAGGGTGATAAGCAGTGCTTAAGCATAGTTGTATGCCTATAGCCTCTTGCAAACTCTTCCAAAACTCGCTCGTAAAGATAGGGTATCGATCACTTACTATGTTGGAGGGTATTCCATGCAGTCGAACTACCTCTTTAAGATAAATGGATGCTAACGATGAGGCAGTCCTCCTTCTCTTAACAGGTATAAAGTGAGCGCTTTTAGTGAGCATGTTCACTATTACCAAAATACTTGTATTGCCCCTTCTTGATCTAGGCAACCCAACAATAAAGTCCATCGAAATGCTATCCCATTTCCACTGTATGACCTCCAGAGGATGAAGCAGACCACCAGGCTTCTTCTGCTCTGCCTTGACTTGCTGGCATATCAAGCATTTAGAGACAAACTCAGCTACATCCTTCTTCATGCCATTCCAGAAGAAAACCCTTTTTATGTCTTTATACATCTTGTCCCCACCTGGGTGTATGGTCAACTTAGAATGGTGTGCCTTTTCGAGAACGATCTTCACCAAATCCCTTGCTTGTGGGACGCATAGTCTTCCATCATGTCTCAACCAACCCTTGTCATTAATGGAGTAACTATTGAGATGACTATAAGTCTCACCTTTAATTAGATTATCCATCACATCAACTAGCTGAGGGTCTTCATGTTGGGCGGTAATTATTGAGTCCAAAAGAGTAGGCCGCACCTCTAGCGATGCAAACAAACCAGGTACAAATTCAAACGAGGGTCTAAAGTCAAAGTTTGCTATGTACTCCAAGCTTTGCCTTTCTACAAAGAGAGGACTTAAGGTCAGCTTTTTCCTACTTAAGGCGTCTGCTACCACATTGCCCTTGCCAGGGGTATAAGCAATCTCAAAATTGTATGAGGCAAGAAATTCCATCCACCTTTGTTGCCTTAAGTTAAGATCTTTCTATGAGAAAAGGTACTTTAACGATTTATGGTCAGTAAACAATTCAAACCTTTCCCCTAGCAGGTAATGACGCCATGACTTAAGAGCGAAAACAATGGCAGCTAGTTCTAAATCATGAATTGGGTAGTTTTTCTCATGTACCTTCAATTGCCTTCCTCCATAACAAACTACTCTGCCCTCTTGCATCAAGACAGTGCCCAATCCTGTACTGCATGCGTCTGTGTACACTGTAAACATCTTACTCCTATCAGGCAATGTCAGAACCGGGGTTGTTATTAGAGCCCTTTTCAATCGTTGGAAAGCAACATCGCAATCCAAATCCCAAGCAGAAGTTAGGTTCTTCTATGCCAACCTAGTAAGTGGGGAAGAGATCTTCGCAAAGCCCTAAATGAACTTTATGTAAAAGCCTGTCAGCCCGAGAAAACTTTGTACTTCGGTTGCATTCTTTGGGATCTTCCAATCCTGCACCGCAACTACTTTTGCAGGATCCACAGCTATCCCCTCTTTGGACACTACATGTCCAAGAAACCTTACTTCATCTCTCCAAAAATGGCATTTGGAGAATTTTGCTTTCAGCTGATGTGCACGAAGAGTGTGACGATCCCAAAACCCCGTGACACGGTGTTAAGGATAATCATTGGAAGATAACACATTAATCATCATTAGCAGATCACAGATAATAGCATAAACAGAAAATGGAATAATTTACACACATATGACAGCGGAATCATATAGATATCATCACATCAGAGAAGCACAGTACAGGATACAACTTAGTGCATAATAATACATAATCAGTCACCATCGCCTGAGGCGGAATCATACATAAAGAGTACTCAAAATAAATATCAGTCTACATCGCCAATGGCGGAATCATAATATAGATACAATAATGGCGGAGAAAATCCAAGTCAGCACGGTGTAGTCAAGCCTCGCCATGAGCCAAAAGGTGCGTCAGAAACCTGTAACTAGGCTGCCCGCGTGAAAATGAGGGCACCCGAGTTTGCAAGGTGAAACAAACTACGAGTCAGTCATGGGACTGGTATGAGAAAGCTACTCAACTTATTAACAACAATAATAAGGCAAATCAAAGGACCACGCCACTTTCGCGGAACGGGTTTACTCCAATGAGTGCTAGTGCATGAAATAAAGTAAACGATTAAATCAACACAATGCTTTTTATAAAATGGAGCCATTATAAGACTCAGGTCCCATCACACAATGCAACGCAAGCCGGAGGATAGAGTTTTACCTTATAATGGCCAAAAATGCTTCATACGTATAAAACAAAAGTGTTTGATATTATTACTAGTGCATATATGTTTCAAAAGCAAATTCAATCATAAATATCAATCCTAGACGGCATGGGTACCATATATCATGTCGCCATACTAGTAATACAATCACATTCGCATATTTCGTATTGGAAATTGGATTCCTTCATGAGTCGAGGCAAGGGGCAAGCTCCTCTCTGTTCGAGACACTCTAGCAAATGTCCCAGGACCCCACTATGATCCTTGGAATCGGCTGGGCCGGTCCTCTCTTACTTTTGAGGATTGGCAATTCCTGAACACACGTTTCCCGGTCCTTACAGACCTATAATTGAGGCGCCTCGCATTCCAACAACCACACAGGTGAAAAGTATATATAATGTCAGGGCTGGTAGGTCACTGACACCACCATAGCTAGAAAGAAACGTCGTGCACTCCCAGCCGTCCGTCTCCCGTTTTTGACTCATACCGAGGTGTGAGGCTCGCGAATTCACGTTATACACAAAGCTACGTCACACAGACCATGCTTTGATCATCAACTACAAGACTTTGCTTTGCAACAGAAGCCTTGATCATATGCCACTTAGGCGTGCCACACAGGCAATCCACTCCATGCGACTGATTTCTGTCAATACATAACCTCTGAACTCGTACGTCTCAGAGAAGGGCGTTAAGCAAGAGAATAAATTCTCCGCCGCCAAACAGATATATATTTAACAGAGATCAATCAACACAGAACAAAATCCAATGTCAGACACACAGTCCATTTACAAGTCCGTTCTGGGTCTGAACGAAACCGGAGGCACCAATTCCTCGCATATCCGTACAATCAACAGTATGTTTGGACGGCTACTACTTCAGTTCCTTCATAGTAGCTACTCCAATCACGAGCATCAGTAGTGCCCATCCATCCAATGTGGAGATCGTCGGTCTTCAGCCGTCTTCGACTCTTCGACTCCTCAACGTCGATCGATTATTTGAAATGAGATAAACTCGGCCTTTTCAAATAACCCACGTATATTTAGATTTTCAAATCAATTAATCACATGGTTGGACTATTCAACATTCACATTTCAGTTATTTAGTTATAATTTTCATGTTAAATACATTCAACCATCACATATCAAGCAAACGCAACGAAATTGGTTTATTTCCACCCTATATCGTCTATAGTATTTTCTAACGATATATCGCCATTTTTATTTAATTTAAAACGGCCATATTTAATTAAACGACGTTTCAGGTCGTGTCGATGCACTGGCGCTGCTTTTCACTAATTTTGTTTTACACATATCTGAAAATCTAACCGTTGGATCTTCACAAATTTGGTATCATTGGGAAGGTCATTTCAAAACGAATCCAACGGTTTCAGTTTTGGGAAAATCCGTCGGTCGGATCTTCCACACTAGCCATTTGAAGTTACGATTTCAAATTACGAACTGCAGCTTCGTTATTCGATTTAATTTAATTATATTTATATATATATATATATAATCATTTCTGGCGTTGTTTTTCTTCAGATTTGAATTAAACATTCCAGACAATCCAACCGTCGGATCTTCACAAAGTTGGTGTCGTTGGAAAGATATTTCCAAGGCGAACCCAACGGTTGCGGTTTCGGGAAAATCCAATGGTCGGATTTCCCGCACTAGTCGTTTGAAATCACGGTTTCAAAACACGAACTGCACGGCCACGTTTCGTTTTAATTCTATTTATATTTATATATTTATA
The DNA here is from genome assembly GCA_030737875.1 of Allium sativum. Classification (NCBI taxonomy): domain Eukaryota; kingdom Viridiplantae; phylum Streptophyta; class Magnoliopsida; order Asparagales; family Amaryllidaceae; genus Allium; species Allium sativum. Next base: position 588,473,963 of record CM060920.1, read on the forward strand.
TATTTATATATTTATATAAATATAGTTCATTCAAAAATTCCTATATCGTTTCCACTTCAATTATTTCACTAACGCCTTTAAATTTCGGAAAATTTCGCCATAACCTCCTTTGTACGGGAGGGTCTGGGAAAATTCCCAAATAGCCACACGGGCGTCTCATATCAAAAAGAAAAAGAAAAAGCCAAGCGGCTAGCCAACAGGCTCATAAAATCATCACCCAAACAAAGCAGTAAATGCGTACCTATTTGTCGGGCACAAAATTTTATTCCTCTTCTCTAGCCCCTCTTGCTATAACCTGTCCAATAGATATGCATGTACATATATACAATTTCTATCACTTATCATTTTCCATTCAATTTCCTATTTGATTTACTTTGGTTTAAAAAACACCATTCATTCTAATGTTGCATGCATAGGCTAAAATCATATCATTAGCTAATTAATGTATATTTCAACTCATGCACATTTATTTGAACAAGTGGCTATTTTTAACACTTCACATTTCAAAGATGATAATTTTGGCGAACTAAAATAGATTTCAACACATGACTATTTTATTTAGTTCCTATGCATGTTAAAATAAATAATATTTCATTCACAAATATTGATTTCAACGTCCGCATATCTTTAGCATATCACATATATGATAAAAATGATATTTTTATCGTTCAAAATATTTGTTCGACAAATGGATGTTTTCAACACTTCATAGTCTCAATAAAAATGTAATTTTTATTGTTCGATCTTTTTATTCAACACATGAACTTTTTCCACTACGCACACTTCTCAACAAATGAGCATTTCCACACATGGACATTTTATTTATGTTGTTCATATTAGAAAGATGGAATTTTTATTGTTGAAACTATTTATATAAGGCGAATATTTTTCATACTTCATATATATGTAAAAATGTGATTTTTATTGTTTAAACACTTCATTCATTCACAAATGAATTTAATTTTCACACAACACTTTTCAACACACAAACATTTCCACACATGGATATAGTTTCAACATATGACTTTAATTTCAACGCATGAAGATAATTTCAACATATGAAAATAATTCTAACACACAAAGATTATTCAAAATTTCGGCAGCATAACGGCAGGGTAGTTAAAACCGGCACCGTCCCTAGTACGGCTCCTCGCTCTACCTTAAAACCTCGCGGTTTTTGACAATGGGTTTCATGCATCTAATTCGCACGCAGGCGGCATGTTTATTTTTATTTCCACAAATATTTCCAATTCATTTCAATCACCAATGGGTATTTTTCAACCACAACCAAACAATGTCAACCACAAACAATTATTCAACCATTCGTATTTTTCATCCAATATTTCACACCAATTCACCACAATAAATATCGTCCATGGTTTGTGGACGAGGGGAGTATATATATATATATATATATATATATATATATAATTGCTATATTTCACTTGCATTTCAACACATATATCAATTATTCTACGCATGTAAAATTCATACTTCGCTTATATAGCTTACACTACGCATGTACATGAGGTATACAACACGTATGTAATTTATATTTCGCTAATATAAATTATACACGACATTTTCCATTCAATTTCACGTTAATTTAGATTTCTCACATTGGTTTTCGGAGTGTTAAAAATCGATATGATGTCAGAAAAATCCGCGGCTTCTTCTATTGGGTAGAGAGCTTCCTTGTAGTCCCGATGTTTCCTGTTTCATCGAATTTCGTCAACACACCAAAAAGATATGATTTTTCAAATTGTAAAGATCAAAAACTCACCTTTCACGAAGGTTCTAAACTAGGTTTATGGTTTTTGCGACAATCGGGGCACGAGGGGATGATCGGCGAGTTGGACGTGGAAGAGGGAGGAGAGGGCTTTCTGGCGGTGGAGGTTTGGTGGCGTTCGGTGGTCAGAATCGGCGGCGGTGGCGGCAGGAAGGTCGAGGATTTGGACGCTCGATTCAGGCGGAGGAGGGGTTGGTCGGCGTCGAACTGGGGTCGGATTTGAAGGGGAGGCGAAGGCGCTTCGAATGGTGGCGGTGGCGGAGGCTGGAAGCGACGGCAGCGGCGGCGATCGGGCTGGGAAATTTGGAGCACGGGTCGCCGTTGGTTCGGAGGAATTTCTTTTTTTAAAAAAAAAATTATGAATGGAGAATTCCTGTTGGCCGAGGACTATATTAAATTTTTAAATTGTGTTTTCTCAAACGAACTCCTTTTTAAACCCAACGACTGTCACCCCCAGCTAAATACCCCCATTCCAGACACAATGGGATATGTTTCGTAGGCCAATTCGACTGTTACAGTCAGTTATTTTTTAAATTAAAGTATAAAACATTTAATTTTTAACTTTGAACGCACATTTCAATTTGCCAGGGCCACAAACTAATTCGAAAAATTCCAGAAAAATAAATCTAGCTATGTTTTGACTCTACGGTCCCAACAAAACTAGTTTCGTCGAATTCTGAGGTCATTTGAAAAATGGACATTTTCTGGTCGATCCAATTTAACAGAAATTGACCAAACACATTTTCTTTTGCCACGCTCACATACTAGCTTCAAAAATTATGAAATTTGAAACCTAGCAATAGTTTGACATCCCGGACCTCACAAAAGTGGTTTCATCGAATTCCGAGGTCGTATGCAAAATATCAAATTTCCAGGGCTATATATTCTATATGGCGACCATTCTGAAAATTTATTCGGCCATAACTTTTGATTCCCGTTATGAAACTTCGATTTTTCAGATTCGTTAGAAAGGTATTGACTAACAGATTTAAATATTTTTGGTTTCACTAAAATCCGTTATATTTTCCACCCTGCACAGTCAGTCAAAGTTTGAATTCAAATTTCCAAACTGACTCCCTATTTCAAATTCACTATTTTATTGAAATATCCTATTTCAATTGTTCAAATTCCTTTGAAATCACCAATTTAAAAATTTTAAATTGGCTCGTATTTTCCGGGTTATTACAATCTCCCCCACTTAAAACTTTTCGTCCTCGAAAAGGAAACAACAGTAAAGTAGGAAATAAAATGTAAATGCAAAGTATTGTAAAGGTACCTTGCACCGGAGTTAGTCAGAGATATCCACTCTGCATTTGGGGTAAGCTTGCTTAATGCTTTCCTCAGTCTCCCAAGTACAGTCTCTAGGATCACTGCTCCACTGCACTTTAACTAAATGAACCTTTTTGCTTCTGAGTTCTCTAGTTTCTTTGCCAACAATCTTTAATGGCTCTCTTCTGAGTGATAATTCTGGAGTTATGTCCACATCCTGTTGCGCTGCTTCTTCTATAACAAGATCCGGATCATGCACATGTCTTCTAAGTTGAGATACGTGAAATACATCGTGCACTCCAGGCAACCAATCTGGCAATTGAACCCTATAAGCAAGAGTTCCAATTCGTTCGAGTATAGGAAAGGGACCAATAAATCTCGGTGCCAACTTCCTAGTTTTGCCAAATCTGATTACTCCTCTCATCGGAGAAACCTTCAAATAAACATAGTGGCCAACGACAAATGTCAAATCTCTCCTTCTAGAGTCTGCATAACTTTTCTGTCGGCTTTGGGCGGTTCTCAAACGCTTTTTGATGAAGTCGACTTTATCAGATGCTTCTCTAATCATATCGGGTCCTAACACAAGTCTGTTGCCAGGTTCTACCCAACATGCTGGAGATCTGCAAGGTCTGCCATATAATGCTTCAAATGGCGACATTCCCAAACTTGCTTGATAGCTATTGTTATATGAGAATTCTGCCAAATGCAAATGATCTTCCCATGACCCACCAAAATCAATTATACAAGCCCGCAATAAATCTTCTAGAATTCTATTCACCCGCTCAGTTTGGCCATCTGTTTGAGGGTGATAAGCGGTGCTCATATTCAGTTTTGTTCCCAATTCTGTCTGGAAAGCCTCCCAGAATTTGCTAGTAAATAGGGGATCCCTATCACTGACTATGCTGATGGGAATTCCGTGCAGCTTAACAATTTCTTTGAAGTATATCTGCGCTAGACTTTGAGCGGTTCTATTGGATCTGACAGGTATAAAATGGGCAGTCTTCGTGAAGCGATCTACGATTACCCAAATGTTGTCATTACCTTTCTTGGTTCGCGGCAAACCATCTATGAAATCCATGGAAATCTGTTCCCATTTCCAGCCTGGGACTTCCAACGGTTGCAACAGTCCAGCTAGCTTCTGTTGGTCACTCTTGACCAATTGACAAGTAGGGCATCTGCTTACATACAAAGAAATATCTCTTTTCATTGCCTTCCACCAGAAAGTGCGTTTGATATCGTTGTACATTTTACTCACACCTGGATGGATGCAAAATTTGGATTTATGGCATTCATCCAGCACTTCTCTTTTGAGCTCAGGAAGGTTGGGAACACAAATTATCCCATTCAGCCTCAGAACTTCTTCTTTATCTACCTGAAAGCTGGAGGGCTCTCCCTTCTGGATTCTTCCTTTGATCTTTTGAACGAAATAATCATTCTTCTGGAGAGCACATATCTTATCGATCAAGCTAGGTGTAATTATAAGATGGGCAATGATTGCGGTCTTTCTACTAAGCGCATCCGCTACTACGTTAGCTTTCCCCGGCGTATACAGGATATCAAGATCATACGCTGCAAGAAATTCTAGCCAACGCTGCTGTCTCAGATTCAGATCTTTCTGGGTATATAAATACTTCAATGATTGATGATCGGTGTACAATACAAATTTCTCGCCCAATAAATAATGCCTCCAGATTTTCAAGGCAAAAACGATGGCTAGCAACTCAAGATCATGAGTCACATAATTTTTCTCATGCGGTTTCAGTTGGCGGCTTGCATAAGCGACTACTTGGCCTCTTTGCATTAACACTGCACCAAGACCTCTAATATAAGCATCTGTCCAAACCGTTAAATCCTGATTGCCATCAATAATAGTTAACACTGGAGCAGTGGTCAATTTCGATTTCAATTCCTGGAAGGCTTCTTCACAGTCGGAAGTCCACTTAAACTTCTCATGTTTCTTTGTGAGCTTCGTTAACGGACCGGATATCTTCGAAAAATCCTTAACGAACTTTCGATAATAACTAGCCAACCCCATAAAACTTCTAACTTCTGTGGGAGTAGTGGGTTGTTTCCAGTCTTGAATCGCTGTTATTTTGCTTGGGTCAACAGAAATTCCTTTCTCTGACACGACATGGCCAAGAAATTTCACTTCTTCTTGCCAGAAGACACATTTAGAGAATTTGGCTTTGAAGACGTTCTTCCTTAGAATCTCCAATACTTGTTCTAAGTGTTTTTCATGCTCAGGTTTTGATTTGGAGTAGATTAAAATATCATCGATGAATACGAGGACAAATTTATTCAGAACTCCCCTGAACACTCTATTCATTAGATCGACAAAGTATGCTGGAGCGTTGCATAGGCCAAACGGCATTACTAACCATTCATAAAATATGTCTGGGCCTCTGAAAGCTGTCAAAGGAACACAATCTTCTGCTATTCTCAATTGATGAAACCCTGTAGCTAGGTCCATTCGGGAAAATACTTTCGCCCCATTCAATTGGTCTAGCAAATCATCGATGCGGGGTAATGGATATTTTTTTTAAGCGTCTGTTTGTTGAGGTCTCGGTAATCAACACATAATCTAAGAGTACCGTCTGACTTTGGGACAAACACAACAGCTGCACCCCAATTAGAAAAACTAGGTCTGATTAGACCCTTCCACAACAGTTGACGAGTTTGATCGCCTAATTCTTCTTTTTCTTTCGGAGTCATTCTGCGAATTGGATGTACCACTGGTCTGGCATTGGGAATTAAATCGATTCGGAATTCTATTTCTCTTTGCGAGGGTAAGTTTTCAACTTCTTCAAACACATCCTCATAGTTCCTAACAATCAGAATCTTTTCTATGGAAGTGGGGATAAGTTCTAATGCTGACCAAAATTCTTCTCTATTCGGATTCGAACCGTGACATGGTACCGTAATATATCCAAGCTTCGTTCGAATTTTAACGATTCTTTCCGCACAATTCACTTCAGCTTCGTATTTCGTTAACCAATCCAGCCCGAGAATGATATCGAATTCGGGAAAATCCATAATGATTAAATCAAAAGGAAACTTGTATCGAGAAAAAGAAATAGGTACTTTACAATATGAACCGAGAGTAATAGGACCCCCTATCGGGTTATGAACTTCCACTGATTCCTTGAGCTTTCGCTGTTTTAACTTTAATTTGGGCACTGTGTTTTTAGCAATAAAACTACGCGACGCACCTGTGTCAAACAATACAGAAACAAGAATATTTTTAATCGTAAGGGTACCTCCCAAAACATCAGGTTTACCTGCTCCGTCGGAAGCAGCTGGCGGGCTCGACCCGTCATAGATGTGAGCTACTGTAGCTTTCTTCAACAAAGGACAGTCTTTGACCAGATGATCGGTCTTGCGACAGTTGAAGCACGAGCGAGGGTTCTGGGAGCCTTGGCTCGAGCCTTGAGAGTTTGTCTTCTGCCTCTTCGGAGCTGTGTAGACGTTTGAGTAGTGCCCCGGCTTACCACAGTTAAAGCAATTTCCTCTTGGCGGCTTGCCAGTCTGAGGTTTTGAAGATGCTGCTTGGCTTGACTCGCCTTGATTTACAGCAGGCTTGCACTTGTTTCCGGCTTGGCTTCTAGCGCGATCCTGATCCAGATGCCTTTGATCAAGGTCTTCGTAATTGCATGTCATTTCCACCAGTTCGTTGAATTCCAGCTTGACGTGGGCCATGGCTCTATCATGATATTGTCGTCTTAGCCCAAGGATAAACCTCTTATTTTTGGACTTCGCAGTGGCGACGAGCTCCGGAGCATAGGGCGACAACAGTGTAAATTTATTTAGATAATCCTGCACGGAAAGATCCCCCTGCTGGAGATTGGCGAAGTCATCGTGCATTCTTTCTAGAGCTTGTTCTGGGACATATTTCTCCTTGAAGAGTTCTTTGAATCCATCCCATGTTCTTCCAGCTTCTCTATTCCCGGCGGTAAGAGATTCCCACCATAGTTCATCTTGTTCCTGCATAAGCCAGGCGCCCATAATAGCTTTGTCTTCGTCTCCAAGCCTTAGGCCTTCAAGAATTTTCTCGCATGTTTTGAGCCATGCAAGGGCCTCTATTACTGTGCCAGTACCCGAGAAGGTCTTGCCTCCTAAGTTCTTATATCTCTTAGCTACACGGTCTAGCTCGAAGTATTGAGCTGCCGGAGGTTGTATCAAAGGTCCTTCTTGAGCTGGGACTTCTCCCCTTCCTCGGCCTCGGCCGGCAAGGCCTCCTCTAGCAGCGGCTGCTCTGGTAGCCATTTGTCAAATTCTGTATAAGCAAGAAAAGATCAGCTAACAGAAATGATAGTCTATTGCATCGTTAAGCAGAAAATTTTACGGAAAGATAACGATGGACTGATCAATTGTTTTTGCTATTCTGCTCGGCTCATTCTAGGACTTTACTAGTCCTATGTCTAATGAGCGACTCGCCTTAGAATACTACTGATTCTATTTTGACGAAGTGTTTAATGTGTTAGACTCCAGAACTAAGGTTAACCAAAGCTCTGATACCAGCTGTGACGATCCCAAAACCCCGTGACACGGTGTTAAGGATAATCATTGGAATATAACACATTAATCATCATTAGCAGATCACAGATAATAGCATAAACAGAAAATGGAATAATTTACACACATATGACAGTGGAATCATATAGATATCATCACATCAGAGAAGCACAGTACAGGATACAACTTAGTGCATAATAATACATAATCAGTCACCATCGCCTGAGGCGGAATCATACATAAAGAGTACTCAAAATAAATATCAGTCTACATCGCCAATGGCGGAATCATAATATAGATACAATAATGGCGGGGAAAATCCAAGTCAGCACGGTGTAGTCAAGCCTCGCCATGAGCCAAAAGGTGCGTCAGAAACCTATAACTAGGTTGCCCGTGTGAAAATGAGGGCACCCGAGTTTTCAAGGTGAAACAAACTACGAGTCAGTCATGGGACTGGTATGAGAAAGCTATCAACTTATTAACAACAATAATAAGGCAAATCAAAGGACCATGCCACTTTCGCGGAACAGGTTTACTCCAATGAGTGCTAGTGCATGAAATAAAGTAAACGATTAAATCAACGCAATGCTTTTTATAAAATGGAGCCATTATAAGACTCAGGTCCCATCACACAATGCAACGCAAGACGGAGGATAGAGTTTTACCTTATAATGGCCAAAAATGCTTCATACGTATAAAACAAAAGTGTTTGATATTATTACTAGTGCATATATGTTTCAAAAGCAAATTCAATCATAAATATCAATCCTAGACGGCATGGGTACCATATATCATGTCGCCATACTAGTAATACAATCACATTCGCATATTTCGTATTGGAAATTGGATTCCTTCATGAGTCGAGGCAAGGGGCAAGCTCCTCTCCGTTCGAGACACTCTAGCAAATGTCCTAGGACCCCACTATGATCCTTGGAATCGGCTGGGCCGGTCCTCTCTTACTTCTGAGGATTGGCAATTCCTGAACACACGTTTCCCGGTCCTTACAGACCTATAATCGAGGCGCCTCGCATTCCAACAACCACACAGGTGAAAAGTATACATAATGTCAGGGCTGGTAGGTCACTGACACCACCATAGCTAGAAAGAAACGTCGTGCACTCCCAGCGGTCCGTCTCCCGTTTTTGACTCATACCGAGGTGTGAGGCTCGCGAATTCACGTTATACACAAAGCTACGTCACACAGACCATGCATTGATCATCAACTACAAGACTTTGCTTTGCAACAGAAGCCTTGATCATATGCCACTTAGGCGTGCCACACAGGAAATCCACTCCATGCGACTGATTTCTGTCAATACATAACCTCTGAGCTCATACGTCTCAGAGAAGGGCGTTAAGCAAGAGAATAAATTCTCCGCCGCCAAACAGATATATATTTAACAGAGATCAATCAACACAGAACAAAATCCAATGTCAGACACACAGTCCATTTACAAGTCCGTTCTGGGTCTGAACGAAACCGGAGGCACCAATTCCTCGCATATCCGTACAATCAACAGTATGTTTGGACGGCTACTACTTCAGTTCCTTCATGGTAGCTACTCCAATCACGAGCATCAGTAGTGCCCATCCATCCAATGTGGAGATCGTCGGTCTTCAGCCGTCTTCGACTCTTCGACTTCTCAACGTCGATCGATTATTTGAAATGAGATAAACTCGGCCTTTTCAAATAACCCACGTATATTTAGATTTTCAAATCAATTTCACATTTCAGTTATTTAGTTATAATTTTCATGTTAAATACATTCAACCATCACATATCAAGCAAACACAACGAAATTGGTTTATTTCCACCCTATATCGTCTATAGTATTTTCTAACGATATATCGCCATTTTTATTTAATTTAAAACGGCCATATTTAATTAAACGACGTTTCAGGTCGTGTCGATGCATTGGTGCTGCTTTTCACTAATTTTGTTTTACACATATCTGAAAATCTAACCGTTGGATCTTCACAAATTTGGTATCATTGGGAAGGTCATTTCAAAACGAATCCAACGGTTTCAGTTTTGGGAAAATCCGTCGGTCGGATCTTCCACACTAGCCATTTGAAGTTACGATTTCAATTTACGAACTGCAGCGTCGTTATTCGATTTAATTTAATTATATTTATATACATATATATATATATATATAATCGTTTCTGGCGCTGTTTTTCTTTATATTTGAATTAAACATTCCAGACAATCCAACCGTCGGATCTTCACAAAGTTGGTGCCGTTGGAAAGATATTTCCAAGGCGAACCCAACGGTTGCGGTTTCGGGAAAATCCAATGGTCGGATTTCCTGCACTAGTCGTTTGAAATCACGATTTCAAAACACGAACTGCACGGCCACGTTTCGTTTTAATTCTATTTATATTTATATATTTATATATTTATATAAATATAGTTCATTCAAAAATTCCTATATCGTTTCCACTTCAATTATTTCACTAACGCCTTTAAATTTCGGAAAATTTCGCCATAACCTCCTTTGTACGGGAGGGTCTGGGAAAATTCCCAAATAGCCACACGGGCGTCTCATATCAAAAAGAAAAAGAAAAAGCCAAGCGGCTAGCCAACAGGCTCATAAAATCATCACCCAAACAAAGCAGTAAATGTGTACCTATTTGTCGGGCACAAAATTTTATTCCTCTTCTCTAGCCCCTTTTGCTATAACCTGTCCAATAGATATGCATGTACATATATACAATTTCTATCACTTATCATTTTCCATTCAATTTCCTATTTGATTTACTTTGGTTTAAAAAACACCATTCATTCTAATGTTGCATGCATAGGCTAAAATCATATCATTAGCTAATTAATGTATATTTCAACTCATGCACATTTATTTGAACAAGTGGCTATTTTTAACACTTCACATTTCAAAGATGATAATTTTGGCGAACTAAAATAGATTTCAACACATGACTATTTTATTTAGTTCCTATGCATGTTAAAATAAATAATATTTCATTCACAAATATTGATTTCAACGTCCGCATATCTTTAGCATATCACATATATGATAAAAATGATATTTTTATCGTTCAAAATATTTGTTCGACAAATGGATGTTTTCAACACTTCATAGTCTCAATAAAAATGTAATTTTTATTGTTCGATCTTTTTATTCAACACATGAACTTTTTCCACTACGCACACTTCTCAACAAATGAGCATTTCCACACATGGACATTTTATTTATGTTGTTCATATTAGAAAGATGGAATTTTTATTGTTGAAACTATTTATATAAGGCGAATATTTTTCATACTTCATATATATGTAAAAATGTGATTTTTATTGTTTAAACACTTCATTCATTCACAAATGAATTTAATTTTCACACAACACTTTTCAACACACAAACATTTCCACACATGGATATAGTTTCAACATATGACTTTAATTTCAACGCATGAAGATAATTTCAACATATGAAAATAATTCTAACACACAAAGATTATTCAAAATTTCGGCAGCATAACGGCAGGGTAGTTAAAACCGGCACCGTCCCTAGTACGGCTCCTCGCTCTACCTTAAAACCTCGCGGTTTTTGACAATGGGGTTCATGCATCTAATTCGCACGCAGGCGGCATGTTTATTTTTATTTCCACAAATATTTCCAATTCATTTCAATCACCAATGGGTATTTTTCAACCACAACCAAACAATGTCAACCACAAACAATTATTCAACCATTCGTATTTTTCATCCAATATTTCACACCAATTCACCACAATAAATATCGTCCATGGTTTGTGGACGAGGGGAGTATATATATATATATATATATATAATTGCTATATTTCACTTGCATTTCAACACATATATCAATTATTCTACGCATGTAAAATTCATACTTCGCTTATATAGCTTACACTACGCATGTACATGAGGTATACAACACGTATGTAATTTATATTTCGTAATATAAATTATACACGACATTTTCCATTCAATTTCACGTTAATTTAGATTTCTCACATTGGTTTTCGGAGTGCTAAAAATCGATACGATGTCAGAAAAATCCGCGGCTTCTTCTATTGGGTAGAGAGCTTCCTTGCGGTCCCGATGTTTCCAGTTTCATCGAATTTCGTCAACACACCAAAAAGATATGATTTTTCAAAGTGTAAAGATCAAAAACTCACCTTTCACGAAGGTTCTAAACTAGGTTTACGGTTTTCGCGACAATCGGGGCACGAGGGGATGATCGGCGAGTTGGACGTGGAAGAGGGAGGAGAGGGCTTTCTGGCGGTGGTGGTTTGGTGGCGTTCGGTGGTCAGAATCGGCGGCGGCGGCGGCAGGAAGGTCGAGGCTTTGGACGCTCGATTCAGGCGGAGGAGGGGTTGGTCGGCGTCGAACTGGGGTCGGATTTGAAGGGGAGGCGAAGGCGCTTCGAATGGTGGCGATGGTGGAGGCTGGAAGCGACGGCAGCGGCGGCGATCGGGCGGGGAAGTTTGGAGCACGGGTCGCCGTTGGTTCGGAGGATTTTTTTTTTAATTTATGAATGGAGAATTCTGATTGGCCGAGGACTATATTAAATTTTTAAATAGTGTTTTCTCAAACGAACTCCTTTTTAAACCCAACGACTGTCGCCCCTAGCTAAATACCCCCATTCTGGACACAATGGGATATGTTTCCTAGGCCAATTCGACTGTTACAGTCAGTTATTTTTCAAATTAAAGTATAAAACATTTAATTTTTAACTTTGAACGCACATTTCAATTTGCCAGGGCCACAAACTGATTCGAAAAATTCCAGAAAAATAAATCTAGCTATGTTTTGACTCTACGGTCCCAACAAAACTAGTTTCGTCGAATTCTGAGGTCATTTGAAAAATGGCCATTTTCTGGTCGATCCAATTTAACAGAAATTGACCAAACACATTTTCTTTTGCCACGCTCACATACTAGCTTCAAAAATTATGAAATTTGAAACCTAGCAATAGTTTGACATCCCGGACCTAACAAAAGTGGTTTCATCGAATTCCGAGGTCGTATGCAAAATATCAAATTTCCAGGGCTATATATTCTATATGGCGACCATTCTGAAAATTTATTCGGCCATAACTTTTGATTCCCGTTATGAAACTTCGATTTTTCAGATTCGTTAGAAAGGTATTGACTAACAGATTTAAATATTTTTGGTTTCACTAAAATCCGTTATATTTTCCACCCTGCACAGTTAGTCAAAGTTTGAATTCAAATTTCCAAACTGACTCCCTATTTCTAATTCACTATTTTATTGAAATATCCTATTTCAATTGTTCAAATTCCTTTGAAATCACCAATTTAAAAATTTTAAATTGGCTCGTATTTTCCGGGTTATTACAAAGAGTATCCATAACTTCCCTTAAATGCAAAGCATGTTCTTCCTCACTTTTTGGGAAAATCAAAATATCATCCACGAAGACCACTACAAATTTATTAAGGAACTCTCTGAATACCCTACTCATCAAGTCTATGAAGTAGGCAGGTGCGTTTGTCAAGCCGAAAGGCATGACAAGCCATTCGAAGAAACCATCTGAGGTCCTCAACGCAGTCTTATCTATGATGTCCTCAGCCACTCTTAGTCGATGAAATTTGGTGGCCAGATCTAGTTGGGAGAAAACTGAGGCACCTACGAGCTAGTCGAACAAGTCGTCTATTCTAGGAAGTAGGTGCCTATTCTTCTTTGTCAAATTTTTAGCTCCCTATAATCCACGCACAAGCGAAGTGAACCATCTGCTTTGGTTGCAAACACCACTGGAGCACCCCATTCAGAAATACTCCGCATTATGAACCTCTTTCCAAGCAACTCTTCAACTTTCTTGTTGAGCTCTTTCCTTTCCCTTGGAGCCATGTGTCTACCAGTAAAGCAACAGGTTTTGCGTTATCAATAAGGTATATGCGGAAGTCTATCTCTCGCTTCGGAGGTAAACCCTTCACCTCTTCAAAGACATTCGAGTATTCACGGACCACTCCAACTGTGACGGCCCGCTCCCCACCAACCGACATTTACTCCAAAGGTGCGCTGTACACATGTCCAGTTAGCACGGAACGGGTCGTCAGAAGAAAAAAAAAGGAAGAAGGAAATGAAAATACAAAGAACCTGTAGAATGTCTCACAGCGCATAGAACAAAATATAATAATAACATACTTGACATAAAACAGGAGAGACAGTGCATAAGCTGAAAATCAGAACTAAACATCATAGCAGCGGAAATCCAAAATACAGCTTATTACAACTTTCAAACTGTCTCAAAGCAAAAGTAAGATAAAGGAGGTACACTACTAATGCCCAAGTAGCGACCACCAACGACACAGGGAGAATGTGTATATATATATCATACGTGGAAGCCTCCTGCCCGCCTCCGAATCAGCTACTCGCGCTTCACCAGCTAACCTGTCTCTAGTCTGCTCGTGTGAGCACCCAGAGTAATAAGAGGAGACATAAAAATCTGGGTCAGACATAAAGCCTGGTATGAGCGATAAGCATCTAAAGTGAACAATAACAGGTAGACTAAAACATACCTGAACCTGGACCTGCAACCAAAGAGTTAGCACTACATACTGTACAACCCTCTAAGGTACCATATCAAACAGTGTAAAGATACGGAGGTGGGGGAGGTGTGCATGTCATAATGATGGCAAACAATCAAACATAGCATCCATCCTCACATCTCTCACTCAGTGCGTAAAGCATACGATATTCACCACTTCGATCACCCAACATACCTTGCTACGATCACTCTGCCCCATGAAGTCATAAATGGCTTCACTGCACTGATAACGTAGCCACTAATCCTTTGCTATGTCCACTTTGCCCCATGGAGTCACAAGAACCCCACTGCACTGGCTCATAGCCTTACCAATCCTTACTATGTCCACTTTGCCCCATGGAGTCACAAGAACCCCACTGCACTGGCTCATAGCCTTACCAATCCTTACTATGTCCACTTGCCCCATGGAGTTATTCACCCCATCTGCGCTGGCTCATAGTCTTACTACGCATCACCTTGCCCCTCAGGTCATAATGACCCTACTGCACTGATAACGTAGTCTTGCTACCATCACCTTGCCCCTCAGGTCATAATGACCCTACTGCACTGATAAGTAGCCCATCATTCATTCTTAGTGGTGAATCGAAGTTATGAACGTCGACAACTCCTTAGCACACGTCCCGCAGCAAAGTCCAACCATGAAGTGAACTCATCGGTTCCCAACTGGATCCTGAGCTCTAACTTCCCATATTGGACTACCTTTGCATCTCGGGTTATTGGTCAATACTGGGTCGGGTCGGGTTCCTTCTCAAGCCATCGGTTCGGGTCGGGTATCCTCCATCTGTTCAGGTCGGGTCTTCTTCTGGTGCGGTTCGGGTCGGGTTCCACTCCATCGGTTCGGGTCGGGCGTTTCTCCTCGGGTCGGGTCGGGTGTTATCTCCCCTCCAGCTCGTGCCTCCGTTCCGATCCGTCTCCTCGTCCTTCACATGCTCCTATCCGATCCATTCTCATGCCTCCGCTCCGATCCGTCCTCCCTAATCCGATCCGATCCCAGTTCAGTTAATGTGGCCTTCCTTTTTGCCATTTTTCCCAAGTGCTGGGTTCCGATCCGATCGGGCTCCTTGCTCAGTTCAACATATCCGATCCGAGCCCCATATCCGATCCGAACCCTACACTGTTTTCTGAAACTGTTCCAGCAAGTGTTTACGCCATTCGACGACGTTTTCGACCATTCTAACTATTGAAATCAATCACAAAGCATTTCATACAGTCATAGCAACATGCATAATCAACCACAAACATCAAAACATCAACATGATAGGTTAAAATGGATCAAACATACCCAAAACCCCATATTTCCCCTAAGCATATTTAGGTGAAACTAATGATAGGATTAACAAAACTTAACCAAATTAACCCAAATTCATATCAGAGGTCTAAAACATCATTTAGGAATTTATGAACATTTTTCCCGAATTTTACCATGCCTAAATTCGCTAATTAGCACTAATTACCCTTATCTAGCCATAATTAGTGTAAAACCATGCAAATCACTCACCTTAGCCACAAAATAAACTAAGATCTGAAACAAATCTCTGATTTGATGTGAATCTTAATGCCAAACGGCAGCTCCTATGTTGCTTTGGTGAAGATCTTCCTCGATTAGGGGTTGCTAAGCCAAATCCTTGACCAAGAGATGATTTGGAAGTGATTTAGAGGTTAAAGGCCATTTTTAGGGTTCCTTGGTGATAAGTGGAGGCTAGAAAACTGAAATGGAATGATCCTCTATCTCATTTCAGCCTCCCCATAACCCTAATCCCGAAATGGGTTATGGGCCTACTCACTAATCACCCGATTTGGCCCGGTTAAGCAGTTTTTCACCCTCCAAACCTTATTTCAGCCATATCTCTCAAACGGTAAGTCCGTTTGGCTATTATGACCACTCTACGGAAAGGTAAACCATCAAACGAATCCAATGGAAGTGGTTTCAGGTCAAAATTCCTTTCCAATCAAAAGTTATGGCCAAAACAGTACTAACTAAGGGCAAAATGGTCATTTAAAAATCGACAAAAATCATGAACATGGGAAATGACTCTAATGGATGTTTCCCAAAGTTACATGACCATACGACTTCACATGGGAAAGAAATAAATATTCTACAATCCTATGATGTGTAGAATACGGGTCGTTACACTCTCCCCCCTTTAAGAAATTTCGCCCCCGAAATTCCCTAATCCAAACACACACAAAGGTCCTGCATGCCTATCAATCATAAAACAACAATCAAACATGCAAAACAAGTAAAATAAGTCTATCCTAGCATGCGGAATAACTAAATCGCAAAGTAAATCTTACCAGGCAAAGAGTTCTGAATATGCCTTCCTAATGCTTTCCTCTGTCTCCCAAGTACAATCATTCTCGTCCTCGTCCCACTGAACCTTGACTAGCTTCACCGACTTCCTTCGAAGTTGCTTCGTATCGTGCCCCACAATACGGATCGGCTTGCGGTTCCCAACCGCCTCGGGTTCTACCTCGAAGTCCTCTAACTGATCAGGTGAAATAGTCATATCTGAGTCGTGAACGAACTTCCTTAGTTGGTAAACATGAAACACATTGTGAACTCCCGCCATTTTCTCTGGTAAGCCAACTCTATATGCCAAATTCCCGACTAGTTCAAGAACAGGGAATGGGCCAACAAATCTTGGTGCCAATTTGCCTCTCCTGCCAAATCGTATCACGCTCTTCAACGGAGAGATCTTGACAAACACCAAGTCACCAACGGAGAATTTCAAGTCTCTTCTCCTCTTATCAGCATAACTCTTCTGCCTATCTTGGGCAGCTTTCATTCGTTGCTGAATGATCTTGATCTTATCGGAAGTTTCCCTCACCACATCTGGTCCAAGAACAAACTTCTCGCCAGTCTCTATCCAACATGATGGTGAGTTGCATGGTCTTCCGTACAAAGCTTCATATGGAGCCATACCGATACTGGATTGGTAGCTATTATTATATGCAAACTCTACTAGATGCAAATAGTCATCCCATGATCCACCAAAATCCAATATACAAGCTCTCAAGAGGTCTTCCAATATACGATTCACCCTCTCCGTCTGACCGTCGGTCTGAGGATGATATGCGGTACTGAGATGTAATCCTGACCCTAGAGCCTCTTGTAAACTCTTCCAAAACCCACTAGTGAACAACGGGTCTCAGTCACTCACAATGCTTTTGGGTACTCCATAAAATCTCACTACCCACTTCATATACAATTCTGCCAACTTGGCTGCCGTTCTGGTCGATTTGACTGGTATAAATCTTGCACTTTTAGCCAATCGATCCACAATTACACAAATGCTATCATATCCCGATCTAGTCCTTGGTAAACCATCGATGAAATCCATCGAGACTTGCTCCCATTTCCATTCGGGAGTTTCTAATGGTTGCAATAACCCACTAGGCTTCTTTTGCTCAGCTTTAACTATCTGGCAATTCATGCATTTGGATATAAACTTCCCAACGTCTCTTTTCATCCCTTCCCAGTAGTAAGTCTGTCTCATGTCTCGATACATCTTATTACCACCGGGGTGTATAGTCAGTTTTGAGTGATGACATTCTCTAAGCACTTCATCTCTCAATCCATTGACATTGGGTACAACTAGCCTTCCATTCTTCCGAAGCCATCCATCTCGATCAAGCCCATACACATTCATCTCCTCATCGATACCCATCTCTAACTTGGAGATGATTTCCAATAGGTTAGGATCGTCCCTCTGGCTGGAACCAATCCGCTCTATCAAAGTGGGTCTGATCGTCAAACTAGCTAGCATGACTGGATCCAATTCGCACTTTGGTCTGAAATCAAACCCCGCGATATACTCCAGTTGCTTCCATTCAAGAAACATTGCCCCTAAGCTGGCATGTCTCCTACTCAAGGCATCGGCTACCGCATTACCCTTCCCAGGTGTGTATGCGATATCAAAATCATACGAAGCCAAGAACTCCAACCATCTCGCTGACGGAGATTCAGATCTTTCTGAGAGAAGAGATACTTTAACGATTTATGATCGGTAAACAACTCAAATCTTTCTCCCAAGAGATAGTGTCTCCACATCTTCAGCGCAAAAACAATCGCTGCCAATTCCAAATCATGGGTAGGATACTTCTTCTCATGCGGCTTTAGCTGTCGACTAGCATAAGCTACAACCCTACCTTCTTGCATCAATATAGCACCCAGTCCGGTACCACAAGCATCCGTGTATACCGTCATCTCTTCATTCCCTTTAGGAATGACTAACACTGGCGCACGCGTCAACTTCTCCTTTAGACTCTTGAAGGCATCCTCACACACTCCGTCCCAGACGAAGGACTGATTCTTCTTAGTCAACTGAGTCAACGGTGCTGCTATCTTGGAGAAGTCCTGGATTAACTTACGATAATATCCAGCTAATCCCAAGAAACTCCTTACGTCTGTCGCATTCTTAGGCGTAGGCCAATCCTGTACAGTAGCCACCTTCGCAGAGTCCACGGCAATACCACTCTCTGAAACAACATGACCCAAGAATCTCACTTCTCTTCTCCAAAAATGACACTTAGATAATTTTGCTTTCAATTGGTGTTTCCTCAACACCTCCATCACTATCCTCAAGTGTCCCTTGTGTTCCTCCTCTGTCCTTGAATAAACAAGGATATCATCCACGAACACAAGAACAAACTTATTCAACTGATCTCTGAATACTCGATTCATAAGATCCACAAAATTGGCTGGTGCATTGGTCAACCCAAACGGCATGACCAACCACTCATAAAATCCAGATGGCGTCCTAAATGCCGTTTTCGGAACACTCCCATCCGCTACTCGAAGCTGATGAAATCCAGTCGCGAGGTCCAACTGGGAGAACACTCTTGCTCCTTCCAGCTGATCAAACAAATCATCTATCCGCGGTAGAGGATACTTATTCTTCCTCGTTACCTTATTCAACTCGCGATAGTCCACACACAAACGAAGGGAACCATCTGCCTTAGTGGCAAACACAACTGGTGCTCCCTACTCGGAGACACTCCTTCTAATAAATCCCTTCTTCAAAAGATTGCTGACTTGCACCCCGAGCTCTCGCTGCTCCCTTGGTGCCATACGACGAAGTGGCATCACTATAGGTCTGGCATCTTTCACTAAATCAATACGGAACTCAATCTCTCGGTGTGGTGGAAGCCCGGTCACCTCCTCAAAGACGTCCGGATACTGGCCAACCACGGGCACATCTGACAACTCATCCTGCGGGATGTCGAGGGAATTTACAAAACTAGCCATAACCCCATCACTAGGTAGACTACGAAACACTACCCTCCGCCCATCATCCGCCCTCACTGTCACCAAAAAGCCCTCACAGTCTACCACCACCCCGTATCTTTGGAGCCAATCAACTCCCAATATAATGCCATACCCAGTAAAGCCCAAAACAAAGCAATCACATACAAACATACATCCATGACTCGATAAGACCAAATTCCTGCAAATCATACTAAGGCTAGTCGAACCACCAATCGGGTTCGTCACAACCAACGGTCTATCGACTATCTCGGGTTCCAGTCCCAACCTATCTACCAGGTCACTAGATATGAAGGAACGGGAAGCCCCAGTATCAAACAAAACTCGAACTGGTACATCATAAATAGAAAGCATACCTTGAATAACAACATTCTTTCCTTTCTCCGCCGCAGTTGGGGCATTCGACGAAGAAGGAACAGCATCAATAGCATATGCTTTCACAATCTGCTTCTCCTTAAGAGGTTGCGGACACTTATCCTTCTGATGTCCCACTTGACCACAGTTGTAGCACTTCCTTTTCGCTGGCTTGGCCCAACATTCTTTAGCATAATGGCCCTTCTTTCCACAGCTGAAGCACTCAACATCCTTCTTGCTCTTTTTCTGGCCACCCTTAGATTGGTCCTGCTTCCTCTTATTCTGAGAGTTATTCTTGCCTCCACCGCCTGCTTGCGGCTTTGGCCCTTCTGCAGATGCAGCCTCAGTCTTTGACTTAGGGTAAAGACTCTCTGATCTCAAAGCTTTCCCCACGATCGATTCAAAAGTCTCATCGATGTGGTTGATAAGCCTTTCCTCCAAGTACCCATCCAAACCAGTAATGAACTTCTCATTCTTCTTTTCAGGAGTATCAATGAGAGACAGTCCATACTTCGACAAAGTGTCGAACTCAGCAATATAATCAGAAACTGCCCTGCCACCCTGCTTGAGTTCCAAGAACCTCTTAAACAACACTGACTTCTGGGAAGCTGGAATGAACTTCTCGCTAAAGCGAGCCTTGAACTGAACCCAAGTAACCTGGTCCTCTGGAGTAGCTGTTCTAATGGAATTCCACCAATTCATCGCTCGCCCTTGCAGCTGACGAGACGCTAGCCTTCTCTTCATCGCATCTTCAAGGCCCAAGTCATCAAAGATACGATCACAGCTATCCATCCAATCTTGAACATATGTGGCCGACTCCGTTCCGTGGAACGGCTTTCCACCAAGATTAGTGTAATCCTTGCACAACTTGGCAAAATCGACCCTAGACGCCTGCACTACTGGGCCAACACCAACTCCGGGATTGGGAACTGCCCCTTGCACTTCTCTAAGCATGTCTCTCATGAGGTTAGTAAACATCGCCCTCATGTCAGCGGCATTCCCTGGGTTGGTTCCTCTACCAGCACCCCTCGTGTCTCGGCTCATCGTCAATCTGAAAAAGGGAAACGATTAACGACCCCATAGTGGTGCTAGTGCAGTGCGACTTCATTCTTATACTACTAATAGTATATATATATACATAGCTTTTGAAAACCAAAGTAATCACAAATACGCGCTCTCATATACGTACTAACTCTCCCTAGTGTCTTTCCCTAGGTTAACTACGCAACCTAGAGCTCTGATACCAAGTGTGACGGCCCGCTCCGCACCAACCGACATTTACTCCAAAGGTGCGCTGTACACATGTCCAGTTAGCACGGAACGGGTCATCAGAAGAAAAAAAAAGGAAGAAGGAAATGAACATACAAAGAACCTGTAGAATGTCTCACAGCGCATAGAACAAAATATAATAATAACATACTTGACATAAAACAGGAGAGACAGTGCATAAGCTGAAAATCAGAACTAAACATCATAGCAGCGGAAATCCAAAATACAGCTTATTACAACTTTCAAACTGTCTCAAATCAAAAGTAAGATAAAGGAGGTACACTACTAATGTCCAAGTAGCGACCACCAACGACACATGGAGAATGTGTATATATATATCATACGTGGAAGCCTCTTGCCCGCCTCCGAATCAGCTACTCGCGCATCACCAGCTAACCTGTCTCTAGTCTGCTCGTGTGAGCACCCAGAGTAATAAGAGGAGACATAAAACTCTGGGTCAGACATAAAGCCTGGTATGAGCGATAAGCATCTAAAGTGAACAATAACAGGTAGACTAAAACATACCTGAACCTGGACCTGCAACCAAAGAGTTAGCACTACATACTGTACAACCCTCTAAGGTACCATATCAAACAGTGTAAAGATACGGAGGTGGGGGAGGTGTGCATGTCATAATGATGGCAAACAATCAAACATAGCATCCATCCTCACATCTCTCACTCAGTGCGTAAAGCATACGATATTCACCACTTCCATCACCCAACATACCTTGCTACGATCACTCTGCCCCATGAAGTCATAAATGGCTTCACTGCACTGATAACGTAGCCACTAATCCTTTGCTATGTCCACTTTGCCCCATGGAGTCACAAGAACCCCACTGCACTGGCTCATAGCCTTACCAATCCTTACTATGTCCACTTTGCCCCATGGAGTCATAAGAACCCCACTGCACTGGCTCATAGCCTTACCAATCCTTACTATGTCCACTTGCCCCATGGAGTTATTCACCCCATCTGCGCTGGCTCATAGTCTTACTACGCATCACCTTGCCCCTCAGGTCATAATGACCCTACTGCACTGATAACGTAGTCTTGTTACCATCACCTTGCCCCTCAGGTAATAATGACGCTACTGCACTGATAAGTAGCCCATCATTCATTCTTAGTGGTGAATCGAAGTTATGAACGTCGACAACTCCTTAGCACACGTCCCGCAGCAAAGTCCAACCATGAAGTGAACTCATCGGTTCCCAACTGGATCCTGAGCTCTAACTTCCCATATTGGACTACCTTTGCATCTCGGGTTATTGGTCAATACTGGGTCGGGTCGGGTTCCTTCTCAAGCCATCGGTTCGGGTCGGGTATCCTCCATCTGTTCGGGTCGGGTCTTCTTCTGGTGCGGTTCGGGTCGGGTGCCACTCCATCGGTTCGGGTCGGGCGTTTCTCCTCGGGTCGGGTCGGGTGTTATCTCCCCTCCAGCTCGTGCCTCCGTTCCGATCCGTCTCCTCGTCCTTCACATGCTCCTATCCGATCCATTCTCATGCCTCCGCTCTGATCCGTCCTCCCTAATCCGATCCGATCCCAGTTCAGTTAACGTCGCCTTCCTTTTTGCCATTTTTCCCAAGTGCTGGGTTCCGATCCGATCGGGCTCCTTGCTCAGTTCAACATATCCGATCCGAGCCCCATATCCGATCCGAACCCTGCACTGTTTTCTGAAACTGTTCCAGCAAGTGTTTACGCCATTCGACGACGTTTTCGACCATTCTAACTATTGAAATCAATCACAAAGCATTTCATACAGTCATAGCAACATGCATAATCAACCACAAACATCAAAACATCAACATGATAGGTTAAAATGGATCAAACATACCCAAAACCCCATATTTCCCCTAAGCATATTTAGGTGAAACTAATGATAGGATTAACAAAACTTAACCAAATTAACCCAAATTCATATCAGAGGTCTAAAACATCATTTAGGAATTTATGAACATTTTTCCCGAATTTTACCATGCCTAAATTCGCTAATTAGCACTAATTACCCTTAACTAGCCATAATTAGTGTAAAACTATGCAAATCACTCACCTTAGCCACAAAATAAACTAAGATCTGAAACAAATCTCTGATTTGATGTGAATCTTAATGCCAAACGGCAGCTCCTATGTTGCTTTGGTGAAGATCTTCCTCGATTAGGGGTTGCTAAGCCAAATCCTTGACCAAGAGATGATTTGGAAGTGATTTAGAGGTTAAAGGCCATTTTTAGGGTTCCTTGGTGATAAGTGGAGGCTAGAAAACTGAAATGGAATGATCCTCTATCTCATTTCAGCCTCCCCATAACCCTAATCCCGAAATGGGTTATGGGCCTACTCACTAATCACCCGATTTGGCCCGGTTAAGCAGTTTTTCACCCTCCAAACCTTATTTCAGCCATATCTCTCAAACGGTAAGTCCGTTTGGCTATTATGACCACTCTACGGAAAGGTAAACCATCAAACGAATCCAATGGAAGTGGTTTCAGGTCAAAATTCCTTTCCAATCAAAAGTTATGGCCAAAACAGTACTAACTAAGGGCAAAATGGTCATTTAAAATCGACAAAAATCATGAACATGGGAAATGACTCTAATGGATGTTTCCCAAAGTTACATGACCATACGACTTCACATGGGAAAGAAATAAATATTCTACAATCCTATGATGTGTAGAATACGGGTCGTTACACCAACAGATTGCAAGTTTTCAACAAACGCATCAAGTGATTCTAGGTAACTAAGCATAACAGAATTAATTGGATTACAAGAGATTTCGAGAGTGTTACCGAGGCGAGTCATAAGCCTAACCACTCTCTTTTCACAATCAAGGATGGCACCGTTACTGGATAACCAATCCATGCCTAGAATCAACCCATAGCCCGTGAAACCCAAAACATAAGCATTACATCTAAACCCAACGCTTAGTATAGAAATTTCCAAATACAAACAAATCATGGACAAATAAGCCAAGCCACCAATTTGATTTGAAACAACCATGGGATCCTCTACTATACTGGTATCTATGTATAGAGATTCAACTAAAGCCGTAGATATAAAAGAGTGCGATGCGCCATAATCAAAAAGAGTACGAACTAGATGATCAAAAAGATAAACTAAACTCTCAACAGAAATATTTTTGCCACTTTCTTGCAGAGGTGCCAAGAGAGCGTGAATTTGTCCTCCAGAAGTGGGTCCAATCCTCTGCCCTTGCCTTTTTGGGCAATCCTTAGCCATATGCCATGTCTCGCCGCATGAAAGCAACCACCCATCTTCCTTTTCTTCTTTCCACAGTCCTTAATCAGATGTCCAGGTATGCCACAAAATTTACACTTCCTCTTGTCACGGGTTTGTTATTCTTCCCACCTTTCTTGGAATCCGTCTTCTTATTCTACGACCCCTCCACTTTCTTGTCTAGAGGTTCATCCACCTTTGCCTCTTTCTTGCCACCCTTGTCTTCCTCCTGTAACAGTGCCATGTCCACCAGTCTCTCAAAAGTTGCAACCATAGGTATATGGGACATAGCTAGGTTGTGCAGTGGTTCATTCAACCCTTTCACGAAACGGAGAGCCTTTTTATGTGGAGTGTTTACCAACTCCAGTCCGAATCTAGCCAGTTGGTTGAATTGGTTGACGTATTCCTTAACCGATAGATTTCCCTGTTTGAGTGCTAAGAACTTCTACATCTGTAGGCTTCATTCGGCTTGTGAGAGGAACTTCAGTTCAAATCTCCTTCTGAAATCCTCCCAAGTTTCAACTGGTCTCTCCGCATTAGTGACTTCCCACCAGTAAGAGGCTTCGTCCTTAAGTAACCATACAGCCAATTGTATCTTCTGCCTATCGTCCACTTCGAAGATAACAAACAAATCTTATGTTTCCTTGAGCCAATTTCTTGCTTCCACAAATGACTCGGTCCCATTAAAGTTCTTTCCACCCATAGCTCGAAAGTCCCTAAATATCTTCGAGAAAGCATTCACCCACGGAAGAGGAACGTCTACTGGGCCTGCGTCATTAGCCCTAGCCTCCAGATACCTTTTGAACCAGCTAGGTATCAGTACGCCCTCGGGAAGATTAAGATCCCCAGACATGCTGAAACGGAAATAAAAGGTTCAAACCAATGGACAGAAAGAAAATGCATATGGCTTTGGGGATTATGCCTATAAAATAAAACAACACTTTTCTTGAAAATGCTTCTTTAAATTTCTTTTTGAAAAATAGTTTACAAAAACTTTTATCTGATCTGATAAACCATCGCTCTGATACCAAGTGAAACACCCCACCTCCGTTAAGGTCACTTACAAAGGGAATGCATTAACTTTGGTGAAGCATTTTAGGTAAAAGACAAAGATAATTTACAAGACGGACATATAAACAGCGGAAAACTGAAATCATTTCATAAAAAGTGTGGTTCAGTCAAAACATTACAAGCATTGTCTCAAAATCCAATTTCTAAATTATTACAATGAAACATCTGTCTTGATTCAGAACTTCAAGTACATAAAGAAGCATAAAATAGTAGTAAAGTAGCATAAATCCCCAATAAAAGTGTAGCCATAGCCCAAGAAGAGAGAATCCAAGCAATACATCTACTCTCTTCAAACTGGAAAAGGTCTGCACTAAGCTGAAGTGTTCCCTCCCTACGGACCTTGTGGGGGGGGACAGAAGAAAAGAAGGCGAAAGAAAATAGGTTAGACATAAGTCTGGTAAGTCCTGTGATTATTCAACACGTAAACAAGTAAAAGGATCATGACATGAATAAACTGAACATAGGACAATACCATAAAAAGAAGATAACATAAGATAAGGCAAGATAAACTGAATATACTTATCGCACTCATTTCCATTTCTCTGCACCTACTACGAACATTTCAACTACCATCATGTGTTCATAACAAAGCAATCCCTTTCCCGATCGGCTTCTACTCGCATGCATTTCTGACATGTGTCATTCGGCCCCGCTCGATTGTAGATACCTGTGCTGGTCCCACCATGCGGTGTATCAATTCCTATGGTGGCAACCCGACACAAATTCAAGATGCACAGTGTATACTACTGATGCCCAGTGCCTGCTTTTCCACTCCGGGGTACGTGCACGCCCATACTCCATCGGAACTACACTGCTGCACCCCCTGTCGCTATTTTGACCGCTTATAATCAACCCAGTAATCGTGCCCCACCCTACCTAGTTTAGGGTACCGTGATACATTTATGTGAGTTACTGCTGAAACTGGTCCCCGTTACTAGGGTTTCCTAATCAACATGTTATAACGGTTAAGTGTTCTCAAAATTTACCTAACCTCACCCATCTGTTTTGCTAACATGTTATATTGGTTAAGTGTTGCCTTAATTAACTTAACCCTACCATTCTTAGCCTGTCTGTTCCTTAGATTTAATTCATTCATTAAAGCACCAACCTCTCACATTAGATCTATATTGTTGCGGTCGTTGGATGTGCCGGGAAGTCTTACACCGCAACTCAATCTAACCTCGGGTTTTTGGGGCTTAATACGCTAACATCTCACATTAGATTTATATTGTTGCGGTAGTTGGAAGTGCCGGGCGGTTCCGGGCAGTCTTACACCGCAACTCAATCTAACCTTGGGTTAGGCATGTTCATCTTTAGCCAATTTACATATTTGTCATATGTGTCTAAATCTATGTGTCAAAATTTCCACAAGTCTAGTAAATACAAGTTTATGCCACATTCCCAAGCAATACCCAAAATTTACTAAATTAAATTATACCCAACTTTCCCAACGTTATAATCGCACGTACAACGAGATTCAATCTAAGTTCCGAATGAACTTAGTATTCACAAAAGCAAGTAAAAAGGGGAAAAATAGAGAAGGAGCATAAGAATTGACATAAGGAAAAATAGGCATGTAAAGATGTACCAAATTCAAGAATCATGTTTCAATGTTGTACACTAACACTATGTGTAGACAAGCTAAGCAATTCACACCATAGGTATAAAGATTAGATAGAACTGGACTTAAAAGAATTACTAATTTAATGTACAACATGATAAGTCCCATTTGATAAATCACAATCGTCTCATAGGCATAGGTTGTACAACATGAAAATTTCCATCCCATTAATCACAACAGTCTCACAGGCATGATAGGTTCATTTATGTCAGTCCAACATTCTCATAGGCATGATAGGTTCTATTATGTTAGTCCAATAGTCTCATAGGCATGATAGGTTCTATTATGTCAGTCCAACAGTCTCATAGGCATAATAGGTGCCATTACATCAATCACAATAGTCTCGTAGGCATAAGCAATTTAGATTAGACAAAAGGATAGGCACGAATCAGAATTAGGCATCGTTCTAGATCCGATTATTACAGTCATGATTTCTATTAGATGTTTAT
Source organism: Allium sativum (assembly GCA_030737875.1). Classification (NCBI taxonomy): domain Eukaryota; kingdom Viridiplantae; phylum Streptophyta; class Magnoliopsida; order Asparagales; family Amaryllidaceae; genus Allium; species Allium sativum. The sequence continues at coordinate 588,501,345 of CM060920.1, forward strand.
ATCTAAATAATAACTAAACTTACAGAAAAAGGATGGATCTTGTATTCTGGGATCTGATTTTTGAATTTGAAAAGTTATCCTTTAATGTAGACGTTTGATTTGAAGTTCTTCTAATCGATTACTAATTTTGATTTATTTTTCTAGTTAGGAGAAGATGAAAAAGGCTAGGCTAGCTTGTAGACGAACAGCATGATGACACCATAGTCTAAGGGTTATGAGGTTAGGGTCTAGGTTTTGCTACGTATATATAGATGTCTAGGATTAATTCTAGCCTTTTGATTAGTCTAGCAGAAATCTGAGCCATCAAACCAAAGAGATGTGTCATTCAGCCAATCATAGCACGACACATAAGCCCTAACACCTCTGAAATTAGTCATTGGCCAATCAGGGAAGGCCACATCAGCTCAGAGCTATAAAATTCGTCACAGGAAGCAGATCTCAAAGGGGTCACTCCCTACAAGGGGGGTCGACATCTATGTCGACTCCCCTATAGAGGGGTCGACACCTATATCGACTCCCCCTGGGGGGGTCGACACCCTGAGCGGGAATTTTCCCGCTCAACCTGTTCTGTTTGAATTTTGAATTTTGAACTGGATTTATTATTTAATTATTATTTTCTGTTTATTCTTGAAATCTTCTGAACTCCATAACTTCTACATACGAAGTCTGATTCATGCAATCTCGGACTCTATCTCAAGCAGAATTCCGAGACGAACGCAATGGTTTAACCCATTTCCCTTAATTCTTCTTCAAAAAATTAAGTGTTCTTAGATTTGATCATTTTAATATTCATAGAAAATACGGGGTGTTACAAAAGGACTAACTAATACAAATGCTTGTGTGACTATATTTATGTTCTTAATAACATGGATAAGTCACTATATAGTACTTTCTTCCTATAATTTTCTCCTTTAAATGTATATTGTGATAATTATATGAAGAATTAAGAAGCAAAGTGATTTATAATCACAAGGTATGGAAAATGGGACTACAAGAGAATATTTTGTACAATATTTTTAGAATCAAGGAATATTAGAATCAAGAAAGTACGATGAGTTAAAGAAGCTGATTCTGGAGTTTATTTATAAGATATAAAAGGTTGATTTCATAAATGAATGGATTTGATCAATGATATAGACATAACTCTTTGATTAAATAGTTACGTCTTTGTAAAAATTCGCAACCCTTCAGTTCAACCAACTGAAAATAGAATTCAACTAGGTAAAAAATGGCCATTATTTGAAAATGTGTGCATGTGCATAGAAAATATAATATTCAGCCGGCTGATACATGGATTCAGCCGGCTAAATGTTCAAACGTTGAAATTTGAATACTTCAGCAACAAGCCAGCTAAATACATAATTCATCCACAATATTGTATATTTTATGCATAGCCATTATCTTATAAAACCATACATACATACATACATACATATATATATAGAGAGAGAGAGAGAGATTTTAGCATGAATCTAACCAAAAATATTGACTCAAATACAAGTATAATATACCAATTAATATTATCATCGAATCTTCTTGTATTCGAATTGTATTCTTCACAATTTGTCCTATAATAAAAGTTAATGTACGATATTATTGATATATAGTTGTCATAGTCAAAATATAACTCAAGAATGGAGGTTCTAACAAGCCCAAGTAACCTCCTCCCCGAAAGTATTGGCAGTGATATCTTTGCACCAATATAATGCATTCCCTTTCAATTGCGTTGAAGCTAGCCTCCTCTTTTGCACATATCTATGCCGTCCTCGAAAATATTTTCACTATGTAATAGTTAGGTTTCCACTGCGCTAGCCTCTTCCGTTCCAAGAAAATATTTCCCTGGAAGGCTCGGATAGTCCCTACTTAGCCCGGCATAGTTGTTTCCAACTTGTGCTATAGGGTTTGCTCCTTTGTCACTGATAGCAGCTACGACTTATATTCACCATATCTGCAAATGGAATTGCAGCAACTTGTGTGTCCTTAGTCCTAGGCCCTTCGAGTCGGATGTTTCCCTTGGTTGTTGTGCTTCCACCACTCAGATTCAGTCTTTCACTCCTTTCTCTTCGTATCTTACTTTGTATTGTAGATGATCCTTTCATAAGTTACCAAAGGATGAATCTAATGGCCCTGAGACTATATGACATATATATATATACACACATATGCATTTATTTATATATGTGCCTATGTAATATAAATATAAGTATGTTATAGTATTGTTATCCCATTTCCTGGTACTCTACTGATTTTTGGCTTTTACTTTGAATTTTTTCTTTATGAAAATGATTTCATTAATTTGCATAAACTATGCTCTGATAATTAGTTGTAATATCTCATTTTCTAAGATTCAAAGCAAAGCATTACACTTGCTGCAGTCATCTATATTATTAACTTATAGCGATATGAAACAAATTGTTAATAACTATAATATGAGCATATGTAAGGATTTAAAGTATATACATTGATACCAAATATTCATTAAATACCCTTTTGCAAAACCTCATTTGATAAAATATAACTTTTAGAAAATAATATCCTTGGGTGCGACATATGGGATGGCACCACGGTTGATCAGAGAAAAGTATATAAGCATTAAAAAATTTATCATTACATATAGCTAAAAATATAACAAACGTCAAAAAAGAAATCTTAGAACAACTACAGCCTTCTGCATGACTTTGGAAGCTTATTAGCAGAAGTAAAACTAAAAAACCTCAACCCTCAGTCTACTCAAATAGGTACCCCAGAGTTTTAAGGAAAATTCTTCAAGTCTGTCGATAGACTGGTGTGAATAATAGTCTACTGACCTGAAATAGCCATCTAGCGAGACCACTTCGCATAGCGGAACGGGTTTTCCCTCACCAATAACTTCCATTATCTAACCATCCTTGTGACCCTACACAGATGATGGTTAGAAAAACATAAAAGATGTGAGAAAGTGAAATAAAGTGTGGATCACCACAACCCATTGCATAGTTTTACCCTTCAAATGATTATTAACTTCTGTCTCCACATGGTGGGAAATTCCATAAATATGTACACCCATCGATATAGCAATACCTTTCGATCGATCAACACATGCTGGTGAACACCATATGTGTGTCATAGTTTTATCCTTAAGATGACTATGAACATGTTCAAACATGCTAGGAACACCATATATGTGTCGCAGCTTTATCAATAGGGTGATTAAGAACCTTCTGATATAATCTGGGTAACACCATGTTGATGTTCAACTTTGTTTACCAACATTTTCTGGAGACACCACACATATGCCATAGTTTTGTTTAAAGAATACTTAGAAGCATTTAATATTCCAGATTTATCCCTTCTTATTGGCACCTTCAATGTGTTCAAGCGAGTGAGAAAGCATAACATGGTTAACCATCAATTATAAATCAAAACTCTGGCTTTCGACGGGAAAGTTATTGCATTTAAAGTTATGCAATGGTACTGTACCGAGAGCATCATGCAGACATTATTGGTTCGAAACCCCTTCGACCCAATAGTTGCTTTTGACACCTTCCCTATGTGTCGAAAGTAACATGGTTTAACCCCATGAAAACAAGATGCAAGAAGAAACAAGTGCTTGAAAACAAGCCTAACTAACATTCAAGGCTCAGTTGTTTAACTAGTTAAGGCTTTTGTTCAAAACGCCATATTTTATTCCACTAAAAGATATAGAGGCGATAGCCCCTTTCTCTTTAGTAATCATTGTTCAGAAAAGAATCCCTTTCGCTCCACTGAAGAAAAGTGAGGGGAAAAATCCTCTTACTTTATAAAGTTAATATTTAAGTGAAATAATCCCCTTTTGATCCACTGGCAGGCACTAGGCGATAACATCCAAGCTTATTTAAAAATTAAGGGAAAGCCCCATTTTTTTTTATAGTTTGAGGTTCTAAAATTAAACTGCTTTAATGCAGTCGAGAGATGAGGAGACAGAAACCAATACATTAAAATAAGTTTTAGAAAAAGGATCCTTTTGGCCTAGCCGGAAGGCCAAGAGGTGATCGACTCTATGCTTCTTTTTATAAAACCAAGTTAAAGGAAAACATTCCTTTTTGGATCAATCAAAGGTTACTGAGGTGGAAGCTTCACAACCTTAAAATAATTGAGGCAACAACCCTTATTTTATACTTTTAAAAGTAGTCATATCATTTAGGCACAATGGCAGAAGTGCATGTGCGAACCTAATAGGGCCTGTTCAAGATGACACTTTAAAAACATAAAGCTAGTAGCCAAAGACTCAAAATGAAAGGTAGTGGTAAGGCGGGAAGCCGAATACTTCATATGCCAACAAGTGACATTACATGCATCGAAGATTATCTGAGAAAGCAGACAATGCTTTGGACCATTACAAAGAGTGTGAAAATGGCTAAATAAACGGTGATGACATTGATAGTAATTACATAGAAAACATGTTTATTTCCTTTTATGGATGTACTATTCACATTTAATACAATTATTAAAGTATTATTGGTCTGTATAAATGGGTATTGATCTCAAATAGACATTTTCACTATCCTATGATTTTCGAAATATAAAGTATTAACTAATAATGTTAACGCAATAGTTAACATTAATTTCACCCTAAGTCTAGCAAATTTAGAAAATTTATATCAATTAACCCGTGCATGGAAAAATACGAAAAATTCAAAAATTTAGGAATATATCCTACTCTATTATTTGTAATAGTATGAAGTCCAAAATAATTAATCAAACTCCTAAATTAATTTATCATGTAATTAGCTTATAATTAGACTTAGAAAATTCATACTGGCTTAGCAAAATAAAAAAAATCATCTTTCAATACATGTAATAAATACCATATAAAAGTTTCAAGTCGATTGGAGATATTTAACAATAAGTTTACCCTAAAATCTACCAATAATCAAATGAAAAAGCACGTAAATGGATATTCGAACTTTGTTCTAACAAAACAAGTCTGTCGCATTATAACAAGCATGAAAACACTCATGTCAACAAAAAGAAGTTTCGGTCATACTCTAAATACCAAAAAAATGGGTAAAAGTATTAATCGCCTTGAGCAGTATCGAGATATTGAGATTTACTATTATAGAACCTAAAGCTTCAATCTTCCTAAGCTTTATTTAAAATTCTACTTCTCCTTGAGATCTATGAAATCCCACGTCCATTAATGTCAATCTTTATCAGAATGCTTTATGTTTCGTGAAGCGTTATAGATAAACAAAAACAGAATCTCATAAGACAGATATATAAAATAGCAGCGGAAATTTAAAACATTATTTTCCAACAGAAAACATCGTGGTCTCAAAATCTAATTACAACATCAGACTAAAATACTAGAACAAAATATATCAAATAAAAACATCTGTCTTGCGCTAAAAAACATCAAAGTATAGAAATGAAAAATCATAATCCCCATAAGTAGCCATAAACAAGTAGAAAAGTAGTTAAAGCGATACATCAAAGCAAATCCAAATCCGAGTAGAAACAGAAGAGAGAATCCTAATCATGCTTTAATGTTTCAACCTTGAGAACCTAGAAGGAAAAGGAAGAGAGAGAAAAAGAAACAAAATGGGTCAAACATAAAGTCTTGCGAGTCTAGTGACTTTTAGCATATAAAGAAATAAAAGTATTAAGACTGTAAATAAACTGGATGAGAGATAACTGTAGTATATAACAGGTATAAACAGGATGAACAAGATAAACAAAATAAATAGGATAAACTATGTTTCTAAATTACTTTCTCCACACCAATACTAGTATACCGGATTAAGTGTTTTCCAATTACTTAACAGAAACAGAATTATCCCAACAGAAACATAAATGGTAGACTTAGGTGTACTTCTAATAATGGGTTTTACACCCAAACAGAAATAACAGTTACCCAACAAAAATAACGGGTGTTACCCCAAACAGAAATAACGGGTACTTAAACAAGCAAGACTAGATGTACCTTAATTAATACCCCCAAGCGATAGGCTCCCTAACACATAAATACCCTGTATCGGCCCCACGGTAGGGTGTATACTTCCTAAAGTGGCAACCTACTGAAGGGCACAGACCTATTTACTGGTGCTATGGCAGCTTATTTTCCAAGGCAGGCCAGACCCATACAAACACATAACCCTGTTGGAACGCGCCATCAGGACACCCCATCCCAGGTGAACCTCTTATAATTATCTCAGTAGGCATTCCCTGACCCCTACGTGTGGGGTCCCCCTTAATACCAAAATGGGTTACTGACAAATATGGGTCCCACACAACAGATGACACAAGTCAAACCCCTAAACTTGTTCCCTTTATCAATTAGGATTTCCACAGGCTAAGGCTTACAACCTAACCTCCCCCCTCCCCCCACACACACACATACACAGAAAAAAAAAACTCAACAGGTTAAGTTTTTACGGGTAACATCGTCCATACAACCCTAATAGATTAAACAGGTTACATAGGTAACATACAGTTTCATTAACATGTTCCACTTAATATTTGAATTAAGCCTACAGATTTACATGTTCATATACCCCAAATTTCAATCATATTCCACAGTATAAGGTATGTCCCTAATTTTAGTCATATTCATAGTATAGGATACGCCCCCAAATTATTATTCCCAGTTAATCCCAATTTCGTTTGTACGCATATTTCAGTGATACTGGCCTAGGCTCGAAGGTATCCTAGGCTATAAAAATAAAAAGGGAATAAGAGAGGAAGAAGAACAGAAATGGGCATATATAGCAGAAATAGGCATAGAAATAGACATATAGTAATAACTAAATAACAGAATAGGTGTATGGAAAATACATATCATTATAGCAGATCTGTTTAGATATAAATCAGCTTCTTAATAGGCATAGACTCAAATCCGGTTTATTACCATATCAAGTTTACTATTAAATTTTTATATCTAAAAGTAACTTGAACACACAGAGATTGGATCGGAGTAAAAGAAATATCTCTGATATATGTATAGGCTGTTGTTGAAGAAGACATTCTAATTCAATCCAAGCTGAGGCAACATATCCTTGTCTCCATTGTTTAAGGTGTAGAAAACAATAGAAATGTTAGTTGTTATATAAACATTTTCCAACGAATCTTGCAAAAAAACAAGTCCAGGTTCAGGAAATGAACCTGGCCAGATCTGGGGTGGGTCGACCTAGGAGTCGACCATAGGGTCGACACACCCTTAAGTGGGTCGACCGCACTGGGGTGTGGGTTGACTCCCAATGGGTCTTAATCCAGCGTTGGTCTCCCTCTCCTCGAATTTGAATTATTTTGAAATTCTAGTTTGGTTTTGTTTATATATATGTATATATAAATATGTATATTTCTCTTATATGTATACAAATTTCTAACCTTAATATTTTCTTTATACGAAGTTCGTTTTACGCAAACTCGGAGTCTATCCGAACCAGAATTCCAAGACGTATGTAATGGCACAGTCCGTTTTACTTAATTCCGATATTAAATTAAGTATTCTTTAGTTTATTCATGTTCTTTAAAATTATGGGGTGTTACAAGATCTTTTGTGATAAGCCTCTTGGTGTTATTTTTAGGGTTTATGAGAATGTAAATAATAAGGGTAAAGGTGTAGGTAAATAGCTTATACATGAGGCTACATGTTTCCTATTTTTCACTCGCATAATCCTACTTATATTTAGTTCATCTTGCCTAGTTCCTAAAACTAATACATTACTTATTTATATGTAAAAATCTCATGTTAAAAAAATCTAATCACATTAATTTTATTTAATTTATCTAATTAAATATCCTAAATAATGTCTACTAAAAAGAGCAATGTTACAGTGAGGGTTTAGGCCTGCTTCGACCCCATGTTGGCTTTGGCCCCTGGACTTCGTTTATTCTGATTGTATTTCTTCGGTTTCTTTGGCGTCATTTGTTTTGCTTCCGATCATATTGCTTCACATATAATAGCGCTGCCTTTCTTTAGGTTCTAACTATCAAAGCGGACCAACATTAGAGAAGAAATTAGAAGAATCCCTTCCACGAATTCAATTAGCAAAGCAATTTGATTTCGTTTTACTAGAGAAACAATTTAACTTGGATAGTCGACGGAAAGCCGCATTAGGCTTTGTATTTGAGATGGAATTACATTTTTGTAATCAATAGTTGGTAAAGCACTATAATTGCCTGTGTTTAGGTATATGATTTTCTTCGTATGGTGATTTTCGAAGCAAGATGACTTCGAAGCAAGTTATATTGTCTTTATTACTATGCAAAGCATCACAACTTTTCGCATCAAAGCAGTATATTATTGAAGAAAGTCTTTTCTTTGACATGAGTAATTTTCTAGACCTTTAGCAAAGGTCATTAAGAGACCCCTAGACATGTGAATCACTTTTTTGAAACAATTCGGTGGTACCATCATGAAGTGGATCTTAAAAGCATTATCCGTTTAAAGCAATGTCCTTTCAAAGCAGTGCCATTTCGAAGTCATTCCCTTTGAAGCCTTTGCGTTGTCATAATCGAACAAAGCAATTTTTCTTAAAGCCAAAAAATTAATGGTGTAAAATTTCCCAAATGTGAACTCCCAGTATATTGTCCTATTGCCCTTGACCAGAGCTTTTGTTAAGATTTTTATGTAAAGATAATTTTCCATCCTCAAACGGTTCATGTTTCTTAAATAGACTCTTTTCTTCGCCAATATGTTTAATAGCATTATAGTCTATCTTATGTTGTTCTTTGCAGTTATGAATTATAGTCATAGGAAATCTCGAGTTGTTCTTCCACTTGCAAATATTTTACAAAATTATACAAATTTATTTCCTTCTTATTTTATTTAAAGATTTTTCTAAGATCTTTCCAAGAAGATGGAAGTTTGTTTACTAAGGATATGACTTTTATCTACTCGTCCAAATTCATATTATCTTAGGTGAATTGGTTTAGGATATACGTAATATCATTGAAATACCCTGCTGCAGGCTTAACATTAGTCATTTTATAATTAAACGTAACCACTTTCTTACTTGTTGCATCCTCCATTAGATATTTGGCTTATAGTACATCCAAAATTTATTTGGCAATTGATTTATGATAATACATATTGAACAGAGTAATCGTCATTACATTGCATATATTCTTGTTGTATATGTAATCATCATGCTCCAATTTTAATCTTAGTGGTGCTAGTGCAGTAGTCTATTGTTCTTTTGACTTTGACATCATAAGTATATAAACCAAAATTTATCCAACTAACATAAAATGTAACATATTTTGTCATTGCAAGAAATTTACTGTTAATGATATTTTTTTGTCAACGCCGAAGATGGGTCAACTGGGATGGATTTAAAAAAGGAAATGGGAGATTTGGATATTTTCACCGGAATGCTTCTCCGGATACTGAAGTCTGGGAGGACAAGATCGCTTAGGGGTTACCAAGATGAACCTAAACCCAGGAGATAAAGCTCATCTCCCTATTCGAGGACATATTGAGATGGGGATCCGAACTTATCTGTTGGATGAATAGATAACTTCAACTACTACAATTAGAGAAATAATAATACAAACTAACAGAACAATTTTCATATAAGAAGATCCCATTCCATTATACTTTCACTCGGGTGAACGAATGTCGTAGGGAGGACCCCACCATTGATCTTATTTCCTAAGTTATTTTTTGACAGTATAAGTATTAAGGAAGAAAAATCGACCCCCTAAATGTGACCTCTGGGGTCTTATAGTGGTTCAGGGCCCCTTCCGTTGGTGGGCTATTGGACCCATAGGGGTCTTTGTCGGTCGTTTTATTCTTGGTTTTGGGTGCTTGACCTTCGGCCGCCTTTGGTGCATTCGGTTATGATCTTCATATGATAATTGAATTCTTGAAAGCAGCTCCTGAATGTAGGCTTGTTGACATGGGCTTTCAGATGTAGGCTTTCGGCTTTATCATGAATACTTAGAGGGGCTTGACCTCATGGAGAATGATGATTACTGCCAGGTCGAAACCTCTACGGGTTTCGGTACTAGGTAGCCTATTACGGGTAGCCTGTAACCTGTTCGGGTCTCAGCTAGCCTTCCGGTAAGGCCTTTGTGGTAGCCTGTAATCTTGAAGGGTGGTTTCTGGTGTCACTCTAATTTATTCGCGGATGTGGCCTTTCGGTATTCATGCAGTAGATGCTTTAAAAGTTGGTTCTGGTGGCCTTCGCGTTCTTCCGGTTTAGTGCCTTCAATGCTTTCGTCTTCAGGTGTATCGGCATTTGGGTAGGTCATTATTGAAGGTTCCTTTTGGCTTTGTCAATCAGGTTTATTTCTTCTGGCTTACTTGGTTTTAGATTAGGGTGGCTCCTTACACGGAGTCTTTCGTCGGTCGATATTGTCGAAAGGATCTTGTTGGATTGACCCTGGCGGAGAGATCCTATCGGTTACATCCCATAGTACCTTACGATCTCGTCCCTTAAGGGAAGGGAGAGGGTTTCGGTTGAAGAGGCTTTTTGGATTATCCCTTCTTGCTCTTGCCCTTCTAACTATTTGGCCCCACTTTCTTTTGAGCCTACTGCGAGCTTTCGGTCTCCCGACACCCCTTCTCTGCCGGCTCACTTCGCTGTTGATATTTAGTAGTAACATTTTCCCTCCCCCCTTCCGTGAAGGGGTGCTTTCGACTTTTCAAGTCAAACTCCTTGTCCTTTTTGAAGTGTCATATTGGAGTCTTTTGATCTTCCTTGGCCGGGGAATGTTGATCGGTCCTTGTTTGTGCGGTGTGGATTTGGGTAAATATCCTTGCACAATTATCACTGCCACTTCTTCACATTTTACCTCCAACATTAATTTCTCGAACCAGATTATTTGTTCACTGCAGATCTGAAGTTTATTGTAGGAAACTCACTACTTAAACCCTGGGTAAGTATTCCTATTTTAATTAAAAAAAAAAGATTTAATCGGGGGGTTGAATTGTTTTGCTCAAATTAGCTTAGGGCTTTGCATATCAGATACATATTGTTTATATCTTAATACCCTGAGAGGCAATTCATGGCAATAAATTTATATTCCTTTTCCCCCAAATATCAACTCTAGGGTTTGGGTCACGCAACTGTATCAAAGCGTTTTTTTAATTAATGACTGGACTGGTGTGTAGGATTTATCACAACACTCATTATTCCAACTACTCTTTACTAATAGGCTTGAGCGTGATCACTTCCAAATGTTCTAATGAGTGGGATATAAATTTTATATGTTCATGAAATTATATCACCAGACAACGTTATGTCTGATAAGAGGAGTTCCAGTTTATCGTCCGTTGATGCTTGTGATCTTTCTCGGAGGGGAAAGTCCCTCCTCTTGAAGAAATAATTGATCACTTCTCTAGATGACATAAACTCCATTCTTGCCAGCTTTGGAATGGACAATGTGGAGGTTGTTCCTGCTTCTTACCGTGATGGCATCATGCGTCCTCTTGACGGATACTTTGCCTACTCAACCGCACATATCTGGCATGGGGGCTTCTTTCCTTTTCCTCCTTTTGTGCTTCGACTTCTGCAGGATTTGGAAGTTGCGCCCATTCAATTTCTACCAAGCACTTACACATTACTCCTATGCCTAGAAGTACTTGTTCTGGAATCGGGTCAACCTTCTCTTACTTCGAACCTAGCTCGTTATCTGATGCGCTTTTCAAGGGGCGCTGGCTTTCCCCTATTCCATGCTACCCCTTTGCGGAAGATTGTCAGCGATGGTGCGGGCAAGGTTATGCCTTAGGAAGATCAATTCTTCTTTATTAAATGTCCTACCGGTAATTCTGGCCAATTTGCTGATCGTGGTAAGCCCTATTAACCCTTCGTAGGTGGTTATTTTCCCATTTGTAATATTCTTTAATTCCCTTCTTTCATATTTTTCTTCTGAGGAGGTGTCCCTAACCGAGAGTGGATCTTGCATGTTTAAGCTTATTTTGCAATTACTCGAAAAGCATCCAAGTCGGCCCACTCTACTAACCAAGGACAAGCTGTGTTTTTATAACCTTCTTCCTTATGGATAGAAGATATTGGGGCATCCCCCTGTCCGTCTTCCCAGTACTAAACATCTTTTGGCATGTTTAGAGGTGTTCACTCCTTCGGCTCCTTTATTTCTAAGTATGTTTTGTTGATTCAACAGTTTCTTCGTGTAAATCCTTTTGATACTAATGTTCCACGCTCTCAACTTTTTCTCGGCCTTTCGTTTGACTAGGAGTTTCAATTTCGAAAGCCCCTATTATTGATGATGCTTTGAACCAGACCACCGTGGTTACTCTTAAGAGGCTAGCCGAATTCCTGCTGGTCCGCCAACTAAGAGATTGAGGTTCAATACTTCTACCATCGCGATTTCCGGGAATGTCTTCGGTAAGGAAATGAGAACTGATTTCTTTTCACCATTTCTTTCAAGTACATCCGGGGAGAGTATAAGTGTCACGTCGTATACTTCTGCTTCTCAGAATGTTGGTTATTCGAGGTCCCTTGATCTTCCGTACTGATCTCATGAAACTTATTCTTTCGGGACCCGAATTTTCTGATCTTTCGTTGCCTCCCACTTTTTCCAACACGACGGATTTTTATCGGCATTTGATTGCTCGACGGCTTGAGGTATGACACTTTCTTTTTACTCTGGGCATTCCACTTACCGCAACTATATGCTGAATGCTTCAAATTTCCCAGATGATTAAGAAGTGGCATTTGTCTAACCCCATCCCTTCTTCTGCTGTTACTAAAATTACTCGGCTCTGGGAGGCTAACACAGTTTTGAGCGACGAGTGTAGGGGGTTGAAGGCTTCCTTGGAACATGCTGAGTTAGCCTTGAAGAAGGAGAGGCAGGCTAGGGACGTAACTCCTAATAAGGTGTCGGCCTTAGAGCACCAGATTGTGGAGGGCGTGTTTAACCATGCTGATGAGCTTCGGAAGAAGGATGAAAAGCTTTCTCGTGCCATCCAGATAATTTATGCAGCCCAGGATAGGATTTCTAATTTCTTGCAAGTACACCTTCCATAGATTAAATCTAACTGTTATGAAGATGCCCCATTTCATCTCCCTTCTGATAACCTTCAGAATCTTTCTAAACTCCAATCTACCTGAATTCCTTCCTTCATCCGGGATCGGGTCATGGAGAGGATTAAGTTGGGTGAGGAAGGAATTGAGGTGTCACGAAGGAGTGATCCCGCAATTGAGGACCTTTTATATATTGATTGTCTTTCGGATGATTTAGACGAAGAGGGAGAGGCTCATATCCCTGCTGGTAGCAATAGGGAGAAAGGGGGTATCAACCCCAGGGATGGCGACTGCCTAGGTAAGCATATTGTCCACAATTTTTAATTGCCATTGCCCAGAGAAGTTGGCCTCTCTGGTTTTCCGTGGGGGGAGAAGGCTGTTGGTTGTGAAATTCCCTCCCCTAGGGTATAATTCTTACTCTGGACGTGTTTTTCTCTTTTCCTGAATGCTTGGCCTCGAATAGTTCCCTGTAGTTATAATAGATAGGAGAAAAAAAATCCTGCCTTAAGAAGAGTTAGGTAACAAAAACTTCCAACCATTTTTTATGTTGGGCAGGTGGTACAATTGTATGCTTAATTCCGCAACCTATGCAACATTTGTATGCGGTTCCCTTTCGCTATCCGCAAGGGCTAACATGATTGTTAGTATTATGACAGAGTTTAGTTTACTATGAGGAGGCATTACACACGATTTGTAGGCTGAGAAAAGAGTTTCGCACGATGCCTACTCATGATTTCGGGGAAACGTGTCTCCTCGAGGGACTTGAGTGTGCTTATATTGCATTTCCTCAGCTCTCCTTTAATTTTTGGAGTGGGGTTCGTGAAGCAATGTTAAAGAGCTTTAGGATGAATCATGCTAAGCCATTATGTAAACTATAAACGCATGAAGAAGTGATATTTATAAATTCGTTTTTCTGCTTATATATCATAATTGGTAGGCTCCGGGTTTAACCCATGTAGAGGTGTATATATATATGAAGGAAAGAAAGGAAGGTATGATCTTCAAAAATTTGAAAATAAAAAAAAATTGTATTCACTTTCCTGTATGTATGTGGGCAGGTTGATCAACGCGAGATCCCTTCCTCCAGAGACGGAACATCACTGACGAGAGAGGTTTCCTCCATGTCTCATGAAAGGAAGATCTTGCATCAGAATTTATCCATCAAACACTTAACTAAGAGGATGAATATTTTGAAAGGACAGCTAGAAGAGAGGGATACGACTATTCTGGGATTGAGAACATACATAAAGGCTAAATCCTCTATCGAGTTCGAGGATGAGCTAAGGAGTCTTCGTCAATGTCTCATCGACTTAGAAATTGATTTAAACAATGCTACTACAAAGCGCAAGACGTAGGAACAATGTTTTGAGAATATCCCTATAATGACCGGGTCTTCGTCCCCTAGTGTTGCGACAGCTCATAAATCTTTTGCTCTCCAGAATTGTTTTATTTGAATAACCCTCCTCCGGGGTTAAAGGAAACAATTATTTCTGAGTTGTGTAAAAGAGTGGTGGCTAAGATGAAAGGAATCTATGTTACTAAGTTAATCAAGGATTCCCACGACTGTGTCGTCAGATATGTTGACTAAGTTAGACATTTGCAAGAAGAAAACCATGATTTGCATGTAAGCGTTTTTGAATTGGAAAAGGAAAATAAGTCTTTCAGGACAATGTGTAGGGCTTACAACAAAGCCTCGAAGCTTCAGATTAAACCTTTTGATCACTTAGGCGAGACAAAAAGGAAAGTTCAAAGACTTAACAAGCTACTAGGTATTGCACTTCATCATGCCATCTACCCTCCTTTACCCGAGGATGGAGAGGGCCCAGAAGTTCAGTGATATTCTGTAATGGTGACACATAATTTTTCTCATAATAAGGGTATTGAGAATGTAATCTTTTGGTGAATAAATTTGTGTATTGACGATGTTCAGTATGTAAATATCTGTTGGTCCGAAACATGAGCAAAAATTGTTTGTATGATGAATGATTTAAGAGGTTTTCTTTAAGTACGAGAAAATACCAAAAGAAATTCTTTTTTATCTGGCCTTGTTTCTAACAATGAGCTACTCGTCAACTTCTGAATTTTGTGGATTTTATTTCGTGGGCGGACTTATAATTGATTCGATTTGAGATACTTACCTTGGATGTCTTCAAGCCATCCATCCTGACAGGCGGAATCTTCTTCCAATACTTACAAAGGGTTTCTTCAACCTAGATTCGGGTGTCAATATGTTGGAGGCTTGCATCCCCTCTGGCGCCTGTGTAGAGCCGAATCGATCCAGATTTGGGTATAGATAGTAGTAGACGGGGACCTCCTCCGGCATTTGTGAAGCGCCGAATCGACCTAGATTCGGGTGTTAATAATAGTAGACTGGAACCTCCACCGGTATTTGAGAAACACCGAATCGACCCAGAATCGAGTGCTAAAAATAGTAAACCGGGACCTCCTCCGATATTTGAGAAACGGCGAATCGACCCTGATTCATATGTTAATAATAGTAGACCGGAACCTCCTCCAGTATTTGAGAAATGCCGAATCGACCCAGATTCGGGTGCTAATAATAGTAAACCAGAACCTCCTCCAGTATTTGAGAAACGCCGAATCGACCCAGATTCGTGTGTTAATAATAGTAAACCGAGACCTCCTCCGGTATTTGAGAAACGCTGAATCGACCCAGATTCGGGTGTTAATAATAGTAGACCGGAACCAGCTCCTCCGGTATTTGAGAAAAGTCGAATCGACCCAGATTCGGGTGTTAGTGATAGTGGGCCAGAACCCTTTCGGTATTAATGAAGTAAGTATCCCCTTTGGATTTGATTTGGAAAGCAGAGGTTGTACGTGCTTCTTGAGCCTCCCCTTGGGCTTTTGGTGTCAAAGCAGAAGATGTACATGCTTTGTTGGGCACTCTCTGGGCCTATGCATCCAGAGCGCTTGGCTAGCTTATCCACAAGCAAGGCCCGAGGACTTACCCGACCTCCCTCCAGGAGGTGCCTTATCCTGACCATCATAGGCGATGATAAGGGCTTAGAAACTTAGACGGGGCCCTCGTAGGCATAGAACTAAGGTTTACTCTTTTGACGCTCTATACGGGCCATCGTACGTACTGATAGAGGCTTATACGCCACCCCCACCAAGGGGTGCCCTATCCTGACCATCGTAGGAGATGATAGGGGTTTGCGTTCCCTTCTACGGTTAACGCGGAACATAAGAAGAGGTAGGACGTGCTCATCTGCAAGCAGAGACAGGACGTGCTTAGTTCTAGAAGAGGCAGGGCATACTCTTTTACAAGCAGAGGCAGGGCATGCTAATTTTAGATTCACCGCCATGACCATTTCTAGTGTGAAACGGTGGCTTACGCTTTCGATGCTTTAATCAAGCCCCATCTAATTTGGGCATGGAGAAAGACTAACACACCATCCCCCTCCGGGGCTAGCCTTGCCTAGGCTAATTTAGTGCTGGCAAGGGTTTTTCTTCTCTTTATCCATTTGTGGCTTAACCCTTCCTTGGTCATTTTGTTTGTAGAGTTTCTCTCCTTTACAACAGGGGGTAGTCCTTTTCTTACTGTTTTAACAGGGTCTTAAAGATGTAGTCTCCTACGCTTTCCTTACATAACTTTGTAATTTTCCTTGGTTTAAGAATTTGATGATCATCCCCTCCAGAACCCTGCAATGCTTAGTTTTGTGTCCGTTTACCATATGGTAGTAGCAGTCGATCCTTCTCTCTTAGCTTCGTTCTTGGGTTTCTTCTTGGGCGACGAGTTTAACTCATGTCTAGTTAGGAAATAGATAACCTCAATCGATGTAGTGAGCTTATAACCATTTGGTAATCTTGAGTCGAAATTCTCCTTCCACTGCTGCATTTTGGCCTTTTTTCTACTTAATTTTGTCATTCCTTCCTTATCTCTACACTTCCTTTTTACTGCCCTTCGAAATGGAGGTATATCTTTATCAGACTTTCTATCGGCTAGAGGAATAGGAGTTTTCTCAATGCTTTGTTCAAATATGGTTTCTCTAGCCTTTGTGAGGATGGCTCCTTTGGTGAGGAGAAAGGAATTGTATCTCTCCATCGAGGGTTGGTAAAGGGCAAAAATCGGGGTTGATCATATGTGGAAGGGGTTAATGCTCCATCGATCAGGGTCGTAAGGTTCTACGTCCTTCTCTTTCTCTCGGATATGGAGGGTTTCTAATTTGAATGTTTCGATCGTCCATGTCTCATCAATCCTCTCCCCAACCATGGGAAATCCATCAGCAATTGGTGGAGATCTGTTACTGATAATGTTCACCTCTTGAAGGTCTTAGTCCGATCTGGGACGGAACAACACAGGTAGGTATGTGGTCACTGTTTCAAATCTCGCAAATATCGCCAGAGATATTTGCGGGATCTCGTTTTGGGCTCCTTCCGAAACGAAATAGCAAATATCACTCTAAATCTCCTTTCGAATATATCGCCTGAGAAATTGCAATATCGAACGATATATCGACCGAGACGAAATACTGGAAAATCATCCGAGATCTTAGTTTTTTTGGTTCAAATTTAAATTTGTGCCTGAACTAGAACTATAATTAAAAAACTCAAATCTAGGCATATCAATTTTTCGTTATTTTACATTTTGCATGTTAAATGACTATATTGTATGTTTGTATTTGTTTTACAATGCTTATGATTTTCATATTCGTCTTTTAACATACATGTTACTTATGAAATTATGTATTTTATGGTCTATTTATGCTGAATTTTTTAATGTTTTGGATCCTTTTAATGTTTCATGTTTAACAATATTCCTATTTCAAGCATATTACGATTTAGAGTATGAACGATCTTTCGCAAAATAAATAATAATAAAGTTATTTTGCATTCCAAGTTTAAGTTACTATGTTTTTGATAGCATTCATAAAAATCATTTTTGTTAAAATATCATTTTTAACATATCATGTGCCCCGAGATTGTTCCGATGTGAACTTTTAGACCCGAGATAAAAATATGAGACGAACTCCCGAGTTAAACTCATCTCGTTCGAGATCTCCCCCGATACCAGACCGAGTCTATAAAATCCCCGAGACGAAACGCGACTGATATCCGAGATTTAAAACCTTGTATGTGGTAGGGTTAACCAAAGGATCGGAGGTTCAAGGCCTCCTTCTAGCGCGCCAGATTGTTAATGATATTTTTCGTCAGCACCAAAGATGGGTCGACTGAGACGTAAGTAAAAGATGAAATGGGCGATTTGGTTATTTTCGCCGGATTACTTCTCCGGACACTGAAGTCTGGGAGGACATGATCGCTTAGGGGTTACCAAGATGAACCTAAACTCAGGGGATAAGGCTCTTCTCCCTATTCGAGGACATATTGAGATGGGGATCCGTACTTATTTGTAATATGAATAGAAAACTGCAACTACTAAGATTAGAGAAATAATAATACACACTTATAGAACAATTTTCATATAAGAAGATCCCTTTCCATTAAACTTTTGCTGGGAGTACGTGAATGTCATAGGGAGGACCCCTCCATTGATCTTATTTTCTAAGTTATTTTTTGAGAGTACAAGTATTAAGGTAGAAAAATTGACCCCTTGAATGTGACCTCTAGGGTCTTATTTATAGTGGTTCAGGGTGAAAGAGTCGAGTGTGTGTATGACTTGTGCAGGATCTATAATATGGCTATGCGGAATGTATGTGATAACTTAAGCTATTCAGTAGTTATGCAGGTAAAAATTTGCAAACAAGATATATATCACAAATAACTATAAATGCAGTAAAGTAAAGTAAAGTAGAGTAACGACACCAGGATTTTTATACTGGTTCGGACCTCCAGTCCTACGTCCAGTCCCGAAGCTCCTCTTCGGCTTATCACTAAACAACACCCTCGCTTCACCCGGAGGAACAGGTTCACAACTACTTGATTTACGGGCTACAAGTTTACCCACTTGATTTCACGGGCTACAAGCTTACCCACTTGATTTCACGGGCTACAAGCTTACCCACTTGATTTCACGGGCTACAAGCTTACCCACAAGACGATTACAAGAGTTTGACCTTGAATGTGTTCTTTCTTCAACACTGATTAGTCAATGATTGAGTACAACCTTCCTATAATCTTATCCTCAAGTATATGAATTAAATGCGAAGATTTGAAGCAAGTTAGTTGCTTGTTGAATCAAAATATGAGAAATATTATCAAGGATTCAATAAGTAACTTGAATTTGGGATCTTTTTAGAATGCAAGAGTATTTAGAAAGTAAGATCAGAAATCAGAGCAAGAATCGGTGATTTGGATGAATGAAAGATGATGTATTTATAGCAAATGAGAAGTTGTAATTATTAGTGAAAAGTTGCAATCAAAAGGAGTGATTTTTAATGAAGAGAAATGGATGCAACTTTTCAAGAAAGAAGATGACTCTTCATGAAATTCAAAAATAGGTCGACAGGAAAAATTAATAGGTTGACAGGTTTTTGACCGTTATTTCAAAAAGTTGTTGACCTGTTAATTTTAACAGGTTGACCTGTTAAGTTTAAAAAGCTGTTGACCTGTTAGTTTTAACAGGTTGACAGGATTTTGTCAATGTACATAAAAAATGAGTTTTCATGTATATTTTTGAAGAGAATAAGAAGTATGATTATTTGAGGATAGATTTTAACATAAATAACTCTAAAATAACCATCTTCTAACCTATAAAACATTGAGTCTTCATTTTGTCGATCATGAAGCTCCTTCTTGTCATTAATCAAAATAAGCATTGAAACCATTGACTCAACATTCTCCCCCTTTTTGATTGATGACAATATAGCTTGATATTTTAATCTTTATTGCTATCTCCCCCTATATATATGCTCTGTCTCCCTTTAAACATCTACATATCCATAATCTTAGCTCCATGTCATGATTTCCATTGATCTTTATTTTGTTGTTATCATCGAAATTCTCGTGTCTCAACATTCTCCCCCTTTTTGATTGATGACAACACCTTGGATTTTCTCCCATTGAATATAAAGCTCCCCCTGAATTTCTGCAACATTTGTTAGTAAATAATCTTACCTTTTGATTCCTGCATTAACAAATGTTAGCACACATATACTTTTACCATATTAAGCACATATATTTTAAATAGTATATGTAAAATATTTCTCCCCCTTTGTCATCGATTAAAAAGAATAAATATCATAATAACCTCAATAATCGAGAGTAGTATAATTATAAAATATTATAAGAAATGGTGTTTGAGTTTGGAATTTGAAACGACGTGTCTTTATAAAAAAAAATCAGAGAGACCGGTTGACCTATGAAATCAAGGTGGTCGACCTAAAAAGTTTCGGGTAGGAGAAAATTAAAGAAATAGTACAAACCGGTCGACCTAAATGTTCAACCGGTCAACCGATTTTCTTCCTGAAACAAAACCGGTTGACCTATATTCATGGACCGGTCGACCTAAAAACTCTCTGGATTGTGAAAAAACAAAACCGGTCGACCTATATTTTTGGACCGGTCGACCTAAAAACTCTCTGGTTTGAAAATCATCTATTTAGGTTGACAGCTTTTTATTTTAGGTCGACAGGATATGAATAAAATTGTTTTTTCGGCTATATTTTGAATGAAATCAATACTCAAATAATTTTTTATTATAATAAAAGAAAGTGAACACATGAAAAAGGAACTAAAAATATTATTAAACGGAATATAAAGAAATCTCCTTAGACCCAATATAATCATTATTTCCTTTTTCTTAAGTGGGACCTGCAAAAAATAAAATTAAGCTCATGGTATCCACTTTTTATGGGGTCATAAGAGTTAGGTCTTAGGAGTCCAAACCCATACGGGTCCGGTATCCCCTTTATATAGATAATTTGAATTATTATGCACAGAATCCATAAAATTTTTGATGTATTTGTTCCTAATCAAATTGTTGTTTGTTTTAGGAACCCATATTTTGATAGTTTTTGAATTTTGTTTCTGAAATTTCACAACAGATTTTGGTTTGGAATATAATAAACTAAGATTTTTCTTAGCTTCAGTTTCTTGTACTACTTTATTTTTTCTTTTCTTTCTATAATCAAGATGCTTCTTGATTTCTTGTTTCCTATATCCCAGGCCTTGTTTGTTAAAAGCATGTTGTGAATTTTCAATAATCTTAGTCAAATTCTCACGACCTTTGTTGAAATTAGATACATTTTTAGTAATATCGTCTAACATTGTTTGTAAACTAGCTTTTTCAAGATCTAGAGATTTAACTTTTGCTTTAAGCTCATGATTCTCAGTAGTAAGAGTATCATTCTTCTCTTTTTGAACTTTAATTTCTTGAGTCAAAAGAGATAGTTGAGAGTCAATATTAGATGATGATTCTTGAGCCTTTTCAAGTTCCTCTTCTAATATTTTCTTTTCATCTTTTAACATATCTCGTTCAAATTCTACTCTACTTAAATCAGCTTGAGCTTGTTTGCATTGTCGTTTCATATCTTTAAATTTAAATATCAACTCAGCATTTATATCAAGAACTTCTTCAAAAGAAGGAATTTGTACCTCATCTTCTTTAGCCATAAAGCATATATTTGCTTGTTCATTATCTGAGTCGCTTTCACTTTCGGATGAAGATGAATCTGAATCATCCCAAGTTACTGAGAATGCCCGTTTCTTTGACTTGTCCTTTTTGTGTTTGAACTTGTCATTTTCTGTCTTCTTCTTTTGTTCTGGACAATCATTTTGCATATGTCCCTTCTTATGACAGTTAAAGCATTCTACATTCGATGATGATGGTCTGTTTGATCCGAACTTCTTTCTGTTGTATCGACTAGCTTTTCGTTGCTTTAAGAATTTTTTGAATCCTTTTGCAATGAATGCTAGATCCTCATCTTCAGAATCTGAGATGTCTTCATCAGCATGAAAAGCTACATTTTTTTTCTTCTTTTTGTTCTTTTCGAGCCTGCAAGTTAGCTTCATAGGACATAAGATTTCCTATCAATTCATCTGGCTTCATGGTGGAAAGATCATTAGCTTCTTCTATGGCTAATACTTTTCCTTCCCATTCATTAGTCAGTGAATGTAGGACTGTTGAAACTACATCGAAGTCAGAATATTTTTGTCCTAACCCGATAAGAGCATGATGAATAGTTTGAAACCTTGAATATATCTCATTGATTGTTTCATTTGGCTTCATTTTGAAATTTTGAAATTGACTTTTCAACAAAGCTATTTTTGCTTGTTTAACCTTGTTAGTACCTTCATGAGTGGTCTTTAGTATTTGCCAAATTTGATAAGCAGTGGTACAGATACTAACACGGTTATACTCATTTTGGTCTAATGCACAAAACAACATATTTATTGCTTTTGCATTTACAGTTGCTGCTGTTTTCTCAGCAGGAGTCCATTCTGCATACTCAGTTGTTGGATTAACTATTTCTTTCTGAGTAGCATTCCAAGCGTCATAACTTGTTGATTGCATATAAAAAGCCATACGTGTTGCCCAATAGCTATAGTTTAGGCCATTAAAGAAAGGAGGTCTTTGTGTCGATTGACCTTCAGTGTAAGTGGTGTTACTCGTACTTGCGTTATTTGCCATATTACTAGAATATATCAAATAACTGTGTTATGGTTATATGATGACCTTGCTCTGATACCAATTGAAAGAGTCGAGTGTGTGTATGACTTGTGCAGGATCTATAATATGGCTATACGGAATGTATGTGATAACTTAAGTTATTCAGTAGTTATGCAGGTAAAAATTCGCAAACAAGATATATATCACAAATAACTATAAATGCAGTAAAGTAAAGTAAAGTAGAGTAACGACACAAGGATTTTTATACTGGTTCGAACCTCCAGTACTACGTCCAGTCCCGAAGCTCCTCTTCAGCTTTTCACTAAACAACACCCTCGCTTCACTCGGAGGAACAGGTTCACAACTACTTGATTTACGGGCTACAAGTTTACCCACTTGATTTCACGGGCTACAAGCTTACCCACTTGATTTCACGGGCTACAAGCTTACCCACTTGATTTCACGGGCTACAAGCTTACCCACAAGACGAATACAAGAGTTTGACCTTGAATGTGTTCTTTCTTCAACACTGATTAGTCAATGATTGAGTACAACCTTCCTATAATCTTATCCTCAAGTATATGAATTAAATGCGAAGATTAGAAGGAAGTTAGTTGCTTGTTGAATCAAAATATGAGAAATATTATCAAGGATTCAATAAGTAACTTGAATTTGGGAGCTTTTTAGAATGCAAGAGTATTTAGAAAGTAAGATCAGAAATCAGAGCAAGAATCAGTGATTTGGATGAATGAAAGATGATGTATTTATAGCAAATGAGAAGTTGTAATTATTAGTGAAAAGTTGCAATCAAAAGGAGTGATTTTTAATGAAGAGAAATGGATGCAACTTTTCAAGAAAGAAGATGACTCTTCATGAAATTCAAAAATAGGTCGACAGGAAAAATTAATAGGTTGACAGGTTTTTGACCGTTATTTCAAAAAGCAGTTGACCTGTTAATTTTAACAGGTTGACCTGTTAAGTTTAAAAAGCTGTTGACCTGTTAGTTTTAACAGGTTGACAGGATTTTGTCAATGAACATAAAAAATGAGTTTTCATGTATATTTTTGAAGAGAATAAGAAGTATGATTATTTGAGGATAGATTTTAACATACATAGCTCTAAAATAACCATCTTCTAACCTATAAAACATTGAGTCTTCATTTTGTCGATCATGAAGCTCCTTCTTGTCATTAATCAAAATAAGCATTGAAACCATTGACTCAACACAGGGCCCCTTCCGATGGTGGGCTATTGGACCTATAGGGGTCTTTGTCGGTCATTTTATTCTTGGTTTTTGGTACTTGACCTTCGGCCGCCTTTTGTGTATTTAGCTATGATCGTCAGATGATACTTGAATTCTTGAAAGCAGCTCCTAAATGTAAGTTTGCTGACATGGGCTTTCGGATGTAGGCTTTCGGCTTTATCGTGAATACTTAGAGGGGCTTGACCTCATGGTGTTAATAGCTGTCGGGTCGAAACCGCTACGGGCAATACTACAAATCTGCAGTTTTCTGACCCTTTTTTGCGCTGTTAAGGCGTTGCTAAAAATTTTAGTGACTCCATAACGACGTCAAACACAAGTCAGAAAAACAGGCGTCACTAAATTACTAAGTGTCGCCATGATGTCACAGAAATATCGTCACTACGGCGTCATTAAATTTTTCCCACGCCATAACGACACAAATGATTTAGCCAAATATTGCATCGCAATGGAATCGGTAAATATTAGCGACGCTCTTGTGACACAACTAAAATATCAAAATATTGGAGTCGCAACATTGTCACTAATATATAGTGACGCGGTTGCGACATCTCAGCTTTAATAGATAACGACCGTCGTTATGGAGTCATTAATTTAGCGACTCCATAGCGACCCAAATGATTTAACAAAATAATGCATTACAATGGCAATGAATTAAATAGATCAGGTACGCTTCATTAAAAATTTAACATCATTTAAAACATTTCAAAAATAATATATCCAACCTTAACATTGATTTCAATATCATTTTGACATTGTTTTGAACAACAATTTTAAACTTACATACAAAAGAAAAAGGAAAGCAAATGATTTATATGGGACGAAAAAAGTATTTTTATTTACATCCTTCCATTTGCACTGTTCCCTTGGTACGACCGCCAACAAAATTATTTCAATTATACAATCTAAACAGTGTTTACACCGAGCCCGGAAAGCATCACGGTAAAAAATTACCACACCCTGTATCTTCTACTTCAAACAAAGTAATTTTATGATCTTTGATGTACTCTCTATCTTCATCACCCTCATCCTGTCTTGACCTTCTTTTGTGCCTCTCATTTGAGTTTGATTCATCCATGTCCTGTAACCATCCGCGTAATATGACATGGCCATCTGACATGGCTTTATGTTTCTGTCAAACTCGGGGATTTAGCTGAACAATACTTGAAATTAGTCTCAACTTACATTGATTGTGAAGGAGACATAAGGGTAAGTTTCGGCTTCTCCTCTTAAACCGGCGCCAAAGCTAACTGCAACGTGTCTGTAAGAGTGAAAGAATCAACCATTGTGCAAAACTGATGTCTAACTCGTGGCCAGTTCAACTCCACTGCCTGAGCATTTTATGTGTACAACTTCCCATCTCGTGCACAACAAACTGCAAAGTTGTGGCGGCAAAATGTTGGACTCTCTACCTTGAACTCCAATTTATAGTAATTGATACTGTCCTTTTCTCTTCAACTTGCATCTATTAAAGTAACTGTAATTTTGCTCCTTTCCTTGAACCTGCTATTTTCGTCAATACAGATTCTCCAATGTCTCTTGGACCTCCAAATGCTTCAATCCTACACAGAATAAGAAGTGTCAAAAGCAGGTCCATTCAAATGTCTTTTGACCAGTACTTTCAACATTGCAAATTTTTACTTATGAGAAATCGGTAGGAACTTTGGATACGTTGACACTGACGTTGAGTTCGCAATTCGATCCAGGAGGACCAAAAGCAATTGCAGGTTCATTCGATCCGAGAACAAGCTTTTTTCACCAATTGTTTTCGTCGCAACAATTACATTATTGTGACGATATTATTATTATTTCAGGTCATCCAAAATTGATTATATATTTATACCATATCATAGAGTAATTAAGTAAAAATAAATACTAGTAATTTTCTGTGCAAACTACAAACACACAATTCTGATTGGTGATCGTCGTCGTCGTCGTCATCATTACCCAGTGCATAAGGCTTGCGTTTGCGCAGAATATGAGGTGAGCAAGTTTGCATGGTCAATTTGACCTTTATTGCTACATAAAGTTAATTTTCACAAGTTACTTCTACATGGATGTCTAAAGTTGAATTATCCTCTACAGGCACCCATCTTGCTAAATTTGTCAGCATAAAGTGTTATATAGCCCTCTTAAGCTTATAATACTTTATTCTTGTAACAAGAAGTTCATAATTGCAAATAAGCGAGTGCTGCGCTTAAAGAACAAAAATTTGATCATCCATATCTAAAATTCTAAATATGATAAGAAAAAAATAGCAGCTTAAAATTTTTAACTACAGGATGATTATGTTGTGAAAGCACTATTTTGTATGGCACATTAGTATCTAACATAATTCATTATCCATAAGGCAGTAGGTTTCAACAACAGAGGTTCAAAAACCGAATTCCCTCTATCAAAAAATGCAGCAAGAAATGATTTAGAAATAACAAGTAAATGCAAAAGAATATTTCGATGAAACTGAACTGTTATAAAGTCCGATGCAAGAGCAATAGGATTATAAAACCTTGTAAAATCAGATAGGGACAGATAGAAAATAGATATAACATGTCAGCACATTAAATAGTAAGAAGAAGATTACCTTGTAAATAGTATCAGCTCGTCTTCTCGCCTCTCCTTGAAAAACCCTAAATTTTGTCTACAAGCCCAGAAAATGGAGTTAGAGAAAAAGCAGTTGGAAATAATCTATCATTACACCAAATAAGCCGCAGGAATGGAACAAGGATCCTCTTGTTATTCTCATAACCGAAGCTACTTCTCATCCATCGCTCTTCTCTTTTTTCTGAAATTTTTCTGTCGCTAACGTTTCTAAGTTGGAAGGAACGCAGTATTCTTCTTATCTTGATCTGCTTCGCTTGTTTGCTTACGAAACCTGCACATATTACAAAAATAATGCTAGTCACCTTCCAACTTTGTCAACTGATCAAGTCCACAAGTTGAAGCAGCTCACTGTACTGACTGTAGCAGAGTCAAGCAAGGTGCTTGCATATGACAAGTTAATGAAAGAGCTAGACGTTTCTAATGTAAGGGAACTTGAAGACTTCCTCATCAATGATTGAACGTGGGCATAGTTAGAGGGAAGCTGGATCAATTGCGTAGGTGCTTTGAGGTGCAATTTGCTGCTGGAAATTTTTCTTAGGGCATCTCCAGTGGATTCAGGGCTAAATATTCAGTCCACTGAATATTCAGTCCTGAATTGGGCTGTAGGCGCCACTGGTCTGGCGCCTACATTACAGGCGCCAGATTCTGCCGCCTGTAATGTAGGCGCCAGAATTCTGGCGCCTGTGTTGTAGGCGCCAGAATCCTGGCGCCTGCAACACAGGCGCCAGGATTCTGGCGTCTATAAACCCCCCTCCACCATTTTTTTTCTCATTTTTTCACCTCAAGCTTCTCTTTTTAATTTTGTTTTTAATAGAAAATTGAAGTGAGATGCCGCCGCGATCTAATAAAGTTGGAAGAAGAGTTCGACGTAAGCCCTCTGATGAGCAAGCAGGTCCAGTACACACATCTCCGGCTCCTGGAGTATCAGCAGATAAGCTTCGTGTCCTTCACGATCTTCCAGAGGGTTATCAGCATAGAGCTGATACTGCATTTGACTCGATACCGGTATAACTTTAACGTTAATTATTTATAATATTGCGCATTTAATATGTTCGTACGAGCCTAATAACTGTTACTGAATTGGAAAACATTCTTTATTTCATTATATATAGGATCATCACATTCATTGTCGAGGTAGTTGGACGAAGTGCATTCTTAAATTTTATGACAAACTCTCCCCTTCTATTACAGATAGGTTGCATCGAAGTCCTTTTGGACAGTTTTTATCAATTAGGTCGATTCAGTCGTTGGACAGAACTCTATTGCATGCACTATGCGAGAGGTGGTGGCCGACCACACATACATTTCATTTTTCTGACTTTGAGCTTGGTATCACACCTCTCGATTTCTATATGTTGACTGGTATTGAGATTGGTCATATTGATCGGAGACCGGTTTCTTTTGATGACTTGTACGAGTCGGTTCGGTTGTATTCCGTCTTCTTACCCCTTTTGGATGAGTCTCACGTTAGTAGTGGTGCGGTTAATTTGACTTACCTCCACCAGTACATCACTTCTAATTCCTGTCGACCAGAGCTTGTGGATGGGGTGACTAGGGCATTTCTATTGTACTTGTTTGGTTCGACATTTTTTTCGAACCACAGAAGTACCATTCGTTTGGGGTATCTAGCTTCACTTACTATGTTGGATCAGCTTGATATGATAGATTGGGGCACAGCTATATTAGGTAATTTGTACTCTGCATTAGATTCGTATGTGTTGGGAGACGTTAGAGAGATGCAGGCTTTGTGGTTTATTTTGCCCTTTTGGTACTATGAGTATACGACCAACATGCATCGACGCATGGTAGAGATGACGAGTCAAGTTGGTGAGCAGTTCTTTCCGCGGATAAGACGGTGGAAGGCTATTCATTACGTACCTCGTGCCCCAGTGGGTGTACGTCATGAGTTGATGGAGGCTAGGATACAGCTGGACATGCGTAGCCGGGGAAATTTGATACGCACTCCTTGGGCCTCACATTTGGCTCATCTGACAGATGCAGGTATTATTACCGACGCCCACCCGATGACGGTTGCATATACACTATCTATTCGTCGGGTGGCTTTACATACCCCCACTTTTTTGCCTATGTGGTATTTGGGCGAGAGATGTGCGTATCAGACTAGCAGTGATACGCGTATACCCGGAGATCGTTTACCTTGCGAGGACATGTTTGGTAGACATCGGTTGATTGGATCAGAGTACATACAGGCACTACGGCAGGCTGGTTGGGTTGATGTTGGCCCTTTCTCCATTTTTGGGGATTACGATTCCTATTGGCATCGAGTTGCTCCACGTAGACTTCTATGTCCGAATTATGCTCGGGGGATCAACTCCGATCATTTAGGACCTCATATGGGAGCCGGTAGGATTCAGATACCGCAGGTTCCATTTCTCCCTACTCCATCACAATTTTCACAGCCTCCGATGCAGATAGAGCCAGATTGTATGTTTAGAGCATACGACATTTCGGGTACCGTTATTGAGCAGCCGATAGTGTTTCCAGATGACCTCGATTATCCAGGGGTACCCTCAGCCGGACTATACCCTCCATACCAGGTATGGTTATTACATAGTTAAAGTTACGTACAGTTATTATTAATAGTTCTCTTTAAACGAATTCATACAAGTAATTCACGTCATATATCTCTGTAGTACGCACATTTGTTGGATCAGTCTAGAGTCACCCTTGCCGTTTACCGTGAGATGACTCTTTCGCATACTCAGATGCTGCATCAGCAGTACCTTAGTCATACAGAGATGTTGGAGTCTCAGATCGATGAGTTATCAAAGAGACTTAGGGCTTAGGGGTCGTTTGCACACGCTGGTCCGAGTTGGTCTTCGACTAGAGATTTTGATGAGGCAACTAATCTTAGTGATTTGCCGACCCATTATGCCGATAAGGACGACGATGCGGCTGTTGACGATGATGCTGATGTTGATGATGACGGTGTTGATGATGAGGATGATGTAGACGACGACGTCGATGACGATGTTGGTGATGATGATAGAGATGACGATGGGAGCGACGATGATGGAGGTATTGCTTTTTAGTCGTGTAGTGATGGTGACGGAGTTTTTTTATATGGTTTCATGTATCTTGTTGATGTACTTATGTAGTGTATTGTAGTATTGCATTGTACTTGTTCTGATGGTTAGTTGACTGTTGTAGTAAGTCCATTTGTTTTACTGATGTTGTATTTGTGGACTTTGGTTTGGTGATGGAGGTTTTTATATGGTTTCTATATCTTCGCTTACTACAGTATTTGTGAACTTTGGTTTGGTGATGGAGTTTTTTATATGGTTTCTATATCTTCGCTTACGTCAGTATTTGTGGACTTTGTTATCTCTAAGTTGTACGTGTGCACTTCGGAATTTGTACTGTTGTATTTGTGGACTTTTGTATTAAGTTGTAGTTACCATTCATCTTCTTGTTAATTACCATCACTAGATAATTATATAACATGTTTTCTTCTTGAACGCAATCACATTTCAATAACTTAATACAAACTTAGAGATGGTAGCAACTCTAGCCCAATACACTCTAGCCTAATACAACTCTAGCCCAATACAAACTTAATACAAACACAAGGCAGCCACTTACATAATACATTACAAACACAAACAGCAAACTCAAAATAAATTACAATTAATAAGGGAGTTTCCTAATCAGTTCCGTAATGGGTTAGCCAATCGTAACGAAGTTTATACGCTTCGTAGCCAACAAAATCCTCACCGTATTCGAACAGATAACAAAATCCTCACCGTATTTGTCTACAGTCCAAGGAGCAGATGAATGAAACGATAGCGGAGGAGCAGAATGAGGGATAAAATCTTCGACTGGTTGAGAATCGATATCCCAAGTATTCGAATTCATCGCTTCGTTGTAGGAGTTGAATGGAAATGACATAGCTTGCTGCTTACGATTTTGGGTGGAAGTAGATAAATTTGTGTGTCTTTCAAAGTGATATTCATACATGAATATATAAAAGAAATATGACAGTTTCTAGCCGTTGTAATCTGAAATATGACCGTTTATAGCCGTTGTGGTTTAAAATATGACCGTTTATAGTTGTTGTATTCCGAAATACGACCGTTGGAGGGGTAATACGGTTACGACAAGTGCTGGAAGGGGGGTCGGATCCTGGCGCCTGTAGTGCAGGCGCCAGGATCCTGGCGCCTACATTGTAGGCGCCAGAAGCTGGCACCTACAATGAAGGCGTCAGGATCCTGCCGCCTGCACTACAGGCACCAGGATCCGATTCAGGATCCTGAATTGGATCCTGAATCGGGGCCTTCATATTCAGCCTTAATTGCACCACTGGGTACAATTACCTTAATATTACGAGCTGAATTTGAGCCACTAGAGATGCTCTTAGTTAAAAGATACATCGGTCACTTAAAATATTAGTACTCACCAAAATACATAAATAGTACCTGATAAATATCACTATGACTACAGTATCTAGTTTCGAAAAAGCCAAAATAATCAGATAAAACTCTAAATCTGCATTGGTCCTACAAAAAGTCCTTGGCTTCAAAATAATCATCCATCATAAAGAATATGTAATTATGCAACACTTACGATAATAAAGTATGTCATTTGAAAATAAAAAACAATAACTTATAATAATCAAATTGTACAAAATACTAGAAATCGGCAGATTCTGCATTTCAAATTTTCTTTTTGAAAACTTATGTAAGGAAAATGGGAATTTTCAATGTCATAGCAATTGACTTTCCTATATCATTCTAGGTGAGCCAACATCAAAGCTAGGTGGAGTTGGGAAAAGAAATACTTTTACCTCTTGTGGGGTGCAGAAGCACAGTAGCGAAGGCCTAAGATGGATTCGAGTCCTGTGAAGAAGTAGTCGGCTGAAGGTATATCATCGTAATATTGCATTCAAGAATGCACCATGCAACATGTTGGGCGGTAATTGTCGAGTCAACAGGGTACTTAGTCTGACAAAAGTACGAAGACATGTCTATTTGTTAAAATGTAAACATTTCTATACACAAACAAATGAGAAAATAATGATAGCTCTATAATTTAAACCTATTCCTTGATTACTACTTTCAGCTTATACAATATATTGGTAGCTACAGCTAATAATGGAAAATAAACATTTGTCTAAAACAATTACTGGCAAACAACTAACTCTAAGTTTGATCTTTCTGTAGTCAAAATACATATTTTAACTATAACAGTTGTATAACTGACACAAAATACAGAATGTGTTAATTACATATTTTTTTCTAAATCCACTGCACAATTATCTGAAACCTGATAAAATAACTTAATATAGAAAGTTAACAATCAGATGATAAACTAATGAACTCATTTTAGGCAACTTTTTGACTAAAAAATAGTCACTACAAAAATAAGTTATATTTGAGACAAAAATTAGGGACAAGTTTAAATTTTGTCTCTAATGAATAACAAGTTAAGGACAAAATTAAGTTGTCTCAACGAAATGAAACTAGAGACCCGGGTTGGATCCCTAATCGGTCTCAGCCTATCTTTCAATCCTTATTTTCTATGGGATCTAATCCTGAACGTCGGATCTATATAACATGGATCGTTCATTCATTTGGGCAACCGAACCACCCACTAATCAAAATGTCACCCACTAAACTCGTCGTTACCACTCACAGCATATTGTTTCATCATTCAGCCGATTCAAATTGTACCATCATCTTCCTGAAGAAAAGACGTTGATTCAGCATAAGATTAGTCGGCGACTCGGCATGGAGGTTTATCGAGGAGTGAAAAGCGTAAGTTTTCCCCAATTTAATTTGCGAGATTAGTCGACATAGAACTACCGTTGTTTCATGCTATTTTCACAAAATCAATCCTAACATTGAGCAATTTTTTTTGAAGTTCTATTCATATTTTATCAGCAAATTGAGATTTTTTTGTCCTTCGAATTTTCTTTTTCTTCAATTTTGAGATCTTATTCTTTAACTTTGACATGAACAACTTCAGGTTGGATTAGTATTTTTTCAAGTAAATGATTATATTCAGTTGCTAGTCATACTTCTGGAAGATATGCTATAACATTTGCCGATTTGCGGGTATCCACATTTTATTAATTGAATAGGGATAATTGTTTTGGGTGTATTAATAAAGTATTAATTGATTAACTTCGGTGTGTATGAAGAGATTAGCAAGTCACCAAAAAGCAGTTGTCCAGATAAGATTGGATAGGTTTATACTTTCAATTCGTTAAAGTTGATGTCTTTACCTTATTAACAATCGATTTTAATGTGGCAAACAACACAGTTGGAACCAATGGCAATAATAAAAATAACATTGGAACGGTGATATGTCTTCTCTGGAAAATACCAGTTAAAAGCAAATTCTACTTCTGGACTGTGCTAATTATGAAAAATGCTATGCAGGCTCACCCATGAGTGGCGACAATAGCACTGATCTGAGTACATAGCATCGCAACCAAGGTGATAAATGTGATGTGCCACGGATGGCAAAGAATAAAGAACAAGTAACGGTCAAACTTGACGGTGTAACGAAGAGCTTATTCTGCATGATGTGTCGATGCTAAGGCAATACATATAACTGGGATGATGTAAAAAATTTATATCTCAGATTATAGATTGTATTTTGAATTTAATCATAAATGTATCGACGATCAAACAATTATAGTAATCCTTGTGTTTGTTCATGATAGCTGTGTTCGAACTATGACTATTATAATATTAAGTTCCATCAATATATATATATATATATATATATATATAGACACACACACACGCACACGTATAACATGCATTCCTATGAATATCATGAACCTGCCAATGTTAAAATTAATTTATACCCTATAGATAATTATAGTTTTGACGTTTAATTATCAAGTTAGAGACAAAATAATTTGTCCTTAAGGAGTTTCTAAGTTACTTGAGACCGCTTTAGGTTGTCTTTAGTTTTTTAGAGACGTGAAATTTGAGATAAAAATATTGGTGACTACTATGTCTTAAAACAAACATAGAGACAAAATATCTTAATTTAAGACAAATATTGGATGTCTTAATTCGTTAGTTTTCTTGTAGTGAGTTGGGGAGAAAAAAGACAAATGAACCAATCGTGGACATATTTAAAAATGGCAGTAAGAATGAAAATTCATCCAAGGTATGCATCATGATTTCATAAACGGTATAATCTATCAACTTAAAAGAATCTTACAATAACTAATGTAGGCAGTCATTCAAGTCTCTCTGAATTAGGCTCGAGATTTCGATGCTTAATAAGCAATAACAAAAGCATAGGAAAATACCCATAAATCATATGTTACGCACACAGATCATGTTTAACTCACTTTGAGAAAGTAAATAAGCGTATGTAGATTCATTGGCTTATACATGTTCAAAAGGTATTCATATTAAATATTGATGAGAAATTATGATGCATACAAAATGCCTTTTTAGTTCCGCACATTGGAATCATATTAGAAGCAAAGACAGTACTTAAATAAACTTCTAACTACATAGCAAGAAACTGAGCCTATAAACATATAAAGACATAATACCCATACGAATTTACTATATAAGCACAGCATCCCATGTCGATAAATTTAAAATAATCAAGGTAAATTGAATGAACACAATTTCAAGTCTACAGTGTCATACAAATACTTACAATTTGCTTACAGTTACAGTTTTTTTTTTCAGATGCTAGAAGAATTTCAAATAACTTTCGTTGATGGATCTTTGTATGATGCTTTTGAAGCACATATTTATTTTACTAGGTTAGAGACAACCTTTTAAATCATAGTTCTTTATCACATTAGGAAGATTTCATTTTTGTTACCATGTATTTTTGTTTGGCAGCAGCTTGTCTCGTTTACATATCTGAACTCCAATGTGTTTCTCCTACTTTTATATGTAGCACCTGTACACAATCTTGACGTACAAAAAAACAATTAAATAAATTTATGGTTATATTTAAGCTGAAATTTATATTGGAAATCACATAACGTATACTGGTAGAGAAATTGATTGAAGATAGTTTCCCCATGAAAGGGCTACTTAAACCACTACTAGCTCTCTTTACTTTTGGCAAGGTAAAAAAAGTGAATGCATAAAGCAACATCATATATATATAAGAATAAAATCAAAAGAATTGATCTACTCACCAAGTATTAGCTAGTTAGTTTTTGAATGTCTTTTATGTTACTAAGTAAGTATATAATTAGCTAAAATTTCTGTACATGGATTGCTAACAAATTATATCTTATACAACTTTCTATTTAGCACTTTGCGTTGAACATATATATTGTATGTTTTATTTTCCATTTTATATTATACAACAAATTTATTATTGTTGTTTGTCAAAAGGATTGAAATATGTTTGTCAAAAGGATTGAAATAATAAGATTAAGACTTAAACCCACTTCTACATAGATAATGTTGGCAATTTTTTTTTTATATATAACTTTAGAGAGCTATATAGTTTGTTCACAAAACCAATTGGTTAATGTGAACTATAGCCTCTTAGTTTTTATCTAGGATCTTAGTTGATTATTTCCCGATGTGGGACTATTATTTTTATCACTCCCCCTTCACGTGTGGCGTATTTTGAGCCATCTACGTGAACATAGTATTTTGGATGGAGTGGGGAACGTATGATGGTTAAGCACATACGTATTTTTTGCATTGGCTCTAATCCTGAGCTCTGATACCATGTTGACATTTTTTTATAACTTTAGAGAGCTATATAGTTTGCTCACAACAACCAATTGTTTTACAACATGAAAAATATATTGCAAGAGAGTTTTAAATTGTTTTACAACATCTTTAGAAGATTTGGGTGGATACGTTGATCAGCATATTCCATGGAGACATGTAAGCTGGATAGAACTTTGATATAGATTCAAAATATATTCTTTTGTGTGAGCCCTGATTTCAGGTTATTAAATTGTGATTCTATGTTTGTTTAATGCAGTGACATAAATATATTGACAAAGCAAACATACCAAAATTGCTGAACGATTCTATTTTCCTACATTCATAGGCACATTAATTTAATCTTGCTTTTGACATCATTTCTAACCTATCATGGTGCAGAAATTACATTTTTTAAATGTAAGTGTGAATTCTTTGAACGATTGCATTCTGTTGTTTTAGTTGTGTCAAATACACAAAGAAGGCTTTTTAGCCTCCTTAAATAATTCTAGGAGCCATCCCATATTTAGTTTCAAGTAACCTTAATGCCCTAAGACCTTGAGAGTACCTTTAGTTCAGCAACCTTTGTCACGCTGAGCAGTTGCATCTCCAAAATTGCATTTTCATAATACTCTTGAGATTGTTCTTTGATTGCTTTCTCTACATCAGATGTTTCTAGAGGTGACCTCTTTATGGATTTCACTTTAAGCCTCTTTATGGATTTCACTTTAAGCCTCAACGCTTTACCTATTCGTTAACCTTTTGAAAGTGGCACAAGTAAATGACCATTATATTTGTTATATCTAACTCGATTAATCATGAAACTTAAAATATGGAAATATCTGCTATTATATAACCGAAGGACTATTTCTATACAGTTATTATACCTTTTGTTGCTTCCATTTTCCCTTGCTTTTGTATCCTCTTAAACAATGTAATGATCCCATCATGATTACAAGATTGATGCACGTGATTATCCGACTCTATCAATTTTACTTGATGATATTTTTATCTTTTACCATCAGATGTTACATTCAAGTGTAACTATTGAGTAGCAATGGGTAGATTTCAAGCTGCAATCTCTGTTGAGTTCATTAACCTACATCAAGACTTGTTAATCTCAGTTGCATCTGATGTTAATGTATAAATTTTCCTTTTCCCTTTTAATCGAATATGAAATCAAATTTTTTTTTCCTGTTTGTCATTAGTACATCAAACATGGTCAAGTTAGAAACTCTCTGCAATAACAAAATTCACATATGAAAGTAATGAAATAAACCAGGTTGATAATTACACTATTTTTATTTATTGAATTCTTCTACCATTTTTCAGAGTTTCCAGCCGTAGTTTAACACGATTGATCCAACAATTGCATAGTCACCCAAAATCTCTAAGAACTCCAACTCTGAAATTTCTTACTTTGGAAAATGTGTTCCTAACGGTCTTTCTTGCGATGATACCACATCTTTACCACTAAATAAAATAGGAAGTCTCGAATGCCAAGTTGACGCAAAGAAAATTATCTAAAACAAAATTGACATCGCCAACAATTTAACACGTAATAAAACAATACCCGAGAAAATGATAAAGATAGATTGAGTAAATACCTAATAATTGATAGAGATGATCGGGTTCACTCAAATAGCCGATGGCTAGAGAAGATTTAAAGCGTCTTTCGTTGCGAGTTGATTCCTTGGAGCCCCTTGCAACTGAAATAGATAAATGTCTTTAGGGCATCTCCAATGGTTGCAATTCAACCTTGAAAATTAAGCATTCTCTCCCCAGTCGTGCAATTCAGCCTTAAGATTAAGGCTAATATTCAAGATCCTGAATTGGATCCTGAACATTACGGGTATGTTCTGGCGCCTAATAAGTAGGCGCCAGAATTCTGGCGCCTACTTATTAGGAGCCAGAATTCTGGCGCCTACTTATTAGGCGCCAGAACACATATTCTTTCCGTTTTCCTCCTTTTTCCGGTCAGTTATTCTTCTTTTACCGGTCATTTTTCTTTCTTTCTGGTGAAAATATTTTGGCGCCTACTTATTAGGCGCCAGATTCTGGAGCCTAATAAGTAGGCGCCAGAACCACTGGGGAAAACCCAGCACTTAAGGATGTAATATTCAGAACACTGAATACTACGTCCTTAAGCCACTGGAGATGCCCTTAGGTTTTCAATTTTGGGGTTAACTTTTAGATTTAGGTAGGAATAGGAATGACGAAGAAGGGGAAAAGGGAAAGGGAATTAGATATCGAAGTTTGCAGCTGTAAATTTAATATTATTTCCTTTTTCCAGTATAATGGCTTTGTTTGCTTATGTAATTACACGTGGATGACCACTTATGACCGTTAGATGCTTAATCTGAACAGTTGAAATTAACTAGAATGTGAGGGTGCAGATTACTCTGTTGTTGGCCAGAAAGGGGTCCTAGACGTCATTATGGCGTACAAAATTCCGAATGCCTTAGAGACGCTCTATTTTGAAAACAAAACAAATTAAAATTTAAGAAAGATGACACCAAAACGTTGGTAGTTATCCATGCCTTAGTGATGCCTTAATGATATATTACTGACAAACAAAATTTTAGCGACGCCATGGCGTCACTGCATCGCTGTGGCATCACTAACGTCGAAAATCAGCCCTTTTTCTAGTAGTGGGGTTTCGGTACTATGTAGCCTAGTAGGGGTAGCCTGTATCCTGCTTGGGTCTCGGCTAGCCCTCCGGTAGGGCCTTTGTGGTAGCATGTATTCTCGGAGGGTGGTTTCTGGTGTCACTCTTATTTATTCGCGGATGTGGCCTTTCGTTATTCATGAAGTAGATGCTTCGAAAGTTGGTTCTGGGTGGCCTTCGCATTCTTCCGATTCAGTGCCTTCGATGCTTTCGTCTTTAAGTGTGTCGTCATTTGGGCAGGTCATTATTGAAGGTTCCTTTGGGCTTTGTCCATCGGGTTTATTGCTTCTGGCTTACTAGGTTTTAGATTAGGGTGGCTCCTTACATGGAGTCTTTCATTGATCCGATACTGTCGGAAGGATATTGTTGGATTGACCCTGGCGGAGAGATCCTGTCGGTTACATCCCATAGTACCTTACGATCTCTTACCTTAAGGGGAGGGAGAGGGTTTCGGTTGATGCGGCTTTTCGGATTATCCCTTCTTTCTCTTACCCTTCTTAGTATTTGGCCCCACTTTCTATTGAGCCTCCTACGAGCTTGCGGGATTCTGACACACCTTCACCGCCAGCTTACTTCGCTGTTGATATTTGGTAGTAACATTAAAAACATTAAACTTATTCAATTTAGTGAAATTATAAGGAACTCTCTCAAATTGTAATGTTTCATTATCAAATAACATCTCTAATTGGTGAGTAATTCCTGAATAAGTTGTGATGTGGCCCAACAATGATAACATCAAATTGTTGGAAATACTCAACTTAGTAGGCCAACATATGCTAATGCATTGGCTATCTTTTAGCTAAGTCTGAAAACGTGATCTAGTTTTAAATAAATAGATGAGGGCTTTAGAGGTATAATTGTCATGTAAAATAATAATGTGTGGATACCGAAGTGATAATTTTGGTTTTATGAAGGGCCAATCTAAAAATTTCATACTACTATATATATAGGGCTATGGTCCCCAAATTACACTTTCTTTCAGTGTGTTCTCTCTACCTCTTCTATAGAGACATTTACAGATCTAAGCTTGTGTCAATTTGAAAGATCAAAACTCAACTCAATTCTACCTATCATCAAACACCAATGGATTCTGATATGGCTTCCGCTGATATATTTAATCTTTTTCGGTTTATTCTTGATTGAGTCAGTATAGCTATATATATATACATACATACATACATACATACATACATATATATATATGTATATGTGTGTATATTCAGATCCGTAGGGGATTATATTCTAACAAATGGTATCGGAGCCAACAATTATTGATTCTTTCAGGGGAAAAAAAAATTTGGTCATATATATACGATGAGTTGTTTTGTTTGATTTACATTAAAAAAATCCATATTGGAACAACTTTGTTTTTAGGGTGTAACGACCCGGCGGAGATTCGATGCCCGAATTTCAATAATAATACATAAGCTCGTATTACTTGCCAAAACCCAAGTATCGGAAACACCAGATAGTTAATAGAAAGAAATTAAAGGGTGAGATAAGAAAGAAACATTATAATAGAAGAAGAAGAATAACACAATAGAATCAGAGTATCTCATTGCAGCAAAACAAAATATAATATGGAAATAAAACTTTGTTAAGAGCTTTGAAATAAAACTTACAATCATCATAGTACACCAACACACCTGGAAAGTTACAATAATCTGTCCACATATACAACATACAGTGGAATAAATACTAATAGGTCTAAAACTCCTCCAGCACGTCTTCTGAATTTTATAGTATATAATAACTTGAACCTGTAAAACCTGGTCTACCCAGAGCATTCTAACGTCGGATCAGTCTGATGGACCAGAGTGAGAAACCCACTAAGTTTACAAGCAACATCCAACTTGATTTTAAAGTTAACAAATCTTTTCTGAAAGAAAACGATAATCATAAGACTAGTCCACACATAAACACGGATGGTTTTTCCCTTACGATAACCCAAAACACTTTGAAATCATATATATATATATAATTCTGAAATTATAATATTGTCTAAATAAAATAAATAGCCATCTAGCATAACGCTTGCATCTCACTATCTACATATATAATATAAAATCGAAAACCGCAGGCGCTTATTGGAGATTGGATTCCAAATATGACAAGGTATGGAACCACCTGCCGATAGTGTATCTCCAGAAGGGAATATACTAGGTTCAACAAGAACATCTTGCAACCCGACCACACATAATCGACCACTCATTTCGCTTGAGTGTATCAAATGTATATCACCAGCGGTTGGGATCAGCAACCGTTTCCTGAAAGGGAAAACATCGAATAGATTAAAGGTGGAAATGATTTTTCTCTAGATAGGTGATTATATAAAGTATTTGCGAGCTACCCATTTACCTATGCTACTTGCCCAAGTTTTATCATTTTCCAGTTCATGAGGCTTGAGGCTATGATTATCTACCATTTTAGATCAGCACGTCAAACTTTGAATGCTACAACATCAGTTCCGTCAAATCACTAATTGACATCCTCAAAAATACACTGGGCATGTTTGAAGAAATCAATGTACGTAACCATTTGGAAATACTTTGTCAGACACTCATCCATACAAGTCATCCAGGAACAGGATGAACCAAAGGCACCCTTCTACCACGTCCAAAGGATCAGTAGCGAGTAGTCCTCGCAATCCGCAAAATCTGAACCACGGCTGAATCATAGTTTAAAAACTTCTGGTAGCTAGCCATAGAAATTCAACATCAATCCTTCTGCTTATGAAGATCCACGACCTTCAATTGCTCTGCCTTCATCAACATCTTCATCTTCAACGTTTACGTATTTGCTGGTCGAAATGATTTTCGAATATATATCTGATCCCGGACTCTCCGTACCAACAATCGATTTGGCCAGATTTTGATAGCCGGTGATTTAACTATCAAAATAAACAACCATCATCCATATAATAATAAAGTGGATTCATTGGTTCAGTACACAGCGTCACTAGGCCTCTTTTAGTTGATAATTTAAATTTCTAAGTCTTCCAAAATTTTAAATACCACTCTTTCGCTTTTTATTTCCAAATCAATATATTCAACTTATAACTCTTCGAATTATAGTTTATAATATCCTTCATAAAATATTAATTTAATTCCCTCAACTACCTTCGTCTCTAAACAAATATCATCCTTTGATAATCATGAAATCGTTCAAGTTAAGGTATTTTATTTATCTCTCAGACCTTGAGTCGACAACATTCTTATTGTCGGAATAGTTAGAAATTTATCAACAAAATCTAATTCCAATAAATACCCCAATGCTTCTATTTACCATATAATTTTTAAACATGGGTTTAACTCCATCTACTTTCTTTTGAAAAACCCATTTTCCCAATTCCAAAATCACACTTTCCCAATTTAAAGCATCTCTATTTCCCCATCTTTAGTCTTTTAAATTCCCTTTAACTCCCTTCAGATTGCAAATCCCATTTTGAACTTGTTTCGATTCTTATATCATTAATCCATTTATAACTTACCTTTATATTTGCCCAATTTGGATTTTATAAAAATCTGACCAATAGAATTATTAATAGAATTTCATATTAAATTTAAATTCGCGTACAACTTCATTTAAACTACACATACGGCCTTACGACTTCATAAACTTCCATTTAAGGAACTAAATTTCAAATTTACTACTTTGATTATTATTAATTAATAATAATCACAAAATTTTAGAAATCATTTTGTTTACTTTAACATTAATACTTAATCTTCCCTTTTCAGATAAATAAAACAATAATTGGTTTTAGAAATAACCGATTCAATAATTTAGTTAATAATCTATCTTGGTTTTAAACAGTTGATTTAGTCAACTTAAATCATGGTAAATATGTTAACCAGTTCTAATTAGTCTTTCTATTTAAGTTTAAATCAATTAATTTATAAAAAAATTGTAAGTAATTTCATTTAATTTAATTAACAATCTAATTAGATTAAATAATCGCATGTAATTGTTTATTTGAAATAATTAATTCAATCCTTTATTAATTGGTTAATTTGTGTTCATTTGTTTATATGACTCATCAACATAAGAGCTTGCTTTATATACTCAGTTTATAATTACTAGATAAATATAATTATTTATTTCCATTAATAAACTTTTGTTTAAAAATAATCTATATAAAATGGATTTCAAAATCTGTCTTTAGTTATTAAAACAAATTTTATAACTCCCTTTTTATTGATTTACCTGACGGTAAATCAATCTCTATAAAACGATTCATTTACAGGCCATCTACCGGTAACTACTCAACCCATATCGCCCATTATTCAATATCAAAAAGTGTTGAATTTAGATTCAACAATCAATCAGATTGATTAAACTGTTTATATAAGTAAACAACATATTTGAGGAATCCGGTTGAATTCCTCCAACCTTACCTTCCCTGCATCATAATGGGTTATCTCAAATTTAATAAGACAGAATATTTATCACGATAAGCATAAATAAATAGTTTAAAAATAATCAACAATCAGCTAACAACATCCAATCAAGCACCCAATTCTTTCTTTAATACAGTTATATTAATATAAATGTAACCAACAAGGTAAGTTTCCTCATTTGGAATCTAATCGTTAAAATAACGATTTAATTCAATAAAATTAAACAATATTTAATTTAATCAATGAATATTAAAATATTCAACATCCATGCAAACAGTCATCCAATCATCAACCATTAGCAAACATTGCACATAAAATAAAAACCCTACTTATATAAAATACAAGAGGGATGAACTGAGTGAGTTAAACTCATCTTGGGTTTCCATTCATCGTCAACCAGTTTGATTTAATTAAAACTCTAGCTGCTTCCACTCTATCTGTTCCAATCACAAAATGTCGTGTTTACCGATATGGTTCTCATGCTCCTGGTTTTATCACGATATAAATTGGATACGTTATACATTGTTTAACA
Organism: Allium sativum; assembly: GCA_030737875.1. Classification (NCBI taxonomy): domain Eukaryota; kingdom Viridiplantae; phylum Streptophyta; class Magnoliopsida; order Asparagales; family Amaryllidaceae; genus Allium; species Allium sativum. The sequence continues at coordinate 588,543,964 of CM060920.1, forward strand.
CAATATTATAAATCTCTTAATGATAATATTTTGTATTCCTAATTTTTAACAAAAGTTTGTTAAACCTGATCCGGTGCAATTTATATCTTGGTTAGGCCCGTTTGGAACATCATTAGGTACATACTAACTGGATTTGACACGTTATATGTAAAATTAGGCATACTTCTAAAACAATTTGGCACAATACGTGTATATATATATAGAGGCCATGTAGGCTTCGGCGATATGTATATTTATCTAGGCATATATAACTTGTTAAATGGAATTAGGAGTATCAATGCTGTTGTTCATATAATTAGGCACAACATGACCTCGTGATTATACATAAATATATAATAGAATTAGCACTGTTCATTTCCATCTACCTATTTTTGAAACCGCCTATTTTCTTCTTTCTCTTTCACGAACCCTTGCTCATGCAACTCCATCATCTCTTCCCACCGTTGTTGCTCTCCACAAGGACACCGAGCATTTGTCCACCATTGAACCGCCAGTCCTCCTCCCTGCTTCTTCTACGTTTTAAAAAAAATGAAAAAGCTAAAGCCCCTGATCTTCTTCGCAACCACATCTTTCCATTACTTCCCTATACAACACTGCTCAAGTGTTCCATCTTACCACCAGAAACGCAAGCAATAGCTTTTCATCCATACCAAGCACAAGGCCATGTCCTGCTTCGTTCAAAAAGAAAATCTTCCTTCGAGCCTCCACCTGTAAACCGTGACATCCCCTCTCACCTCTCACATGTTCGAACTACTTCATCGCATCAGTATGTGCCACAACCACCCGGAACTAGCCTGACCCCAAGTGCCACATGATTGCCACCTCGCCTCCGTCCATCTCGAACAATACCTCCACCATACCAACAGAACAAGTGAGCTTTTGTTCCCTCTTCCCATGCACTGTTCGTCCCCAAATGCCATGCTTCCCACCCACACACAATGATTTGGACCTGTGTATTCTTGCATATGAACGTAGCTGAGTGTTATAGGGATTTTATTTTCTTTCAGCATTTGATTGAAATCGTGGGGCTTGCGTGATTTTTATCGTAGGAGAGTGGGGAAGTTTTGCTTCTCTGAAACAGAAAAAAAAAACTAGCATGCCCACTTATATATAAGAAAAGAAGAGTAGGGAGGAAGTAATAGAAGTGTGCAGGGAAAGTTATTGATGGCTTGAGACTAAAGAAAAGTAACGGTAGTGTGCAAGGAAAGTTATCGATGGCTTGGGACTGAAGGGAATTACTTTTCAGTGAAGTACATGTGGGTTAAATAGGGTAGGCTGCATAGCTAAGGTAGGTTTAGGCTGCGCGTGAATTAATATCGACGGGACTAAAGGGTTTTTTGAATGACTAAAGATATTTTATTTTATTTGTAACCGGTTAATAATTCTACTGCTACTTACGTTACCGTTAAATATACGCACCTACACATACCGGTTTTAAAATGAACGAAAATAAATACACCGCTATGTTTTGACGTTCCGGTCCCAACGAAATTCATTTCGTTAAAAATTGTCTCCATTTTCACAATGATGTTATTTTAATTTATCGGTTTATCTTTAAATTGCGTCTGCGAAAAGAATAACTCCAACTAGCTCCAAACTGGAAATCTAGAAATAATCAGCGACACGTATTTCAATGAAATTTGTTTCATCGAAAACGAAGATTGTTTGAAAAGAAAACATTTTTAAGACCTATATAATATTAATATACATGATTGCTAAATGCAAATCAAGTTTACTCAATGCACGCTAGTATATTACCATTATATCTTTTGTGTGTATTAAATATTTATACAAAAAACTAGGTTATACGGAGACTTTATCCATAGAAGTAGGAAGTACAGTACAATAATTTTTGCAAACTGCATTGAGTAATTTGATTTGCATTTAGCAACACCCTTAATATAATATAATTAAATCTAAAACAATTCAATTTAAATAATAATAAATTATTTATTATCATATATCTCCAAATGTAATAGTATATCATTTCAATATAAGCCAATACGGATTTTAAAACTCAACATTAACATTTTCGAATTAAACGATATCCAAATTATTAGAAATCCCTTGTATAAACTTTATCGTTTATTAACGAATTCCATAGCGGCTACTCAAAAATTTGAATTGGACATAACTTGTAATCTATAATATGAAATCTCCATTTTTCTCTTTCATTAGAAAAACATAATCAAATAGATTCAGACAGTTCCTATTTCAGAGAATTCCGACTTATATCGAATCTTATATATTCAATTAAAGTTCAAAACTCAATATTACGAACTACCGCATCCTTTCGAGCTCATTTTAATTCAGTTTTAAGTTTAATAAATAAGTTCAATATAAAATCCAATTATACTCCAAATATAATATATAAAACATATTTAAATATTCGAATATAAATAACCGAAAAATCTAGATGTTACACAGGGTTTCTATTCATGCGGTTCTATTTATAATAGCTTCCCTGCTTACTGATGTTTCCAGCATATATTATATTATTAACAAAATAGTCTATAAATTTACCTTCCATGATAACGTTTTTGTATTCATGCATTATAACTTCCATGCAAAGTATCATCGTTGCTTTATATTGAAGTTAAACTTTTCATGTAGCAGCATGATGGCATCATTGTTTTATATATTATTATTATGGTTATGAAGCATATGATGACCGCACACTATTTTTATTTTTTTATTTTGGCAAGTGCATGTATGTTTTGATTAAGTAAGCAAATTTTTCAGATCATAGAACCGGATATTTGCACCTATTTTTTACCTATTCAATGGGTTCTAAGTTACTGTGTAGCTGTGACATATGTCTAAGTTACTGCATTTTGCAACCTCCAATCTACTGTTACTTTTGATCTCACGTATTATATTATATTGTTTATCGACCAAGTCTTGAACCCAGTTCTATGCATTCAGATTCCATAGCTCCAATGAACTAATCTCATGGTACAAATCTGTTAATGTTGATTTAGTCTATTTATTGAACTAAACAGTACCCTCTTCTTTATGCGCTTTGGTTTGAAAAGGTGAATTATTGCTACAAACCTGTTAATGATAACACGCACCGTTTTGAGCAATTATTGTTGTGCAAAAATTGCACAAATGCGGAAGCGATATAATAAGAGGATCTTGCTTGTCGATTAATTATCAACTGCCAACTCAATGAAAAATAATCATCAAAAGAAACAAAAATAGAAGAGAAGAAGAAGACACAAAGATTTAATGTGGTTCGGCTATGCCTACGTCCACGGACCCAACAACTATTCTTTATTTCGCTGAAGAGAGCACAAAAGAGAAGAATACAAACACTCTATGTATTTCTCACCCTATAATCTATACAGAAATAGGGATCTTATTAAGGATATGAAGAAGAGAGCACTATTGGCTTGTGCCTTGAAGGACGAGCAAATGCCTTCAATTTATAAGAGTAAGGATGAAGGCTTGCCTAAAGATAAGCATGAGAAATTTTCAGATTTCCTTGATTTGCAAATCTTGCATATTTTGATAGTTTCTGCGTATACATATATTTGATTGATTGCTCAAATCAAATAAAAAACTTCTCATTACATCCAAATATGTTGCCACTTATACCAAGATTTGATTGATTAATTAAATCAAATATCTCTCTCATATCTTACAGATTTATTGCCCAAAATTAATTGATTATAAGAATCAATTAAAATCTTCTCCATAATTGGCATAGATTTGAAATCATCCAATTTTAAAACTCCACCTCGATTTAAATATGACAATATCTCTTTATCACCAAATCTCAACAAATTGATGGTCTACACCATCAAGCTCAATGTGAACTACTTTGGGCAATATTGCCCAAACAGAGCTTCCAAATCTTTCCCAAGCATAAGAAAGATAATATGCACATCAACAATCAAAATACATATGAATAAATATCAAAATTCTTCAGAAAATTTGATGAAGAAGACAAACTTGTAGATACAGAAATTTGAGAGATTAATGGAGACATCATAGCGTGCTTCACCTTCTCCAACTTATATCGAGTGAGGACATGCTCAATATTATCTACTTCAACCTCCTTCTCAAGAATTTTACTCAACTTCACCAAGTATACCTTATCAAACTCAACACCAAGTTCCGCAACATTCAAAGCATAAGATGAATAATCATCATTACAAATATGCTTACCAATAGGGCCAAGTGAACTAAAAGGCCTTAACTGCGCCTGAGCTCCTCCTAGAGTCTGAACCTCTGAAATATTCTCATCAACCATGGTACCATTGGGAATACCACCTTTTCTCAGAATATGGAAACAATCTGATGAATCCAAACGTGTTTGTAAATTTTGTATCCTCCTAACATCATAACTTGATAGAGGCACCACCTTCAATAAAGACCTCTCATCAAATACCGCATGCCTGCTAGTCACAATTCTCTTAGTTGTTTTGCACCACAACCTATATTTCTTCATTCCTTCTCCATAGCCTAACAAAATGTGCTTGCTTCCTCTAGGTTTCAACTTATCATGTCTCCCATCTTCTAAATAAGCTGAACAACCAAACACTTTAAGGAATGAATAATCAACAGGCTCTCTTTTCCATATTTCTTCTGGGATCTTCATATCTATGGCAACAGGAGGTGTACGTTTGATGAGAAATACTACCATAGATATCACTTCTGCCCAAAATCACTCTTCTAGACCAGCAGTTGGTCTCAAACTCATAGCTCCTTCCCATAATATCCGACACATGCTCTCTGCCACTCCAAAAGAATGTGACTTCGTAGAAATATCTCTAAATACATGCCCGGATGCACAATAGTTAGTGAATTCTTGTGACGCAAATTCACTACTATTGGTGACTCTAAGAACTCTCAACTGTTTTCCTGACTTCTTTTCAACTAAGGTCTTCCACTTCTGAAATTAGGAAAATATTTCGGATTTAATCTTCATGAGATAGACCCAAACCATACGCTAGAAATCATCCACAAATAAGACGAAGAAACTGGCTCCACCTAAAGAAGCAATTGGGGTAGGTCCCCCCACATAAAAGTGAACATACTATAGAAACTCTGTAGCTCTGGGTCTTCCAACATCAAATGTGACATGCTTCTTCTTTCCAATAGTACAATCTCCAGTAGAGCTAGGCTTTAATTGAGAATCAACAACAATTAGCCTACGCTTCTTCAATACTTCCAGGCTCTCCTCATCAACATGCCCTAAACAAAGGTGTCATAACTGAGTAGAATCTGGAACACTACAATCAATAGAAACTACTGAATCGCCCAAGACTGCTTCTCCATAAAGCTTATAAATATCATCGACTCGCACCCCTTTCATCACTATGAAGAAACCCTTCTCCACTCTTTAATTCTCCCCATCTATTATTATCCTCATACCAAGTCTACTCAAAGCTCCAACTTATAACAAACTCTTTTGCATCATCAGAACATGTTGAACATCCGTGATAGTCCTAATAACATCATCATGCATCTTAAACCTCACACTTCCAAAGCCTACAACATGACAAAATATGTCATTCTCCAAATGAACTGCTCCGCCATTAATCTTCTCATAACTGACAAAACAGCTCCTATTTGGCGTCATATGACAAGAAGCTCCGGAATCAATCACCCAACTCGTAATCTCTAAAAGTGAAATGCTAGCTGAAAATAATGATGTATCACTATCACATCTATCTGCATCTGATCTAACCGCTGCCAAAATTGAATCTTTTTCTTTCTTCTCTCTCTTCTTTCTAAGAGCTGAACAATTTCGTATAAATGTCCTTTCTTCTTACAATAATAGCAAGCGCCTCTTCTAGAGCCCGAGAAGTGGGATCTACGCATATCTTCTCCAAAGCGCTTCTACATCTTATCTCTTTCTCCAGGTGAATGAAGTTGTTGCTGAAGAACACCGTCATTAGTCTTCACTTTAACCTTCCATGTTCCAAAAACATCTCTTCTAGCAAATTTGGTGATGCCATAATTTTTCATACCAGTACTAAAAGAATTAGCCACTGGTGACTAATCTATAACAAGACAGCTAGCTCTGATACCAAACTGTTATGCAAAAATTGCACAAATGCGGAAGTGATACAATAAGAGGATCTAGCTTGTCGATTAATTATCAACCGCTAACTCAATGAAAAATAATCACCAAAAAGAACAAAAATTGAAGAGAAGAAGAAGACACAAAGATTTAACATGGTTCGGCTATGCCTACGTCCACAGAACCAACAACTATTTTTTATTTCACTGAAGACAGTACAAAAGAGAAGAATACAAACACTCAATATATTTCTCACCCTATAATTTATATAGAAATAGGGATCTTATTGAGGATATGAAGAAGAGAGCACTACTGGCTTGTGCCCTGAAGGATGAGCAATTGCCTTCAATTTATAAGAGTAAGGATGAAGGCTTGCCTGAATATAAGCATGAGAAGTTTCCAGATTTCCTTGATTTGCAAATCTTGCATATTTCGATAGTTTCTCGGTATACATATATTTGATTGATAGTTCAAATCAAATAAGAAACTTCTCATTCCATCCAAATATGTTGCCACTTATACCAAGATTTGATTGATTAATCAAATCAAATATCTCTCTCATATCTTACAGATTTATTGCCCAAAATTAATTGATCGTAAGAATCTACGTAGCAATTATTAATCAAATATCTCTCTCATATCAAAACTTCTCATATCTGTTGTGCGAGGAGATTGCTCGAATGCGGAAGCACAATAAACAGGATCTAGATTTTCCAATTGAACATCAATCTAATCTGATAGCAATTATTCTATTACATCAAACAAATAGTAAATAACTATAACGAAGAAACAAAGAGACACACAATATTTTACTGGTTCCACTATCATCTAGATAGTGTACATCCAGTCCAAAAGTGAGAGATTTTATTCCATATGAAAGAATTACAAGAGATTACAAAATAACAGTTTACATATCCAAACCACAAATAGGCTTAATCACCATTAGGGATCACTGGCTACATGCCAGGATAAGTTTACAACGAAGTATAACCTTCAGTATATAGCCAGTGCAAATCTATGTGAGTCATCAATTAAATTACCAACATATGATAATAATATAATATAGGCAAATTACCATTGCAACAAATGTGCAAACATAGGAAGTAAATCAATCCGTTTCTTTAGCATAGATGGAAGAAATTAATGTCTGCATTTATTTCTTTCCATTTCATTAAAATGCAGTCGACATGCATTTCCATATTAAACAAATATTTACTTTCCATCTATTTGTGATTTTGTATCACCTAAATTTAACAATTATTGCTCATTATATGGATGTATGACATTGTACGCCAACTTGCTTATAATATGTAGATAATATTGTATACATTACAGGTCTTATTAAATAAAAACCGCATGATATTTTCCTTTGGTTTAGATATGCAATGTTTATATATGTATTAAAAATAATCATTTTTTTATGACTGTTAAATCATAGTTTAGCTTGTACGAATTTGATAATGATATTTAAGGCATATGAGTTAAGATGCAAGCAAATTCAAATGTATTTTTGGTGTCTCTTTACAACTATAAATATTTTGCATTAATAGTGAACTAACTGGAATAAAATGTCACTAGAGTGACCTCTCTTGTTTTGGTGGTCCATTAAAATGTTTAATATTTGTGTGTGGTTATTCATGTGAGTATTAGTCGGCCCAAAAGAAGACTAATATTTGGCCTAATCACTTGCACATGTGTGACAATAAATACGTGACAATTATAAGGATTTGAGAGCGAATAATTAATTGTCCTAAAGGAAGGTTGTTATTTGACTTTTATTTATTGTCAGTATTTGATTGTTGCAACAAGAGTATCACTTGCGATTAATATTATTATCCAAAGACTTGATATTGATGTTTACTAGATATCTTGAAAATAGAATTACCAATTATTTGAATTTATTATAGTTGACTTATAATGTGAGCATATTTAATTGATTCTATTACTGATTACAGTTAATTTGACTTCATTATCTGCCAATCTTAATAATATTCCTACTATGACTGGAAAAAAGGTCAAGGGTTGGAAAGAGAACATATTGCTTGTTCTTGGCTACATGGATCTTGACCTTGCACTTTGGATGGATGCACCCACCCCTTATATGGATGAAAGCTCTTTTGATGCCATAAAGAACTTTGAGAGGTGAAGACAATGCTCTACAAGAACAAACTCAACAACTTTAACATGAACTACCATTAAGAAGATGCACGAGAGAAAAAAGAAGTGCCATTTCGGATGATTATGTGGTATTTCTTCAAGAAATAGAGGATAATACTGGGTTGATGAAGATGATATTATCAACTTTCACCAAGCCATGCAAGATATTAATTCTCAAAAGCGCATTAAGGCTACGAACGAAGAGTATAAATCCATGCAAGACGGTAAAGTTTGGGACTTTGTCCCTTTACCGGAAGGTGCGAAACCCATTGGTTGTAAACGAATATTTAAAACCAAAAGGGATGCAAAAGGTAAAGTGGAAAGGTCCAAGGCACGTCTTGTAGTAAAAGGTTTTACTCAAAAGGAAGGCACCGATTTTAAAGAGACTTTCTCTCAGGTTTCATCGAAAGACTCTTTTATAATAATTTTGGCGCTTGTTGCATATTTTGACTTTGAGTTACATCAAATGGTTGGTAAGACTGCATTTCTCAATGGAGATATTGAGGAAACAATTTATATAGTGAAATCAGAAAACTTTATGGTCGGAGATCCAAAGAATATGGTTTGTAAATTAAAGAAATCCATTTATGGACTCAAACAGACATCTCGTCAGTGGTACTACAAATTTCATAATGTATCACCTCATTTGGTGTCGAGGCTAACATTATTTACAACTATGTGTATCACAAATTATGTGGGAGTAAATTTGCATTCTTGATTTTATATGTTGATGAGATATTGCTAGCTAGCAATGACTTACATTGCATGAGACTAAGAGATCTCTTTCAAATAACTTTGAAATGAAATATCTTGGCGAAGCTTCTTTTGTATTGGAATCCAAATACACCGTAATCGTTCACATGGTATTCTTGGATTATCATAAAAGAACTATATAGAAAATGTTCTTAAGAGGTTTGGAATGCAAGATTGCAAATTAGGAGATACCCATGTCGCTAAAGGAGATAAATTTTGTCTCACACAATGCCCTAATAACATCCTTGAAGCTAAGGAAATGCATAAACATCCTTATGCATCTATCGTAGGGAGTTTGATATATGCTCAGGTGTGTACGCGTTCGTATATTCCGTGTATCATAGGAGTGTTGGGTAGATATCTTAGTAATCCTGGAATGGATCACTGGAAAGCAGCAAAAAGGGTTATGAGGTACCTTTAGAGAACAAAGGACTATGTGCCTACATACAGAAGATCAGATCCGTTGGAGATCAATGGGTATTCTGATTTTGACTTTGCTGGATCCAGGATTATTGGAAAGTAGCAAAAAGGGTTATGAGGTATCTTTAGAGAACAAAGGACTATGTGCCTACATACAGAAGATCAAATCAGTTGGAGATCAATGGGTATTCTGATTCTGACTTTGCTGGATGCCCAAACAGTAGCAAATCCACTTTAGGATATATATATTTCTATTGCGTGGAGGAGCCATATCATGCAAGAGTGTTAAGCAATCACTCATAGCTTTTTCCACCATGGAAGCAGAGTTTTTGGCTTGTATGAGGCATCTAATCGTGGATAATGGGTGCAAAAAAATTTCATTATGTTGTGCATTATTGATAGTATTGAAAGACCATTAAAGTTATATTATGACAAAAAACCGGTACTATTATATTCCAATAACAACAGAAGCTCGAGCAAGTCAAACTATATTGACATCAAGTTTCTCATTGTGAAGGAGAGAGTGCAGAATGGCTTGATATCCATAGAACATATTGGGACAAATTCCATGCTGGCGAATCTGCTTACAAAAGGATTACCATCCAAGGTCTTTCATGAGCATGTTGCTAAAATGGGTGTATATTTTATGTAAGCGTATTTTGGTTCAGGGGGAGTTTGTACTATGTTAGTTTTATGACGTTGCTCTATTTTGGTTATGTACATACTTTAGTTTTTTCTGATCAAAAATAAAGAAATAAAGTCATTTTTCTTTTGCACTCGATTTGTTCATATATATTGAAATTTTTTAATCTCGTTAAAGTTGGACCAGTTAGAAATAGACATGTAAAGATCACATTTCACGTAATTTCCTTGCTACAAATAAATGATTGATCTATGACGTTTGGTTATATTGATATTTGTGATCATTGATGGGTTAAGTTAAAATAATAATGACGAGAGTCGCTTTGGTCCTATATTAACACAATCAGTGGACAATATTGTTTTGGATATACCTTATTATTAAGATAGCTATTTGATAGCTCACAAAGTAAATACAATTTATAATGTTACATATGTGGCCTGGGGGAGATTTTTGGATTATTCAATTTAATAGGGCCACATATGCTAATGCATTAGCTATCTTTTTTACTATGTCTGAATACGTGATTTAGTTAAATATATATCTGAGGACTTTAGGGGTATATTTGTCATGTAAATTAATAATGTATGGATAAACGAAGTGATAATTTTGGTTTGTTGAAGGGTCAAACTAAAAACGTCACACTACTACAAGCTTTCAGTGTGTTCTCTCTACCTCTTCTACAAAGACATATTTGCAGATCTGAGCTTGTGTCAATTTGGAAGATCAAAACTCAATTCTACCTATCAACAAACATCGATGGATTCAGGTATGGCTTCCACTGATCTTTTTAGTCTTATTCAATTTATTCTCGATTGAATCAATATGGCTATATATAATTTATATTCAGATTCGTAGGGAATTATACTCTAACACAAATTTGTACAGATTGCCCCAATACATATTTCTTCTTTTAATTTATGCCAATACAATCACAAGAAAAACGGATATAATGAAAAATATAATAGATAACTATCCTTTTCGAATTATGCATGCCTATCATATGTGTATATATGGATAAAATAGATGATCAAATAAAAGGCAGTTAGTATGGATATGTGGAAGTGAGAATTTGGACCTTCCTATTCTGACAAGTTATTTGTTGAAATAACGTAGTAGCTTACATGAAAATTCTAGTTAATCTATTGTTTACTAGAATATGATTTCCGTGCTTATGTCACGAATTTGATGTCCACGTAGTCAACTGGTAAATGCTTGTAAACCATTCACCCGTATTTCTTAAATAAATATATTTAGAAACAAAATTTTGGTATGATTGTTGACACAATAGGTCTCCACCAGTAGCTTGTCCTTTGAAAGTCACTCTTTTATGTAAGGACAAAAAGATCCAATGGACCAGACTTTTTATGTCACCAATTGTGTTTAATTTTATGTTTAAACAATCGCTTCCCACTTTGAGTGAAATAATTAATTATTACGAGTCTACTAGCACACGCTTTGCGCGCGACGACGACACTTTATTCTTGCATGATTTGTTTTTTATATGTTACATGTCACATTGAGAAAAAAAATGATTTGCATAATTATTTAATTGCATTTTTCGTTGAAACATGTTCAGTTATTTTGAATTTCTTGTTCCACATCACAATTTTAACTTTTATTAGTTTATTCTTATTATTTATATTATTAGCCAGTAAAAAATGAATTTAGAAAGAAAGTTTATTGGTTAGATTCAATTTTTACAGCTTGTTACTTCTAAATATTTTTGAAGCAGCGGTTTCAATTAGTTTATTTATAAGGTCCTTATTACACATACATGTCATCATAAGACAAATCACCAATTCAAACTTATTTTTTGACCTTAAGAAATGAGATATTAAGGTACAAATGGGTATATTTTTGTTGAGCACAAATATTGAATGGCCCAGGGATTTTGCTAGACAACACCACATCTTTCCTTCGCGATTCGTCAAGACTAATTAATTAATTAATTAAACTGTCCAATCCAAGAAGGAAGAAAGATTCCAATTAAATATATTTAGACACAAAATTGATTGTTGACACAATAGGTCTCCACTAGTAGCTTGTTCTTTGAATGTCACCCTTTCATGTAAGGACAAAAAGATCTAATGAACTAGAACTTTTATGTCACAAATTGCGTTTAATTTTGTGTTTGAACAATCGCTTCCAAATTTAAGTAAAATAATAATTTACTACAAGTCTACTGGCACACGCTTTGCGCGCGATGACGACACTTTGCTCTTGCATGATTTGTTTTTTATATGTTACATGTCACATTGAGAAAAAAATGATTTGCACAATTACTTAATTGCATTTTTCGTTGAAACATGTTTAGTTATTTTGAATTTTTTTTCTACACCACAATTTTAACTTTTATTAGTTTATTCTTTTTATTTATATTATTAGCCAGTAAAAAACGAATTCAGAAAGAAAGTTCATCTGTTAAATTCGATTTTTACATCTTATTACTTGGTAAAAAATTTAAAGCAGCGGTTTCAGTTAGTTTATTTATAAGGTCTTTATTACACATACATGTCATCATATGACGAATCACCAATCAATCAAACTTATTTTTTGACCTTAAGAAATGGGATATTAAGGTACAGATGGGTATATTTTTGTTGAGCACAAATATTGAATGGCCCAGGAATTTTTCTAAACAACACCACATCTTTCCTTCGCGATTCATCGAGACATTAATTAATTAATTAAACTGTCCAATCCAAGAAGGAAGAAAAATTCCAAATAAATATATTTAGACACAAAATTTTGGTATGATTATTGACACAATAGCTCTCCACTAGTAGCTTGTACTTTGAATGTCACCCTTTCATGTAAGAACAAAAAGATGTAATGGACCAGACCTTTTATGTCACCAATTGTGTTTAATTTTGGATTTAAACAATCGCTTCCAACTTTAAGTAAAATAATTATTAATTACAAGTCTACTGGCACACACTTTGCGCGCGATGACGACACTTTGTTCTTGCATGATTTGTTTTTTATATGTTACATGTCACATTGAGAAAAAACTGATTTGCACAATTACTTAATTACATTTTTCATTGAAACATGTTCAGTTATATTGAATTTTTTTTCTACATCACAATTTTAACTTTTATTAGTTTATTCTTTTTATTTATATTATTAGCCAGTAAAAAATGAATTCAGAAAGAAAGTTCATCTGTTAAATTCGATTTTTACATCTTATTACTCGGTAATATTTTTAAAGCAGCGGTTTCAATAAGCTTATTTATAAGGTCTTTATTACACATTCATGTCATCATATGACGAATCACCAGTCAATCAAACTTATTTTTTGACCTTAAGAAATGGGATATTAAGGTACAGATGGGTATATTTTTGTTGAGCACAAATATTGAATGGCCCAGCAGGGATTTTGCTAAATAACACCACATCTTTCCTTCGCGGTTCATCGAGACTAATTAATTAATTAATTAATTAATTAAACTGTCCAATCCAAGAAGGAAGAAAAATTCCATATAAATATATTTAGACACAAAATTTTGGTATGATTATTGACACAATAGCTCTCCACTAGTAGCTTGTCCTTTGAATGTCACCCTTTCATGTAAGGACAAAAAGATCTAATGGACCAGACCTTTTATGTCACCAATTGTGTTTAATTTTATGTTTAAACAATCGCTTCCAACTTTAAGTAAAATAATTATTAATTACGAGTCTACTGGCACACGCTTTGCGCGCGATGACGACACTTTATTCTTGCACGATTTGTTTTTTTATATGTTAAATGTCACATTGAGAAAAAAAACGATTTGCATAATTATTTAATTGCATTTTTCGTTGAAACATGTTTAGTTATTTTGAATTTCTTATTCTACATCACAATTTTAACTTTTATTAGTTTATCTTTTTTATTTATATTATTATAAAGTAAAAAACGAAGTTATAAAGAAAGTTTATCTGTTAGATTCAATTTTTACATCTTATTACTGTTAGGTGTGGCTCGCATTGGAATGGAGTGAGTGCGTGGATTGAACGGGAGAATTGTCCCACATCGCAAGATACTAAGAAAGATCGTGGTATATATATGGTATTGGTAGCATGTAACAATGGGGATTCCTTTTGGTACAATGAGTGTTTGCCAATACCAAATTATATGCTCGATGGAAGGCGATGGGGGATGTTCAATCGGGACGCCGGCATAAGAGACTTCGACCGTTGACTCTGATAGACACGGTGAAGCGCGTACGGTACGCAGGAAATGACGAAACTTAACATGGTATCAGAGCTCCATGGTTCAAGGGAACCGGTATGCGTAGCATGACCGAAGCATGGCTCCAAAGGGGCTTGAGCATGGGATGCTCGTCAAGGTCGAAGATACAATGGTAAAAACAGCCTGATGCCACTGCTTATGAGAACTCGGGGTAGCAGCCTACCCAACTGCGAAGAGGACTCAAGGTGTAACTTTAAGGTGACTTGAGCATTGATCGCCAAGGTGGAGATTGTTAGGTGTGACTCGCATTGGAATGGAGTGGGTACGTGGATTGAACGGAAGAATTGTCCCACATCGCAAGATATTAAGAAAGATCGTGGTATATATATGGTATTTGTGGAATGTAACAATGGGGATTCCTTTTGTTACAATAAGTGCTTGCCAATACCAAATTATATGCTCAATGTGAGATGATGAAGATGTTCAATCGTGACGCCGGCATGAAAAACTTCGACCGTTGACTCCGATAAACACGGTGAAACACGTACGGTACGCAGGGAATGCCGAAACTTAACAATTACTTGATAATATTTTCGAAGCAATTAGTTTATTTATAAGGTCTTTATTACGCATACATTTCATCATAAGACGACGAATCACCAATCAACCAAACTTATTTTTTGACCTTAGAAAATGAGATATTTTCGAACCAGTTAGTTTATTTATAAGGTCTTTGTTAGGCATAGATGTCATCATAAGAGGACGAATCACCAATCAATCAAACTTATTTTTTGACCTTACAAAATGGGATATTAAGGTATTTTTGATATACATTTCTTTTGAGCACAAACATTGAATGGCCAATGATTTTGCTAAACACAATCCTTCACGATTCATCGAAACAAATTAATTAAACAGTCCAAGGTGCGTGTCCTTATTGGATGCTTTCCCCTCACAAAGAGGGAAACATGAAAATAGCCCGACGTGCGTTTGTACTGTAGGAAAACCTATACTTAAATAAGCATGGATCACTATATACAGTGTTATCATGACGGGACCGAACCCCTATCAAACCGCGGTTAACCACTGACCGTGAGCAAAAACGGTCCGAAGATGAAACAGACCGCATGCAGCAGCAAACCGTTCACAACCCACAAATCTGAAGGTTGGACCGCTCAAAACCACATAAACCGTTAAATATTTACATTAATACCCTCAGACCAATTAAAATTGGCCCGAAATTCTACCTCAAACAAATGATAATACTAATAACAATTTTATTATAATGGGCCCATGCTGCCAAACCTATGGTTGAAAGCCAGCTGGTTGTGTATATTTATAGACCTGATGGTATTGAGTGATGGTATAGTTACACGATGTGGGACAAATATCCTTTCACAATTTTTGTTCCTATAGCAAACTACGAACTTTTACTCCATCAAGTTCTAATCTGGTGCATACCTATACTAATATTGTTACATTTATCAAAAAAAGAAAATACACGGTTCTCGCGGTTCGACCGATCGGACCATTAAAATCTTGAACCTTGAAGCATTACGGTTCGACTCGCGGTTCGGTCCTGATAACAATGACTATATATCAAGATGTGGAGCTTATGCTCTTTTCCCCTCTTTTCTCTTTTCAAAAATAAAACCACTGAGGAAATCTTAGAAATATCCAATAATGTGTTGTATGTATAATCGGATTAGCATATTCAATCCCAAAACAGTTCGCAATCAGAGGCAACTCCAAACACATAATTTTGTCCATGAGTTAATTGTTTGAATACAGAAGAGAATTGTAAATTGCGAAAACTACTAGCTAATTGTAACATGTTTGTATTTATGGGCAATGCATTTGTATATTTTGTTTTGAATGGCAAACGTACTTTATTGGTCCGGTATCCCCTCCTGAATTGTTTGGATGGACGAGGCTTGTTTGTTTGATTAGCAGTCAGCACATGGTAACTACTAGCCATGGGTAAGGTATAAGGTAACGGGAGTAGAAAGAACGAATCGGGATGATAATTTTTTTTTTCCACCTTTTTTTTGGTTTTGTTTTGAAATTGATAATTCTATATATAAGTTTATAGCATATGTCATACGGATGGCAAGCGGGTTAAGTTCCGCTATGCGGGAATCGATGAACAGTTGAGTGATAACAATATTCTATCAAATTTAAACGGAAAACGTGTCTACCAAAACCAAATTTCCCAGTTAAAACAAACCCAAACATTTCTAATTCCATTACGCCTTCTGTATAATGCATTCTTTAAACTTTATTATCTTGCTTTCACTGGGAAAATAGTTTCTCTGGAGCATGAATGTGCTCATCCTATAAGGGCCTAAAGTAGAGCCATCAAACACGAGTACCAAAACATTTGGATGCAACAGAGGATTGCATATGTTTATGTGAATTACTTGCTTTAACGCTTAAATGATGAGATTATATTGATCTGAAAGTAAGGTGAAATTTGCTGTCATGTTGAGAAGTCGAATTGCATGCATCGTTTACTCCTGTTTACTGTAGTCAACCATCAAACCTCAGAAAAGGAACAACACTTAAAGCTGATTATAAACATTATTCAACAACAACACTATCATGGTAGTACAACACAGAGGTTTATCACCAACCATACAGATTTTACAACACAGTTGTTTACATCTACTCACACAGTCTTATCCATAATTCACAGGAGCAGCCATGAGTTTGAGTGGAGATCTTCTATGCACAGTAAGTCCAGGAGACTCACCAATGTCGATATCTTCTACCGACATTCCTTCCGGCATTTTCCAATCAAAATGATATAGCAAGTTTGCCAAGGCAATCTCAACCACAGCAATCCCCATATGCATTCCTGGGCATACCCTTCTTCCAGCCCCAAATGGTATCAATTCAAAATCATGTCCCCAAAAGTTAACCGAACTATCCTTAAACCTCTCCGGACAGAATTCATTAGGCTTCTCCCAGACATTTGGGTCTCTTCCCAATGCCCACACATTGATCGTCAATCTTGTTTTCGGAAGAATATCATAGCCGTTGACCTTGAAATGTTGCATAGTCTCTCTTTGAATCAGTAATGGCACTGGTGGGTGCATTCTCATTGTCTCCTTTAATACGCAGTTCATGTATGTAAGCTTGTCCATCTCGCTTTCTTCTATTTTCCCTTCCCTTTTCATGAACATTCCTCTTACTTCATCTTGTGCTTTTTTCATTGCTTCCGGATTTCTCATAAGTTCTGTCATTGCCCATTCAACTGCTGCCGAGGACGTATCCGACCCAGCTACAAATATATTCTGAAAAGAAAAGGAATTAGTATCAAATAACCAATCTATTAATAAATGTGTAACCTGATTAATTACGTGCGATAGAATAGTGATATTGTTTTTTTTCCAGTGGTATTGAAGCATAACTGTACCACTGTGCAATCTGAAGATAACATTTTAAGAGCTACAATTAATATGCTTAATTTACAAAGCTGGATTTCTAACTGTACCGTCTACCATGATACATAGATATATGCCTATATGTTACACAATATTACACTTATGTCTGTGGAAGAGTTGGATAAGAATAGTTGATCTTGTATATGTGTATAATTAAACGGAAATCCAATTATATATGGCTAAAAGAGCAAGTGCTGTTTTTCTTTTCTTTTATATAAACAATGAATTAAGAAATCAGAAGAAAGTTGTTACCATAAGGATTCCCTTAATCTGTTCATTAGTTAACTCATTTGTAGTCTTCTGCATATGTAAAAGAGAATCAACAATGTCTTCATGATCAGTGTCCATATCACTTCTGGAATAATCTTGTTTGTTGATATGTGTCTCAATAACCTGCTGATATATTTCATCTAGTTGAAGAAAGTTCTTCTGTAACCTAGCATGCGTGCCATTAACTACATCGAGCCATCCAAGCTTGGGTATGTAATCAGCATAGAAGAAAGCCATGAACAAGGCTTGTGTTTCCTTCAAAATTTTACGAATGTTTGCTCCACCGCCATCTTTCAAATACTGTTTTCCAAATGCAGTCCTACATGTAATGTTATTTGCAAGCAACATAAGCTCCTCTCCCAGATTAATTTCTGTATCTCTTGAAAACAATATGTTTCTCACCATCTTTTCAACCTCTTCTTCTCTGATGGATCGAAATGATGACACCTTTTTCGTATTGAACAGTTGGAGAATACAGATTTTACGCAGAACTCTCCACTCTTGACCATAAGGTATGAAGATAACATCATGGAAGCCATATGTCAATCTATCTAAAGAGGTAAGAGGTGGCCGGCTGCAGCTATTGAGATCATTTGTTTTCAAGAACTCTCTTGCAGTTTCAACGGAAGAAGCAACTACCATGGGGAATCTACCAACTTTGAAGTAAACAAGTGGCCCGTATTTTTGAGAGAATTTGTAGAAGGAACGATGTGGAAGCTCACTAAGATTGTGAAGATTTCCAATTATTGGCAGGTTTATTGGTCCTGGTGGGAGATTGTACTTTGTTTGATTTCTTCTCTTAATTTTTGCCAATGCAATCACAACAAAAATGGATACAAAGAAAAATATATTCAGTAACATTGTTGAATCCTTTTGTTGTTCTGTGGATTATGCCTGCCTACATATGTGTATATATGATGTAATTGGTGATTAGTGTATGTGCGGTGCTAAAATACTTGGAGCCTTCCTATTCTGCCAAATTAAATATATATCATGTGCTACATTGATCTGTTAAAGTAATTAATTGATTGTTTGTTTGCTAGTGTTGGAATACCGTTTTCGTTCTAGATAATGCTAAACTGATGTGCAGATTTAGGATTGGTAAATGCATGTCACCATAAAGTATAAACCCTTTGTCCTTAAATAATGAAATTCCTATATATGGTTGTATTTTCCTTAATTCAGGTTTTGTACTCACTCTTGGTAAACCGATGTCCAGATTTCATGTTGAAGAAATGATAGAAACGAAGAAAGAAGAAAACGATGATATAAGTTATATCATGGATGATGTTACTGTCTTAAAAACGAAATTCAACACGATTATGAACAATTGATCATTGCCATCTACTCTCCAAGGTTAACACAATCATTTTTCATACTTGTGCCCTAAGGTTCTAAGGATTGAAGATTTATTGTTAACACTGCTCGGGATTTTAAGTACTTTGGAAGAGAATTAATCTATTAAATAATAGTAAAGCAGAAGAATTTCTAGCTCTATCCTTGATTCTCTCAATTCTCTGATTTCTCCTTAATTCTCTCAAAATTTTCAATTCTCCTTAAAACTCTAAAGATACTTTTATTAAATCAAAATAATACAATAATAATAGTAAAGCAAGAGCTTTTCAAGTTTTCTTCTTAATTCTCTCAATTCCCTCTATTTAATTTAAAACTCTCAAGATATTTGTATTGAATTAAAATATCACATGTTTATCTATCTATACTGTTATTATATTATTGTATATGCTATATCAAGCTCACACAAGCACGAATAGTCGCATTCTTTTATATTCTCGCTTCTCTACGTTGGTTTCGCTAATGTTTAAAGGAACCCGGCTTATTTTCTCCATTCCAGGAAGAAATAGTCTATAGATATCTTCGTCTTTCTAATTATTCACTGCTATTTTTTTACCAGTAGTCTTCTTTGGGTTTTCATTTCTTAAGTTCGGAATCATAGATACAAAGTGATAGTAAGTATTACTGTTTCCATAGCTAACCCTAATTTATGAATTTATCAAATCGAGATCTTGAATTTCACAATCTATCTCATGCTTTAGTCCCTTCTTGCACACACGTTTCACCTAATCCTTTTCAAGTTGGGCTGCATCAAATTAAACCTCATGTGGATCGTTGATGGTCGCAGATTGTCATCAAAGCGAAGGCTGTTCTTCAGGGGAAGCTTGGTTGTTCTCCGCCTTTCTCCATTACTCTTTTCCGATCTCTTTCTCGCATTTGCTCAGCCTGATTCCGTCAAGTAGCCTGCGGATTTTGTAGGTAAGTGCATATTACAATATAATATGTTATTATAATATAGTTAGCATTGGAAAAAAGATGGTCCAACTATCTGATAGAATTCAGTGATTAGTCGAGCCTGACCTTTTCCACTAGGGAACTTATAATTTTTACTATGAGCTGTGAAAGATGTAAACCTCAATCTCTAATATTTTTAATATATTTCTTATGGGATAATGTGTTTTTAATTATTAAGAGCTGTAAAAAAAGTCCTATAGGTTTTTACTTTCAACTATTATATCTTTTTGGCAGAAGTTAAACTATTTAAAAAGATAAGTTTTTTCTTTTAAAGTATTATTTTCAGTGTGCAAAGACTCACTATACATATAACATTACTGATATATTTTTGTCTGAATGTTGATTTGTATTTATATTAGTTTCTGCATTGATAGAATATGATATATGTTATATTCACTATATAGTACGGTTTTAAGGAATTGGATATAGAAATCGGATAGTACCTGGAAACCATTGTTAACTCTTCATTTATTTCACGTGCGTCTATTTTTAACAACTGAATTGAAATAGTTTTCTCGGATCAACCTTTATTAACTCTCACTTTGTTCTTTTTGTAGAATTACAAATGTAGATTGCTAATATGTGAGGCAAAGTGTCTCTACAATAGCTTGGAATTTGAAAATGAATACACTGCCAAAATTATGAATAATAATGATAACGATGACGATGATAACAGACAAGTGCAAATTATTTAAGGAATTGGATATAGAAATCGGATAGTACCTGGAATCCATTGTTAACTCTTCATCTATTTCACGTGTGTCTATTTTTAACAACTGAATCAAAATAGTTTTCTCGGATCAACCTTTATTAACTATCACTTTGTTCTTTTTGTAGAATTACAAATGTAGATTGTTAATATGTGAGGCAAAGTGTCTCTGCAATAGCTTGGAAATTGAAAATGAATACACTGCCAAAATTATGAATAATAATGATAACGATGACGATGATACCAGACAAGTGCAAATTATTAAGGAAACTAAATTAGTATCATTTCTCTCTTTCTCATGTGAACTGATTTATGGAAATTTATTTCTTAGTATTATTTTAATCATCATTTTCCTGTGTTTTCGGTAAACATTTTTGAGGTGCTAATGGAAAACTTCATATTTGAACCTACGATATAGACCTAAATGTATTAATATGTTTAAACAAACGTATAAATTTCTTGATGGTATAGGGTTTCTTCCATGTTTGCTATGGTATTTATCAGCTCTACACCTTAAAAGTAAATTGCACGAACCTAGCTTGAGGTGCATATAAACCTCTAATGGTCGCATCATGTGTTGTGCTTGGCAGTGACATTACAATATTCAATGATGATATACATATTAGTATTCCACTTTTTTTAGTTGTACTTGCAGGTCATTTTAGTTGGTAAACTGGATGGGTTTTCCAGCCCATTAGGCTTAATTCACTATTACTTGAGACATAACCCCCTTTTTTTGTATAAGCTAGCTTTGGTTTTAGGTATAGGCCTATATGACTATTTTACAAAAAAAATCCTTCAATCCCACATGTAGGCTTAATTCTTACTATTTTTATAACTTAGAGAAGAATTTCAATTTTCCGACTTCCGCTGCACCTTATTAACTCATCATTAACTCAAAATATTTGCTATTTCCTCTAGGTCTAATTTTAAGTTTTCCCTTAACAGTAATATAAAATTAACCATTTATAAGGTGGTCAAAACCGGAGGAAAGAAAATGTTGATCGCTTAAGCATATCAGTATTTAAACTATTGAATTTTCCAAATAGAAAAATTATTCAAATTAGATTAAAAATATCCAGGGAAATTATATTGTATTTAGTATACTCTAGAGAACTATATTTGTCTTTCGTTTTTGCAATCTTCAAATGCATTCTTCATCTTCCATCTGCTTTTTAAGTTTTGTCTTTTTGCCAATACTCTTTCATAAACCGTTGGCATGAATCTTATTTACGTCAAACATGAGAAACGCTAAATGTTCTGAACACTAATTTTACAGTATGAGGCTGTTGCCATATTACCAGTTATGCCAAATAGTTCATAATCGTGTGAATATAAGTTATGAAACACTACTAACTTTTTAAACTTTCCTAGTGGTTTGCAAGATTGTAATTTACAACTAATTGTGAGTTTACTATTATGAGTTGTAAGTCCACCATTTTTTGTGCAAATACAGTTCCTTGCATGCTTTCATTATTCTAAAATGAAAAGGTTTCCTACGTCATTGTTACGTGGCTACTTTGATTGGCATCATTCTCATAGTTCTCTCTTTGGCAAATCTTTCCAAATAAATTGGTAAGAAATTGATTCTTATAAATTAAGTTATGCCGACTTTGAACTGTGTGTGAACTTGCATTGTTTGTGTTACTTTTCTATATGTGTTTGTCCAGTTTTCCTTCAATTTGCTTTTTTTTTTTTTGGCAAGGCATCCTTCAATTTGTTATTCTACGATTAACTTAAAAGCTGAAACAGAAACAAAGCTATGTTGGAAAAATAAAACCTATTCCCAAATAAACTTAAACAGATCGGATTCAAATATGATTCAATGACCGCTGCTTAGATAGAAACACCGAGGTGCAAAAAACATATATTTAAGTTTGGCTTCATATTTGCTGTCTTTTATCATAATTTATTATTTAGTATGATACTATGTTTTTCCAATGATATATTATCCAATGCACACATACAGGATCCGAGTGGTTTATCATAATATAATATTCGAGGGTTATGGTTTAGAACATGTTTTATTTATTTATTTTTATTCGGTTTAGTATTTCTAGACAATAAAATTAGAAGTCGCTTTAATGTTCTGTTGCATAGTCGTGTCAGGGGCTTCATTCTGGTGGTGCAATGGGAGTTTGATCTGATTGCTGTTGGGTTCAACACTCTGAAGCAGCAAAAGAAAAAAAAGGCCTTCAAATTGGGTAGCTGCGCAGTATCTTCTACGTCAGTTGATCTCATCTCTGCACCTGGCGGTGAAGCCATCCTTCTACCCATCAAGAAAAAAATGATGCTCATATCATTTTGATTCAAGACTTAAAGGTAATAAAAGATTAGCTTTCGAATGAATATTTTTTCATCACTAATATTCAGATATAATATTTATTAAATAATTTGAACTGGACTAAAAGTGAAATATGACTATGAGTACTTACGAGCTTGACATATCAGCTAAATTTATACCTTTTTAGAACTGATGCCTACACCAATGCCGATCATTGTCAATTTGATTGATGTTTGTTTTTCATCCGCACGTGTATCAATCTGATGGATTATTCATCATAGTTATCAAGGCGCGCGCTTAGGCGCGCCTAAGCGCAAAAAAGCCCAAGGCTCATGGCTTTCGCCTTTTTGCAGCTTAAGTGTGCCTTTTTGCAGTTTGAGGCGCTTTTGTGGCTAAATTCAAACTTTTGTTTATAAATAGTAAATAAAAATTTTAATTATTCAATAAATTATAAAATATGGTTTAAAATTTAAATCTTATTAATAAAATATGTAGATAATTGAATGAATTATAAAGTATGGTTTAAAAATTTATTTTGTAGTTAGTAAAATAGCTGATCAAACTCATATAAAAGGCACACAAAAACCCTAGGCTCAAAAAAGCCCTAGGCTCAAAAAGCCCTAGGCTCAATGCTTGCGCCTTACCGCCTTGACTACTATGTTATTCATACACGAGGAATTCTACCTGAATAGCTTAAAGATGAAGCATACAGGTAAAATTTAGGTTACATAGTCGATTTTCCAAACATGGAACTTAGGAACAGATAAATCAAAAGCAATTTTTTGTTTCAATTCATATCGACAATGCTAAAAAAATGTTAATGCATGTTGCAAAATACATTAATTTGACATGTAATTTTTTAATATTATGATTTTTATTTAAGAAGTGCATGTCAAAAAATTATATATAAATGTTTCATTGATATAAGTAGTAGCGTTCAAACCAAGGTCTCTATTTCAGCTTGCTAAAGCATTGCTATATGTTTCTTTCGCAAAATTTGAGTTATTTTTTTTCCTCATAGTGGTTATAAGGTAAGGGAACAATGGTCACATATGAAACTTCTTCTACTTATCTCATGAATTTGAATGACGCTTGTAAGTTTTCATCAACTTCAGCAAATTGGTTATGGAAGCTTTCATATGCAGCTTCTACTAAGCTTCTTCTCCGGGCTACAATCTTTTATGCCAGGTAATAACTTCTCTTTAGTTTCAGTTTACAAACATGAATTTCAACAACGACAGAAAAAGTTATATTTCCTTCCATATATCGACTTCGCTGCCCATTGGAAGATATAATGTACATGCATTTCCACATTAGAAGTTAAATTCAAAGCTCATATATGATCATACTCATATCAGATCTTCATTCCCAAATTTATTCATGCTCGGTCTACTGACTAATGTGTTTTCATTTTGCGTTTATTATATTTATCGATTAAAGACAAATTAACCCTAGGGTTTTGAATTAATTATTAGATTGCAATTCATATGAGAAATGTGTAATTAGACATGTGAGATTGGTTGGCTGTTTTTTGCTATATGATGACTAATAACTAAAGTAAATTATAGCATCTTTCAGTTGGATAAATATCAAAATTATTTCTATTCTCTCGAATCAATGACAGCTATTAGTAATTCAATTATATGCACTTTCGACGTCATTTCCCCTTTTTGTAAAAAAAACACATAGCATACCTCATCGATTGATAACTTCAGCATAATTGATGTAGTACCATTGATCCTCTTACTTAAGAATGTAGCTGTTCATGTATCATGATGTGTCAAATCAGTTATTATTGTTTGCATTTCAATGCTCATAATTTTATTATGACACAAGATACCATGAAACCTCACATTCATTGACGGTTTCAACATTAGAGACCACATTCTACTACTTTACATTATAATATATAATAATAATAGGTTTGAATATAAGCATAGAACTGACTATATATGTAGTAATCAAGCAAGCTAAAATGCTAGATTTGCATGTCGATTAAATATTACGACCAAATAACTTACCAAGTTAATGCATCAATTATTGGATAGTAAATGATCTCCTCCTTTATAATCAATTCATTGTTTAATCCATTTGCATATCTTAAGATAACTAATAATTACCATTCTTTCCATATTCAAGCATGAATTAAATTATAATGACAATAAGAGAGACCATTAACCCCATCTATCCGAATAGATTATTAAAGTTCACGAAACGTATAAACTACATGGTAATGAAAAAAATTATTAATATTTTTTTCTGGGTTTATTATAAGATGATATGTTTGAACTGATCAACGTTGGCATGCTGAATATTGTTCAATGTTTATGGTGCAACAATATACTATTGTGTGTGCATGTGATAAGTTTGAGAAAACGTTTGATTGATTCACACACACATGAAAAAAATGCTACCACTTCACCTTTGATAAGATATTTGATCGAGAAATAATAGTACGTACCAATTTTGGATACACGCTGTATACGATATACTACGAAGACTTAGTATTGAGAAATAGACAATACTGTGATAGAGGCCAACAACATAGACTTAACCGGTCTATCTAGAGTTCGATGATTCATGCTTGCCGTTAGTACTTAATATTCAAGGTAGTACTTTAGTTTTACCTATTTTTTAATTTAAGTCATGAAATGTGGCATCATTTTGCATCGTTCATCGACATATACCCTAGATTATACCATCATCTCCGCATATCCCAACATTTTAGATTTTGCTTAAAGGATCGTACTCCTATGTCCTTTTCAAATGATTGCTGTCTATGTCAATGTATACAACCAGTGGTCTGTACTATTGATTAGACATTTTAAGCTTTGATTACAGCCAAGATGGTTTAATATTTTGAAAGCTCAAGCTTCCTCAATGATCATTGGTTATATATTAATGACCGATCTGCAAAATAGTTGTTTCAAATTAGTTACAGTGTTAGCGGTTGTTTAATTTTTGTATATTATGTCTTCTTCGATGCCTGATGGTTTGGAAGTTGCACATATTTTCTTCTCTTTAAAACAAACGAAGTTTAAAATATTTTGCAAAGTTCATCAAATGCAATGGAATTTCCTGAGGTTACCTACAAACCTTTACAGTTATTAAATATAGCCATTAATTTATTTATAGGAAATAAATACACTATTGGCTGATAATTATTAATAAATTTTTGATTGTTACTTCTTCCAAGTAATTTTATTACCAACCATTAGTGGAAATAAAAACTAAAATATCATTTAACCGATGGAATTTATAGAAATATTCAAGTAAATGTTGCTGAATGTGCATATAGTAACTAATTAATATTACGAATGGGATTATTTAATCTTCTGTATATTATACATTCTAATACTTTTAACATACTATTAGTCTATTAGACGATAAACTATAAAAAGTTAAAAACACAATTATTATCTTCTGCAGGATCATATGCTATTACTATTTTTATTTTGTTAGAAATTTCAACTGAAGGCTTTATTGAGTGGCAACAAAAGTATGATTCATTCCTGCCAGAGTTGGTAAAAGATAAACTAAATCCAATGACAAAACTCATTGGCTTTAAGTTTATGCTTTACAGGCTTGAAAGGTTGTGCATCATGGCTATGATATCTTCTCAGATATTTAAGATTCCACGCTCTCTATATTCAGTTGTACTTCACTGGAAGAACCAACAATTTATGATCCACAGGTTCAGAAGTTTTAAAGGTTAGGCTTCAAAAATTTCCTTTTAAAAGCGGTTTTAAGGTTATAATTAAATGCATGTATACTTGATTTTCGTCAAGTTTTTCTTATGGATTGAAAAAATGTCAAGTTTATCCATACCCAACAAACATATGTTTTCCCGAAAGGAAAATGTAAAATAGTTGACTTACACGTTGATGTTCGATTAAAACCAATTTCATAAAGTTAATATATGCATCCTATCATTTGGATGTTATATTGACTGTTCATATGGCTTACTCCCATATTGTCTAATTTTACGAACTGCAAAGAGTCAAAGAGGTAATGTGGCACTCTTCCACACGTTGAACTATTTATTTGGATATATAATTAACTGCTTCATTTTCATAAAAAAGTAACAGCTTAATAATTTATACTTATTGTATTTAACCGTATAATGCCAGATTTCATCTGTAAGTAAGAATGGAACTAAACAAATTATTTGCTAACCAATCAACTCCTATATAATATTACTGGAGTTAACAGGGACTAATAATAATCAAATCCCTATTGTGCGAGCTGATATTCATAATATCAAGCAGGAGCTATCGCATGCAATAGCTGCTTACGAGTACGAGAAGAAAGGGAATGCTGAGCTACTGGAACAGGGACGGGCAATGGATAAAAACATGATTTGGGTGGCACGGGAGATTGAAAAGCTGCTCGTTTAACTACCCTGATACTGAAGGGAGATCTTACACAAGTGGTGCGGCTTATGGGATGAAAATGGCAAGGCCAGGTGCAAATGGCAAGGCCAAGTGCATCATTCCCCTCATACGGAGATGTATATGGGATGTATTCGGAAATATCTGAGAAGGTTCCTTCATATGTTACACCATCAGGATCATGGGCACCACCTGAGAAGTTCCGAACCGAGCGTCGCTGAAACTTCTCTTTGATCTTCTTTATGAGCACTGAATGGATTAGAAAATTTAAGCTTATTATGTTTTGCAACCTCACTAGGATTCTTGGGAGATATTTTGTTGTACCTTGCACTACAGATATGTTGACATGTTATTGTATCTTTAGTTCATTTTGTCCGTTTAGGAGTATGGACTAGCCTCTTGAAATATATATGAAATTATGGGCTATGCACTCATGTTTAATGTTTGATATGAAGTTTGTATTCAGCAAAATTTGTATCAGATATATGCTGTATTGTTATAGGATTAGTATCAATTACATGCAAATTACATGCACCAATGTTAATAAATCTTTAAATATTAAAAAAAATCTATTTTTTTGCTATGCTATATAGTTAAACTATATTCGTAATTTTACATTTAATTTATTTAAACAAATTATGCTAAATAATATTTGCTAATTCATCGAATATAGTACTAACATACATCAGTTTCAACATATATATCTATATTAACAAAAACGAATTTAAAAACTCTCAAATACATATACATACATATTGTTTACGTAAGCTATAGAGCATAAATACACAAATAATAATAATTTTAATTAATAGTTTATGTATTCAACTTCATACTTTATCATATATTGCATAACAAAGTTCTCTTTTTAACATTAAAATAATAAATACTATTTTTATAATATTATCGTGTGCAACGCATGAGTTACACACATTTAAAATTATTAAAAAAATAGATAATTTAAGTAAATTTAATTAACTAATATTTCTTTTAAATACTAAAAAAATGACAAATTTGTGTTTTTTTGGCTATAAACTACTTACACTTCAAATTTTCTATAATCATCTGAGTCTCTCAATTCTTTTCTAGTATTTTACATTTAGTACCATATATACTTCACAATTAATTACATAATATTAAATTTATTTAAATAACTTTAGCAAATTATTATTCATTAATTCTCCTAATAAATCACATTAATATTGACCATATTCATATTAACAACAATAAAATAACATAAAATATATAAACATGTTTGTCACATAACATAAATTATATACATAAATAATAATCACAAGTTCATAATTTAACTCATTTACATAAATATATTTAACATGTGTTGCATTACAAAATTAATGTGAAATGCCTACATTTTAAAATTTATTCAGTTATTTACAAAACAATGCATAAAATCACTTAACATTATATATTAAGATCAATATGTTTAAATTAATCATGTGGTTTTGAATTTAATTACAAATGAATTCAATCTATAAATTGTTGTTAATTCATCTAATTAACGCTAAATGTGATGCTTTAAAATGTATATCATGTTCATATCAACAAAAATAGAAAAAATTAGTTTTTCTTCCAAATATATAAGTTGAATAAGTCACATAATTTAAATAATATATGTAAACATTAATAAAATATTTAATATTTTATACACTTATCTCAATAAATTTGTCATAAATTGAAGAAAACAATTTCCGTTTTAAATGCCTTTATATTAACATTCCTATGATTATTTGCTAGACCTCCTTAATTATTTTGTGCTATTTTATATTTTAATCCATATATTTAAACTACTCATGAAATCTTAAATTCTAATTATCTAAATGATCTTAAAGGGTATTTAGTCCATTTTACTAATAACTCTTAAAAATATACACCAATTTTCCTATATATTTTCATATTAAAAAATGTAGTTTTCCATGCAACTATAAAGATTTATAAATCATATAACATGACCTCTGCATATTAATAATAACGACAAAGTTAATTTGTAAATTAGTTATGATTCACTTATATCAAGAATTTACCATATCTTATATCATAAAATTTGTTTTTAACGTCAATAACTTCACAATACTTTTGTATTTTTTTTTAAATTTCTTTTCAATTCTTTCAGCTATGTTACATAGCTAAACTAAGTTCATAGTTTACATTTAATTTATTTAAACAAATTCTATTAAATAATATTTGCTAATTCATCAATTAAACTACTAACATACATCAATTTCAACATGTATATCGATGTTTTAAAAAAAACATTCTCAAATACACATACATGCATAATGTTCGTGTAAACTAAATTACATAAATTACATACAAACAACAATAATAATTAATACTTTATGTGTTTCACATAAAAATATATAATATATATTACTTAACAAAGATTCGGTTTAACATTAAAATAGTAAATATTATTTTTAAAATTATCATGTGCAACGCACTGGTTACGCACTAGTTACATAGAAAATTAAAGAGACTAAAAGGAAAATAAGAAGATAATTGTCTACGGAGCTTTGGGCTTGTGGTGGAAAAGAAAAATAAGACAAGATTAAATAAACATTAAATTCTCCAATGTCTTAAGTTAATCAATTTGAATAAATAAACTTATCATAAATTAAAAGGTTTTCTCATTAATAGATAATACTATATGTCAATTGCTAAAACAATTTGTTTTCTAGAAATTTTCTATTACAGACGAGAGAGAAGAGAATAAATGAATGTACGACATATTCCCTCACATAGGCTTATAAATTAAAATTAATAGTTTTCATAAATACAATAGTTCTTATTAATGATCAGGAGTATGACAAAAAAACCGAAATACTTTGGTTTTTGTTTTAATTATCTAACGGCTTTTCACTAATTAAAACAAAAAACCAAGAACAAGGAAGGAAAATTTATCTTGAAGAATATGAAAGTTTCATACGTAAGTATCAGTCTTGTGATTGGATCGGAACATAAAGAAGTGAGTTGAAAACATTATCTAAATTGTGAATTTATTTTTAAACTAGAAAAAATTAGGATAAGATCTCATGACCCATATTTCACTTTCAAATTCTACAAACTTTGCGATAATTATGTGCTTTTAATGACATTACCCCTACGTAGAGAACTCAGCATTGGTTTAAACAGCTTAAATTTCTCAGAGAAGGTGACTCACTTTCACATTCAAGTAGACGAGTCCATCAAGTATTCCATCCTAGCACCACCACTAACGATTATAGAATTACTAAAAGCAAATAGCTCAACCTCATAATATAAGTAGTATAATCCATTAAATGTGTCTCAAAAGAACTAACAATATAGGTTACAAATCATATAGTAATAGAGCATTGCCTTAAACAAATCAGCAATATCTACCAAGTGTGTTTCGAAAGCACTACCAATATTGAATGTGTAATTAA
Source organism: Allium sativum (assembly GCA_030737875.1). Lineage (NCBI taxonomy): Eukaryota > Viridiplantae > Streptophyta > Magnoliopsida > Asparagales > Amaryllidaceae > Allium > Allium sativum. Next base: position 588,574,974 of record CM060920.1, read on the forward strand.
AAGAGCAAGCATGCTCAAATTAAAATAAATTAGTATACCCTCCAAGTGCACCTAAAAAGCACCCTAAAATTAATTATGGGGTCTACACAATAAATAATATAACCCATTGTTGACCAGCTTTTTGACAAAGCAGTCACATAACAAGATTATGGTTAGCGACGTGCTCAGGTCTTAGGAACGTTGTTGGAAAACACAAAGTGATTCGGTCCAAGTCGCAACATATTTGGAAAAGGTTGAAAATAGCGTCGATTCGCGAAGTCATCTTTAGTAAACTTAAAAAATCCAACATGGTAAAAATAGGTGATCGAATCGGCTCGATCAGCTCAAATCCTTAAGCGTGTCGGTACGATCACTTAGCAAAACTCATCGTGCAAAAATATATGGATTCTGATAAATCTAGGTTTCACGCACTATAAAACTGCTGATAGGCATAGCATGGCCATTTAAAATGGCTTGCGCGATTCACGGCATCAAAATCTGGAGTTTGGCCAAAACTTAGATCTGGCACGCTGAAAATAGCTGATCGACATGGTGAAAACATGGTTTTCCATGTGTGTGTGCCAGGCTTGGAAAAACTAGGATTTGGCTCGGCATTAGAGGAATTTTGCATCCGACAATTTCGTATCATGACCTAGATCCGAAATTTTCCCTGATCGCATCATATCCGACAAGTATGTATGCGCGTTATGGTTTAAGGATGCGAAATCATGACAAGATCAGGAGGCGAAATCTCCAACTCGAATTTGGCATAGGTTTGTATCGCGCCAGACATGATTTTCTCCAATCCGCATCGAGCTCAGGGATGCAAAATTCTGATGCGAAGACATGGTAGGCGAATGATCTGGCATGGAGCGGATACGAAATTGGCAAAGAGAAATCACTAGATCGAAGCGGACTGGAATGAGATTTTCTCAAGTTCGCATTATGGAAATTAGGATTTGAATTCTGGCTTGGAACCCAGGATTCAAAAATTGGTTTTGGAAAAGGATTTTAACACACCACATTTTCACGTGCGGATCAGGTCATTGGCCTGAGCACCTCGACCGGATCAAGGGTTATGGGGATACGTTTTTTGGATAAAACTTGGGTTTTTGGCTACTTTTCGGGATGCGAATTTTGCATCCCTTCGGGATACAAAATTTGGGCAGATACCTCCAAAGTTCACATATAAATACCCTCTTGCTTAGCATTCTTAGGGGTTGGCTCATTTGGACGTTGCCTACACATTGACATACGGGATTGGAGCTCTAATAACCATTAATGGCTTTCATCCTCATCCTCATCACTTTGGACATCCCTATGTACTTCTAAATGTTACATAAATGTTTCCGTATAACTTTTGGACATTCAGTTGGACTTTGGGCATGCTTGTGGACATATTTTCATACTTTTGGATATTGAAGTTATTTCTTGGACAGTGACACACAATTTGACTCAACGGAGAAGAAGAAGAAGAGCATTTTCATCAAAGTTTAGAATTAACAAGCTATTTGTTGTTCTATTATACAACTTTGTACACATAAATTGTCTGAACTTGTACAAACTTTGCAATTTACTATTATATGATGAATGATTATTTTGAAGTGGACGTGCCGAACCACTATAAAAAGTTGTGTGTTCCTTTATGTTTCATTGCTTTTGGATATTCAGATTATAAGTTCACACCTAAACTTACACTTGGGGTTTGGCATGTGCAAATAACCAATTTCCCACGTCAACACTTTGGCACGCCAGGCTGGGAGACGCACAACTTTGTCTTCCGCTTTGGATTTGATTCTCGGACTTGGTTATGGTTCTCAACCTTGGTTTCAGATTTCAATTTCGACATTGCTCACTCGCTTTCCATCATGGTTAAGCGTAAGAAGCACGACGTTATCGCTAAAGCTCAAGGTACTACTGGTGAGGCAAGTTAAAAACTTTCTTCGATTGGAAATCCCTCGAACTATGTACTCAAGAGGATGTGGATGAGATTGTCAAGGGATTGGTTATGGATCTGAATGCTCGACTTGAGCGACAAGAAGAAGCGATGCCTGTTTTTCTCGCTCGGATTAAGGCTAGGCTTGAAAGTACTGGAAGACCGATAGGCCAGACAGACATTATAGGGACAGGTACCAGTGTTCCGCAAGTTGTGACTGAAGACTTGGGGGGATCCACAAACAAATCAGCAGGATGATGGCGATCCTTGGATCGATGTTGTTCCTGCTACACTCGGAGGCACCCCAAATCCCGACATCGCTCCAGCCCATGACACTTTGGTTGGTCAACTCGCAGGATTCGGCATAAGTAGTATGGTTCATGCGCCAGTGCACGCAGCTTTAGATGGCAGTGATCCCACGGTTCCGGGGATAAGGATTGTGCCCAATGCCGCTCCTCAAGTTGGAATTCAACTAGATGTTCTTTTTGCTAATCAACCGGTTCCTAATTTGGACTTAAACACTGAAGGCACCAGTATCGCTTTGGATAGCTTGAACCACTTACTCGCTTTTGGAAATGGATCTCAAATCAAGGATGTATTCGTCGATTTACTCGAGATGGTGCCTCTTCTTTTGACTTGGACTATGTTACTCGCAATACGTTCTCTTTGGATATCAGGACTTCTCGTAACCTACCAGACTTCAAATTACTGGTGTTGGAAGCTTATGATAGTCGAAAGGATTGGAATGCTCACTTAATGCGCTATGTGCGACATATGGAAGTTCTCTCTACATTAGAACGTGTCATAACAAAGTTTTTTCCACTTTACTTGACAAACATCACCTCCATGTGGTTCAGGCAGCTATAAACGAAATTTATTTATTCTTGAAAAGCTTTTGATAGAAAGTTCGTCCAGTAGTTCATAGTTCACATCGCTCACCCGAAAAGTGTTATGACTCTAACAGCAATGGAGCAAAGTCCGACGAGACTCTGCATAAGTTCCTGAAAAGATTTAATGCGATGGTGGCATAGGTAGATAGACCCAATCTGTTCATACATGGTTTAATGGCCATAGCCATTGGTATTCTAGATAAGTATGACTTCAAACATCATTGCATCGGGACCCGCCGAGGGATCTCGGTGAGTTCTATTTTGAAGCAGAATGTTTCTCCATGAAGAGGATGCGAAGACTGATAAAAAGGTCTTCATGGCTAATGTGGTTAAGGGTGGGAAACTATTCGACTCTGGTAAAGCTAAGGATTCTGTTACAAGTAAATATCCTTTAGGGAATGATTGAACAATAGCCTAGAGGCAACCTAAGTTGTCATCCTATTTGAAACTTACCCGCGCCAATGAAGAGATTCACTTGGAGGTTCATCTTACTACTCCTTTCAGAAAGCCTCCCGTAAGGAAGTCAACTCAAAGTGAGAAGGATATTGGTCGGCATTGCTTGTTTCATGATCTTGACGGTCATAATACGAACGATTTTCGACATCTCAGGGATATGATTTAGGAGCATGTCAGACGTGGTGATCTGGCACTATTTGTTCGAACTCGGGCTATGGTGGTAGTACGGGAACATCCCCATCCTACTATTTAGGATAGGCCCAAGACCAGCGCTCGTACCAACAACATTATTGTCAACTAACCTTAATTTTGGCTTTGATGTCCGGATGCAGGCTTCCCGAACATCGGTATCTTTCGGCTTGTGGTTTTTGGTCTTTTAAAATTGCGAATTCTTTGGTTACTTGGCTCTTGGTTTCTGGATTTTGGTCTTGGCATTAGGGCTGTCAACGGATGCTTTCGGATACGGATAGTGCCATATCCGTATCCGTATCCGAAATTATTTTCGGATATCGGATATTCGTATCCGTTTAATTTTCGGATATCGGATATCCGTATCCGCTTAATTTTCGGATACGGACGGATATCGGATATTTATCCGCTCCGCCTGTAATTAATAAATTTAAGAGTATAAATAAAAAAAATTGGATCAACATAAAATAATTTTTGTATTAATGTTCATAAAAAACAAGGAAATAAAGAAGTATAATGAGGAAACATTGTTTTATACTAATATCCATAAGTATATCCAAAAATATTCCAAAATTAAACACTATATATTAATTATTAACTCTGTTTTTCTGTTTTGAGTTATATATATTACATCAATCGGTCGGACGGATATTTTTCGGATACGGATATCACTATAACCATATCCGTATCCGAAAAGCTTTTCGGATATCGGATATCCGTATCCGCTTTTCGGATAATGCCGGATAACGGATATTTCAGATACGGATTCGGACGGATATCGGATTTTTCGGGTATCCGTTGACAGCCCTACTTGGCATCTTGGTTTTGGCTCTTGCAGATTCTTCAGCTTCCTGGTTTTGATCTTCTTCGGCTTCTTGGATATGATATTTGGTTTAATTTAGTTATTTGGCTTTAGGATTTCTGGTTTTTGGATAGCGGCTTTTCCACTCATGGCTTCCTACTTTTAGTTCTCCGGCCTTTTGTTTTCTTGGCTTCTTGAGCTTATAGCTTGGCTCTGGCTTTCTCTGGATTTGGATATTTGGGCTTCGGTCCATGGTTTTGGATTTATCGGCCCCGACCCTTTGGATATATCTTTCTAGTTTTCTGGTTGTAGACTATTGAGTTGACCTACCCATGTATAGGAGCTGTTATAATCTCTAGGCATACTCTTTGCTTGACAACATACCATCCCACAATGTTTACACTTTATGGCATCTTGGGCTGTAGCCGAATTCACATAACATGTGTATCTCATTAGCTGATGGAAAGGACCAGTCATGCCTGAGTAGTGATTCATTTAAGACAAATTGAATCTTTGAGGGAATTCAGCTTATAGGATGTTGTCAGTGAACGGTGTATGACTGCGCTCGATTCCCAGTCTTCAATCTTATATCGTCGGTTGTCGTTCATGATCTACCTTACCATGGTAGTCAAGTCTGGAGTATTGAAGATGAGCTCTAGTTCTGAACTCCCGCCCTACCTAGCCCTGCCCGCTTCTTGTGCATGCAATGTCGCCTGATATGCTATCCAAACAGTACTTCCTTAGCCCTTGTAGTATAGATCAATCATAAGATGCAAGGAAGAAGCATGGGAGCGCAAGAGGTTCCATGGGCTCGTAAATTCTAAGAGGAATTTGGGTAGGTGAAGGGGATGACTTGACATTATCTGTCTCAACATCGTCGAATTAAGCCGGATTAGCAGCTTGAGCCGGGGTCTGGCGAAGTAGAGTTCCTGCAGGTTTTGGGGTCTGAGGAATTGTCATTGTCGTTGTGTTGCCTCTCCGCTTCTTCCTGATGTGGACAAGGCTTCTGTTCGATGGAATGGTGGAGTAGGAGCTCCATGACTCTTGAATTTGTTCCATTGCACCATCGTTCGATTTGTATCCTGCCTCATTGCAATGACTTCCCGCTTCTGTTCATTCAAAGTTGTTGCTGTCTCCTTCTACCTCGTCATATGTTCCATAAAATATTCGAAAGCCGCAAAGGTAGTCGTTGAAGCTCGATTGGCCTGTGTAGTGGTAGCAATAGGGAGATTTCCGGCCAGGTTCGGCATAACCAAGCCAGATTCTGGACTAGTGGAAATTTGATTTGCCTCATTTTATGAATGTCTGCTGGAGGGCCTAGAAGAGGTGACGTTTCTTTTATACACCATTTTTGCTGGAAATGAAGAAACAGAGGATGTTCTTTTTATACTTGGTGATCCAAACAGTTGATTAAAAAATCCAAACGTTGATAATTCAAGTTTCTCATTGAAAGCACCTGAACACTTACACCAAAAATGGCACAAACACCTAAAGATTATAACGAAGAGAATAAAAATGATGAAAATATAAATGAAAATGAGGAACGAGCACATACAAATGATTTACAGTGGTTTGGCAATGAATTTCCTACATCCACTTTATGACTTCTCTTTAATATTACTAGAAATGAGATTACAAAGCTTAGAGATTATGAAATCTCAAGTACACGGAGTTTACAAATAGTAAAAATACATAAGAGAAGGCAAATTCCTTTTTTTATGACTCTAGAGGGTTGTTTATAAGAGATGTCCAAGTCATGTTCGATAGGGACAAGGGGAAGTCGATCAGGAGTTGGTGGAGACCATGGGCTTTATCACGATGCCATTGAAGGAGTCAAAAATTGCTATAATCTGGCTTTGCCTACGCCTGAATCGACATAGTCGAGCTCGATGTGCGTTAATCCGACTTTGCCACTGAAATCTTCACCTAGCCGGAGTTCAATCGAGCTGGATTTTTTTTCATGCCCAACTTTGTCGAGCCAGATCTGGTACTTAGTTATGATTACGGGGCTTGATCCCTTGGTGCATGAGTCACATCTCCAGCGCTTTAAGAGTCTTTATGAACTCGATGCCCTTGTCGAAAGGTAGGTCAATAGTATGCTTACAATGTCCATCATTTTATTAATTCAAAGATAAACTCATTTCAGAATTTGCTACTGTATGAGTCATGGTGACATTAAATCTTCATTAGAATGTACTACATGACACAACTCATTATTTCTTTTTTTAATTAAATTTTTTCTATCAACAAAGTGACAACATTTCATATCCTTCGAAATATATTTTAGTTTAAATTATGTCGTTAAATACAAATACATAGAGAACAATGATAAGTTCAGTAGTCAAATGTAATTAAAATATACTTGTGCCATTAAGCAAATATTGTGTTCTTGTAACACCCCACCTCCGCCAGGGACATTCACGAGAGAATGCACAAGCTTTGGAGGGGTGTTGTCTAGATAAACATGCACATAGATATCACAAGACAGAACATAGATAAATAAATAAGTAAAGCAGCGGTAGAAATTAAAAAAAACCATCATTTCAAAACCAAATAGTCAACTTACATCAAAGTACTTAGTCATTATTTCCAACTACCACAAGTCTAGAAAACATAAACTGAAAATAACATAAAGTAAACTATCCCCAAGATAGATGTGGTGAAGGCATAGCAAGCTCAAGTCCAAACCGTACATGAGCTGTCAAGAAAGCAAGCCAAGTGTCCAAACTAAGCACTAGTGTTCCCTCCCTGAGAACCTTGGGGGGGGGGGGGGGGACGGAAGAAAAGAGGCGAAAGAAAAAGGGTCAGTCATAAAGACTGGTAAGTCCTACCTACTATTAGTATAAAAACTAATAAAGTTAACTAAACATGAGAAACTGAGATGAAACATAAAGATGGTAACTAACTGGCATGATAAATAGATAACAAGGTAGATCAAGTGTGGCATCGCATATACAAGGTTTAGTTTTGCGCCAAAAGTACTAGTATCCTGGCCCATATCAAGTATAAACAGGAAATGATCCCTTGGCACAATATCATGTGATAACCCAAATCAAGGTCCAACTACACGGTCTAGTCGATCGGCTCCCTATAAGCCTAAATCGTCGAGTGTCGGTGTCATACGGCCCAATCACGGAATGTAGCCAACTGTGCTAGGTCCACCTTAGGGTATATCAAGTCCTAAGGTGCCAACCACTGACACAAATCAAGCACGCACAGTTTGAACCTACTGGTGCCCGTGCCTACTTTTTCAACTCCGGACTATGTGCACGACCATAGTCCGCCTGAACCTACACCGGCGCACCAACTCAGCCGTCGTTCTGGTCGCTTACAATCAGCCCAGTAATCGTGCCCCACCCTAGCCTAGTCCCTAGGGTATCGTGATACATCCAAGAGGGTTACTGCTGAAAAGGACCACGTAACTAGGGTTTCTAACGGGTTAAGTGTGGTTAACCCCATCCAATCATGTTTCAAGTTGGTTAAGTGTATCCAAGTGGCTCATGACTTAACCCTAACATGTGGCATTAATTAATTTAATGCACCCAACCTCTCACATTAGACTTTGTTGTGGTTACTGGATATGCCGGGCGGTTCCGGGCAGCTTTACACCACAACCTAGTCTAACCTAGGGTTTCAAGCGCGATGTGACCAACTTCTCACATTGGGTCCTATTGTTTGTAGCCACTGGATTTGCCGGGCGGTTCCGGGCAGGTTTACGCTACAAACTCAACCCAACCTCGAGTTGGCCACTTTATGGTTTTCTACATGTCATGACCATATTCAAATTTCAAGCACAATAAAGTTTCATGTCATATTTTCAAGTCATGTTTTTCATGTTATTTCAAGTTTGTCTAACTACCCATAACGTATTCCCATTCGCACGTAAACTCGCATCAACACATGTGAATCAAGGAACATAAAAATATGACCAAGGTGGGCATAAGGTGGTAAAGTTGGTCATAGGTTAAAACATGATGATATTTGAGGCAAAGGTGTTCATCACAACTAGCATATAGGGTTATTGGCCTCAAAACATGCATGACATCAAACTTAGCAAATAAACTAGCATGTAGTTCAACATCATAGGCAAAGGTGAAACATGATAATAGTTGACATAGGGTGATAAACATGTAGTTCAACATCATATGCAAGTTAACATCAAGGTTATGAGAGGTTCTATGTTGCATTATGCATAACCACCAAGTTCTATGTTGCATTATGCATAACCACCAAAATAAAGCTCATAGCTTTCTACCCAAAAATCAAAGTGAACGGTACTAGGTTCATGATAGTTCCACAATCATAGATCAAAAGTGTCATACATGGATCTATGCATACAAATATAGCCCCAAGACAAGTATTGCACCAAAAATCCCATTTCAACTTGCTACATGTTCATATTAACTTCATAGTTTAGATCTAAGAGTAGAGTGGGGCTTACAAGGCGTGGCTATGAGAACTAAAAACCAAATAGAACAAGATAGAGACATTGTAGAAGCTCTAGGAATGATGTAGCAAAACTAGAAGCCTTGAGAATAGGTAGCTCCTTTGATTTGATGAAGAAAGATGGCTCCTTTTTGCCTTAGAAGCTCTCAAGATGAAGATGGAGGCCATGATTAGGGAGCATTTTGGCAGAATTTAGTTGTTAGGATGATTTGTGATGGTTTAGGCTAGGTATTAGGGTGTTTTTATAGGTGTAGAGACTAGTTTAGGCCATAGGATTAACCCTAATTTAGATCTGAACCATCAAAAATCGTCACTGGCCAGCAGAACAGACCAGAGAACCAAAACAGGTGCACCAGGCCAGCCAGGGTCAAACCAGAAAGCTGTGCAGGCTGCTGCTCGGCCTGGGCGCACTTGCCAAGTGCGCCAGTGTATTTTTGTACTGGCGCACTTCACAAGTGCGCCAGTGCATTCAGGCTTGTTTTCGGTTTTTCTGCTTAACTTCGTTCGTCCAGATCTTCTTCATACGGACTCCGATTTTCGAAAACTCGGACTCTATTTCGCGTATTTTTCCGAGACGAACGCAATGGCGCAGCCCTTTTCCCTTGATTTAGATTTTAAAATTTAATCCTGTCCTGATTTCTCATTTTAACATGTTATAAAAATTCGGGTTGTTACATTCTCCCCACCTTAAAGGATTTCGTCTCCGAAATCTCCAAGTTAGGAAGAACGTATCCTACCATCCATCATCCATCTACTCAAACATCATCCACAGGCAATCATTGTCCTTAACAGATTTCTAATGCTGTATGAACATATGCAAAAGTGTGTGTATATGCACCTATCTAATGCGAAAATCAGGCGGTTACTGACTCCGTAAACCTCCTTAATGCAGACTATGTTAGTGCAATGAGTCCAAATGTATGCAAATTCCTAACATAATTTATAATCTCTACATGAGTGCACACAACATTCAATCATATGCAACATCCACGTGATAGCATAACAAGTTTCATCCATGAATAAGCATAAACACTCATGCATATGCAATATGAAAGTGTGTGAGCCGATCTTAGTGCCTAACGTGTATCATGCATCCACGAGTAACCACTTGCAGCCATTTGCAACCATCAAGCATAACATGTTTCAAATACATGTTTCATCCAAAGGGTTTCTACCTAAGGTTCTCATGACAAGATTAACGAGATAACAAGATAAACATGGATAGTAAAAGAAAGATATGCTGACTAGGAAAAGAGATCGAGAATGTACCCTCAAAAAGAAATGGATAAAGCCCATGCATCTTCTCCTCGGTTTCCCAAGTTGCATCTTCATCGGCTTCACTCCACTGAACCTTTACTAACTTGACTTCTCGATTCCTCAGCTTCTTGATCTCCGTTCCCAAGATATGAATCGGAGCTCGCCTCAGGGTTGCCTCTTTCTCTACCTATACGTCTTCAAGAATGCTAGGCTCAACTACTTCGGCTGATTCATGTAGGCATTTTCGGAGATGCAAGACGTGAAAAACATTTTGCACTCCAGCCAGCTTTTCGGGCAATTCCACTCTATAATCCATTTGCCCAATCCTCTCGATGATAGGGAAGGGTCCTACGAACCTTGGTGCTAGCTTTCCAACTGCTCCAAAATGAACCACATTTCGCAAGGGAGAAACCTTCACAAAGACCATATCTCCAACTTCACACTCTAAGTCTGTCCTTCACTTGTCTGCATAGGATTTCTGTCTGTCTTGGGCCGCTTTCATCCGCCTTCGAATCAACTCAACCTTCTCGGATGTGTCCCTTATCATGTCGGGCCCAAGTATAAGCTTATCCGTCGTCTCCCACCAACATGTTGGTGACTTGCACGACCTCCTATACAAAGCTTCGAATGGTGCCATTCCTATGCTTGCTTGGTAGCTATTATTATAAGCAAACTCTACGAGAGGAAGGTGGTCTTCCCAAGTGCCACCAAAGTCAAGAATGCATAGCCTCAATAGATCTTCTAGTACCCTATTCACCCTTTCGGTCTGACCATCCGTCTGTGGGTGATAGGCTGTACTTAGATTCAATCGCGTACCCATCGCTTCTTGCAAACTACTTCAAAATTGGCTAGTGAAGATTGGGTCATGATCACTCACTATGCTAGAAGGAACTCCATGCAATCGCACTATCTCTCGGAGATAAACAGATGCTAGCCATGATGCGGTCCTCTTGCTCTTTACTGGAATGAAATGAGCGCTCTTCGTGAGTCTATCCACTATGACCCATATGCTAGTATTCCCCTTCCTTGATCTCGGCAATCCATCCACAAAATCCATAGAGATACTTTCCCACTTCCATAGCGGGACCTCCAATGGATGCAGTAGCCCACCGGGCTTCTTCGACTCGGCCTTTACTTGTTGGCAAACAATGCATCTAGAAGCAAACTCTGCAACATCCTTTTTCATCCCCTCCCAAAAGAAAATGCGCTTCATATCCCGGTGCATCTTATCCCCTACGGGATGTATGGTCATCCTCGAGTGATGCACCTCCTCAAGGACTTTGTTTACTAAGTCTCCCACTCGTAGGACACATAGTCTTCCATCACGCCTTAGCCATCCCTTGTCATCAATAGTATATCTAGCGAGGTGACTTGACGTCTCACCCCGAATCAACTTGTCCATGATCTCGACTATTTGCGGGTCTTCCCTCTGTGAAGCCCCAACTTGATCAAGAAGTGTAGGTCTAAGCTCAAGGGATGCTAACGAACCAGTCATCGACTCAACAGCAGGTGTAAAATCAAAGGTTGCCAAGAACTCTAGGCTCTTCATCTCAACAAACAAGGGACTCAAAGTCAACCTTCTTCTACTTAGCGCATCCGCCACAACATTACCCTTGCCAGGGGTATAAGCTATATCGAAGTCATATGATGCCAAGAATTCCATCCACCTCTACTGCCTTAGGTTCAAATCTTTCTACGAGAAGAGGTACTTGAGCGACTTGTGATCAGTGTATAACTCAAACCTTTCGCCTAGAAGATAATGGCGCCAGGATTTGAGTGCAAAGACGATCGCTGCCAACTCCAAATCATGAGTGGGATAGTTCTTCTCATGAGCTTTGAGTTGCCTACCCCCAAAGCATATCACTCTCCCCTCCTGAATCAAAACAGTGCCTAATCCCGTGCCACATGCATCGGTGTACACGGTAAACATCTTCCCTCCATCGGGTAATGCTAGAACTGGAGCTGTGGTGAGGGCTTTCTTGAGCCTTTGAAAAGCAAGCTCACACTCTAAGTCCTATGCAAAGACTAAGTTCTTCTTCGTTAACTTAGTGAGAGGAGCTGAAATCTTAGCGAAGTCCTTAATGAACTTCCTATAAAATCCTGCCAGACCGAGAAAGCTTCTCACTTCAGTTGCATTCTTCGGAACTTTCCAGTCTTGTACCACCACTACTTTAGCGGGATCCACAGCCATGCCTTGCTTAGAAACTATATGCCCAAGGAACCGAACTTCACTTCTCCAGAAATGGCATTTGGAGAACTTGGCTTTTAACTGATGAGCTCTAAGGGTATCCATAACCTCCTTGAGATGTGTAGCATGCTCTTCCTCGTCCTTAGAGAAGATCAGAATATCATCCACGAAGACAACCACAAACTTGTTAAGGAACTCCCTAAACACCCTACTCGTCAAATCAATGAAGTATGCGGGTGCATTAGTCAAACCGAACGGCATGACAAGCCATTCAAAGAATCCATCTTGAGTCCTAAACGCAGTCTTGTCAATACTATCCTCAGCCACTCTAAGCTGATGGAATCCGGTGGCGAGATCGAGCTGAGAGAAAATAGAAGCACCTACAAGCTGGTCAAAGAGATCATCAATCCTCGGTAACGGGTGCCTATTCTTCTTTGTCAGCTTGTTCAACTCACGATAATCAACACATAGACGAAGCGAACCATCCGCCTTAGTAGCGAGTACCACAGGAGCACCCCATTCAGAAATGCTTCGCCTAATGAAATTTTTCTCAAGCAACTCCTTGATTTGCTTGCTAAGCTCTCTTCTTTCTCGCGGGGCCATGTGCCTAACAGGCAATGAAACTGGCTTGGCATTATCGACAAGATAAATACGGAAGTCTATCTCGCGTTTAGTGGGTAACCCCTTCACCTCATCAAAAACATCAGGATATTCTCGGACCACCCTTATAGATTGAAGATTGTCAATAGACGAGTCGAGGGATTCAAGAAGGGATCCAGAGGGTTACAAGAAATCTCTAGGGTATTGCCAAGGCGAGTCATAAGCCTCACTACCCTATGCTCACAATTGAGAATGGCTCCATAACTGGACAACCAATCCATGCCCAAAATGAACCCGTATCCCATGAACCCGAGAACATAAGCATTACATGTGAATTCTACGGTCAAGATAGAAATCCTCAAATCCATACAAACCATAGATAGATGGGTAGAACCCCCAATTGGATTTGAAGCACTAACGGGATCCTCAACTAGACTAGTACTTAGGTGCAAACTTTCAACAATGTAAGAAGAAATAAAGGTATGCGATGCGCCAGAATCAAATAAAGTTCAAACAGGAAAACCAGAAATGTAAACAAGGCTATCTACAGAAACACTACCTCGGTCCGGAGCTGGAGTAGTGTTGAGAGCATGCATCTGCCCTCCAGAAGGTCCTGCTCGATGAGTCTGTCCTTGCCCCTGTCCTTGCTTCTTTGGGCAATCCTTACTGAGGTGTCCAGTCTCTCCGCAATGAAAGCATTCTCCCAACTTCCTCTTCTTCTTCCTACAATCTTTGGCTATGTGTCCAATGATCCCACTGAAGTTGCACTTCCTTGTCTCCTTTGCCTTGTTGTTGTTGGCCTTGTTACCCTTATTGTTCTTGTTGTTCTGGTTGCTCTGATTGCTCTGGTTGCCTCCCCACTGGGAGTCCGCCCTCTTGGGTTGAGTCTCATTAAGCTTAACTTCTTTCTTGCCATTCTTCTCATCTCCTAGAAGCAAGGCCATATCCACTAAGCTCTCAAAAGTGGCCCCCATGGGTATATGAGACATGGCCAAACCTTGTAATGGCTCATTCAATCCTCGAGCAAAGCGTAGAGCCTTCTTCTAAGGTGTGTTAACCATGTCTAAACCGAATCGAGCAAGCTGGTTAAATTTATTCACATACTCCCTCACGGTCATGTCCCCTTGCTTCAAAGATATAAACTTCTCCATTTGCAAATTCTCCTCAGCAGATGATAGAAACTTAAGCCCAAACCTCATCCTAAAGTCGACCCAAGTCTCTATAGGCCTAGTAGCGTTGGTGACCTCCCACCAGTAAGCAGCTTCCTCTTTCAATAGTCATACTGCCAACAGAACTTTCCTACGGTCTTCCACTTCAAAGATAGCAAAAAGGTCTTCAGTTTCCTTTAACCAGTTTCTTGCCTCAACATAAGTCTCTGTCCCAACAAAATTCTTGCCACCCATCGCCTTAAAGTCTTTGCAAATCTTTGCGAAATCCGCTTGTGGACGCTGAGGAGGAGGAGGAGGAACCTCATGTACGGGAGGAGGAGTGGGAGTTTTTGCTGGGCCCGCATCGTTGGCCCTAGCTTCCAAGTACCTTCGGAACCATCAGGGTATGGGTACTCCCTCGGGAAGGTTAAGATCGGCCATGCTGAAAAAGGAAAAGATAGATTTAGAACGAGGAAACGAAGGATAGTGCTAATGGCTTTTTGGGGAATAGCCTTTTAAAACAAACTAGACTTTCCTTGGAAAAATACTTAATTGGTTTTGACAATAGTTTTTCAAAAAGGGTTTTTAAAACTTTTGTCCAGTCTAGTAAAACCACATGCTCTGATACCAAATGTAACACCCCACCTCTGCCAGGGCCATTCACGAGAGAATGCACTAGCTTTGGAGGGGTGTTGTCTAGGTAAACATGCACAGAGATATCACAAGACAAAACATAGATAAATAAATAAGTAAAGCAACGGTAGAAATTAAAAAAAAAACCATCATTTCAAAACCAAATAGTCAACTTACATCAAAGTACTTAGTCATTATTTCCAACTACCACAAGTCTAGAAAACATAAACTGAAAATAACATAAAGTAAACTATCCCCAAGATAGATGTGGTGAAGCCATAACAAGCTCAAGTCCAAACCGTACATGAGCTGTCAAGAAAGCAAGCCAAGTGTCCAAGCTAAGCACTAGTGTTCCCTCCATGAGAACCTAGGGGAGGGGGAAACGGAAGAAAAGAGGCGAAAGAAAAAGGGTCAGTCATAAAGACTGGTAAGTCCTACCTACTATTAGTATAAAAACTAATAAAGTTAAAGAAACATGAGAAACTGGGATGAAACATAAAGATGGTAACTTACTGGCATGATAAATAGATAACAAGGTAGATCAAGTGTGGCATCGCATATACAAGGTTTAGTTTTGCACCAAAAGTACTAGTATCCTGGCCCATGTCAAGTATAAACAGGAAATGATCCCTTGGCCCAATATCATGAGATGACCCAAATCAAGGTCCAACTACACGGTCTAGTCGATCGGCTCCCTATAAGCCTAAATCGTCGAGTGTCGGTGTCATACGGCCCAATCACGGAATGTAGTCAACTGTGCTAGGTCCACCTTAGGGTGTATCAAGTCCTAAGGTGTCAACCACTGACACAAATCAAGCACGCACAGTCTGAACCTACTGGTGCCCGTGCCTGCTTTTTCAACTCCGGACTATGTGCACGACCATAGTCTGCTTGAACCTACATCGGTGCACCAACTCAGCCGTCGTTCTGGTCGCTTACAATCAGCCCAGTAATCGTGCCCCACCCTAGCCTAGTCCCTAGGGTATCGTGATACATCCAAGAGGGTTACTGCTGAAAAGGACCACGTAACTAGGGTTTCTAACAGGTTAAGTGTGGTTAACCCCATCCAATCATGTTTCAAGTTGGTTAAGTGTATCCAAGTGGCTCATGACTTAACCCTAACATGTGGCATTAATTAATTTAATGCACCCAACCTCTCACATTAGACTTTGTTGTGGTTACTGGATATGCCGGGCGGGTCCGGGCAGCTTTACACCACAACCTAGTCTAACCTCGGGTTTCAAGCGCGATGTGACCAACTTCTCATATTGGGTCCTATTGTTTGTAGCCACTGGATTTGTCGGGCGGTTCCGGGCAGGTTTACGCTACAAACTCAACCCAACCTCGAGTTGGCCACTTTATGGTTTTCTACATGTCATGACCATATTCAAATTTCAAGCATAATAAAGTTTCATGTCATATTTTCAAGTCATGTTTTTCATGTTATTTCAAGTTTTCCTAACTACCCATAACGTATTCCCATTCGCACGTAAACTCGCATCAACACAAGTGAATCAAGGAACATAAAAATATGACCAAGGTGGGCATAAGGTGGTAAAGTTGGTCATAGGTTAAAACATGATGATATTTGAGGCAAAGGTGTTCATCACAACTAGCATATAGGGTTATTGGCCTCAAAACATGCATGACATCAAACTTAGCAAACAAACTAACATGTAGTTCAACATCATAGGCAAAGATGAAACATGATAATAGTTGACATAGGGTGATAAACATGTAGTTCAACATCATATGCAAGTTAACATCAAGGTTATGAGAGGTTCTATGTTGCATTATGCATAACCACCAAGTTTTATGTTGCATTATGCATAACCACCAAAATAAAGCTCATAGCTTTCTACCCAAAAATCAAAGTGAACGGTACTATGTTCATGATAGTTCCACAATCATAGATCAAAAGTGTTATACATGGATCTATGCATACAAATATAGCCCCAAGATAAGTATTACACCAAAAATCCCATTTCAACTTGCTACATGTTCATATTAACTTCATAGTTTAGATCTAAGAGTAGAGTGGGGCTTACAAGGCGTGGCTATGAGAACTAGAACCCAAATAGAACAAGATAAAGACGTTGTAGAAGCTCTAGGAATGATGTAGCAACACTAGAAGCCTTGAGAATAGGTAGCTCCTTTGATTTGATGAAGAAAGATGACTCCTTTTTGCCTTAGAAGCTCTCAAGATGAAGATGGAGGCCATGATTAGGGAGCATTTTGGCAGAATTTAGTTGTTAGGATGATTTGTGATGGTTTAGGCTAGGTATTAGGGTGTTTTTATAGGTGTAGAGACTAGTTTAGGCCATAGGATTAACCCTAATTTAGATCTGAACCATCAAAAATCGTTATAGGCCAGCAGAACAGACCAGAGAACCAAAACAGGTGCACCAGGCCAGCCAGGGTCAAACCAGAAAGCTGTGCAGGCTGCTTCTCGGCCTGGGCACACTTGCCAAGTGCGCCAGTGTACTTTTGTACTGGCGCACCTCACAAGTGCGCCAGTGCATTCTGGCTTGTTTTCTGTTTTTCTGCCTAACTTCGTTCGTCCATATCTTCTTCATACGGACTCCGATTTTCAAAAACTCGGACTCTATTTCGCGTATTTTTCCGAGACGAACATAATGGCGTAGCCTTTTTCCCTTGATTTAGATTTTAAAATTTAATCCTGCCCTGATTTCTTGTTTTAACATGTTATAAAAATTCGGGTTGTTACAGTTCTCCTAATGAGCCTTTTTATAATCGGTAGGAATAAAATATTCATAATATCTCCATTGAAATATTAGATAAATAACCAAAGAATCATAAATTTTATCCATAAACAAATAATAAATCCATTTTACGAAAATTAGTTTTATTTTTCTATTTAAAACATTGTATGTGGATTATTATGGCATATTTTTTAATTTGACAACATTGTATATGTTGACGCTTCAACACCCTAGAGTCCCAAAAATTTGAAACTTTTACGTCTAGAGTGGAGAACCATAAGAGATGTAGTAATAATGTGCGGGGAAGTAAAGGACACAGTTATTTATAGTGGTTCAGCCCGTCGAGGCCTACGTCCACTTTGAAGGTTGTATTGATTTTATTCGATCACAACAAAATACAATAAGACTATTATAAGAAGCTATAATGATTAACAACATTCTCTTGGTCCTTGTTATCGATCTTCCTTACTGAGGGAGACTCATCGAGGAGTTGTCGATGTTGTAGCATAGCTAAGGGAGGTAGAGTCGAGGCCGAGTGTGGCGGAGTCGAGGCCGAGTGAGGCGGAGTCGATGCCGGGTGAGGCGGAATCGAGGCCGAGTGAGATAGAGTCGAGGCTTGGGGTCTGAAGGAGGCAGATTCGAGGCTCAGGATCTGAGTGAGGCGGAGTCGAGGCCGAGCGAGGCGAAATCGAGGCTGAGTGAGGCGGAGTCGAGGCTCGGGGTCCGAAGGAGGCGAAATCGAGTCACGGGGTCCAAAGGAGGCAGAGTCGAGGCCGAGTAAGGTGGAGTCGAGGCTCGGGGTCCGAAGGAGGCAGAGTCGAGGCTAAGTGAGGCGGAGTCGAGGCCGAGGGAGTTGAAGTCGAGGCTCGGTGTCCGAAGGTGGCTTAATGTCCAAAAGCTTGCTCGAACCTTCATGAGTATGCTCATGGGTCCAAGCATATTCAACTTCTCTCTTGTATGATGAAGGGAGGTACCTAGGAGGCCTTGGAGAAGAAGATGGAAGCCATTAAAGCTTGAGAGAGAGAGCTTAGACCAACCCCTTGAATGTAGGAAGTGAGGGGGTATTTGTAGTGGAGAGGTCAGGTGAGGGTAGGTGGGAGTAGGTGAAAAGTGATAAGGGATAAAAAGGAGTAGGAACAAAGATAAAAACGAGTAGGGTTTGCACCATGGAATTTCGAACCCCTACATCCTGCCTCCAGAATTTTGTACCCTGCTAGCACGCGTAAAATTAGACTTCGTACCCATCCCTACGGTACGAATTTCGTAACCCCGCAGGGGTACGAATTTCGAACCCCAGGGGGGTGAAAAATTCGAACCCTGTGGGGTTCGAATTTCGAACCCATTAAGGATCTGAATTTCGAACCCTAGGTAGGGGTTCGAAATTCGAACCCTGTGGGGTACGCATTTCGAACCCCGAGTGGCACGAAATTCATAATTCGAGGGATATGAAGATTATACAAACGTAGGCTAGGGGTTCGAAACTTGGACTCGTGACTCTTTGGGGTTCGAGGTCTTGGTTTGGCAATGTTTGGAGGAGCGACGAAGTTCATGGAAGCTGTTGGCCAAATTCTGACTTTGAGTCGATCTGGTAATTCTGGGCAACACACTTGTAGGCCGAAATTGGATAAACTGGGCGGTGCCCACCGGTTCGACCTAACAGTTAGGTCAAGCGCCGTCAGGACTGTGGGGCACTAGACCCCCACCGGCACTGCGCCTGGGCCCACTTGATGGCTTGCCTTTGGCTTGGAGCATGGCTCGCCTTTGGCTCAGAGCATGGCTCGCCTTCGGCTCGGATGTGGACGGTTGCTGACAGATGTCGCACCCAAGGGGTGCGACATTCCGCTAGTTGCGCGGCTTTAGTCTTCTGGTGCTAGACCCTTGATGTTGTTAGCAACACTTCTGGGCTGTAGTATCTCGCAATATGTTGAGTCGAGCATGTCTTGCGTACTTTTAGGAACCGGACCAAAAGGCCAGTTAACATTTGCCCCCCTCAAAATATGTCTTGTGTTAATGGGACATGCTTTGAAGTAAGGCAAGTCTGGCGATGGACAGAAAGACATACATGGCACGCTTTGTGATTGGTCATGACGTTTCTCTTGAGATGTACGCTGGGAATAAATCCCTTTGTAGTGGTTGAGACGACTTGTCAAAATGTGTTGGTACGGGTTCAGGATTCCGGCATTGACAAGGGCTTTGACTCGCTTGAATCTTGCCGCTTGGGTTGGAACATGTCCAAGGCATCTAATTTATGTACATTAAAGATCTTAAATATTAGTCGTCGACTTCTGATTGCATTGAAGTGCAAACAGTTCGTTATCAGGTCATAAATGCATATGCAATCACAAGTTTGCACGTGGTTTCGTGCGATGCGATCTAAGTTGGAATAGGTAACACAACGGTAAATTGTACGCTATGGGCTTCTGATCGCTTAATTCAGTTCTTCGAAGAGTTTGCTGATCGATAGTTGATCTCTTGATGCGTACACTTGGACCACTAAGGCTTGTGAGCACACATTTGATTAATGAGTCAAGTCAGTCTGCTCAGTTGAAACTTTGAAAGCGTGTATGTGTGGTCATTGCAATGGCTCGGGCACACGCTCGCCTAATTTGGTTGTCGAAATGTCATTGGAACGGAGCTTGATTGTTTGAAGCATCCCCTTGAGTCACTTGAATTTGTGAGCCAAAAATCGTTCAACGATCCAAATGATCCTAATGATCAAAGTTTCGGTAACTCGTATATGCAAATGTTGTTGTTAACACAATACTTAGCATACATCGTGGCATGAATTCGCGTAGATTTTCCTTTGGGGCAAGGTTGGACCCAAATGTTGAGCACGTGCACTTTGATGATTGGGCATTTGGTGACTACACAAGTGGTCGCTGAGCCGTGATTGATTTAGGGATTCGAAGATAAGTGTACGTGGCCATAGCCTGGTGTACGATCCCGAATTCCATTTTCGGAACGTTCGTTTGGAGCGTGTCGATCCCCTGATTGTAGTTGCGTCCTTTCTTCTCTTCTCCAGACCGAAAATCAGCTTAAGGCATGAAAGAACCAAAATACTTTTTTGTACTTTGGATGTTCGAGGCATTTTTAGGTTTTCAGGAGAAGGGAAGAGAGATATGGGAAGTAAGAGGGCTTTCAGATTTGGCACTCAAGAATGTGGAGCGGCGGATTTTGGGAAATAGAATTAGGAGTTTGGACAAAAGTCGCCAAGTATGTGTGAATACGGTATTGGGCTTCGTATCCCGGACACTTAATGAACTCTCCTGGTTTTTCAAGAGGTCGAAGTCAGTTTGAGGGACACGATAACATAGCAAGTGTGTGGGAGCATGACACATGACTTCACACTTCGATGACTAAGTCTTGGTTTCGAGCTTGAGCTTGTGAACTTAAACATTCACATGGCGTCCAATGAGTGGACAATGATTAGTGAGTTTTAGTCTTGCGATGTGGTTCTCAAGTAATGGACTTGTTGGGCTTGTCGGCTCGAATGCGTATGTAGGATGTAGACACGTAGTTGAGCTGTTAGTCTCGAGATCCGACCAATAACCCAACAATGATGTGGTTGCACCTCGACTCAAGCGTCACGCTGGCGGTTGGTGATATCCATGGCGTTAGATTATTGAGGATAAAGATTGCCATCATTCCTTAGAGTGTCTTCTTCGGAGGAGTCTGGGCATTGATGTAAAGCCGAAAATCTCGAGGGCTTGGGCTCTGGCTCTGGGTCGCCTTCATTGCGAGGTGGAGGCACTCTCAAGATGGCGGCTCCAAAGGATGCGGTGAAGATAATGCCAGTGCAGGAACTGAAGCGGATCTGATCGGGTCCTATGATGGCCAAGCTGATGAGATGATCGGTATAGGATTCCCCCAAGCCTGGGTACCTGCTATATTTTTCTCGCAACATCAGGGACGAGTTAGCAAGTTCGGATCGTTGCTTAATGTCGAGTGTCTGGATTGTAATTGAAGTCGAACATAACACAACTGATTGGCCAATCATTCTGGAAATGAACTTATTCGAACTGACCGCGCGGATATGCCTATAATATGTGGACATACGGTCGAGTCGTTTACCCCAACAAAATTATGCTATGACCATTTTCCGACCCGAGAATGGTGTTGATGTTTAGCAGTAATCACGGCCTCAGTTATCAAAACTAGATGTCGTCACCGCATTCAAATGTGCTTGTAGGTAGGAAGCTTTAGGATTGAGGGGTGTAAGTCTGATAGTAGGGCGTTGATACTTCAGGGACCCAATGAACTGGCCATGGGAACTCGAGAACTTGCGTCGAGATATGAATTTTTTATTTCGCGTGCTGAGAACTTATCTAAATTCCCCTATTCCTTGGGGGACTAATGATTATGTTGCTCCCACTATCTTTCGGTTCAGGCCTTTTCGCCCGGTCTGCCTAGTATTGGCGGGAGGTTAGAAGTTTCTGAGACCCGAACTTTCAGTTCTGGATCATCCTCATGGAGAGGCGGGCATTCCTTTTTAGGATGGTTTCTCCGAAGGTTGTGGAGACGAAAATGCCAGCGCGGAAGCTGGTGGGGATCCTCCTCATGTCCTATGATGAATAAGATAGTGCAAGGATAGGTGGAGGACTGCCCCCGAGCTTGAGTACTTGATAGATGAAGAGGATACGAGCAATGAACCCTCAGAAGTCAAATAGTTTCCTCTTTTACTGGGCAGCCCCCTTGGAGCGGAGGCGAGAGCAGGCTTTGCCTTCGTGCTTCCTCAAGCATCCAAGTCTCGGTTGGAGTTACAACGGGAATAATTTGGAGAAGTAGGAGAACCTGTAGCTTCGGGATCTCATATTTATATGAGTCTGTTTGGAGGAGGAGAGGTTGTGGTTGGCCGAAGTGCTCATGTGACGGGCGTAGTTGATGTAAGCGTGCAAACAATGCACGTTATGGTGGAAGATCAGGAAGCCCGGCTGGTGGCAAAGTCTGAGGAGCCAGAGGGGAAGAGAGATAGGATGAGGCGTCCATACAGGATGCATAGGCAAACGCTAGGCAGGATGCCGAAGAGTAATCTGCTGTTGTGGTGGCAAAGAAGTAGGCCGATATTTAGGCGGAGAAGGAGAGGGCCTCTGAGTAGGTTAGGAAAAAGGAAAGCCATTGATGATGGCCGCTAAAAGAGGGCGAGGCGACCCTTAGCCAACTTGAAGCGGATGTAATTATGTACTCCAGGCCAAGGAGCTAGCTGATCAGAAGAGCGCCAAAGAAGCCGAGAAGAGAACAGAGCTTGGCTTCAAGAAGGCTTGGAAAAAACCCAGGTTGCATTGGTCCTTGTTCTTACATCGTCCCTAAGCCCTTACCATATATTGTCCTCGGGAAGGTTGCGATAATTGCAAGTGGAGAGGATGATGGTAGGAGGCGCGCAACGATGTCTCATGAATCCGTTACCCCAGTAAAGAGTAGAAGAGGTGGAAGCGGTTCTGGAAGGAAGGTGCCCATCACTGGTGGTGACCTGCCCAGTGTCGAACCTGTATAGAAAAAAGAAAAGAAAAGAGAAGGATTAGTAGCATCAATAATTGTTAAAGGAATTATAGATACTTTGGATTAGGTAGACCAATAGTATATGTGAGTGCGGTCCTTGCTTTTCGCCCTTAAAGACCTGGTGTGGTATTCATGTACATCCTATCATTAGAGAGAAGACATGTTAGACATGTAGTCCGTTTGGGGGTGTGTGTGAAAATGAAATATGAATTAGTAAAGATCAAGATTTATATCTGTTAGACCAAAAAGTGGTCCTAACACCCAAATCGTTTTATTTAGAGCATAGCATATGAAGAAATAATCGAAAAATAGAGAAAAAAGCAAGACAACGAGATTTTTATAGTGGTTCGGCGTTAACGAGCCTACGTCCACTTCATATTCTCTCATTCCACTCATAGATTACAACTACAATAAATATTGTCTCTCAATCACTTGAATCTAATGAATAATTCTATCTGAATTCATTGATTTTATTGAGGAAGACGGTGGTTATTCATGGAAAAGTATTAGTCATGGCAGCCATGGACAAGGAGGTGCCAAAAGTCCCCTGAAAATTCCCTCTGGATGTGTATTTATAGCTGTAAGACAGCCCAATGTTGATCAGGTCGTGGTAGGACACGTGGCACCTGATCCGGGAAAGTAGGAGCAATCATAGCCTCGAGAATAGGTCAAAATCTACATGCGTAGTAGCGGGTCCTGGTCGCGGTTCGTGAGCCGGGGTGGTGAGCTGGTAATGGTCGTGATGTTGATGGTCAGCATGTATGGTTACGAACCGATCCCAGGGGGTGGTCACGATCCGACCCCAGGCGATGGTCACGACCGACCCGATGGGGTGGTCACGATCGGACCCCAGAGGGTGGTCACGATCCACCCCCATGGGGTGGTCACGATCCACCCCCATGGGGTGGTCATGATCCGACCCCAGGGGGTGGTCACGATCTTCCCCTAGGGGTGGTCACGATCCGCTCCCGGGGGTGCCCACGAACCGGTCTTCAAAAATGCCAAAATCCATGTTTTTCATATTTCTGCATGTGTTCACGGAAACAGACATAACTTCCAAACCGTAAGGCCGATTGGAAGCTCTATTTGAAGCTAATTCAGAGGGATACAAGTATTTGATGTGTTTAGATCCAAATGAGGTCGTTTGATAGGGGTTTTGGTCCAGTTTATACGGATGTTGTGATTTTAACCGAACTGCCCTGTGTCTTCTGATGATGCTTCCAATGCCGGAGAGTGATGTTATCCAGAGATTCCATATGTGACAGCATTTGCCAAAAAGTGTGTTAACATGATCTTTGCTTTGGGTAGCCTAGTCACAAAGTAGGCTAACATTTTCCTCCCAAAGTACATCTTATCGTAGATGAGATGTGCTTTGAATGTGTTGAGCTAACTCTCTTTGGAACGTCATTTATCCTTCTGTTGCATTGCTTCCATTGGAGCTAGTCAGGCCAAGTTTTATGGAAGAAATATTCGAGATGATCAAGTAATGGTTTAAGCCTTATCGAATCAAGAGGTCTGATTCATTCATCAAAAATCACATTAGATCGTTGGCTCTCGAGTATGATTCTACCTGCATAGGTCGTTGTCGGACACCGTCGTCATTTTACTTAAGCTATGCATGTTGTCGAGTCATACTTTCTCTTATGTACGAGTCGATGTATGAAGTAGCCATCTAAGTCATGGGGCGATACAAGAATCTTTGGGCTCTGAGCTAACATCTGGACTATTGGGATGGAGCACACCAGAATCATCATATGAATTTGTCATCTGTACTCAACTTTAAACTATCCCGGCATCATGATATTAATATAGGGCTCCACGATATCATCAAATCGTAACAATACGGATCCCAAAAGCCACGATCACTCTGGATCATGTCAACAAAAATAAATAATCCACGGTCATATCGGGCCGTATTTTAAGGAATCCACAATCGCTCTGGATCATTTTGTAATTCATTAATCACATGCAAGTCAGTAAGAGATGCAGTTGAAATCATGCGAACTTGTGCTCGTATGATCGTCACTATTGTAAGGTAGTGAAGGAATTTGTTACACCTTCCATTCGGCGTAGTTTGAGTCTTTAAATTCACATTTGATCTGCAACTGGCTTGCTTGGTCAGGGAAGATGAGTCGGGTCATACTCCAGGGGCATATTGTACATGTCTTGAATCTTGCTCCAAGCCAGGGTCGTCTTTACGGTCAGTCCGTGAAATGACGCTCGTGCCCTCAGTGCCATCAAAAGGCAAGCGAACTCAGGGCTTATACCCCCAGCATCGATGGGGGTTGAATTAAGTCAATCAGACATCCAATCTTTAAGCCTTTATACTTCTTATCGCTACATCGGGTAAGAGTTGCAGGTTCAATAAACTTAGCCAACCCAAGTCATTATGTGTTCTCTCTCGAGTCAGCAAAATTTTGTGTTGTATACGCAAATGGTCGAATTACACTCGCTTTGATATCGTCTTTTCTCTTTAATCAGATAGTGAGGATTGCCTCTTCGGGTGTCAACGGACTTGGTTACTACTATTGGGTCAGTTGTGGAGTTAAGTAATCTTGTTAAATGCGAGTGGATAAATGTCATTGTGAAGTTATTTGGGCCCCTCCGTTCGTGCTTCAGCATAATCCGAAATGGTCGTCACTGTCTTGTTGAGTCTCTTTCTCATGCTCGGTTCAATTGATCTTGACAAACAAGATCGTGGGCTCGATAAGTGGTATAGATTCTTTTTGGAACTGCACATTCTTATCATTCTTTTCCAGGGCTTTTCCTTTGTCCTTATCATTTCAGGAGTTGGAAGGTGTTCCATTCTTTGTCACAAAAGCAACAAGATCGCCCATCTCGACATTAACAACTTCTTGTTATAAAAGTATGTCGACCTCAGGGTTGAATTCTTCAAAGCTTCTGAGAAAATCTCGTTACCGAGAAAGTTCAAAGTTCGAGGGAATAATAGGGGATTCTCATGTCCCACGTGAAAGGGATGTGATTGCTGTTATCCCTATCAACTTGGGAAGTGCCGCCCCTCGAGAGGCGCCAAATCAAACTGGTAAGTAGGTTGTTATTAAAGAATTGCTGCACATTGTCAAGATCATGGATGGTGCCCCCAGCATCGAGTCTGATATTACAAAGGGGGTCATTGCTGATTTCTTACTTCCGCTTCAATATTGTCCTCGGGTAGTGGTTCGAGTCATTCGACCCGACCAGCTTCCCGTTCTTTGAATTATTGCATTCTTGCTTGGAGCCGAGTATGGAATGTTGCTCGAGTATCCATTCGAGTTGGAGCTAAATCTAGTCGTGCATAACCTGAGTTTTGTTATAATTCTTGCATTCTCATCTAGGATGTTGTAGGTAGCTGTTCGATTGTCCATGTTTCCATCCACGATGTTTAGAATCAAAGCCGCATGCTGCACGCCTGCTGATTGGTTTGTGTTCAATTCGAGCTGATGGTTTCTATCTGACCGAGCCAAGTTCGTCATTGCTTGAACTTCGATTTTATCATTTCCAGCGAATTGACGATTGTTGCTTGGCCTTTCAATTGTCATTGATCCCCCAGCGTAAAGTCTTGAAATAAGTGAAGATCGGCCTCGGGCTTCTTAGATCCACATGTGCAATAGCCGTCAATCAGGCTTCTGTCACTCAACTGGGAACGGAGGCATCGAGTAGTTGAACTATGCTGCTTGAGGCTCGTATTCCGTGCCCCCATCCTCGGGGGTTTGTTCTGAGTAGTAGGTTTCGAATCCATATCTTCTCTAGATTTATATTCACTCCTCGCACCAAGAGTCGGAGTTGAGTGCAAACCGATTTATTGGTACTCATACAATGCTAATCTCCAGCCTCCCATCCAAGCTCCAAGGATTCAAATCAAGTGATAAATATTTGGATCATAGTCACCTTTATTGCTCTCATTTGATCTTATCTGAGCTTCCCATTCTGGAAGTAAGTTGGGACCAGCAGATGGACGTTTTCTTTGCATCTGTTTTCTGGTCTTCAAAGGACCTGGGTCATCCTTCTGAATGCGACCCTTTGTTCGCTTTTCATTGGCATGCTGGTATTGTTGCGAGTGAGGCCTCGCGTTCTTGACTAGTTATCTTTTGTAAACCTGCATTTAGTAATTAAAATTTTGTTTCTTTCGCATTGTATTGTACCTGCAAACATTCCATAATTAGTTATGCATTTAAACATTTGAAATGCAAATGGTCAAATAAATCATGAAGCGTTATAAGTTGTCAATGCAATTATAAATGAAAATGCACTAAAATAGTATGTATGTACAGGTATGCCCCCAATCAATCATTAACTTAGTGCCTGGCTAGGACTTTGTTGAGGATTGATTAGGACCTTCACTGTTTTGCCGCCATGTCCAGACATGGAGGATCCGGGCTTAGCTTTCAGTCTGGCTCCGGACACTCCGGCGGGGTAGGAGCCCTTAATCTATGCCTTTATACTCTCTCTGGAGTTTGAACTCAGCTTTCAGTCTGTTCCCCGATCCTTCAGCAGGTAAGGAGTTCTTGGGGCACCAATCCATGATGCCTTTATACACTCCCGATCCTTCAGCAGGTTAGAGTTCGAACTCGGTTCTTAGTCTGCTCATCGATCCTTCAGCGGGGCAGAAGTTCTGGGGGTGCTAAGTCTCTAGCGCCTTTATACTCTCCCGATCCTTCAGCGTGGTGGAGTGTATTTCGAGGCGGTTTTAGTCACGGTGCACCTTTACGCCTTATGGACACTCTCTCTGGTCCTTTATACTCTCTCTCGAATCTTGAGAGTTAGAGTGGTTCAGGCGAACGGTCATATCATTCGCCCCGGCATTCCTTCTACACTCTAGTTCAAAGGGTGGGACTCTGCAGTCTCGGGTGTCGTTCTCGAGATCGGTTCTGGTCCATGCTCCACGCTTCACTCTGGCGAATGGAGCTTTTCAGACAAGTTGTCAGGTCACACTCATCCTAGGTTTATATTTCTATCCAAGATATGTGGATAGCATCAGTCAGTCAAACAGTTGGGAAATGTTTGTCAAGGCTTTGTGTTCCTCCAAACAGTCTATGGGAGGAGTAGTTGGCACCAAACTTCGGGTACCTGCATCATTCATATAATATGAGTTAGTCATGTCAATAACTCAAGAGGCATGTAAAAGCAAATTTCATGATTGGAAAATAAGAATATCAATGGGCATTGCTGCCCCTCATCGGGGTTCATGTAATCTGGTGGCATCAAGGATAGGACCGAGCCATATAGATGGTCACACCGCGTCCATCTGGAGCCGGACTCCGACTTTGCAATTCAATGATTTATGTACAATTGTCTTGTGGTTTGCCACATGTGATCCAGGGATCAGATGGTCATCTCAAATCCACTTTGAGTTACACAACTTTCGTTAGACGCGGGGTGCGGCTTTGCAAACGAGCAGTCCAGTCGGGCCCGTTACAGCAGTGCTCCATAACTCTACACGCAGGTGTTAAAAATCTGATCGGTACCAGATCTGAGGTACCTACACAATCCATATATAAATTTTTCTGAGTTAATTACATCGGCAACTCATAAAGAATGTAAATATAAGATTTATGGTTAAAAAGTAGTCATGTTAGAGGAATAAATATCATTCTGAGAGAGAATTGGAATTGCATGCTCTTTGTCGGTTAACTCTTCCTTATCCTGTCTCTGCCATGGGATGGTTGCCAGAATATTAAGCTGATGACGAATATCTTTTCAAATTATTGCGGGGCGGCGGTCCCAAGAATGAATAGATCTTGATCGGGGTCTTGGGATGGAAAAGGCGGTTAGGTAAATATCATAAGCGAGTGATGAGGTCGCATCTCCTTTGAATCGCCTTTTTGCCACCATGTTGAGGGTAAGGATAGAGTGTCAGGAAGTCGCGACTGCATCACTAATGGAAGCACACCATCACATTGGTGTTTGGATGACAATTGGCATGAAAACGATGGATTTACGCTTATAGAAACTTTTGCACTTTCTATGCTAGAAAATAGGATATTGCGGCTGGTGGGATAGTCATATCTCATAAATTTGCTGATAGGCCTTCGATTCCATATCGTGACAAGGTTGGTGCGCAAACAATCAATCAGCTTTCGGGCGCGAGCATTCTAAACTTTCACCTTGCTAAATTTTAGGCAAGACTAAGGCAATTGGCCATGCAAACTCCTGATGTATCAGCTTTGAATTTAGATGATGTAATCTTGAGCGATTCATGCTTAAATCTCTAATTGCCCCCAGCGTCTGGGGAACGAGTTACTTGGCAAACAATTGATGAAAGGAGTGGAAGTGTGAATCTTCACTTTCTAATTCCAAAGCTTCGCTCGTTAGCTGTTTCACTCATGTACATTTCCCATCTAGCGGGAAGTTGACTAGTGATTCTGTAAAACCATTTAGGGCGGTAAATTCAGCAATGAGAATTGTCGATTTCCATCTCGGGACAACCTTCCAAGGGAAATAAGACATGTTTCCTTGCACTTCATATCTTGAGGCATAACAAACGATGGTACGCCATTCATTCTCGTTGCCGAAAGCATTCCGTGCTGCAGGAAGTTTCTTACGGAGGTTGTCGATGATTCTCATTCGGGTGTAGTATCCAACACTGGATCAACTTCCATATAATCAATGGTCGGAGTTCATAGTGTCTTAATTGGGATCATCTCTATCTTTTCTGGATTGTCGGAACCTTCTAACTTGGTCAGATTATATGCCTTCTGACCTTCTATGTGTAGAATATGAGGCATGTTGTAACGTTCCAATCCATCCAACAGCTCTTCTACTGGTTCTAGGTAAGCTGCGAGTTATGGTTTCTTCGACTGGAATAACTTCGAGCCACCCTTCGGGGGTTATCTGCAAAACTCTGGCGTTGGATCATCGATCATTTCTTGCACCATATGTATACAGTTTCCAGATGCTTGATTTCGCCTTTCATTCTAAGGGGCCATTTTCTTCATCTAACATATCCTCTTCGGGAATGGTACATTCAGCGATGAAGTTGGCAAATTATTGCCCCCGTACGGACTTCTTTAGGAGGGAATTGAGATCAAACTAGTTTAGCTCTATGTTTCGTTCGAGCAACTTTTCAGATGCATCAGGTCGCTGCATGTCCTGTCGCACTGGCTCACAAGTGCGTATAACAATCGGATGAACTTGGAAGTAGTAGGGGAGATTTTTCAAATAAATTAGCGAGTTATAGATGAGCCTTTCAATTTTTGGGTAGTTGCGCTCTACCACGACGACCTTCTTGCTCACATTATAGACTAGTTCCTAGACCTTTTCCTCATTACGTGTAAGTGGTGCCAACTTTCCTGTCAAGCGTCAGACAACTTTAATTCTTTGTTGTTCATGGATATTTATGACCATTGCAATCTGATCAGGTTTGATTTCGATTCCGTGTGAGCTAACTATGAGGCCAGGAAGCTTTCCCGACAAAATGACAAACGAGCACTTCAAAGGGTGTTACTTCATTTTAGATGTTGAACATCTCTGTAGGACTTGAAATGTAGTAGGTTGATCTCTGTATCATCTATATGGACTTCCATGGGCCTTTCACTACGGCTGTGGACCATACAATTCAGTAAGTGTTGGTGTGTTGCCCCGGCATTCTTCAGTCTGAATGGAAACTCCATATAATAGTACAGTTCAAGGTCAATGATAAAACACGTTTATTCATGATCAGCCACATGCATAAAAATCTGGTTGTAACTTGAGCACATGTCCATATGAGGGAGACGTTTGTGTCCAGTCATTAAATCCACAAGCCGGTCAATTCTGAGTGATGGGAATCTTCCTTTTGGGCGAACTTTTTCCAAATTTGAAAAATCAATGCATGTGCACCATTTTCCATTAGCATTCTTGACGAGGATGGGATTTGATATCCAAGCGGGATATATGGCATCTCACTTCAAGTCAGATGCTCTCATACGCCTTATTTGCTTGAAAGGAGAACACTTCAGTTTTATACTTGACAAGTGACTCATAATCTATGGTAAAATCCCGCGAGTATCAGCATAGGTCCAAGTGAACACACCCAGGCTTGCCTGCAAAAAGCATGTCAGTTCCCTCATTCGGAAGAGGTCTAAAGGAGATCCGATTTCAAGACCTTAGTCAGGTCGGCGTCAACAATCGGAATATGTGCAGTTGCGTCATTAGATGTCACCCTTCTACATCTGAATCACCATCCTCTTTGGGGTCCATGTCTTTGGGCAGATCAACGGGAAATTCCTTTAGTGATGCTCCGTTTATTCACAATATCGACATCTCCTTCACACTCCATTTCATCTGGAGGGGAAGTGTCTTTGGGTTTCACGCCATCTGTGTTGTGTAGCATATTCTAGCCAAATAGTTAGCTTCTCCAATAACTTGGTCACCATAGACCATTCCCACACCATCTTCAGTTGGGATATTTAGCAATAGGCAGTAGGGTGCAATGCAGGCTCTGAATTGCGTTGGAGCTATTTGGTCAAGACATTGATCAGACAATCTTAAATGCAATAGCGTAGCTGGAAAATGAAGTGGAGAGCTAATGGTTGACTCATATTTGTGTTAATCTCAAGATTTTGTCTCTTAACCAAGGTCATATGGTGACTGATGAGCAATCAAGTTGTTATCACTTGTGCAAAGATCCATATGTCTGATCATGTCTTGCGGCAGTTCAACTGGTACCTAACTCTGGGCACCAAAGTGTGTTGATGTGACCCCTTTATAATGGAAATCATTCTTCATTAATGTTGTGGATAGCAGTTATGCATTGGAAAGGTCAGCTAAGTTCTCCCAGGTATAGATCGTAGGATATATGTCTTTCATTACAACATACAAGTGAATTGTAGATTTGTAATAATCCTTAGTCACTTTCTAGTATCTTGTCATTGCGAGTCATCATTTCTATGATCATCCGAGTCTCCAGAATACTGCCTGGATGGTTCCATGCATCTGGGACTCCACCCATCGGATAGGTTTAAGTCATGTTAACCAGGTGATTACTACTTGTTCATGGAAAACATCAGTTGCTTTGGTGAAATAAATACACCATCAGAACTCTGGGAGAAGAGGCTGCTATGAGACAATCATTATCTCGTATACTGTCATATCCATCATGTCAAATCTTTTCAATAGCTCCTCATATTGAGTAACATCAATAAATAGGTGGTATGGCTCTGGGAAGACTCTCAGTCGTTGTCAATTAGCCGTCGATATGATCAGACTATCTACCAAATCTCGATGGGTAAGTATTAACTATAGGACAAAGCATACTCCGAGCCGAAGGCGATCTGTGCTCCAAGCTGAAGGCGAGGCCGTCAGCGGGTCCGGGCGCAGCTCCGGTGGGGGTCCAGGGCACCACAGTCCCGGTTGCGGTCGACCTAACCGTTTAGGTCGAAAATGTGGGCACCGCGTGATTTTTTCGATTTTGGAAGATGGATCCTTTTCTGAAATGATCTGAAAATTGTATTTTTTCCAAAAACTGTCACTTTTTTAGGTCGGTTCGTGACCCTCGTTCGCCATTACATTTCTGGGTCGCGGTTCGCTCACTTGCTCCAGGTCGGTTCATGGAGGTCACTCTGGGTCGGTTCGTGATGTATTGAGCCGCTCGTGAATCAGATATATCTCTGGATCACCATTGTCTTCAAGTTCGTGGTTCGCAAGTCCATCCGGTTCGTGGTCCAGCTTGGCAATCGGGAGCATGTGTCGCAGTTTGTTTTCAGATCGATTCATGAACATGCCATCTCTACCCATGGACCACGAGTCTATACCCACGAGCCTCTTTTAACTCTAAAGCATCTTCAGGCCGTTGTAACCCTGCAGATCGTGATAACATCAATGGGTCGGGACGCGGTCCCCCCCTCGCGAGCCACGAGACGAGAGCTGGTCACCTGCTTCTGCGTGTTATCTATTCATCCTTCATTTGGTCATGAAGCTTGCGATTTCTTTGCTTTCTTCGGAGACACAAGGTTCTGATTTTCTCAAATCAATGAAATCTTCAAAAAACGGTTGAAATACGGATTGTTTTCTTTGAACTTTCAAATCCAAACAGTAGAATAGCAATTCGATAGGCTGAGAATTCAATTCTCAGTGAAAGCACTAGAATGTTAGACCAAAAAGTGGTCCTAACACCAAAATCGCCGTATTTAAAGCATAGCATATGAAGAAATAATCGAAAAATAGAGAAAAAAGCAAGACAACAAGATTTTTATAGTTGTTCGGCATTAACGAGCTTACGTCCACTTCATATTCTCTCATTCCACTCATAGATTACAATTACAATAAATATTGTCTCTCAATCACTTGAATCTAGTGAATAATTCTCTCTGAATTCATTGATTTTATTGAGGAAGATGGTGGTTATTCATGGAGAATATTGTTCATGGCAGCCATGGACAAGGAGATGCCAAAAGTCCCCTAAAAATGCCCTCTGGAGGTGTATTTATAGCTGTAGGAGAGCCGATATGTTGATCAGGTCGTGGCAGCACAAGTAGCACCCGATCCGGGAAAGTAGGAGCAATCATAGCCTCGAGAATAGGTCAAAATGTACATGCGTAGTAGCGGGTCCTGGTCGCGGTTCGTGAGCCGGGGTGGTGAGCTGGTAATGGACGTGATGGTGATGGTCAGCATGTATGGTCACGAACCGACCCCAGGGGGTGGTCACGATCCGACCCCATGGGGTGGTCATGATTCGACCCCATGGCATGGTCACGATCCGACCCCAAAGGTGGTCACAATCCGACCCCAGGGGGTGGTCACGATCCGAACCTAGGGGGTGGTCACGATCTGCCCCCAGGGGGTGCTCACGAACCGGTCTTCAAAAATGCCAAAATCCATGTTTTTCATATTTCTACATGCGTTCACGGAAACAGACATAACTTCCAAACCGTAAGGCCGATTGGACCAAACGAAAGCTCTACTTGAAGCTAATTCAGAAGGCTACAAGTGTTTGATATGTTTAGATACAAATGAGGTCGTTTGATAGGGGTTTTGGTCCAGTTTATACTGATGTTGTGATTTTAATCGAACTGTCCTATGTCTTCTGATGATGCTTCCAATGCCGGAGAGTGATGTTATCCAGAGATTCCATATGTGATAGCATTTGTCAAAAAGTGTGTTAACATGATCTTTGCTTTGGGTGGCCTGGTCACAAAGTAGGCTAACAATATCGAGTGTTCGAATGTTCTTCTCATGTTTTCCAAAGTCCTGTACTTGCATAAGCATACTTGTTGTTACGCTAATCAAAAATGCAATTAGAGACCGCACTTTGGGTTGATTATTCCAGGGAGGTGGGATAGAGCGATGGTTTCAGTAATGTTTATGCCAACATTAGTATGAAACACCAAAGGTAATCTTTCTAGCACTTCAAAAAAAAGTATGTGGAGCCATAATCTCAAGCATTGAAAACATTGAAGTAAAACACAAGAGAATTTTTATAGTGGTTCGATTCATTAGGAATCTACATCCGCTTTCACATATGACTTCATTACCAATTTATTAATTACAATGTTTGATTCACTCTCACAACAATTTGTATCACTTTCTTACTTGTAAATCACCGTTGAATTCATAAAGGGCAATGAAAAAATAGTATGATCAGTGAAGATAAGGTAATATCAGTAAAGTATAGTAAGAATCTCTTCAAGTGCCTTGACTTGGATGATGAATATTCACTTTCTAGATCACTTAGATGGATTTGATGGAAGCCTTGATTAATAGATGGATGAATCTTCACTTTATGATGATTGATGAGTGTTAGAATTTCTTGAAATAGTTGTGGAGAGATTTGAGCAGCACTTCATCGCCATAGGATTCCATCCCCACTTCAAGTGAATTATGGGGGTATTTATAGGGAATTTCCGTGAGGAGTGGCATGCTTGTAATTACGCTGGTACAGCTGTCCCTCGCTGGTACGTGACTTGTGCGACTTCTGCACATGTAACATGCTTTTAACTCCCCCAGTGATTTGATTATAAGGAGCAACATGCTTTTCCTTATATTATGGCGGCCTTCTATGTGCAGCGAGCAAGAGGAGCTTTACAGCTGGACAGTGGTACGACACAGCCTGGCCCACGGCATGGAGCTCACGAGATGACTATTTTTAAACGTAGCACTTATGGCCTGGTACCATGTCATATGTATGACCGACATGCAGGATATGTTGAACAAGTCGTGTATCCACAAGTTGTTATGTTCAAGATGTTGAAATATGTACAGCTATTGACATCACTTTTAATTCTCCCAGGCACTGTATTCGTGCCACGTAGCACTGCTTGTACATGTATCAGCTTGTATGGACGACACTGTTTGAATTCACGTGACTTAACTGCTCATGGGACTTCTATAAACAAAATGTATATTATACCATTTTCTGGATTGTGCATGTGATATGTTTCGTATTAGTTAAACCGTTGTTATTTCCTTATGCCGCCATGTGGACTTAGCATTTATTCACGTGATGACCATTTTGTCTTGAAACAATAACTTGCTTAAGAATGGCCCAACGTTTCATAGAACAATGTTCTGAGAGACATGAAACATGATACTGAACCTCGACATGATTTAAGCTAAACTAACACGAGGCCAACGCCTTGACTTGGGCGCCATGAATGGATTATAGCGATATGAGTAAATATTTATGTACGACATAGCGAGCATTTCATATTAACCATTGAAGTGTACGGACGACATGGATGAATAAGGGTGAATAATTGGAATCCTGAATAATAGCATGAATGGCTTTTGTGACTCCACTTGATTATGTTTAATATCTTGCACAACTGGCATTCACAATATGAAGTGAGAAGGCCAACGTCATAAACAAAACCGACATGGCATTGTGGCTTCTACTGCTTCCGCGTCTTGATCATACCATATATAGTTGTTTGTTATTCTTCATGTATTTGTATGATCCAACTTCAAATGAGTGCACGTGTCATCTCTTTAACTTTTCAACGGCATATTTAAAGAATGGTATGGAGCCAATTCCAGTGATATGGTAATCGCGCCATGCTTTACAAGCTGCTATATATTTCCAAGATAATTATTATGAATTGGAGTGTCCAAATATCCTTCCTCTCTCGCCGTGTGATGCATGCTTGCTCATAGTAATGACATGGTTTAAATGCCATGCGGCATAAGGATTAACGGTATGCAACAAGACTCAGCAAGGGTAATGGACATCACGGCTTGAAGATTTGCAGCTCAATACCTACTTGAACCACGACTTGGCACTTATGCACGTGTTGTAACCATCCTGACTTGCTTAGATGCATTGCGAAATGGTCTTATATTGTATGAACGGTCTTCATTTTACTCTTATACATGCTTATAGAATGTTTACACATCGTTACTTTGGTATGTCATCCTGTATCTTGTTTAACTGACTTATGCCGTAAGATGAGCAGCCCATTTAGTTTGCCTCGTATGCACTCATTATCTAAAAATGTTCATCATCTAATCTAACTTTATGTCGTGTTCACGGTTTGGACGGAAACGAACGACCTGATGTTTTAAGTTGTATATGCAACATGGCGTCAATATGACAAGAATGTCATTACGAGCGCGACATAAGTACGTTGCAAACCACGACTTAATTAATGTTGCTGCCACATTATGACTCAACCCGCACCGCCGACTCAGACAATGTCGTTCTTGAACCCCGTCATGCTAACGACTTAAGACAATGTTGTATGAACGACTTGGGGCCATGTCGTGTTATTGACGTAGATGGTCCTAAAGAATTATTTTTTCTAAATTGCATTTTAACGGGTTTAACAAGTAAGTTTCCCTCAGCTAAGGAAACTCGTAGTTTGCGAAACCAGGCTAGTCGCCTGTTGTTTCGGGTTGCCCGGAGTAAGTCCTAAGTAGAACGAAGGCGTAGGACATCACGATTTGCGGTCCGTCTGGTGGGGGGCTCTCCCGTCGTTCTTCGGGTTGCGAGTGGCAGGCGTCATTTGTTCGTCGAAAAGAGAAGTCCGGATCATCAGCTTATAGGGTCCGATCGTGGTCATGGGCTACCCCTAAGCCTTGAGAGCTTCGGGGAAGAAATGATTTAAGGTCGGTCTCGGTGCTGCGCCTAGATTCGACTGGGACCCACAACCATGTGAGATGTTTGCATCATGCTAGGTTGGTTGTTGGGTGGCCCCAAACCGCATGGGACTTGGGCATGGAACGATTTATCCTTGGTCTTGGTGTGGGGCTAAGGTTCGAGTTAGTGGTTATTTATACCCAATCGCGTCACGGGCCGATGACTCGAGTAGCATTGTCGGCTCCCATTCTCGGGGTGCCGATCATAGCCAGTGCTGTTTTGCCTCAAGGTTGGCTCGA
Organism: Allium sativum; assembly: GCA_030737875.1. Classification (NCBI taxonomy): domain Eukaryota; kingdom Viridiplantae; phylum Streptophyta; class Magnoliopsida; order Asparagales; family Amaryllidaceae; genus Allium; species Allium sativum. The sequence continues at coordinate 588,612,006 of CM060920.1, forward strand.
GGTCCAAATGGCGGCATCAGCTCCCATGCTCGGGGAGTCGATGCAGCGGTCGGTTGTTTGAAAGCGAGCTGGTTGTCACGATTAATCAAACACATCATACGCGGAGTGAACATCAAGAGAGATAGGAAACTGGACATCATTTCTATGGATAACTCTGGTGGTAGTAGCCTTTACAATGCCTCAAATTGCAAGAAAACAAAGCGTCGTTGGAAGGCATGAACCATTGTACACTTAGTTATGTAAAGTAGAGGCGAAGATGTTCGTTGTTCCATGCCCTTAGGAGTTGCGCTCCGTCCATGGTTGAGAGTTTGAGAATTCCATCGCTAAGCTTCCGTTATATTAGTACGGGCCTTCCTAACAAGAAGCGAGGCCGGCAGGTGGAGGAAAGTCCTGTTTGAAGACGAGGTCGTGGATGTGCATTCGAGTGGGCCTCCGATTGAACTTCCAGTCGTGCCCTAAGTGGCCAGAGCATCAGTTGGAGGAGGAGGATGGCTACGATACAACGAAGAGGAGGTGTGTCTTGGAGAAGGGGCCTTGCTTTTCATTTTCATATATATATATATATATATATATATATATATATTATTTTCGCAGGCCTATATATATAGGCCAAAATGAGGCATCTATCCGTGAATGGGTGATTCTGTTTGAAATTCAACGGTAATGACTACTGAAAAGGTTGCGACCTTTTACCAACAAATATTTCCGCCGGCATTTACGCCCAAGGTCTTATCTTTTGACCTTTAGATGTTAATGTGTATACCTTCTTTATGCTATTGAATCATTTCTCTCGCCACCTTTTTTTATAGACGAGCTGACGGTGTTAATGAGTCAATGGCCGATATCACCAGTGATAAACTCAGGGATTGCTGTATCGTAGAGTACGGTCGTAGGGCTGACAAAAGAACTAGTGTTCTTGGACCTGCTTCCGAACGTGCCTTCAGTAGCGCTTCCTGATGTGCCCCTTTTGATTGGAAGGTGGTCGGGAGCGCCGTATGGAGGAAAAAAGGGGCCATGGCATGATGCAGAGGAGGTGTCTTTTGTAGGAGAAAGTTCGCTTTTTGTTTCTGTTTTGCTTCCAATGAGGGACGTAGAGGCAGGGAGGAGTTGCAAACTGGTATCTCCGATGACAACAATCAACTACGCCATGGAAGCTGTAGTCCTGACGAGTCGGGGAGATGATCTTGAGGGATTAGTTGTCGGTTGAGGTCCTGTTTAGTGGGAATCTTTGATGAGCGCTGAGTAGCTCAGAGATCCCATGCAGTGTAAATCTTCAATGAGCATCCAGTGGCTCAAGGACCCCATATAGTGGGAATCTTCGATGAGCGTCGAGTGGATCGGAGATTCCGTGCAGTGGGAATCTTTGAAGAGCGTGGAGTAGCTCGTAGATACTATGCGGATGAATTCCTCGAGGTTGTCTTTTAAGTGGCGCAACGTGTTCGTGTTATGTCCGCGGATGCTGTAGAACCGCAGTATCTTGTAGAATCCGTAGGTGCTCTCTTTAGACTTTCAGGTATTAGCCTTTTGCATGGCTAGGAATTACAGGTTGCAAGATAGATTTTCTCGGGGGTGTCTTCGAGAGCAGCATAGCAGCGGAAGGATGTAAGTTGAAGATGCCATTTCATTTTTGCGACTACCTTTGACATTGCCAGCGTAGGCAAAATTACGCAGAGAGATAGAATTAGAGTTGTTGGAGCTCTGGGCTTCGTCTCGCGGCAGCATGTTGAGGTGAGAAGCTCGACTCCTTTATGCTAACTTTCGGCATAGAAGGTAGTCGGCATTCATGCGGAAGAATCGTCGAAATCTTGCTTTTGATTGGTCCATGCTTTAAGTTCGGAATCAGGTGGTATGCCCTTCGTAATCTGGACGAATATGATTCGAGGAGTAGGTTTCTTAACTTCGGCCAAGGCAGTGTTGGATCTTACTAGATATCCTTTGAAAGTTTTCATGGGTGCCTCGCTAAATGTTCGAGGTTAAGGGGATGTCTCTGGGAATCGCGACGTGCATCCAAGATTGCGCGACCAATCTCCTGATGTGTTAGTCGAGCATTGAGATAGTTCAAGGTGGAAGTCGAGAGAACCATAACAGAGCTGTCTTGGGTAAGAACGGAGAAACACTTGCATTTTATGGCGTCAGTGACACATAATGAACCCATGTCCCATTTATGGCAGTTAATGAAGCTTCGAAGATCCTGACTTCCTTGAGTAGGGAATGAGTGTTGGTATGTCGAAGTGCTTGCACCGTTCGGTATTAAGGATAGCTGGAGTAAATAGGTTATGGCTTGGGCTATTTCCCAGGCGTCGTTGGCATTCCATCGCATATCTTTTATGATTATTCAGACCGTGTCGGGGAGATGTGCAAAATGCGGATATTCTAGTGGAACCCATTAGTGTTGGCGGACTTTGGGAGTTCTATTCTGTGGACGTCTTCTATAGTACACATCTGGCTTGTCCTTTCTCATGTCATTGGCATCGATGGTCTGCTTTTGGTAATGCTGGCGAGGTTGAGCGGGCTGGTGTGCACCCTAATCCGAAAGTACGTGGACATGACATTTTTAGAAGCTGAGAGAACTTCCATATGTCGAATGCACCTCGCGAGGTGAGCAGTTGGGTCCTTGCGACCGTCATAAGGATCCAAGAATAGTAGCTTGAAATCAGGCGAGTTACGAGAGTTCTTGTAATCTAAGAAAAGAAGATGGTGATTCACACAATTCATGTCGTTAGGTGAAGCACCGTATCAACTACAACGACGGATGAAGTCCACGATCTCAGACCCATCTCCGAAAGAACGTAGTTGAGCAAGTTTGTCTGAAGCAGCATTGGTGCCCCTAGTGTTTAAGTCCACGTTGAGAATCAGTTGATTGAGAAGGAAGTCTGGTTGGATTCCAACTTGAGGGGCCATGTCGGATGTAACCAAGACTCTCGGAATCATGGGAGCACTACCTTCCAAAGCTGCGCGCGTTGGCGCTTGAGAAACGTTTCTGAATACGGACCAGCAACCTGACCAACCAAAGTGTCACGGGCTGGAGCGACATCAGGATTCGGGGTGCCTCCGAGTGTGGTGGACAAGTCCTAAGTCGCAAGTGGACAAACATTGATACTCATCCCAATGGTGTACGCCAGGCTAGTCAGCGTTGAAGTACTTCTTATTGTGTTTTCAATTTGGGCAAGGAAGGTAATGAAAGCCTCTTCCTGCCGCTCATGTTGAGCTTTCAAATCCGTGGCAAGATTCTTAATCATTCCATAGTTGCCTTCCCTAGTGACGTAGTTCCATGGAGGTCCGGTCGAGGAGAGTTCTTGACATCCTTCGCCTTTTACACCTTGAGGTTTGATTATAGCATCGAGCTTCCTACGCTTAAATACCATGATGAGAACCAAGTAGTTGAGTCATAATCGAGAGCTGAAGACGAAATCCGAAGATGGATCGGAGGAACTTTTCCATAACATTCTGTCACTCGATTCTTTGTTGCTTAAACATCATGAGCAGACTCGACTATAGGTTTATAGAAGGGTCCTAAAGCGCGTCGAAGTCGAGACAAGAATTTGCGACAAAGAAACAAATCCAAGTTCTCTCCATGATGCGCTTCTCCTTAGTGTGAGATAGGTGATGCCTCATTGAGCATATCGCTGGACTAACTCCATGTTTTGCCTGAATTGGGCTTCGAGCCATCGGCTGGTTTCTTGTAATCTTTAGGTAAGCGCGAGAAGCTACACTTGAGCTACAAGGCATCACGTGGCTAAGATATTGGAAAGGAATCGCCGAAGGACCGGAGTGACTTGATTATCATTAGATGGTTCGCCAATGATAGATTTCCTTTTTCTAACCATTGTTGATGAGGTTGCTCGGCGGATAAGATGAAATCCGAGTAGAACAAACAAACTTGTGGCCAAGGATCGGCGGAAAAATTCGGCTTTGTTGAGTTTGAGTGAAGGCATAGTTTGACGTAGGCTGAGGGCCCAAGTCTGCTCGAAGGTGGAGAATGTCTCGTTGATCATATTGTCGAAGCTACTGTGTTGATCCGATGTTATGGCGAATTTTTTCAACAAGGAATCATTCGAGTCTTGCCCAATTTTCATGAGGTTTTGTCAAATTGGGCTTGGTCGACGAATGCGTCAAGGTTATGAGCATTATGGCTGATTGGAGCTTCAAGGGGTCGAGGCTGAGGAGGAAACTCCAAATGAGGATGGACAGTGGAAGGTCCGACCCTGGGGTTTTCCCGTTAGTTCACCATTGTCGATAGGCTTAGTTAGTAAGTCTGAGAAAACCTAAGTAGCATCCAAAGTCTTGGTGATTGAGTAGAAGGAAAGACGAGGTTTTGATTCCTCGGACGAAGTGACAGAAAGTCGACCGTAGGTGCGCGCTTTACTCTCCTCTTACCTGGCGCGCCAAATGTTGATGCCTAAAATTGTCGTCAACACCCGAGAGTCCAAAAGATTTGAAACTTTTATGTCCAGAGTGGAGAAGCATAAGAGCTGCAGTAATAATGTGTGGGGAAGTAAAAGACACAGTTGTTTATAGTGGTTCGACCCATTAGGGCCTACGTCCACTTTGAAGGCTGTACTAATGTTATTCCATAATAACAAAGTACAACAAGACTATTACAAGAAGCTTTAATGATTAACAACATATTTTTGGTCCTTGTTATCGATCTTCCTTGCTGAGAGAGAGTCGTCGGGGAGTTGCTGATGTTGTAGCATAGCCAAGGGAGGTGGACCCAAGGCCGAGTGAGGCAGAATCGAGTCTGAGTGAGGCAGAATTGAGGCCGAGTGAGGCGGAGCCGAGGTCGAGTGAGGTGGAGTTGAGGCTCGTGGTCTGAAGGTGGCGTAGTTGAGGCTTAGGATCCGAAGGAGGCAGAGTCGAGGCTCGGGGTCCCAAGAAGGAGGGGTCGAGGCTCCGGGTCCGAAGGAGGCGGAGTCGAGGCCGAGTGAGGCGGAGTCGAGGCTCCGGGTCCAAAGAAGGCGGAGTCGAGGCCGAGTGAGGGGGGGGGGGGGTCGAGGCTCGGGGTCCATATGAGGTGGAGTCGAGGCTCGAGGTCCGAAGGTGGGTTGATGTCCAAAAGCATGCTGAACCTTCATGAGTATGCTCATGGGTCCAAGCATATTCATCTTCTCCCTTGTATGATGAAGGGAGGTTCCTAGGAGGCCTTGGAGAAGAAGATGGAATCCATTAAAGCTTGTGAGAGAGCTTAGACCAACCCTTTGAATATAGGAAGCAAGGGTGTATTTATAGTGGAGAGATTATGTAAGGGTAGGTGGGAGTAGGTGGAAAGTGATAAGTGATAAAAAGGAGTGGAAAAGGAGATAACAAGGAGTTGGGTTTGCGCCATTGAATTTCGAACCCCTGCATCCTTCCTCTAGAATTTTGAACCCCCTAGCACGCGTAAAAGTAGACTTCGTACCCATCCCTGGGGTACGAATGTCATACCCCCGCAGGGGTAAATTCGAACCCCAGGGAGGGATACGAAATTTGAACCCCGAGGGGTACGAATTTCGAACTTCGAGGGGTATGAATTTTGAACCCGAGGGATATGAAATTAGTACCCCAAGGGGTACGAAGATTATACAAATGCGTGCTAGGGGTTCGAAACTTAGACGTGACTTTTTGGGGTTCGAGGTTTTGGTTCGGCAATGTTTGGAGGAGCGGCAAATTTCACGGAAGTTGTTGGCCGAATTCTGACTTTGAGTCGATCTGGTAATTATGGGCAACACACTTGTTGGCGGAAATCAGATGAATTGGGCAGTGCCCACTGGTTCGACCTAACTGGTTAGGTCGATCGTCGCCAGGACTGTGGGGCCCCGGTCCCCCACTGGCACTACACCCGAACCCGCTTGACGGCTCGCCTTCGGCTCGGAGCATGGCTCGCCCTCGACTTGGCTGTCGATGTATGCTGGTAGATGTCGCACCCAAGGGATGTGACATTCCACTAGTGGCCCGGCTCGAGTCTTCTAGTGTTAGACCCATGATGTTGTTAGCAAAACTTCTGGGCTGTAGTATCTCTATATATGTTGAGTCAAGCGTGTCTTGCGTACTTTTGGGAACCGAACCAAAAGGCCATTTAATAGTATGTATAAAATTTAATGTTGTCTTAATTCCACCCAAAAATGAAAAGATCAAATTTGTATAACCTTAAATATTGAATCTTAAACCGCATAATATAATGATTTGACAATGAAATCTAGAAAGGAAAACAAGAGGTTTTAAGTTCTCCTCTTCTTATGTAAGGTATACATAAAAAATAAGGATGTTGTAGATTATAAAGCTTCTTCCTTTTTCAACATTTTGGTAATAAAAAGTACTATTATATTGCATATAAAAGATGGTTTTGTAACAGATCGCACTTTACGTATCAGGGGATCGCAAAATATTTTTATTTTATTCCCTGAGGGTTGGATCATTCACATATTTTCATATGTTGTTTATGGAGATATGAGACATGTCCATAATTTTTACCAATTTTATTTATGATCATTTTGCCCCTATCGGTTTTGTACAGGGAATAACTTTGCTTTGGATCGAATCAGGTGTTGAGATTGATTTCATTAGAAAGGAAATAGTGTTGCCTATTCTGTAGAGTGGTCACATTTAAGATTTGGTTCAGCTGTTTGGGGGGAATCGCTGTTTTTTCGTTTCGCAATTTCATTTCAGGTTTGTAAGCCACTGATGGGATGATTTGAGGAGGCCCATTAGTGGACTGGCAGGAGGCTATAAATAGGGGGTTAGAGGCATGGAGAGAGGGTTACTTTTCTTCATTCTCTCATTTCACTGAGCTCGTGATCCTCCTTGCTCAATCAAATACCCCTTCCAACCATTAAAATTCCAGATCTACATAAGAGAATTGAAGATTTACATCATTTGAAGCTAGATCTACGTCAAGTGAAGAGAGATCACATCAAATCAAGAGGTTTAAAGCATATTCTTCACTGTTCAAATTGAGAATTTAGTGATTTCGAGTTAATTCGAAGAATTGGTGAGTGATAAACATATCTCACATGGATTCAATCAAATATATGGGTTATTTGATCTTATGTTCATTATTTCAAGTTTTTTTTGCATAGATCTAATCGATGTAAGTATGATTATAATTCAAATCACGATAGTATCTAATTTAGTAATTTTTAAATGGTATTTTCATATGTTAATTCTATGTTTAGATCCACTTATTATTTTGATCATTTGTTGAATCGTTGTTTTAATGTTTGTTGATTATTGCTTAAATCAATGGTTGATTTATTGATCGAATTTGGATTGGTGGTGTTTGAGTTGGATTGGTGGTGTTTGAGATGGATCGGAAGTTCTAGGATGGATCAGACGCATTTTGAATGGATCGGAAGGTTTCTGGACACGATAGCATTTTACAAACGTTGTAGAAAGTATGGACTAGAACGTTCGATGGATCGGAAGGTTTGATGGACTAGAAGGTGATGGATCAGAATGTTTGATGGATCAAAACGTTTGACTAGAATGTTTGATTGGAACGTTTGACTGGAAGGTTTGACTGGAACGTTTGATTCGAAGGTTTGACTGGCAAGCTTCACTAAAATGTTTGATGAACTGGAAGGTTTGATGTACCGAAAAGTATGGACCTATAGAGATGGACCTGCAATAATGGACCTGCAAAGAAGGACCTGCAATGATGGACCTGTAGTTATGGACCTGCAGTGATGGCCCTACCAAGATATACCTGTAGCGGTGGACCTGCAGAGACGGACCTGCAGTGATGGACCTACAAAGATGGACCTGTAGTGATGGATCTGCGGAGATGGCCCTGCAATGATGGACCTGCAGTAATGGACCTGCAGTGATGGATCGGTGAATGATCCATCAAATATTTGATCGAGCAAAGTTTATTTTTGGTTCGATACTAGTTGTAGCATCGACGTGAATCCATATTGGAATGTACGAAGTGTTCTGAAGTGTTCGTTGATTGTTAAAATGCGACGAATGTGAAGACGGCTCAGAGTAATGAGTTCGTGGATAATGGTTGCTCGAGAAGGTTGCTTGAGCCATGAATAGCCGTTAGAGAGGACGACTAGAGATATTGAAGGCTGAGAGATTATCACTATCGTAGGTTCTAGCAGACTCAAAGCAAGGGTATAATAGAGACGTCTAAAAGACCAGTTGTATGGTTGAGTACCATGGGTATCATTGAAATGCCTAGTTACATATCATTGAAAAGAGTATGGAGTTTTTGCTAGAACCGGGGTTACCATTAGCCCTTGATGTATGGCAAGTTTGGCCAATCACATGATTAATGATGGTTTTGAAGCAAGATCGGCAGTGATAGCCAGAGTCATGATGTTTGATTTCTTTGCTTGTATTGTCTTATGTTGATTGTTCGACATCGAAGGAGACATCTCTTGGGTGCTTGTTTGATGTTGATTTATGCCTTCGCTACTTGTGCTTAGTGGATGCTATTATCGATTAGGATGGTCTACACTAGATAACTAATTGTTAAGCTATATCTGCTATGTTTTCTCTGGTTTTTGCAAAGGCTATCACTGTCGGATTTAGGGAAGACGTGTTTGGGTTCTTCTCAGTTATTGTTGGTAGATTAGTTGATTAATCTGCCTATTCTCATATACTTTATTGATGATGTTAGATAGTTGTTTTATAGCTCGCTAAAATTGTTGTTTGACTCAAGGTTTTATGTTTCCTCTTATTACCTTGGGTTGTTCATCCAAGTGTTGGATGGACAGGCTGAGTAGCAAGTAACCAGTAGTTGATATTGGTGAGGACATTGCTACTATACGATGACGAGCTGGATGCTGGCGTATTATTTTCTACTATCTAGTATTTGTTGTTTCCGCTGTTTGATGTATTCTCTGAGTGTTTGTAGTGAGGCTTATTGTACAGATTCTTATAGTGTTGTCCAAGGTTGTATGGATATTTTCATGGTGATATGGAAAAGTTTCTCAATCCTGCTTCACTATTACTACCTCTTGTATATGTTCTATTATACTTTATCCTTGATCTGTGAGTTATACGACGTGTTCCATGTAACAACCTGCCTAGAACGGGCCTAAATTTTGACCCAGGAAAGGCCCATCAAAACTTAGAGCCATTCTAAATGGGTCATTGGTTCCTTTAAGGATTACATTTGCACAGATAATAATAACATATACTTCGAATGGAAATCTAGCACAGCGAAAAGAGAAAATATAATATTCAAATAAGATGTACCATTATTTCAAAATCTCAGAAATACAACAGTCAAAGCTACATTTTTTCAATTTGCACATCAAATAGTTCATTCTCATGCGATTACAAAAGAAGTAAAGAAATAATTGCTATTAATAACATAACAACTTCGTCTTCTTCATCGGCTTCAATCATGACTTCGTCCATGCCTTTTAACCCATCTACTGGCCTGCTGGATGTTAAGGAGAGGCGCCAGAACATGAAGTTCTGTGTGACTGAAATATAGTGTTACTTAATTTCCGTACACTATATTTTTAGCAGGTTACATATTTCAAGGTATGTCTACGCAACACATAAGATTTACACAAACATAAGCATCTAATCAATGGGGCGGATATCCATGTCAATCGCTCATTAGTGTTTTTAGTGTAAAGACCCAACGAGGTGGCACTATCGGTCACTTATGGCCCTCTTAAAGGTGGATTCTTACAATCTCTTATGACCCTGAGGCAGACCCCTAGCCCTTTCGAATCCCATCCTAGTACGTTAACGTTCTTAAATCAGTTCCCTCATTTGTAATATGGGAAGTAGTATTGTGAACGTTGCTACTTAACTGATATTACTCGATAGGACACCTATGTCGCTTAAGACTTCCCTTTGACGGTTCGTGAGCATGCAATGGCCACATATCCTTTCATTACCAATTTGTCCCTAATTGAGCCGTTATAAGCTTAGAGGAAGTGAACATCTCCATGAACTACCCTACTCCGTTAATGTTTTATGCCTTACCACTTTTAGATAAGAGGGCCCAAAGACCTACTTCAAACCCAGGAAGGGTGGGTCTCATGACTTTGGTTCCTCCCCGAGGAATAAACCTTCGGAGGGATCCTAGTCCAAACCACTTAAGACCCAAACTAGATAGAAAAGAGATTCAGCCACTTAAGACCTTCTCAAGGTATAGTGAATCTACTTATTTTCATGCGCAATCGACTTATAAATATAGTTATATACACACACACACACACACACACACACTAGACCTCTCATATTAAACCGTAAACCTATAGATGCTAGATATGCCGGTTGGTTCCGGGCAGGCTTCTACTACAAGTTTTTTTAATCTTGTGTCTTGTGTACTAAGTTTATTAATGGCCCATGACACCTAGACATCTCACGTTAGTTGAGACTACTTGTGGTTGCCGGATTTTCCAGTCAGTTCCTGGCAGGCTTCAACCATAAATGACAACTAACCTCATGTCCATGTGTCACTTATTTATATATATTTAAGCCATTCTATATATGCACACACACAAGCAAACAAATGTATATATGTTTGTTAAGGGGACATTTCAAATTTCAATTCCAACCTAATCTTATTTACTATGCTAATTACAATGTTAGTACGTTGATTACTTTCATAGAAGTAATATAATAATAGTGCCTAATTAACTTATACATTCGTATAAACTGGGAAACGTTCTAAAGAGGTGTAACACCCCATAATTTTAAAACGGGACATAAGAGATAATTAAAGAATAATTAATCTTTAAAAGAAGAATTAAGGAAACGGGTTGCGCCATTGGGTTCGTCTCCGAATTCTACTTGAGATAGAGCCCGAGTTTGCGTAAAACAGATATAGTATGAAGAAGTTATGGAGGTTAAAAGATTTCAGTTTAAACCAGAATTAAAATAAAACATTTAAAACAGCGAAGGCAGGAGGAGGAAACGTGGAACCGACCATATTTGAGGTGTCGACCCGAGACCCGCTGGGTCGACACCTGTGTCGACTCAGACTCTTTGGGGTTGTTTTCCCCAAAATTGGGCAAAACACCAAAAATGCGAAGAAACATCTCACAAAAATGAAAAGTGGAGCCTAACAACGATTGAAATGTAAGTAAAAGACACCAAGTTTTATAGTGGTTCAACCCAGTAAGGGTTTACATCCACTCTCATTAGAGATTCCATTATCAATATGAAGATTACAAGATTAACTTCTCTCTTACATCAATTTTATCACTCCCTTACCCATGAATTACACTTAATCTACTAAAGATGATTGAGAAGAGAATTATTCAATGGAGATTTGATGTAGATGTGGTAGAATTGAAAGGAATCCCTCTTTCATGTAGGCTTGCTCAATCAATCTTCAACTCTTGAATCATTTGGATGTGTTTGATGGAGATCATGATCCACGGATTAATCCTCCATCTATGATGTTGAATGGATGTTAGAATTGTTGTTGAATATTTTCGGCAGCACTTCGTGGTCTCAAGATTCAATCCCCTCAAATGAAGAAGTGAGGGGGTATTTATAGGAAATTTCCATACCAGGTGGCAGCTTCGTAATTATGCGGAGAAACGCCATGACTCATGGCACCAGACGACATGACCCATGCCGCTCTAATAAACCACTTGATATCCTGAGTTCTCGACATGACATGATTTTCTATGGCATGGTTCATCTCGTTCGGGTGACCCGACATTAGCTGGAGGCGATATGAGTGGGGCGCGACATGGTTTAACTTCAGATATTGATTAGTGACTTACCCTTTATGTCGCAGAACGATATAGAGGCAGGGCGGCATGACTCATGTCGCACGACCCTATGCTTCTGAGCGCCTTGAGCCTTTGACACGTCATGATTCTCCTTAACATGGTTCATCTCAAGATCTTGAATAGCAGCCTGCATTTCATGTCGTCGAGCGGCATGGGAGCGAGACGGCATGACGCGTTTCCTAAACCTAACTTACCTCCTACAACATAACTTAAGGCCGATATAGACAATTAACGAGATAACGACTTGCGTCATGACGACATGACTGCAAGGTGCTTTTGCTTTACTTTATCGCCATAAGTAAAATGCGGCATGACCTGGGATCGACTTGGTTTCTACGGAGCGACATGGCGAGATACGACATGCCTTGAAAAGTGGCTTGTTGTTGTTACCTTCCTTGCGATATGGCCTCGAAGCGTCCTGGTCCCTATGCCATGAGTCTGAGTCCAAATTGGTTTATTTATATAAACCCAACGACTTGACTAATATTGGCATAATTTTTGTATTATATCTGACTCACATTTTATTGGTTAACAGGGGTCGACACCGGGGTCGACATAGGTGTCGAACCCCTCCAGGGGTCGACTCCATCAGCCAGATCTGGGCAGTGACGATTTTTGGTGTCTTAGGGCACATGTGGCTTGCTCTGATTGGCCTAGCGAGGTGTCTTTGTGACTTGGATGGTTTAAATTGATCCTAGATTAATCTAAATGCTCTAACTAATCCTATACTTCTATATATACATCTCTAAACCTAGATCCTAATTCATAACAATTCCTTATGACGCAACTATACTGCTGAACTCTTAATTTTCTTAGCGGCCGCCTCAAAAGCCTAAATCATATTAGAAGTTCTTCATCAACGATCAACTTTGAAGATCAATCAATATCAAATTAGAGTTTCTGCAACAACAACGATTCAATTATCTTTTCTAATCCTAGCAATGTAAGTTTATGCTATTTTCAGATTTAAATACCTAATAGTAATCTTGGCATGTAATAAAATGAATCTAAGTCCATGCTTGATGATGAGACAATCTTTTCAGATTTATCCCTATCTTTCTATTGAATCCATGATTTTACATGCCTAAGAAGTTATTATATCGATCCAGTCATGCCTATCTTTGTTGAACGTTGGATATATAATCCTTTTAGGTTCATGATGTTATTCATATCCGATTTATATGTCTACGAGGTTATTTCTATCAGTTTATTTCAGATCTATCTTTGTTATACGTCAATTCTAATGTATCTGTAATCCTCTTAGGTCCATAATGTTATATTTGATAGATCTATCATTATAATGCCTATTTTTATGCCTATTCTTAGTTTATGTTCGTTCTCTCTCTTCCCTTATTTCCTTTTTCTTTTATGAACCTGGGTTACCTTCGAATCTAGATTGAAATCGTGAAATACGAACGACTGGAATACGGGGAATATTTTGGGTAAATATTGGGTAGAATGTATTCGATGAAATAATTGGGCATAACATATTCGGTGAAATTGTTGGACATAATTTGTGACTTGTGATTTGGGCTATAAATGTTATTGTTGCGAACTTGGGGTAAATTGAAATATTAAATCTAGATTGGGCGGAAACTGTAAATTGGAATATTAAATCAAGATTGGGCATAACTATTGGTTGGGACGCCAAACATAATGTATATGGCGATTTTGGGGCATGACTATTATTGCAAATTTGGGAAGATTGGGCATAACTACTGGAACATGACTAGTTTTGTGAGTTTGGGACAATTATCATATAAAATCTAGAATTGGATATGTATAGTAAATATGCCTAACCCGATGTTAGATTGAGTTACGGCGTAAGACGGCCTGGAACCGCCCGGCACATCCAGCAACCGTAACAATATAGATCTAATGTGAGAGGTTAGCGCATTAAGCCCAAAAACCCGAGGTTGGATGGAGTTGCGGTGTAAGACCGCCCGGAACCGCCCGGCACATCCATTGACCACAACATTATATATCTAATGTGAGAGGTTGGTGCTTTAATGAACGAATTAAAGCTAAGAAACAGACATGCTAAGAATAGTAGAGTTAAGTTAACACAAGAGGGAAACACTTAACCAATATAACATGACAAGTGGTAGGGTTAAGTTAACACAAGAGGGCAACACTTAACCAATGTAACATGATGTGTGATAGGGTTAAGTAACACAAGAAGGAAACACTTAACCAATACAACATGATGTGTGATAGGGTTAAGTAACACAATAGGGCAACACTTAACCAATGTAACATGACAAGTGGGTGGGTTAAGTTAACTGGACTGGATTGATGACACTTAACTAGTATAACATGATTAATGAGTGAGGTTAAGTTAGTGGGAAACACTTAACCAATATAACATGATGAATGAGTTGGGTTAAGTAAATGGGAAACACTTAGCCAATATAACATGATGAACGAATGGGGTTAAGCTAAGGGGAAACACTTAACCAATTACAACATGATTGAATGAAAAGGGTTAAGTTAATAAGAAACACTTAACCAACATGACATGACATGTGGATGGGTTAAGTCAACTTGAATGGATGGATAACACTTAACCAATTTGGGGGGTATACAAATAGACCCTAGAAAACCCTAGTAACGGGGACCCATTTCACCAGTAACCCACATAGATGTATCACGATACCCAGAACTAGGCAGGGTGGGGCACGATTACTGGGCTGATTATAAGTGGTCAAAATAGCTGCAGGTGGTGCAATAGTGTAGGTTCCGGCGGAGTATGGGCATGCACGTACTCTGGAGTGGATAAAGCAGGCACTGGGCATCAGTAGTATACATTGTGCATCTAGAATTTGTGCCGGGTTGCCAACATAGGAATTGATACACCCAAAGGTGGGACTAGCACAGGTATTTACACGCAAGAGAGGGTCGATTGACACAGGCACAAGGAAAATTAATACAAGCAAGTAGCCGATCGATAGGGTAGTAAGGGTACATCTAACATCTTCATGGCAATTAGGCTGACTGAGGTAAGATCCTCATAATAGATGTACACCTGAAGGCTACCACAATTGCGGGGTTAGGATCACCTTATTTTATAACACAGGATACTAGTTGGGACATTAATAGGGGATACAGATCCTTTTTCACAGGATACTCGTTGGGACACCGGTAAGGAATACGAATCGTTCTATAAAAGACACTAGTTAGGATGCTAGTTGGGTGGTGTAGAGAAAACAGGAAATCACAGAAAGAACCGAAGCGCATTCAGTGTATTTCACCTTGTCATATCTAATGATCATCATTTGTTGTCTTGCTATGCTTATCATCATGGTTATGGTCTGGTATCCAGTTTATTCATGTCATGATGCTTTTACCTATTTACATGCTGAAAGTCACTGGACTTACTAGACTTACTAGACTTTATGTCTGACTCTATTTTGTTTCGCTTTCTTTTTTCCGTTCCCCCCTCCCCTGGTTCACAAGGAGGGAATATTACTACATAGCTCAGTTTTCTTTCCAAGCTCGAAGATAGTCGATGTGTTGCTTTAAACTCTCTTTTCCACTGGTATGGATGGCTTATGCTTTATTGGGGAATATCATTGTCATTTTATGCTTCTTTAATTTTGTTAAACAAGACAGACGTTTTGTTGTAATGGGTATTGTAAAACAATCTTTGTACAAGCTATTTTACCAAGCTGTTGTTTCATCAATGAAGTAAAGTTTTATTTATTTTTTGTTGTTTAAATTTTGTCTGTTTTTGTAATTTATCTGTTCTATTCACTTAAGATGCTCCACCGAAGTTAATGCATTCCCTTTGTGAGTGACCTTAACGGAGGTGTGGTGTTACATGTATGTAACACCCTGTATTTTCTTTAAACATTAAAGTAACGGATTAAAGAATACTTAATTTTAAAAGTAGAAATTAGGGGAAACGGGTTTCTCCATGGCGTTCGTCTCAGAATTCTACTTGAGATAGAGTCCAAGTTTGCATGAATCGAACTCCGTATGAAGAAGTTATGGAGTTCAGAAGATTTCAAGTTTAAACGAAAATTAAATATAAATAATAATTAAATCAAAAAGTAGTTCGAATTTTAAAATTCCGAGAATCAGCTGGGCGAGAAAATTCCTGCCCATAGGGGTCGATTCCCCCCAGGGGGGTCGACATAGGTGTCGACCCCCTAGGAGGGGTGTCGACTGGGGTGTTGACCGCCCTGTAGGGGTCGACCCCCTCAGCTAAATCTGGGCTATTTTGTCCAGTGACGTTTTTCTGAGTCATTAGGGCATATGTGGTGACTTCTGGTTGGCTCTGTTTGGTCTGGATGGCTCTGATTACTCCTAGGTTGATGTAACGGCTATCATTAATCTAAACTTCTATATAAACAACCTCAACCCTCAACGCTATGACCACATAACCATGCTCTCTGGAGCCGTCATGCTGTCCATGGCCAAACTAGCGTAGCCTCCATTTTTCTATAAACTAGAAGTCAAGTTAAAAAGTCCCTAATCAAGTCTAAACCAGAGAATCAATAGTCTACATCAAAGGATAGCTTTTCAGTTTCAAAAATTAGATCCCAGAAAATAAGGTTTGTTCTTTTGTTTGTAAGTTCAGTTATTCTTTAGATTTGAACAAATAAAAGTCATGACTTGTAATGAAGCGAAACTAGAACTATGCCTACTTGTAAGATAATCGTATTTTGATTCATGTAGCAATTCTGAAATTACCTATGCCTACGGGATTATTGTGATTGATACAACTCATCATGTTGTATATTAATTTGGCGATGAACCTATCATGTTGTATATTAATTTGGCGATGAACCTATCATGTTGTATATTAATTTGGCGATGAACCTATCATGTTGTATATCAATTTGGTGATGAACCTATCATGCTGAATATTAATTTGGTGATGAACCTATCATGCTGTATATAAATATGGTGATTCTTTTATGATATGTTATATGCAAGTTCATAAGCTAAGTATATTCATATATGCTTATATGACTAGATCTACATGCTTATATGTTTAGATCTATGTTAATTTGATCCAACTCAAATGCAAGTTCACATTTTCATGCTGAATTAAATTTGTGCAGTACTATGCCAAATTTATATCACACATGCTTGATCTACACTGTTTTATGCCATTGGAATGTTACATGACCCTTTTGTTTTTCCCTTTCGTGTATGAGTTAGGCTAATTTGCGAGCCTAATGTTCTATGTAATTTATGCGAACGAGTAACGGGGGATACGTTGGGAAAAATATTAAATTACATGCTATTGACATAGGTTGGCTCATAATCATGTAAATGATTAATGGCATGAAATGGTATAATTTGTGTACCTAAGAATTTTGGACATAATTTAGAGGGTAAATGGGACGTGACTTGAGCTGACAACATTGGTGGATAATTTACATATAAACATAAATGGTAAACATGTAACTTAATTAAAAGATGAATATGCCTAACCCGAGGTTAGATTGAGTTACGGTGTAAGACTGCTCGGAACCGCCTGGCATATCCAGCAACCGTAACAATACAGATCTAATTGAGAGGTTAGCCCATTAAGCCCAAAAATCCGCTAACCAATCAATGCCCAGAATCAACCCATAGCCCATGAAACCAAAAAAAACATAAGCATTACACTTAAACTCAATACTTAATGTAGCTATTTTCAAATCTTCACAAACAAAAGATAAATGAGCCGAACCACCAATTGGATTTGAGACAATAATGGGATCTTCTACTATACAAGCACTAAGGTGCAGAGACTCAACTATGGAAGCAGATATAAACGAATGTGAAGCGCTAAAACGAAAAAGAGTACTAACAGGATGATCAAAAAGAAAAACTAGACTTTTTCAACAGAAACTTTACTACCTCTCTCTCAGGTACGCTGGCGGTGAGAGCATGCACTTTCCCCCCAGAAGATCCTGTCCTTTGTTATTGCCCTTGTCCTTAATTATATGACCCGTTATACCATAATAACGACATTTCCTCTTGTCCCAGTAGTCCAGTTGTTTAGAGCATGTAACTTGTATATAAGCGGTGTAATAGCTGAGTGGTTAGGCTTGTGACTGGGAACAAA
This sequence comes from Allium sativum, assembly GCA_030737875.1. Taxonomy (NCBI): domain Eukaryota; kingdom Viridiplantae; phylum Streptophyta; class Magnoliopsida; order Asparagales; family Amaryllidaceae; genus Allium; species Allium sativum. The sequence goes on from CM060920.1 coordinate 588,629,763, forward strand.
GAGGTCCTTAGTTCAAAACCAAGGTGTGAATTGGGGTATAAATGTTATTGTTGCGAACTTGGGGTAAATTGAATTATTAAATCTAGATTGGGCGGAAACTGTAAATTGGAATATTAAATCAAGATTGGGCATAACTATTGGTTGGGACGCCAAGCGTAATGTATATTGCGATTTTGGGGCATGACTATTATTGCAAATTTGGGAAGATTGGATGTAACATATTTTGAGTAATAACTTGTAATTGAATTTGTTTAGCGTAACTTGGGAATTGGAACATGACTAGTTTTGCGAATTCAGGATAATTAGCATATAAAATCTAGACTTGGACATGTATAGTAATATGTAAACTGACTAAAGATGAATATGCCTAACCCGAGGTTAGATTGAGTAATGGTGTAAGACTGCCTGGAACCGCCAGGCATATCTAGCAACAGTAAAAATATAGATCTAATGTGAGAGGTTAGCGCATTAAGACCAAAAAATTGAGGTTAGATGGAGTTGCGGTGTAAGACTGCCCAGAAGCGCCCGACACATCCAGCGACCGCAACAATATAGATCTAATGTGAGACGTTGGTGCTTCAGTGAATGAATTAAAGCTAAGAAACAGACAAGATAAGGATAGTAGGGTTAAGTTAACATAAGAGGGCAACACTTAACCAATGTAACGTGGCAAGTGGTAGGGTTAAGTTAACACAAGAGGGCAACACTTAACCAATATAACATGATGTGTGATAAGATTAAGTAACATAAGAAGGAAACACTTAACCAATACAACATGATGTGTGATAGGGTTAAGTAACACAAGAGGGCAACACTTAACCAATGTAACATGACAAGCGGGTGGGTTAAGTTAACTCGACTGGATTGATGACACTTAACCAATATAACATGATGAATGGGTGGGGTTAAGTTAATGGGAAACACTTAACCAATATAACATGATGAACAAGTGGGGTTAAGTAAATGGGAAACACTTAACCAATATAACATGATGAATGAATGAGGTTAAGCTAAGGGGAAACACTTAACCAATTACAACATGATTGAATCAGAAGGGCTAAGTTAATAAGAAACACTTAACCAACATGACATGACGTGTGGATGGGTTAAGTTAACTTGAATGGATGGATAACACTTAACCAATTTGGAGGTTATATGAATAGACCCAAGAAAACCCTAGTAATGGGGACCAATTTCAGCAGTAACCCACAGAGATGTATCATGGTACCCTGAACTAGGCAGGGTGGGGCATGATTACTGGGCTGATTATAAGTGATCAAAATAGCGGCAGGTGGTGCAGCAGTGTAGGTCACGGTGGAGTATGGGCGTGCACGTACTCCGGAGTGGATAAAGTAAGCACTGGGCATCAGTAGTATACATTGTGCATCTAGAATTTGTGTTTATGATCACCCTTGAGCGTACTTCACCATTTCCCCCCAGCTTTTCCCAACCGGGTAAGGACCTCCTGAAATGCTGTTTATGATCATCCTTGGTATAGCAGCAATTGAGGCGTTCTCATTCTGTTTAGGCTGTCCCGTAGAGGTTCCTTGGTCTTGAGTTCCCTGAGCATTCTGGGAGTTCTTTGTATACTATTGAAGCCTGTTTTTCCATATCAGTTTCTCGATTAAGCTTTTCAAATGTCTACATTCGTTCGTGCTATGCCCCGACTGGTTATGAAATCGGCAAAACATGCCAGACTTTATTGCGTTATCAGTGACTTTTAACTTTCCGGGCTCTGGGTACTGTTCAGTGTCTTTTGTCGCTATATAAATGTTCTCTATGGTGTCATTAAGAGGAGTCATTTCGGAATTCTTGAAGAAACGAAGCATTTTGTTGTTTCGTCCGTCTTTCCCTTCATCCCCCCTTTTCTGATTTCCTCCAGCGTTTTTCTGTCCTCCTTGCACGTTTACGTCCCTCTTTTCTGATGGCTCCTTACTTCCTGCAGCTTCTATTGCATAGGCTAGATCCTCATCCACGCCTATATACTCCTCTGCCTTGTCAAACAGCGCTTCGAGAGTGGAAGGCTTCTTCTTCTTGATCCACCGCCCAAGTTTGGTCTTTTTACTTATGCCTCCCTTTAGAGCCATCAAAGCCAAACATGGCTCATAGTTTCCAACTTCGGCCGCGGCTTTGTTAAAACGAGAAAGGAAGGCCTTAATGGACTCCCCCGGCCCTTGTTCCAGTTCATTCAATTCCATTACATCACGCACCTTGGTTGCTTGGAGCCTGAATTGCTGTTTGAACAGCTTGGCCAAGGTAGCGAAGTCATCCACGGATTTTGACGGGATTTTTGTGAACCAGAGTGAAGCTACTCCCTCCAAATAGGCAGGGAAGTACAAACGCTTGAGCTCATCAGTAGCGCGTGCCCCATCCATGTGCTGATCGTATCTGAATAGGAACACGTTTGGATCAACAGTTCCATTGTAGGCTTGTACAACTGGGGGTTTGAATTTATTTGGATATGGCGCCATTTTTATTCTTTCTGTAAGTGGGGTTTTTGTAGGAGCAAATCCCCATTCCTTTTCATCATCCACCTTTTTCTGGCTCTCATTCACGATCTTCCGTACCATTCGAATATTATCTCCTCCTCATTGAGTTGGTCCACGGGGCGGACGACTTCCTCTTTACCAGATGTCTGCTTACGCAAACGATCGCGGTTCAGATTTCGGGGCCCTGGACCTCCCGCATGGGGAAGTGCCCCTTTGATGGAACCAAACTCTTGTTGAGGAGTTGCTTTTCCAGAGTGGTTATGAATAGGTGGCCTCATTCCCTTATGACTAGGATTTGCAATCTCCTGGACAGAGTTTCCTTTATTTGGACTCGAGGAAGAAGATCCAGTATCTTCCGTTCCAGTGATTTTAGCAGTTTTGAGATGGCTTGCACTCATGGTAACTTTGGCCGTTGCGGCTTGCATGGCGAACATGGTGTCAAGCTTCTTCATCATGGCTTCATTCGCAATATCCATTCGACTTGTTAGTCCCGCTGCCACTTCATCTAACTCCTTCCTTGTTACAGCAGTTTCGGCTTTAGAACTTTCATCGACTTCAAACTGATTAGTAGGCATGGTATCTTCTGTGTTAATGGCATTATCGACATCTTCGAGGCTTTTACTTGTAACTTTTTTCGATGGTCTACCTGGTTTTCCCATGGCTTTCGAGATAAGTACTGCAACTTGGAGAATTTAGATGATCAGAGTGGATTCAAAATTCCAATGCAAGGCCTTCTACCTTGTGAAAGAGCGAGAAATGGATTGGCAATTCTGGTCCTACGGTGGGCGCCAAATGTTTTACCCAAAATTGGGCAAAACCCAAAAAATGTGAAGAAACGTCTCACAAAAATGAAAAGTGAGCCTTAAAACGATTGGAATGTAAGTAAAAGACACCAAGTTTTATAGTGGTTCAACCCAATAAGGGTTTACATCCACTATCATTAGAGATTCCATTATCAATATGAAGATTACAAGATTAACTTCTCACTTACATCAATTTTATCACTCCCTTACCCATGAATTACACTTAATCTACTAAAGATGAAGAGAATTATTCAACGGAGATTTGATGTAGATGTGGTAGAATTGAAAGGAATCCCTCTTTCATGTAGGCTTGCTCAATCAATCTTCAACTCTTGAATCATTTGGATGTATTTGATGGAGATCATGATCCATGGATTAATCCTCCATTTATGATGTTGAATGGATGTTAGAACTGTTGTGGAATATTTTCGGCAGCACTTCATGGTCTCAAGATTCGATCCCCTCAAATGAAGAAGTGAGGGGGTATTTATAGGAAATTTCCAGACCAGGTGGCAGTTTCGTAATTATGCAGAGAAACGCCGTGACTCATGGCGCCAGACAACATGACCCATGCCGCTCTGATAAACCACTTGATATCCTGAGTTCTCGACATGACATGATTTTCTACGGCATGGTTCATCTCATTCGGGTGACCCGACATTAGCTGGAGGCGATATGAGCGGGGCGCAGCATGGTTTAACTTCAGATCTTGATTAGTGACTTACGCTCTACGTCGTAGAACGATATGAAGGCAGGGCGGCATGACTCATGTCGCACGATCCTATGCGTCTGAGTGCCTTGAGCCTTTGACACGTCATGATTCTCCTTAACATGGTTCATCTCGAGATCTTGAGTAGCAGCCTGAATTTCATGTCGTTGAGCGGCATGGGAGCGAGACGGCATTACGCGTTTCCTGAACCTAACTTACCTCCTACGACATAACTTAAGGCCGACATGGACAATTAACGAGATAACGACTTGCATCATGGCGACATGACTGCTAGGTGCTTTTGCTTTACTTTGTCGCCATAAGTGAAATGTGGCATGACCTGGGATCGACTTGGTTTCTACGGAGCGACATGGCGAGATACGACATGCCTTGAAAAGCGGCTTGTTGTTGTTCCCTTCCTTGCGATATGGCCTCGAACCGTCCTGGTCCCTACGCCATGAGTCCGAGTCCGACTTGGTTTATTTCATATAAACCCAACGACTTGACTAATATTGGCATGATTTTTGTATTATATCTGACTCACATTTTATGGGTTAACATTTTGCCCCTTGAAGTTCGTGTTATTAAAAATAACATGGGCTTCGAATCATTCATTTCGCCATGTTTTTTTTTAGGTCGCTAAAAGCTTGGTTAGAGGGACCAGGTCGTTTTTTTTATATGTCGTATTTGGCCATCATGCCGTTAGAAGTCATTATGTCGTATTAGGCTTCGGGTCTATCCTTAGTTCGGTCCACAGCTCATGTGTCTTCATATCACCTCGTAATCCCTATGCCCATTCATATTCCACTCCAAACTCCGGAATTTTTCCCCATTAATGGCGGCAGGCTTTGAGCTGCGCAGTCATCATCGTTGATCAAAGTTTCTTGTCAAATTCCAACTCACTCTTACCATCATTCGAAGTCAGTCCGAGCCATCTTCATACGTGAACCACTAAAAACTGAAGCATCTCTTGATTGCCAGACATTCAAAAATCATTTAAGAAGTTCCGCTCACCTTTCAGGTTTAATTTCGTTTACGCTTTCGTGAATGCTAGGATTTATACAGAAATTAAGGATTTCTATTCGGTTTTTACATATAGACGATTATTCGAACTGTTTTTGATAATTTTGTGGTATTGAAATGTTTATGAATCTGAATGTAAATCACGATTGTGATAAGGCGGTTGTGTATGATTGATGTGAAGTATTCTGATTCATTCAGGACTTTAATTTTGTAAAATACACACCGATTGCTCGTTTAAATGCTCAAACCATGAACTTTTGTTGTTTTGTCGTAGATGTTATACATATGTTTTTTTTAACTTGTGTTTGTTTGACGATTCCGGTATTTAGTCGTGATGAAAAACCTATGTCGTTATGCCTATGTGAGTTATCAATCTGTAGTTATAACCCAAGTCGGCCGAGATGATATGTCGCATGAACAACTTGAATTCGGGAATCGGTCCATTCAAAATCTGAAGTTGCGAACTGATATGGGTCTCATGTCGTGGACCCTATTGGGTCTTAAGTTGTGAGTCATCACAAATTTCATGTCGCGAGCCGACATAAGTCTCACGCCATAAATTGATATGAGTTTCTTACAAGACCCGAAACCCTGATTGATTTCAACGACCCAAAGTGTCTTAACTGGGTTGAACACTTCTAGACATGTTTTCCTCTTTCTTTTCTTAACAAATTTTGTTGCTTATGTAGGATGTCTTCTAGCCATAACAAAATGAAGGATCTTTTAAAGGAGGAGGATTCTCGGAAACGTCGCAAATCGAATGAGCTGCTTGAAACAGATGCTTATTCCACTACGGACCCTCCTGCTTATAATGTTCCTTCTCTCGAAGATCTACGAGCCATCATGGATAGACCTCGCTATGTTTCTAAACCATGTCACCCTGAACTTGCTAGCCGGTTCGAAGGATGGTGCTTGCAGGATGCACGTGTGTAGGTGGACATATACCCGTCCGACAAACAAGTTGTTCCTGATGATATAGATGTCATACAACGTAGTGCTCTTGCCCAGCTTGATAATACCATAGATTGGTTTGAGAAGCACACCAATCTCCTTGAGAATTATACTGCAAAGAAGATGATTGGCTGGAACATGCTTGCCAGTGACCTCCAGAGATTGAATAGAGAGAATCTTGAGCGAATTTCTATTCTGGAGGATGACAAATCCATGCTTATTCGAGCCTTGAAGTCTAGAGATAGAGCCATTGCCGAGCTTCCGGGCCAGGAGGGAAAGATTGATCCGCCTCCCTCACCTTCTGCTTAGGGGGTGATTTCATGATGGGAAAGAATCGCGACTTTTATGACTTTCTTATTCTTCTTTTTGGGTTGTCATCTTATGTATGTAAATTATTAGACTAGATTGTTTAATGCGAGTGCCAGTCCTCGCTTATGACTTTAGCTTATATGCTTGATCCTGCGTTTGACTTGCTTGGTGGATGATGTAATTTTGGTTGTGTGTATGTTATGTTATCCGATGATGTTAGAATGAAGTTGTGTTCTTCTCTCGTACTTAAGCTTTTACTTTTAGCTTCGTTGTATCTTCCTGTTTTGCATTTGTAATACAGATTCTGCATTATAAATTGTTTGTTATTACAGGCTAAGTTTTGAAATAATCTAATGCCGATTTTTTATGAAATTATAACTGGATTGTAGTATGTTTAAGAGAACGCCATTAAATTTTATTAATGCGACGACGGTGCCCCCATATCACAATTGGTTTTAATATTTTGAAAATTAGGCATGACATTTATAGTTAGGTAGAAAAATCTATTATTCCTGATATCTGGACGAGCCAGTTACTTGTAGAATTTGTCAGAAGGCTTTGGTGAAAGTTGCTGACTTCGTCATTAACCGAATTTTGAAAGATTCGGCACATGATTGGATGCTCCCGGAAGGATTTTTAATCCGTTTTCCATTGAGTCTGAATAATTCAAATGCTTGTTGAACTTGCCGGATGCCTCTTAAGAGGTCTTTGGGTCCATCAATAACTGGGTATGGAGGACCCAAAATCAATAGCTGAATTCGGAAGATCCAGCATCTGAGCGGATGCCTCCAAAGAGGTCTTTGAAAACCCTGTGTTTGTATCGCTGTCCAGCCATATCTTAATGGCGTCGGCGATGAACCGGGTGCCCCTCGGGGAGGTCTTTGGATAAGAGCCCGGTGTTTGTATCGTTGTCCAGCCATATCTTAATGGCATCGGCGATAAACCGGGTGCCCCTCGGGGAGGTCTTGGGTTAAAGAGCCCGCTGTTTGTATCGCTGTCCAGCCATATCTTAATGGCGTCGGCGATGAACCGGGTGCCCCTCGGGGAGGTCTTGGGTTAAAGAGCCCGGTGTTTGTATCGCTGTCCAGATATATCTTAATGGCGTCGGCGATGAACCGGGTGCCCCTCGGGGAGGTCTTTGGCTAAAGAGCCCGGTGTTTGTATCGCTGTACAGCCATATCGTAATGGCGTCGGCGATGAACTGGGTGCCCCTCGGGGAGGTCTTAGGTTAAAGAGCCCGGTTTTTGTATCGCTATCCAGCCATATCTTAATGGCGTTGGCGATGAACCGGGTGCCCCTCGGGGAGGTCTTGGGTTAAAGAGCCCGGTGTTTGTATCGCTGTCCAGCCATATCTTAATGGCATCGGCAATGAACCGGGTGCCCCTCAGGGAGGTCTTGGGTTAATTTTCACATTGTTTCTGGCGACTGACCCTAGTTTATTTGTGAACCTTTAGATCTAGAACTTCGAACTCTGTTAAGAATGTGCCCCTACAGTGAAATGCAAGACTTGGCCTGTAATCTGGGTGTCACATTTTTTAGGTTTAGAGTTCTTGATGCCCCTTATTTATGGCTTCATATTTTATATCCTTAATGACACGAAATGTAAGGGTATTCGTGTACCAGGCAACGAGTGTGTTTGAGCTCTTTCGGTTGGAGATGTGCCGTAGCATTCATTAAGCTTTATTTAGTTCTGAGTGTGCTTCTATCTACTTAAAAAGCCTGTAATTAAAATCGATGTTAGCAGCTGGATATTAAAACCTGCAGATGTACGATTTTAGATAGGTAAAGTAGTTTCTTTCATTAATTTGTACATACTTTGCATGATATTTACAATGCATTATATATTTGCAATTCATGATGTATGTATAATAAGTAATATGTGGAAGAAACTTCAAACAAAATAACGGCGAAGGTGGATGCTATTCCATGCTCGAAGCAGTGTGATTCCTTCTATCGTTTTTAGCTCAAAAGTGCCATCTGCAAACTTCTGGCTAATCATGTATGGTCCCTCCCAATTGGGTCTGAATACCCCAGTTCCTATCATAATTCTTTTTAGGATGAGGTCCCCGATTTGAAAGGTTCTTAGCTTGACTTTTGTATTGAAATATCTGGCTATTTTCCGTTGATGGGCCGCTATGTTAAGCTCTGCTTCTCTTCTCTTTCCCTCGAGTAAATATAGTGCTTCCAATTGCAGCTTTTCATTTTCCTTCTGGTTAAAGTAGATTCTGCGGTGAGTGGGTACTTCTAGCTCCACTAGGATCATAGCTTCTGAGCCGAATGCAAGTAAGAATAGGGTGTGCCCCATAGCGGTTTTATGCGTTGTTCGATATGACCATAACGCAAAGGGAAGTTCATCAACCCGGTCTCCTTTGGCTTTTTCAAGATGCTTCTTGATGGTCGACTTTAGTATTTTGTTGATGGCTTCCACCTGCCCATTTGCTTGCGGATGGGCCACAGCTGCAGAACTCTTTTTGATCTTGTACTTGGCACAGAAGTCCAGGAATTCATTGCTTTCGTATTGGGTTCCATTATCGGTAATGATCTTTTGCGGTACTCCATACCTGAAAATGATGTTTCCTAAGACAAAATTGATTACTTTCCTTGATGTGATTGTAGCTAAAGGTTCTGCTTCAGCCCATTTGGTAAAGTAGTCAACAACCACTATAGCGTATCTCATGTTTGCTTTTGCGGTGGGTAATACCCCCAATTAAATCTATGCCCAGACTGCAAATGGCCACGGGCTAACCATTTGAGCTAGTTTCGTGGGACTTGCTCTTGGAATTTTAGCGAATCTATGGCATCTATCACACTTCTTTACGTAGGTCATGGCATCAAGATTTACATCAGGCCAGAAATAGCCATATCGCAAAATCTTCTTGGCTGACGTTTGACCGCCAGTGTGTCCTCCACATTCTCCCTCGTGCAACTCTGCCAAAATCGCTCTAGATTCCTTCTTAGTCACACATCGCAGCAAGGGCATGGAGAATCCTCGTCGGTACAGCCTTCCATCTTGAATAAGCTATAGAGGGGCCTTGTGCAATATTTTCCTTTTGTCTTTCCGTTCTTTAGGAAGTGTACCGTTGAGAATATATTCTTTGATTAGAGTCATCCACGATGTAGGTTCCTCAATGGTCTCCATTATCCAGTCAATACTTGCTTCCTCAATAGTGGGGGTAGAAAGGACTTCGATGGGGATTAAACCCAGCAGTTGAGCATCTGATAAACTAGCATACTTGCAAGAGACTCCTCTTTTGAGTTCTATTCACTTGGGATATGAGATATAACATAGTTATCAAGATTGTTTAGAAGTTCCATAGCTTTGATTAGATAAGAGGGTAGATTCCCAGTTTTGGTTTGTAACTCTTCGCGCACTTGACCCACCACCAACTGAGAGTCGCTAAGAATTTGCAAAGTTTTTAGGTTTAGCTCTTTTGCCAACTTTATCCCTGTTATTAACGCTTTATATTCAGCCTCATTATTAGTTGATGGAAATTCTAATCTTAATGCGTAGCATGAAGAGTGACCCTCTGGGGTTTCCAAGACAATTCCAGCCCCTGAACAGTATTCATTTCTAGATCCATCAAAATATAGTTTCCAAATGGTCTCCGTCTCCGCTGGTTCCTCGATCTCTTCTCCTCTGTCTGTAAACTCAGCAATAAAACCTGCTAGGGCTTGGCAATTAATCGCTCTTCGAGGATGGTAAGTGATGTCATATTGACTCAGCACGATGTTCCATTTTAGTAACCTTCCTGAGGTTTCCGGGCGAAAGAGAACTTGCCTTAGTGGTTGATCGGTAAGAACCATGATAGGGTGAGATTGGAAATATGGTCTCAACTTTTTTGAGGCAACAAGGAGGCAATATGCGAGCTTTTCTAGCTTAGGGTAATTTAATTCAACCCGGCAATTCTTTTACTGATGTAATACACTGGCAATTGCGCCCCTGCTTCTTCTCGGATTAGCGCTGCGCTCAAAGCATGTGATGAGACTGCCAAGTATAAAAATAGATCCTCCCCATCTTTAGGTTTCGATAACATTGGCAGTGATTCCATATGTCATATCAATTCCTCGAAAGCCTCCTGGCACTCTGAGGTCCACTGGAAGTCCTTCTTTCCTTTTCTCAAGGCATCGAAAAGCGGGATACACCGATCTGTTGCTTTTGAAATGAACCGATTTAAAGCTGCTACCTTTCCATTTAAGCTTTGGAGTTCCTTTTTGGTTTTTGGAGCCCGCATTTCCCTTAAAGCCACAATCTGAGAGGGATTTGCTTCAATGCCCCTAGCATTAACGACAAACCCGAGGAATTTCCCTAAAGAGACTCCGAACGAACATTTTAACGGGTTTAGTTTCATCCCGTATTTCCTGAGTATGTGAAATATTTCTGCCATATCCTCGAGATGATTTTCGACCTTCTTTAACTTGACTATCATATCATCCACATATACTTCCATTGTATTCCCTATTTGAGATTTAAACATGGAGTATACGAGGCGTTGGTAGGTTGCTCCCGCGTTATTTAGTCCAAACGGCATGACCCTATAGCAGTACAACCCTCTATCCATTATGAAGCTTGTGTTCTCCTCGTCCAGCTTGTACATCATAATTTGATTATATCCGTAATATGCGTCCATAAAAGATAGTAATCCATGACCCACTGTAGCATCTACAAGTTGGTTGATCCGGGGCAAAGGAAAGCTGTAACGACCCAGAAAATCTGAACCAATTTAAAAAATTTAAATTGGCTAAAATAATGGATTTTAAATATTTAAAATAAATATTTTAACTTATAGCAATGAAAAGTGAGTTTGAATCGACGTTTGAAAACAAATATAATTAATTCTAATTATAAACAAGGCCTGAAATGGCGCTGCAGTTTCAAAAATTGAATTCAAACTTTGTCGGACCGTACCGGGTGCAAAATAAAACGGATTTGAGTGAAACCAAAAATATTTAAATCTGTTAGTGAATACATTTCTAACGAATCTGAAAAATCGAATTTTCATAGCGGAAAGCAAAAGTTATGGCCAAATGAGTTTTCAGAAAGGTCGCTATGGAATTTATATAGCCCGTGAAATTGGCCATTTTGCAAACGACCTCGGAATTCGACGAAACCACTTTTGTTGGATCCGAGATGTGAAGTTATTTCTAGGTTTCAAATTTCATAATTTTTGAAGCTAGTATGTGAGCGTGGCAAAGGAAAACGTGTTTTGGTCAATTACAGTTAAATTGGATCGACCAGAAATGAGCCTTTTTGCAAACGGTCTTAGAATTCGACGAAACTAGCTTTGTTGGGACCGTATCGTCAAAACATAGCTAGATTTATTTTTCTGGAATTTTTCGAATCAGTTTGTGGCCCTGGCAAATTGAAATGTAATTTCAAATTGAATATTGAATGTTATATATTTTAATTTGAAGTAAACTAACTTGAACAGTCGAATGGGCCCACGAAACATATCGCATTGTGTTCGGAATGGGGGTAAAACGCTAGGGACGACAGTCGTTGGGTTTAGATTGGTGGTCGTGTCAGAAAACCCCTTAAAAACTCCCCCGACCAATCATAATTTTTTAAAATAAAAAAAAAGGAAAATTTCCTTTTCTCTCTCCCCGACGAACGACGGAAACCGCTCACAACCTTCCCGTCCATTTTCTGATCAATCCACTCACTAATATCAAGAGCTCCAGTTGAAGATTTTGAAGAGCTCGAGACAAGCTTCAAATCAATTACTGGTTTCGATTTTTTTCGTGGAGTATTGTGGGTGAATCAGGCTCGGGAAGTTTCGCCGTTCGAAGCCCCGCCGCCGCCGCTAGAGTGCATCGGACGCCGCCGCACCCCCTGCGCACGTGTGCCCCTCCTCCCCCTTCGACGCTGCGAAGGCCGATCGACGAATAGCTACACGGATTTCGAGATAAATCCAAACCTAGTTTTGAACCTTTCAGCTGAGGTACGACTTGTTTTATTTTCAACTGTTTTAACACCTTTAAACCGTTGCAAACTTTGAAAAATCATATCTTTTTCGTGTGTTGACGAAATTCAGTGAAACAAGAGACAGTGGACTCGTGTGGACGTCTTCTACATTCTAGAAGAGACCGCATATTTTTCTGAGCCTTCTGCTATTTTTGGTGGAGTGGAACCCAATGTGAGATTTCTAATTTATAAACGATATGGAAAACGTCGATGTATAAATTATATAGTCGATGTATGAGTTATATAAGCGTTGTACACCTCATGTATAAGCGTTGTATAAGTTGTACGTTCGATGTATAAGTTATATATGCGTTGTAAAAATTATATATGTGTTGAAATTGAAGTGAATTGCTATATATAAATATATATATATATACGCCCCTCCTCCACAAACCATGGACGATATTTATTGGTTGTGATTGGTGTGAAAATTGATTGATAGCAAATGGTTGATTGGGATTGTTTGTGGTTGATATTGATTGATTATGGTTGAAAAATACCCATTTGTGGTTGAGAAATATTTGGTTGAAACCACATAGGATTAGTTTGTGGAAATGAAATAAATATATACATGCCGCCTGCGTGCGAACTAGATGCATGATCCCCATTGTCAAAAACCGCGAGGTTTTAAGGTAGAGCGAGGAGCCGTACTAGGGACGGTCCCGGTTTTAACTACCCTGCCATTATGCTGCCGAAATTTTGAATAATATTCATGTATTTGAATTATTTTCATTTGTTGAAACTATATTTATTCGGTTAATAGAAAACCTTCATGTGTTGAGTAGATATTCATTCGTTGGATAGAAATTCATGTGTTGAATGGTATTCGTGTTTTAAATATAAAAATCACATTTTTATCTATATATATAAACTATAGAAAACCTTCATGTGTTGAATCGATATTCATTCGTTGAATTGAAATTCATGTGTTGAATGGTGTTCGTGTTTTAAATATAAAAATCACATTTTTATATATATATCTAAACTATAGAAAACCTTCATGTGTTGAATCGATATTCATTCATTGAATTGAAATTCATGTGTTGAATGGTGTTCGTGTTTTAAATATAAAAATAACCTTTTTATCTATATATAGAAACTATATAAAACCTTCATGCGTTGAATCGATATTCATTCGTTGAATTGAAATTCATGTGTTGAATGGTGTTCGTGTTTTAAATATAAAAATCACATTTTTATCTATACATCTAAACTATAGAAAACCTTCATGTGTTGAATCGATATTCATTCGTTGAATTGAAATTCATATGTTGAATGGTATTCGTGTTTTAAATATAAAAATCACATTTTTATCCATATATATAAACTATAGAAAACCTTCATGTGTTGAATCGATATTCATTCGTTGAATTGAAATTCATGTGTTGAATGGTATTCATATTTTGAAATAAATTGTTTTATAATAAAAATCACCTTTTTTATCATCTATATGAACTATGTAAAATTACCTTGTTTTAAAAGAAATGTTTTATAATAAAAATCCTATTTTTATTACCTATATAAACTATATAAAATAATAGTGTTTTGAAAAGAAATGTTTTACAATAAAAATCACATTTTTATTATATACATGAATTGCTAAATATAGTGAAGTGTTGAAATAGAAGACAGTTAGATAAAAATATCATTTTTATCAAGTGTATGAAAAGAATATAGCTTTGAAATCGAAGAATCGATATATATATAGAAATAGGGTTAAAATATATCGAATAACGACGCTGCAGTTTGTATTTTGAAACCGTGATTTCAAACGATTATACCAGGAGATCCGACCATCGGATTTTCCTGAAATCGCAACCGTTGGGCTCGCCTTGGAAATATCTTTCCAACGGCACCAACTTTGTAAAAATCCAACGGTTGGATTGTCTGGAATGTTTAATTCAAATCTTAAGAAAAACAGCGCCAGAATCGATTATATTTATATATATATATATATATATATATATATATATATATATATATAAATATATTTAATCGAATAATGACGCTGCAGTTCATATTTCGAAATCGAAACTCCAAACGATTGTACCGGGAGATCCGACCGTCGGATTTTCCCGAAACTGGAACCATTGGATTCGTTTTGAAAAGATCTTTCTAATGATGTAAATTTTGAGAAGATCCAACGGTTAGATTTTCAGATATGTGTAAATCAAATCTGAAGAAAAACAGCGCCACGGCCGCGTTATTGCCTGAAGCGTCGATTTGAATAAATTGGCTATTTTAAAATAAATAAAAATAGCGATAAATTGTTGTAAAATATTATAAACGATATGGATGTTGGATTTAGAAATTAACTGAAGGTTGGCTAAGTCGAATGGTTTCCTGGGTGTTGATCTGATGTTGGTTTCGGCCTTCGGGGTTAATATTTGGGAAATCGTTCTCTTACTGATTGACGGTTAGTGACTAATGAATTGAAAAGATGCGTGTGTATGTTAGTGTTGCACTTGTTTATTATATACGCGAGTTGCTCAGAAAGACCGGGTTTATCCCATTCTGAATAACTGAATCGACGATAAGAAATCGAAGATGAAGACGGTGGTCGAAGACCGGAGATCTTCACCTCGTTTGGATGGTGACCGAGGTCCTGATTGGGAGGCATCCCGAAATATGGATAATGAGTGGTGATCGTCCAGACGTACGTGGTGATCGATGGGTTTGCGAGGTATTTAGTGCCTCTGGTTTCGTTCAGACCCAGAACGGACTTGCAAATGGACAGTGTGTCTGATATTGGAATTTATTCTGTTTGATTGATAGCCATCAGTTGCACGGTGTGAATTGCCTGTGTGGCATGCTAAGATGCAGTGATCAGGGCTTCTGTTGAAAAGCAAAGTCTTGTGGTGATGATCAAAGCCCCGCCTGTGTGGCGTAGCTTTGTGTATAACGTAAAATCGCGAGCCTCACACCCCGGTATGAACCAGAAACGGGAGAGGACATCAGGGAGGGCCTGCGTATCTTTCTAGCTAGAAGTGGCGTTAGTGGTTTTACACGCCCTGACGAGTTTGACTTATGTGGTTGTTGCGGTTGCGAGGCGCCTCGGTTTGATCAGACGATCCGAGTCCGATGGAGTCATTCGTTAGCTCGTTTACGCCCCAAAGGGCGGGGAAACGTAGTGTTCAGGTATAATAATCCACATCGGTGGACCGACCCTGACGATCCAAAGGGTCGATGCGCTCTGACCCTGAGACATGGGCTAGATTGTCTCGAAGTCGGTAAGGACTATCTTTTGCCTTGGTTCATGACGGAAATCCAATTTCCAAATACGTGACTGTGCGGTTTTGATTGTATATAAATATATATGGCGACATGATATATGGTATCCATGTCGTCTATGATTGATAGTTATGATTCGAAGTTGTTTTGAAACATGTAAACACTAGAAATAATATCAATTTCTTTTGTTTTATTCGTATCAACCATATTTTGGCCATTTTAAGGTAAAACTCTATCCTCCGGTTTGCGTTGCATTGTGTGATGGGAACCGAGTCTTATAATGGCTTCATTTTTATAAAAAGCATTGCGATGTTTAAAAGAAAGATTTGTTTTTAAAGCACTGGCAATCCAATGGAGTAAACCCGTTCCATGAAAGTGGCCTGGTCCTGTGATTAGCCATATTATAAATGTGTTGAGTAGATTTCTCATACCAGTCCCATGACTGACTCGTAGTTTGTTTCACTTTCAAACTCGGGTGCCCCTTTTTCTACACGGGCAGCCTTGTATTCAGGTTTAGCTGGCTTTCTCTGGGTAGCTGGAGCTGAAGATGGATTCTATTATTTATCTCTTTTTATGCTGTTCAGCTCCTATTGTACATATTTTGTTTGTTTCCGCTGTAGACATTTATGTATAGCTGAACTGTATTTGTACTAAGTATGATCCTGTATACTGTGTAACTCTGATGATTTCGTTTATCCAGTATATTCTATTGTTCATTATCTGGTGTATTTATTTATTTCTGTTCTGCTATTATCTGTTTCTGTGTTATATTCCAAAGATTACCCTTATCTCCGTCTGTACGGGAAATGGGGTCGTCACAACGTGGTATCAGAGCTTTGGTTAAGCTTAGTTCCGGAATATAACATATTAACGAACTCGTCAGAAATAGAACCAGTAGTGTTCTAGGATGGGTAACTCATTACAGATAGGATCAGTAATATCCTAGTATGAGTAGCATAATGAAATACACCCCGGTAGACACATTTACATTCAAGTATTTGTCTCTATATTTTGAAATATCTTTTCTGTTGACCTGACACTGTGTCTGCTAATTGCAGACGTACTAGAAAATAAGTGCCAGAAACAGAAGAAGTGATACTGACCCGGATATAGAAGCTCTATTTAAGAAATATAGAAATATGGGTGGAAAACCCTACTCGGGTGAGGAATCAATTATGAGAACACAAGCTTGGGTTCGTTCGGCTGAGAAAATCTTCAAAGGATTAAAGCTGAGGGATGACGAGAAAAGATTACTGGCCTCCTGGGCACTCAAAGACGAAGCTTTGTTCTGGTGGGATTCTGTTATTAAGGATAATCCAGAAGGTGATATCACCTGGGATAGATTCAAAGTGATTTTCCTGGAAAGATTTACTCCTCCAGAAGCAATTGAACGGCTATGTGATGAATTTTCTTATCTGATACAAGGAGATATGACCATTCCCGAATATCATAAGAAATTCTATGAACTTTCTCACTTTGCCCCTCATCTAATTGAAAATCCGAAGAGGAAGAATATGAGATTTATCAACGGGCTTCAAAGAAAATATTAGAACAGTGTAATGAGGAACGTGAAGCTCCCCTTTTCTGAAATGTTATACATGGATTACCAGTACGAGGATCTCGACAAGAAAGGTATGTTACAGTACGAAGAGGAAGTCAGCTCTAGTAATAAAATTGAGTCCAAAACTGATCGTCCTGAGGCCAGTACAGTGTCCGAGGTCAGTAAGAAGCCCAGTGCCCAGAGGAAAAGGGCCAAATCTGAGAAGAAACCAGTAACGACAACTGTATGCAATAACTGCCATAAGCAAGGTCATTTGCAAGGGAATTGCAGATCTTTAAAGAAACAAACAAAGGATGGATATAGGGCCAATCGAAAGCAAAAGAAGAAAAGGTTTAAAATTGATGGGGAGTTTCAAGAAAAAAGGGGTTGCAGTAAATGCCATCAAATGGGTCATCTTGCAAAGGATTGTTGGCTCTTAAAGAAGCCTGAAGTAGTTAAAGTGAATGAAGTAGAAGAAACTTCTGATCCCTCAGCAAGTCAAGGAAGATCTGATGTTTTAGAAGGAACACTTACTGTCAAAAACATTCGAGTCAAAGTACTGTTTGACACAGGCGCATCACGAAGCTTTATTGCAAAGAGTGCAGTCAAGAAGTTGGATTTGAAATTGAGGAAGCTTAAAGAACCAATGACTGTCCAAAATCCGGTCGGGAGTTCCATCGATCTCAGTTGGGTTTGTGCAGTACCTGTCTCTTTCTCATGCTATAAATTCCCTACTATCTCTATCGTCATGAATTTTAATGAATTCGATCTTATTCTGGGATTGGATTGGCTAACCAAATATGAAGCAGAGGTTAGATGCGCCGACAGGGTCGTAAAGGCAAAGATAAAATCAGGTGGTTATATAACCATTCCCTGTGAAGGTCAGAAATCTAATATAAAAGACTTCTGGGCAGCTCTCGATATTTCTCCAGCCCAAATAGAAAATATCCCTGAAGTCACAGAGAATATTCCTGAACTCATCAAAGACATTCCTGTCGTAAAAAAATATGCGGATGTGTTTGAAGAAGTTGTTCGCTTACCTCCGCAGAGAGAAATAGATTTCAAAATTGCTTTGATTCCTAATGCAAGGCCGGTAGTTCACGCTATTCGAAGAATGTCCTTGAAAGAGAAAGAGGAATTAGACAATCAAACACGACAGCTAGTATGGAAGGGTCTGATCAGGCCTAGTTTCTCTGATTGGGGGGCAGCAGTGGTTTTTGTCCCAAAATCAGACGGTACTCTGCGACTATGTGTAGATTATCGTGATTTGAACAAGCAGACAATAAAGAACAAATATCCATTGTCGCGGATCGATGATTTATTGGATCGTCTGAATGGAGCACAAGTATTTTCAAGGATGGACCAAGTTACAGGCTTCCATCAACTTCGAATTGCCGAAGAGTGTGTTCCAATGACAGCATTCAGAGGTCCCAACTTATTCTACGAGTGGTTAGTAATGTCGTTCGGCATATGTAACGCTTCTGCTTACTTCGTCGATCTGATGAATAGGGTGTTCAGAGGGGTTTTGAATAAATTTGTTCTGGTTTTCATTGACGATATTCTAATCTTCTCTAAATCAAAGGCCGAACATGAAAAGCATCTGGAACAGGTTCTGGAAATCCTCAGAAGGAATGTACTGAAAGCCAAACTATCCAAATGTATATTCTGGCAAGATGAAGTGAAGTTTCTAGGCCACGTCGTATCTAAAGAAGGAATTGCTGTGGATCCAAGCAAAATCACAGCTATTCAGAATTGGAAACAGCCCAGTACCCCCACTGAAGTCCGCAGTTTTCTCGGATTGGCTAGCTATTACCAGAAGTTCGTTAAAAACTTTTCGAAGATATCTGGTCATTTAATGAAGCTTACAAAGAAGAACTCTAAATTCAAGTGGACTCCAGAAAGTGAGGAGCCTTTTGAAGAGCTAAAGTTAAGACTAACGACTGCTCCAGTGTTAACCATCACTGATGGAAATCTGGATTTAAAAGTCTGGACTGATGCTTCTAGAGAAGGCCTTGGCGCAGTGTTAATGCAAAGGGGTCAAGTGATTGCTTATGCTAGCCGTCAGCTGAAGCCGCACGAGAAAAACTACGTCACTCATGATCTTGAGTTATTGGCGATAGTATTCGCTTTGAAAATCTGGAGGCACTATCTTCTAGGTGAGAGATTTGAACTGTTTACAGATCACCAGTCGTTAAAGTATCTGTTCACCTAGAAAGACTTGAATCTGAGGCAGCAGCGTTGGCTGGAGTTTCTTGCAGCATATGACTTTGAAATTATATACACTCCAGGGAAAGCCAATGTCGTGGCCGATGCGCTGAGCCGAAAGAATGAAATGATCGCCAGTTTTATTATCACGACTTCATTGATAGATAAAATATCTGCTCTTCAGAAGGATATTCACTTCATTTAGAAGATCAGAGAGATAATTCAACAAGGCGAACCCTCGAGTTTTCAAGTTGACGATGATGGGATTCTAAGGCTCAAAGGTCGAATCTGTGTCCCTAACATTCCTGAGCTTCGAAAGGAAGTACTGGATGAATGCCACAAGTCAAAACTTAGTATCCATCCGGGAGTATGCAAAATGTATAATGACATCAAATGCACTTTCTGGTGGAAGTCAATGAAAAGGGACTTTTCCTTATATGTTAGCCGATGCCCTACTTGCCAGCTAGTCAAAAGCGACCAACAGAAACTGGCTGGATTGTTACAACCGCTAGACGTTCCTGGTTGGAAGTGGGAACATATTTCTATGGATTTCATTGATGGTCTGCCCAGAACCAGAAAAGGAAATGACAGTATTTGGGTGATCGTAGATCGCTTCACGAAGACCGCCCATTTCATACCTGTCAGATCAAACAGAACTGCTCAGAGTCTGGCGTAGATATACTTCAAGGAAATTGTTAGACTTCATGGAGTGCCGCTCAGTATAGTCAGTGATAGAGATACAATATTTACTAGCAAATTCTGGGAGGCATTTCAAGTCGAGCTGGGAACAAAGTTGAATTTGAGCACTGCTTATCATCCTCGGACAGACGGTCAGACTGAGAGGGTGAATCGTATTTTAGAAGATTTATTGCGGGCGTGTGTTCTAGATTTCGGTGGATCATGGGAAGACCATCTGCATTTGGCTGAATTCTCTTATAACAACAGCTACCAGGCGAGCCTGACAATGTCGCCATTCGAAGCATTGTATGGTAGGCCGTGCCGATCTCCTGCTTGTTGGGTCGAACCCGGTAATAGACTTGTATTGGGACCCGATATGATCCGGGAAGCTGCGGACAAGTTCGATTTTATTAAGAAACGATTACTGGCCGCTCAAAGCCGACAAAAGAGCTATGCCGATAGGAGAAGAAGAGATATATCCTTTGCTGTTGGCGACTACGTATATTTGAAAGTATCGCCAATGAGAGGAGTTATCTGGATCGGTAAAACTGGAAAGTTGGCGCCCAAATTCATTGGTCCGTTTCCTATTCTGGAACGGATCGGAACGCTCTCTTATAGGGTTAAACTGCCTGATTGGTTGCCTGGAGTTCATGATGTATTTCACATATCTCAACTTCGAAAGCACGTTCATGATCCAGACTTGATCGTGGAAGAAGCAGCGCAACAGGATATTGAAATTACCCCTGAATTAGCTGTGAGACGAGAGCCGCTAGAGATCATCGGCAAAGAGACCAAGGAACTGAGGAACAAGAAGGTTCACTTAGTCAAAGTGCAATGGAGTGGAGATCCGCGAGATTGTACTTGGGAAACTGAGGAGAGCATTCAGAAAGCCTATCCCAGATGCCGAGTAGATATCTCTGATTGACTCCGGTGCAAGGTACATTTACCATACTTTGCATTACCAATCAGTTCTCTATTCTATTGTTATTTTCTTTCCATGGATGTGCACTTTTAATTCTATAGTCTTGATGATTTTTAAAGAATATAGGAATTGATTTGTATGATTTTGAAAAGTTAAAAACAAATTGCTTGTTGTTTGCATTGTGTGGTAGTAAATTAGATTAATTGAATTATTGAAACGATAGTTAATTTAACCAATAATAGAATGAATGGTCGAATTTATTCGATTATATCACCCATTGAACTGATTAGAAAATAGATAGAAATATATACTTGTGCATTATATATGTTTGAACAGGTAAATGGATTAGCTGTTGAGTAAAGATTTTATTTGCGTGCCCGACAAATAGGTAAACCTTAATGAGTTGGATGCGAAATATTATTATATCAACTCCTGTGAATGCCATTGGATGCGGAGTGCTGGTTTTTCTGTGTGAAATAGTAAATGTCGCCATAGGATAGTAACAATTAATTTTGAACTACATTACATGGCATACTTCTGAAGATAGGCATACTTCATCATATACCACATAAGCATTTGGAGCTTGTGTGACGAGGTGGAAGATTTACCATACGAGCGAGAGGCTTGTATGGCGATGACTATATTTTACAGGTTGAACTGATGACTGATATGGACTATTTAAATTGTAAAGATAAAATTACCAGATTAATAAAAACCCCACACGGGTCTGGAGTTGACAATAACCACGTCTCTCTAGTTATTAGATATGGCACATGGACTATTTATTTCCCACACGGGACGAGGTGACGAGGATTTATCCTCTGGAGCATTTAAAATACACACTCCCTCAGGCTTTGACAAGGTGATGAGAATTTATTCTCTTGAGTTATTATCAATACACGCTCCCCTGTAAACACCAGAATATATCACTATAAATATGTGTATGCTTATTAGGATTTATTGGGAACCTAATACGGCCCAATAAATTTCCAAACCCCTCCCCGTACAAAGGAAGTTATGGCGAAATTTTTCAAAAATTCCGGGTGTTAGCCAAATTTTTGAAGAATTTGAAAATTCTCAGAAATTGAAAAGTTGGAGAATTGAAGCCAGATTGGACGTAGAGTTGATTAATCAAACCACTTTCGACTTTGTTCCTTTTCGGGGACGAAAAGTTTTAAGTGGGGGAGATTGTAACGACCCAGAAAATATGAACCAATTTAAAATTTTTAAATTGGCTAAAATAATGGATTTTAAATATTTAAAATAAATATTTTAAATTATAGAAATGAAAAGTGAGTTTGAATCGACGTTTGAAAACGAATATAATTAATTCTAATTATAAACAAGGCCTGAAATGGCGCTGCAGTTTCAAAAATTGAATTCAAACTTTGTTGGACTGTACCGGGTGCAAAACAAAACGGATTTGAGTGAAACCAAAAATATTTTAATTTGTTAGTGAATACCTTTCTAACGAATCTGAAAAATCGAATTTTCATAGCGGAAAGCAAAAGTTACGGCCAAATGAATTTTCAGAAAGGTCGCTATGGAATTTATATAGCCCGTGAAATTGGCCATTTCGCAAACGACCTTGGAATTCGACGAAACCACTTTTGTTGGATCCGGGATGTGAAGTTATTGCTAGGTTTCAAATTTCATAATTTTTGAAGCTAGTATGTGAGTGTGGCAAAGGAAAACTAGTTTTGGTCAATTACAGTAAAATTGGATCGACCAGAAATGTGCCTTTTTGCAAACGGTCTCAGAATTCGACGAAACTAGTTTTGTTGGGACCGTATCGTCAAAACATAGCTAGATTTATTTTTCTGGAATTTTTCGAATCAGTTTGTGGCCCTGGCAAATTGAAATGTACGTTCAAATTGAATATTGAATGTTATATATTTTAATTTGAAGGAAAACTGCCTGAAACAGTCGAATGGGCCTACGAAACATATCCCATTGTGTTCGGAATGGGGGTAAAACGCTAGGGACGATAGTCGTTGGGTTTAGATTGGTGGTCGTGTCAGAAAACCCCTTTAAAACTCCCCCGACCAATCATAATTTTTTAAAATAAAAAAAAAGAGGAAATTTTCCTTTTCTCACTCCCCGTCGAACGACGGAAACCGCTCATAACCTTCCCGTCCATTTTCTGATCAATCCACTCACTAATATCAAGAGCTCCAGTTGAAGATTTTGAAGAGCTCGAGACAAGCTTCAAATCCATTACTGGTTTCGATTTTTTCATGGAGTATTGTGGGAGAATCGGGCTCGGGAAGTTTCGCCGTTCGAAGCCCCGCCGCCGCCGCTACAGTGCATCGGACGCCGCCGCACCCCCTGCGCACGTGCGCCCCTCCTCCCCCTTCGACGCTGCGAAGGCCGATCGACAAATAGCTACACGGATTTCGAGATAAATCCAAACCTAGTTTTGAACCTTTCAGCTGAGGTACAGCTTGTTTTATTTTCAACTGTTTTAACACCTTTAAACCGTTGCAAACTTTGAAAAATCATATCTTTTTCGTTTGTTGATGAAATTCAGTGAAACAAGAGACAGTGGACTCGTGTGGACGTCTTCTACATTCTAGAAGAGACCGCATATTTTTCTGAGCCTTCTGCTATTTTTGGTGGAGTGGAACCCAATGTGAGATTTCTAATTTATAAACGATATGGAAAACGACGATGTATAAATTATATTGTAATGACCCGCATTCTACGTATCAGGGGATCGTAGAATATTTATTTATTTCCCGTATGAAGTCGTGTGGTCATGTAACTTTGGGAAACATCCATTAGAGTCATCTCCCATGTTCAAGATTTTTGTCGATTGCTAAATGACCATTTTGCCCCTAGTTGGTACTGTTTTGGCCATAACTTTTGATTGGAAAGAAATTTTGACCTGAAACCACTTCCATTAGATTTGTTTGATGGTTTACCTTTCCGTAGAGTGGTCACAATAGCCAAACGGACTTACCGTTTGGGAGATATGGCTGAAATAAGGATTGGAGGGTGAAAAACTGCTTAACCGGGCCAAATAGGGTGATTAGTGAGTAGGCCCATAACCCATTTCGGGATTAGGGTTATGGGGAGGCTGAAATGAGATAGAGAATCATTCCATTTCAGTTTTCTAGCCTCCACTTATCACCAAGGAACCCTAAAAATGGCCTCCAACCTCTAAATCACCTCCAAATTATCTTTTGGTCAAGGATTAAGCTTAGCAACATCTAATCAAGGGAGATCTACCCCAAAGCAACATAGGAGTTGCTGTTTAGCATTGAGATTCACATCAAATCAGAGATTTATTTCAGATCTTAGTTTATTTGTGGCTAAGGTGAGTGATTTGCATAGTTTTGCACTAATTATGGCTAATTAGGGATGATTAGTGTTAATTAGCGAATTTAAACATGATAAAATTCTGGAAAAATGTTTATAAAATTCGGAATGATGTTTTAGACCTCTGATATGAATTTGGGTTAATTTGGTTAAGTTTTGCTAATCCTATCATTAGTTTCACCTAAACATGCTTAAGGGGAAATATGGGATTTTGGGTATGTTTGAACCATTTTTACCTATCATATTGATGTTTTGATGTTTGTGATTGATTATGTATGTTGCTATGACTGTATGAAATGCTTTGTGATTGATTCCAATAGTTAGAATGGTCGAAAACGTCGTCGAATGGCGTAAACACTTGCTGGAACAGTTTCAGAAAACAGTGCAGGGTTCGGATCGGATCGGATAGGGGGCTCGGATCGGATATGTTGAACTGAGCAAAGAATTCGATCGGATCGGAACCCAACACTTGGGAAAAGTGGCAAAAAGGAAGGCCACGCTAGCTGAACTGGGATCAGATCGGATTAGGGAGTAGGGATCGGAGCGGATAGAAGAGGATGGATCGGATCGAAGCACGTAAAGGATGAGGAGGCGGATCGGAGCGGATAGAGGAGGAGGGATCGGATCGAAGCACGTAAAGGATGAGGAGGCGGATTGGAGCGGAAGCATGAACTGGAGGGGGAGTGGCACCCGACCCGAACCAAGGAGAAACGCCCGACCCGAACCGATGGAGGACACCCGACCCGAACCGCACTAGAAGAAGACCCGACCCGAACAGATGGAGGACACCCGACCCGAACCGATGGCTTGAGGAGGAACCCGACCCGACCCAGTATTGACCAATAACCCGAGATGCAAAGGTAGTCCAATATGGGAAGTTAGAGCTCAGGATCCGGTTGTGAACCAATGAGTTCACTTCATGGTTGGACTTTGCTGCGGGACGTGTGCTAAGGAGTTGTCGACGTTCATAACTTCGATTCACCACTAAAAAGGGAAGATGGCTACTTATTAGTGCAGTTGTGTCATTATGACCTGAGGGGCAAGGTGATGGTAGCAAGACTACGTTATCAGTGCAGTAGGGTCATTATGACCTGAGGGGCAAGGTGATGCGTAGTAAGACTATGAGCCAGCGCAGATGGGTTGAACAACTCCATGGGGCAAGTGGACATAGTAAGGATTGGTAAGGCTATGAGCCAGCGCAGATGGGGTGAATAACTCCATGGGGCAAGTGGACATAGCGAGGAATTAGTGGCTACGTTATCAGTGCAGTGAAGCCATTTATGACTTCATGGGGCAGAGTGATCGTAGCAAGGTATGTTGGGTGATCGAAGTGGTGAATATCGTATGCTTTACGCACTGAGTGAGGGATGTGAGGATGGATTCTATGTTTGATTGTTTGCCATCATTATGACATGCACACCTCCCCCACCTCCGTATCTTTACACCGTTTGATATGGTACCTTAGAGTGTTGTACAGTATGTAGTGCTAACTCTTTGGTTGCAGGTCCAGGTTCAGGTATGTTTTAGTCTACCTGTTATTATTCACTTTAGATGCTTATCGCTCATACCAGGCTTTATGTCTGACCCAGAGTTTTATGTCTCCTCTTATTACTCTGGGTGCTCACACGAGCAGACTAGAGACAGGTTAGCTGGTGGTGCGCGAGTAGCTGATTCGGAGGCGGGTAGGAGGCTCCACGTATGATATATATATATATACACATTCTCCCTGTGTCGTTGGTGGTCGCTACTTGGGCATTAGTAGTGTACCTCCTTATCTTACTTTTGCTTTGAGACAGTTTGAAAAGTTGTAATAAGCTGTATTTTGGATTTCCGCTGCTATGATGTTTAGTTCTGGTTTTCATCTTATGCACTGTCACTCCTGTTTTATGTCAAGTATGTTATTATTATATTATTTTATTCTATGCGCTGTGAGACATTCTACAGGTTCTTTGTATGTTCATTTCCTTCTTCCTTTTCCTTCTGACGACCCGTTCCGTTCTAACTGGACATGTGTACAGCGCACCTTTGGAGTAAATGTCGGTTGGTGCGGGGCGGGCCGTCACACTTGGTATCAGAGCTCTAGGTTGCGTCGTTAACCTAGGGAAAGACACAAGGGAGAGATAGTACGTATATGAGAGCGCGTATTTGTGATTACTTTGGTTTTCAAAAGCTATGTATATATATATACTATTAGTAGTATAAGAATGAAGTCGCACTGCACTAGCACCACTATGGGGTCGTTAATCGTTTCCCTTTTTCAGATTGACGATGAGCCGAGACACGAGGGGTGCTGGTAGAGGGACCAACCAAGGGACTGCCGCTGACATGAGGGCAATGTTTACTAACCTCGTGAGAGATATGCTTAGAGAAGTGCAAGGGGTAGTTCCCAATCCCGGAGTTGGTGTTGGCCCAGTAGTGCAGGCGCCTAGGGTCGATTTCGCCAAGTTGTGCAAAGATTACACTAATCTTGGTGGAAAGCCGTTCCACGGATGTTCAGGACTGGATGGATAGCTGTGACCGTATCTTCGATGACTTGGGTCCTGAGGATGCGATGAAGAGAAGGCTAGCGTCTCGTCAGCTGCAAGGGCGAGCGATGAAATTGGTGGAATGCCATTAGAACAGCTACTCCAGAGGATCAGGTTACTTGGGATCAGTTCAAGGCTCTCTTTAGGGAGAAGTTTATTCCTACTGCCCAAAAGTCAGTGTTGTTTAAGAGGTTCTTGGAACTTAAGCAGAACGGAAGGGCAGTTTCTGATTATATTGCTGAGTTCGACACTTTGTCGAAGTATGGAATGTCTCTTATCGACACTCCTGAGAAGAAGAATGAGAAGTTCATTACTGGCCTGGATGGATACTTGGGGGAAAGGCTTATTAATCACATCGATGAGACTTTTGAATCGATTGTGGGGAAGGCTTTGAGATCAGAGAGTCTTTACCCTAAGTCAAAGACTGAGGCTGCATCTGCAGAAGGGCCAAAGCCGCAAGCAGGCGGTGGAGGCAAGAATAATTCTCAGAATAAGAGGAAGGAAGACCAATCTAAAGGTGGCCAGAAAAAGAGCAAGAAGGATGTTGAGTGCTTCAGCTGTGGTAAGAAGGGCCATTATGCCAAAGATTGTCGGGCCAAGCCAGCGGATAAGAAGTGCCTCAACTGTGGTCAAGTGGGACATTTCAAGGATAAGTGTCCGTAACCTCTTAAGGAGAAGCAGATTGTGAAAGCATATGCTATTGATGCTGTTCCTTCTTCGTCGAATGCCCCAACTGCGGCGGAGAAAGGAAAGAATGTTGTTATTCAAGGTATGCTTTCTATTTATGATGTACCAGTTCGAGTTTTGTTTAATACTGGGGCTTCCCGTTCCTTCATATCTAGTGACCTGGTAGATAGGTTGGGACTGGAACCCGAGATAGTCGATAGACCATTGGTTGTGACGAACCCGATTGGTGGTTCGACTAGCCTTAGTATGATTTGCAGGAATTTGGTCTTATCGAGTCATGGATGTATGTTTGTATGTGATTGCTTTGTTTTGGGCTTTACTGGGTATGGCATTATATTGGGAGTCGATTGGCTCCAAAGATACGGGGTGGTGGTAGACTGTGAGGGCTTTTTGGTGACAGTGAGGGCGGATGATGGGCGGAGGGTAGTGTTTGGTAGTCTACATAGTGATGGGGTTATGGCTAGTTTTGTTAATTCCCTCGACATCCCGCAGGATGAGTTGTCAGATGTGCCCGTGGTTGGCCAGTATCCGGACGTCTTCGAGGAGGTGACCGGGCTTCCACCACACCGAGAGATTGAGTTCCGTATTGATTTAGTGAAAGATGCTAGACCTATAGTGATGCCACTTCATCGTATGGCACCAAGGGAGCAGCGAGAGCTCGGGGTGCAAGTCAGCAATCTTTTGAAGAAGGGATTTATTAGAAGGAGTGTCTCCGAGTGGGGAGCACCAGTTGTGTTTGCCACTAAGGCAGATGGTTCCCTTCGTTTGTGTGTGGACTATCGCGAGTTGAATAAGGTAACGAGGAAGAATAAGTATCCTCTACCACGGATAGATGATTTGTTTGATCAACTAGAAGGAGCAAGAGTGTTCTCCCAGTTGGACCTCGCGACAGGATTTCATCAGCTACGAGTAGCGGACGAGAGTGTTCCAAAAACGGCATTTAGGACGCCGTCTGGATTTTATGAGTGGTTGGTCATGCCATTTGGGTTGACCAATGCACCAGCCTATTTTGTGGATCTTATGAATCGAGTATTTAGAGATCAGTTGAATAAGTTTGTTCTTGTGTTCGTGGATGATATCCTTGTTTACTCAAGGACAGAGGAGGAACACAAGGGACACTTGAGGATAGTGATGGTGGTGTTTAGGAAACACCAATTGAAAGCGAAATTCTCTAAGTGTCATTTTTGGAGAAGGGAAGTGAGATTCTTGGGTCATGTTGTTTCAGAGAGTGGTATTGCCGTGGACCCTGCGAAGGTGGCTACGGTACAGGATTGGCCTACGCCCAAGAATGTAACAGATGTAAGAAGTTTCTTGGGATTAGCTGGATATTATCGTAAGTTTATCCAGGACTTCTCCAAGATAACAACACCGTTGACTCAATTGACTAAGAAGAATCAGTCCTTCGTCTGGGACGGAGTGTGTGAGGATGCCTTCAAGAGTCTAAAAGAGAGGTTGACGCGTGCGCAAGTGTTAGTCATTCCTAAAGGGAATGAAGAGATGACGGTATACACGGATGCTTGTGGTACCGGACTGGGTGCAGTATTGATGCAAGGAGGTAGGGTTGTAGCTTATGCTAGTCGACAGCTAAAGCCGCATGAGAAGAAGTATCCTACCCATGATTTGGAATTAGAAGCGATCGTGTTTGCGCTGAGGATGTGGAGACATTATCTCTTGGGAGAAAGATTTGAATTGTTTACCGATCACAAATCGTTAAAGTATCTTTTCTCCCAGAAAGATCTGAATCTCCGTCAGCAGAGATGGTTAGAGTTCTTGGCTTCGTATGATTTTGATATCGCATACACACCTGGGAAAGGTAATGTGGTAGCCGATGCCTTGAGTAGGAGACATGCCAGCTTAGGGGCAATGTTTCTTGAGTGGAAGCAACTGGAGTATATCGCGGGGTTTGATTTCAGACCAAAGTGCGAATTGGATCCAGTTATGCTAGCTAGTTTGACGATCAGACCCACTTTGATAGAGCGGATTGGTTCTAGACAGAGGGACGATCCTAACCTATTGGAAGTCATCTCCAAGTTAGAGATGGGTATCGATGAGGAGATGAATGTGTATGGGCTTGATCGAGATGGATGGATTCGAAAGAATGGAAGACTAGTTGTGCCCAACGTGAATGGTTTGAGAGATGAAGTGCTTAGAGAATGTCATCACTCAAAACTGACTATACATCCCGGTGGTAATAAGATGTATCGAGACATGAAGTAGACTTACTACTGGGAAGGGATGAAAAGAGACGTTGGGAAGTTTATATCCAAATGCATGAATTGCCAGCTAGTTAAAGCCGAGCAAAAGAAACCTAGTGGTTTGTTGCAACCATTAGAAATTCCCGAATGGAAATGGGAGCAAGTCTCGATGGATTTCATCGATGGTTTACCAAGGACTAGATCGGGATATGATAGCATTTGGGTAATTTTGGATCGATTGACTAAAAGTGCAAGATTTATACCAGTCAAATCGACCAGAACGGCAGCCAAGTTGGCAGAGTTGTATATGAGGTGGGTAGTGAGATTTCATGGAGTACCCAAAAGCATTGTGAGTGACCGAGACCCGTTGTTTACAAGTGGGTTTTGGAAGAGCTTACAAGAGGCTCTAGGGTCAGAATTACATCTCAGTACCGCATGTCATCCTCAGACCGACGGTCAGACGGAGAGGGTGAATCGTATATTGGAAGATCTCTTGAGAGCTTGTATATTGGATTTTGGTGGATCATGGGACGACCATTTGCATCTAGTAGAGTTTGCATATAATAATAGCTACCAATCCAGTATCGGTATGGCTCCATATGAAGCTTTGTACGGAAGACCGTGCAACTCACCATCATGTTGGATAGAGACTGGCGAGAAGTTTGTGCTTGGACCAGATGTGGTGAGGGAAACTTCCGATAAGATCAAGATCATTCAACAACGAATGAAAGCTGCTCAAGATAGGCAGAAGAGCTATGCTGATAAGAGGAGAAGAGACTTGAAATTATCCGTTGGTGACTTGGTGTTTGTCAAGACCTCTCCGTTAAAGAGCGTGATACGATTTGGCAGGAGAGGTAAGTTGGCACCAAGATTTGTTGGCCCATTCCCTATTCTTGAACTAGTCGGGAATCTGGCATATAGAGTTGGCTTACCAGAGAAGATGGCAGGAGTTCACAATGTATTTCATGTTTCCCAACTAAGGAAGTTCGTTCACGACTCAGATATGACTATTTCACCTGATGAGTTAGAGGACTTCGAAGTAGAACCCGAGGCGGTTGGGAACCGCAAGCCGATTCGTATTGTGGGGCACGATACGAAGCAACTTCGAAGGAAGGCGGTGAAGCTAGTCAAGGTTCAGTGGGGCGAGGACGAGAATGATTGCACTTGGGAGACAGAGGAGGGCATTAGGAAGGCATATCCAGAACTCTTTGCCTGGTAAGATTTACTTTGTAATTTAGTTTTCCGCATGCAAGGGTAGACTTGTTTTGCTTGTTGCATGTTTGATTGTTGTTTTATGATTGATAGGCATGCGGTATCTTTGTGTGTGCTTTGATTAGGGAATTTCGGGGGCGAAATTTCTTAAGGGGGGGAGAGTGTAATGACCCGCATTCTACGTATCAGGGGATCGTAGAATATTTATTTCTTTCCCGTATGAAGTCGTATGGTCATGTAACTTTGGGAAACATCCATTAGAGTCATCTCCCATGTTCATGATTTTTGTCGATTGCTAAATGACCATTTTGCCCCTAGTTGGTACTGTTTTGGCCATAACTTTTGATTGGAAAGAAATTTTGACCTGAAACCACTTCCATTAGATTCGTTTGATGGTTTACCTTTCCACAGAGTGGTCACAATAGCCAAACGGACTTACCGTTTGGGAGATATGGCTGAAATAAGGATTGGAGGGTGAAAAACTGCTTAACCGGGCCAAATAGGGTGATTAGTGAGTAGGCCCATAACCCATTTCGGGATTAGGGTTATGGGGAGGCTGAAATGAGATAGAGAATTATTCCATTTCAGTTTTCTAGCCTCCACTTATCACCAAGGAACCCTAAAATTGGCCTCCAACCTCTAAATCACCTCCAAATTATCTTTTGGTCAAGGATTAAGCTTAGCAACATCTAATCAAGGGAGATCTACCCCAAAGCAACATAGGAGCTGCTGTTTAGCATTGAGATTCACATCAAATCAGAGATTTATTTCAGATCTTAGTTTATTTGTGGCTAAGGTGAGTGATTTGCATAGTTTTGCACTAATTATGGCTAATTAGGGGTGATTAGTGTTAATTAGCGAATTTAAACATGATAAAATTCTGGAAAAATGTTTATAAAATTCGGAATGATGTTTTAGACCTCTGATATGAATTTGGGTTAATTTGGTTAAGTTTTGCTAATCCTATCATTAGTTTCACCTAAACATGCTTAAGGGGAAATATGGGATTTTGGGTATGTTTGATCCATTTTTACCTATCATATTGATGTTTGTGATTGATTATGTATGTTGCTATGACTGTATGAAATGCTTTGTGATTGATTCCAATAGTTAGAATGGTCGAAAAGGTCGTCGAATGGCGTAAACACTTGCTGGAACAGTTTCAGAAAACAGTGCAGGGTTTGGATCGGATCGGATAGGGGGCTCGGATCGGATATATTGAACTGAGCAAAGAATTCGATCGGATCGAAACCCAACACTTGGGAAAAGTGGCAAAAAGGAAGGCCACGCTAGTTGAACTCGGATCGGATCGGATTAGGGAGTAGGGATCGGAGCGGATAAAAGAGGATGGATCGGATCGAAGCACGTAAAGGATGAGGAGGCAGATCGGAGCGGATAGAGGAGGAGGGATCGGATCGAAGCACGTAAAGGATGAGGAGGCGGATCGGAGCGGAAGCATGAACTGGAGGGGGAGTGGCACCCGACCCGAACCAAGGAGAAACGCCCGAACCGATGGAGGACACCCGACCCGAACCGCACTAGAAGAAGACCCGACCCGAACAGATGGAGGACACCCGACCCGAACCGATGGCTTGAGGAGGAACCCGACCCGACCCTGTATTGACCAATAACCCGAGATGCAAAGGTAGTCCAATATGGGAAGTTAGAGCTCAGGATCCAGTTGGGAACCAATGACTTCACTTCATGGTTGGACTTTGCTGCGGGACGTGTGCTAAGGAGTTGTCGACGTTCATAACTTCGATTCACCACTAAAAAAGGAAGATGGCTACTTATCAGTGTAGTAGGGTCATTATGACCTGAGGGGCAAGGTGATGGTAGCAAGACTACGTTATCAGTGCAGTAGGGTCATTATGACCTGAGGGGCAAGGTGATGCGTAGTAAGACTATGAGCCAGCGCAGATGGGGTGAACAACTCCATGGGGCAAGTGGACATAGTAAGGATTGGTAAGGCCATGAGCCAGCGCAGATGGGGTGAATAACTCCATGGGGCAAGTGGACATAGCGAGGAATTAGTGGCTACGTTATCAGTGCAGTGAAGCCATTTATGACTTCATGGGGCAGAGTGATTGTAGCAAGGTATGTTGGGTGATCGAAGTGGTGAATATCATATGCTTTACGCACTGAGTGAGGGATGTGAGGATGGATGCTATGTTTGATTGTTTGCCATCATTATGACATGCACACCTCCCCCACCTCCGTATCTTTACACCGTTTGATATGGTACCTTAGAGTGTTGTACAGTATGTAGTGCTAACTCTTTGGTTGCAGGTCCAGGTTCAGGTATGTTTTAGTCTACCTGTTATTATTCACTTTAGATGCTTATCGCTGATACCTGGCTTTATGTCTGACCCAAAGTTTTATGTCTCCTCTTATTACTCTGGGTGCTCACACGAGCAGACTAGAGACAGGTTAGCTGGTGGTGCGTGAGTAGCTGATTCGGAGGCGGGCAGGAGGCTCCACGTATGATATATATATATATATACACATTCTCCCTGTGTCGTTGGTGGACGCTACTTGGGCATTAGTAGTGTACCTCCTTATCTTACTTTTGCTTTCAGACAGTTTGAAAAGTTGTAATAAGCTGTATTTTGGATTTCAGCTGCTATGATGTTTAGTTCTGGTTTTCAGCTTATGCACTGTCTCTCCTATTTTATGTCAAGTATGTTATTATTATATTATTTTATTCTATGCGCTGTGAGACATTCTACAGGTTCTTTGTATGTTCATTTCCTTCTTCCTTTTCCTTCTGACGACCCGTTCCGTGCTAACTGGACATGTGTACAGCGCACCTTTGGAGTAAATGTCGGTTGGTGCGGGGCGGGCCGTCACATATATAGTCGATGTATGAGTTATATAAGCGTTGTACACCTCATGTATAAGCGTTGTATAAGTTGTACGTTCGATGTATAAGTTATATATGCGTTGTAAAAACTATATATGTGTTGAAATAGAAGTGAATTGCTATATAAATAAATAAATATATATATACGCCCCTCCTCCACAAACCATGGACGATATTTATTGGTTGTGATTGGTGTGAAAATTGATTGATAGCGAATGGTTGATTGGGATTGTTTGTGGTTGATATTGATTGATTGTGGTTGAAAAATAGCCATTTGTGGTTGAGAAATATTTGGTTGAAACCACATAGGATTAGTTTGTGGAAATGAAATAAATATTTACATGCCGCCTGCGTGCGAACTAGATGCATGATCCCCATTGTCAAAAACCGCGAGGTTTTAAGGTAGAGCGAGGAGTCGTACTAGGGACGGTCACGGTTTTAACTTCCTTGCCGTTATGCTGCCGAAATTTTGAATAATATTCATGTGTTTGAATTATTTTCATTTGTTGAAACTATATTTATTCGTTGAATAGAAAACCTTCATGTGTTTAGTCGATATTCATTCGTTGGATAGAAATTCATGTGTTGAATGTTATTCGTGTTTTAAATATAAAAATCACATTTTTATCTATATATATAAACTATAGAAAACCTTCATGTGTTGAATCGATATTCATTCGTTGAATTGAAATTCATGTGTTGAATGGTGTTCGTGTTTTAAATATAAAAATCACAATTTTATCTATATATCTAAACTATAGAAAACCTTCATGTGTTGAATCGATATTCATTCGTTGAATTGAAATTCATGTGTTGAATGGTGTTCGTGTTTTAAATATAAAAATCACCTTTTTATCTATATATAGAAAATATAGAAAACCTTCTTGTGTTGAATCGATATTCATTCGTTGAATTGAAATTCATGTGTTGAATGGTGTTCGTGTTTTAAATATAAAAATCACATTTTTATCTATATATCTAAACTATAGAAAACCTTCATGTGTTGAATCGATATTCATTCGTTGAATTGAAATTCATGTGTTGAATGGTATTCGTGTTTTAAATATAAAAATCACATTTTTATCTATATATATAAACTATAGAAAACCTTCATGTGTTGAATCGATATTCATTCGTTGAATTGAAATTCATGTGTTGAATGGTATTCATATTTTGAAATAAATTGTTTTATAATAAAAATCACCTTTTTTATCATCTATATGAACTATGTAAAATGACCTTATTTTAAAAGAAATGTTTTATAATAAAAATCCTATTTTTATTACCTATATAAACTATATAAAATAATAGTGTTTTGAAAAGAAATGTTTTACAATAAATATCACATTTTTATTATATAAATGAATTGCTAAATATAGTGAAGTGTTGAAATAGAAGACAGTTAGATAAAAATATCATTTTTATCAAATGTATGAAAAGAATATAGCTTTGAAATCGAAGAATCGATATATATATACAGAAATAGAGTTAAAATATATTGAATAACGACGCTGCAGTTCGTATTTTTAAACCGTGATTTCAAACGATTATACCGGGAGATCCGACCATCGGATTTTCCTGAAATCGTAACCGTTGGGTTCGCCTTGGAAATATCTTTCCAACGGCACCAACTTTGTAAAAATCCAACGGTTGGATTGTCTAGAATGTTTAATTCAAATCTGATGAAAAACAGCGCCAGAATCGATTTTATATATATATATATATATATATATAATTATATTTAATCGAATAACGACGCTGCAGTTCGTATTTCGAAATCGAAACTTCAAACGATTGTACCGGGAGATCCGACCGTCGGATTTTCCCGAAACTGGAACCGTTGGATTCGTTTTTAAAAGATCTTTCTAATGATGTAAATTTTGAGAAGATCCAACGGTTAGATTTTCAGATATGTGTAAATCAAATCTGAAGAAAAACAGTGCCACGGCCGCGTTATGGCCCGAAGCGTCGATTTGAATAAATTGGCTATTTTAAAATAAATAAAATAGCGATAAATCGTTGTAAAATATTATAAACGATATGGATGTTGGATTTAGAAATTAACTGAAGGTTGGCTAAGTCGAATGGTTTCCTGGGTGTTGATCTGATGTTGGTTTCGGCCTTCGGGGTTAATATTTGGGAAATCGTTCTCTTACTGATTGACGGTTAGTGACTAATGAATTGAAAAGATGCATGTGTATGTTAGTGTTGCACTTGTTTATTATATACGCGAGTTGCTCAGAAAGACCGGGTTTATCCCATTCTGAATAACTGAATCGACGATAAGACATCGAAGATGAAGACGGTGGTCGAAGGCCGGAGATCTTCACCTCGTTTGGATGGTAACCGAGGTCCTGATTGGGAGGCATCCCGAAATATGGATAATGAGTGGTGATCGTCCAGACGTATGTGGTGATCGATGGGTTTGCGAGGTATTTAGTGCCTCCGGTTTTGTTCAGACCCAGAACGGACTTGCAAATGGACAGTGTGTCTGACATTGGAATTTATTCTGTGTGATTGATAGCTGTAACACCCCGTATGTTGAATAACTTGTAATAATATAAATAAGGGCAGAATTAAATTTTAAAATCTGAATCAGGGGAAACAGTTATGTCATTGCGTTCGTCTCGGAAAAATACGCGAAATAGAGTCCGAGTTTTCGAAAATCGGAGTCCGTATGACCCAGTTAAGGCCCGAAGAAGTTTTCAGAAAATTCAAATTTAGAAAAACAGATTTCAAATGCAAAAGGGGGGCTAGGCGGGAAAATTCCCGCCAGCACCAGGTCAACCCCCGTGTCTACTGGGGAGTCGACACACAGGGGGGGTGTCGACTGTAGTGTCGACACCCCTGTCGACACAGGTGGCTCGGCCAGTTTTGGCTGGGTGCACTGTTTTGGCTTTTGGGCTGTGCTTGGTGGCTTGTGACGAGATCTGATGGCTCTAAACTATCCTAGGGTTAATCCTATGGCCTAAAACACTTAACTAATCTATAAATACACCCTAAGACTACCCTAATCCATACTAAAAATAGATACAATGCCATCATGCCGTCAAAATGCAACTTGAAGGAGCCTCCATCAAATTAAAGAGGAAGATAGCTTCTCAAATCAACTCTAGCAACTTAATCTTCTTCATAGGAGTGCTAATCAACAAGTTGTGAGTTTCTATGCCTTTAGCAAGCAATTGCTAAACTAATTATGATAGGATATAATGAGGTTATGGTTATGTATGTGGATCAATGCAAGTTATGTTATCATATGCTATGTGTTCATGATGTTATGCAAGTTATGCAAGTCATATGCTATGTGTTCATGATGTTATGCAAGTTATGCAAGTCATATGCTATGTGTTCATGATGTTATGCTAGTTATGCAAGTTGGGTGTAATTTATGCTATATGCCCATGATGCTAGTTATGCAAATCACTATGATAAACATTGATCCATTATGACACCATGTTATGCAAGTTTGGTGTTTGATTATATGCAAGTTCATATATGACATGTTATGCAAGTTTGGTGTTTGATTATATGCAAGTTCATATATGACATGTTATGCAAGTTTGGTGTTTGATTATATGCAAGTTCATATATGACATGTTATGCAAGTTTGGTATTTGATTATATGCAAGTAACATGTGCAAGTTTACACCTTTGTATGATATGCATACATATGCAAGTTAACCCCTTTGTATGTCGTACATACATATGCAAGTTTACCCCTTTGTATGACATAAGTAACTTATGCAAGTTACCCTCTTTATGACATATGTGATTCATGCAAGTTTGGGTTGATTATTTATGCTAGTTGGGTTTGATGCTATGGTCATATATGCAAGTTGACACCTTTAAAACCCATGTGATGCTAATGTTATGCTAAGTTGAACCCATTGTATTTGTGATGAATCTTCCCTTTTAAGTATGTCATGTTAGCGTATTACGTGGGGAACGATGGGGTTAATATTCATGTTAACAAAATTGGGGTGAAATTGGTATGATGTTGCATACCATGAGTGGATGGACATAATTGAGTCAATTATGTACATCATTAAATTGGAATTAATTAGGGAAAATTAATTCAAAAATGGGGGTGATTAATTAGGTGTAATTAATCGACTAAGACACGAGGTCGGACCATTTTGTAGCATAAGACTGCCCGTAACCGACCAGCAAATCCAGCGGCTACAAATGGTTGGCCCAATGTGAGAGGTCTTAGGCATAAACTAAATACGTGACAAGTGTAAAGACACGAGGTTAGACTCGGTTATAGCGTAAGGCTGCCCGGACCCGACCGGCAAATCCAGCTGCCATAAAAGATAGTCTAATGTGAGAGGTCTTTGCAAAGGTTACGGTCTTAATCAATTAAGAAACACTTAACTAGATAAGCATGTAGTGGGGCATGAGGGGTTAAGTGGGTGCCTTGGGTGGCATGTAGAAATCAAGTAAGTGCCTTGGGTGGCATGTGGAAATCTAGTGGGTTGCCTTTGGTGGCAATAGAAAATACGATTAGAATACTTAACCAAGTGGAAACATGTAATTAAACATGATTAAAGGGTTAAGTGGGATGCACTAGAAAAAGGGACAAGCTTAGGTGGGTAGCTTGTGGGGGCCCATTTCAACCAGTAACCCATATGTATCTTATTGGGCTCGACCCATGTCGAGGACGGGACACGCGTACTGGGCTTGACTATAAGAGGCCAAAACGGGTTAGCGGTGGCAACGCAAGTCCAACGGGTTTCATATGCGTGTGTGGACCCGGGCTGGTAGGTAAGACGTTGTTGCATCATGTAGGTATAAGCCGTGCACCGTTGATTGTATCGGGTTGCTACTTTGGGGAGTGATACACCCCACTGTGGGGCCAGCACGGGTATCTACGTTAGGGAGCCGATCGCTTGGGGAGTAGTGGGTACACCTAGTGGAGATAGGGGCAGACGGCACCTATGTGGTCAGCTAGGGGTACACGAAACTACTAGTTATATTTTCTAAGTCCATGGGTGGGATCAACCTTTAAGTAGGAATGACTGGTTTGGTGCAGTGTAGTAATTACCCTTGGGTGGGTAGATGCGTCTTTACCGTTATCTTAGTTCATCCTATGTCTAGTTGGCTGCTTAGTGTAGTCATTTATCCCCGGTCGTTACCATGCCAAGTTTATATCATACCCTAATTACTTTAATGATTGTATTGTTAAAGTTATAGGGCTCACTCAGACTTATGTCTGACCCCGTTGGTTTTATCTTTTTCCCAACCCTCAGGTTCTCAGAGTGGGCCTAGCACTAGTGGGCTTTGATCAGATTGCTTTATCTATCTTTTGGAGCTTGGACCATGATGTAAAGCTCAGCTTATCTTTTCTATTATGGCTATTAGTTATGTAGTGGGATTATGTACTTATGTTTTTATCAGGATGGATATTTAGTACTTGACTCTTGTTTCATGGTTTTGTTATTGTAACCAAACATGTTTACCTTCTGCTGCAATGAAATGATGTTTTAGTTAACAAGTATTATTTATATCTGTCTTGTTGTAATTTTTCTGTTCTATATTCACTTAAAATACTCCACCGAAGTTAAGGCATTCCCTTAGTGAGTGACCTTAGCGGGTGTGGGGTGTTACATGTGGTATCAGAGCTAAAGGTTACCAGAACAGATAAAACTTTTAGAAAAACTATTTTTCTAAGAATATTTTTGAAGGAGTATTTTCAAAAACATGTCTTTTAAAAGAAAAGTTTTTGAAAGAAAATCATAATCCCCAATAGCCATATCTTTATCTTTCGAATTCTCCGTTTTGAATCTTTCCTTTTTCGTTTCAGCATGGCTGAAGATCTTAACTTTCCGGAGGGTGTAGCGATACCAGTATGGTATAGGAGGTTGATGGAGGCTAGGGCCGCCACTGCGGGTCCAGCAAATGTTCCTCCACCAACGGTTGCACCCGATCTTCCTCCCCCTCCTCCTCCTCGCACGGATACTTTTGCTAAGACTTGCAAGGAATTTAAGGCTATGGGAGGGAAACCTTTTCAAGGATCAGAAACTTTTGTGGAAGCTAGGGATTGGCTTAAGGAGGTGGAAGAATTGATAGATATCTTTGAGATGGAAGAAGGAAAGAAAGTCAAGTTAGGTGCTTGGTTAATGAAGGGAGAGGCCTCGTTCTG
This sequence comes from Allium sativum, assembly GCA_030737875.1. Taxonomy (NCBI): domain Eukaryota; kingdom Viridiplantae; phylum Streptophyta; class Magnoliopsida; order Asparagales; family Amaryllidaceae; genus Allium; species Allium sativum. The sequence continues at coordinate 588,669,530 of CM060920.1, forward strand.
GTGGGAGGTCACTAATGGAGAACGCCTAGTTGACTCTTGGGCGGATTTCAGACAAAGGTTTGTGGCAAAGTTTCTTTCAAGGGCGGAAGAGAATCTGTATATGGAAAGGTTCTTGACTCTAAAGCAAGGAAACCTATCAGTGAAGGAATATGTCAACAAGTTTAATCAGCTAGCAAGATTTGGCATAGACATGGTGAATACACCGGAGAAGAAGGCTTTGAGGTTCCTTAAAGGCTTGAATGAACCGATGCATGGATTGGCTATGACTCACATCCCTATGGGGGCCACCTTTGAGAAGCTAGTAGACATGGCACTCATGCATGAGGAAGAGAAGGGTCCCAATGCTAATAAGGCACCTGAGAAGAAAGGAGATCAGAAGAGACCTCAACAGCAACAGCAAAACAAGGGTGGGAAAGGCAACGGTGGCAAGGGAAAGAAGAAGTGCTTCAATTGTGGGACACCAGGCCACCTAAGCAAAGACTGTCGGAAGAAGAAGAAGACTGGCTGCTTCCACTGTGGCGAAGCAGGACATCTAGTGAAGGATTGCCCTAAGAAGGGGCAAAGGACGGGATCTACCTCAGGAGGACAGGTGCAAGCTCTTATGGCACCAGGTCAGGCAAGGGGGCAAGTTCAGGCTCTCGCGGTTCCATCGATTCAGGAAAGAGGTAGAACTATTTCCGTTGAAAGTCTGGTTTTTCTGTTTGATCATCCTGTCCGTACTTTATTCGACTCTGGCGCATCGCATTCGTTTATCTCATCATCATTAGTTGAGTCACTGCACTTAGACACCAGTCTAGTAGATGATCCCTTGGTTGTTTCAAACCCAATTGGGGGCTCCACTTATTTGTCCATGATATGTTTGGGTTTGAAGATTTCTATACTTAGCGTTGAGTTTAGATGTGATGCTTTTGTTTTGGGCTTCAGGGCTATGAGTTAATTTTGGGCATGGACTGGTTATCCGGTAATGGTGCCGTTCTTGATTGCGAAAGGAGAGTTGTTAGGCTCATGACCCGCTTAGGGAACACTCTCGAGATCTCTTGTAATCCCATGGATTCTGTTATGCTAAGTTATCTTGAATCGCTTGACGCTTCGGTCGAGAGTTTGCAATCTGTTAAAGTGGTCCGGGAATACTCGGATGTGTTTGAGGAGGTGAAGGGCTTACCTCCGAAGCGGGAGATTGACTTCCAAATATATCTGGTAGACAATGCTAAACCAGTATCTTTGCCAGTGCGCCACATGGCTCCTCGTGAGAGGAGGGAACTCCATAAGCAAGTAGGGGAGTTGCTTGAGAAGGGGTTCATAAGACGAAGTATATCGGAGTGGGGTGCTCCAGTGGTTTTTGCCACGAAGGTGGATGGGTCCCTCAGACTTTGTGTAGACTATAGAGAACTCAACAAGCTCACAAAGAAGAATAGACACCCATTGCCGAGGATTGATGATCTCTTTGATCAGTTGGTTGGCGCCTCGGTGTTTTCGCAGCTGGACTTGGCCACGGGGTTTCATCAGTTGAGAATGGCTGAGGATAGCATATACAAGACTGCCTTTAGGACTTTGGATGGTTTCTATGAGTGGCTTGTGATGCCATTTGGTTTGACGAACGCCCCTGCATACTTTGTTGAATTGATGAGTAGGGTGTTCAAGGAGTACCTTAATAAGTTCGTGGTGGTCTTTGTGGATGACATCTTAGTCTTTTCTAAGAGTGAAGAAGAGCATGCCCTACATCTTAGGGAAGTGTTAGAGACTCTTCGAGCGCATAGCCTTAAGGCTAAATTCTCTAAATGTCACTTTTGGAGGAAGGAAGTGTGGTTCTTAGGGCACGTGGTCTCTAAGGAAGGGATAGCTGTGGATCCTGCGAAGGTAGTGTCCGTCCAAGATTGGAAGGTTCCGAAGAATGCTACTGAGGTGAGGAGTTTCTTGGGGTTGGCTGGCTACTATAGGAAGTTTATCAAGGACTTCGCGAAAATATCATCCTCATTAACTCGCTTGATAAAGAAGAATCTAGTCTTCACATGGGACGTAGATTGTGATGATGCGTTCCAATGGTTAAAGAGAGCTTTAACCACAGCTCCAGTCTTAGTGTTGCCAGATGGGAGTAAGCCATTTGTTGTTTACACCGATGCTTGTGGGACAGGACTAGGCGCAGTCTTAATGCAAGAGGGAAGGGTAATAGCCTACGGGGGAAGGCAGTTGAGAAAGCATGAGAAAAATTACCCTACCCATGATCTAGAGTTGGCCGCTATTGTTTTTGCGCTTAAGTCTTGGCGCCATTATCTTCTTGGCGAGAGGTTCGAATTGTTCACTGACCACAAATCTTTGAAGTACTTGTTTTCTCAGAAGGATTTGAACTTAAGGCAACAAAGGTGGATGGAGTTCTTAGCATCCTATGACTTCGAGATATCGTATACCCCTGGCAAGGGTAACGTGGTGGCGGACGCCTTAAGCAGAAAAAGGTTGTCCTTGAGTCCATTGTTCGTGGAACGACGAAGCTTGGAATTTATCTCGATGTTTGATTTTAGACCTTTCGTTGACTTTGTACCCGGTTTGCTAGCATCCTTAGAGGTCAGACCTACTCTTTTGGGACGGATTGGCGAGGCACAGCGGGACGAGAGTTGGTAGAGAAGCTCATAAGAGGGGAGTCGTCCAGCCATTTGAGTAGGTACACCCTAGATGATAAGGGGTGGTTGCGTAGAGACGGTAGACTTTGTGTACCGCAAGATGAGGGTTTGAGGAAGGCTATACTTGATGATGCACATCGTTCGAAGATGACCATTCATCCCGGTGGGGACAAGATGTACCAAGACATGAAGCGAGTTTTCTTTTGGGCCGGTATGAAGAAAGATGTGGCCGAGTATGTCGCTAGATGCTTGGTGTGCCAACAAGTGAAAGCGGAGCAAAAGAAACCCGGTGGGTTGCTTCACCCATTGGAAGTTCCGCAATGGAAGTGGGATAGCGTCTTGATGGATTTTATCGATGGGTTACCGAGATCGAGGAAGGGTAATACGGGAATTTGGGTTGTGGTAGACAGACTTACTGTAACACCGCACGTCCATTAATGTCACTCACAAAGGGAATGCATTAACTTCCATGGAGGTTTTAAGTGAATATAGAACAGTAAAATTACAACAAGACAGATATAAAATAGTACTTGGAAATTCAAAAACTTTATTTCATTGTAGCAGAAGTCAAAACATGTTTGATTACATCATAACACCATATTCAATGTCAAGTACAATATCTATCTTGATAAAACAAGTACATAATCCCATTACATGAATAGCCATTAAAAAGAAAGATAACAAGCTGGACTTTACTTCAGCGGTCCAAGCTTTCCAGAAGATAAGCGATCCAACTAGACTCCACTAGAACTTGGCCCAACCTGCGGACCTGAAGGGAGAAAAAGGATGGAAAAGAGGGGGTCAGACATAAAGTCTGGTGAATATGATAATTCTACAATACTATTACCAAAATAACTGGACTAAGGCATAAGCTGGAAAACAAGAAAATGTCTATGAAGAGCAGATTAAGGACATAGACAATCGCTAAAGGCAACGTTATAGGCGCTCCTAAATACTAAAGGATAAACACTATACTGCACCACACCAGTCACCCTAAAGATTCATCCCACTTAGCTTCACTTAGAAACTTTCCCAATGGCTTTACGTACCCCTAGCTGACTACATAGGTGCCGCCTGCCCCTATCTCCACTAGGTGTACCCTACTTCCCATTATTCGATCGGCTCCCTAACTCGTAGATACCCGTGCTGGCCCCACAGTGGGGTGTATCACTCCCCTAAAGTGGCAACCTGATACAACGGACATGCACGGCTTATACCTACACGATGCAACAACGTCTTACCTACCAGCCCGGGTCCACACACGCATATGAAACCCGTTGGACTTGCGTTGCCACCGCTCCCTGTTTTGGCCTCTTATAGTCAAACCCAGTATGCGTGTCCCGTCCTCGACTTGGGTCGAGCCCACAAAGATACGTTTTGGGATACTGGTTGAAATGGGCCCCCACTATTTACCACAAGCATTCCACCTAAGCTTGTCCCCATTAGTCCATCCCACTTAACCCACTTAGTCATGTTCATTTACATGTGTGTTTGGTTAAGTCTAATCGTATTTCAAATGCCTCTAAAGGCAACCACCAGATTCCTCATGCCACCCAAGGCACCTACTTAACCCCCATGTCCCACCTTACATGATTATCTGGTTAAGTATTTCTTAGTTCATTAAGGCCATAACCTCATAAAGACCTCTCACATTAGACTGGCATTTATGGCAGCTGGATTTGCCGGGCGGGTCCGGGCAGTCTTACACCATAAAAGAGTCTAACCTCGTGTCTTTACAACTGTTATGCTTTAGTTTGGGCCTAGGACCTCTCACATTGGGCCGACATTTGTGACTACTGGATTTTGCCGGGCGGGTCCGGGCAGGTTTACATCACAAACGGGTCCAACCTCGTGTCCTAAGCATTGATTATTAATAATAATCCACTTTCCCCCAATTTTAATAATTCCCTACTTGAATTATTAATTACTTCCAATTTTTAACAATGTCCATAATTGACTCAATTATGGACATTCATTCATGGTATGCAACATCTTATAAAATCGCACCCAATTTATTAATTCCTAATATTACCCCTACCCCACGTTTGAACGTTTATTCGCAAAATATATGTTAGACTCGAATAGCCTAACTCATAGCATAAAAGAGATTATCATAATAACAACATGTATATGTGACCAAATGAATCATAATAAGGGGTGAAACTTGCATATGTCCAACTTGCATAGATTATACATGTCATGGATCTAAAGGTGTCAACTTGTTCAAAATTCACCTAATATGATCTCAATCAATTTTCATAAACTTACATATGAACATGTGTGAATCAACATCATCTAATTTTTTAACAACATGGTTTTATATGGGTACACCTAACTCAATAGGCAAATTCCCATAATCAAGTTTTATTTAATTATAGTTTCAAGTTTATGGGTACACCTAACCTAATAGGCAAATTCCCATAAACAAGATCCATTTAAATTAAGAAAAAAAACATAACTTTAAGCATGATCCAACAACATGATTTTTCAACATAATATAGCATGATTTATAACATGGCATAGTATGATAGTATAACATAGCTTGACATGATTCTCAACATAGCACGACATAGCATAAGAGAATTTACAACATAGCATGACATAGCATATATAATTTACATCATACGACAACATAATAACATAATAAGAGATCCACAATATATAGAATTTACAATTACAAATCACATCACTTTCTTGTGATCCATTCATAACTGAGTCAAATTAGTTTGTAATAGTCTTGTGAGAATCATCATACTCACCAACAAAAGAAAAGAATTGGAGAAAGAGAGATCTTTTGATTTGATTTGTGTAGATTTAGTTGTAGATGATTAGGCTTCCTCTTCTTAGTTTGTGACGGCTATGCTGAACTCCATGGCAGCAGCATGACGGTAGCTTCTCTAATTTTACAAGTGATTTAGGTCTAGGGTCTACCCACTTATTTATAGATTTTAGAATTCATTTAGGCCATTAGATTTAACCTAGAAATAACCGCAGTCGTTCAGACAAGATGGGGTTTATCTTGTTGACTCAGCAATGAGTCAGAAGTGACTCAGCAAACACTCAGCATATTAATAAACTTCTATTCATGTCATAAATATATATATATTTTCTACAATGTACATATTAGATACATCCCCCTTTACTTATTATTGTTTTTATATACATATTAGATACATCCCCTCTCTCACACACTTATTAATATTTTTATATTCATATTAGATACATCCCCTCTCTTACACACTTATTAATATTTTTATATTCATATTAGATACATCCCCTCTCTTACACACTTATTAATATTTTTATATTCATATTAGATACATCCCCTCTCTTACACACTTATTAATATTTTTATATTCATATTAGATACATCCCCTCTCTTACACACTTATTAATATTTTAGCAACTTTAGTGTTAATAGAAAATTCTGGGTGTTACATTCTCCCCTCCTTTTAGGATTTCGTCCCCGAAATCTTCAAGTCTGGAAGAATGTATATCCTACCATCCAAACGTCCATCTATTCATCCATCATACACAGGCATCCATTGTCCTTACAGACTTCTAATGCTTTCATGTTTAAATGCACAGTGTGTGTATATGTCCGTATCTAATGCAAAATCAGGCGGTCCACTGATTCAGTTGACCTCCTTAATGCAACTATGATCGTGCCATGCATCCATTATGTATGCAAAAGATTCTTAATGCTACATAATACTTCTATATGCGTGCACAACCATCATCTGAATGCAGCATCCACATGACAATACAACCATCGTTCATCCATTTTACTAAATACATCCATATATATATGCAATATGCAATATGTAGTGACTGAGCCGATCTAGTGCCTAAAGTGTGTGTATATATGCATCCACGAGCAACCACTTGCAAACACTTGCATCCATTTTGCATCCATCATACATAACATGTCTCAAACACATGTTTCAACCATAGGATTATCCTAACTAAAGGTCAAAGATACTAATGAGAGGACATACTAAAGATAAGATAAGATAAGCTAAGCGATAAAGGAGAAATTAAAAGACATACCCTCAAAAAGAAAAGGGTACAACGAACGCATCTTCTCTTCTGTCTCCCAAGTTGCGTTGCTCTCATCATCTCCCCATTGCACTTTAACCAGTCTGACCTCTCGATTCCTCAACTTTTTGATCTCCGACCCAAGAATGCATGTAGGAGCTCGTCTAATTGTTGCATCACGCTCTATTTCCACCTCTTTAAGCAAGCTCGGCTCTACCACCTCCGCGGTCTTGTGCAAACACTTCCTCAAATGTGATACATGGAATACGTCGTGTATTCCACTAAGTTTCTCAGGCAACTCCACCCTATATGCCATCTTCCCAATCCTGTTTTTTTACAGGAAACGGCCCTACAAACCTTGGTGCTAATTTCCCCACGGACCCAAAGCGAACAACATTCTGTAACGGAGATACTTTGATAAAAACCATGTCCCCAATGTCAAACTCAAGATCTGTCCTCCTCTTATCAGCATACGATTTTTGCCTATCTTGTGCTGCTTTCATCCTCCTTCGAATCAACTCAATCTTCTCCGAGGTTTCCCTAACCATATCGGGCCCAAGTAGGATTTTATCGATAGATTCCCACCAACATGTAGGCGAACGGCAAGGCCTTCCATAAAGAGCTTCGAAAGGTGCCATGCCAATACTAGACTGAAAGCTATTATTATATGCGAATTCTACTAACGGAAGGTGCTCTTCCCATGTACCCCCAAAGTCTAGGATACAAAGCCTTAAAAGATCCTCTAGAATGCGATTCACCCTCTCGGTCTGGCCTTCTGTCTGAGGATGATATGCGGTGCTCAAACATAGCTGAGTCCCTACCGCCTCTTGTAAACTCTTCCAAAATTCGCTAGTAAAGATGGGGTCATGGTCGCTTACTATACTAGAAGGAATACCGTGCAAACGAACTATCTCCTTAATGTATACAGAAGCCAACCACGGAGCAGTCCTCTTACTTTTCACGAGAATAAAATGGGCGCTTTTAGTAAGTCTATCTACTATAACCCAAATCCACGTGTTACCCTTCCTTGATCTTGGTAATCCATCCACAAAATCCATTGAGATGCTTTCCCATTTCCATAGTGGAACTTCTAATGGGTGAAGCAACCCACCGGGTTTCTTTTGTTCTGCTTTAACTCGTTGGCACACCAAGCATCTAGCGACGTACTCGGCCACATCCTTTTTCATACCGGCCCAAAAGAAAACCCGCTTCATATCTTTGTACATCTTATCCCCGCCGGGATGAATGGTCATTTTTGAGCGATGAGCATCATCAAGAATGGCCTTCCTTAAGTCTTCGTCTTGTGGTACACAAAGTCTATTATCCCTTCGTAACCAACCCTTATCGTCTAGGGTATACCTACGAAGATGGCTTGACGACTCCCCCCCTTTGAGCTTTTCCACTATCTCAACCAACTGTGGGTCGTCTCGCTGTGCCTCACCAACCCGTCCTAGAAGTGTAGGTCTAACCTCCAAGGATGCTAACAGACCGGGTACTAGGTCAACGGAGGGTCTAAAGTCAAACATAGAGATGAATTCTAAGCTTTGTCGTTCAACAAACAACGGACTCAAGGACAACCTTTTCCTACTTAAGGCGTCTGCCACCACGTTACCCTTGCCCGGGGTATATGCTATTTCAAAATCGTAGGAGGCTAAGAATTCCATCCACCGTTGCTGCCTTAAATTCAAATCCTTCTGAGAGAATAAGTATTTTAATGATTTGTGGTCAGTGAACAGTTCGAATTTCTCACCAAGAAGATAGTGACGCCAAGACTTAAGCGCGAAAACAATTGCGGCTAGCTCTAAGTCATGCGTGGGGTAATTCTTTTCATGAAACCTCAACTGCCTTCCACCATAGGCTATTACTCTTCCCTCTTGCATGAGGACCGCGCCAAGTCCCGTCCCACAAGCATCAGTATAGATGGTAAACGGTTTATTCCCGTCTGGCAGCACTAAGACTGGGGCTGAAGTTAAGGCTCTCTTTAAACGTTGGAACGCATCATCGCAATCTTTGTCCCACGTAAAAACCAGGTTCTTCTTCGTTAACCGTGTTAATGGAGCTGATATTTTTGCGAAGTCTTTGATAAACTTCCTATAATAGCCAGCCAACCCCAAGAAACTTCTTACTTCGGTTGCATTTTTAGGGACCTTCCAATCTTGGATGGCCACCACCTTTGCGGGATCCACTGCTATCCCTTCTTTGGAAACCACGTGCCCTAAGAACCGTACTTCCTTCCTCCAGAAGTGACACTTAGAAAATTTTGCCTTAAGGTTATGCGCTCGAAGGGTTTCCAACACTTCCCTAAGATGTAGGGAGTGCTCTTCTTTATTCTTAGAAAAGACTAAGATGTCATCCACAAAGACTACCACGAATTTGTTAAGGTATTCCCTAAACACCCTACTCATCAAATCAACAAAATATGCAGGGGCGTTTGTCAAACCAAAGGGCATCACTAGCCATTCATAGAATCCGTCAGGAGTCCTAAAAGCAGTCTTATCTATACTATCCTCAGCCACTCTCAGTTGATGAAAGCCAGTGGCTAAGTCCAACTGCGAAAACACTGAGGCGCCAACTAACTGATCAAAGAGATCGTCAATCCTCGGCAGTGGGTGTCGGTTCTTTTTAGTAATCTTGTTTAGTTCTCTATAGTCCATACAAAGTCTAAGAGACCCATCCGCCTTTGTGGCAAAAACTACTGGAGCACCCCACTCCGATATACTACGTCTTATGAACCCCTTCTCGAGCAACTCCTTTACTTGCTTATTGAGTTCCCTCCTTTCACGAGGAGCCATGTGGCGCACTGGCAAAGATACGGGTTTAGCATTATCCACAAGATAAATTCGAAAGTCTATCTCCCGCCTTGGAGGTAAGCCCTTCACCTCCTCAAACACATCCGGATATTCCCGGACCACTTCTACCGATCGCAGGTTCTCTGCAGACGCGTCAAGCGATTCAAGATAACTTAGCATAACGGAATTTATGGGATTACAAAAGATGTCGAGAGCATTACCAAGGCGAGTCACAAGCCTAACTACTCTCCTTTCACAATCAAGAATGGCCCTATTTCTAGACAACCAATCCATTCCTAAAATTAGCCCATAGCCCATGAAGCCCAATACATAAGCATCACATCTAAATTCAACGCTAAGTATAGAGATTTTCAAATCCAAACATATCATGGTCAAATGAGCCGAACCCCCAATTGGATTTGAAACGACCAAGGGATCCTCTACTAAACTGGTGTTCAAGTGCAGTGATTCAACTAATGATGCAGAGATAAACGAATGAGATGCGCCAGAATCGAATAAGGTACGGACAGGATGATCAAACAGAAAAACTAAGCTTTCAACAGAAATTGTTCTACCTCTTTCTTGCAGCGGTGGGGCCGCAATAGCCTGAACTTGCCCCCTTGCCTGCCCTGGTGCCATAAGAGCCTGCACCTGTCCTCCCGAGGTAGACCCTGCCCTCTGCCCCTTCTTTGGACAGTCCTTCACTAAATGTACCGCATCTCCACAATGAAAACAACCAGTCTTCTTTTTCTTTCTACAATCTTTGCTGAGATGGCCAGGCGTCCCACAATTGAAGCATTTCTTCTTCCCTTTGCCATTATTGTTTTTACCACCCTTCTTATTTTGCTGTTGGGGTTTCTTCTGATCCCCTTTCTTTTCAACTGCCTTATCCTCATGCATAAGTGCCATTTCTACTAGCTTTTCAAAGGTGGCTCCCATAGGGATGTGGGTCATAGCCAACCCTTGCAACGGTTCATTCAAGCCTCTAACGAACCTCAAAGCTTTCTTCTCTGGCGTGTTCACCAACTCCAAGCCAAACCTTGCTAACTGATTAAATTTATTGACATATTCCTTTACTGATGAACTCCCTTGCTTTAGTGCCAGGAATTTTTCCATATTTAAGTTCTCCTCTGCCCTTGAAAGAAACTTTGCCTCAAACCTTCGTCTGAAATCCGCCCATGAATCAACTGGACGTTCCCCGTTAGTGACCTCCCACCAAAACGAGGCCTCTCCCTTCATTAACCAAGCAGCTAAACGGACTTTCCTCCCATCTTCCACTTCAAAGATATCCAACAATTCCTCAGTCTCCTTAAGCCAATCTCTGGCCTCTACAAACGTCTCAGTCCCTTGAAAAGTTTTTCCTCCCATAGCCTTGAATTCCTTGCACGTCTTTGCAAAAGTGTCAACACGAGGAGGAGGAGGAGGAGGAGGAATGGGTGCAACTAGGGGTGGAGGAGTATCCGCTGGGCCTGCAGTGGTGGCCCTAGCCTCCAAGTATCTCCTAAACCACCCTGGAATCGTCACACCTTCTGGGAGATTAAGATCTTCAGCCATGCTGAAACGAAAAAGGAAAGATTCAAAATGGAGAATTCGAAAGATAAAGATAAGGATGTGGCTATTTGGGATTATGTTTTTCATAAAAACTCTCTTTAAATAACATGTTTTTTTTTTTTTTGAAAGCACTTCTTCCAAAAATACTTTAGAAAAAAAAAAATTCTAAAAATTTTTTTATCTGTTCTGGTAACCTTATGCTCTGATACCACGTGTAACACCCCACGTCCATTAATGTCACTCACAAAGAGAATGCATTAACTTCCATGGAGGTTTTAAGTGAATATAGAACAATAAAATTACAACAAGACAAATATAAAATAGTACTTGGAAATTTTAAAAACTTTATTTCATTGTAGCAGAAGTCAAAACATGTTTGATTACATCATAACACCATATTCAATGTCAAGTACAATATCTATCTTGATAAAACAAGTACATAATCCCATTACATGAATAGCCATTAAAAAGAAAGATAACAAGCTGGACTTTACTTCAGCAGTCCAAGCTTTCCAGAAGATAAGCGATCCAACTAGACTCCACTAGAACTTGGCCCAACCTGCGGACCTGAAGGGAGAAAAAGGATGGAAAAGAGGGGGTCAGACATAAAGTCTGGTGAATATGATAATTCTACAATACTATTACCAAAATAACTGGACTAAGGCATAAGCTGGAAAACAAGAAAATGTCTATGAAGAGCAGATTAAGGATATAGACAATCGCTAAAGGCAACGTTATAGGCGCTCCTAAATACTAAAGGATAAACACTATACTGCACCACACCAGTCACCCTAAAGATTCATCCCACTTAGCTTCACTTAGAAACTTTCCCAATGGCTTTACGTACCCCTAGCTGACTACATAGGTGCCGCCTGCCCCTATCTCCACTAGGTGTACCCTACTTCCCATTATTCGATCAGCTCCCTAATTCGTAGATACCCGTGCTGGCCCCACAGTGGGGTGTATCACTCCCCTAAAGTGGCAACCTGATACAACGGACATGCACGGCTTATACCTACACGATGCAACAACGTCTTACCTACCAGCCCGGGTCCACACACGCATATGAAACCCGTTGGACTTGCGTTGCCACCGCTCCCTGTTTTGGCCTCTTATAGTCAAACCCAGTATGCGTGTCCCGTCCTCGACTTGGGTCGAGCCCACAAAGATACGTTTTGGGATACTGGTTGAAATGGGCCCCCACTATTTACCACAAGCATTCCACCTAAGCTTGTCCCCATTAGTCCATCCCACTTAACCCACTTAGTCATGTTCATTTACATGTGTGTTTGGTTAAGTCTAATCGTATTTCAAATGCCTCTAAAGGCAACCACCAGATTCCTCATGCCACCCAAGGCACCTACTTAACCCCCATGTCCCACCTTACATGATTATCTGGTTAAGTATTTCTTAGTTCATTAAGGCCATAACCTCATAAAGACCTCTCACATTAGACTGGCATTTATGGCAGCTGGATTTGCCGGGCGGGTCCGGGCAGTCTTACACCATAAAAGAGTCTAACCTCATGTCTTTACAACTGTTATGCTTTAGTTTGGGCCTAGGACCTCTCACATTGGGCCGACATTTGTGACTACTGGATTTTGCCGGGCGGGTCCGGGCAGGTTTACATCACAAACGGGTCCAACCTCGTGTCCTAAGCATTGATTATTAATAATAATCCACTTTCCCCCAATTTTAATAATTCCCTACTTGAATTATTAATTACTTCCAATTTTTAACAATGTCCATAATTGACTCAATTATGGACATTCATTCATGGTATCCAACATCTTATAAAATCGCACCCAATTTATTAATTCCTAATATTACCCCTACCCCACGTTTGAACGTTTATTCGCAAAATATATGTTAGACTCGAATAGCCTAACTCATAGCATAAAAGAGATTATCATAATAACAACATGTATATGTGACCAAATGAATCATAATAAGGGGTGAAACTTGCATATGTCCAACTTGCATAGATTATACATGTCATGGATCTAAAGGTGTCAACTTGTTCAAAATTCACCTAATATGATCTCAATCAATTTTCATAAACTTACATATGAACATGTGTGAATCAACATCATCTAATTTTTTAACAACATGGTTTTATATGGGTACACCTAACTCAATAGGCAAATTCCCATAATCAAGTTTTATTTAATTATAGTTTCAAGTTTATGGGTACACCTAACCTAATAGGCAAATTCCCATAAACAAGATCCATTTAAATTAAGAAAAAAACATAACTTTAAGCATGATCCAACAACATGATTTTTCAACATAATATAGCATGATTTATAACATGGCATAGTATGATAGTATAACATAGCTTGACATGATTCTCAACATAGCACGACATAGCATAAGAGAATTTACAACATAGCATGACATAGCATATATAATTTACATCATACGACAACATAATAACATAATAAGAGATCCACAATATATAGAATTTACAATTACAAATCACATCACTTTCTTGTGATCCATTCATAACTGAGTCAAATTAGTTTGTAATAGTCTTGTGAGAATCATCATACTCACCAACAAAAGAAAAGAATTGGAGAAAGAGAGATCTTTTGATTTGATTTGTGTAGATTTAGTTGTAGATGATTAGACTTCCTCTTCTTAGTTTGTGACGGCTATGCTGAACTCCATGGCAGCAGCATGACGGTAGCTTCTCTAATTTTACAAGTGATTTAGGTCTAGGGTCTACCCACTTATTTATAGATTTTAGAATTCATTTAGGCCATTAGATTTAACCTAGAAATAACCGCAGCCGTTCAGACAAGATGGGGTTTATCTTGTTGACTCAGCAATGAGTCAGAAGTGACTCAGCAAACACTCAGCATATTAATAAACTTCTATTCATGTCATAAATATATATATTTTTTCTACAATGTACATATTAGATACATCCCCCTTTACTTATTATTGTTTTTATATACATATTAGATACATCCCCTCTCTCACACACTTATTAATATTTTTATATTCATATTAGATACATCCCCTCTCTTACACACTTATTAATATTTTTATATTCATATTAGATACATCCCCTCTCTTACACACTTATTAATATTTTTATATTCATATTAGATACATCCCCTCTCTTACACACTTATTAATATTTTTATATTCATATTAGATACATCCCCTCTCTTACACACTTATTAATATTTTAGCAACTTTAGTGTTAATAGAAAATTCAGGGTGTTACACTTACTAAGAGCGCCCATTTTATACCCGTGAAGAGTAAGAGGACTGCTCCATGGCTAGCTTCAGTTTACCTTCGAGAGATAGTTCGCTTGCATGGTGTACCTTCTAGCATAGTGAGCGATCGAGATCCTATCTTCACTAGCGAGTTTTGGAAGAGTTTGCAAGAGGCGGTAGGGACTCAGTTGTGTTTGAGCACCGCATATCATCCTCAGACGGACGGCCAGACCGAGAGGGTGAATCGTGTTCTAGAAGACCTTTTGAGACTATGTATCTTAGATTTTGGAGGTACATGGGAAGAGCATCTTCCATTGGTGGAGTTCGCGTATAACAACAGCTTTCAGTCTAGTATTGGTATGGCTCCTTTCGAAGCTCTTTATGGAAGGCCTTGTCGATCACCTACATGTTGGTGGGAGTCTACGGATAAGATCTTGGGCCTGATATGGTTAGAGAGAGTTCAGAAAAGATTGATTTGATTCGAAGAAGGATGAAAGCAGCGCAAGACACGCAGAAATCTTACGCGGATAAGAGGAGGACGGATCTTGAGTTTGATGTTGGGGACATGGTCTTTATTAAAGTATCTCCATTACGGAATGTCGTTCGCTTTGGGTCCGTTGGGAAGTTAGCACCAAGGTTTGTAGGACCGTTTCCTATTAAGGAAAGGATTGGACAGATGGCATATAGAGTGGATTTGCCCGAGAGACTTAGTGGTGTACATGACGTATTCCATGTGTCACATTTGAGGAAGTGCCTACATGAGACCGCAGAGGTGGTAGAGCCGAGCTTGCTTAGAGAAGTGGAGGTAGAGCGTGATGCGACTATTCGACGAGCTCCTACCCGCATCCTTGGGTCAGAGATTAGGAAGTTGAGAAACAGAGAGGTTCGACTAGTCAAAGTGCAATGGGGAGAGGATGAGAGCAATGCTACTTGGGAGACAGAAGCGAAGATGCGTTCACTGTACCCATTCCTTTTTGAGGGTATGTCTTTTAACTTCTCCTTTATCGTTTGTCTAGTACTTATCTTATCTTTAGTATGTCCTCTCGTTAGTACCTTTGACCTTTAGATAGGGTAAACCTATGGTTGAAACATGTGTTTGAGACATGTTATGATTGATGGATGCGTGTGGATGCAAGTGTTTGCTAGTGGTTGCTCGTGGATGCATATACACACACTTTAGACACTAGATCGGCTCAATCACTTCATATTGCATATTGCATATAATTGTGTGTAGGTAGCTATATTAATGGATGTATAATGGTTGCGTTATCATATGGATGATGCATTTTTGGTGTATGATTGTGCACTCATGTAGAGATAGTATGTGTCGATAGGGTTCTTTCGCATACATATTGGATACATGGCACTATCATGGTTTGCATTAAGGAGGTCAACTGAATCAGTAGACCGCCTGATTTTGCATTAGACAGGGAACATATACACACACTCTTTGCATATGTTCATACAGCATTAGAAACTTTAAGGACAATGGATGCCAGTGTTTGATGGTTTAGTAGATGGTTGTTTGGTTGGTAGGATACGTTCTTCTTGACTTAGGGATTTCGGGGACGAAATCGTTTAAGTAGGGGAGAATGTAACACCCCGTATGTTGAATAACTTGTAATAATATAAATAAGGGAAGAATTAAATTTTAAAATCTGAATCAGGGGAAACGGGCTATGTCATTGCGTTCGTCTCGGAAAAATACACGAAATAGAGTCCGAGTTTTTGAAAATCGGAGTCCGTATGACCCAGTTAAGGCCCGAAGAAGTTTTCAGAAAATTCAAATTTAGAAAAACAGATTTCAAATGCAAAAGGGGGGCTAGGCGGGAAAATTCCCGCCAGCACCAGGTCGACCCCCGTGTCGACTGGGGAGTCGACACACAGGGGGGGTGGTGTCGACTGTAGTGTCGACACCCCTGTCGACACAGGTGGCTCGGCCAGTTTTGGCTGGGTGGACTGTTTTGGCTTTTGGGCTGTGCTTGGTGGCTTGTGACGAGATCTGATGGCTCTAAACTATCCTAGGGTTAATCCTATGGCCTAAAACACTTAACTAATCTATAAATACACCCTAAGACTACCCTAATCCATACTAAAAATAGATACAATGCCATCATGCCGTCAAAATGCAACTTGAAGGAGCCTCCATCAAATTAAAGAGGAAGATAGCTTCTCAAATCAACTCTAGCAACTTAATCTTCTTCATAGGAGTGCTAATCAACAAGTTGTGAGTTTCTATGCCTTTAGCAAGCAATTGCTAAACTAATTATGATAGGATATAATGAGGTTATGGTTATGTATGTGGATCAATGCAAGTTATGTTATCATATGCTATGTGTTCATGATGTTATGCAAGTTATGCAAGTCATATGCTATGTGTTCATGATGTTATGCAAGTTATGCAAGTCATATGCTATGTGTTCATGATGTTATGCTAGTTATGCAAGTTGGGTGTAATTTATGCTATATGCTCATGATGCTAGTTATGCAAATCACTATGATAAACATTGATCCATTATGACACCATGTTATGCAAGTTTGGTGTTTGATTATATGCAAGTTCATATATGACATGTTATGCAAGTTTGGTGTTTGATTATATGCAAGTTCATATATGACATGTTATGCAAGTTTGGTGTTTGATTATATGCAAGTTCATATATGACATGTTATGCAAGTTTGGTGTTTGATTATATGCAAGTAACATGTGCAAGTTTACACCTTTGTATGATATGCATACATATGCAAGTTAACCCCTTTGTACGTCATACATACATATGCAAGTTTACCCCCTTTGTATGACATAAGTAACTTATGCAAGTTACCCTCATTATGACATATGTGATTCATGCAAGTTTGAGTTGATTATTTATGCTAGTTGGGTTTGATGCTATTGTCATATATGCAAGTTGACACCTTTAAAACCCATGTGATGCTAATGTTATGCTAAGTTGAACCCATTGTATTTGTGATGAATCTTCCCTTTTAAGTATGTCATGTTAGCGTATTACTTGGGGAACGATGGGGTTAATATTCATGTTAACAAAATTGTGGTGAAATTGGTATGATGTTGCATACCATGAGTGGATGGACATAATTGAGTCAATTATGTACATCATTAAATTGGAATTAATTAGGGAAAATTAATTCAAAAATGGGGGTGATTAATTAGGTGTAATTAATCGACTAAGACACGAGGTTGGACCCTTTTGTAGCATAAGACTGCCCGGAACCGACCGGCAAATCCAGCGGCTACAAATGGTTGGCCCAATGTGAGAGGTCTTAGACATAAACTAAATACGTGACAAGTGTAAAGACACGAGGTTAGACTCGGTTATGGCGTAAGGCTGCCCGGACCCGACCGGCAAATCCAGCTGCCATAAAAGATAGTCTAATGTGAGAGGTCTTTGCAAAGGTTACGGTCTTAATCAATTAAGAAACACTTAACCAAATAAGCATGTAGTGGGGCATGAGGGGTTAAGTGGGTGCCTTAGGTGGCATGTAGAAATCAAGTAAGTGCCTTGGGTGGCATGTGGAAATCTAGTGGGTTGCCTTGGGTGGCAATAGAAAATACGATTAGAATACTTAACCAAGTGGAAACATGTAATTAAACATGATTAAAGGGTTAAGTGGGATGCACTAGAAAAAGGGACAAGCTTAGGTGGGTAGTTTGTGGGGGCCCATTTCAACCAGTAACCCATATGTATCTTATTGGGCTCGACCCATGTCGAGGACGGGACACGCGTACTGGGCTTGACTATAAGAGGCCAAAACGGGTTAGCGGTGGCAACGCAAGTCCAACGGGTTTCATATGCGTGTGTGGACCCGGGCTGGTAGGTAAGACGTTGTTGCATCGTGTAGGTATAAGCCGTGCACCGTTGATTGTATCGGGTTGCCACTTTGGGGAGTGATACACCCCACTGTGGGGCCAGCACGGGTATCTACGTTAGGGAGCCGATCGCTTGGGGAGTAGTGGGTACACCTAGTGGAGATAGGGGCAGACGACACCTATGTGGTCAGCTAGGGATACACGAAACTACTAGTTATATTTTCTAAGTCCATGGGTGGGATCAACCTTTAAGTAGGAATGACTTGTGTGGTGCAGTGTAGTAATTACCCTTGGGTGGGTAGATGCGTCTTTACCGTTATCTTAGTTCATCCTATGTCTAGTTGGTTGCTTAGTGTAGTCATTTATCCCCAGTCGTTACCGTGCCAAGTTTATATCATACCCAAATTACTTTCATGATTGTATTGTTAAAGTTATAGGGCTCACTCAGACTTATGTCTGACCCCGTTGTTTTTATCATTTCCCAACCCTCAGGTTCTCAGAGTGGGCCTAGCACTAGTGGGCTTTGATCAGATTGCTTTATCTATCTTTTGGAGCTTGGACCATGATGTAAAGCTCAGCTTATCTTTTCTATTATGGCTATTAGTTATGTAGTGGGATTATGTACTTATGTTTTTATCAGGATGGATATTTAGTACTTGACTCTTGTTTCATGGTTTTGTTATTGTAACCAAACATGTTTACCTTCTGCTGCAATGAAATGATGTTTTAGTTAACAAGTATTATTTATATCTGTCTTGTTGTAATTTTTCTGTTCTATATTCACTTAAAATACTCCACCGAAGTTAAGGCATTCCCTTAGTGAGTGACCTTAGCGGGTGTGGGGTGTTACAATAGCCATCAGTTGCACGGTGTGAATTGCCTGTGTGGCATGCTAAGATGCAGTGATCAGGGCTTCTGTTGAAAAGCAAAGTCTTGTGGTGATGATCAAAGCCCCGCCTGTGAGGCGTAGCTTTGTGTATAACGTAAAATCGCGAGCCTCACACCCCGGTATGAACCAGAAACGGGAGAGGACATCAGGGAGGGCCTACGTTTCTTTCTAGCTAGAAGTGGCGTCAGTGGTTATACACGCCCTGACGAGTTTGACTTATGTGGTTGTTGCTGTTGCGAGGCGCCTCGGTTTGATCGGACGATCCGGGTCCGATGGAGTCATTCGTTGGCTCGTTTATGCCCCAAAGGGCGGGGAAACGTAGTGTTCAGGTATAATAATCCACATCGGTGGACCGTCCCTGATGATCCAAAGGGTCGATGCGCTCTGACCCTGAGACATGGGCTAGATTGTCTCAAAGTCGGTAAGGACTATCTTTTGCCTTGGTTCATGACGGAAATCCAATTTCCAAATACGTGACTGTGCGGTTTTGATTGTATATATATATATATATATATATATATATATATATATATATATATATATGGCGACATGATATACGGTACCCATGCCGTCTATGATTGATAGTTATGATTCAAAGTTGTTTTGAAACATGTAAACACTAGTAATAATATCAATTTCTTTTGTTTTGTTCGTATCAACCATATTTTGGCCATTATAAGGTAAAACTCTATCCTCCGGTTTGCATTGCATTGTGTGATGGGAACCGAGTCTTATAATGGCTTCATTTTTATAAAAAGCATTGCGATGTTTAAAAGAAAGATTTGTTTTTAAAGCACTGGCAATCCAATGGAGTAAACCCGTTCCACGAAAGTGGCGTGGTCTTGTGATTAGCCATATTATAAATGTGTTGAGTAGATTTCTCATACCAGTCCCATGACTGACTCGTAGTTTGTTTCACTTTCAAACTCGGGTGCCCCTTTTTCTACACGGGCAACCTTGTATTCAGGTTTAGTTGGCTTTCTCTGAATAGCTGGAGCTGAAGATGGATTCTATTATTTATCTCTTTTCATGCTGTTCAGCTCCTATTGTACATATTTTGTTTGTTTCCGCTGTAGACATTTATGTATAGCTGAACTGTATTTGTACTAAGTATGATCTTGTATACTGTGTAACTCTGATGATTTCGTTTATCCAGTATATTCTATTGTTCATTATCTGGTGTATTTATTTAATTCTGTTCTGCTATTATCTGTTTCTGTGTTATATTCCAACGATTACCCTTGTCTCCGTCTGTACGGGAAATGGGGTCATCACAAAAGCTATCCTTTGGGCACACTTTATTAAGGTCTGAGTAGTTTATACACACTCTCCACTTCCCAATGGACTTCTTAACAAGAACTGGGTTAGGGACCCAATCTGGGTATGTAGCTTCCCGTATGAAATTATTTTGGAGTAATCTATCTACTTCTTCTTTTAGAGCTTCAGACCTCTCAAGTCCCTGCATTCGCCATTTCTTCTTTACAGGAGTCAATTTTTGGTTTATATTTAACTTGTGAACAATTACATTCGGTGGGATCCCGCACATATCTGAGTGTTCCCAGGCAAATACATCTAGGTTTGCTTTCAAAAACAAGATTAATTCCTTCCGCAGCTTCATGCCTAGCTGAGAACCTATCTTCAGGACTTGGTTAGGGTCTTTGGATACTGGAATGGGGATAGTATCTTCGGCCGGTGCTGCTCTATTTTCCCCCATACTGTTTTTCCTTGGATCAATTACCTTTTGAGCGCCACTGTGCTCACCAGTATGGGGGTTTTGCTTTAGTTGCTATAAGAGGGGTTTCTGGATGCAAAGCGACGGCTCTACATCCTTCTTCAATTCCTTCTTCCTTGCTTCTGCCAATTCAACCAAATAACACTCCATTGCTGCTTGTTGATCTCCTATAATTGTGCCAACGCCAATCTCCGTTGGAAATTTCATAGTGAGGCGCCACGGAGCCACAGTTATTCTGAATGTTGCGAAAGTAGGTCTTCCCTGGAAGGCGTTGTAAGCAGAAGGTTCATCGATTATAACAAAGTCTTGTTTCCGTGTGGCTTTCTGCTCTCCTTCCCCAAGCTCCACTAGCAAACTGATGACACCAATCGGTTGAACAGCTTGACCCGTGAATCCATGGACCTTGTTCTGACATGCTTTTACATCACTCATGGAAAGCTTCATCCTATGGAATGCGCTAAAGAAAAGGATATTAACTGAGGCTCCGTTATTGACTAACACCCTTCTTACTATGGCCGGGCCCAGACCAACGGTTATCACCATTGGATCCTCTATAGGTGTTATGATCCCAGCCGGATCTTCATCTTTAAATGTGATGTCGTCCCGCAGGATTTTTGGTTCTTTTGCCGACAAAACTTCATCTATGGTCATGAGTTCACCTTTTTTCGAAAAGTCCTTCACCTCTTGAGCGTACTTCACCATACCCACCCCCCAGCTTTTCCCAACCAATAAGGGCCTCCTGAAATGGTGTTTATGATCATCCTTGGTATAGCAGCAATTGAGGCGTTCTCATTCTGTTTAGGCTGTCCCACAGAGGTTCCTTGGTCTTGAGTTCCCTGAGCATTCTGGGAGTTCTTTGTGTACTGTTGAAGCCTGTTTTTCCTTATCTGTTCTTCGATTAAGCTTTTCGAATGTCTACATTCGTTCGTGCTATGCCCCGGCTGGTTATGAAATCGGCAGAACATGCCAGACTTTATTGCGTTATCAGTGACTCTTAACTTTCCGGGCTCTGGGTACTCTTCAGTGTCTTTGGTCGCTATATAAATGTTCTCTATGGTGTCGTTAAGAGGAGTCAATTCGGAATTCTTGAAGAAATGAAGCTTTTTGTTGTTTCGTCCGTCTTTCCCTTCATTCCCCCTTTTCTGATTTCCTCCGGCGTTTTTCTATCCTCCTTGCACGTTTATGTCCCTCTTTCCTGATGGCTCCTTACTTTCTGCAGCTTCTATTGTATAAGCCAGATCCTCATCCACGCCTATATACTCCTTTGCCTTGTCAAACAGCTCTTCGAGAGTGGCAGGCTTCTTCTTCTTGATCCACCGCCCGAGTTTGGTCTTTTTACTTATGCCTCCCTTTAGAGCCATCAAATCCAAACATGGCTCATAGTTTCCAACTTCGGCCGCGGCTGTGTTAAAACGAGAAAGGAAGGCCTTAATGGACTCCCCCGGCCCTTGTTCCAGTTCATTCAATTCCATTACATCATGCACCTTGGTTGCTTGGAGCTTGAATTGCTGTCTGAACAGCTTGGCCAAGGTAGCGAAGTCATCCACGGATTTTGGCGGGAGTTTTGTGAACCAAAGTGAAGATACTCCCTCCAAATAGGTAGGGAAGTACAAACACTTGAGCTCATCAGTAGCGCGTGCCCCATCCATGTGCTGACCGTATCTGAATAGGAATACGTTTGGATCGCCAGTTCCATTGTAGGCTTGTAAAACTGGGGGTTTGAATTTATTTGGATATGGCGCCATTTTTATTCTTTCTGTAAGTGGGGTTTTGTTAGGAGCAAATCCCCATTCTTTTTCAGCATCCACCTTTTTCTGGCTCTCATTCACGATCTTCCGTACCATTCCGAATATTCGCTCCTCCTCATTGAGTTGTTCCACGGGGTGGACGCCTTCTTCTTTATCGGATGTCTGCTTACGCAAACGATCGCGGTTCAGATTTCGGGGCCCTGGACCTCCCGCATGGGGAAGTGCCCCTTTGGTGGAACCAAACGCTTGTTGAGGAGTTGCTTTTCCAGAGTGGTTATGAATAGGTGGCCTCATTCCCTTATGACTAGGATTTGCAATCTCCTGGACAGAGTTTCCTTTATTTGGACTCGAGGAAGAAGATCCAGTATCTTCCATTCCAGTGATTTTAGCAGTTTTGAGACGGCTTGCACTCACGGTAACTTTGGCCGTTGCGGCTTGCATGGCGAACATGGTTTCAAGCTTCTTCATGATGGCTTCATTCGCAATATCCATTCGACTTGTTAGTCCTGCTGCCACTTCATCCAACTCCTTCCTTGTTATGGCAGTTTCGGCTTTAGAACTTTCATTGCCTTCTAACTGATTAGTAGGCTGGGTATCTTCTGTGTTAGTGGCATTATCGACATCTTCGAGGCTTTTACTTGTAACTTTCTTCAATGGTCTACTTGGTTTTCCCATAGCTTTCGAGATAAGTACTGCAACTTGGAGAATTTAGATGATCAATGTGGATTCAAAATTCCAATGCAAGGCCTTCTACTTTGTGAAAGAGCGAGAAATGGATTGGCAATTCTGGCCCCACGGTGGGTGCCAAATGTTTTCCCCAAAATTGGGCAAAACACCAAAAATGTGAAGAAACGTCTCACAAAAATGAAAAGTGGAGCCTTACAACGATTGAAATGTAAGTAAAAGACACCAAGTTTTATAGTGGTTCAACCCAATAAGGGTTTACATCCACTCTCATTAGATATTCCATTATCAATATGAAGAATACAAGATTAACTTCTCTCTTTCATCAATTTTGTCACTCCCTTACCCATGAATTACACTTAATCTACTAAAGATGAAGAGAACCATTCAGCGGAGATTTGATGTAGATGTGGTAGAATTGAAAGGAATCCCTCTTTCATGTAGGCTTGCTTAATCAATCTTCAACTCTTGAATCATTTGGATGTATTTGATGGAGATCATGATCCATGGATTAATCCTCCATTTATGATGTTGAATGGATGTTAGAACTGTTGTGGAATATTTTCGGCAGCACTTCATGGTCTCAAGATTCGATCCCCTCAAATGAAGAAGTGAGGGGGTATTTATAGGAGATATCAAGACCAGGTGGCAGTTTGGTAATTATGCAGAGAAACGCCATGACTCATGGCGCCAGACAACATGACCCATGCCGCTCTAATAAACCACTTGATATCCTGAGTTCTCGACATGACATGATTTTCTACGGCATGGTTCATCTCGTTCGGGTGACCTGACATTAGCTGGAGGCGATATGAGTGGGGCGCAGCATGGTTTAACTTAAGATCTTGATTAGTGACTTACCCTTTATGTCGCCGAACGATATGGAGGCAGTGCGGCATGACACATGTAGCAAGACCCTATGCGTCTGAGCGCCTTGAGCCTTTGACACATCATGATTCTCCTTAACATGGTTCATCTCGAGATCTTGAGTAGCAGCCTGCATTTCATGTCGTCGAGCGGCATGGGAGCGAGACGGCATGACGCGTTTCCAGAACCTAACTTACCTCCTACGACATAACTTAAGGCCGACATGGACAATTAATGAGATAACGACTTGCAACATGGTGACATGACTGCAAGGTGCTTTTGCTTTAGTTTGTTGCCATAAGTGAAATGCGGCATGACCTGGGATCGACTTGGTTTCTACGGAGCAACATGGCGAGATACGACATGCCTTGAAAAGCGGCTTGTTGTTGTTCCTTCCTTGCGATATGGCCTCGAAGCGTCCTGGTCCCTACGCCATGAGTCCGAGTCCGACTTGGTTTATTTATATAAACCCAACGACTTGACTAATATTGGCATGATTTTTGTATTATATCTGACTCACATTTTATGGGTTAACAGGGGTCGACAACGGGGTCGACATAGGTGTCGACCCCGCCTCCAGGGGTCGACCCCATCAGCCAGATCTGGGCAGTGACGATTTTTGGTGTCTTAGGGCATATGTGGCTTGCTCTGATTGGCCTAGCGAGATGTCTTTGTGACTTGGATGGTTTAGATTGATCCTAGATTAATCTAAAGGCTCTAACTAATCCTATACTTCTATATATACATCTTTAAACCTAAATTCTAATTCATAACAATTCCTTATGACACAGCTATACTGCTGAACTCTCAATTCTCTTAGCGGCCGCCTCAAAAACCTAAATCATATTAGAAGTTCTTCATCAACGATCAACTTTGAAGATCAATCAATATCAAATTAGAGTTTCTGCAACAACAACGATTCAATTATCTTTTCTAATCCTAGCAATGAAAGTTTATGTTATTTTCAGATTTAAATACCTAATAGTAATCATGGCATGTAATAAAATGAATCTAAGTCCATGCTTGATGATGAGACAAACTTTTCAGATTTATCCCTGTCTTTCTATTGAATCCATGATTTTACATGCATAAGTTATTATATCGATTCAATCATGCCTATCTTTGTTGAACGTTGGATATATGATCCTTAGGTTCATGTTGTTATTCATATCCGATTTATATGTCTACGAGGTTATTTCTATCAGTTTATTTCAGATCTATCTTTGTTATACGTCAATTCTAACGGATCTCTAATCCTCTTAGGTCCATAATGTTATATTTGATAGATCTATCATTACAATGCCTATTTTTATGCCTATTCTTAGTTTATGTTCGTTCTCTCTCTCTCTCTTCCCCTATTTCCTTTTTCTTTTACGAACCTGGGTTACCTTCGAACCTAGGCTGAAATCGTGAAATACGAACGATTGGAATACGGGGAATATTTTGGGTAAATATTGGGCATAATGTATTCAATGAAATAATTGGGCATAACATATTCGATGAAATTGTTGGACATAATTTGTGACTTGTGATTTGGGCTATAAATGTTTTTATTGCGAACTTGGGGTAAATTGAAATATTAAATCTAGATCGGGCAGAAACTGTAAATTGGAATATTAAATCAAGATTGGGCATAACTATTGGTTGGGACACCAAACATAATCTATATTGCGATTTTGCGGCATGACTATTATTGTAAATTTGGGAAGATTGGGTGTAACCTATTTTGGGTAATAACTTGTAACTGAATTTGTTGAGCATAACTTGGGAATTGGATCATGACTAGTTTTGTGAATTTAGGACAATTATCATATAAAATCTAGACTTGGACATGTATAGTAAATATGTAAATTGGCTAAAGATGAATATGCCTAACCCGAGGTTAGATTGAGTTATGGTGTAAGACGGCCCGGAACCGCCCGGCACATTCAGCAACCGTAACAATATAGATCTAATGTGAGAGGTTAGCGCATTAAGCCAAAAACCTGAGGTCGGATGGAGTTGCTGTGTAACACTGCCCGGAACTGCCCAGCACATCCATCGACCGCAACATTATAGATCTAATGTGAGAGGTTGGTGCTTTAATGAATGAATTAAAGCTAAGAAACAGACATGCTAAGAATAGTAGGGTTAAGCTAACACAAGAGGGCAACACTTAACCAATGTAACATGACAAGTGGTAGGGTTAAGTTAACACAAGAGGACAACACTAAACCAATATAACATGATGTGTGATAGGGTTAAGTAACACAAGAAGGAAACACTTAACCAATACAACATGATGTGTGATAGGGTTAAGTAACACAAGAGGGCAACACTTAACCAATGTAACATGACAAGTGGGTGGATTAAGTTAACTCGACTGGATTGATGACACTTAACCAGTATAACATGATGAATGAGTGAGGTTAAGATAATGGGAAACACTTAACCAATATAACATGATGAATGAGTGGGGTTAAGTAAATGGGAAACACTTAACCAATATAACATGATGAACGAATGGGGTTAAGCTAAGGGGAAACACTTAACCAATTACAACGTGATTGAATGAAAAGGGTTAAGTTAATAAGAAACACTTAACCTACATGACATTACATGTGGATGGGTTAAGTCAACTTGAATGGATGGATAACACTTAACCAATTTGGGGGGTATACAAATAGACCCTAGAAAACCCTAGTAACGGAGACCCATTTCACCAGTGACCCACATAGATGTATCACGATACCCTGAACTAGGCAGGGTGGGGCACGATTACTGGGTTGATTATAAGTGGTCAAAATAGCAGCAGGTGGTGCAGCAGTGTAGGTTCCGGCGGAGTATGGGCATGCACGTACTCCGTAGTGGATAAAGCAGGCACTGGGCATCAGTAGTATACATTGTGCATCTAGAATTTGTGTCGGGTTGCCAACATAGGAATTGATACACCCAAAGGTGGGACCAGCACAGGTATCTACACGCAAGAGAGGGCCGATTGAAACAAACACAAGGAAAATTAATAAAAGCAAGCAGCCGATCGATAGGGTAATAAGGGTACATCTAACATCTCCATGGCAATTAGGCTGATTGAGGTAAGATCCTCATAATAGATGTACACCTGAAGGCTACCACAATTGCGAGGTTAGGATCACCTTATTTTATAACACAGGATACTAGTTGGGACATTAATAGAGGATACGGATCCTTTTTCATAGGATACTCGTTGGGACATCAGTAGGGAATACGAATCGTTCTATAAAAGACGCTAGTTAGGATGCTAGTTGGGTGGTGCAGAGAAAACAGGAACTCAAAGTAAGAACCGAAGCGCATTCAGTGTATTTCACCTTGTCATATCTAATGATCATCATTTGTTGTCTTACTATGTTTATCATCATGGTTATGGTCTGGAATCCAGTTTATTCATGTCATGATGCTTTTACCTATTTACATGCTGAAAGTCACTGGACTTACTAGACTTTATGTCTGACTCTTTTTTGTTTCGCTTTCTTTTCTTCCGTTACCCCTCCCCTGGTTCACAGGGAGGGAATATTACTATATAGCTCAGTTTCCTTTCCAAGCTCGAAGATAGTCGATGTATTGCTTTGAACTCTCTTTTCCACTGGTATGGATGGCTCATGCTTTATTGGGGAATATGATTGTCATTTTATGCTTCTTTATTTTGTTAAACAAGACAGACGCTTTGTTGTAATGGGGATTGTAAAACAATATTTGTACAAGCTATTTTACCAAGCTGCTGTTTCATTAATGAAGTAAAGTTTTATTTATTTTTGGCTGTTTAAATTTTGTCTGTTTTTGTAATTTATCTGTTCTATACACTTATGACGCTCCACCGAAGTTAATGCATTCCCTTTGTGAGTGACCTTAACGGAGGTGTGGTGTTACATGTATGTAACACCCCGTATTTTCTATAAACATTAACGTAACGAATTAAAGAATATTTAGTTTTAAAAGTGGAAATTAGGGGAAACGGGTTTCTCCACGGCGTTCGTCTTGGAATTCTGCTTGAGATAGAGTCCAAGTTTGCGTGAATCGGACTCCGTATAAAGAAGTTATGGAGTTCACAAGATTTCAAGTTTAAACGGAAATTAAATATAAATAATAATTAAATCAAAAAGCAGTTCGAATTTTAAAATTCTGAGAATCAGCTGGGCGAGAAAATTCCCGCCCATAGGGGTTGACTCCCCCCAAGGGGGTCGACATAGGTGTCGACCCCCCAGGAGGGGCGTCGACTGGGGTGTTGACCCCCCTTTAGGGGTCAAGTCCCTCGGCTAGATCTAGGCTATTTTGTCCAGTGACGTTTTTCTGAGTCATTAGGGCATATGTGGTGACTTCTGGTTGGCTCTGTTTGGTCTGGATGGATCTGATTACTCCTACGTTGATCTAACGGCTATCATTAATCTAAACTTCTATATAAACAACCCCAACCCTCAATGCTAAGACCACATAACCATGCTCTCTGGAGCCGTCATGCTGTCCATGGCTAAACTAGCGCAGCCTCCATTTTTCTATAAACTAGAAGTCAAGTTAGAAAGTCCCTGATCAAGTCCAAACTAGAGAATCAATAGTTTACATCAAAGGATAGCTTTTCAGTTTCAAAAATCAGATCCCAGAAAATAAGATTTGTTCTTTTGTTTGTAAGTTCAGTTATTCTTCATATTTGAACAAATAAAAATCATGACTTGTAATGAAGTGAAACTAGAACTATGCCTAGTTGTAAGATAATCGTATTCTGATTCATGTAGCAATTCAAAATTTACCTATGCCTACGTGATTATTGTGATTGATACAACTCATCATGTTGTATATTGATTTGGTGATGAACCTATCATGTTGTATATTAATTTGGTGATGAACCTATCATGTTGTATATTAATT
This sequence comes from Allium sativum, assembly GCA_030737875.1. Lineage (NCBI taxonomy): Eukaryota > Viridiplantae > Streptophyta > Magnoliopsida > Asparagales > Amaryllidaceae > Allium > Allium sativum. Next base: position 588,698,378 of record CM060920.1, read on the forward strand.
TGGCGATGAACCTATCATGTTGAATATTAATTTGGCGATGAACCTATCATGTTGTATATTAAGTTGGCGATGAACCTATCATGTTATATATTAATTTGGCGATGAACCTATCATGTTGTATATCAATTTGGTGATGAACCTATCATGCTGAATATTAATTTGTTGATGAACCTATCATGTTGTATATAAATATGGTGATTCTTTTATGATATGTTATATACAAGTTCATAAGCTAAGTCATGTTCAAATATGCTTATATGACTAGATCTACACGCTTATATGTTTAGATCTATGTTAATTTGATCCAACTCAAATGCAAGTTCACATTTACATGCTTAATTAAATTTGTGTAATACTGTGCCAAATTTATATCACACATGCTTGATCTACACTGTTTTATGCCATTGGAATGTTACATGTCCCTTTTATTTTTCCCTTTTGTGTATGAGTTAGGCTAATTTGCGAGCCTAATGTTCTATGTAATTTATGCGAATGAGTAACGGGGGATACGTTGGAAAAAATATTAAATTACATGCTATTGACATAGGTTGGCTCATAATAATGTAAATGATTAATGACATGAAATGGTATAATTTGTGTACCTAAGAATTTTGGACATAATTTAGAGGGTAAATGAGACGTGTCTTGAGTTGACAACATTGGTGGATAATTTACATATAAACATAAATGGTAAATATGTAACTTAATTAAAAGATGAATATGCCTAACCCGAGGTTAGATTGAGTTACAGTGTAAGACAGCCCGGAACCGCCTGGCATATCCAGCAACCGTAACAATACAGATCTAATGTGAGAGGTTAGCCCTTTAAGCCCAAAAACCCGCTAACCAATCCATGCCTAGAATCAACCCATAGCCCATGAAACCAAAAAAAACATAAGCATTACACTTAAACTCAATACTTAATGTAGCTATTTTCAAATCCTCACAAACCAAAGATAAATGAGCCGAACCACCAATTGGATTTGAGACAATAATGGGATCTTCTACTATACAAGCACTAAGGTGCAGAGACTCAACTATGGGAGCAGATATAAACGAATGTGAAGCGCTAAAATGAAAAAGAGTACTAACAGGATGATCAAAAAGAAAAACTAGACTTTTTCAACAGAAACTTTACTACCTCTGTCTCCGGTACGCTGGCGGTGAGAGCATGCACTTGCCCTCCAGAAATTCCTGTCCTTTGTTATTGCCCTTGTCCTTAATTATATGACCTGTTATACCATAATAATGACATTTCCTCTTGTCTTTGTAGTCCAGTTGGTTAGAGCATGCAACTTGTATATAAGCGGTGTAATAGCTGAGTGGTTAGGCTTGTGACTGGGAACAAAAAGGTCCTTAGTTCAAAACCAAGGTGTGAACTGGGGTATAAATGTAATTGTTGCGAACTTGGGGTAAATTGCAATATTAAATCTAGATTGGGCGGAAACTGTAAATTGGAATATTAAATCAAGATTGGGCATAACTATTGGTTGGGACGCCAAGCATAATGTATATTGCGATTTTGGGGCATGATTATTATTGCAAATTTGGGAAGATTGAGTGTAACCTATTTTGAGTAATAACTTGTAATTGAATTTTTTGAGCATAACTTGGGAATTGGAACATGACTAGTTTTGTGAATTCGGGAAAATTAGCATATAAAATCTAGACTTGGACATGTATAGTAATATGTAAACTGGCTAAAGATGAATATGCCTAACCCGAGGTTAGATTGAGTTATGGTGTAAGACTGCCCGGAACCGCCCGGCATATCTAGCAACCGTAAAAATGTAGTTCTAATGTGAGAGGTTAGCGCATTAAGACCAAAAACTTGAGGTTAGATGGAGTTGTGGTGAAAGACTGCCCGGAACCGCCCGGCACATCCAGCGACCGCAACAATATAGATCCAGTGTGAGAGGTTGGTACTTCAGTGAATGAATTAAAGCTAAGAAATGGACAGGCTAAGGATGGTAGGGTTAAGTTAACATAAGAGGGCAACACTTAACCAATGTAACATGACAAGTGGTAGGGTTAAGTTAACACAAGAGGGCAACACTTAACCAATATAACATGATGTGTGATAGGGTTAAGTAACATAAGAAGGAAACACTTAACCAATACAACATGATGTGTGATAGGGTTAAGTAACACAAGAGGGCAACACTTAACCAATGTAACATGAAAAGCAGGTGGGTTAAGTTAACTCGTCTGGATTGATGACACTTAACCAATATAACATGATGAACGGGTGGGGTTAAGTTAATGGGAAACACTTAACCAATTTAACATGATGAACGAGTGGGGTTAAGTAAATGGGAAACACTTAACCAATATAACATGATGAACGAATAAGGTTAAGCTAAGGAGAAACACTTAACCAATTACAACATGATTGAATGAGAAGGGTTAAGTTAATAAGAAACAATTAACCAACATGACATAACGTGTGGATGGGTTAAGTTAACTTGAATGGATGGATAACACTTAATCAATTTGGAGGGTATACGAATAGACCCAAGAAAACCCTAGTAATGGGGACCTATTTCAGCAGTAAACCGCATAGATGTATCACGGTACCCTGAACCAGGCAGGGTGGGGAACGATTACTGGGCTGATTATAACCGATCAAAATAGTAGCAGGTGGTGCAGCTGTGTAGGTTCCGGCGGAGTATATTGCAGCAGGTGGTGCAGCAGTGTAGGTTCCGGCGGAGTATGGGCATGCACGTACTCCGGAGTGGATAAAGCAAGCACTGGGCATCAGTAGTATACACTGTGCATCTAGAATTTGTGTCGAGTTGCAACCATAGGAATTGATACACCCTATGGTGGGACCAGCACAGGTATCTACACGCAAGAAAGGGCCGATTGACACAGACATAAGGAAAATTAATACAAGCAGGGAGCCGATAGATAGGGTAGTAAGGGTATATCTAACATCTTCATGGTAATTAGGCTGATTGAGTTAAGATCCCCATGCTAGATGTACACCTGAAGGCTACCATAATTGCGGGGTTGGGATCACCTTATTTTATAACACATGATGCTAGTTGGGACACTAGTAGGGGATACATATCCTTTTTCACAGGATACTCGTTGGGACACCAGTAGCGAATGTGAATCGTTCGATAAAAGACACTAGTTAGGATGCTAGTTGGGTGGTGTAGAGAAAATAGGAAATCAGGGAAAGAACCGAAGCGCATTCAGTGTATCTCACCTTGTCATATCTAATGATCATCATTTGTTATCTTGCTATGCTTATCATCATGGTTATGGTCTGGTATCCAGTCTATTCATGTCATGATGCTTTTACCTATTTACATGCTGAAGTCACTTGACTTACCAGGCTTTATGTCTGACTATGTTTTGTTTCGCTTTCTTTTCTTCCTCCCCCCCCCCCAAAGGTTCACAGGGAGAGAATATTACTACTTTGCTCAGTTTTCTATCCAAGCTCGAAGATGGTCGATGTATTGCTTTAAACTTTCTTTTCAACTAGTTTGGTTGGCTCATGCTTTATTGGGGAATATCATTGTCATTTTATACTTCTTTAGTTTGTTAAACAAGACGGATGCTTTGTTGTAATTGGTATTGTAAAACAATCTTTGTACAAGCTATTTTACCAAGCTGTTGTTTCATCAATGAAGTAAAGTTTTATTTATTTTCGGCTGTTTAAGTATTTTCTGTTTTTAATTTATATGTTCTATACATTTTTGACGCTCCATCGAAGTTAATGCATTCCCTTTGTGAGTGACCTTAACGGAGGTGTGGTGTTACACATATGTAACACCCCGTATTTTCTGTAAACATTAAAGTAACGAATTAAAGAATACTTAACTTTAAAAGTAGAAATTAGGGGAAATGGGTTTCGCCATTGCGTTCGTCTCGGAATTCTGCTTGAGATAGAATCTGAGTTTGCGTGAATCAAACTGAAGAAGTTATGGAGTTTGGAAGATTTCAAGTTTAAACGGAAATTAAATATAAATAATAATTAAATCAAAAAGCAATTCGAATTTTAAAATTCCGAGAATCAGCTTGGCAGGAAAATTCCCACCCATAGGGTCTACTCCCCCTAGGGGGGTCGACATATGTGTCGACCCCCCAAGAGGGGTGTCGACCCCCTCGGCCAGATCTGGGTTGTTTTGTCCAGTGACGTTTTTCTGAGTCATTAGGGCATATGTAGCGACTTCCGGTTGGCTCTGTTTGGTCTCGATGGCTCTGATTACTCCTAGGTTGATCTAACGACTCTCATTAATCTAAACTTCTATATAAACAACCCCAACCCTTAACTCTAAAACCACATAACCTTGCTCTTTGAAGCCGTCATGTTGTCCCTGGCCGAACTAGCGTAGCCTCCATTTTTCTCTAAACTAGAATTGAAGTTAGAAAGTCCCTAATCAAGTCCAAACTAGAGAATCAATAGTCTACATCAAATGATAGCTTTTCAGTTTCAGAATTCAGATCCCAAAAAACAAGATCTGTTCTTTTATTTGTAAGTTCAGTTATTCTTTAGATTTGAACAAATAAATGTCATGACTTGTAATGAAACGAAACTAGAACTGTGCCTAGTTGTAAGATAATCGTATTTTGATTCATGTAGCAATTCTGAAATTACCTATGCCTGCGTGATTATTGTGATTGATACAACTTATCATGTTGTATATTGATTTGGTGATGAACCTATCATGTTGTATATTAATTTGGTGATGAACCTATCATGGTGTATATTAATTTGGCGATGAACCTATCATGGTGTATATTAATTTGGCGATGAACCTATCATGTTGTATATTAATTTGGCGATGAACCTATCATGTTGTATATCAATTTAGTGATGAACCTATTATGTTGAATATTAATTTGGTGATGAACCTATCATGTTGTATATAAATTTGGTGATTCTTTTATGATATGTTATATGCAAGTTCATGAGCTAAGTCATGTTCATATATGCTTATATGACCAGATCTACATGCTTATATGTTTAGAAATATGTTTATTTGATCAAACTCAAATGCAAGTTCACATTTACATGCTTAATTAAATTTGTCTAGTACTATGCCAAATTTATATCACACATGTTTGATCTATACTGTTTTATGCCGTTGGAATGTTACATGTCCCTTTTGCTTTTCCCTTTTGTGTATGATTTAGGCTAATTTGCGAGCCTAACGTTCTATGTAATTTATGCGAATGAGTAACGGGGGATACATTGGGAAAAATATTAAATTACATGCTGTTGACCTAGGTTGGCTCATAATCATGTAAATGATTAATGGCATGAAATGGTATAATTTGTATATCTAAGAATTTTGGACATAATTTAGAGGGTAAATGGGACATGACTTAAGTTAACAACATTGGTGGATAATTTACATATAAACATAAACGGTAAATATGTAAATTAATTAAAAGATGAATATGCCTAACCCGAGGTTAGATTGAGTTACGGTGTAAGACTGCCCGGAACCGCCCAGCATATCCAGCAACCATAACAATACAGATCTAATGTGAGAGGTTAGCGCATTAAGACCAAAAACCCGCTAACCAATGCATGCCTAGATTCAACCCATAGCCAATGAAACCAAAAAAAACATAAGCATTACACTAAAACTCAATAGTTAATATAGCTATTTTCAAATCCTCACAAATTAAAGGTAAATGAGCCGAACCACCAATTGGATTTGAGACAATAATGGGATCTTCTAGTATATAAGCACTAAGGTGCAAAGGCTCAACTATGGAAGCAGATATAAACGAATGTGAAACGCTAAAATCAAAAAGAGTACTTACAGAATTATCAAAAAGAAAAACTAGACTTTTTCAATAGAAACCTTACTACCTCTCTCTCTCAGGTATGCTGGCGGAGAGAGCATGCACTTGTCCTCCTGAAAATCCCGTCCTTTGTTCTTCTCCTTGTCCTTAATTATATGACCCGTTATACCATAATAATGACACTTCCTTTTGTCTTAGTAGTCCAGTTAGTTAGAACATGTAACTTGTATATAAGCGGTGTAGTAGCTGAGTGGTTAGGCGCATGACTGGGAACAAAGAGGTCCTTAGTTCAAAACCATGGTGTGATTTGGGGTATAATTATTATTGTTGCGAACTTGGGGTAAATTGAAATATTAAATCTAGATTGGGCGGAAACTGTAAATCGGAATATTAAATCAAGATTGGGCATAACTATTGGTCGGGACGCCAAGCATAATGTATATTGTGATTTTGGGGCATTACTATTATTGCAAATTTGGGAAGATTGGGTGTAACCTATTTTGAGTAATAACTTGTAACTGAATTTGTTGAGCATAACTTGGGAATTGGAACATGACTATTTATGTGAATTTGGGATAATTAGCATATAAAATTTAGACTTGGACTTGTATAGTAAATATGTAAATTGGCTAAAGATGAATATGCCTAACCCAAGGTTAGATTGAGTTACGATGTAAGACTTCCTGGAACCGCCTGGCACATCCAGCAACCGTAACAATATAGATCTAATGCGACAGGTTAGCGCATTAAGCCCAAAAACCCGAGGTTAGATTGAGTTGCGATGTAAGACTGCCCGAAACTGCCCGGCACATCCAGCGACTGCAACAATATAGATCTAATGTGAGAGGTTGGTGCTTTAATGAATGAATTAAAGCTAAGAAACAGACAGGCTAAGAATGGTAGGGTTAGTTAACATAAGAGGGCAACACTTAACCAATGTAACATGACAAGTGGTAGGGTTAAGTTAACACAAGAGGGCAACACTTAACCAATATAACATGATGTGTGATAGGGTTAACTAACACAAGAAGGAAACACTTAACCAATAAAACATGATGTGTGATAGGGTTAAGTAACACAAGAGGGCAACACTTAACCAATGTAACATGACAAGTGGGTGGGTTAAGTTAACCCGACTGGATTGATGACAGTTAACCAATATAACATGATGAACGAGTGGGGTTAAGTTAATGGGAAACACTTAACCAAAATAACATGATGAACGAGTGGGGTTAAGTAAATGGGAACACTTGACCAATATAACATGATGAACGAATGGGGTTAAGCTAAGGGGAGACACTTAACCAATTACAACATGATTGAATGAAAAGGGTTAAGTTAATAAGAAACACTTAACCAATATGACATGACGTGTGGATGGGTTAAGTTAACTTGAATGGATGGATAAAACTTAACCAATTTGGAGGGTATACGAATAGTCCCTAGAAAACCCTAGTACGGGGACGCATTTCAGCAGTAACCCACAAATATGTATCACGGTACCCTGAACTAGGAAGGGTGGGGCACGATTACTGGGCTGATTATAAGCATTCAAAATAGTGGCAGGTGGTGGAGCAGTGTAGGATCCGGCGGAGTACGGGTGTGCACGTACTCCGGACTGGATAAAGCAAGCACTTGGCATCAATAGTATACACTGTGCATCTAGAATTTGTGTCGGGTTGCCACCATAGGAATTGATACACCCTATGGTGGGACGGTCACAGGTATTTACACGCAAGAGAGTTGACACAGAGATAAGGAAAATTAATACAAGCAAGGAGCCGATCGATAGGGTAGTAAGGCTACATTTAACATCTTCATGGCAATTAGGCTGATTGAGTAAGATCCTCATACTAGATGCACACCGAAGGCTACCACAATTGCGGGGTTGGGATCACCTTATTTTATAACACAGGATACTAGTTTGGACACTAGTAGGGGATACAGATCCTTTTTCACGGGATACTCGTCGGGACACCAGTAGTAAATACGAATCGTTCTATAAAAGACACTAGTTAGGATGCTAGTTGGGTGGTGCAGAGAATATAGGAAATCGGAGAGAGAACCGAAGCGTATTCGGTGTATCTCACCTTGTCATATCTAATTATCATCACTTGTTGCCTTGCTATGCTTATCATTATGGTTATGGTCTGGTATCCAGTTTATTCATGTCATGATGCTTTTACCTATTTACATGCCGAAAGTCACTGGACTTACCAGGCTTTATGTCTGACTCTGTTTTGTTTCTCTTTCTTTTCTTCTGTCCCCCCCCCCCTAGGTTCACAGGGAGGGAATATTACTACTTAGCTCAGTTTTCTTTCCAAGCTCGAAGATAGTCGATGTATTGCTTTGAACTCTCTTTTCCACTGGTATGGCTAGCTCATGCTTTATTGGGGAATATCATTGTCATTTTATGCTTCTTTATTTTGTTAAACAAGAAAGATGCTTTGTTGTAATGGGTATTGTAAAACAATCTTTGTACAAGCTGTTTTACAAAGCTGTTGTTTTATCAATGAAGTAAAGTTTTATTTATTTTCGGCTATTTAAATTTTGTCTGTTTTGTAATTTATCTATTCTATACACTTATGACGCTCTACCGAAGTTAATGCATTCCCTTTGTGAGTGACCTTAACGGAGGTGTGGTGTTACACCTGGTATCAGAGCTGAAGGTTACCAGAACAGATAAAGGATTTTGAAACCCCTTTTCAAAAGCATTTTTATAAAGAAGTATTTTCTAAAACAAGTTTTAAAGAAGCGTTTTTCAAGAGAAAAGTATTGTTTTTTTAAAGGAATATTCCCCAAAGCCATATGCACTATCTTTCGATTCTCTAGAATCTCTTCTTCCTTTCTTTCCGCCACAGTTACGTAGACATATGACACATGTCAAGGGCGAAGTAGTGCCCAACCTCCATCTGTAACCGCAGTAGTTTCACCTTCGGCTAATCTTCTTCCAAGCTTAGTAGGTTGTCATGCGGTGGAGGTAGTTTCGAGAAACTAGTCAACATGCTACAGAAGGATAGTAAGGATGAGAATTAGGGAGTTTGGGCTAAGGAGCACTAGCCCAAGGATAAGAAGCTTTGTTATATGGCTTAATCCACGCAGAAGGAGAAAGGTGAAAAGAAAGAGGCCAAAGTGGAAGAATCACAAACATGGGATTGGAATATAAGAAGGGTGGAAGAAAGAGTAGATCCCGCGACAAGAGGAAGTGTCTTTTCTATGGTATAGCAAGTCATTTAATTGTAGGAAGAAGAAGACAGGTGGTTGTTTTCAATATGGTGAAGCAGGGCATCTTATCAAGGATTTCCCGAAGGAAAAGGACAAGGGGAAAAGGACATAATCTTTTAGGGGGCAATTGCATGCTCTCACTGCTAGTGTACCTAAGAGAGGTAGGAACATTTCTGTTGAAAGTTTAGTTTTTCTTTTCAATCATCCTGTTAGAACTTTGTTTGGTTCTGGCGCTTCACCTTCTTTTCTATCTACTTCCATAATTGAGCCTCTGCACCTTAGTACTTGTATAGTAGAAGATCCCATTATCATCTCAAATCCTATTTGGTGATTCGGCTCATTTATCTTTGGTTTGCAAGGATTTGAGAATAGATATATTAAGTATTGAATTTAAGTGTAATGCTTATGTTTTTGGTTTCATAGGATATGTGTTGATTCTAGGCATGGATTGGTTAGCTAGTAATTGTGAAAGGAGGGTTGTTAGACTTTTGACTTGCCTTGGGAATACCGTCGAGATTTTGTGCGATCCTAAGGGATCAGATTGGCTTAGCTACCCAGAATAACTTGATGCATCTATCGATGATTTGCGATCCGTTGGAGTAGTCCATGAGTACGCAGATGTTTTTTATTAGGTTAGGGGTAAGGTCTTAGCGGATGCCTTAAGAAGAAAAAGGTTGACTTCGAGTCCTCTTTATGTGGAAAGGAAAAGTTCAGAATACGTATCAACCCTTGAATTTTAAACCCTTCGGTTAAGTTAGTAGTTGGCAACGCTAGGAGTAAGACCAACGCTTTTGGATTAAATAGGGATTTCACAAAGAAAGGACTCTCAAATAGTTGACGAAATGGATAAGTTAAGACAACCAGAGCACAATGGAGTGAAGATCAAGAAGATGCGACTTAGGAGACTGAAGACTAGATACGTGCATAATACCCTTTTTGAGGGTATATCCTTGATCTCTCTTTTCTGTAAAGTTTATTTGTATGCTAGTCTTTATCTTTTAAGTATATCCTCTTGGTCCTATCCTCGATCCTTGGGTAGAAGCCAATGGATGTAAACATGTGTTTGAGACATGTTATGTTTGGTGGATGCGAGTGAATGTAAGTGTTTGCTAGTGGTTGCTCGTGGATGCATATACACACACATTAGGCACTAGATCGGCTCCGTCATTTCCATATTGCATATGCATGAGTGGATTTTTTTATATATATGGATTGAAACTTGATGTATTATCATATGGATGTTGCATTTGAATGTATGGTTGTGCACTCATATAAAAATGATATGTATCAATAGGGCTCTTTTGCATACATAATGGACGCATGACACTATCATGAATTGCATTAAGGAGGTCAACTGAATCAGTAGACCACCAGATTTTGCATTTGGGTAAGAACATATACACACACTATCCATATGTTCATGAAAAGCATTAGAAACCTTTATAAGGACAATGGATGCCTGTGATTGAATGGTTGAGTAGATGGATGTTGGATGGTGGGATATACATTCTTCTTCACTTGAAGATTTCGGGGACAAAATCCTTTAAGTAGGGGGGAATGTAACACCCCGTAATTTTAAAACGAGACATAAGAGATAATTAAAGAATAATTAATCTTTGAAAGAAGAATTAAGGAAAACAGGTTGCGCCATTGCATTCATCTCGGAATTCTACTTGAGATAGAGTCCGAGTTTGCGTAAAACGGATACAGTATGAAGAAGTTATGGAGTTTAGAAGATTTCAGTTTAAACCAGAATTAAAATAAAACATTCAAAACAGTGAAGGCGGGAGGAGGAAACGCGGAACTGAACCAGTTTGGGTGTCAACCCGAGACCTGCTCAGTCGACTCCTGTGTCAACTCGGGCTCTTTGGGGTCAACACCGGGGTCGACATAGGTGTCGAACCCCCTCTAGGAGTCGACCCTATCAGCCAGATCTGGGTAGTCACGATTTTTGGTATCTTAGGGCATATGTGGCTTGCTCTGATTGGCCTGGTGAGGTGTCTTTGTGACTTAGATGATTTAGATTGATCCTAAATTAATCTAAAGCTCTAACTAATCCTATACTTTTATATATACATCTCTGAACCTAAACCCTAATTCATAACAATTCCTTATGACGCATCTATGTTGTTGAACTCTCAGTTCTCTTAGCCGCCGCCTCAAAAACTTCAATCATATCAGAAGTTCTTCGTCAATGATCAACTTTGAAGATTAATCAACATCAAATTAGAGTTTCTGCAACAACAACGATTCAATTATCTCTCCTAATCCTAGCAATGTAAGTTTATGTTATTTTTAGATTTAAATACCTAATAGTAATCTTGGCATGTAATAAAATGAATCTAAGTCCATGCTTGATGATGAGACAATTTTTCATATTTATCCCTATCTTTCTATTGAATCTATGATTTTACATGCCTAAGAAGTTATTATATCGATTCAATCATGCCTATCTTTATTGAACGTGGGATATATAATCCTTTTAGGTTCATGATGTTATTCATATCCGATTTATATGTCTACGAGGTTATTTCTATCAGTTTATTTCAGATCAATCTTTGTTATACCTCAATTCTAACGGATCTGTAATCTTCTTAGGTCCATAATGTAATATTTGACAGATCTATCATTATAATGCCTATTTTTATGCCTATTCTTAGTTTATGCTCGTTCTCTCTCTCTCCCTCTATTTCCTTTTTCTTTTACGAACCTGGGTTACCTTCAAATCTAGGCTGAAATCGTGAAATACGAACGATTGGAAAACGGGGAATATTTTGGGTAAATATTGGGCATATTCGGTGAAATAATTGGGCATAACGTATTCGGTGAAATTTTTGGACATAATTAGTAACTTGTGATTTGGGGTATAAATGTTATTGTTGCGAACTTGGGGTAAATTGAAATATGAAATCTAGATTGGGCGGAAACTGTAAATTGGAATATTAAATCAAGATTGGGCATAACTATTGGTTGGGACGCCAAGCATAATGTATATTGCGATTTAGAGGCATGACTATTATTGCAAATTTGGGAAGATTGGGTGTAACCTATTTTGAGTAATAACTTGTAATTGAATTTGTTGATCATAACTTGGGAATTGGAACATGACTAGTTTTGTGAATTTGGGATAATTAGCATATAAAATCTAGACTTGGACATGTATAGTAAATATGTAAATTGGCTAAAGATGAATATGCCTAACCTGAGGTTAGATTGATTTACAGTGTAAGACTGCCCGGAACCACCTGGCATATCCAGCAACTGTAACAATATAGATCTAATGCGAGAGGTTAGCGCATTAAGCCCAAAAACCGGAGGTTAGATTGAGTTGCGGTGTAAGACTGCCCGGAACTACCCGGGACATCCAGCGACTGCAACAATGTAGATCTAATGTGAGAGATTGGTGCTTCAATGAATGAATTAAAGCTAAGAAACAGACAGGCTAAGAATGTTAGGGTTAAGTTAACATAAGAGGGCAACACTTAACCAATGTAACATGACAAGTGGTAGGGTTAAGTTAACACAAGAGGGAAACACATAGCCAATATAACATGATGTCTGATAGGGCTAAGTAACACAAGAAGGAAACACTTAACCAATCCAACATGATGTGTGATAGGGTTAAGTAACACAAAAGGGCAACACTTAACCAATGTAACATGACAAGTGGGTGGGTTAAGTTAACTCAACTGGATTGATGACAGTTAACCAATATAACATGATGAATGAGTGGGGTTAAGTTAATGGGAAACACTTAACCCAAATAACATGATGAACGAGTGAGATTAAGTAAATGGGAAACACTTAACCAATATAACATGATGAACGAATGGGCTTAAGCTAAGCGGAGACACTTAACCAATTACAACATGATTGAATCAGAAGGGTTAAGTTAATAAGAAACACTTAACCAACATGACATGACGTGTGGATGGGTTAAGTTAACTTGAACGGATGGATAACACTTAACCAATTTGGGGGGTATATGAGTAGACCCTAGAAAACCCTAGTAACGGGGACTCATTTCAGCAGTAACCCACATAGATGTATCACGGTACCCTGAACTAGGCAAGATGGGGCACGATTACTGGGATAATTATAAGCGGTCAAAATAGCAACAAGTGGTGCAGTAGTGTAGGTTCCAGCGGAGTATGGGCGTACACGTACTCCGGAGTGGATAAAGCAGGCACTAGGCATCAGTAGTATACACTCTGCATCAAGAATTTGTGTCAGGTTTCCACCATAGGAATTGATACACCCTATGGTGGGACCAGCACAGGTATCGACACACAAGAGAGGGCCGATTGACATAGACACAAGGAAAATTAATACAAGCAGGGAGCCGATCGATAGGGTAGTAAGGGTACATTTAACATCTTCATGGCAATTAGGCTGATTGAGGTAAGATCCTCATAATAGATGCACACCAAAGGCTACCACAATTGCGGGGTTGGGAACACCTTATTTTATAACACAGGATACTAGTTTGGACACTAGTAGGGGATACAGATCCTTTTTCATGGTATACTCGTTGGGACACCAGTAGGGAATATGAATCGTTCTATAAAAGACACTAGTTAGGATGCTAATTGGGTGGTGCCACTACAAGAAAACATACATACAGTTACATTTATTGGTTGCGTTTGATAGTAAATGCAACCAATGTCGTTTTTAACTTTCTATTTAGGAGTTTTGGTTACATTTATTTAATAATTGGCTGAAATACTGGTTATGTTTGCCCGTTCCCTCCCATTACCTTTCACTTCCCTCTCTATTTTCATTTTCCGCCTAAATGTAAATTATTTTCCTCCTGTTTTTCCCCAAAATTACTTTCCTCCTTTCGCTGCCTTCCCCGTTCTCTCCTTCTTCTTCGATTGGCAGATCCCAAATCGAAATCTAGGGTTACCAAATCGCCCAAACAAATCTCAGCTTCAGGTCTCGTCAAGGCAGCAAGTGTTCTAGGCAGCTGACAATGCCTCAGACGGTAGCTTCTGCTCTAGATCTCGTCACAACATCATCCCGTCACTGCATCTCCTGGCATGATGGCAGTGCAAGTTCAAGGTAGTGCTATCCGAGTTATACGAATTAGGAAAATATTTTAAATCTTCCGCTTCCAATATAGGAGGATTTAATATACATTGACCATCTTCATCAATTAAACTTTGTATTTGCAGTTCGTTTATCTTTGCTGCCATCATGCCATGCTTTGTTGATCTCGTTATGTCAGCCAGCTCACTTTTGCCTTGTGTTTATATATAAAATCTCATGCCTACATAATTGAATATAATTGTTAAACATTTTTCCTGTATTCTTGTATGAGCTCCACATATTGTCATATTATTTTTTTGTGTTTATGTTGCTTTTTATCAGGTCTTTTCGGTTTGTTTTGAAGAAAAAATTGCTTAGGAATCTAAACATGGTATTGCCTATGTTTCTAAAGCTTGAACGTCCTGTATTACTTCCCAACATCCTGATGGATTAGACCAAGCTGAGTTGAAACTAAAAGGACTATTTTGACTTTTAAGTGTGTTATATACAAGTTTTTATGATAGGAACACAGTCACTAGTGGAGTAATTTAGTAATTCATCTGTAAACTGGTTTCCCCAAACATTGATTGCTCTTGGAAAGTTCAACTTCAGCAGCTTTGGAACCTGAACCATAGCCATTAAGATTGTCCTCAAAGTTTCTGATTTGAATCATGATTTACATAAATAACAATAACATATCAGCTTAATTCTGGATCTATATTAGTAAATTGATGTATTACTTACACCACGTTAATATTGCAATCTACCTACAGGGATAAATATTTCAATAGCATAGAAAACAACCCCACTAACTCTACAAAATTGTTGAAAAGCCATCAGACCTACTCCAACTTGATATTTGCTTTGAAATAGTAATATTCACCACGATGACATAAATAAGCACAGTTTGTGTACTATGCAAAATTTTATTCCATTCTAAGTTTTAGAATCATCCGTCGCCGAACAAAAATTAATGACGTAAACAAGCCGATAGGTAGGGTTGAAGGTTGTTCGGTTTCGTGGTGATCGAATTACAGTGGTACGATCAATGGTCAGTGAGTGATTCTAGTTGTTTGCTAAAGCCAGTGCATGTTTGAAATAGGCAATTGAGGCGATGATCAAATAGGAAGAGGAAGGGACTGTAGGGTGTAGTGTGATGGTAGGGATTGAAGTTGGATTTGTGGCAGGACAGTTTGTGTGATTGGTGATACTAGTGTTTGCGTGGAGGTTAGTAAGTGGTAAAGTTTGCGGTGAATGAAGGGGACCAACTTGGTTTTTGTACTGTGTGTTATGAGAATGGATGTGGAGGCATAAGTGTGGTTTGGTTGCAGTAATGGGATTGAAGCAGGGTAGATACTGGTTACTGGTTAGTGCACAAGAAGTAGGGAATGGTTATTGAGTATTAAAATACTAAAAACAAGGTAATATAAATCGAATTGTATTGAAGCATCTAGTGTTTTAAAAAACGCGCCTGAGGCGCAGGCAAAAACGGCTTGAGGTGCAGTTCAAAAGGCGTTTTACCTGTGAGGCTTAAGCATCAACTGGTCGAGGCGTAAAAAACATTAAAAAACGTACGCCTCAGAGCCTAAATTAGCTGAGGCGTACGTATATTAAAAAAAAAATCAACCCTTTTATTTACAGCTTACCTGGGTTTAACATTTTACTGGTGCTTGCTTCGTTTTACCCACTCCAGAGCCAAAGAAAGAGGTAAACGATTTTTTTGAATTTCGAATCGATTCAACTGGAATCGAACTCGATTCCTTAACTGGAATCGAGCTCGATTATAGTTAAGGAATCGAACCCAATTCCAGTGGAATCGAAATTTTCCAAGAGAGCCTTTTTTTCTCTTTTCTGTTTGATGTGCTTGCTATTTCAGTTGTTTTCTCCTTTCTGTTGATGCCTAGGTTAATTTAAAATAAGCAAATGGGATATTGCGTGGAAGTGGGTCAAAGATATTTCCTAGGTTAATTTAAAAATTAAGTATATGTGTTGCGTTTTTTTTTTACCTGAAAGGCTTACGCCTCAACGCTTCGAGGCGTAAGTCTCGCCTCACGGACCCGAAAACGCCTCGCGAACGCCTTTTGCGTTTTAAAACATTGGAAGCATCCACTGCTGAAATTTCAAATGTAAATATAGTATTGTGCTAGAACAAAATAAATTTTGATGTTGAAATTACGTAGTATTTTTCTTTGAAAATAGAAGATGTTGTTTTTTAGTAGTGAAACTGACAAAACAAGTGCTCATAATTCCTTTTTGGCTAATTGAAACTGTTAGCCTCAAGACTTGGGATTGCATCATTTTATGGTTTTCATTGGCACCCATTGCTTATAGTTGGAATTTGAGCCCTATCCGTGTATGTTTATTTGTTGACGTTTCATTCATGTTGTATGTTAGATTGTTCTACCTTTATACATGCATACACACACATACATACATATATATTTATATAGGAAAACTCTATTTAGATACAAAATGGGGACACAAAATTGCACACAATAAATCTCAACAATTGGATCCTCCCATGAATTACACTCTCCACATAAAGACAAATAAATCCAATGGTGGAGGCTTTGTGTCTCTCTCTTTGTGTTTAATTTTGTGTCCAAATAGCTGGCCCCATATATATATATATATATATATATATATATATATATTATTGGGTCCAAGTATTTTTTTGAAAGGGAAAGAAGTATAATGATCAGTGGTTTTACTTGTATAGATAATTGGGAAATGCTTCCTAATTATACTTGTAAATCTTGGGAAAAGGAAACATGGAGATAGATTGTCTATTTTCCGTCAATTGTTTTGTTCCAATATTTGATGCTTGTATGATATAAGTATTGTCATTATAACTTCTACATAGCTAAAGGTAGGTCGAGAAAAGTCACACTTTCACATAGCTAAAGATAATTTGGTGGTTATGAAACCATGGCATTTTTAGATGGGTCATTTCCTTAAATGGTGACTTGGTCATGTTGTGGGTTGGATTTACAAATGGTACCAGGGGCTATTTTTCATGGTATATTTTTGTCTCTCAGTATAAATCAGTAATGGCTTATATGCGAGCAAACATTAACATTATCTTTAAATTTAAATATTTTACCACCGTTGAAGTAATGGCCATAACTGGATATTGTTGAGATTAATCCTTAGGCCATTTATTCAACAAAACAATGCTTACCGTAAATAAATTTACCATCTGGATTTTAGGCATTTTCTACTGTCTTACCCCTTTGTGTCATCTGGTCATGCCTACTAGAACATGTTGTCACCCATTTGTCTTTCATCTGTACTATTGTTTTCTGGTGCCTTAAATTTCGTTCCTCCTCATTTTTATTTGGCAACTAAGACATTACTGCTTGATATCTCATCCTTGTCCTATAGCCATGGAATTTTCTTTTTTTCATTCACCCTATGGCTTTGGAGTTCTTTCAGTCCATATGCATCTTTTTGTTTTTATTTTCTTTGAAAAATCGGTGGCATGTATGCTTGTAATTTTTCTCTAATCCATATGATGCTCTTAATTTATGCACTGATGCCATGGAAACTCATCACGCAACTATAGTCGTTGCTTTGTTTTTGTGCTCCTTCTGTTCATATTTTTTCTTAGTATTAGCTATTCTTGCATATACAAAACATGTTATTATTGTTACTTTGCTTTAGCATGATGGCCTCTACCTTGAAATTGTATTTCATGCATGCAACCATTCTGTTTATATTGTTCTTAGTATTAGCCATTCTCACATGTACAAAACTCATTGCTTTTGTTACTTCTCCTTAGCATGATGGCCTGTGCCTTCAAATTGTATTCGTGCATGCAACTATTTGCTGAAGCATGCAACCATTCTGTTTATATTATGAACAATATATTGTTTTTGTTTCTATCATTGTTTAGTTTGTCATGTGTCTCACTTGTACCAAGTAGAACCAGATTCAAATCCTGCCACGACCATCCATTTTCTTCAATTTCTAATTTGAACTTGTCCATAATAGATGTATATGCCCAACTCAGCATCGTCTAGAGTCCATAATGAAGTCGGGCTAAACCTGACACATATTGATACTGATTTTATGTGTTGTATCCCATATAATCATACGATGCAGAATATTACTAATGGTCCTATGTTTAATCTAGTTAAACGCAACTGAAAATTTATTTTGCTCGTTTGTTAAAATAAACATGTCAAGCATTACTCAGCGATGAAGATATATAGACCAGCATGCGATGTTCATGTTCCACACAAACTAAAAGACATGTGTGTGTCTATATATATATATATTATTTCACCATTAAGATGTGAAGTTGGTATTCAAAATCATAAATTTGACAATATGTGATTTCATGTGAAGTACTAGCATTAATAATAGCTCATAACATGTGAAGTAGAAAATGTATAATGATAAACATAACATAATGTGATGACTGATTAAGGTTAAAAATGACTGCAGCTGATTAACCCCGAGGTGCCAGTTAAGATGGTAGATAACAGGCCTGATGACCCGAAACCGAAAATGGGGAGGATGTTACAGAACAATCGTCGAATTTGAAAAAGAAATCAGAGAGAATTATTTGTCGTGCAAACTGCAATGTTTTGCAATAACAGTGCTAATAATGCCAATGGACAACCTGAAGAATCAAAGTGGTGACAGATTAAAGGGCGATTTCTAAGTGTTGGTGCTACTGTGACTTCATGTCGCAATGAAAAGGCTGCTGATAGTTTGGTAGCAGATGCACACCTTTCTGATGGCTTTTTGCATCTTATACATATCCGAGAATGTCCTCATCCTTTCTATTTATGGTAAATCTAAGAACCTTGCCTACATAGTTTTTCTCTAGCTTTTTGGCATCCAATATGTATGCCTGCTTATAAGAATTTTTCTCATGCGAATAAGACAGATCTATACCATTTATACTTCCACTAAGCAGTTAAGCAGTTTAGAAAAGCTTTATTTGTTTCTATATGTGTTTTAAGCAAATTAGCGGCTTTACCAAGTTGAAATGTGGGTTATCTACCACAATATCAAGTAGAACAAAGCTACCAAATAGACTAGACAGGTCCTTGTTTTTGATATACTTGTAAGAATGGTTCCTGCGTCAATAAATATACTGATCAGGCCCTTATAGGTACTTTTTTTATGTGGTTGTAAGAAAAGTTCCTGTTTCAGTAAATATATAGATCATGTTCCTGTGTTTTCTGGATTTCGGTGGAGATTAACGAGATGTAGACTTATGGAGGCAAATTTGGTGAAGGCTTATTGCAGCAGTTTTGGGTGGTGCAAGTTGTAGGAGGCATAGATAGTCAATGGAGATAAGGGAAGTTGTGATGGTGTTCAAGCTGCGTTGATTGGGCTGATTGTGACGTTGAATGTATGTGAAGAGAAGACAGTGGACGAGGAGCAGTGAAATTATGTTTTAGGTTGCTTAAGTGGTTATTGTTTGGTCTATGGTTAAAGGAGGCATCGATGTGGAAAAGAAGAAATAGAATGTAGTACTATTTAATTATGTTTAAATGCTTTATATTAAAATTTAGATTCGTTATTTGGTTGATATTCAACTTGCATATTACTACTATCACAGGTCTGACTACAAAAAAATAAAAAATAGATATTTACATATTACTGTAGTTTAACACAACACAAGTCAAACACATATGGTAAAAAAATTAATAAAACATGGCACGACAAATTTAAAAGAAGCAATTTCAATTTTAAAACAAATTAAAAAAAGCCTACAGATGTTAAGGACTGGAATAAGCAAATTGAAATATAAACATAATGGTAACCATGAATTGTTTTATACATAATCTGGCACAATGTAAAACTAATCATGTTATAACTTGCATTTCACTTAACGAAACATAGGGAGGTTACTTAATAGGTACTTTTGACAAGCCTCTCTGCATATATAACTTAATCATAAACTAAGGCCAGTGAACTAGAATGCAAACTAGTGCAACGTCAGTTTCACATATTGCGCAGTCGGGTGATGCATGAATTTGTTTTTATGGCATAGTCAGGTTGCTAATTGCGGAGGCATGACAGTGGTGTTCGGTGGAGTTTCAAAGGTCGCCGGAAAGACAACTGTGTTTTGGTTGGTGGGCTGTGAGTGATGTGAGAAGACGACGTGGTGATGGTAGGGTTCTGACAAGGTATAAGAGGAAGGAGACTGTGATAGTTGCTGCGGCAGTGGAGCGGGCAGAGGGTTGGCTAGGGAGATTCGGTTGGGTTTCAAAACCTTCTTTGTGTGGTTTAGTTGATTGAAAAGGAAAGCAAGCAGAGAGAGAAAAGACAAAGTCTCACAGCACAGGTATGAGTTTCGAACCTTTTTTCATATACATTTTGTTAACGTGGTTTCAGTACGGTGAAAATGCAGACCAGAGCATGTTTCAGAAACAAAAAAAGGAGGAGGGATGATGATGTGACGATGCAGTAGATGCAAGGTAACAGTAAAAAAAAAAATTTGAACGTGCACAACGTTACCCCTTTCACTCGCACCACACTAAATATCACCGTAGAATAGATGTTTCTCAGAAGCTTTATTTTATATATGTTACCAAGTACATCGGAAGTTAAATTTCAAACTGCGCTATAGCCCGAAACAAGTATCTAGACTCACTAAACAAACATTGTTGTGTTTAATGCATCAATACAAATAGAACGACATACTAAAAGTCTAAATTTTGGCATTGGCGTAAACTTCATTATATTCGTTATATAAGCTATCGCTAGTGGCTAACCAATTTGATGTCTTATATTAAAAGGAGGTCAACATGGTACTCCTTATATGCTATTTTATCATTATATAACATTACCTTCCAAAGAAAATGTTCTTTTTAAATATACCTTTGTTCATCATGTTACTATTCTGTATGAGGCTAGTACATATATCAAGTTTGCCGATTAATATATTCTATATTTTAACACTGCTTTCTGGGTGCTTTCATATTGTCTATTAGGGATTTATAGATACTTGCCAAACACCTTTCTTTATTATGAAACACTATCATTGCTATTCCATATATTATTTCTGATAATAATAGCCATCTTTTTTATTTTTTATTATCATAACAACACATTTGAATAATTTATAGTGTCGACATGCTAAACTGTTGTAGACAATGAAGGCGACACTGATTTACATCTTGATCACGATTATAGAGAACAACAGGTACTCACTAATTATTATTTTTATCAATCTACATTCCAATTATCTGTAGAAAACGGATCCGTCGATATGAAGGTTTCATAGTTATGCATTTGTGTATATTTTAACTAGTCTATCATTATCAAAATGCATGTTCTATCATTGAAAAGCATAAATTTAGAACTGTTTTTTAGGCTTAAATACATTGCCTAATGGATGGATGTACTAATACTCAACATAACGAGCTTATGCAAAATATAATGTATGATTCCATCTGCTTCTATACTTAATTGATCTGTTTCTTGAGGAAACTTAGTACTATAACAACACTAAATTTTGTTTCTTTGCAAAATATGCTAATTTCGTTATGCATTGATTATCTTAAGCTTGTAAATTTGAATTTATGCTTTTGCATTCATATTTTTAAGAGGTTTTTCACTTATTACGCAATCTTTTGAGTTAATATTTATTTTGTGCTCGAGGAAAAATGAGTTTACACACTACATTCTTCCCTCCTTTTATTACAGATGTTGAAGCAATTAAGCAAATAGTTAAACTTTTGAGTTGATACTGCTTTTATGAGCCCCAAGGGACACTCTGCATTTGTTCAATTCCTTTTCGAATTGCTTTCTATGATCTTTGAGAACGTGGAAACAGATAGGGATGCATGGCTGGAATGATTAAAAACATGCATTGAAGAGTCTAAGTGCAAATCCTTTTTTGGAAAATTCTAAAATATCTTTTAGTATATAATCACCTTATTGATTCTATACTAAAACGCTGAGTTTCTCAGAAAAAGTGGGAAACCGCAGATTCTATACATGCTTTTCAAATGAAATGCATATAGATGTATTTTTCATATGAACTGCCTCTTATTGATATTATGACAGAGTTAATTTGAAAGAATTATCAATAATTTACTTTTTATTGATATTAATTATTTGTGTTAAGATGTATTTGTCATATGGAGACCTACATCAGAGTGTACGTACATGGAAGATGCTTTTGGGACTATTATAGCTTGACTGGCGGCATATGTCATTGGGGAATCAAGTTCTAGTAAGTATTATTTGTCAGTTTAATAATAATATTATATGAGCTTTGCCTATTAGACTGCACATAAACAAATACTAGTCTATCAAAGCACACTATTCATGTTTTAAATGCACTATATCTATCTTATTTGCTGTTTATCTTATTTGGTGTTTTGTAGACGATTGCATAGGAACACATGGGAACACCATATTTTAAATGCACCATATCTATCGTCATAACGTACAATATTGTCCGAATGTTATTTGAATGTTATTTGATAATTCATGACAAATACTTATTGATGATTTTCGAATGTGTTTACAGGTAATTAGCTTTTACGAAGTAACGACCATCATCAACAATGGACGTGACTTAAATTGTTATATGTATTATGATATTAGTTGGTACTTAAGTAAAACTCTTTGGGAATGCTTGTGGTATGTGAACTTGTTCATTTTGTCAAACAACTATTATCTAAATGGTTATGGATAGTACTTATGTAATTAACGTGTTATCAATTATTTGAATATGTTGACTTTGTGATTGGTTCATTGCTGGTTTGAATATGATAATTATATGATTGTTGCTGATTTTGGCATGACTGTTACAAAGCTGGTTGCTGGAAACAATGTAAGCTATTAACAGTATATAGTAGCATTTATAAAATTCTATAAAACAATCAATACATTTCAGTAGCGTTTCTGAAATGCTACTGAAACAAATGTAAAATATTATCTGAATTTATAGTGGTATAAAATAAATGCAACAAAAAGTTTTTAGTTACATAAAATAAACGCAACAGAAAATCAAAGAAATGGACCAAGCGAAAACGCAACAAAAAAATGTTAGTTTTGGTTAGATTTTTTAAACGCTGCAGAAAATTTTTGGTTGCTTTAATTTGGCAGCGTTTATGGAAACGCAACAGAAAAAAAACAGACTTTTAGTTGCGGGACCTGTAGTAGCGTTCTCTAAAACGCTACCAAAGGCTTTGGTAGCGTATTTTAAACGCTACTAAAGGCATTTTCTGGTGTAGTGTGCAGAGAAAATAGGAAATCGGAGAAAGAACCGAAGCGCATTCAGTGTATCTCACCTTGTCATATCTAATTATCATCACTTGTTGCCTTGCTATGCTTATCATCATGGTTATGGTCTGGTATCCAGTTTATTCGTGTCATGATGCTTTTACCTATTTACATGCTGAAAGTCACTGGACTTACTAGGCTTTATGTCTGACTCTGTTTTGTTTCGCTTTCTTTTCTTCCGTCCCCCCATCCCCCCTCCCCCGGTTCGCAGGGAGGGAATATTACTACTTAGCTGAGTTTTCTTTCTAAGCTCGAAGATGGTCGATGTATTGCTTTGGACTCTCTTTTCCACTGATATGGCTGCCTCATGCTTTATTGGGGAATCTCATTGTCATTTTATGCTTCTTTATTTTGTTAAACAAGACAGATGCTTTGTTGTAATGGGTATAACCCATGGACCTAATTGTCATTTTGTATAGTATTCGTGCCCAACCCCTTTTTCACACTTACGCCTATTTTTTTCTTTCGTTTTTGCAATTAAAATAAGAAATCTGTTTTAGGTTTTTTGGCGTCGTCAGCCTGTTAACAACAAGATTTTGATCGATGCCAACAATTGAAGTTGCAATAGGAATAATATCGTAGAGATAAGGTTATATATATATACATTGAGTCGTGTTAGAATTATGTTAAAATCTATCCTCAAGTATACACGAATATGCAAAACAAAGTAATATATGTGTGTATATATATATATATATATATATATATATATATATATATATATTTATAAGCCTTTAAAAGCCAGATATATACAGAAACTGGTCTACCAGTCGACTCGTAGAAGAAGGACTAGTCGACTGGTCAGCCTGTTTTTGTATAAAATAGCTAGTTCTGAAATATTTTATATATACGATATATTTCAACCATTCAACTGATGATTTTTAACCAGTCGACTGATTCAACCCAGAAACTATTTTGTGAAGAGTCACCATCTTCCATGAAGAGATTCCTCTTCATTAATCAAAGGAAATGGACATAACTTTCTATAGAAACTCTTCATGAAAGATTGCTACTCTTATACTGTTATATAAACAACTTCAAACATGTTTTACAATCACCGAATTTTACCGATTTTACTGATCATCGTTCTATTCTCCCCATTTGCAATCTTTGCAAATAAAAGGCTCTCCAAATTCAAATACTTATTGAATCCTTAAAATGATTTAATATCACTTGATTTAACAAGCAATTTTCTTCCTAAAATCTTTGCATTCAAATCATATACGCGAGGATCAGATTATAGGAAGGTTATAATTAAACTGTTGACTATCCGTCTTGATTCAAGAACACAAAGCAGAAGTCAAATATTTGTAATTGTTGAAGACCTGTGTAGTTGCTCAGGTGAGAGGCTCCTTATTGGGGATCGGGTATACTAACCTATTCCTCCGGGTTAAGAGAGGGCGTTGTTAGTGAATTCCGAAGAGAAGCTTTGGGATTGGACGTAGGGCGGGAAGTTCGAATCAATATAAAAATTCCTGGTGTCACTTTACTTTATTTATTGCATTACTTTGTTTGTGATATATATCTATAACTTAAATTTTACGTGCGTAACTATTGCATATTAATTAGTTAGCATATCACATACATTTCCGCTATATCCATATAGATCCTTTAAGTCGTACACATCGACTTTTTCAATTGGTATAAGAGTAAGGTCATCAATAACCGTAAAACCGTTATTTGATATTTAGATAATATGGATAATAATACTTCTACTAGCAATAACACCGGATATACTTAAGGTCAATCAACCGCTAGACCACTCTTCTTTAATGGAATGAATTATAGTTATTGGGCTACTCGAATGAGGATTTACATGCAAGCAAATAGCTTTGATGCATGGAATATCACACAAGAAAAATACACATAACCTACTACACTATTCACAGAATGGTCTGCATCTGAAAAAGGAGAGGCTAGTGCTAATGCTAAGGCTATGAACATGTTGCATTGTGCTTTAGAAAGAAATGAGTTCAATCAGATTTATATGTGCAACACTGCATATGAAATCTGGAGAACACTTAAGACTACTCATGAAGGTACTAATAAAGTTAAACAAAGAAAAATATTTATGCTCAAGAATCATTTTCAAAATTTCAAGATGAATGAAAATGAATCTATTAATGATATGTATTCATGCTTTCAAAACATATATCACTCTTTGCTAGGATTAGGAGAAAAGTATTCCGACTTTGATATAGTATCAAAACATTTGAATTCTTTAAAGGATGAATGAGAGAGTAAAGTACTAGCAATCGAAGAAGCTAATGACCTCTCTGCCATGAAACCAGAAGAATTGATTGGGTAATCTAATGTCTTGTGAAGTTAATTTGCAGGCAAATAAAGCATAGGTACAAGATAAGAAAAATTTAGCATTCCATGCAAAAAAAGAAGATTCCGATTCAGCTGAAGAAGATATTGCATATGTTGCTAAGAATTTTAGAAAATTTCTAAAATTTAAGAAAAGTCAAAGCAAAAATATAAAGAAGAATTCATCAAAATAACCTGATCTTAATCTAGTAGAATGATTCAACAGTCACAAGACCGGACAATATCAAAAGAATTGTCCAGAGCTAAAGAGAAATTGCAAAAATGAAAAATCAAAGAAACGAGCTTTTTCAGCCACTTGGCAAAACTCGGATTCATCTTATGAAAGTGATAGTGACTGTGATAGTGAACAAGAAAACGTGTGCTTCATGGCTAAGGATAATGATGTAAGTGATTTTACTTTTGATGAATTAGTAGAAATTAATACTAAAATCTTAGAGTCTAGGAATATGTTTAAGCGAAAGGTTAAATAAGCTAACGAAGATAAAAATAAAGCTGAATTTGAAAGAGACCTTTTAAAAGATGAGAAAAAAATCTTAGAAGAGGAAATTATAAAATTACAAGACTCTCTTTCAATTACAAATTCTCAAATTTCTATATTGAGTCAAGAAATCGAGTCTCAAAGAAAAAAATAATTTATCGGCATCTGAAAATCATGATTTAAATACTAAAATTTAAATTATAGAGTTAGAAATCTCTAGTTTAAAAACTAAGTTAGAAAACATTTCTAAAAATGTAAACAATTTTAACAAGGGTAGAGAGAATTTATCTAGAATAATAGAAAATTCTCAACCGGCTTTTAGTAAAAAAAAAGGACTTGAGTACGATAAAGAAATTAATTCAAAAAGGAATTCCAGTTCAAAAAATTCTAATATTAAACCAAAAAGTAATGGTAGTAAATAAAATATTTCTACTAAGAAAAAATATTCGGATAATATTCGTATATGAATTCCAAAGACAATTAATATTCTTAGTTGGAATAAATATATTAAAAACTTTTTAAATTCTGTTCATTATAATAGTAATTATTTTTTCAAAAAGGAACCTAAGCCCTCTTAGGTTTGGCTTCCTAAGACTTAACCCGTAGGACCCTAACGGAGGAAGTGGGTACCAATGAAATCTTTTTAGTTATTTTTTGCATGTCCCACTAAACAAAAACAGAGGAAATGGATACTAGACAGTGGTTGCTCAAAACATATGACAGGAGACAAGGAAATGCTATCAAACATCATTTACTCAAAAAGAGGAACTATCACATTTGGAGATAATTCCAAAGGATACATCATCGGCAAAGGCGATGTGAGCAATTACGGTACATCTAATTCACCTCTTATTTCGGATGTTTTATTAGTTAAGAACTTAAAACACAATTTATTAAGTATAAGTCAATTGCGTTATAAAGGTTTTAAAATATCATTTTCTGAAAATAAATGTAGCATATTTGATTCAAATCAAAATCTTATTTTTGAAGGAAATCGAGACAAAAATATTTATATTTTTAATATGGCAGTTAATAATAATCCAAGCATGTGTTTGTTAGCCAAAGACAATGATCCTTGGTTATGGCACAAACGATTTTTCCATAATAACTTAAAAACAATAAACAAATTATCTAAAAATGATCTTGTAAGAGGATACCCAAAATAAAATTCAAAACTGAAAAATTTATGTTATGCTTGTCAACTCGGAAAGTTAACTAAATCCTCTTTTAAATCTAAAAAGGTCATATCAACCTAACAACCACTTGAGTTAATACACATGGACTTATTCGGACCAACTCAAGTTTAGTCCATAAATCATAGTAGATATTTGTTTGTAGTTGTTGATGATTTTTCAAGATACACTTGGGCTATGTTTTTAAAGAATAAAAGCAATACTTTTGACATTTATAAGAATTTCGTCAAACATATTCAAAATTTAACTGATTTAAAAATAAAGAACATACGAAGTGATCATGGAGGAGAATTAGAAAATGAAAATTTTGATTTGTTTTGCCAAAAGGAAGGAATTTTTCATAATTTCTCTTTTCCTAGAACTCCACAACAAAATGGAGTTGTAGAACGTAAGAATAGAACTTTACAAGATTGTGCGAGAACATTATTAAATGGTAGTCCACTACCAAAACATTTTTGGGCTGAAGCAGTCGCAACAGCTTATTATGTTTTGAATCGTGTTTCCATTCGACCTCTCACTAAAAATACTCCATACGAACTTTTTACTGGTAGAAAACCAAATATATCTTATGTTAAAGTTTTTGGTTCAAAATGTTGCATTTTAAATACAAAAGACCAGCTTGGTAAACTTGATTCAAAATCTGACGAAGGAATATTCTTAGGATATTCTGAGTGTAGCAAGGCTTATCATATTTTTAATAAAAGAACCAGTAAAATTGAAGAATCGCTTCATGTGTCATTTGATGAAAATATTATTCAAAATTCTGTTAATTCAGATATTCTGAAAAATAATACTTCACATGACGATGATTTTGATATACATAGAGAAGATGGAGACATTGTTCATAATAAGATAGAAATAATGCTACTAAAACTCAAAATAATAAAAATATTCCTATAAATGAAGTTTGATCTCCACCAAGGATATTAGGAGGCCACCCAACTCAAAATATTATTTGAGAAATAACTTCAAACGTAAGAACAAGAAGACAACTAAATTTGGTAAATAATGTAGCTTTCTTGTCAAATATCGAACCTAGAAATCCTAAAGAAGCATCTACAGATCAAAATTGGATAATTTCCATGCAAGAACAATTAAACCAGTTTGAAATGTAATGAAGTCTGGGAATTAATTCCAAGACCGACTGGTCAAACTATTATTGGAACAAAATGGGTTTAGAAAAATAATGCAGATGAATTGGGAAATATCACTTGAAATAAAGCTAGACTTGTTGCACAAGGTTACAATCAAGAAGAAGGCATAGATTATGAAGAATCCTTTGCTCCAGACGCATGATTAGAAGAAATTCGAATATTAGTAGCATACGCTTGTCATCATAACGTTAAACTATACCAGATGGACGTTAAAAGCGCTTTCTTGAATGGATATATAAAAGAATGACTATATGTTGAACAACCTACACTATTTGCTCATGAAAAATATCTTGATCATGTTTATAAATTAAAAAAGGCATTATATGGTTTGAAACAAGCACCTCGTGCTTGGTTTGAACGTCTCAAAGCTTACCTGTTAGATTTAGGATTTCAAATTGGAAAGGTTGATCAAACACTATTTATTAAGAAAGACAATAAAGATATTCTAATAGTTCAAATATATGTAGACGACATTATTTTTGGATCAACAAATGATCAATTATATCAATAATTTTCAAAATTAACGACCAATGAATTTGAAATGTCACACATGGGAGAACTATCTTACTTTCTGAGTTTGCAAATTAAGTAACTATCTGATGGAATTTTCATCAACTAAGAAAAATATTGTGCTAATTTAATAAAATGTTTTGGAATGGAAAACACATCAAGTAAACCTACACCAATGACTACGATGACACATTTAGATAAAGATGAAAATGGTAAAAGTGTCGATCAAAAGCTATATCGAAGTATAGGTTCACTTCTGTATTTAACTACAAGTAGACCGGATATTATGATGAGTTTTTTTCTTATGTGCTCATTTTCAAGCTAATAAAAAAGAATCACATTTGAGAGAGGTTGAATGAATATTACGATATCTTAGTAGTACTAAAGATTTTGGACTCTTCTATCCGAAAGAATGTTCCTTTGAATTTGTTTCATACAGTGATGCTGATTTTGGAGGATCACGGACGGATCTTAAGAGTACAAGTGGAACATGTCACTTTATCGATAAATCACTTCTATCTTGGTTCAGCAAGAAAAAAAAATTGTGTTTCATTATCAACATGCGAAGCTAAATACATATCTGCTGCACTAGCTTGTGCTCAGGTAATATATATGAAACAAACAGTAAAAGATTTTAATGTAAATTTATCAAATTCCATAATTTATTGTGATAATACAAGCGCAATAAATTTATCTAAGAATCCAGTAAACAACTCCAGAACTAAACACATTGATATCAGATATCATTCTTGAGAGATAATATTGAAAAACAAACAATTAATTTAGAAATTGTTAACTCAGAAAATCAAATTGTTGATATCTTCACTAAACCCCTTTTAGAGAATTCTTTCATTAGTCTCCAACGAGAGTTAGGAATTGTATCTTTCAAAGATCTCTAAAATATTATTCGACTATTCTGCGTTTATGATGTCTTAATTTCTTTTTAATCCATGATAAAGGGGGAGAAATATCTCTCATGCTTATACCATTCTTATGTTTCCACGCTAATATAATCTTATGTTTTCCATACTATTGGAAAATTTGCGCTAACATTTGTTAATGCAGAATTCAAATGGTAAGGCTGTAAAATTATGAACTAATGAATTAATGCACAAATTTAGGAGGAGCTAAATATTCAAGGAGAGAAAATCCAAAGTGTTGTCATTAATCAAAAAGGGGGAGATTGTTGATAACAAGATTTTGATCGATAACAACAACTGAAGTTGCAATGGGAATAATATAATAAAGATATGGTTATATATATACATTGAGTCGTGTTAGAATTATGTTAAAATCTATCCTCAAGTATACATGAATATGCAAAACAAAGTAATATATATAAGCCTTTAAAAGCCAGATATATACAGAAACTGGCCTACCAGTCGATTGGTGGAATAAGGACCAGTCGACTGGTTAGCCTGTTTTTGTATATAATGATTAGTTTTGAAAGATTTTATATATACAATATATTTCAACCAGTCAACTGATGATTTTTAACCAGTCGACTGATTCGACCCAGAAACTATTTTGTGAAGAGTCACCATCTTTTATGAAGAGATTCCTCTTCATTAATCAAAGGAAATGGACATAACTTTCTATAGAAACTCTTCAAGAAGGATTGATACTCTTATACTATTATATAAACAACTTCAAACATGTTTTACAATCACCGGATTTTACCGATTTTTCTGATCATCATTCTATTCTCTCCATTTACATTCTTTGCAAACAAAAAGCTCTCCAAATTCAAATACTTATTGAATCCTTGAATTGATTTAATATCACTTGATTCAACAAGCAATTTTTTCCTAAAATCTTCGCATTCAAATCATATACTCGGGGATCAGATTATAGGAAGGTTGTCCTTAAACTGTTGACTATCCGTGTTGATTCAAGAACACAAAGCAAAAGCCAAATAATTGTAATTGTTGAAGACCTATGTAGTTTCTCAGGCGAGAGGCATCCTTGTTGGGGCTCAGGTGTATTGACCTATTCCTCCAGGTTAAGAGAGGGCGTTGTTAGTGAATTCCGAAGAGGAGCTTGGGGACTGGACGTAGGGCGGGAAGTCCGAACCAGTATAAAAATTCCTGGTGTCACTTTACTTTATTTATTGCATTTACTTTGTTTGTGATGTATATATATAACTTAGATTTTACCTGCGTAACTATTGCATATTAATTAGTTAGCATAGCACATAGATTTCCACTATATCCATATAGATCCTTTAAGTCGTACATATCGACATTTTCATAGCCTTTCCTCCGCCCCTACCGTCAGCTTTTCCTCCCCCGTCTCCATCAATTTACTTGAAATTTATATTTACAGATGATTGTCAAACATTTCTTTTTCATCTTCTCCCTTGTTGTTTTGCTAGTATCAGGTAGTCGTTCCTCCCTATGTTTATGCTTCTCTTTCTACTTTGCTTTCTGCCTAACCCATTATCCATGGCTGATCCGCTTTAACTCTCTTTTTTGCATTAGTTGTTCACATGCCATAATAGACCATCAGTTTGCCAGTTGCTATCTTATTGGCTAAGTTCTTCTCCAGTTCAAGTCTGCTTAACAGTAAACATATAATTAATTTGTTTGCTATTTATTTTAGTTTCTTTAATATACCATTTAAATTGACTGCTTCGCCAATCCATATCAAGACTAAAATTTCTAACAGTTTTTGTATAATCCTTGTACTTCATTTTATCACATTGTGGCCCAAAAAACAACCTTTTATAATTTGTTTTGTTCAGATTTGGTTAGTGGTGCTTATTTATTATTATTGATCTGTATGATTAGGTTATCATATAGTTATTAGTTATTTTTCGTATGATCCTAGTACTGCATTCTACCATTAATTTCACTCAAAAACAAAAATTGTAATTTGTTTTTGGATTAAATTTTGGTTAGTGCCTATTGCTACTAATTATTGATTGCAAAATTAGGGATATCATTTAATTTTTAAAGGTTCTGAGGATGTGTGAATGCGACACATGCTAAATTGGACGGTAAATAATTAAACATAAGAAGAAGAATAAAACTATCAAAGCAGTTATATATCAAATTATCGGCTTATGGATGCAGTTTAGTCAAATTCTAATATGTCTTACTCATATAATTAACTCTCTTGTACCATTTTCGTATGGAAATCTAAATTGCACAAAATGGCAAGGGGTCATGTGAAACTAAACAGGAAGATGGGATTTTTACAAGGAGACTAGATGATGTAGTTAAGACAAAATACATCAAATTGGTATGGAACTTGTTACAAGGCAGTAGTCTCAGGGATCAATAAACAAAGAATAAAATATTGTAAGAACAAGAATTTCTGGACAATTCAGGTTGATAACAAACTTCATATATTTTAAAGGCTTTCTTAGAACTATATATAAGTGTATAGGCCCAATTGACAAAAGATTGGTAATGGTTAAGACTAAAGCATGTGATTTGGCTCTTGATTGATGGCAAATCTCTAATTAGCTTATTGGGCGGGCAACGGTTATTTATAGTTAGTAGTTCAACTATATATCTAGTTTTATTATCAATTGGACCTATGGTTAGTCATTTAATACTCTATCCCTTAGTAAATGGAAATTCAATGTAATTTTTTCTTCTTCATTATTTAAATAGTTCCAACTTTTAATATTACTGATTATGTTACTTTTTCACAATAGCCCCTTCATAAGTTGAAAATAGCTTTGATATTTATATAAATATACGCAATGAATATATAACATTTAGTATTTCTACTATCAATAGGTAGGGTTGCTGGAAAACTGAATGGGGACATTTTAGTAGACAAGTTAATTTTTTTTTATAGGTCTATGTGTAATGGATTGCTATATCTCATAATTCTTTTTATTTAAAAGATGTAACGACGAATATTTCAATATTTTTCATCTTTGTTAATCAGAGCATGATAAAATTTATGCTATTAACAAAATAAACTTAATCATTTATATTATTTATAGTAATACATAAGAGGCTGTACTCATTTTCGTATCCTTTCGTTTGTAACATTGACATAATCCATACATGTTGATTTCATATAGTAAGCAGGCAAAAGAACTTTCATTAATTATTCAGCTACAAGCTATTTTTTGTAAATGTTTGGTTTTAGCAAGATTCTAGCACCGCTCCATTGGACATACGCATTTGAATTACACAATTTATGCATCTTCAATTCGCACATAACATTATATTGGTGTACGCTAGCAATTGCTAACTAATCACTTGTCATACTTCATTTTAAATGTTTAAAATCCGACATGTTAAAGCACATTACTCATTGATATTTGTAAACTGAAGGTACTGCAATTACTAATGTTGAAAAAGGAGTATGCTTTACATAAGTGTAAATGTAATACCACTTAAGATATTTCTAATATGTAGTTGGAAACTATATATATTATTCTCTAAATTTGTGTCATCACCATCTTTACAGAACCAAATCCTGGAAATGGATTGGACATGGAAAAGTATTCCTAGGCACAATCAATTAAGGACGTTACTATCATGATTCCGCTCCCACAAGGAATCAATGCAAAATCAGTGGGGTATGATCTGAAGAGTAAACATCACAAATTTGGAGTTAAGGGTCAACCTCCCATTATTGATGTAAGCATCAACATCTACTGTCTGCCTGTTTATCATTACTGACATTATGTTTCAAATGAATTGATTACCTGTTTCAAATCACCAAATGATTTCGCCTTGTTTTTGGTATCAGGGCGAACTATTTAACTCTGCCAAACTAGACAACTGCTTCTGGAATATTGGTATTTGGTAATGATGCCTGAACTTTTCCTTGTAATTAATTTTATATTTTAAAAAAATCACTTTAGATATCGATATCGTTACATACTAATTTTTTTGTGTAAAAGCAAGTTGCTATACTTGGAAGAAATGTAAAAAAACTAAGCTTTTCATTGATATGTTGACTGAGGATGGGAAAGCTGTATCTGTGTCACTGACAAAACAAAATCAAATTGAATGGCGGAAATTTTGGTTAAAGGCGACCCCTAATCAATTTAGCGGAGGTTGAACCGGAGACGACGAGCCAAATTTCAAATTTAGGCCCAGAGGCACTTCGAACGTGAAAAAAATGATGGTAAACTGTAGCACCCCGTAATTTTAAAATATTAAAACTGACAAATTTAAGAATACTTAATTTGTAGAAGAAGAATTAAGTGAAATGGGTTATGCCATTGCATTCGTCTCAGAATTCTGCTTGAGATCGAGTCCAAGTTTGCATAAAACGGATACCGTATGAAGGAGTTATGGACGATAGAAGTTTGTCAGAACAACCAGGGAATGGGCCTGAATAACTGGCGCACTTGTGAAGTGTGCCAGAACAAAAATGGAATGGCGCACCTGGGAAGTGCGCCCAGGCCGAGCCCAGATCTGGAAAATTCTGGACAGTTCTCTGATGACGTGTCTTTTTAATCTGAGTGGTTCTGATGGTCTCTAATCTAATCCAAAGGTCCTAATTCACTAATAAATTTAACACCTAAACCTAACCCTAATCTCATTATTTTCATCCATGGCGCCTCATGCTGCTCCAATCTAAATTAAACAAGCCTTCTTTCTCCATCAAACTCAAATTAGAAGATCAAATCTACAAATCAGAATAGGTTATTCTAAGATCAAAATCTGCTACAACAAAGCGTAATTCTCTACTTTTGAATCATATCATTGTGAGTTTATGTCACTTTCACATATAATTAAATTAAAAAGTAATTGTGATAAGTTTGTAAATTGGATCTAATGTATATGCCTGTAAATAAGATGAATCATATCAAGTTTTGTATTTTGTTATCCTTCAGATTCATAACCAATTGCTATTATCATATGCCTGTCTGATCTATTTTATCGTTATTCATTTCACATGCCTATTTATATGTTTATGCCAATTTTGATGTTTGATTCTCTTCCCTTCACTTCTTTTCCTTTTTTCCCTTTTGAGATTAGGCTAACTTCGAGCCTAAGCATATTACGTTCGGATTTACATACGAACAACGTTGGGATGATTGGGAAAAGGTTTGGGAAATATGTAATAAAATGAGATTTGGTATAAATTGTGGATTGCGATGGAAATTGGTTTGGGCATAATTTGGCATAACTTGTACACATGTGATTGTGGGCATAATTTGGATTAAAATTATAAATATAATTTAGATTGGAAATATGTGTAATTGGAATATATTATAATCCAAGATTTGAAATTGGGACTTGAATCAAGAAAGTGATAATGGACGCCTAAGACACGAGCTTAGATTCGGATTGCAATAATAAGCCTGCACGGAACCGCCCGGCATATCCAGCAACCGCAAACGGTAATCCAATGTGAGAGGTCAAAGGCAGAAATTAGATGCGTAAAATGCAAAGACACGAAGTTAGATTCAGATTGCGGTATAAGCCTGCCCGGAACCGCCCGCCATATCCAGCAACCGCAAACGGTAATCTAATATGGGAGGTCTTGCAAGATTACGGTTATAATGAATTAATGAACACTTAACCAAGATAAGACATGTGGTAAGACATGGGAATAATAAAGGGTTAAGTGGGTAACATGGGTAGCATGTGAAAGTAATAAAAGCACTTAACCAGGATGAGACATGTGATATAGACATGGGGATAAAAAGGGGTTAAGTGGGAATTCCTAATGGGGACCAAGCTTAGTAGGGAAGCTTGTGTCAAGTGTGTGGACCCTTTTCAACCAGTAACCCATTTTAGTATCTATATGAGCTCGAATTAGGTCGAGGACAGGGACACGCTAACTGGGGTTGATTGTAACAGGCCAATAAAGAGTTAGTGATGGCAGTGCAAGTCAACGGAGTCATGTGCGTGTGTCGGTCCGGGCTGGTAGGTAAGACGTCGTTGCATCGTGTAGGTATAAGCTATACATTTTAGTAGTATTGGGGTTGCCACTCTGGGGAGTGATACACCCTATTATGGGACCCAGCACAGGTACCTACGAGTTAGGGAGCCGATCGATTGGGGAGGGTCGTGGGTACAACTAGTGCTGGTAGGAGCAAGTGGGCACCTATGAGAGCGGCTAAGAGTACACGAAGCTACCATTATTATGATTAGTAGGGACATATCATCTTTTAGTATGTAACTAGTATGTTGGTATGTGTGCAGGGCATATCTTATAGTGTTAAGAGCGCAGTCGATCTATCTTGCTTATCTTGTTTACCTTGTCATATCTTCTTATGTTTACAGTCATATCTTATATCCAGTTTATGTTCTTATCCTGTTACTTTACTGATTATGTTGTTAAAGTCACTAGACTCGCCAGAATTTATGTCTGACCCTTTTGTTTTGCCTTTTTTATTTCTATCCCCCGCTCTAGGTCCTCAGGGTGGAATTAGTGAAGCTTGACTCGGACTTCTTTCTTCTTAAACTGCTTGGAAGTGTTGAGAGTAATGCTTAGCTTTATCTCTTTTTCATTATGGCTATTTGGGGTGGGATAATGGTTTTGCTTTATGTACTTTGATAATAAATTTGTTCAAGATGGATATTTGTGTACTTGGCTCTAGTCTATGGTTTTGATGTTGTAACCAAACATGTTTTGCTTTTTCGCTGCATATGAATAAATTTTGAATTTTTAAGTACCATTTTATATATCTATCTAGTGATATTCTGTTCTATACTTGTTATAACGCTCCATGAAAGCTAATGCATTCCCTTACTGAGTGACATTAATGGACGTGGGGTGTTACACGTGGTATCAGAGCTAAAGGTTACCAGAACAGATAAAATATTTGAAACCGTTTCCAAAAGTATTTTTAA
Source organism: Allium sativum (assembly GCA_030737875.1). NCBI lineage: Eukaryota > Viridiplantae > Streptophyta > Magnoliopsida > Asparagales > Amaryllidaceae > Allium > Allium sativum. The sequence goes on from CM060920.1 coordinate 588,735,111, forward strand.
AAAGATGTATTTTCAAAAACATGTTTTAAAGAAGGTATTTTTAGGAGAAAAGTTTATTATGAAAAACAAAATCCCCAAAAGCCATATATCTTTCTTTTGATTCTCTGTTTGAATCTCTTTCTTTTTCCCTTCAGCATGTCTGGGGAACCTTATATTCCCGAGGGTATTGAAGTACCGGATTGGTTTCGTAGGTAGCTTAAAGCAACGGCACCAACCGGGAGCCAAGGAGATGTCCCTCCCACTAGCTGCAATCATTGTTCCTCCACCGTCGCGAGTAGATGATTTCTCTAAAAAGAAAGAAGCTAGGGTTGAGGAAGCACAAAACAGGAAAGTATGGACCAAGAAAGGACAATAACAACAAGAACAAAATAAAGGCAGAAATAGTAGAAAAGCTAGGGATAAGAGGAAGGTGTCACAGTTGTGGGAAGGAGGTCACTTGATCAAAGACTGCAAGAGGAGGAAGAACAACTGCTTCAACTGTGGAGAAGTCGGACACTTCACTAAGGAGTGCCCGAAGAAACAGCGATCACAAGGAAAAGGCAAAGGGTGGGATCCCTTGGAGGGCAGGTTCATGCTCTCATGGTAGCTACGCAAGAGAGAGGTAGAAACGTTTCTTTTGAAAGCTTGATTTTCTTTTTCGATCATCCTGTACATACTTTGTTTGATTCAGGCGCTTCACATTCGTTTATATCTGCTTCTATTGTTAAGTCTCTGTACCTAGATACTAGTGTAGTAGTGGATCCCATTGTTGTCTCAAATTCTATTGGGGGTACGGCTCATCTGTCTATGTTATGTCGGGATTTGATAATATTTGTGTATGGCGTTGAGTTCGAATGCAACACCTATGTGCTTGGTTTCACGAGCTATGTGTTGATTCTAGGAATGGATTAGCAAGGGAGGTATGGTGCCATTCTCGACTGTGAAAAGAGGGGTAGTTAGATTGTTGACTAGTTTGGGTAATACCCTCGATATCTCATGCGCCCCTAATGGTTCTGTTACGCTTAGCTACCTAGAATCTCTTGGCATATCTATTGATTATTTGCAATATGTTCGAGTAGTTCGTGAGTATGCAGATGTCTTTGAGGAGGTTAGGGGCTTACCTCCAAAACGCAAGATGGATTTCCGTATATACTTGGTGGACAATGCAAAGCCAGTTTCATTGCCTGTGCGCCACATGGCTCCAAAATAAAGGAGGGAGCTTGGTATACAAGTGAAAGAGTTGCTTGAGAAAGGGTTCATAAGAAGAAGTGTCTCAGAGTGGGGTGCTCCAGTTGTTTATTGCTACGAAGGCTGATGGTTCGCTTAGATTGTGCATGGACTATAGGGAGTTGAATAAGCTCACGAAGAAGAAACAGACACCCGTTACCGAGGATAGATGACTTGTTCAATTAGTTGGTTGGTGCTTCGGTTTTCTCGCAGTTGGATTTAGCTACAGGATTTCATCAACTAAGGGTGGTTGAGGATAGCATAGATAAGACTGCATTTAGAAATCCAGATGGTTTCTTTGAATGGCTCGTCATGCCTTTTGGTTTGACGAATGCACCCGCATATTTCGTGGACTTGATGAGTAGGGTGTTTAGGGAGTTTCTAAACAAATTTGTAGTAGTCTTTGTAGATGATATCCTGATCTTCTCAAGAAACGAGGAAGAGCATGCCTTACATCTTAAGGAGGTTTTAGAGACTCTTCGAGTACATCAGCTTAACGCTAAGTTCTCCAAATGTCACTTTTGGAGGAAGGAGGTAAGATTCCTAGGGCACGTGGTCTCTAAAGAAGGGATAGCAGTGGATCCCACGAACGCAATGGCAATCCAAAATTAGAAGATTCCTAAGAATGCAACGGAAGTAAGAAGTTTTCTTGGTTTGACAGGCTATTATAGAATGTTCATCAAGGACTTTGCTAAGATATCAGCCCCACTTACTTGGTTAACGAAAAGAATTTGAACTTTCTTGGGATGTTGACTGTGATGATGCTTTTCAACGATTGAAGCGGGCATTGACGACAGCTCCAATTTTAGTTTTGCCGGATGGGAGCAAACCGCTCACAGTGTATACCGATGCTTACGGGACAGGACTTGGCACAGTTTTGATGCAAGAGGGAAGGGTGATATGTTATGGTGGAAGGCAGTTGAAGGTCCATGAGAAGAATTACTCTACCCACGACTTAGAATTAGCTGCCATAGTTTTTGCGCTTAAGTATTGGCGCCATTACTTGCTTGGTGAAAGGTTTGAGTTAAATACGGATCATAAATCATTAAAGTACTTGTTCTCTCAAAAGGATTTAAACTTAAGACAACAAAGGTGGATGGAGTTCTTAGCATCCTACAATTTTGAGATTGCATATACCCCTAGCAAGGGTAACATTGTAGCTGACGCCTTGAGTAGAAAGAGGTTGACTTTGAGTCCTTTGTTTGTCGAGCGGTAGAGTTTAGAGTATATATCTACCTTTGACTTTAGACCCTCTATCGATTATGTACCCGGTTTGTTGGCATCTTTAGAGGTGTGACCTACACTTTTGGGACAGATAGGAGCTGCACAGCGAGATGACCCACAGCTGATAGAGATAGAAGACAAGCTCATAAGAGGGTAGTCTTCAAGCCATCTCAGTAGGTATACTATAGATGAAAATGTTTGGTTGCATAGGGATGGGAGATTTTGCATATGACGAGAAGAGAGTTTGAGAAGGACAATCCTTGAAGAAGCACATTGTTCTAAGATGACCATACATCCCAGTGGTGACAAGATGTATAGGGACATGAAGCGATTTTTCTTTTGGGCCGAAATGAAGAAGGATGTAGCTGAGTTCATTTGTAGATGCTTAGTGTGCCAGCAAGTCAAGGCTGAGCAAAAGAAGCCTGGTGGTTTGCTTCACCCTTTAGAGGTTCCACAGTGGAAATGGAAAGCGTTTCCATTGATTTCAGCGACGGGTTGCCAAGGTCAAGAAAGGGTAATACGGGGATTTAGGTAGTAGTAGATAGACTTGCTAAGAGCGCCCATTTCATTCCTATTAAGAGTAAAAGAACAGCGGGATGGTTAGCATTTGTTTATCTCCGAGAGATAGTTCGTCTACACGGCATACCTTCTAGTATCGTAAGCGATCGAGATTGTTGGCTCGCTTTTTGACCAAGCCACCCAGGATCATTCGTAAGAGGAAAGCAGGAAACCACTATATCTAAGGACATGAAGAAATGGATTGCGCACCATCGTCTCGCCCAATATCGACTCGCGCACCGTCGTCTCGCCCAATATCGACTCGCGCACCATCGTCTCGCCCAATATCGGATCGCGTCTCTACGGATCGCCCCATCTCATCAGCGAACGACGCAGCCGGGCTATCCGATCCGAACTTGCATTGTTACCCCCGAGCGAACCGATCCGATCCCCTGGTGCATGGCGAACCCTCTGACCTGTTCAAGCGCGAGCTAGTCTTCAGCGATCCGAATCGCACGGATCCGGCGACACGTGTCCCTAACCGTCACTTGGACCGATTCTCCCCATCTGCACGATCCGATTTTCAAGCAGATCACGACACCTGTCCATAACGGCTAATTTGACTGTTTCTCCAACGGTGGCGATGCGATCCGATGCTCTCGGGATTCGTGCCACGTGTCCACGATCCGCCTGATAAAATCAGCTATAAATAGCCCAGAGTTTGGCATTTTTCAGGATCCTTTTGGCAATATTGAGTACTGAATCTGCCATTGTTGTCAAACCACTGAAACATTGAGTGAAATCATTGTTGTATTAGCTTTTAAAGCATAATCAATAATATATAAAGTGGACGTAGGCTCGTTAACGCCGAACCACTATAAATTCTGAGTGTTATTTTCTTTTTCTTTGTTCTTCATTTGAAATTCTCTACTGTTCATAACAATTTGGGTGTTAGGTCCAAATTTCGATTTAACATTTTTGGTGCTTTCACTGAGAAACTCAGTCCTAAAGTTTCACTATTCGCTTCTTTGAGGATTCCAGCGATTCAGATATCATGGCTGGAAAAAGATCTAAAGCTTCGCAGACCAACGAAACGATTGAGGAGAGTGTGCACGAACTGGGCAACGAAGAAACTCTGGACCGCGGAGCGCAGGGGGCGAACCGATCCGACGAAGACACCACGTTCCGAGTCGATGAGAACGAGACGATCCGCGCCACTGAAGGGGTTGTTACTCGATCCCGAGGTAACACCTCGCAGCCTCCGCGTACCACGACCACGAGTCGATCTCAGGGGGGCGCAGCGAATCGCCCTCCACGAACCGCCGCTATCCGAACTGATGGTCAGACTACAACTCGACCTAGAAAAGAACCTATGACCCACTCCTATCGTCCCGGAACCTCTGCTCGACCCGGTTCAAGCTCTTTGCGCATAAGAGAGAGTGATGATGACCACTATGATCCTGCTGCTCCTGTCACTGAGGGGGATCTCTCTCGCTTCGCCGAAATGTGGGATAGGTTGTTTGATGAGTTGGCTGCCCAAAGGCAGGAAAGTTCCATCCTGCGGCAAAATTTGACGGCTATGGATAGAAGACTTGATGAGCTAGCAAGGCAAAGAGCATCGCCGGTTCGTCCACTCACCCCAGTATATTCCTCTTCGTCTGAAGAATCGCCGAGACCTCCGCGGCGACCGTATGAGAGAGCCGAAAACATAGAACAACTTCGGTTCGGAACCCTGCCCTCACAGGAAGAAGAAGAACTAGGGGTGGGGCCCCCAAACCGTAATGAGGATGGTCAAGCAACGGCTCTCAGGACTCGAGATGTGAACAGTCCTGTGCATAACAGACCACCTCAGCCCCGTCGCCGCACGCATACTTATAGTAACAGGGGGCAGCGAAGCCCTGTCCGAGCCCCGGATTTTGTGGCTGCTTCCCGAAGAGAGATCAGAGAACCTCGTCGGGCCAGAGGCACTGACCCTGAACCTCCTTTGACCAGTGCAAATGTTGCAGCCATGGTTCACCAGATTCTGGCCGACAGCCGTGGACAGCGGAACGAAGATTGGGGGATCGACCGTAGTCATAATCCTTTTACTGACGATATTTTGGATGTGACTTTTCCAAGGCGTTTCAACATGCCACAAATGAACCGATATGCGGGAAGATCTGATCCTGTCCAGCACCTAATGAGATACTCTTGGTCGATGACCGCTACCGCCGCTTCTGACGCGGTCAAGTGTAAAGCGTTTCCCATATTCCTGGAGGACGTGGCTTTGTTATGGTTTACTCGCCTGCCGGCGAGATCGATTTCTAGCTTCAGGGAGCTGAGCGAGAAGTTCGTAGAACAATTCCGTATCTACGCACAGAAGACAAAAAGCGTGATCGATTTATTCCTTGTCAAACAGCGACCAGGCGAGAGTCTAAAGATATACCTGGATCGTTTCAATTTGGGCCGCCACTGAGGTTAAAGATCCTCATGAACCGACCATTGTCGCAACACTGATTGACGGAGTAGATAAGGACACTGAATTCGGGAGGTACTTAGCAGGCAAACCGCCCCACACTAGAGAGTTATTCTACGAGAAAGCCAACGTACATCTACGCCGGGAAGAGGTATACGCAAACCGAAAGGTTAAAACAACTGATAAGGAGGAAATTCAGAGCAATGTCGCCATCAAACAGACTGGAGACAGCTCGTGGAAAGTTGAAGTTAACGTCGGAAATCAGAATCAGGGTGGTCGCCAGCCAGGTAACAACAATAACAATGGTAATGGCAACAACCGGAAGAGGGGCCGAGGGAACGACTCCCAGAGAAGGACTCGTCCCAGAGCCTTTGAAAATTATACACCCATAAGTGATACTCTGGAAAATATCTTCATGGATGCGTACGAAGTCCTCCAGAATAAGAGGCCACCTCCTAGAGAGTCGACAGAGAAAGAGCGTGAGACAGGGAAGTTTTGTCTCTTTCATCAAATCCACGGCCATTCGACGAATGAATGTCGTCACCTGAGGGATGTAGTCGAAAGGCTGCTTCGAGAAGGAAAGCTAGATGAATACAGAGTAACGCCCAGGGACAGGGGGCAAGCAGTGCAGGCCCCGAATCAGAATCAAAATCAATTTGCTGCTAGGCCGACTGCTCAGCAAAAAGGAAAGAATATTGTTATCAATACCGTGATCGGAGGACTTTATCTTGCTGGGCACAGTTCCAAAGCATTGGATCAATACGTCAACACGGCCAAACAACACCTCGAGGTGGGGGAATGTAGCAACCCCGAGGACAGTATCCCGGTGAAGCAGCAGAAGATGATGACCGATGATGTTGTTTTCCGAGAACGGGAAAGAATCGGAGTCCATGCTCCAACTGAAGATCCACTTGTAATTACAATACCCATTGGGCCAGCCACTGTTCATAAGGTTCTGGTGGACAACGGGAGTTCCGTTATATTCTTTTCAAAAAGGCCTTTGACCAGATGAATCTTGAAATAAAAGACTTGAAGCCCTGCCAAGGATGGATCCGTGGATTCAACGGAGCATCCACCGCTCCGATGGGTTATGTAGAGTTGCCAGTTACACTTGGGGAAGGAGAACGCCAGAGAGTGAGAATCCTTCCCTTTGTGGTTTTGGATGTTGAATCGCCCTACAATGCCTTCTTGGGCCGACCTGCCCTCGCAAAGTTCAGAGCCTGTATAGCCCCCTGGTGCTTGTTGTTGAAATTCCCCACAGAAGCTGGCATTGGTATCGTCAGAGGGGAACAAGTTGCTGCGCAAGCATGTTATATTACCGAACTAAAGTTACTTCGCAATGGAGGGGATATCGAAACTAAAGGCACTTCTCCCCGTTCGGGGGCGGAGACCTTATAGCAACCAAAGAGGATAATCGTTGGAGAGTCGCCCAGAGAGATGCCCGAGGATATAGATCCCAGAGAGGATCAAGAACCCGGGGGCAGAATGGCGACTCCCAACGAGGCAACTGTGGATGTACCAATCGATGACAGTGACCCGGAGAAGGTCCTTAAGATTGGATCCCAGTTAAGTCCGAATCTTGCTAAAGAATTGACGGATTTCTTAAAGAACAATTTGGATGTATTTGCTTGGACCCACGCGGACATGTGCGGGATATCCCCATCAATCATGAGCCATTCTTTGAGCATTGACCCCAAACATCCTCCGGTAAAGCAAAAAAGGCGAATGCTGCGCCCAGAGAGGTCCGCTGCCTTGAAAGAAGAGGTTGGAAAGCTAAAGAGTAATGGATTTATCAGAGATTCGACCTACCCAGACAGGATTTCGAACCCAGTCTTAGTAAAGAAGGCCAACGGGAAGTGGCGAACGTGTATCGACTTCTCGGATTTGAACAAAGTCTGTCCAAAGGATAGTTTCCCATTACCTCGAATCGACCAGTGGTAGACTCGACGGCAGGTCACGAGCTTCTCTCATTTATGGATGCTTATTCCGGATACAACCAAATTCCGATGCATGTTCCAGATCAAGAGCATACTAGTTTTATCACTGATCTAGGATTATATTGTTATGTGGTAATGCCCTTTGGTTTGAAGAACGCGGGCGCTACATATCAACGTTTGGTCAACAGAATGTTTTATAACCAAATCGGGAAAACAATGGAAGTATACGTCGACGATATGTTGGTTAAGTCCAAGCAATCTTCTCAACACACTACTGACTTGGCGGAGATGTTCAGCATTCTTCGAAAGTATGGAATGAAACTCAATCCAACCAAATGTTCATTCGGTGTTGCTTCTGGAAAATTCTTGGGATTCATTGTCAGTTCCCGCGGTATCGAGATCAATCCAGACCAGATCGCGGCAATCAGAAACATTCAGGAACCTAGGCAAATTAGGGATGTGCAAAGCCTTGCCGGAAAAGTGGCCGCACTAAGCAGATTTATCTCCAGGGCTACGGATAAGTGCATCCCATTCTTCGAATTAATAAAGCGAGGAAAACGCCACTTTAAATGGACACCTGACTGCGTAGAAGCGTTTCAGAATTTGCTCAGGCACTTGGAGAAACCTCCGATTCTATCTAAACCAATAGATCACGAGGATTTATTCGTGTATTTGGCAGTGTCATCCCATGCGATCAGCTCAGCGTTGGTAAGGGAAGAGGATAAGGTCCAAAGACCTGTGTATTATGTGAGCAAAAAATTGACAGCAGCAGAGCGTAATTATCCACGGATAGAGAAGCTGGCGTATAGTTTACTGATTGCCTCCAGAAAACTTCGGCACTACTTTCAGGCACATCCTATCACCATATACACCGATCATCCACTCAAGCTAGTTTTACAGAGACCGGAGGCATCTGGAAGGTTACTCAAATGGAATATTGAGTTAAGTCAATTTGACTTGAACTTTCAGCCCAGACGGTCAATTCGGGGGCAAGTGATAGCCGACTTCATAGCAGAGTTCACTGTTCCCGAAGAAGATATAGCAAACGAAGAAGTGGAACCTTCAAAGTTACTTTTCGATCCTAATGCCTGGAGATTGTATACTGATGGCGCTAAGAACGACGAAAGATCCGGCGCTGGAATAGTGCTTGAAACCCCCGAGAAACGATTAGTAACCTATGCAATCCGAATGGAGTTTCAGGCCACTAACAACGATTCCGAATATGAAGCTCTGATAGCCGGATTAAAGATTGCAAAGGAACTAGAAGTCACAAAGCTGAACATCTTCTGCGACTCCAAGTTAGTTGTGAATCAAGTCACTGGAAGATTCCAAGCTAAAAGTGCAAGATTGATTCTATACTTAAAGAAAGTGAAAGAACTGCTGAATGATTTTGATCACTACAGCATATCTCATATTCCGCGGTAAGAAAATCAGCAGGCAGACAAGTTGGCAAAGATGGCTAGTTCTAACGATCCTGAAGTGATTGGGCTAGCCCCCGTTGAAGTACTTCAGTCTCCCAGCATAGATCAGATGGAAATCGACCTAGTACTAGAGACGGAACCAGAAAGGGAGTCTTGGATGACCCCTATAAAGAATTTCCTAATGGATGGAACGCTTCCGACCAAGAAAAGCGAGAAGCGTAAAGTGATTCGTAAAGGCGCCCGATACGTTCTGCAAGGCGGAGTTCTTTACAGACAAGGGTTTTCAATGCCCCTCCTTTGGTGTATAGCCCACGATGACATCAAACGTGTGCTGAAAGAAGTCCACGAAGGCAAATGTGGCGACCACACTGGAGGGCAAACTTTGGCGAAAAAGGTATTGCGGCATGGTTATTTCTGGCCTACCATAAACAAGGATGCAGTAAGATATGCACGACGATGTGATGCGTGCCAGAGATTTTCAAAGATACCTAGAGCGCCTCCAAGTCAGTTAAAAACAATGATGAGTCCATGGCCTTTCGCTATGTGGGGAATTGATATCATAGGAAGTCTCCCCATAGCAAGGGGCGGAGCGAAGTTCGCTATTGTGGCCGTAGATTATTTCACTAAGTGGGTCGAGGCAGAACCACTAACTACAATCACAACTAAACGAGTGATCAACTTCATCGTGAGAAACATCATCTGTCGATTTGGGATTCCAAAGATTGTGATAACAGACAACGGAACTCAGTTCGATAGTGCTGAATTCAGAAATTTCTGCCAACGATACCACATCGAGAATCGGTACACCTCCGTGGCACACCCACAATCGAACGGGCAAGTCGAAGCGGCAAATAAAGTAATTAAGTCTATTCTGAAAAGAAGAATGAAGCGGGCTAGAGCCATGTGGGCTGATGAATTGCCCTTGGCACTATGGGCCTACAGGACAACATATAAATCAGCAACAGGACATACTCCGTTCTCCCTTGCTTTTGGAACGGAAGCAGTCATCCCGGTTGAGATAAAGGTACCTTCTCATCGGGTAACCTATTATGATCCAATGACCAATAATGAATTGCTCCTTGAGTCCCTGGATATGATCGAAGAAAAGAGGGATGAAGCAGACCTGCGTGCCCTGAGATGCAAACAACAGGTCGCCCGATATTACAACAAAAAGGTCCGAGCCCGAACCTGGGAACCAGGAGACTTGGTTCTGAAACGTGTCTTTCCACCCCCGACTCATATGGGAGCGAAGTGGGAAGGACCGTTCTCTATTCTGAGCAAGCTTGATAATGGAACCTTCAAGCTGGCAACCGTGGATGGAAAGGAAATCCCCAGAGTGTGGAATCCCCAACATTTACGGCCATATTTAACATGAGAAGTTTCAAATTTATTCTTTTGCTTTGTTAAACAACTATGTACAGGGCATGACTTGCCTAGAACAGTCTGATTCCTTAAAGCAAGAGATTATAAAGTGGACGTAGGTCATGATTCGACCGAACCACTATAAAAATACTGTGTGTCATTTGCCTTTATTGCATCTTTATTTATTTGCCTGTTTATTTTTATGGAAATCAATGTGAATAATGCAAGTACTCGAAGTCTGGTGCCAACCGTTCTCCCCTTAGACTAATCGGAGGAACCTAAAGCCTTGGCAAAGGCTCCAACTGCTTGTCCGACTAGTTTTAATCCACGGAGCATGGGTTAAAGTGTACACCTAGGATGAGTTTGATGAGCATGCATGATTGCAGACTGCTTGAAACACGAACTCTAACTCTCCAGAGAGAGAGAGTATAAAAGCGTCTCCGATTGAGCGCTGAGAAAGAGCTCCTTTCCCGCTGAAGGATCGGGGAACGAGTGAATCGCTAAGCTCGAACTCTAACTCTCCAGAGAGAGAGAGAGTATAAAAGCGTCTCCGATTCAGCGCTGAGAAAGAGCTCCTTTCCCGCTGAAGGATCGGGGAACGAGTGAATCGCTGAGCTCGAACTCTAACTCTCCAGAGAGAGAGAGTATAAAAGCGTCTCCGATTGAGCGCTGAGAAAGAGCTCCTTTCCCGCTGAAGGATCGGGGAACGAGTGAATCGCTGAGCTCGAACTCTAACTCTCCAGAGAGAGAGAGAGTATAAAAGCGTCTCCGATTGAGCGCTGAGAAGTAGCTCCTTCCCCGCTGAAGGATCGGGGAGCAAACGAATCGCCAAGCACAAAACCCTAACCCTCCAGAGAGAGAGACAGTATAAAAGCGTCTCCGATTGAGCGCTGAGAAAGAACTTATTCCCTGCTAAAGGAACAAGGGCTGACTGAGCTACTGTTATCCTATGAAATCTCCTATACCCCCGTAGTCAGAAATAGGGGGCAACTTGCCGACAGTACTAACCAATCCCTAGTAAACCCCAGTCAGATGCTACGGTAAACTTTGATACAACAGTGTAACATAGCATGAACATTCTTCTTCCTGTTGATTGACTGATTTATAATTATTAATAGTTGGCTAATGGCTAAACATGGAAGGTTTCTCTGAATACAGGTACACAATGACGCAAGGAGAGATGAATCCTTGTTTATATACTGCGAATCAACAAAGCGAAAGACAACCTAGAAACAAAAAGTGAGGACCAGTCTCACAATTACACTTCCTGGCCAGTGGAAAACCTAAAAACAAAATATCAACAAACTACAAACATCCTATTTACGCTTTGACCTCTTCTCTTGCTTCTGCCTCTCCAGCCTCTCCTTGTCGGCTTCAGATGGATCCCCTTTCTTCCTTTTCCGCTTGTCTACGAGGGGAACATCCGACTCCTCTGAAGTTTCCTCTTCCACCTCTTTTCTCTTGCTTCTACTAGAGAGGGAAGCCGGGAAGTCATCGGGGTTTGCGAAGTGAAGCTGCCGGCTGATGGACTTGGGCTGGATTTTCACAATCATCCCAGTTTTGGGATCGAATTCTGCAAGAGGGACTACATTCAAAGCCTTATCTCCCACCTTCTTTGAAGCCAACTCTTTCTCTTGTCTGGCTTTTCGGCTGGCCAGGGGTTCCTCATCATCATCATCATCGGCCTTTTTGGTGCCGGTAATGTCCTCTTCGTCATCCACATGACGACCATCCATGTCTTTTAAAGCTTCGATAGTCTCAGCATCCTTGGGTACATCGGTGCTAGCTGCCGGGATGCTTCCTTCTACTGTTGTGACCTCGACCCGCTCTGAGACATCAATACCAGCACCCGGCAGGACAGCCTCCTTCTCCACTTCTCTCTCTTTTTCAGCACCCTTGTCAACGGGCTCACCACCTGCATTACGAGAGACACACATTACTAACTCAATTGGTTGTTCTGCCAGACGACGACAATTCGCAATTGCTTTAACAAATTGCGGGGAAAAGAGAGAGATACCTTCAGCAGATGCTCCCTCTTGAGTAGTTCCAGATGCTCCACCAACCACGGGAGTTAGGCCCAAAGGGATTAGCGGATCATCAGGATGGTACTCCTCAACTCCGGAGGTTTTAGGCTTCGCGGCGGAACTGGAACCTTCGTCAACTTTGCTTTTACCTTTAGCTAAGGCTCTCTCCTTTTCCATTTCCGCCAGGATTAGGCGACGACCCTCTGCCAGGTCCTCAGGCTCGTTGTCTCTTAGGATGCTCTTCATCAATTCATCCTCATTGATTTCTTCGACCCCTAGTCTATGTCTTTCACCCTCCACAATGGCATCCCATAAGTTGGCCAAAGTAACATGGTAATCCGGGATCCATGAGATGTTGCGAGTTTTGAGAACCTGGCCAAGGAAATCGAAAATCATCTCTTCAAACCCCTCAATCTCTTTCTCTCTTGCAAGGAGTTTGTTGTTAGAGGCAGTGGCCATTTCAATGGCGCTTTCAACGTTCTTTTCGGCGAGAGCTGCCCGTCTCTCCGCGTCCGCAACCTGGTCATTCAAGATCACCTTTTCTGCTTTTGCCAGAGCCAAACTTTCTTTTAAACTCGCTTTTTCCGCCTCCCAAACAGCCTTCTCAGCTTCAAAATGACCTTGTGCTGTTTTCAACTCGATATTGGCCATTTTGAGATCTTCAACCTCCTTCTTTAAAGCCATTTTTTCTTGGCTATTGGAGTCCAGTTCTGAATGAAAGCGCTGCTTGGCATTCTCTAATTCAGTCTTATAATTTTCAACGTCCCTCCGTGCTAAAGCAAGCTGGGACTGAGCATCTTCCAGGTCCTTTTCCAATTTTGTCCTAGCCCTTTCGTTATTTTCAAGTTTTGCTTTAGACCTGTGTGCTTCCACTTCGAGTTTTCGGATGACTTCCGAAAGGTTAACTGCGTGCTTTTTCATCATCTCATATTGCCTGGCTGCGTGCTGGATGTGCCTGATAACTTCATCATCCCAATTTTTAGGGACCGGCTCCAAGGCAGGAACAAAGACCATTCTGTCAAAGAACATGCCTGGAAATTGTTCCCGCAGCTTTTCCAGCCTACCTTGGATCTCGGGACCATGGACGTAATCCCGTGATCCGGGGGCAGCTAACTCTGGTTGGCTGGTGGGGACAATGTCACTTCTCTCCCTCTCAGTTTCTTTGGATGAATCTTTGTCCCTATCTTTGGATTCGTGACGCCTTTTGGACGACCGACTGTGGGAAGGTGCACTCTTTGGAGGAGTCAACTCTTTTGGAAGTTTCTTTCCCCTGGTCGGAATTGTCGGATGACTCGAAGGCCTGGTAGAGGTTGATTTGGGTGGAGATCGAGGTTGCGAGGAACTCGGCCTATGAGGAGGACCGCGAGGGCGCTCAGTATCCGGGCGAAGGCTGGGTGTGCCCTCACGGAGAGAACGATACGAATAAGATTTCCTGCGGGACATCGTTCTTGCATACCCACGATATAATAGTGCAAGGTCAGGCAGCGTGTGTGATGTGTGCATCCCATATAATTCCCCCTAACAGACCCGGGCCTGGAGACAGGCTCATCTGACCAGTTTCTCGTCCCCTAGTTGAAGCGATCGCCTCTTCGGAAGCAGAGAAGAAAGGCTCCTCTCCAAAGTCTTTTTCTGTATATACAATATCGGGTAGAGGGATTTTATTCAGCTCGTCAAATAACTGCTCTTCTGTTAAGTCATCGGGAGCAACGGTTTCAATTGGAGCAGAAATAGGAATTTCCTTGGACACGTCATCGCGGACCTCATCCCCTCTGTATATGTTCAGGTCCTCATCGTCTTGGATGACTATCGGAGAAGGGCTCTTGCGAAACTTAGTTGTCTCTGCCGCTTGCGAAGTTCCCTCTCCTTCCGTTGGGGGCACATACTTATAAGGTTTGCCGCCAGTGCCAAGTCCAAATCTTATGTCTAGAAGACGATGCTTGTGAAGATTGTCATCAGTGATGCATTTTTTTTATCCTTAGAAAGTCGGATCTGCTCTGTGAAAGAATGGATAATCGATGGTTATATAACGGACCCTCCGTTTTCGGGAAGATATGATCTGTTTAAGACAAAGAAAAAGGCGAAAAAATGTTAATACTTGGACTCCTTGAGCAAAATTTTCGACTAGGAGATCGAAGTTTACTTGATTTGAGCCATCTTCGTGAGCATCCGGCCTGTTTCCTTATATAAAACCAATCAGATTTAGGGTCCCCTATATTGCTATACCCATCGTACAGAATCTTTCTGTTCGCCACTGATTCGAAGAAAGAAAAGTTTGGAGTTGCCGAAGAACGGTGCTTGAAAAGAAAGAAGAATACCAGATCTTTGAATTTAAGTTCGGCATGCAGGAGCTCCGCATATGCAACATATAGTGAGTATAGAGATGCGTAAGCATTTGGATGAAGCTGCATCGGAGCAATGCCTAGTCGTCTTAAAGTTTCGATGGCAATCGGGGGAAACGGAGGGATAGCTCCTACTAAACACATTGTTCGACTAATCGCCATATACCCTTCCGGTGCTAGGTGGGGTCTATCTTCGCTTCCAGGCGTCAAGACATCGTCCCAAGGAATGTCGTGTCTTAAGCAGATTCTTTTAAGTTTTATCTCGTCAAGCTTGGACGCTAAGGAATCAGAAAATTTATCTATCCTGAGTGCGCCTGGGATCTCGTCAGGAGCTCGCTCATCAGTCTCAGAGTTGTTGCTGGATGAAGTACTTTCTGTCGGATCTGATTCTGTAGCTTCGTACTCAGATCCAGAATCTTCACCTCCCGGATTCACTGGAGGAATTTCAGGGTTGTACTGTTCGGGAATCTCGGATTCCGCTTCTGTCACGGATCTTGAAGAAGAATGATCATTCGACATTGCTGCTAGGACGAGAAAATATGAACAATAAGATTAACACTACCCGTCCCCCGTGTGTGCAAGTGCCGGTGTGTGTACTTGTGTGTGCGCATTAAAAATAAAGCATGAAAGCAATCAAGGTTATCAGAAGCATTAGTCGTCATATGCAGTCAAATTATGAGGTCATTTAGTTCAGAAAGTCCAACGTCAAGGCTCTATCCTAACTGTTCATAGTTTTATAGTGACAAGGCGTTGATTAAAGTCTGAAACTTCTTCGTATCGTCAGCTATGAGTCGGATCGCGAAGCAAAGGGATCGCCCCTTTCGGATCGCAGGACGGGGGGTCGCCCCCATCGAATCGCCGGGCGAAGGGATCGCTCCTTCACGAACCGTTGCGACCCCCACGATACGTCCCATTGCTGCCACCTCGATCTTTCGTCTCGCCACTCGCTTTCGTCTTCTATCCATGACCACGAACCGAATCGGCTTTCCTTCTCCTTCTGCCTCCTTAGTTTTCCTCCTCTCCTTCCCATCCTCGGATTCCGAGCTCTACGCCCGATGGCCATGGCAACTTGGTGATTTCTTCAGAAGATTGCGGATTTCCACCGTTTCTCCCCCGAATCAGTCGTAAAAATTCAGGAAAGTGCTGCGTTTACAAATGAGAATGTTTTCTATGAAGTTACCTTTCTAAAAATTGAGATAATGCTCGGATTTTTGAAAGTTTGGAAAATTTAGGTTCGTTCTTCGGTAACGCGAGACGATTCGGCAGAGAAAAAGAAGAAGGGGAATGAAGAGGAGAGGGTTGGCTTATATAGGCAAAGAGGGCGACCGTTTGTCTCCCTTTCTTTGTCCTATTCGGCCCACGAAACATCATGCAGGCCACGATCCAAAGCTCGTGTCGCATAGAAGCCCACGGACCGCTTCAAACGATGGCCCACCAAGCTCAAAGCCCGACACGGATCGAAGGAAAGTCCGCCCCGTTTCGTACGAAGGCCTGGATACTCAGCTCGAGACGAGCACGTGACCACTCGGACCGTGGCGCCCTATGGCAATCTGATTCATGCATGCGTTGATTTGAACCAATGCGACTGTTGATTTACGTCCCTTCAAGAAAAGGTAGATTAGAATCTTCGAAGCATGTTCCATCATCGATAAAACATACTTCGAGGGGGCAAAATGTTGGCTCGCTTTTTGACCAAGCCACCCAGGATCATTCGTAAGAGGAAAGCAGGAAACCACTATATCTAAGGACATGAAGAAATGGATCGCGCACCATCGTCTCGCCCAATATCGACTCGCGCACCGTCGTCTCGCCCAATATCGACTCGCGCACCATCGTCTCGCCCAATATCGGATCGCGTCTCTACGGATCGCCCCACCTCATCAGCGAACGACGCAGCCGGGCTATCCGATCCGAACTTGCATTGTTACCCCCGAGCGAACCGATCCGATCCCCTGGTGCATGGCGAACCCTCTGACCTGTTCAAGCGCGAGCTAGTCTTCAGCGATCCGAATCGCACGGATCCGGCGACACGTGTCTCTAACCGTCACTTGGACCGATTCTCCCCATCTGCACGATCCGATTTTCAAGCAGATCACGACACCTGTCCACAACGGCTAATTTGACTGTTTCTCCAACGGTGGCGATGCGATCCGATGCTCTCGGGATTCGTGCCATGTGTCCACGATCCGCCTGATAAAATCAGCTATAAATAGCCCAGAGTTTGGCATTTTTCGGGATCCTTTTGGCAATATTGAGTACTGAATCTGCCATTGTTGTCAAACCACTGAAACATTGAGTGAAATCATTGTTGTATTAGCTTTTAAAGCAAAATCAATAATATATAAAGTGGACGTAGGCTCGTTAACGCCGAACCACTATAAATTCTGAGTGTTATTTTCTTTTTCTTTGTTCTTCATTTGAAATTCTCTACTGTTCATAACAATTTGGGTGTTAGGTCCAAATTTCGATCTAACAGAGATCCCATTTTCACTAGTAAGTTTTGGAAGATCTTGCAAGAGGCAGTAGGAACGCAATTGTGTTTGAGCACCGCTTATCACCCTCAGACGGACGGCTAAACAGAAAGAATGAATAGGATTCTAGAAGATCTTTTGAGGTTATGCATCTTGGACTTTGGAGGGACATGGGAGGAACACCTTCCATTGGTAGAGTTCGCCTACAACAACAGCTGTCAGACTAGTATTGGCATGGCACCTTTTGAAGCTCTATATGGACGACCTTGCCGATCACCGACTTGTTGGTGGGAATCTACGGATAAGATTTTGCTTAGGCCCGAGATGGTTAGGGAAACATCAGAGAAGATAGACTCGATGACACATGAAGATGGCACAAGATCGGCAAAATTCATACGTTGATAAGAGACAAACCGATCTTAAGTTCGATGTTGGAGACACGGGTTTTAGTAAAGTATCACCATTGAGGAATGTAGTTCATTTTGGATCTTTAGGGAAATTGGCACCAAGGTTCGTAGGGCCATTCCCCATTATAGAAAGAATTGGACAGATAGCCTACAGAGTGAAGTTGCTTGAAAAGCTTAGTGGTGTTCATGAAGTATTTCATGTATCGCATTTGAGGAAGTGTTTACACGATACCGTGGAAGTAGTAGAACCGAGCATGCTTAGAGAAGTGGAAGTAGTGCGAGATACCACGGTTAGACGAGTTCCTACATGCATCCTGGGATCATAGGTCAAGAAATTGCGCAACCGAGAGGTCAAGTTGGTTAAAGTCCAATGGGGAGATGATCAAGGAGACGCGACTTGGGAAACGGAAGACAAGATGCGTGCGTCGTACCCTTTCCTTTTTAAGGGCATGTTCTTAACTTCTCCTTTTTCTACCGCTTTGTTTATATTTGTTCTTTCGTTTAGTGCATCCTCTCGATTATATCTTCAACCTTTAGAAAATCCTTTAGTTTTAAATTTGTGTTTGAGACATGTTATGTTTGGTGGATGCAAGTGGATGTAATTGTTTGCTAATGGTTGCTCATGGATGCATTTACACACACATTAGGCACTGGGTCGGCTCAATCACTTTCATATTGCATATGGATGAGTGTGCATATTTCAATTAATGGATGTATATTGAATGTGATATCTTATGGATGTTTCATTTGGATGAATGGTGGTGCACTCATATAGAAATGATATGTATCATTAGGATTCTTTTGCATACATAATGGACGCATGGCACTATCATGTTTTGGATTAAGGAGGTTAGTAGACCGCCTGATTTTGCATTAGGATAAGGACATATACACACACTTTGCATATATTCATGAAAGCATTAGAAATCTTTTAAGTAAAATGGACGTCCGTGAATGATGGATGAGTAGATGGATGATGGATGGTAGGACATACATTCCTTTTGGCTTCGAGATTTTGAGGGCGAAATCCTTTAAGTGGGGGGAATGTAACACCCCATAATTTTAAAATATTAAAAACTGACAAATTTAAGAATACTTAATTTTTAGAAGAAGAATTAAGTGAAATGGGTTACGCCATTGCGTTCGTCTCAGAATTCTGCTTGAGATAGAGTCCAAGTTTGCGTAAAACGAATATCGTATAAAGGAGTTATGGACGATAGAAGTTTGGCAGAACAATCAGGAAATGGGCCAGAATAACTGGCGCACTTGTGAAGTGCACCAGAACAAAAATGCAATGGCGCACCTGGGAAGTGCGCCCAGGCCGAGCCTAGATCTGGAGAATTCTGGACAGTTCCCTGATGACGTGTCTTTTTAATCTGAGTGGTTCTGATGGTCTCTAATCTAATCTAAAGGTCCTAATTCACCTAATACATCTATAAATAAACACCTAACTCTAATCTCATTGTTTTCATCTATGGCGCCTCCATGCTGCTCTAATGTAAATTAAAACAAGCTTTTCTTCTCCATCAAGTCAAATTAGAAGATCAGATCTACAAATCAGAATAGGGGTATTGTAAGATCAAGATCTGCTACAACAAAGCCTAATTCTCTTCTTTTGAATCCTATCACTGTGAGTTTATGTCACTTTCACATACAATTAAATTAAAAAGTAATTGTGATAAGTTTGTAAATTAGATCTAATGTATATGCCTGTAAATAAGATGAATCATATCAAGTTTTGTAATTTGTTATCCTTTAGATTCATACCCAATTGCTATTATCATATGCATGTCTGATCTATTTTATTGTTATTCATTTCACATGCCTATTTATATGTTTATGCCAATTTTGATGTTTGATTCTCTTCCCTTCTTCTTTTCCTTTTTCCTTTTGAGATTAGGCTAACTTCGAGCCTAAGCATATTATGTCCAGATTTACGTACGAATAACATTGGGATGATTGGGAAAAGTTTGGGAAATATGTAATAAAATGAGATTTGGTATAAATTGTGGATAGCCATGGAAATTGGTTTGGGCATAATTTAGCATAACTTGTACACATGAGATTATAGGCATAATTTGGACTAAAATTATCTACATAATTTAGATTGGAAATTATGGGTAATTGGAATATATTATAATCCAAGATTTGAAATTGGGACTTGAATCAACAAAGAGATAATGAACGCCTAAGACAAATTCGGATTGCGGTATAAGCCTACCCGAACCGCCCGGCATATCCAGCAACCGCAAACGGTAATCCAATGTGAGAGGTCAAAGGCAGAAATTAGATGCGTAATAATGCAAAGACACGAGGTTAGATTCATATTGCAGTATAAGCCTGCCCGGAACCGCACGACATATCCAGCAACCGCAAACGGTAATCTAATGTGGGAGGTCTTGCAAGATTACGGTTATAATGAATTAGTGAACACTTAACCAAGATAAGACATGTGGTAAGACATGGGAATAATAAAGGGTTAAGTGGGTAACATGGGTAGCATGTGAAACATAATAAAAGCACTTAACCAGGATGAGACATGTGATAAGACATGGCGATAAAAAAGGGTTAAGTGGGAATTCCTAGTGGGGACCAAGCTTAGGAGGGAAGCTAATGTCAAGTGTGTGGACCCTTTTCAACCAATAAGCCATTTTAGTATCTATATGAGTTCAAACTAGGTCGAGGATAGGAACACGCTTACTGGGGTTGATTGTACGAGGTCAATAAAGAGTTTGCGATGGCAGTGCAAGTCCAGTGGAGTCATGTGCGTGCGTGGGTCCGGGATGGTAGGTAAGACGCTGTTGCATCGTGTAGGTATAAGCTGTTCATTTCGGTAGTATCGGGGTTGCCACCTTAGGAAGTGATACACCCTATTGTGGGACCAGCACAGGTACCTACGAATTAGGGAGCCGATCAAATAGGGAGGGTAGTAGGTACAACTAGTGGTGGTAGGAGCAAGTGGGCACCTACGAGAGAAGCTAGGAGCACACAAAGCTACCATTATTATGATTAGTAGGGAGGGATCATCTTTTAGTATGTAACCAGTATGTTGGTACGGTGCAGGGCATATCTTATAGTAGTTAGGAGCACAGTCGATATTCTACCTTGCTTATCTTGTTTACCTTGTCATATCTGCTTATGTTACAGTCTCTTATACCCAGTTTATGTTCTTATCCTGTTACTTTACTGATTATATTGCTAAAGTCACTGGACTCGCCAGACTTTATCTCTGACCCTTTTTGCTTCGCCTCTTTTCTTTCTTCCCTCCCCCCCTCCCCCACACAGGTCCTTAGGGTGGGATTAATGAAGCTTAACTCGGATTTCTTTCTTCTTAAACTGCTTCGAAGTGTTGAGAGTAATGCTCAGCTTTATCTCTTTTTCATTATGGCTATTTGGAGTGGGATTATGGTTTTGCTTTTATGTTCTCTGATAATAAATTTGTTCAAGATGGATATTTGTGTACTTGGCTCTAGTGTGTGGTTTTGATGTTGTAACCAAACATGTTTTGCTTTTCCGCTGCAATGAATAAATTTTGAATTTTTAAGTACCATTTTATATATCTATCTTTTGATGTTCTGTTCTATACTCTTATAACGCTCCGTGAAAGTTAATGCATTCCCTTAGTGAGTGACAGTAATGGACGTAGGGTATTACATAAACATTTCAGATTTTGTCCCATCTGTTGTTCCAGTGCTGGCTGTGTTCAGTTTTACCATCAATGTGCAGCGTGTTGCATTAGATTAGCACGCATATCATGACCGATTTAATTACATTTGCAACATCGATCGAGCTGAAATGTCAATTCTTGTTCATAGGTGTTTATTGTGATGATTTTTTTTTACTATTGGTTTATAATGTCTAGAAACGATTTGTCAATGCACAATTAAAATTTCACTCTCCCCTAAAGTTTCCCTCCTAGTATTCTAAAAGTATGAGTATAACTTCGCCCTCCCTTCCAAGGTGAACAAGCATTCAAATAGTACTTAGCAAAAGTTTTTTATTAGATATGCGAGTTGGCATCTTGGCCGACGTAGTCTGATCAGTATGATATTTGTCTACTGAAGTGCACCCATCTACTACTGTTATGTGTTGCAGTTGCAACCAAAACTTCTCACGGATACAGACTTTGAGTTTACCTTGTATGCTTATAAGAACATGCCATTTGCAGAATAGCTTGATTATACCTGGCACACGTAAATTGTTGTTTTTCATAAGGTCGTGGTGTTGTTTGTCATTTGAACTTTACTCATCGGCGGTGACATGACACTGTTATTTTAGCTTACACTGCACCAGAAATGCCAATTAGGCAATGCTTATGGTCATATCTGATTCGATTTGGCAGTGCTATGGGTCGTATCAAATTCTGACGTTGTCAATTTGATACGACTAATGGCCGTATCAAATTTAAAAAAAAAGATACAGCCATTAGCCATTTCAAATTTAAATTTTGATACGGGTAATGGTCATATTAAATTTAGAAAATATAAAAAAAAAAGTGTCCTACATAAGCCACTACATCTAGATTCACAACATAAGCAATTACAACTACAAGAACGACAACACTGCTCTTCTAACATGCAATAAGATATAAATAGAACTTCAAATTTCTACATGATAAATCTCAAAACATAGGACAATAATGACATTTCAAGCTTTGTAAAATATGCCAAGTTATATAAATAAAGTACACGGGTTCGGCCCAACAATATGACTAGCCTTCGAGCATAGCTTTGGAAACATCGACCAACACTGGCCTTAACTCATCAGAAGCTCGGCCTAACATGGTGTATCCTTCTTTGTCTTCCGCATCAACATTTGCACCATGCCTTATCAAGAGAAATTTTAGAAACCCAATCAAAACAAAAATGAATGAACAAGTTGCAAACTCAGTTTGCACAAAACTGAGTTGCAAACATAGTTGTTGCGCAACTCAGCTTTCCGCAAACTAAGTTGGCAACTCAGTTTTGTGCAAAACCCAAAGTATATCATAGAAGAACGAAGAGAAAAGTAGAGCAGTAGATGCCTAGAAAGGAAAGTTTGAAGTCTCAAGCATATCCATTAAGTATACCAGTTCATGATTAGCTTCACTGCTTGTTACCTTGATATTTGGTAACTTAACTACTCGTAATCCCGATATCATTAAACTCATACCCTAAAAATGGAAAGAAAAATATGTACAATAGTCAATATGATGTAGAACAATCTTTCTTCTGCTAAAGGAATATGCACTTTAAAAATGAAAATGTTAAAATGAAAATGTTAAAATGAGAATGCAGATTGTTCAAATTATCTCAGCAGATGAAAAATCAATTCAATTTACTGCTAACTAAAATCTATACAAATAAAGAACATAAGCAAGCATAAATCTTACGAATAAATCTTGAAAAAGCAGAGAACACCACAACAAATGACACAAGAACATTAACTTGAAGCAAAATAGAAATGCAACAGAAAAATAGAATTGCAGCAGAAAAACAAAAATGCAATATGAACAGGTAGACCACATTTTACAAGCTTTTACATGAAGTAATAATAAGTAATTTAAATGCAGTATCTGATGTAATTGATATTGGATATTGATACAAACTTTTGCAATATAGATACTAGATTTTTCAAGCTTTTGATAGTGGATATTTGATACAAGTTTTTACATTAAGTAATTCAAATTCAGTATCAAATATCCAAAACTATATGATACAAGCTTTTGCATTTTACAGGCTTTACAGTGCATTGTATCAAATATATCCAGTAATTGATACTGGATATTTGATACAATTCATTGCAAAAGCTTGTAAAAACTTAATATCAAATATATAGTATTGAGTAATTACATTGGATAATACATATAATCCTGCTGGTGAATCCAGTATCAAATATCCATTATCAGGTGACGTAATATTAAGTAATTTAAATGCAGTGCAATGTAAAAGCTTGTAAAAACTTGTTGCGCTATCAATGTATGTAACCTAAAAAATTTCATAAATCATAATGGGTACAACGTAAATGTAACAAAGGAAAACAACAAAAATTAGTTGATGTTAAATGTTGTTTGATCACCTTGTACAGAGAGAAGGCTACCACAAATGGAATAAGAACTCGAAGAAAAATAGAAATGCACTAGAAAAACAGAACCTATCTGTTACTTAAACATAAAAACGGAACTTTAAAATGCTTAACTTGCATTGCTAATTTTCTTTTATCAGAATAAATGCAGTCCTCTTCATTTGTTCTACTGAGACAGATCTTAGATTGCCTTCGTTGAATTAACAGTCCTCTTCATCTGCTCTACAAGAGCAGTCATAAGTATACAATCCAACAAAAGAGAAATTACTACAAGAGAAGTTTTACTCTAGATCATAGAGAAATAAACATAATGAAGATGTTATCTTTTTGTCAGTGAGAAATAGATTAGGAGCACTGCAGTGCTATTTATCAAGATACATATATTTATAAGAATAACTCTCTAATATATATGCTTTATTAAAACTGGTACATAGGAAAAAAAAATTCAAAGCAGCAAAGATAAAAAAAAAAAGCAATCCAATATATTTTAATAAGTATTTAAAACATAAAGGTCAGGACATAAAAGAAACTTACACACAAAAAGAACAACAATGTGTATATAAACAAAAACAACATAATGTTGTTCAAGTAACCATAGCATTAGTGAAACAACGGAAAAAAATCCGGATAAACTAATGTAACAAGCAAGGAAAATTAAGGTAGCAAATTCAAAGACAAACGAACAAGGTAAAAATAGTTAGTATTAATGCAAGGATCAACTTAACTAGAAAATACACAGCAACCAACGAATAAATATACTAAAAGGAATCGATGAATCAGTTCGCTAACAACAATTCAACCAAGTTAGATATAGTTTTGAGTTATAATAAATCTAAACCTACGGTAGAATACGTTGAACAGTACCAACTTATTTTGAACATCGAATCACGTATCTCAAAATCCAAGCATTAGATGGCATAGAGGCATGGAAAAAAAATGTTGGCGATGATGGCTACCGATTTGTTTCCATTGACGAGCCAATCAATTGATGGCGATGAAGGCCGGACAACGCCTACAACTAGAAAGGTGGAAAATTGCGATGAACACTACAACAAAATGACCATATTACAACGGTGGAACACCGTTGTAATATACA
This sequence comes from Allium sativum, assembly GCA_030737875.1. NCBI lineage: Eukaryota > Viridiplantae > Streptophyta > Magnoliopsida > Asparagales > Amaryllidaceae > Allium > Allium sativum. Next base: position 588,759,614 of record CM060920.1, read on the forward strand.
TTTTACAATGATGGGCTAACCGTCATGTATTAAGAAGTTGTAATAGACTAATATCTTTAACAACGTTTTTGCACCGTTGCAACACCGTTGTAATATGTATATTTTACAATTTTTTTCCACCGTTATAATAAACTTCATTGCAACAGTTATGCACCGTTGTCATAATATCTACTACAACTGTTATGCACCATTGTGATTGTCATTTGGGTTTAAAAAAAATCACTTGCAATTGAAAAGAACAATACACTAAATATAGCAATACTCCATAAGCAAATCAGATATTACAGTTATTTGCAAACTAATTTATTAAATATTCAAATATTCAGTATTACAAACAATAAGTTTTAGACAACATTTCGTGCATTATTACATACTATCTGAACAAAATAAGCCTCTAATAACATCTCCAGTTCATCAATGTTAGGCTTGAACGCCATATATCTTCCATGACGGCTGCTTCCACTCTCATCCTTGAATTCTTCATCTCTGAAGATAAAACAATGCAAAATAATGTCCACACAGCTTAACAAGATTAAAATAACTAAACTCGTTCTTCCGTTTATCTAACCATTTGATTTTTGTGTAGAAAAGTCAAATTCGTATAAACATGCATGGATTGCACATCGGAAAATCAAAAGAGAAACGATTTCAAAAGTAAAAGCAGCATATACCGAACTGAATTTGGAATGCCTCTTTCCATGTTACTGTACTGGAAATGAAATTACCATTCCAACATAGACGACTATTCAACATGTAGGCTTATCAAATTTATCCAGTAAAAAAAGAAAAAAAATGTGGAGGGAATACAACCTGTATATTAGCATATACAGGGAATCTTCCTAACAACAGTTACACTCTGTATATTAAAGCATTAAAGTAGAAACAACATAATGTCATTCAACTATCGAATAAAGAAAATGAAGTTTGTTTATCATCTAATAAAATAAAGTCCTTACCTCCTCTTCCTTAAATACAATCGCATCTTCACATTTGCCGTCTTCATACTCACCATCGTCTTCTAGTTGATCTGCATACAAATTACGACGAATAAAACTGGAATGACGACATCAGATCCACGAGCGACAAACTATACTCAATTGCAGATCAACGGCGATGCCAATCTTAGCAACCAGGCTATATATTTGCATAAAAAAAGAGTTAAATTTCGGCAGCAGTAACTAGACATCAAATTGAATAAAAGATGAAAACGATTCAGGTTCCTAATATAACCTTACAATTTCATACAGGTTCCTAATATAACCCTCAAAATCGATTCAGCTAGAAAGTTCAGAAACCATATTTACATATAAGCAAGCAGACAATTTAACTGCTTATATAACAAAAAGATAATTATTTTTATCTTTTCCCAAAACTCATTCAGTTCAGACTTTAATAGCAAGAAGACTGTACATATAAAAATATATAAATAATTCTTGAACTCAGCTTACAGACTTCGATTTCTATTTGAAAAGTGAAATACACTCACATTCGATTCGGTTTCGTGCTTCCAGACTTCTCTCTGTGGTTCCTCGATTTAGGCTTCGATCTCCCTAGACCTGCCGCCGCTTCCCTCTAGAATCCATCTCTCACGAATCGGTTTTATTTGATGCGAGACGGTGGATTGATCGATTTTCCCCCAATTTTTATCGGCTAGGGCTTCAGACTTTTTTTTTTGTAATGAATGAGAGAAATGAATTGAGGGTCGGCCGATTGTTTTCTAGGTTAAGTTATTAGGGCTGTGATCTTGCTAATTCCAACTTTGCCCCTTAGGGTTTTTCTTTATTAGCTCCATACAACACTTAACCCATTTTACAACATTTAGATCCATTTCCATGTTATACAAAATAAGCAATAGACGTGTATATTTTGTCAACAATTTTAACCATGTACAATTTGTATATATTCATCATATACACACAAATGATCTATTTATTTATTCATTTGTTCATTCACCCCAAATATATATTTAATTATAATCAATATTATTTTTGAGTCACAAAATTTGGGTTCTCACACAATTGCTAACTATAATTATGAAATATTAAATACAAAATGTTACTTCTTAGTTGTTAATATCTCTTGTTAATTCTAAATTATTAAATATTTTATTAGTTATTGATTATTAATTAATTATTAGTTTTAAATATTAATCATTTAAAAATAATTATTAAACACTAAATATCACTTCAAAAATATTAATGTTTGATTAATTACGATTCTTAAGTATTAATATTGAGTATATATTATAATGTATTCATTTTTATTAGAAATTATTATCACTAATAATAATCAAATATTAATAAATAATAATAATTATGTAATACTAACTATATTTTTTAATTATTCTTCTTATTTGATAAGTATTAAATATTACGGATTGATTATTAATTATTACATCGTAATTGATTATTAATAGTAACTATTAGTTATTAGTTATTAGTTATTAATTATAAATAATCAATATAAATAAATTAAATATTAATTATTAGTTGTTAATTATATTAAAATATAGACATATGTTACAACAATCAAAAAATAAAAGTTGTGATAGGCTTTTATTACAGCTGTCAAAATAACACAGTTGTTAAAAATAAGATTATTACAACTTTTCTATAAAAAAACGTTGTAAAAAACATTTATTACAATGGTGCTTTTACCAGCGTTGTAAAATTAAATTTGTAATATGGTGTTTTTGTTGTAGTGGAAGGTTATTGGCGACGGAATTTTAGATCAAAGGAGGAAGATTTGGTAATAAAATTTGGATCGAAGAATCGAAATTTTAGGGGTTCTCCATTTTATTCGTTTGGGATTTTTTTGTTTCGGCCGAAATGGAAAAGTAGAGAGGGAGAAACCAAAAAAGAATGACAAGGAATGGGGAAATTACCATTCAGATTTGATACGGCTCTAAGCAGTATCAAAAGAACTGATCTGAAGCTTTAAAGAAGTAGGGTTAGATTTTAAGTGTTGGAGGCGGTGCGGATTACAAAAGGAAATTTGACACGGCTATAAGTCCTATCAAATTTGATACGGCTTGAAGTCGTATCTAATTTCCGCATCCTAGTGTGCCAAATTTGCTGTTTTGGTGTAGTGTTATTATTATACAAGAAGGCAATGTGGTTTGTTTATAAATTATATACACTTAGGTAACAAGAAGAAGAATATAAAATTTATAGCAGCATAGTTGGCTTAGTGCTGTTAATTTTTTTTTAATGCTCATGTTACAATCATTATAATGGGCGATGGTGCTTATTTGTTGGCTATGCGTTCATCCTTGTATTGATTTAGTATTTAATCACGGTCGCACTAGTTATACAAAGTAACAATAGTATGAAACGAATGTTACTCCATTTTTATAGAGTTGCTTTCTGGCAAAGGCTTATTGGCATAGCTGAATAGTGTTGAAGTTTTAACTGATTTTGAAGATTAGTCAGAGATAGCCAACATAATTGTATTATTCTTTCGTGTATGAATCGCTTTAAATTAGGTGTTACTATGGTGTATTACAACTATTTTATTTTATTTTATTTTACTTTGATGGATTATGTCAGTATACTTTAGCATGCATTCGTGGTTCTCATGCTACCAATTTTTTTGGAAATGGTTTTCTCCAGTTCTTAGCCAGTTTTACTCTACTATAGGCAAGAGATGAAGGAACTCTGGATCAAAGAAATAGCACTTAAAAATGCTTCTGCAAAAGGCAGCAAAGCAGAGCAAAAGGACAAAAAGAAGCACTTCTCCATACAGACTCTTTCATTGAAACTCCAAAGAAGCCAACTCAATGGTCAAATCAGTGATGGAAAAACCTATGACTGAGCTATCTTATGATATTCACCATAGAATTTTGCCTTATATTCATACATGATCCGAACGATATGGTATATCTCTCATTAGTATTTAATGCATATCTCGAATGTTTTGTTTTTCCCCCTATTTCATGAAGGCAGCTTATTCAAAAACATGTTTTGTTTGTCTCACTGTTTCATGCTTATGATTATACCATCTATGGAATGAAACAGGAACTGTGTTTCAAAAATGGCAAGGCACGATGCCATGATCAATCACTACAAAGCCTGATATGATAAAAGATGTATTGAACAACAAATATGGAGCTTTAATTAAGACCCATGTTTCAGAATTTACACGAAAGATTCTCGGAGATGGTGTAGCAACAGCCGAGGAAGCAAAATGGGTAAGGCGTCGAAATTAGCCAACCAGACTGAAAGTCTCAAGGTTTGATTAAGTACATAATGTTAAATTACTTGATCAGTAGTAATGTTTAGTGTTGCGTCTTTTAACATAATGCTAACTAATTTTTGGTTTTAATTTAATTTATCAATATATATATATATATATATATCAGTTACATTATTGATTATGATTTGTTTTCTCTTTGTGTTTTTAAGTTAGATGCCACAAATTGGTTGTTAGCATATATTCGTAAATCATAAAGACCATTATAAAGCATTCTTATGTGATTACTATATATGTTTCATCCTTAAGTCATTATTGCCAAATAAGATACAAGGATTGTTTAGTTTGTTAAGCGGTCTGCTCCTATTTTCTATCATTTTGTACGTCCTTTATTTGCTATGCTGCCTCCAAACTCACACCCATGCCTTGAAAGTCACACTCATGCCTTGAAACCTTATATGCAATGTTGACTTGATTGGCCTGATATTTTATATCTATATAATGTGGACATCAACTTCATTATTTCGAGCAATGTTTTTTTAACAACCTTGTTTTTCAAATTAAGCATTTTTGTGAATATTCAGGCTTTAATAGAAGCTGTAGAAGTGAGACAAAATTTTGAAGCTAGTGTCAATGGTAATGAAGGAGTCATTGGTTTTGGAGACTCGAAAAAGATGATGTTGTAGAAGTGTTCGGAAATGACAGAAAAATAAGTTATTGTCGTGCTTTTAGCTCCAGCTCTAATGCAATACAGGTAAAAACTCACTCAAGCTTGAAAAGCGATGCTCAACTGCAAAGTGAATGAAGATAAGCAATGGAAAGTGTAAATGCAACAAAATAATATTTGAATGCATGAAGAAATTAGAACAGTAATGGTGATTATTTGATGCACCTCAAAATGGTTATTATACATTGTCTAGATTAGTTGATGGTCGTTTTGTGGTTTGGCCAGAGTGTTACATCCGTTCTCTGATGGCTTAGAGATATTTTGTATTAGCGAAATTTCAAGTTGTCATAATGAACTTTGAGGAATTGATGTGACTTCCTTAGTATGTATGATGCTTTCTTTTCAATTTAATGGAATGTTGGTTTGAAATTTGATTATGTGTGTTACTGTCATAAATTCGTATTTGTATATCTAAACTATATGTTGTGATACTCTAGATGGTTATGAGATATGGTTCATCAGTACCAAAATTGTAACACTTATAAGTGTTGGGAGCCCTTATATTTAGATATGTGCATTAAAATTATAACGGTTATAACAACTGGAACCGATAAATATTCTAATGATTATAACCGTTGGAACATTACAACTTTCCTAACGGTTATAACTGTTGTAAGGAAAAAATTCCAAATGGTTATAACCGTTGGAAAAACAAAATCTTCAAATTGTTATAACTGTAAGTAAGCTCGTTACAATGTTTACCACGCACTTACTATAAACGGTTATCACCGTTCAATGGTAATTTGTAACACTTTTAACTGTTAGAAAATGACAACTCTGGTGTTGTGATTCCAAGACTGACTTGAGGAGAGGGATTTTGCGTGGAAGAGGTAGAAAATCAATTCTGATCTTATAGGAATTAGAATATGATCAAAAGAATGACAAGTTAAGCAAATTTCGGGTTTTTGTTTATATTGATCATCAACTTCCATATCCTATTTATTAGAAGTTCTAACTTTCAACTTCAACGTAAGTGAATTAGATTGGGAGATCTCTATTAAAGATTTGGCATACAGTAGATTTCTCTAAGCATCTATACAAGTAATAAAACATTTGAATAACAATTTGTTTAAAGTACTAAAACATTGGAAATAAATGTTATTCCTCATTCTAGATGAATGTGTTCGTTTGTATGACAATAATTACCGACTGATAAATTTCTTTCTATATTAGCAAGGTAATAAATATTTTGTAATCTATGTCCTTTTCTGCATTTATTTCATTTTTAAAATTAAAATGAACAAAAATTTGCAAAATATATAATTCTATATCCTTCTCTATTCAATTTATGTGATTAAGATTGTTTTAATTAGTAAATGTATTAAAATTAAAAGGAGACACTACACAAAGCAATTATATTTTATCATCAATTTATATTCCAACAAATAGATTACCACCACATTTTTATTCAAATTACTCCATTATGCCTAACATATAACTCAAATAAAATTCAGCTTTTAAGCCACTTTGCGTTCACAAATTTTGCTACAGAATGAGGTTATTGTCAAGCCCTGAATCGATTAAAACAAAATTAAAGAAAATTTTGAAACATATGGCGTTAATTCGATGTATCGCTTATTTGCTAAAATTTGAAATTCTCATATTCAATTCACCTTTGCTCAATCCTTATTTTGCTTCTCCATTTGTATCAGCCATAATAATAGTTTATTCTTTATTTCAAACCCAAATAAGATTTTGCTTTAAAGTTGTTAAAGAATTGACCAGTAGGAACAAGGAAAAAGTGGTAATATAAGTTGCATTGTGAATGAAATCACTGTCTTGAAAAAGAATTCGGCATGACTGTGATACAATCGATAATTATCATCCACTCTCCAAGATTAACACAATCATTCTTTATACGTTTGCACTCAAGGTTGAAGGATTTGATATTTGTATTTGACACTGCAGATTTTAAGTATCTTGAGAGAAAGATTTAATTTTTAAGAAAATTGAAGAGAGAAGAAGCAGAAGAGAAGTTAATTATCTGTAAAGTTCTTAGCTTCTATTGGAAGATATATATAAGAAAGTATGACATAAATACTAAATTCTTTCCTGTCTCATGTTACTCAGTCTCAGTAAATAAATATTCCATAAATCAAAAACACACTACGCCATAGGCGATCTATCGCAACGAAAATCCATGGTGTTGGTAGCTACAATGTTGCCATTGCTATGTTGTTTTTTGTCTATTGCAACACACGCTTCAATGTGTTAGCATAGATATCAATATGTATTGCAGTAGCCGCATGAATAAAATTATCAATCTGCGTCAACATGATCCAACGATCCATGTTAGCGATCCGTGTAAATTTAATTTCCTGATTTCCTTCACCGCCTCCTTAGCTCTTTGCTCCAAATTTTCATTTTGCTGCTCGACCATATTTCGCTAAATTTTCATTTTGCCGCTCCAACACAATTCGCGATTTTCCTTCTTTTTTTTCTTTTTCATTCGAATCCCTAATTTTTCTTCATGCCCAAATAATCGTAGATCCAAATTAATTCCCCCAAATTATTCGCAATAGCTACTCAACTACTCCAGTACGCTGGTCTCTGGCGATCCATCATCCAAATCGACGAAATCGCGTGATTCCTTTGGCAGCCACCAAGGCCTAGACGATGCACTAGTAGGCAAGAGGGTATTGATGAAATCGATTCACTCGCGATGCTCAAAAATAATACTTCGTAGTCCTCGAACCAATCTTCTTTAATTTGGAATAACGATCGGCTCAGATTCAGTCTCTGAAAGGTAAAATTGATCTTATCGATTTGGAGTTATTTATACTCAATTTGATCTATCGGGTATGCTTCTGTGCGAAGGTATTCTTCTGTTCTAGAGTTTACTTTTTGATTTTTCATGTCATTTTGTCTAATTTTCTCCTTCGGATGTCGGGGACTACGAGCATCTGCTGCTAGTTCATCCTTCAGATGTCGGTGTCCAGATCCTATCTTCAAACCAGTTTATGTAGTAGTATTTGCGAAGGGCCTAAATTCGCATTACTTTTTAGCACACAGAATGGTTTATGTAGTAGTTGGAATTAACTCAGCATCTTACCGCAAAAATTTATAATGATATAGGAAATCATTTATATGTTCCTCAGCCTTATGGGACCGAATGGAAGTACAGAGAAATGATCTCATAGAAGCATCCTTTTCAATTTCATGCTTCGGAAAGAGAAGTCCATTTGAGCAGGTTGTAGATAATACTGAAATGAAAGATGCTAACAATAGAGATAAGCAGGTTTGTTTTACCTCATGATGAGAAACGGCATATAGGATGGATATATTCTCATGGTTCTACCTATTATTGAATTCAATACTGCATGAGTTTTTGCTCTCTTCGTTTGTTCCTTTTTATCATTTAAACAAATTATATAATAAACTTAAAAAGCACAGATACATGTATTCTTTGCTACTGACATTGCACTGTGCTTAGAGCAGGTTTTGTAGAGTATTTTGATATATGGACAATACGTACCTGGCAATTTGTTATTCCAGCTTTAGGCGGATACTGATAATTTTGCATCTTCTGTAATAAAATGATATCATAAGTATTTATGCATGCATAGTTATATTGGCATTTATATCTGTATTTCTGCAAGGCTATGCTATATGACATTGGCATCATTCAAGTGTGTGCGTGAGGACATGGCATATAATGACAATTTCTAAAATGTGAGCAGTTTATTTCATAAACGAGTTAAATAGCTTTTAAGTGATATGCATCTGTTTTCTAATATCAGACGCATGTAGATTACCTTTTTTTTGTTTTATTTCAATGTTCTTCAGATTGCTAATATTTGGTTCTTGTCAATCTTCATTCTACTCAGAACTGGCATGAAATGCAGGAATATACTTATGGAGCTGCCTGGGACAATGAAAGTAAAGGTGATTCCTTATATACTTAGTACGCTATTCTTTTGCATTCCTCTTTTTTTCTTCTTAAGGTTGTCAGTTGATGCTAAAAGGATTAAATCTTAAGATCTTTAGATTGACAATCTACATATACACTTGTCATCTCAGATATACCAATGACTTGAGACTTCTCATATGGACACTCAATTTATAAGATATTCTTTAAAGTAGCTGAGCAAACACAAGTTGTGGCACAAAGTGATAGAGGCATCAAACTCCACTCTAAAGTCAAGTGTTAAATATCCATACAAGGAAAAGAAAATGCACATATATTATACATGATGGTGTTCATTTATATAGTATGCACAGAGACTTCACAATGTCACTGTACATATATTTATGCTAACATCAGGTATGTACATGCATTTCTTTTGGCTATTACATGCATTTCTTTTGGTTGTTACGTACATTGAAAATTGATATATGAGCTTGGATTTGATATACTAAAGTGTTTCATTAAGGTCTGTTGGACCTGTGGTTGCTAAATATGGTGATAAGAGCGTATACTCTGATTTGGAAGATATAGGCAACACAACTGGTCAATGGGATTTATATGGTTCGGATGCACCTTCACCAGACAATCCTCTTCAAGTTCTACCCCAAATTTGATGTTATTGATAGATGATATCATTTCATTTTAGTATTTGTATTTTAAAACTGCTTTTCTTTTAATTTTAGCTTTTATTGTGTAGCTATTGAACTTCTACAGTTGCTATCGCTCAAAGCTCAAAATTCCCTAGAACAAGCTAAGCTCTTGGTTCGAACTCATGTCATTTCTCCTTCGAGCATTGCTCGTGTGCTTGCTGAGTCATTTCTTAAGATATGGCTAATGTATATATTTATCTGGTTGTATGTGTGAGTTTGTATATGAGTGAATCGAGTGACAATGTAGTGAGAAATGTATGCATATATGAATGATGGTGTAATATACGAGTGAATGTACAATAGTGGAGTCAAAAAATTTGTACCATTTGAAATGTTGAAATAAAATATTTATTTGAATAAAATATTGTGTTATAATAATATTTATTATAATATTATGAAAATTTTAATTAATAGCAGTTGAGATGTAATTACTTTTAAGAGCTATAAAACAAATTTTAACAACTGCTAGAAACAGTTGTAAAAAATGTTGACTTTATTACGATTACCAGTTGTACTAGACATATTACAACTGTTTTTGGCAGTTGTCAAAGGCTATTTTTTTGTTCTAGTGGTAACTGTGGTAGCACCTGTTCCGATATTGCCATAGGGTCGTAAAGGCGTTACCTTTGACTCTAAGGTAACGCAGCAAAAGGCAACCCCAAAAAAGTGTTGCCATACGTCACTTTTTGTCTATAGCAACACTTTTTGGTACCTACTACGTCACTTCTCTAGGGTTGTCATAGGCCATCTATGGCGTAGTGACATTTTCTCATTAATAGACAATAAAATATGCCATTTAATGAAATGAAATCGTTTTCTTTGAATTTTCTTTTCTAAACAAGAGAAACGAAATGAAATGAATGTATAACATTTTTCTCTCACCTAAGTTCATAAATCAAAATTAATAATCTTCATGAATACAAAGTTTATTTTATAAATGAAGAACGCAAAATGACAACGATCTAGATACTTTAGTTTTTGTTTTAATTATCTAATGCTTGGTCCTGATAGGAGAATGTATTTTCTTTGAGAGATTGTTAAGCACAAGGACAAAATTTAGAAAAAAAATAGACAAAAGGACAAAAATTTAGCCATAATGACAATTTTAAGTGTAAATCAAAGAATTCAGTGGTCCACCATCATTTTTTATATTACACTAAAAATTATTATTCAGCTTGAGCGCGGATCGTCTGGACCGGGGACCCACTGGTTCTCTGGTCCGAACGAATCAAAATCCCTCATTTGAGGAATTATGCACTTTGGCACCTGCAATTCGGGGTTGAATTCAGGGAGTTAAGTGCAAAATCCTCCCAAATGGAGGATTTTGATTGGTCCGAACCCCGGTCCAAGTGATCCCCTGCCATTCAGCCTAAAGACCTCTTATCCTTATCCTTATGCTTTAAATTTTTTTTTTTCTCAAATTCTGTCATTCACGTTATTTTCCTGTATGTTTATGGGATGTGTACGGGGGCATGTGACGTATGTTTCTAAGCAAGATAAGCTTGAATTATTGCTAAACTCCAAGACAACAGGTACGTGGGTTTATTATCTTTATGGGGCGTGCCGTCCTTCTGTCCGAAGTTGAAAAGGACGCGAACTGTACGACGATAGAAACAAGGAACGAGCGCATAACCATTAAATGGTTGGAGTTACTCCAAAGACATTACACGTATTCTTGCCGAAAGTTATTATGGATATTTTCTTCAATTGGCTATATTTCAAAAACTTATTATAAAATAGTTTGCTTTTAAAACTATTTACATTCGTAGCTCGATTTTGACTAATTCAACACTGAATCGGACAAAATGCACTGACGTAATATGAAACTGTATCACTTATAATAACGCAAGTTGAAATTGCACCGTATTTTTAATGAGGTGATACTGACGCAGTTTCAAATTGTGCTATAACAAATGCAATTTGAAATTGCGTCAGTGCGTTAAACCAGCTCAGCTTAGAGTCTGTCCAAACAGGGTTACGAACTTAAATAATTTTAAAACTGAGTTAATTTTGTAATAAATTTCAAAAACAAGACTAAATTAAAAAATAAATCCATTACCTATAGTTATAGGAAAATAATGTCGAGGACAAAGTTAAGATTTTTTTTCAGCCGTAAAGATGATCTACTGAAATTTTATTCTAAAGGACAAAGCATCATACTCTAGGTATTAAGTATCAGTTTTACAGTGTGCATGATATTAGAATTTAACTATCAGTTTTTAAATATCAGTTTTCCGGTGTTCATGGTATCAGTTTTACAATGTGTATTGTTCTTGAAAATAAATTTTTGCTAGGTTGTCCTCAGACTCAAAAAAGTTATAAAGTTTGTTATTTACAATAAAATCTCGTTTAAAATGTTATTGAAGCAGTGATAATTGAAATATTACTACACCTAATAATAGACGGTGAAGAAGTTGAACATTTGTACAACTGTTGTTTGGCATGTATTACTGTATCAAGGACACAAGTTTATAATCTTTATTAATAATTATCTCAAAAGCGCAAACTTTCAATCCAACCACAAAATACCAAAAATACCCTTTATGTAAACTTCTTCAAAAATTGCAGTCCTACAATATTTTTAAGCTTCAAATATTTTGATCCACAAAATTAGGCCAAAGCTACTCCATAGGATTGAGTCGATTTGGCTTAAATATCTAGAAATAATCACGCATGTGCAACAATTTTTAATAGGATATAGCATAGAAAAACTAGAAATATCCAAATCATTATCACTTTTTAATACTAGTTTTATTATCTTTGATATCACCTTCTTTTGTGTAATCGCAAACTACCAAAAATATCGATCCACTATAACAAAAATATTATTTTACAACACCGACTCTGCTACAATTCATCAAATTGTTGTAAAACTGAAAGATTTTTCACGACGTTTGCAAAAAAAAAAAAAAAAAAAAAAAAAAAAAAAACATTGCAATAGATGTTTCGAAAAAACGTTCCATGCACAAAAGTTGTAAATAAAAAATTCGTACAATGTTTGTTTAAACTATTGTAGAAAGTAATTTCTAACGACGATCTTCTTGCATTGTTTTTTTTTTTTTTTTTAATAACATGTTTGTCATGTTATTGAAAAATATAAATAAACAACATTTTTAAACATCGCAAATTTATAGCTTCCAACATCAGGATTCATCTGAAACTTTGGATTTTGGCCCAATACCTGTTGGTTTCTCCTATAAATACTGGGCTTTCTGCAACTGAAGAGGGTCTTTTGGATGTTATTGCGGACACTGCTATTTTGTTGGATCACCTCCACTACTTCAATTCTTAATTCCCCTAAACATATTCAAGTACTTGTAACTTTGGTCTAGGTCTAACTAGCTGTGAACCGAAGAGATCCAACAAGCAGAATCATAATAAAAGATTCATTGAAGTAAACATAGGTTCATGGGAGGCCCTGAGCCTGGGTAAGCTAGGCGTTTGCCCAAGGCCCAATTTAAGGTTTGGGCCCAATTTACTAATATTACACATTCATATGAACACTAGCATTTTGTTTTTGGAAACAATTGTAGTTTGTACGGTAAGGCTCATGTTTAATAAACATACGTTGCAGGGTTAGAGGCCCACACATGCAATGGTTTTTTTATTTTGCGTGTAACTATAAGGGCTCAAAATAAAATACATACATTTAGACTCTCATTCCCAAAGCCTAAAGTTACACTAGATCGGGCCTGCGTAGGCAGAATCAAGCCGAATCAAAATAAAAATTATGAGATTTTTTGTTGGTGATTCCATTTTCGAAGTTAACACATTGTGATTCAATTCTAACAAACGCAGGAAAAATGATTGCTCTAAGTCAGTGTTGTGATATGAGAATAATAATGTTCAGTTGTTGAACAATATTGATCTATATCAAAACTTTGAATTTATTAATATTTCCACTTTGACTAAAGTTTTGTTTGCTACTTGTATTTAGTATTTAATTATCAATTTAGGACACCCCTCTTTCTTAAATTTATTTGTTTTATATCAATCCTTTTCACTTCTCTTTTTAGCAATTTTCATTCTCTCCAAATTTAAGATTGACTGTGAACACGTGTATTTACATGCGGTTATGAATTATGAAAAACGATAGCATTAACACATGTTAAAATTTGTAAAATTACCAAAATGCATTATTCGTTACGCATTTTCTCTACCCTTTTTTTTTTTCCTCGTTGTCCTATTTTTTTTCTTTGTTGGAAATATAGTGCTGTATCATATAAAAGAAAATTGGAAGAAACCTAAAAACCAATTCTATAATTACAAGGATGCATACAAAAAAAATTTGTAGCAAAAATTATTTCTCAACTAGCAAGTCCTAATCACAATTATCCTGATTGTTTTTTATTTTTGAGTAAACCCACATATACGTTTCAATTTATACACGGGTCAAAGATTGAATCTATCTTGTTCTATTTTGCAGACTACGTGGCCGATTTCCCTGCACTGTCGTTATTCTTCTTTCACTGATTGGCATGAGCAAATCATTAGGAGGGTACATTTGCTGAGCAGAGTGAAATGCCAAACGCAATTTATATATCCTCGTCTTCCCAAGGTGGAAGAATAAAAATATATATAACAAGAACTATGCAATGGCAGGGAAAATTTAACCGAAGTTGACTTGGAAAACAAAGAATCCCAAAAGAGAATAAATAACCCAAAAAACTACAACTATTCGATGATAGGAAGAATAGCACACAAACCGAATTCGAAAATAACTATTACATATATATTGTGGATAACCAAAATTTTCTATCCTTGTTTAGGAAGTATGTACCATTCTTCTATAGCTGGTCTTGTTACTCCTGACATACAAATCATCTTAACTTTCCAATCTCCATCTTTTTCTTGATTGCCCGATGACCGTGATAGATAAAAGAATCCACTATTCCAGCAACTGTGAAAACACCTGTAAACACACATTTGGCTGGTTAGGTAAAATGACTCCTATAATTGGGCTTTCGAGATATGTGTGTGTGTGTGTGCAAACAAATGTTAACTAAAAGAGATAGGGTTTAAGAAGAACCTCCAATTACAGCACATATGTTTGTCAAGAAGTGCAGAAATGTTGTATCACCTTCTGTGTATAATACCTGCAAGATAATAATTGTTAATTTTCTTATAAATCAAACAAGATAATAAATGTGTATTAATGCAAAAATACGAATAAGCATTCACCTTAATTGGAGAGAAATCATAAATAAAATACACTCCAGGAGGTGGCCTAGGGTAGGTACTGTCATCTCTAAAGTACTCGGTCACAGAATACTGCATTACATGGTTCAACAGTTAAATACCAATCTTTTGTTTCTTTTATATGCATGTTTGTGAAAAAAAAACAAATTCAATTCTTCTCACCTGATTTGAGTGGATTTTACGTCCTCTTATATCAGTGTATATAGTTGGAACAACCTAGACAATAATTCTTTAGTTACTGACTAATATGGTAAACTTGGTATTGATGTATTTGAGTACAGTGAAATCTGTAGAGTTGGCTGCTTACTTTTATGAAATACTCATACATCCCAGATGACTTGTCATGTGCCCACTGAACACTGGTGTTCGCCAAAATAAGATCAGTAATACATGGAAATTGCTTAACGAAAAAGTGAACTATGAATAATTGTGTTCTGAAAGAAAATGGAAGATAGTCCAACTTACCCATCAAGTGGATGGACAATACCAGGATAGTCTTCTCCAAATGATAATTTATTTATCTTATGACTTATCTGGTTCAGCAGAAATGGTAATAAGTAAACGAAAGCAAGATAGATTAGCATATACCAGGAAGGTAATCAAAACATATCACTAGGTCCTATAATCTCCATAATATTCAACTTTTCCAATAACAATTGAGACAAGGGTAATGGAGTGTCATAAGCTGTCAAAAAATATAAACAACAAAGAATTTATTCGATCAAGATAAACAAGAGTTTGAAAAAAGCGTGTCTGAAAGAAGAAGCAAGTAGCAGTAGCAGTGGTGGTAACAGCAGCTGCAAAAATAATAATAAGAGAGAAGGAGAGGAGGAATGATTGCTTACATTATAAGTTGTCACTTGGAAGTCCAACATATTTGCTAAAAAACTATGAGAATGGTACAAATTTTTTCCAGCTGCAAAATGAAAGTTTCCAGCAACTTTACTAACATCCACAAAGCCTTTAACATTGCAACCTTCCCCTTCCTCTTCTTTGAGCTTACTAACATATCCTTCCCTTGCACACTGTAATAATCATTACAAATTGGAAATTAATTAATATCTAAAAATCAGAATAGTGAAACAAATGTTCAACAAACATACGGACTAGCGACATTATGGCCTTGGTGGTAAGCAGATGCAAGCAAATAAGCACAACATGAAGCAAATAAATTGATAATTTAACAATAATAATTTCTAGTAACTAATAATTTCTAATTTATAGGTTACAGTAAGAGAAAATGATCAATTGATAGCAACAAAGGCCATTGGAATACATACTGCAATCTTTAGTAGTTTACAACTTATTTGTGCTATTTCACCCATCCAAAAATAGACCGTACGATATTTTTCATCTTCCTTTCATTCTCTTGTTCAACGTTTTCTATGTAAATCTCATTTTCATTTTTCACCTTCAAAACCCTAAATTCCTCATTGAAGCTAAAATCAAGTCTCTTTCAACCTAACCATTTCTCAGTTGCTTCTTTTCGTCGTTCCTTTAATATATATCCTAATATTCCATTACCCTCTTACTCACAAATTGAAATCGAAATTGAAACTAGAACTTAAAACTTCAAAAATCCAGAAGACCCTAGTTGTAACCTCATAATGCCGTACTGAACAATTAAGCTAGCACTTATATCATGAAAGGAATATAGAGTATGGACAAATTCAACATGTTCTCAAAAACGGATGTTTATGCTATTGCCATGATTGCTAGCGATCTGAATCGAAGAAGACACATGTGGATCGAGATGACGACAAGAACCATAATTGGAATGCAACATTCAGTTTATAGTTATGGAGTTCGATCTTGATAGGTGCATGTTGCATGTGGTTGTGAAGGCAGATAAGGCTTTCAGGGAGTGGCAGATCGGTGAAGCGCACGTGGCCATCAAGGAGTTTAATGGATTGAAAAAGGATGATGTGCTCAATTTTTGAGTTATCAGGTAGCTTTTTCTTTATCAAACTTTACGAGGATGAATTTTTTCAAACTACCGTTGCAAGGAAATTAATTAATATAGAATGTTTTTACTAAAATCGTTGTTTCAAATCTCGAAAATATCACCCGGAATCTCGTCAGAAATTTCGGTTTGGGCTCCTTCCGAAATGACACAACAAATCTCATTGTAAATTTCGATTCGAATATATCGTCCGAGATATTGCGATATTGGTCGATTTATCGACCGGGACAAGATATTTAAATATCGTCCGAGATCTTGGTTTTTCTGGTCAAAATTTAGACATATGCCTGAACCAAAACAATAATTAAAAAATTCAAATCTAGCCACGATAATATCCTGCAATTTTATATTTTGCATGTTTAATGATCATATCGTACATTCATACATGTTCTATAATGCTTATAATTTCCAAATCGTCGTTTTTTTACATGTCGGTTACCTATGAAATTATGTATTTTATGTTCTACTTATACCAAACTGTTTAATATTTTGTATCATTTTTATATTCTATCTCTAACGATAATTCATGTTCGCTGCAAGCAATAATCTTATTTGTATTGTGTTATTTTTATTTTAAGCATATTACGAATTATGAATATGAATATTCTTTCATAAGTTAAAAACAATGAAGAACAATGAAGTGATTTTACAATTTAATTTTTTCTTGCTACTTTTAATAATAGCATTCATAAAAATTATTGTGTAACAATATCGGTTTTTAACATATTATCAGTGTTATTAATGCCACACGGCGCAAAAAAAGGCGCAAACCCTCTCTGGAGCCTTGGCGCACGGCGTGGCAAATGGCGCACGCCTTTTTAATTTACTGCGCATGTTTAGTTTTTCTAATAATATTTTAACAAAAAATCAAAAAAAAAAAAATCAGTATTTTTGCTTGAACATATGCAACAAAAACTTATATGCGTTTTACAAAAAAACATAAAGCATAAAATTTCAAGCACAATAGTTTTCAAATCAAAAATAATAACACATTAATGATAAACTAGAAATCTGAATCTCTCCACTCTTGTTGCTCTAGTAGCGATACCCCAACTCGGCTCATCGTCATCGTCAAGTACAAGCTCATCTTCGACATCGGATGCATCATCCATATTCTTAGTTAACCATTCATTACAATCAACAATATCATTCAAAGATATTGGAGCAACAAAGACATATATGCGTTTTACAAAAAAACATAAAATTTCAAGCACAATAGTTTTCAAAAAAAAAAAAAAAAAAAACTATCCAAGGTTATGTTTTAGAGCTGCTTGAATGTTTATTTTTTAAAGCTACTTCTCTTGATTTATCGTTCATGGGTTCTCGGTCTCATTCATTTGTTTTTGCATCTATGCTAGGTAATATTTTATGATCTTTTGTGCATTACATTACACACTTCTGACAATATTAAAAGGAATCTAAACTAAGTTGGATAATAAAACATATGTCAGTTTTAAATGTCGGCATGCTAAAGTCAGCTAGCTGCATAATTGGAAGGTTCTTAAATCGCTGATATAATCAAATAGAAAATTATAATGATGTAATTATGTTTCCGTTTAACCCAAAAAAAAAAGATATTAACGAAGTTATTCACATTTCATGTCATAATAATAATAATAGTAATAGTAGTAGTGATGATGGTTGTAGCGATGGTAAGAGTATTTATAGTAGAGTAGTTATAACAGTTTGAAATGCAAAAAAAAAAAAAAAAAAAAAAAAAAAAAAAAACATAAAAAAGGCACGCCATTTTGCGTCGTGTGCCAATTATGCGCCGCACCGCAAGCAAAAATGATGCAAACGTCGCGTCGCGTCGTGCGCCATGGCGCATCTTTCACTACTATGCGTATTATATACCCCGAGACGGTTATGATACGCGCTTTCAGATCCGAAATAGAAATCTGTGACAAACTTCCGAGATTGACTCATCTTATCGAGTTCTCCCCCGATACGAGATCGAGTCTCTAAAATCTCCGAGACTAAAAGCGACTGATATCCGAGATTTAAAACAGTGACTAAAGTTCGATATCTCTAGATATATTTTTACAGTTCAACTACTTTTAAACCCATATTGAAATTTGAAAATGGATGTTGTGGATTTCATGGAGCATGCTAAATCAACGAGAATTGTTGTGTCTTAAATCAGCAATCTACTTCTCATATGCTGCATGCTCCTATTAACAAACATGTAAACTTGAATGGTAAAGCCCAAAAAAACAAAAAAACTTCATCCAGTTTTGTATAGTGCGGAATTATGAAAACGAAGAGTGTGATCTTTTTCATACCCTAAGTTTATATATCCATTTTCTAGTTAGTCAAAAGTGCAAACCTCTCAGATTCGTGGATATTGCCTTAACAAAAATCTGTTATTAATGTCTAATAACTGATAATTAAAAAAAATCTGCTGTATATAATGGATATCTTGACCAGTTACCATATAATCATGTAGTCTGACACTTCCACTGTTTCACATCTAGTTTATCTCGTCCGATATCTTGTTCGAAATCTAATTTTCAATCCTGGACAAGACGTGATTTAGCGAAACGAGACATTAAAATTTGATTATACCATATTTGACACTCATTTCATCGGAGATATTAATATAATAATATCTCATGCGCACTTTGAGATAAATCTTAATAGAAGATCTCACTCGAAGATGTTTTTTATCTACATACTTATTTTTATTTTTATTTTCTTATGTGGATCCAAAAGAAATTGCATTATGATGACTTTTTACTAACTCTATATAATTTATAATATATTTTTTGACAAGTGCAAAAAGTAGATGACTCTTTGTTCATTGTTTATTTTTAATATTCAGATGAGTAGAATTCATTTAATCAGTATCAAAATAATTATGTACTCACTCAACTCTGTAAGAAAATTTAGTATTTTTTGGATTGTGAGTGTAAGTTTACATTTAGATAACAATTATCATAAACATTTTTTAAATATCAATTCTGGATGCTTAAGTTACTGCGAGATAGTCCTGAGATGGACTTTAAAATCTGAAATGTCAATCCGAGATAAACATCCAAGATGCACTCATCTTACATGAGATCTCATCCGATATGAGATACCGTGTGTCGAATTTCTAAGACAAAACGTGACCAAAATCCGAAATTTAAAATCTTGAATGCTTCCAATGATTTGTCTCATTTTTCTTTTGCTAGCACGGTTCAAATAGCATCGCAACAATGTTTGTTTCATTTAGTTTGAATATCTAACAATATTGCATATGCTACATTTTCATGTGAATAGATATAATCTTCTTTTCCTTGGAAGGTTGCAAATTTAAAAAGTTTTCTTGCTTGTTAAAAGAATTATTCTCATTAACTTGGTATTTCACACTAAACAATCATAATTTATCTTGATTCATTCTCTCTTTGTAATGGCACTTTAAATAGGCAAATTTATGTACAAAATTATGTTTATTAAAAAAAATGTGTTGTGCAGACTAAATAACTTTTTGCAGAAAGTCTGCGGTGAGTTATAACAAAAATTCTAAATCAAATGAAATTTGTCGCTTTGAACATTTGAGGCATGGGCTGATTGAGCTTGAAAGAGAGTTCAGAAAACTAGCGATGAAAATAGAAAAGAGGTATTCCCTAGCAAAATGCTTTCTTCTCGTTTCGAGTTCCTCCAGTAAATTACCATCTTCTATAGATACTTTCGAGGACCCTAAAGGTGACAGCCGAAGGCGAGATTCGACCACAGTAAATCATATAGTACTAAAATGATTTCATTTCAAAATCAATTGGGAAACGTAGAAAGGATACAAAAAAACTATCAAGGTAATGCTTCTGTTATATTTTTATATTTAGATCCATGTAATTATTTTAGTTATTTAATTTAATCTATCTAATCTTATAAGACCAGGATGTTTAGCAAGGAACTTTTTAGCTATTGAAGCTGCTGCTGCTACACTTATACTATGAAGAACGTTTACCGGTGGTAAACTTAGAAAAAATAAATCAAACTCTAAAAAGAACTCTTACAGACCTGTCATCAGTTATCCCAATTAGAACCCTTATGCTTCTTCTTATAAGTCGTTTTTCATATGTTTATATAAGCACCATCTCATATCGTGTAGATCGTTAACCATGGTTGTTACGGCGGCAAGTCTAGTCGAGTCGATAGAGGTCCAACTAGTCGAGCAGTCGGACTAGTCATAGACTAGTCAATAATTAAATATGTACGTATATATTAATACATGATAATTGCACTTCGTATCCCACTTCGGGTTACTTCTTCTCCAAGTCGTATTCCACTTCGTGATTTGCGGTCGAGTTCGGGTTAATTAAGATAAGATCCTAAATATAAATAAATCGACTTCAGGTTAATTTTTCTCCAGTTCGTATTCGACTTCGTGATTTCAGGTGAATTCTTCTCGATTTCGACTTCGACTTCATGATTTGGGGTCGATTTCGACTTCGACTTCATGATACATATACTATAAACTTAGCATCAGTTCCTGTATGAAATCATTACAAAACCTATAATCTGCTTTACTCTAAATCTTTTTGGTCATCGTATCCAGAAAAAGTTAAAAAATAATACGAGCTCAGAACCTGACCAAACAGATCTGATGACAGTTCTTAATGCATGGTATACAGTGGATTTTTACACAGGCATGCAAGTTATTACTTGCAGTATTTCATGATATCAATTTATTTAAATATATTCTTTTCTATAATAGAGGATCAACAATTTTTTGTTCATCAATCCTAAATGGTTAATTTACAAATCAGTTTAAAATCATATGTTCAAAACTTAAAATCCAACAATCTATATCTGCTTTCAAATTAATAAGTAAGCAGCAGTCATCTAAATGCAGAAGATTCATATTCATATTCAGTTAAAGTTTGACATGTTAAATATTTTTCAGGTAACGTTCATTCTCGTTTATTTTATTTTTGTTATTTTGTGCCAGCTATTATGATTAGAGTACCCATGGAAATACGGGTTAAAATCCATGTAAGGATACTTTAGTGTATCCACCTACCATTGCTATTAAATATTCAGTATCTTAGTCATTCTTATTTTTCTTGATCTTTTTGGCACTTTGAAGAGCATTGTCAGCAATTGTTATTAAAGGAATTATGATTAGGGATTTTTTTTTGAGCTTATTAGTTATCCTGACATGAGGTGGTATATGAAGTATTATGACATAATATTGCCGATGATTAATCTGGCAATAGCTAATTAGTTGCAATGCAGTATGGACGTTGATGCTTGAATGTCTCATGCAAGTTGAGGTACCATATGCAAGTCAATCTAGATGAATATTTTTATGTCATACGTTTTTGTTGCTAAATGAAGCTGCTGGTTATTGCGTAGCTGTTGATGCCATACTTCGGTGAACAAAGTTGTGAATTTAACTATTGTTACTAATAATATGATTAGTAGGAATGCTACAGTGAAATCTGTCATAATGGAGAACTGCATATTGTTTTCTCACTGAACCATCGCATGTCTTGCGTAGCAAATTCGTATATGTAACTTTTGGACTTTGCACTAATGTGGTATTGGACGTGTTTCCTTTTTCTAGAAGGCATTCGGCTTTGCATTCTCTTTCTCTATTTTTGCTTTACCAGTTCAATATTTTTATAGCTAACAAATTTCTAACGTTAATCATAAGGCAGTCACAACACTCATTTCTGCTTTATCCCAACTCATATAGAATTGGAATTCTGTGGATATAATATAGCCCAGCAAAGATTGGCTAGCCAGACTTATGGCATGTTCCCCAATTGGAATTTCATTATAGACTCTCAAAGCGGTTAAGAGGATATGAAAGCTCTTCCCGTCGTTTTGGCACATGAGTTCGACTACATCGAGGACAACAAGAAACTTGCCTAATTGTCTAGAAGGTACAGTATCCGCTATCACCATTTAATTACAGTATCCCATTTATAAATGATCATACCAAACTATACTAAAATATTGTACTAACAGAGCTATTCTTTGGTACTACCTTACTTGCGCATTAATTGTGCTTGCTATTGCACGAATAATGGTTTGGACAAACTCCACCAATAAGTTCTCTTCTACGTCAAAACTTAAAAAAATCTGAAATATTTGTGATTCATCAGCACATAATTACCCAAAAGACAAGGAGCAGTTGGGCCAAAATAAGATTATCCATTTAATTTTGTTAATCCGTTTCTAAGAAAATGGAGGAAAAAAAAATCTTGGTCATACTACAACCTGAATTTTACCTTTTTCCATTTAGGTTTATTGCTGTTCCAGTTTGTTCAGCGAGGGGATATAGGTACAGCTTGCTCAAGATGGATTAAAAGTGTTTATTGATCTGTAATGGGCTGCATCAGTCACACACAGGCAATGTTTTAAATCTTGGTTTCTGATTGCATCTCCTTTTGAGGATTGCACACAAAATATTTCCTACTCGATGAGATCTCAGATGAGATAAGTGTATCTTGGGTGTACAACTCCGGTTAAGATCTCCGATATTAAAGTCCGACTCGTGACTAATATAGGTTTGACATTTGAAAGCGTTTCATAGTACATATTATCTAAATATAAACTTTTTAACATTTGTATTATATAAAAAACAATAATAAAGTTTTTTTTTTTAAAAAAAAAAGGAAAATGGTAGCATGATAAATTTGGTACGATTGAATGAATTCTACTCACCTAGATATAAATAATATATGAAGTCATTTTTTTACCATTAGAAAATAAAATCATAATTAAATGATCAGTAAAATTCCTTAGAGTGGAATTTCATTTTAACCCACAAAAGAAGGCTTAAAAAATGTAAATGAAAAAACATAACTCCGTTTGAAATCTTAATGCAAATTTCCTTTGAGAACTCAACGAGCTGAGCGTCAAATAAGTGTAAACGATATTTAATGTCTCGTTTCGCTAAATCTCGTCTCGTTCTAGTTCGAAAGTAAGATTTCAAGCGAAATCTCGGGTGAAATAAATGAAATTTGAAATAGTGATTACAAGAGTCTTTGATTGTTGCTCTTGTACTCGAACTGCTAGTATCAAATGAGTTACCGAAGTAAAATTAACAACAAAACGTAACTGTCTGTATTCAAATAACAGTAATGTTTAATGCTAATAATTGATTTGATATCCTACCAGATGTTCTAAATTGCTTTCAGTAAATTTATAAGAACAACTAAGTTCAACTAATGCAGAAAGTGTGTTAATTTATTAACTTAAAAGCCACACATAATTTTTATCATCAGCAAAATGGAGGGCTACGGAATTGAAATTGAAATAATAGAATATCATTTGCATAATGGAGGGCTACGGAATTGAAACTGAAATTACACAAATGATATACCTGGTTTGAGTTATACATGTCTTGATTTTATTACATCACAACTACTTCCGCTGCAAATGCAACAAGCTCATTCCCCTACCCTTGCTACAAGGTCTGCTTCAATGTCTTTCGATTTTGATTTTAAATCCTATGTTATTTTTAGTATGTACTACACATCCACGTTAGTTTAGGCTTGAACTAGAATGTTTTGTAACTATGTCAAAAGCGTCAAAAGCTTTAAGAATGGTGCGAATACATGAATTTTTTTGGCATTTTCAAATACAAATCCTTTTTGTTATTTTTAGAAAATAGGTACAAATGTGGTTGTTATTAGTTCAATATTTTGGTTCCAACAGCACATTGATTTTAAACTGGCAGATGCACTGCAGCAGTGTTCATGTTCATGTTCTTCTTCTTTTTTTAAACAGTTGGCAAAAATAGTTGTAAAAGACTATGTTGCGACGGGCAAAAACAATAATGAAAAAAGACCATACCGGAAGGGGCAAAAAACAGCTGTAATAAAAACTAATGCAATGGCTAGTTCTTGACAATCGAAAAAAGTTGTAAAATGCATCCTCTTTGTTACAACTTCGCATATTATGATGGTTGCATGACCGTTGGCAGAAACTAACTAAAATTGGCATTGCTGGTTGCGAAATGAGTATTTTGTTGTAGAAACCAGTTAAGATCATTGTTTTAAAAAACCCGCCTCGAGGCTCGCCTCAAGACTCGCCACGAGGAAATAAGAGATAAAACGCCTTGAGGCTTATTCCAAAAGGGTTTTTACCTCTAAAGCTTACGCCTCAATACTTGAGGCATACAAAGCGCGTAAAGCTTACGCCTCGCACGCCTCAAATAGCTGAGGCATATGGCTTAAAAACCTTTTAATCTTTAGTTGCAGATATTGACACAAATAAATGTCATTGAACTTTAATTATTTAATAGAAATAAAAAAAGACAAAATTTAAGAAAATAAAAATTAGCAATTTTTACTTTTCAATTTCAATATCGGCACAATCAAGTAAAATTGTTTATGAAATAATGATCATGAGCAATATAATGAATTTTGTTATTGTTGTTTAAAGAATGTTTTTCAATAAACTTTGTTAAATCTCGAAATAAATTTTGCAAATCGATTTGAATTGATGGAACATATCAAAATTGTAATTTAATGTAATCTTCAAATAGTTTTAAGAAATCAAAATTTGAATCTTTTGCATGAGGAGGAAGATATCATTTGATCTTTTGCATTTTATATTAAATGTGCAAGAATGGTTGTAAGCGAGAACCCAAGGATTGGTGGTGGTGGAATGACGAGGTGCAAAAGGCTATCGAAGAGAAGAAGGAATGCTACAAATGCATGTACCGTCATAGAAGCGAAGAGAACATGCACAGGTACAAAGTGGCAAAGAAGACTGCAAAGAGAGCAGTGAATGAAGCAAGGGGACGAACGTACGAAGATTTGTATCAAAGGCTAAGTACAAAGGAGGATGAAAAAGACGTTTACAGAATAGCTAGGCTACGCGAAAGGAGGACAAGGGACTTCAATCAAGTTAAATGCATTAAGGATGAGAATGATAGACTTTCGGTGAAGGAAGATGAGATAAAGAATAGGTGGAGAGAATACTTTGATAAACTATTCAACGAAAAAAGTGATAGCTCTTCGATCGAGTTGGAAGACTTAGCCGATAGCACCAATAGACATTTGTGCGGAGATTTCAAGAAGCTGAGGTAAAGGGAGCGTTGAAACGTATGAAATCAGGCAAGTCGGTAGGGCCTGATGATATTCCTATTGAGGTGTGGAGATGCTTTGGAGATGCAGGGATAAAATGGTTAACTAAGTTGTTCAACAATATTTTCAAATCAAACAAAATGCCAGATGAGTGGAGGAGAAGCATTTTAGTTCCAATCTTCAAGAATAAAGGAAATATTCAAAGTTGCACAAACTATAGAGGAATTAAGCTTATGAGTTATACAATGAAGCTTTGGGAGAGAGTTTGCGAGCAGCGTTTGAAGAGGTTGACAAGTGTCTCTAGGAATCAATTTGGTTTTATGCCTGGAAGGTCAACCACTGAGGCGATTTTCTTGGTTAGGCAACTTATGGAGAGATATAGAGAGCAAAAGAAAGATCTCCACATGGTTTTTATTGACCTGGAGAAAGCTTATGACAGAGTACCGAGGAGGGTTATGTGGTGGGCGCTAAAAAGGAAGAGAGTGCCATCAGTATATTACCCTTAATAAGGATATGTACGAGGGGGTTGTGACTAATGTTAGGGCATGCGATGGTGAGACCAGAGACTTTCCAATTAACATAGGGTTACATCAAGGTTCGTCTTTGACCCCCTATATTTCTGCATTAGTGGTGGATGAAATCACAAAAGATATACAAAGGGAGATTCCCTGGTGTATGCTCTTTGCCGATGATGTTGTGCTGATTGATGAAAGTAGAATAGGGGTTAATCGACAACTGGAGTTGCGGAGGGAGACCTTGGAATCAAAGGGTTTCAGGCTTAGCAAAAATAAAACAGAGCATATGAAGTGTGAGTTTAGCAGTGTCAGGACAGATGACGGAGATGTTACCCTGGTCGGTAGAGTAGTACCCAAGAAGGAATCGTTTCGATACTTAAGATCTATGTTGCAGTTTGATGGAGAGATTGATAAGGATGTTAGTTTTAGAATTCAAGCAGGATGGATGAAATGACGACTAGCATCTAGCATTCTCTGTGATCCGAAGATTCCTCAGAAGCTTAAAGGAAAGTTATATAGGACAGCAATCAGGCCTGCAATGTTATATGGTGCAGAATGCTGGCCTACTAAGAGGCAACACGTCCACAAGATAAATATAGCAGAGATGCGAATGTTGCGTTGGAGCTGTGGGCATACCAGACGAGATCGGATTAGAAATGAGAATATTCGGGAAAAACTTGGAGTTGCACCGATTGAAGAGAAGTTAGTCCAATACCGCTTGAGATGGTTTGGACATATCCAACGTAGAGCATACGATGCACTTGTACGCGCTGGAATTGTAGGCCGCGCCGAAGGCCCAAAGAGAGGTAGAGGTCGACCTAAAATGACATGGGAGGAAATAATAAAGAGAGATTTAAGTAACTGGAGTTTATCGGAAGAGCTGGTAGTTGATAGGAGTGCATGGAAATTGGCAATCCATGTACCAGAACCATAAGTTTTTTTTTTGAAGACTTTATTTCACGTTTACTGAACCTTTTTACTTTTTATTACTATTTTAGATTTTATTTCACTTTTATTGAACATTTTTACTAATTATTATTATTATTATTTAAAAAAAAAAACTCTTTATCGGACGACTTTTTATTTGATTGATTATTTTAAACCCTTTATATATATATATATATATAATTATCATCATTATTTATTTTATTTTATTTTATTTTATTTTTGGGTTCCATATCTAGCCAACCCCAACTTGTTTGGGATATATGGCTTTATTGTTGTTGTTGTTGTTGTGCTTTGAATGCTTTATGAGTTTTACTTAGTATTTGACGCTTAATGTTATTCCATATTAAAAATTAAGTTATGTGTTGCGCTTTTTTTTTTTTACCTGAAAGGCTTACGCCTCAACGCTTCGAGGCTTACGCCTCGCCTTACGGACCCGAAAACGCCTCGCGTACGCCTTTTGCGTTTTAAATCATTGGTTAAGATAACCTAGATTCAAAAATAATTCCAAAACAAATCCATATAAAAGCCTTTAAAGTTCGAATATAAAACTAGTTGACCATGTGATAATAGTAATGAATAGAATCCAGAAACAACTCCATGATTTAAAGTGAAGCGAGCTGATCAGTAGGTGTACTTGCCTGGTGCACATTTCCCAAAATTTATGTAGCTTCAGCAGCTTTTGCCTTCACGGCTTTGGGTAATTCAAGAAGATGCAACACTCCAGTTATCTATCTCCATTAACCTTTTAATTATCTTTGCTGCAGATTCATGCTCTAATCAGTCGATTAGTAGCCATAGGATCTCAACTAGCATAGTTTTTGTTTGGGCTCAAGACAAGGCATTTGCAAAAACAGGGCCAAAGGTCCATTACATATAGGTGAGTTTTTTCTGCGAATGTGTAGAAATGGTATGGCTATGATAAACTCAAATCCATAGAAGTAGTTCCATGACATGTCGATGACGCTTTTCTTAAGACGGTATTTGCGTCCACCACATGTTTAATCAAACAAATGAAAGTTGCGAGTTAAGTGAAATCACCTCCCAAGATACAAGGAAGCCGAGATGTTAATCTCTTTTGACCAGTGGCAATAACACTGTCAAAATCGATCCAAACTACCTTTTGACTTGACTTTAATGACAAGAGTATAGAATTTGTGATATGCAGTATCACAAAACCGATGTAATTTTAAAATAAATGAAAGAGGAGAAAAAATTGCAAAGAAAAGGATTTGCAATGCTTTTCTAACATCTAAAAGTTCAGGAATTTGCAATGCTTGCATTATAAAATTCAGGATTTCGCAATGGTCCTAGGGCGTTGCAACGAGGAAGAACAAATCTGATTTGATTACTCTTTGGGTGCCACTATTTATAGATGTGATGAGATGTTTTTTCATTTGTAACATCCAGTCTCTTCCCAAACGACGTTTCCTTCATTATGCGTCTGTTAGTACGAATTTTCAAATTCTAACGACCATATTAAATTTTCGCCGTTTCTACATATTCAAATTTGAATTCTGAGCTTATTAAAGGATTCAAATTTGGCTTATTTTAGCCATAATTACTCCATTCAAAAATGTATTTTGGACACAAACCCGATCCGACCCGGTTCGGTCGGTCGGACGACAGCGCGTGTATAGTCATGCAACCCCCCCCCCCCCCCCCAACATAATGAAACAACCATTTGGATGCCCAAACATCTCGACCGTCTTATGAGAATACAATATTTCAGTAAATATAGTTCTCCTTATTCCTAGATGTCGGTCAAATCTTACTTCCCCTTCTCTTTCTCATTTAAAACAAAAAACACGCAAACTTCTTGAAAATTTCACTAATATTTGAATGATCCCTCCAATTCAAATACTCCCAACCAACTTCATGGTTATCACGGCGGTAAGTCGAGTCGAGTCGATAGAGGTCCAACCAGTCGGACTAGTCGATAAATAAATAAATATATTAATACATAATTGCAGTATATAAAAATATTAGGTATGTAAAACATTTACAGTGTTAAAGTCAAAGAAGCCATTCAGTCAATGCAATTAAACGAAGTCGTCTGCAATATACAATTATCAACGCCATCTGCAGTCTGCAATTATTTATATACTATCTGCAATAATTTATATACCATCTGCAATATACAATTATTTATATACCATCTGCAATATTTAGGTATGTAAAATGTTTACAGTGTATAAATATTTATCAATGCCATCTGCAATTATTTATATACCTCTGCCGTCTGCAATATACTTCTGCTGCTGGCAAGTTCGATAATTTCAAATTAGGGTTTAGTGTTGGGTTCGACTTCGAATTCAGTTAGGGTTTCGACTTCGACTTCGGTTAGAGTTTCGACTTCGCCTTCTTCTTCGAATTAGGGTTTCGAGTTCACGTAGGTCAGTATCAATCTCGACTAATGGCAACTCGACTCCTCCGGTCGATAATCTAATCTCGACTAGTCGACGATTAGTCGCGACTAGTCGAGCGCCGCAATAACAGTGACTAACTTCTTCATAAATTAATTTCATCACTTCACACATAAATTGATTTCATGACATTTTTCAATAGCTTCCTTTGCTCCCTTATCAAATCTACCTTTCAATTCCATTTTCCCTTGAATTTCTTTCGGACATCTCCAAAGGACCCGCAACCTCGCCAAATTTCTTTCCATCAAGTTCCTGAAATGCTCGAGCAACATCATCATGATTTTAAAAATTGATAAAACCAAAATATAGAAACCAAAACTCCAGATGTTTAGAATAGACAAAAACCAAAACACTTGGATTTCCAACCTTCCATCACTAAAATAAAGCAAGCAATGAGTCCATATTCACCATAATTTTTATCAATGAATGTTACGGCACATGCTTTGGACGTGGATCATTCCTTTTCAAATTGTACGTGTTTGACACATTTAAAAGAAAAAAAATTGTAGGAATATTCAATCATGATTTTGCATTGAAATCATTTGTTGTTAGTTTAAATTTTATTTCCGAGTTCTGACATCTATTTTTTTATTAAGTGTGGATTTTTATTTATATTACCAATTGATAACTTATTTGTTAGATCGTATTTTTTTATTGAGATGTGATAGTATTTGTAAATGGACGTACTGAATTTGTAATAGAACTTTATTAGTTAGATCCTATTTTTATGTGATATTAAAATTTGATAATATTTATAGAAGGGTGTTTTGAGTTTATTAAAGAAATATAATTGTTAGACCATATTTTATGGAGATATCAAGATTTGGTGTTATAAGCGTTTTTTGTAGCCCACGCTAGAAAAAAAATGACACCAAAGAAATTACAACTATTATCAAACTTATCTTCTTTTAATCAACTAGTAATAGTCTCGTAGTATAGTAGTGCTCTAACCCTAACTAAAACAAACTGCTCAATCAATCTAAACATGTCATGCAACTGAATATAACTCGCATTATTCTGTAGATCCCCCACAAACAAGGAAGTGATCTAAAATACAAACATCAAATTTCGAAACATATCTGCTGATTTTTCTCTATAAAGAAGATTCAAAGAATCACACGTTTGATCCTTGATGTTTGAACTTGAAACATATAAACCTTAAAGGCAAAATGTTTATTATTACAAATGTTCTCCACATAGCATAATTCATTTACAATTTCTCCATTACAAGGGCCAACGTACCCACTTTTTTTTTTTTTTTTTTTACTGAACTAGTTTTTTTTAACTGGGTTACTTAAAAACCACGTCAGAAAACCATTTCGTTTGGAAGTCTGCCTTGTATAAATTACAGGGATAGTGTTGGTTTAGAATGTAGTAGTAAGATAACTTCTTAGAACAAGAGGGTTAGGATTCTAATGAGAGGAAAGATTCAGATGAGAAAAAATCGCAGGCTTACATAAGGGCACAAGTACACGTACTAAGTTTAGTACCATTGGTGATAATGCATCTAGACTAAAGGAATTAAAAAGATGAACAGAAGTTTGGTGTTACAGCCAGTGGAAAGATGAATCCAAAGTCTAAAGAGTGCAGCATTTCTACTTAACTGAAAATCAATAATGGGTTTTAAACATAAGTTTATCATGTTTAAGATTAAATTTCAGCATACCTTATAGTCTTATACACACAGAAAGGGGAAACTGATGGAGGAGAGGAACCAACTTACATCCCAATCATACTTTTCTGTATGATGTTTGTGCCACAATATTTGACACAAACAACCAAGATTCAAGCTTCATGGGAATTTGTCACAGAATGAGTTTACTATGTAACCAGTCATTGATTTTACATACAGGAAGCCGGTCCTTCACAAAGTATGCAAACTAGAAAAGAGTATAGGAACAAAATAATTAACTTATCAAGATTACCTGATCAATTAGATCTGGATTTGAAAGACCCCATCCTTTCTTTTGGTATGCTTCACGAACTTCTTCACATGAATTACAGCATTGATCGTCTGACTGCAAGTAATAGATAAAAATATTATTATTCATCAATTCAGATACATAACAAAAGATTTTAATAAGTGGATCAAGAAGAAACTGGAATTATAGCACTTGAGGAGAGAATTAGGAAAAGGTGTTACCACTTCTGCTCCATAACAAGAACCACAATAAGCCTCATTATGATCGAGCTTTCCACCATGCCTTTGCAATGGCCTATCGATCTGAACAAGAAATGACAAAATTACTGATTTTGAATAAAAGACAAATGTAGGTGTGTGATTCATTATATGTCACTAACTACCAAGACTTGAGAACAGGCATGGGTGAGAATCATATGCATGCTTAATAAGATATATTTTACTATTAAAGGGTATTCTAAAGGGAGAGAAGCATGCAAATTTGAGGAATTTTTTTACAGTAAAGGAATCAATTAAGCAATATAGTATTTCCCCTTTGCAGCCAGCTAACTAGTTCCTAAGTAGCGTATTTTCAGAATTGGTGCACGTTAAATATTAATATAACAGACACCAGACACATCAATATAAAATGCGTTAGCATATTTAAAAGCATATCGTGTCTGCTTAAAGTAA
Source organism: Allium sativum (assembly GCA_030737875.1). Classification (NCBI taxonomy): domain Eukaryota; kingdom Viridiplantae; phylum Streptophyta; class Magnoliopsida; order Asparagales; family Amaryllidaceae; genus Allium; species Allium sativum. Next base: position 588,791,759 of record CM060920.1, read on the forward strand.
CAAAAGCATAGTTCATTCATCATTTCAAATTGCATAACAAAAAGATAGAAAACTGAATCTTACTTCTTACTTCTCAAGGTGCATGCACTTTTAATACAATCTAAAGATCAGAGACGTAGCAGCATTTAGACTATCAAGACAGTTCATAATGAGATAAATTTAGCATACTGTGGTGAAAATTTCCCCTCACTCAATGGTCAAAACTGAAAAAATGCACAAAAGAATCATCACGGTGGGGATAAAAATCTTTCAAACCGTTAATAGACACTGGATACAATATTATGTAAAATTCATGAGAAATGGGATTAATCTACCTATCTATCTATTAAATAATGATAATAATACACAATAATTTTTTAGTCTCTTATTAATTCGAACAATTCACTCATCTCTCTTTAACTCTCTCCGGACATCTTATTTTAAAATTCTTACAATTGATCACTCTTATACTTTCTACAAGGTTCAACTCATTTCTCTTCTACCATATTACATATGAATATCAACATTTTATAATATCTGTAATAATAAACGAAATTTTCCTTAATTTTCTTCAATTAGTTTACATTCAAGTTCATATATTTAATTAACTATGTGATCTCAAATATAAGCTTTCTAAATAAATTGCGTTAGTTAATATTTATGGTTGGTATTATAAATCCTTCAAAATGACAGTTCAAAATGGTAGAGCTACTTGTCATTCAGGCCCAACCTCCTCCTGTCATTGTATTTTAACAAATTTTTAATACTCCACTAATTTTATTTGAGATCACTGCAGCCGATTTGTTGAAAATGGGGTTATAATATTGAAAAGAGTCCAGCATAGGTCCAAAGATTGATACAAATTTGTTCTGGATCAAGAATACAAATAGCATGTCAAAAATGCAGGCACCAAAACTTCCAAGTTGGGCATGAACGATGGATAACAATACACCAAAATAAGCATACGTTAGTCTTCCGGCAGATGCAGACCTAGTCTTCTTGTATATGTATGCCTTCTTTTATTTTTCGATGCAACATAACTAGCTTAACTGCATAAAAAGCTTGAGTACTCATGCTCTTAAATTCTAGCTCTCCCTCCCATATAGTTTATTTAGTATAATATTGTTTACAAATATGTCACGTTCTCTTGTACAAGTCCTTCATATGATGCTTTAATAATCCAAACATCCACAAATCCAATATTTGGCGGATACCAACACATTCATCAAAGGATTATTCCCTCTTACAAGTGAAATAGTTAAGCATGACTTCTGATCGTCTTAACCCGCTTATGGAATGCGCCTACTTAACGTTCTAATGTACAACATAAAAACTCACATCATCATACTGTCCAATTCCAAGCCGTCTCCATAAAACAGTTATCATCCATCGCTAATTCATGTCAACCCAGTCCTTCATCTAATGCTTTAATAATCCAAACCATAGTAGTCAATGCGCTAAGGTGCAAAAAGGCACAAGCATTGAGCCTGGGGCTTTTTTGAGCCTTGGGCTTTTTTGTGTGCCTTTTATATGAGTTTGATCTGCTATTTTACTAACTACAAATTAATTTTAAAACCATATTTTATAATTCATTCAATTATCTACATATTTTATTAATAAGATTTAAATTTTAAATCATATTTTATAATTTATTGAACAACTGAATTTTTTTTATTCAACTATTTATAAACAAAATTTTGAATTTAGCAAAAAAAAAAGCCTCCAACTGCAAAAAGGCACAAGCCTTGGGCTTTTCTTCGCTTAGGCGCGCCTAAGCGCACGCCTTGATAACTACGATCCAAACATCTATGAATCCAATATTAGGCGGATACCAACACATTCACCAAGGGAGCATTCCCTCTTACAAGTGAATATAGTTAAGCGTGACTTATGATCGTCCTAACCACTTATGTTATGCGTTTATTTAGTGTTCGATCAGAAATCTATAGTGTACAACATAAAAACTTGCATCATTATATTGTCCAATTCCTAGCAATATCCATAAAACAATGCTAATATATCACTAAGTAATTAGTCATAACCATATATAAGTCTTCGCAGAAGAAAAGAAAAGCTAACAAAAAATAAAATAAAACAAAATATATGACAATGATGCAAAATATGATATGAAATCATGATCCATACTACGAACGTTTAAGATATTATACATGCATGTAATGAAGTAAATGGAAAATGAGATATGTTTGAATGAATAATAGTCTGACAGATTTTAATGCAAAAGAAATTATGAACACAATTAATGCCCTTGGATAAGGACGTAGATGCACCTATATACACCCATCATAAATTGAGTGTATATATGACAATGACGCAAAATATGTTATGAAATCATGGTCTATACTATGAACGTTTGAGATAATATACTTGCATGGAATGAAGTAAATGGAAAATGAAATATGTTTGAATGAGTAATAGTCTGACAGATTTTAATGCTAAAGAAATTATGAACATGATTAATGCCCTTGGATAAGGACGTAGATGCACCTACATACACCCAACTTTAAATTGCTCAGCATTCCTCAAATTTATTTCAAAGTAGTATCAGCTTGGAACTTTAATCCAAAAAAAGGTGTATAAAACGGGCGTAAATGCTGATTTCATGGTGCCATATTTGATGTATTCTCATCCAACCTTTATATATAAATCATCCTCATTATCTAACAGTGCAGACCGTTTGCACAGGCTGAATTAGGCAAATTGTGTGCAGTCTTAGCCCTATTATTGGGCAATTATTATTATTATTATTGGGGGGGGGGTGTGGAGGGGGGGGGGGAGAGGGGGGGGGACTTTGCAAAACATGGTCAATAAACCTAACGTCCACAAAAAGTGAATTCGATGGTACAAATATGGCTCACAATAAGCTTACATATTCAAAGCAACCCATGATGGATATAACGCGTCATCATATGCCCATAAAGTAAGACATTCAACTAATTAATATATAATAGGCATCAAGTATCAAGGCAAAGACTATATATACAAGTATCAAGGCAAAGACTATATATACAAGTATACAACGTCAAATAATCTTGATATAATATGTCATAGTTTTACTTAGCCCTGTAGAGATTATTAGCAAAGCACCTACCTCATCTATCAATGAGATGAGAGATGCAAATCATAATTACCACAAAAGTAGTATATATGAAATTTGATTCAAAAATGTTGTAATAGCCTGCTTTTCACAATAATCTGCAGGCTAGCATAGGTTGAAAGAAAAATATTAACCGCAGCAGATTTAACGATCGTTATTTTGTACCAATTCAAGCACACAAATAGTTATATATACTGTGTCAATAAGCTTACAAAATACAAAGAATTAAATTCCAAGTAAAAAGGTATCTCAAGTATCCTACCTTGTGTGCACCAATAGAATCCTGCTTTGATTCGATCACATTACCAAGACTACCTATTCTTGTTTTCAGTATGTCATGTCTCTGTAACAAAGAACATTAAGACAATAGCCACACCCCTAAGGGATTCCTACTAGAAAAATAAATAAATAAAGTAAACTGATCTAAGTGAGAAATTTTACACATACAATATCAAAATGCTGTTCACCACTGATATCCACTGTATCAACAGCTATAAGAGAACATGCAAGGTGCGGAAAGGTGATGTCAAACTGCAAAGACAAAATATAGCTGAATATTATATGATGACAACATTAGTTAGATGCAATATCGAAGGAATCATAAATATCTGTAAATACAGATATGATTTGAGCTATGCAATAATAAAAGATTTAATACTTAGAAATCTCGCTGTTATTGCCAGCTTATTGGTATAACTAGATGCATTACGTTTTCATAAATGTAGAAGTAAATAAAATATAGAGTAAACAAACAACATAATGAAAGCGATCCAATGAGAAAGAAGACGGAAAAACCATAATGTCTGATTACTAACATTGACATGAAATCTTTCTCCTCGGGAAGTATCTACAACAAGTTTTGTCTCAGTACCCGAGTACATATATAAACCTGCATGCAAAAAACATATGCAAATTGATGGATGTGTATATATTAAAAAAAAACTAGAAACTGATAAGTGAATCGCTGAAACAAATATGAGCATGTACACATGATTTCAGTCTATCTACATAGTTACAAAAAGTTAATTGAAGCTTAATACAAAATCGTTCATTGATAACTAAAATCAGTTTCTCTATCTTTTTTTCCCTAAAACCATGGGTACAAAAAAGTATACTCGGACAAGATCGGCCCACACACAACAATTTACATTAGCAAACGTTCTGCTTGTTTGGTGTAAACATAAAATAGTTTAAGATTTGCAACTCATGGGAACCTATCAATGGTTTTGAGGTGTAGCTTATAAGCGGCATGTACATGTTGAATGTGAAGCTAAAGGACTTGGATATTTGTGTTAGTTGGCATTAATGAGCTGATAGCGGAGATAACTCGTCTCCCATTTAAAGATGATATTTTATAAATCACGCGTTGCACATGAACTTGAGTGGTAAAAAAAAACTCTTGTTAATTGACTAAAGGCTCAAAGAGGAGCAACCTTCTTGTTACTTTTATAAAAGATTGTTAACGCAAAGACATTATTTCCAGAAGACATACCAAAATAAATAAATAAAAAGGATGATGGCTGTTGAGCTTGTACCAATGGTAGATGAGATAAAGATAACAATATCAATGTACGGATATATATATATATATATATGTATGTATGTATGTGTGTGTATATATATATATATATATATATATATATATATATATTACATTCATTGGTTTGAGCAATTTTTAGATTTAGTATCTCATTGACAAGGGAATCAATAGTCAATATATATAAATAAGAGGGTATCTTAAGTTTGCAAGATAATTAGAACACCACTTGTACATTTGTATATCTCAGGCCAACTAAATAGAAAAGGTTAGGAATAAAATTAGGACACCACTAGTTAAGCATAAAAATCTAATACCGCTTTTAAGAGAAATAGTGTACGAAAAGCGAGACAAACTTAATATGGATAACTCATAGAGAAAAAAACATGGACAAACACCGATACACACGCATATGCGCACACAAGCACATAATCAAATAAAAATTCATAATATGTTCTTACATATCCCAAGATCATCTCTAAATATGGCCTAACATGAATAATCCTAACAGATTCAAAATCATGTTTCAAATCAACGGTTAAAATAAATATTTTAGTGATAGATATTCGATTTAACATTTTCAATGTGTTAGAAGTTGTGAAATGGTCTTTTTTTTGTTTTGGATGTCATGTTCATTGCGTAGATTGAGCATCCTCAAAGTTCCATCTGATCTGGAATAGTGTAGCACCAAAAATGGCAAATGTGCAGAATGAGGTATTGCAAAAGTGAGGTGCGGATCCTTGTCCATATACATACATAAACACATACGAACGGCACGCGCTTCGTGTGTAAATATTTTCTATGTTTAGCGGTTTAAGGAAAAAATAATTTTCAAAGATATTTAGTTACATTTTTACGTTCAAACAGGTGTCATTAGTTCTTTCTTTTTTTTTTTTTTTTTGAAACATCCATTTTTTTGTTAGCTTAATTTTTATATCTACTATTAAATAACAAAAAATTGATTTGTAAATAACATTTATTTTCTAGATTTTATTTCTTAGTGATATTAAGATCTAGTAATACTCTTTGAGGGTACATTGAATTGGTAAATGAAATTTGTTTATTAGATCCTACTTTTTAGTAAAATTAAAATTTAATAATATATATTCGGAGCGTTCGGTAGTTCACGTTTATACAAAAAAATGTGACATCAAATGTATTACAACTATTAATAAAAATAATGAATAATGGGGATACAATTACAAATTTTCTCAAGCGGTGATGATAACATATTCTCCTATATACACACGTATACATACATGCTTATATATATATATATATATATATATACACACACACACACACACACGACACACTCAACAAATTTGAGCTCCCATAATAATAGGACTCTCATCAGTCATCACTTCTTTATGGTGGTGTATTTATTCTCTCTCTAATGTGGAACTTTTTTCATCTCGCCATGGGTCCATAATGGAACTCAATACTAGTTATAAAGCATATACCATGAACTCAATGCTTAGAGTTTTAAGCATAAGGTAAGCACTAGAACATGAAGAGAGCCTTAGCCTAAGGTGGTTAATGGATGAATGTATCAAGGCCTCAAATCAAATCCTTAATTCATATATATTTCCCCCATATTTTTTAATGTATTCCCTCAAATCTCTACTACTAGCTCTCATTTTAGCAATTTAATCAACGCTATAGTTTCCCTTATATTTTGCCGCCGCTTCAACCCATCAAGAATCAGATCCAAATGTCATCGATGACACCATGTTATGCTTAAATCTATCATTTTAACATCAACGAGGGAGCTACGGAGGAGATGAACAGTAAAGAATGTCTAAGCTCGAATCTTGAATGGAATATGAGAGGAGGACATATGTTATTATTCAAATCATTCGGCATTGTTTATTTGTGAAGTTTCAAGAAGAATTCTACTACTAAAAAAAGACTTTTCAAATATTAATGTTTTCTAAAGAAAACAAACATTGCTTTCAATGTAGCCATTCAAAAAACTTAATCAATTACTGCAGAAATGCAATTAAATATTGTTATATCCATAAGTTCGTCCATACTCAATATTCATGCAAAGTTAAACCTAAAAGCTTTCTAAGGCAAGATGGTGATTTCTAGAAACCACATAAGCAATTTTTTGATTTCGATGATGATAATGGTAGTCCGATAATCCGATTCTTAAGTGAAAATGTTTTGATGCTAATATTGATGATGATTCTTCTTATATTTCCGGTTTTATCAATATTTCTGAGGAAACAATCACTATAAAGATTATAAGCTACGGAGTGTTGTTTCCGTTGTTAAGTATTCTTTGACTTCTCTCACTGTGTGTTCATTGGAATTGATTTGCACAAAAGAAGATTTGCATTTCAAGTTCAATAATCATGTATTGGTTGTAAAATTCCTAAATTATAATATACTTAATGATGCGTTGTAATTAGATGTGTTTGTTTACCATGGTAATAAGGTCTTTTTAGTTGAGGCTGTGGTCATTAAAGGATGGAGTTAAGATAGGTGGTTTTTATAAAAGATGTTGGATTGTTAGTTGCTTGCTTTTGATCTGATGGAATCATGGCACGTCAACAAAATCTTGTGGAAAGTTGAATTCCTTACAAAAATTGAGAATACATCTACTCTCATGTTTGACTATACTCATCTGAATGTTGTGATTGAAAGTGAAGTTGATGTTATTCCTCCATTGATTAAGTTTATGGTTGATGATTATCACAGCTGAGAAAAAAATTTGTGGTTGATAATATTCAACATGCTTATGATGATGCACAGTTGAGAAATATGAAGTCTGGAATCTGGATGATCTACTTAAGACAAATTTCAGAAGAAGGTGCAGCATGTTTGTCAAACTGAAGGGAGGCAAGTGGAGTTGATCTTCTTGGTCCATTAAGTGTTGTTAGAAGTGGAGAGAATATTGTGGAAAGTATTTCTATTTGTTGCTAATGATGTAAGTGGTGATGTTTTGGTTGTTACTACACCGATAGTAGATGTTACTGAAGAGAATGTTCTTTATGCTTATATTAATGGTGAAATTAAGATAAAACACTTGAGTGGAGTAAAAGATAATGAAAGTGGAAGCAAGAGATTGAAGATATAACATAATTTTATTGAGTAGTTTGTAACTGTTAGAAAGTTGGCGTGAGTGATTAGAAGTGATGGAGGTTTACTACAATTGAAGCCGGCATGTATCAAACTCAACACGATAAGAACAATCACACCTTATGGAAAAAACCAGAGAACAATATAAAATATTATATGCTTCCTCTTGAAACCCAAACGGAACACAATACAACCATTCAATTCATTTCTATTAGTTATGGATCTTCAGCCATACTCTTGTTCATGTTCTCTCTATGCCTGATTAAGGGTTTGAGGATCAATTAGATAATCAAGGTCATTTATTTGTTGACGATTGTTGAAGTTAAAAATTGTGATGGGTTATCATCAATATAGTGTTATATTTTGAATTTAGCATGATTTACTTTACATGTTGGATTTTACTCATTCTAAATTCAATACTATATCAACGAGGTATGGGTAGGCATTTAACCGACGTTGCTCACTCCTACAATAAAGAAAAGTTTACAAATTACAATATAATGAATTGAAAGCCTACATATCATCATTATTAGGTCCACTCTAAATCAAAACAATTACATCGTACCCATTTATTTAGTTAAGTGGTAGATGTAAACTGCTCGTACTTATTAACCATACAAATCTAATTGTGAAGCCAACAACGTAACAGTATTTATATATGATCTAAGACTAGACGAGTATTAAAACTAAGAGACCTAACAATATTTTGGCGTCCATGTCCATGAAAATACCAAGAATAGTTACTGTTTTAGTCTATCTTAAGTAGATATATGCACTCGCAATAAAAATAACAATAAATAAAAAATCATCTTTGTGGATGATTTATATCCTGACCCTATTAGTTGGACATAGTCAAGATGAATGTATGCAAATATACAACTTCGTCCCTGTCCATGGCATTCAAGGAAACAACAAGCTAAAAGTACCAATCGAACATGACCAAGAGAGAGTGATTTCCACTCAAGTTGAGGATAAATAAAAATCTACATGGCTGACTGTCAAGAACACTGATACATCCACTCCATATGCTTAAAACAGAACAGTATACAGTTTATGCAATGCCCAAATAACAAATGTATACTAAATTCAAATCAGCCATGCTTCGGATACATTCTAATCTGCTAATTGCTCTTGTCCAACGGAAAAAAAAAAAAAAAAAAAAATCCTAACATATTTTGTCTAATTTTTCAACAAGCACGTGCAAACAATATCACAGCATCACAATTTATATAAGTTTAACCCAAACATATCAAATTATGGCGTGATATCTCATCTCAATTTCAGCGATCCAAAATTCAAATTTTCATTCAGAATAAAATCCAAAAATGACCAAACAAATGTAAAATCTTACAGATCTCTGATAGAAGTAAGCCGAAAATAGCAATTGTAGAAACAATTGTGATTAATCCTCCAGAAAGAGTTCGACTGTAAAAATCTTCATTGACTTTGGGATACGCGTCCAGATTTCTCAACTTATCAAAAATCTCCATCGCTGAATCGCTATGTACAATACAATTGAAGCTCTAGGTTACAAAATCCGGATTTAAAATAATGAATAAATAGGAGATGCAATTCAATGCTTTACTATCTATTATTATTGAGATAAATATCGGGGAAGTAAATATATATTGACTGCAGTATCTTGCTTCGTGAACTCCGCTTACGTGGTAAGATATCATTTGCCAGTTAGGGTTTACGTAGCTGACACGTAGATATAAGTTGGAAAAATAAGTGAAACATTCGAGTTGAATTTGTGAGGGTGATGTAAAAGGGTCTCCGAGGATATAGCTGAATTTTAGTCGTCGGCTGAGGTACAAAAACATTGGAAATTTTTGGTTTAAATTTCTAAAACCTAGATTGTCTAGACAAAAAGAGAATGTTTCCTTGTACCCCACCAATTAAAAGACTTAAATTTATTCATTTTGCAATTAAACTTACATTCCTTCGTGAGTTTAATTGCAAAATGGAGGAAATTATGGTCCTTTGATTGGTTGGGTCCAAAGCAATGTCCATGTTTGAGTCCAGATGATTTCATCCCCGAGAACCTATTATGTAGAAATTAGTGCATGTGGGATTAGGGGTGAGCATTTGGTTGGTTCGGTTTATCCGATGATGAAAATTGTCAAACCAAACTAAAACCGATAAAAATAAAAATCAAACCAAACCAATCAAATTAAGTTTGGTTGGTTCAGTTGGTGATCCGATTTAACCAAACTAAAAATATTTTAAACCTTATGTTTGTAATATTAACTATAATTTGAAATAAATCATAAATATATGATTAGACTATTATTATTTATCATTCTTATTCTTTCTAATAGTAATTTTGACACATATATGATGATTAAAATTTACTTGAATAACAAATCTAACCTAAAATATTTATTATAATATGGATAATTTTGAAAATATAATAAAAGTTTGGTTAATTTGGTTAAACCGATAACCGATCTAATTTTTTTTCCGAACCAATTACAAACCAATCTAATTTCAAAACCAAACCAAACCGACCAAAATAAATTGGTTCGGTTGGTTTATTTGGTTTAACCGAATAATGCTCACCCCTATGTGGGATTACTACAAGGAAAAATAAAATTGTAGAAGATAAATATACCAAACTAATCTTAAAATAACAAATGCATTTTGAGAAAAGATTGCAATGTTATACATATAGGAGGGAAACTAAAACTCTATTTGTGTAATATAAAAAATAACATAAATTTATTTTATATTTTTGTAGCAAATTGATTTTTCTCACAAAAAAAAAAGAAGAAGAAGAAAAAACAGCATGAGCATTTCTACTTCAATCGAAAACAAAAGGAAACAAACAAACAAAGCCTTAGCAAATAACTTCAATTGGTTGGTGGAAGCTATAGATAAATAACTTGAAGGTTCACCCATAAACCATTTTATAAATTTCAAAATATTTTAATTCTCATTTTGCATTTAGAAATTTAACATGTACCATTTTGCAATTATTTTCGAGTTTTTAATTTCAATTTGCATTTCAAACTACAAATCATATTTGCACGATTTCTGCAAATTTCGACAAAAATTTGAATTTTTCGAAGATTGTTTGGATTCTGTGTAAAAATAAGCAAAAAAGAAAATGTTGCAAATAATTAATGGGATATTTGGTACATTGTGTTTTTGAAGGGGACATCGTACACTTTAAAATATAGTGAAGCATGATTTAAAAATGGCTACTAGACAAAATTTTAGAAATTGAATCTTCATGTTCCGTTCGCTTTGAAGTAGGTGGTAAGTGCTTAATTCACATGCTCCACGGGGTAATACAACTAAAGTAAAGTATGTATACATTAACATGTTTAGAAATGGAGTTCTGATATCATACACACCATAAAACTGATACTTAAAAACTGATAGCTAAATTCTGATACCATACACACTGTAAAATTGATACTTAAAAATTGCTAATCAAATTCTAATACTATGCATATTGTAAAGCTGATACCTAAAATCTAATATTTTGTCCTTTACAATAAAATTTCAACAGGTCGTCCTTATGGCTGAAAAACCTGTAACTTTGTTCTTGACATATTTCCTGATCTATTTATGCACTATAAATTATTTTACGTACATCAGTTTTTTTAATAATATTCTAGACTATATGCCCATAGTTAAGTAAAATTAAAGAGTCGCAAATTCATAGTTGTTACTATCAAAATTAACTCCGAAAACAAGCTGATAATGAAGGGGTATCGGGTGACCGCAAGCACGTAGGGATTCTCCAAAAGACAAGAGCCAAACACCAGAAGGAACAAAGAAAAGGAAAGAATGATCTGAAAGCTACATAAACCAGCACCATCCTACGGACAAGAGACTCAAAGGCCACAGAATATCTACAGGGTCTCTCCAGTAGGGTCCCTCCGACAGGGGAATCTTATAGCGAAAGGTCAGTTAAGTCAGAAGATAAGAAAGAGGCAAGAGTCCCGACAACGGAAACCCGGAAGGGTTGTCGTTATCAACCCACTTAATACCGAAACACAAAGAGATAAAGACATCAAAAGTATCAAGCTAAAGGTGCATAAAGATTATCTGGAACCAGTTTCTGAAACATCTACTGCATAAACACTGAAAGGTCACATTGATAGACGACAGGAAGCTCACCCAGAGTTATTTTCCGGAAGATTAGGATATACCCGGAGACCCCACCGGAAGGCAAATCGGAACCCTAGGAAGGATACAGGCTATCCATGCTAAACCACCTAATACAGACACCGACAGCGGTTTCGAACTAGCAACCATCTATGTACATCTTGAGGACAAGCTCCTCTCTAAGTATTTATAAGAAAACCGGAAGCTTATAACCGAGAGCATACAACAGGAGGTTCAAAGACCTTCCGGAAAAAGCTACTATATCAACAAACTCATATCACTCTCACAAAAGCCCCAGCTGACCAGGACCTTCCTTTCGGAAGTTGTAATCCACGCCATAAAGTGACCGGGAGCTAAAACAACCGAAACCAAGGAGAAAAGCAACCGACAAAGGTATAAGTTGTTGTTGCATCGTGTAGGTATAAGCCGTGCACCATTGATTATATCGGGTTGCCACTTTGGGGAGTGATACACCCCGTTGTGGGGCCAGCACGGGTATCTACGTTAGGGAACCGATCGAATGGGAGTAGTGGGTACGCCTAGTGGAGATAGGGGCATACGACACCTATGTAGTCAGCTAGGGGTACACGAGACTACTATTAAAATTACTATGTTGTGGGTATACCTAGTGGAGATAGGGGCAGACGGCACCTATGTAGTCAGCTAGGGGTACACGAAACTACTATTAAAAATTACTAAGTACACTTAGTGGGATCAACCTTTAAGTAGGAATTACCCTTGGGTGGGTAGATCTCGTGTGGTGCAGTGTAGGAATTACCCTTGGGTGGGTAGATCTGGTGTGGTGCAGTGTAGTATTTATCCTTGGGTGGATAGGCGCGTCTTTACCGTTATCTTAGTTCATCCTAAGTCTAGTTGGCTGCTTAGTGTAGTCATTTATCCCCAGTCGTACCGTACCAGGTTTATATCATACCCTAATCACTTTAATGATTGTATTGTTAAAGTTATAGGGCTCACTCAGACATATGTCTGACCCCGTTGTTTTTATCTTTTTCCCCAACCCTCAGGATCTCAGAGTGGGCCTAGCACTAGTGGACTTTGATCAGATCGCTTTACCTATCTTTTGGAGCTTGGACCGTGATGTAAAGCCCAGCTTATCTTTTCTATTATGGCTATTAGTTATTAGTGGGATTATGTACTTTTGTTTTATCAAGACGGATATTATGTACTTGACTCTTGTTTATGGTTTTGTGATGTAACCAAACATATTTTAATTTCCGCTGCAATGAAATGATGTTTTAAATTCTCAAGAGTTACTTATATCTGTCTTGTTGTAATTTTTCTGTTCTATATTCACTTAAGATACTCCACCGAAGTTAAGGCATTCCCTTAGTGAGTGACCTTAACGGGTGTGGGGTGTTACAACCTAGGTCTAGGGTCCTTTATATAAGAGTAGCGGAGCAACCAAGACCTTCATATTGGACCAAAAGCCATCAAAATCGTCCATGTCAGAGAAGCTTCCAGATTCCCGGGTGGGTCGACTCCCCTTCAGGTAGGTCGACCCCAGGGTCGACCCCCATAAGCCTGGGTCGAACCCTGGGTCGACCCAGCAGGGTCTTGGGTCGACTTCAGAATGTCGGCCCTTCCTCGATTTGCATGCCGGATTCCTGGTTTTGCTAATTTTTGAATTTTGTATGTGTATATATCTTTCCTATATGCATACAAACTTCAAGCCTTAATAACTACTCCATACGGTGTCCGATTGTGACAACCCGGGGGATTCGCGACCTTGGTTATCGACATAAACTCAATGTCGACTATCCAAGCATCGGAAATACCAGATAGTTAATAGAAAGAAGTTAGAGGGTGAGAATAGATAAGATAGAAAATTAGAATAGAAGAAGAAGAAGCTCACAAGAATAGAATCAGAGTAATACGAATTTCACAGCGGAACGAATAAAATATAACATAACTTTGAAATAAAACCAGCATATGTATACAATAACGTTTATCAGAGTACAACACTTACAACACAGCGGAAATAAACAATTGCTACAAAATCCTGAAGCCTCCTGCTCCAAACTCCTCTAAATATCTGTAAAATTCCGACTACTTGACTGCTCGTACAAAATTGGGCGCCCAAGAGTTTAGGGAAAGCAAAACAAAATAAACTCTAGGTCAGTCATGTGACTGGTGTTTAGTAAACTCCAAACACTTGGTTGAACTTTTCCAAATCCTTTTCAAAAGCAATGATAATCGTATGACCGATCCATACATAATTACGGATGGTTTTTACCTTACGATAAAGCAAAATATTTCTTTAGATCAATATTTTCTGATATTATAATAATGTCTAAATCAAGTAGATGGCAATCTAGTAGAACGCTTTCATCTCACGCTCTACATATATAATATACAATCAAAAACCACGGGCTCTTATTGGGTAATGGATTCCAACTATGACAAGGTATGGAACCACCTTTCGATCAGTGTACTCTAGGAGCGATACGCTGGAGTTCAACAACAACATCTTGTAACTCGGCCACACATGACTGGCCATTCATTTCGCTTGAATGTTCCGAATATATTGTCACCTTACGGTTGGTATAGCAACATAACCATTCCCGGGAGATACATAATTGAAAGAAGTAACAAATATGAATATTCTCTAGATGGTGGCAATATACCCTACTTGGGTGCAACCCACTTAGCCATATTGCCTGCCCGATTTATGTCATTTCCCAGTTGGTGAGGCTTGAGGTCATAACGAATCTTTTAACAGTTCACCCCTCCATTTACTTTGAATGCCACATCATCATACCCGTCAAATCTCAAATTGATTTCCCGAAAAATACTATGGGTATAAGCTGAGAGAAACGAATTCCTCCGCCACCAACATAAATACGTTTGAAATGATCAACTTACGCGATCTACCAGATATACTCTGTTAGACATTCGTTCATTCAAGTTGTCCTGGGACTGGACAACCCGAAGGCACTATTCTGTAAATCCATCTTAGGAAATTTCTACCTAGGATTTACTGAACAGCCCTTGCATAACTCCATCTTCAATCATCTTCACCATATTTGATTTGCAACGCTAATGCCATACAGAGTGGTTTTCAGATAATATATCTGATCCTGATCTCTCCGTATTGACAATGGAAATGGTCAAAATCTTTGATAGTCGGTGATTTAACTATCAAAGGAAAACATGTGTACAAACAACGGTCGTATTTCCAAATGAAAATCTTATCGATCAATCAACAATCAACAGTTATCCCATTAAATTAATTTATCATTAATTTATTTCATTTCCCTATTCCCGTTTTTCCATATATTCATAAATTCTTATTTTCTAAATTTAGAAAATATACTTTATTAATCATTGGAAAACATTTCCATAATTTCTTATTTTCTATATTAGAAACATTTCTGATTCTTATTTGGAAAAACTTTCCAAAACTCCTTCATTGGATTTAAACAGATGTTTAAATAAAACATCGCTATGCCAACTCAAACCATTACTCTTATCAACTGAATTCACTTAACCAACCTTCACTGTCGAACCTTATCCATTTCTTAGTTAAAAATGTAGTCAATCAAGTTAGGGTAAAATTACCTCTCAGACCTTAACTGAACAACATTTCTAACCTCGAAATAAACAAAATACCCTTTTAAAACTATAACGAACTTCATTACGTAACTCTAGGATTATATTTACGAATCCACTTCTTTTACAGAAATCATTTGATTATAACAATAGTGTTATATACCCATGCTTCCAAAATATAATAACTTTAATATAACTTTATTTATTAATTTGGATAAATAAACAAACAACTAATTTATTAATAAATAAATAAATCTTGATTAAAAACGGAAAGTGAATAGTACTTTCCCGAATTCAATAAAAAATCGAATTTCAACGTGTAATTCTCTATCTCGAATAATCTCTATTCGATAACTCTCTTTCGAATAAGCTCTATTCGACAACTCTTTTCTTCGAATAAACTATATTCGATAATCTTTCTTTCGAATAAACTATATTCGTACTAATCCCTAAAAAATCCATACGCACATTGAATAAAAAGTATCAGGGCCAGTCGTGCGAAAGGTTATCCGAAGCGCTTAAATAGCTCACAACGGATGGAGTGCGACTGCACAAAACCAGATGCAGACACCAAGCCTAAGACAAGTCAAATTACGCCATCATAACTGATGATGGTGACACGAAATGATTACAAGAAGTACGACTTAACAAAGGGAAGGACCGAATATCCCACGAAGTTGCTTCGCCCAACAGGAATGCTCGACCTAGCATCAAAGCTCGGTCACGCATATCGGGATGGAAACCTAGGTCGCATATATGTATATATCTGAACAACTGCCCATGGATGACAACACCTATCGCTCGATACTCAAACCAAAGACCTACTGATCGGCCGTACACCAGTCTTCGGAAGAAGCGCCTGTACATCTTAGAGTCGCAGCCCCGGTTAGTCATAACACTATCAATCGCTCATCAAATAAAACATAACCACGCTAAGGTGTCATGGCCGACTTGTTCCCTCGTTTCACCATCAAACAAGTCGCCCATTCAACATAAGCAAGAGCGACCTCATAACATAGCTGCGAAGACAAACAGCATCATACAAAGGCAGCATGGAGATGGGTGCCCTTGGACTGAGAAGGACGGTCGCACAAGGGGCAGAGGAGGCTCAACTCCAAACGCGCATCCCACTCTTACAGAATCTCTCGAGGCGCTCATAGGACGCCCGCTTACATGGATCCGCTCAGCTATTCAAGATACTCGTTCCAACGAGCCGCCCGCACATAATAACTTGATACAACCACAAATAGCTAGTTACAGCTAGCCAATGGCATGATTGTAATTAAAAGAATGGACGATCATGGCCTGGATAAAGGGATTCCAAATCATTTATCAAGGGGGTTCACCTATAAATACACCATAGCTACCAACGTGAAGGGGGAGGAGAAAAAAAAAACACGAATTGCCATCGAACTTCATCCTCAACCACAAATTCTGCCATAGTGACAAATACAATCCGATGAAGAGGGAAGGCAAAGACATCCTTCTTCCAATCATTAATTCATCCTCCTTCTTAAACTCTGCTATTCTCTTGTATGATTCCTTAGATTGAAATACATAGACAAGGTATATTGAGTGAATATCGAGATGTATGAAAAGAGAGAGAGCTGATGTGTTCTGTAATTCTCATTATAAGACAGGAAATCACCTTCATAGTGGATGTAGGCCTCATTAACGACTGAACCACTCTAAATCTCGTCTCTACTTTACTTTTTTCGTATTTTTCATTTTTATTTATTGCTAATTAAACATGGCTCCATTTATTTCTTACCAAATTGATGAAGTACACTTTAGTACCTTGGGTGTTTAGACCATTTTTGGTGTAAACATTTTGGCGCCCACCATAGGGCCGTGTTTTGCCTTTTTCCATTTCAGATCTGATGAGATTTTTTGGGAGGCGCTATGCTTATGATCATGAGCATGCTAAGGAGAATCACTGATGAAGCCAACAACCCCAACGACGACATCAACATCGTCACATCGCTAAATAGCGACTCCGAGGAAGGAGAGCTGCCAGTAATTACGGAAACTGTAACCAAGGAAAAACTGGATTAAGCGGTGACAGGATTAACGAGTCAAATAGCTAATGCAAACCGCGCAATGATGAAGAAGCTCAAATCGGTACTCAACATTCAAACCGCTATCGCAAAAGCCGCTCTAAGCGCCACTTATTCCTCGCTGGACAGCAGGGTTCCACCCCGAGAGTTGCGCGTCGCATCAATCCAAACCATGAAAGGGCCAAGGCACATGTGCACGATTACTCTGATGATGTGATCGCGGGACGGGACGACCGTCCTACTACCAAAAGGACGACCCTACCGAGGAGATGCCCAACTTACTTATCCCTGGTCCACGAAGAAACATCTAGATTGAGGGTTGATGGCAAAAGAAATGATCAGCCCATGGGTCCAACCAACGAACGAAAATACATCTTGGAAATGTCACAAGCAATTGTGGAAAAAAGCCTGTAGAGGAAGGATGATCAGAGAGAATGGGAGTCCTTTCCAGCTAAAACCCCACTTACCAAGAGGATTAAGGAAACTGTACATCAACAAAGATTCAAGCCTCCGTCATTGCAGCCCTATGATAGGGAAAGCGACCCTAGTATATTTCTGTGTAAATATGACCAGCACATGAATGGGGCATGCGCTACTGATGAAATCAAATGCTTGTATTTCCCAACTTATCTAGAAGGAGTGTCTTATCTTTAGTTCACAAAGCTGCCACCACAGTCTGTGGATGATTTTGTGACCTTGGCTAAGTTATTCAATGAGCAGTTCAGATCCCAGGCGTTCAAAACTCGAGATGCTACGGAGCTAAGCGGTTTACGACAAAGACCAAGGGAGCCTCTCAAAGCCTTTCTCACTCGCTTTGATATGGCATTGGCTAAAGTCAAGAATCTCGAACCCGACTTGATCTTAATGGTTCTTAAAGGGAGCATATGCAAGAAAACCAAGTTAGGGCAATGGATCAGGAAAAAGAAACCTGGTACACTCGAACGGTTACCTAGTAAAGCCGAAAAATATGCAAATATTGAAGAAAGAAATGCACGGGCAGAAAAGAATGGAAAGATGCAAAGAAACTCAAATAATCAAAAAAGGAGCAACGAAGAGGAGGACGATTGAGCAAGAAAGAAGCTATGGTTTTTCAAGAACTCCAAATTCACTCCCCTCAACGATTCCATGGGAAATATCTTCATGGCAACTAAAGGCACTGAGAGATATCCGGTTTTGAAACAAAGGCACGTCAAAAAATGCCGCCATAAGGTTAGGAAAATTTTGCCAATTCCACAAACAGCCGGGACACAGTACCGATGAATGGAGGCACTTGAAGTCAATGATCGAAGGGTTGATCAGGAAGAACCGGTTGCAAAAGTATATACAGAATCATAAGGATCATCCCGACTCTTCTCGAACAAGGGGCAATACACCCTAAAAGGGAAGGGGCTCAAACCGGTTCTAGGACGCTCATCAGAGGGACCAACCACTGATATTTAAATAATGGAGCATTAAACTAAAGCTCTTATTACTTTACCTTGTTCCCCTGATTTTAATTTGCTGTTAAAGTTTTTCTTAACTTGCTTTATTATTCACTGTGCCCATGTTAAGTAGTGGTTTAATTAAAAAAAACTGTGTGCATCAGAATTAATTACATGCCTACTTGTATAACATACTTGTTGGTCCGTGCTATATGGAAAATAATCTCTTGGAATTTAGGTATAGCAGAAGCAATCCGCTATACACAGCAACGGGTGTAACAATAAATCCCAGAGCGCACACCAAACGAAACAGTTTGGGAATCGCAGACATCAAGCAAGACCAAACAGGAGCAATTGACTCATCGCCTCACTAGGAACAAGTTGTTCTGAGGAAGATAGCAAGACGAAGGAATGCATCTCCCATTATCAAGTATGTTGAATGCTTGGCAAACACTCATTCAAAGGACTACTATTAGACCTCATTGAAGATACAGAAATATCATCGAAAAGTCCCACAGTTAAAATTGCTAAGCCTACCGAAGAAGCACATTCTTAGGTGACCTTCCTAGGTGCTGGACATAAGTTTTCCAACTTGGAAAAAAAACTCAATGAGGAAAACCAATGTCTGTGTCCTAATGTAAGGCAAAAAGTCGGAAAAACCGACATGTCCCGAAACGGAAAAATTGCCAATCAAGGTGGGGGGAGGGCACCTTGTTACGTGAAGGGCACGAAGTCTATCTCTTTTGAGTCAAGGCTCGATGAGATGAATTAGTGTCCACTCCTCGGGATGAAGCATAAAATGGGGAAGGATTAAACATGCTGGAAGGACCAGCACAAAACAAAAACCCTACCGAAAGGAGGTGGCCATCCTTGTTCTTTGTTGTTAACCAAGTCAAACAGAGCCAAGGATGGACTACAACAGCAGAAATCCTAGCCGAAAGGGGGTATCAGAAATCCTAGCCGTTTGGGGGTATCCGACAAGGTCTTTCAGTCCTAGAAAAATCAGGACTGACGGGATCAAAATTGGGTCGAAATTGAAACCCAAGACCTCCCATGGGGGCACCCAAAAGAAAGCACATAATAACCACATGTTGCTTCTAAGAAATCATAAATTAACCAAATTACGATGTGGAATCAACAGAATTTATGAAAATATAAAGAGATTTGGTATGGGGACATAACCATTGTGCAAACAACCATCAATGCCCACTCAAAACATACCATAGCTTAGTTATAACTGTTGTATATAACGGTGTTGTATACACAATTATATGATCTTTGTTTGATGATAACAACCAAATATATTTTATAAATGTGTTTGTTACTGTACTGTTCTATATTTACATCACAGACAGGAATGTAATATTTATATTTAAATAAAATACATCTGTACAGAAATTCAAATATTTACTGTATTTTATTTAAAATATAAATATTATATTCCTAACATTCAAACAGTACATCTATATTATTTAATCACTTCATATTTTTATACTTATAAATAAACAGAATAGAATAGACAAGTCTGTTTGACAACAATGAAATAATATTTTATTTCAAACAGATTTTGTTTATTACAAATAATCAGTACAATCACTTTTTCATATAAATTAGCTCCTCACTATATCACTCAACACTCGGTACTTTTTCACTTATACATTCACAGCCTCAATATACAGATTTTTTTTACTGACACTGCTTCGTTCACTGGCTTTCATCTTTAGTCTTCACTGCTCTCTGTCCAGTCCAGTCATCACAGTCAGTCCAGACATCCCTACTTACCTGTCACATATGAAACACACACACACACAGTACACTACAATAGAAATGAAACAGAATATGTGCAAATATAAATATTATTTTTGAAAAATTATTTGCCTCAGAATTTCGGTGTGTTTCTCATCATTTTTCTGACTCGATCTGATTTGATCAGCCTCGACATAATCACACTAGTTTGCTGATTTTTGATCAACCTCAACATAGCGTGACTAGTCTGCTGATATACATATAATTAAACACAAATGTCAAAATCAACACAAGACAGGTCAAAGGAGAAATGGAAATCAAATATGTATATAAAATCAGCAAAGAGGTAAAATATAAAAGAAATTCATGGTGGAACTCAAGACAAAGTTCAAATGGCCAAGCAAGCTAATATGGATATGCAGCAAGGAATGCAAATGATTCATGTATGTACAGTGTGGTGTACATTGGTACACATCCAAAAAGTATGCATCATATAACATGTTTTCAGCAATGTACCATGGTTCAGCAACAATACACAAGTGGGCGCACAAGATCATGGTGCAGTATGGTGAATGCCAAAGAAGGATGAAAACAACATGTATCAACAATGTATACAAATATGGGAACACATGCATGGACAGAGTGACAAACATGGTTCAGTGAAGCATGGATGATAACATAAGGTATATGGATGCAGATGACATGGCAGCAACACAGTAGTGGTGCACACAGCAACAAATTGATGTTCAAGCTGGTGAAGCAGCAATGGTAATCATATATACATGGCAGGCCACAATTGTAATACTGCATGAACATAAAAGTGACAAAGCAAGAAAGAATATAGTTCAACATGGTACAATATAGTGAAACAGGTGCAACATCAAATCAGTGAGCATGAAATGATCAAGGAATGATCACAGCAGCTTAAGAGTGCAAACAGATTAGTTCAGCTCAAAGTACACAAGTCTATGGTGCAGCATACATGTTATTACAAGGGGCTACATGGTTCAAAGTTACACAAATACAAGCAAATAGATGGACAGTCGAGTACATGTCTAACAGGGGAGAAAATTTCCAAATATAGCAGTGAATTCAAATAACAATACAAACCAAGAAATCACAAATGATCAACATGTTTGGCAAGTAATTTTTAAAGGAAAATTCATGCAAGCATATAAAGCTTTCCAGAATTTTAATGATTCATGTTTGGTAAGTCCTTTTAATGGATTCCTGAAATCATCAATAAGGTTTTTTTTATGGCAAGAATTTCAGGAATTAGCATTTAACATGGCATCATTTTTTTTGGCAAGTGTTAATCGGTTTCCAGCTTTTAGAAAATCAGTTTTTGGGCAAGTGTTATGTGTGACAGCAAATTTTATTTTTGGCAAGAGGATTTCAAATTCTGTCCAGAAATCAATACAGAAAATCAATTCGAGTGTATCCAGTCATGCCAACTATGAAACAACAATAATTTTGGGATGTAAGCAAGTTTTGATGTTTACAGAAATGAACAAGCATGTTTAGGAACAAATTAAAATGACTCAGGGCTTCTATTTAATCAATCATATTTGGCAAGCATTATTAATCTTCCCAGAAATGACTCAATCGAATTCAAGAGGGGCCACAAGTATTTGTGTCCAGATTCAAACAGTTTAAATTCGAACATGGCAACAATAAAATTCAGAAACAAATCATCTTTGCCTTCATATCTTTCCAGAATTTCACGCATGGAATTCACACGGTTTTAAATTCGAAAATTTAGTGTTGATAATAAGGGAAACAAATATTTTTCCTTTCAGAAAAGATCAATTTTTTTTGGGATAGAAATCGTTTTTGAATACTTTCCAAAAATCCCTCAAATCGTATCATGGCAACATTCTTTCTATTGAATTCAAAAGGAAACTTTCACGCAAGCATTTTAAAATCAAGGAACCAAAAGGGGAAATTCAACAAATCGGGCAAAATCAGAGCAAGCCATTTTTTTTTGAAATCAGAGTTGTAGGGTTTTCTATTTTACCCTATTTAACACCGATTCATCACTGGAAAAGAAGAGTATCGAAACCACAAACTACTAATTCAAGCAAAGAACTAAAAATCAGAAAAACTCACTTTTTTTCTTCTGGTTTTGATCAAAGACAAATTCCAAATTTGATCGACAAGCATCAGGAGCCATCGAAGAATCAAGGAGCATCAGAGAACTCAATTTCATCAAGCATCGATTCGAATTTGGGGATAAACAATGAAACCCTAAAATCATTTCTCAAGCCGCCGCCATTATCTTTCCAGAGAAGCAAATGAGATCGGGTTAAACAATAAAGAGAATGGTCCGGCCTATTTCTTTGAAGTGTGGAAAGGGGATGACCCTTTATTACTAAACTCCTTTATTTTCTTTTAGGGTTTTATTTGTTTAATTCATATTGTACTTTATTTTTGATTTTTGTAAACCGTCTCATACAGTTTCTAGAATTCTGTAAAGATCTAGGGGACACCAGTTAGGGGTTTAACTGGCAATTGACAGAGTCTATAAAATCTGGGTTACGGATTACAGGGTTGTAATTCGGGGAATCTGATCGAGGGGCATCGTTCAGTCTCGGGTTTTGAGCGTAGGGTTAGAATAGGAGCAGAGTTTGCGAGTGTACATGGTCTTGTATGCGGGATCTGTTCTATCACCTAGTAGAAACCTTAGAAATGCAGCAGTAGGCAGGGATTTGCCGAAGCTGGGTATATCTTTGTGTGATTTATTTTCTGCATTTCTGTTTTTGTTACATTCTGTGATCTGTTTATTATTTTAATATCCGGTCAGTTTTTCAATTCAGTTAAAAACTGTGATTAACCCTATTCACCCCCCCTCTAGGGTTATTCTACATCCAACAAGTGGTATCAGAGCAGGTTTTCTGTTAACTCTAGAGTCATGGGTAACCCTAGTTGTCAGTTCTTAGAAAGTCAGTCCAGTTGTATTCCAACTATTTTTAATGGTACGGATTTTTTGAATTGGAAATCTGAAATGGAATCCTATTTGAAATCTGTCAATCTTAAATGTTGGGATGTTATTGTTAATGGATTTGATAAGATAGATATCTGTTTTAATAATCGTGCTACACATATTTTATACTCGCATCTTGATGATGATCGATACTGCGTTATCTCCCATTGTTTGACTGCGCAGGAAATCTGGACAGCTCTCAATACGAAGTATGGACAAATTGACAACTGCAGCTCAAAACCCCAGAAAGTCAACTCAGCTTCAGATCTATGCTTAACTAGTCCTACAGATGAAAATTCAGATGGATCAGATGATGGAGAATCAACGGATGCTGAAGTTGAAAATTTCTCATATGAAGATTTGGTTTATATGTGTGTTGATTTAACTAAATCTGTTGATAAACTCAAATCTAACAACAAATCTCTAAAATCTAGGAATTCTGAGTTGACCAGCAAAATTATTGATTTGGAATCACAGCTTGAATATTTTAAAAATTCTTCAAATTCAGATTGCAAAAATTGTTTAAAATTGAAAACCAATCTTGTTCATCTCAATAAAAATATTCAAGAGTTTGAAAAGGAAATTCTGATCTTAAAAGAAAACAAGATTGAGTTATCAAGTTTGAATAACTTTTTACAAAAGGAATTTGAAAATTTTAAAATTGATATACATTCCAAACTAGAAATTGCTGAAAATGAAAATTTGTTGAAAACTGAGTCTATTTTGAATGAGTTAGAAATTGAGATTGAAAAACTCAAGAAAGTTGAATCTGAAAATTGAAAACATTTTGAGTCTGAGATTGCTGAGTCCCAAACCAAAATAAAGTTACTCAATGATGAAAATTTGGTTTTGATATCTGATTTTGAAAGATGTAAGATCACTAAAAATCGTTGTTCAGATTTATTGAAAGAAAATGGTGATCTTAAAACTGAAATTCAACAACTTGAAACAATCTTGTCTAATTTTTCAAACGGTGAAAAATCTTTGAATATGTTGTTGAAAAACCAATTTTCTGTTCAAAATAAACGTGGACTCGGGTTTGGGAAAAATAATGTTTTTGAAAGACGAATTTCGAATGATTTGAAAAATCCTTCAAACAACTTTGAAAAGAATCGATTTGAAAATTTGAACTCTTATAATTTCAAAGGTTTTTTGAGTCAAAATCAAAATGAGAAATCGTTTGACAATAAACCATTTAAACAATCTTGGATCCCAAATAAAAGTAAAATGACTCCGACTAAATTCAAACGGTTTTGGGTCCCGAAGGGTACAAAGGTAAATTCGAATGGTTTGTTATATAAACAGGTTTGGGTACCAAAACGAACAAATACAACTGTGATTGGTTTTACTGCTTTTGTTAGACCACTCAATCCTCTAAACAGTTAGCTACCAAAGGAGGCTGAGGAACAACTGTGCTGAAAAGAGAAACTGATTCAAACTGCTTCACATCATTGAATCATCTACTGTTCCTTAGCCAAGTCTGATGAGTTAGAGATCCACAACGTCTTCTGTGAATCAGGTATGATTTCTAACCTCATCCTTGTAAATATTTTTTTTATTGTTTATTTCTGCTTCTTCTACCCCTTTCTATTTTATTTTCTTCTACTTGTTTTTATTTGATTTGTCACTGCCATATCTCTTTGTTTATTCTGTGCTTCTTAAACTTCCAATTGCAGTTCTCATGATTTTCTGGAAATTCATTTTATTTGAATAAAACTCTCTTGTTTATAATCATTTCCAGATTCTGAATTTAATCTTGTAATTATCTGCAATTGTTTAGAAGTTTATTTTATTCTTGAATTCATAACAGTGCTGAAGCATTCATGTCATATCTTGAACACTGTTAATTTGAATTCTAAATTTTTTTTGAAGATCTGAATATTTAATGAAATTTCACACACCTTTGCTATTATGAGTTTATTCTAATTCATTTTAGAAAAGCTGAAAATATTATACTCATTACAGCACTCTATTATTTATCAGTTGTGATAATTTCATTGATTTTCGGATTGGCTCTAATTAGTGATACATTCTGAATTCCATCTTTATTCATGATCATTATGGTTAGAATATGTCTGTTTGAAATCATCTGAAATTCCTGATATTTTGAATATCACACACCTCTTGAATTTGAAATAATCAATCTTGTGTGAATAATTCATTATATCTCAAACTTGACATTGATTCAAGTGATTTCAAATAAATTATTTATTTATGGATCATGAATATCTCTTAATTATTTGATGTAAATGATCTGAAATCATTCTTAGAAATTTTGTGAAAAATTCCTTTGAAAATCTGGTCTTGAAATTCACTCCTATTTCATGATTATTTGATCTAATTATTTGTTTGTTTAAAATCATTTAAAATTATTGATTTATTGAATCTCACACATATCTCAAATCAAAAATTTATAATCTGGTGTGATTGATTCATTAAATTC
The DNA here is from genome assembly GCA_030737875.1 of Allium sativum. Lineage (NCBI taxonomy): Eukaryota > Viridiplantae > Streptophyta > Magnoliopsida > Asparagales > Amaryllidaceae > Allium > Allium sativum. The sequence continues at coordinate 588,817,816 of CM060920.1, forward strand.
TGATATTTTCATATTCCTCAAATGATCTCAAGTAAACAGTATTTTAATCATTAGATCATGAATCATCATATGTGGCCATCATCTTGACAAGTATGATTTGAAACTATGTTCTGTGTTGCTCTGATACTGTTTTTGAAAAATGTTTGTTCTGGAATCACATGCTTGCTGCTCTGATACATGTGCATAATCTATTATCTGTCTATTTGGGCTTGGTACTTAATAATTTTTTTTCCTATGACATTCTTGTTCAGTATCATGTTAAAATTCCTCGTAAATAGAGACACCAAGTGGTATCAGAAGCGCCTTATATTTGTTTCACCCATCTGTACTGAGATTCAAAATTTTCACCTTGTATAGATCCATACATTTTTTTTGCCTTATAAAAATAAATGTGCTAAATTTGTCTGGCTGGGTTTGTGTTAAAATTTCTTTAGCCGGAGATGTCCATGATAGTCCATCAGGGTGTAATTAAATTCCTCGATAAGCGAGAACATTTGGTATCAGCCTTTTTCACTTATCTGTTTTTTGAATTATCACCCCTGTATAGATTCAATTTTTTTTATAAATCTGTTTAATTTCTTCTTGTAATTGTTTTTCAATTTTAAAATTATTTATTTTTTATTCATTCAGAAATTGAAATCAATATCCAATTTGTGCTGTGTTTATAATTCATCAAAATTATTATCAGTTTTTTTGAAATTGTGATGAATTGTGACTACGATATATTTCACAACAAGAGGAAATTTTATTTAGATTTTTCATGATGGTTAATATTTATTATAATATCTTTGAACTGGCAATTATTTCATGACCATCTTCATTATCTTTCATCTTTCTACCATCCATCGTGATAATTTTATATTAATATGGAGAGTTAATATGTTTTAATATTATCTTGAATAAACAGTGAAAATATTTGTGATGGAATTGTGGTTATGTTATTTTTCAGAATTAGTGTCAATTGAGAATTTTCAATGATCCCAGTACAGTTGGTCATATTTCATAATATAATTAATTTAAAAATTTATTTCACAGTCCATCTCTGTACTTACCACATTTCTATCATCCATATTGGTTTTATATATCGAGGAGGTTTTCCTTTATAAAGCTGAAAATGATAAAAATATTATTAATATATAAGATTGTCTCTAACCTCATTTAAAAATCCAAGCTCTGGTTATGCATGGTTATGAGACATCTTATAATTTAAGCTGCGACTGATCCCATTTAAAAATCCAAGCTCTGGTTATGCGTGGTCAGTGTGCTCTTATATAAAATAAAAATAATAATAAAAGGAACTAAAGTGCTAAAAATAGAAATAAATTTGAAATTCTCCTCTAAGTATAAAAACCAGCCTATCAATTCATCTTCCAATCTGTGAATGTGTTAAAATCTTATGACGTATTATGATTTGTTGATTGATAGATATTGGGATTTGAGATTATTCGATTTTGTCACTTAAATTGAATTTATAATTATAGTTCGAATCCATCACTGTTTTTGTACTTTATTTTGATAAAAATTCTTTGAAAATATTTGGAAATGAATTGTTTTTAAAACTCTCCCCATTTTCTAAAATTCATCGTAAATTCATCATTCTCTACAATGTGAAATATGCCACCTGTTCTTAGAATATTATGATTTTTGTTTGACTGATTGAAATTTATGATGATCGTTCTTCCTCTTATGCTGAATTATATTTTTAGTCAATTTTCATCTATATTTTAATTTCTGTATCCTTTTGATGATAACAAAAGGGGGAGAATGGATTAGATTTTGATTTATGACCATTTTGATTTATGAGTGAATATTTTATGAATATTTTTTTTGAAAATTCATTATTCAGTTCATATTCACTCATGCACAGTTATAGGGGGAGTTTTCTGTTGTAGGGGGAGCTAATAAATAGGGGGAGTTCAATTTTCACTGTAAAACACATTTGTTGGATTCAAAATCTTTTATTTGTTTGTCATCATCAAAAGGGGGAGATTGTTATATATAACGGTGTTGTATACACAATTATATGATCTTTGTTTGATGATAACAACCAAATATATTTTATAAATGTGTTTGTTACTGTACTGTTCTATATTTACATCACAGACAGGAATGTAATATTTATATTTAAATAAAATACATCTGTACAGAAATTCAAATATTTACTGTATTTTATTTAAAATATAAATATTATATTCCTAACATTCAAACAGTACATCTATATTATTTAATCACTTCATATTTTTATACTTATAAATAAACAGAATAGAATAGACAAGTCTGTTTGACAACAATGAAATAATATTTTATTTCAAACAGATTTTGTTTATTACAAATAATCAGTACAATCACTTTTTCATATAAATTAGCTCCTCACTATATCACTCAACACTCGGTACTTTTTCACTTATACATTCACAGCCTCAATATACAGATTTTTTTTACTGACACTGCTTCGTTCACTGGCTTTCATCTTTAGTCTTCACTGCTCTCTGTCCAGTCCAGTCATCACAGTCAGTCCAGACATCCCTACTTACCTGTCACATATGAAACACACACACACACAGTACACTACAATAGAAATGAAACAGAATATGTGCAAATATAAATATTATTTTTGAAAAATTATTTGCCTCAGAATTTCGGTGTGTTTCTCATCATTTTTCTGACTCGATCTGATTTGATCAGCCTCGACATAATCACACTAGTTTGCTGATTTTTGATCAACCTCAACATAGCGTGACTAGTCTGCTGATATACATATAATTAAACACAAATGTCAAAATCAACACAAGACAGGTCAAAGGAGAAATGGAAATCAAATATGTATATAAAATCAGCAAAGAGGTAAAATATAAAAGAAATTCATGGTGGAACTCAAGACAAAGTTCAAATGGCCAAGCAAGCTAATATGGATATGCAGCAAGGAATGCAAATGATTCATGTATGTACAGTGTGGTGTACATTGGTGCACATCCAAAAAGTATGCATCATATAACATGTTTTCAGCAATGTACCATGGTTCAGCAACAATACACAAGTGGGCGCACAAGATCATGGTGCAGTATGGTGAATGCCAAAGAAGGATGAAAACAACATGTATCAACAATGTATACAAATATGGGAACACATGCATGGACAGAGTGACAAACATGGTTCAGTGAAGCATGGATGATAACATAAGGTATATGGATGCAGATGACATGGCAGCAACACAGTAGTGGTGCACACAGCAACAAATTGATGTTCAAGCTGGTGAAGCAGCAATGGTAATCATATATACATGGCAGGCCACAATTGTAATACTGCATGAACATAAAAGTGACAAAGCAAGAAAGAATATAGTTCAACATGGTACAATATAGTGAAACAGGTGCAACATCAAATCAGTGAGCATGAAATGATCAAGGAATGATCACAGCAGCTTAAGAGTGCAAACAGATTAGTTCAGCTCAAAGTACACAAGTCTATGGTGCAGCATACATGTTATTACAAGGGGCTACATGGTTCAAAGTTACACAAATACAAGCAAATAGATGGACAGTCGAGTACATGTCTAACAGGGGAGAAAATTTCCAAATATAGCAGTGAATTCAAATAACAATACAAACCAAGAAATCACAAATGATCAACATGTTTGGCAAGTAATTTTTAAAGGAAAATTCATGCAAGCATATAAAGCTTTCCAGAATTTTAATGATTCATGTTTGGTAAGTCCTTTTAATGAATTCCTGAAATCATCAATAAGTTTTTTTTATGGCAAGAATTTCAGGAATTAGCAATGGACATGGCATCATTTTTTTTGGCAAGTGTTAATCGGTTTCCAGCTTTTAGAAAATCAGTTTTTGGGCAAGTGTTATGTGTGACAGCAAATTTTATTTTTGGCAAGAGGATTTCAAATTCTGTCCAGAAATCAATACAGATAATCAATTCGAGTGTATCCAGTCATGCCAACTATGAAACAACAATAATTTTGGGATGTAAGCAAGTTTTGATGTTTACAGAAATGAACAAGCATGTTTAGGAACAAATTAAAATGACTCAGGGCTTCTATTTAATCAATCATATTTGGCAAGCATTATTAATCTTCCCAGAAATGACTCAATCGAATTCAAGAGGGGCCACAAGTGTTTGTGTCCAGATTCAAATAGTTTAAATTCGAACATGGCAACAATAAAATTCAGAAACAAATCATCTTTGCCTTCATATCTTTCCAGAATTTCACGCATGGAATTCACACGGTTTTAAATTTGAAAATTCAGTGTTGATAATAAGGGAAACAAATTTTTTCCTTTCAGAAAAGATCAATTTTTTTTTGGGATAGAAATCGTTTTTGAATACTTTCCAAAAATCCCTCAAATCATATCATGGAAACATTCTTTCTATTGAATTCAAAAGGGAACTTTCACGCAAGCATTTTAAAATCAAGGAACCAAAAGGGGAAATTCATCAAATCGGGCAAAATCAGAGCAAGCCATTTTTTTTAAATCAGAGTTGTAGGGTTTTCTATTTTACCCTATTTAACACCGATTCATCACTGGAAAAGAAGAGTATCGAAACCACAAACTACTAATTCAAGCTAAGAACTGAAAATCAGAAAAACTCACTTTTTTTTCTGGTTTTGATCAAAGACAAATTCCAAATTTGATCGACAAGCATCAGGAGCCATCGAAGAATCAAGGAGCATCAGAGAACTCAATTTCATCAAGCATCGATTCGAATTTGGGGATAAACAATGAAACCCTAAAATCATTTCTCAAGCCGCCGCCATTATCTTTCCAGAGAAGCAAAAGAGATCGGGTTAAACAATAAAGAGAATGGGCCGGCCTATTTCTTTGAAGTGTGGAAAGGGGATGACCCTTTATTACTAAACTCCTTTATTTTCTTTTAGGGTTTTATTTGTTTAATTCATATTGTACTTTATTTTTGATTTTTGTAAACCGTCTCATACAGTTTCTAGAATTCTGTAAAAATCTAGGGGACACTAGTTAGGGGTTTAACCGGCAGTTGACAGAGTCTGTAAAATCTGGGTTACGGATTACAGGGTTGTAATTCGGGGAATCTGATCGAGGGGACATCATTCAGTCTAGGGTTTTGAGCGTAGGGTTAGAATAGGAGCAGGGTTTGCGAGTGTACATGGTCTTGTATGCGGGATCTGTTCTATCACCTAGTAGAAACCTTAGAAATGCAGCAGTAGGCAGGGTTTTGCCAAAGCTGGGTATATCTGTGTGTGATTTATTTTCTGCATTTCTGTTTTTGTTACATTCTGTGATCTGTTTATTATTTTAATATTCGGTCAGTTTTTCAATTCTGTTAAAAACTGTGATTAACCCTATTCACCCCCCCTCTAGGGTTATCCTAGATCCAACAATAACTTCGTTGCGAGAACTGTTCGAACGATAAAACTTGCGCGAACAACAAACTAAATGTACGACAACTCAAAAGATTGAAAGTAATAAAATTATGATAGCCCCTAAGCGATATAAACGTAAGACCGCAAATACAAAATATTTAGCGAGGGCCAGTATTTGTGCAAACAACCGATCCAAGTACGTGATGAAGAATAATAATAAACTGAAGTCAAACCTTAAAAGTCACAAATTAAGACGCATGAGAATAAGCGAGGCTGACTCCCGCATACACAAGCCAGAATAAAGAGAACTACCCAAAATCAAACCCAAAATAACTGAACAGGCGAAGCATTGGCAGGCCACAATACTTAGATGAGGTGAGAAATGATTCTCTCCCTAGATTCCAGGGCCTTGACAAGTTTGCGCCTATCTCCTTCCAGAGCATGAAGTCATTCAATATTCTCTCTGTTCGACTCCTGAAGATCTTCGACCAAGGAAAGCCAGCCACCCATTTGCTCCACAATATAGTCTTTGACTATTGTAATAAGGCCTTCAACCAGATGCAGACGTGGTTCCAGCTGATCGAATTCGACCAATATGTTGCCCTTCATAGCATCCATCCTCCCTGCGATAATCCATCTGTTGAATGGATCTATGTACACAACAGAACGCGAGCTAACTGGACACTAAGCTGCAAAGTCCTCGGCGAGTGCAGAATGGCAAGGGTTGGGAACAGGAAGAGGCTCTGGTACGACTGCAGGATCTAACGTGATGGATGAAGAGTCCATACGACTAACAGTGGTCTGAATATCTGAGTTAGAGAGTCCATTTAGCGAACAATGACTGTGAGTATCATTCACACTCGAGGCCTCCTTACCCCGGGGCGACTTTTTGCTACAAGCCCTTCTCGCCGATTTCTTCCTGAGCTTCTTGGACATAAGAAATTCCATCCTTGGGCGACCTGCTTCAAATGGACCAATAAGGGCACAAACGACAACTATGGAAAGGAGAACAACCTAGTCGAGTTTAAGCATAGACAAAAAAATTCAACTAAAGAAGCCTGGGGCATTTCACCAAACAATTTATGAATAAATACCAAGCATCGATGTTCCAAAGAAAACCACCAGATGGTTCATGTTCTGCAAAGATAAATACAGAAACAGAGTCCGCGCTGTACAAAAATCTTACCCAGAAAAATCATGACACCTCGAAGAAAATTGCTCAAGACAGACAGATGCTACTACAAATAAAAGGCAAAGTAATGCAATGAGGAAGCCAGAACCTTTAAAAAAAAAAATCAAGGCAGAAATTTCGGACATAAATTACCTGAGTAAGCTCTCAAGGAAGCGCCGTTGTGACCAAAGATTTTTTTGGAGAATTTGCAAAAAACAAAGTGAAGCAAGTTAACGATGAATAAGGAGGACTAAAAGGCATTCATCCAAAGAATTCTCGCCACGTTAGCCTAGCGCCTGACTACACGAAAGTGTCTCATCAAATCCCAACTGGCATCTCGAAATTCAGCTATTCACACAGTAATCAAAAAGATACATCGGGCCTCTCGCACACAAGAAAAGACAATACCGCTCAGCAGCGATGAAGTAACCTTAATATTTGGCACAACCGAGCCCTTAACAAGTCAGAACAAAAACCATCAGTAAATGTGCGATCAAATAAATCGAAGCCAGTGATTCCTTACTAAAAAGAAATCACGGACTTCGAGGGGCAAGTGTTAATCCCTAAAAAATCCATATGCATATTGAATAGAAAGTATCAGGGCTGGACGTGCGAAAGGTTATCTGAAGCGCTTAAATGGCTCATAACGGACGGAGTGCGACTGCACAAAACCAGATGCAGACGCCAAGCCTAAGATAAGTCAAATTCTGCCATCATAACCGATGATGGTGACACGAAATGATTATAAGAAGTACAACTTAACAAAGGGAAGAATCGAATATCCCACGAAGTCGCTTCACCCAGCAGGAATGCTAGACCTAGCATCAAAGCTGTCACGCATATCAGGACGGAAACCCAGGTCGCATATAAGTATATATCTGAACAACTGCCCATAGATGACAACACCTATCACTTGATACTCAAACTAAAGGCCTACTGATCGGCCATACACTAGTCTTTGGAAGAAGCGCCTGTACATCTTAGAGTCGCAGCCCCGGTCAGTCATAACACTATCACTCCCTCACCAAATCAAACATAACCACGCTAAGGTGTCATGGCCGACTTGTTCCCTCGTTTCTCCATCAAACAAGTCGCCCGTTCAACATAAGCAAGAGCGACCTCATAACATAGCTGCGAAGCCAAACAACATCATACAAAGGCAGCATGGAGATGGGTGCCCTTGGACTGAGAAGGACGGTCGCACAAGGGGCAGAGGAGGCTCAACTCGAAACCCACATCCCACTCCTACAGAATCTCTCGAGGCACTCATAGGACTCTCGCTTACTTGGATCCACTCAGCTATTCAAGATACTCGTTCCAACGAGCCTCCCACACATGATAACTGGATACAGCAACGGACAGCTGGCTACAGCTAGCCAGTGGCATGATCGTAATTAACATAATGAACGATCATGGCCCAGATAAAGTGATTCCAAATCATTTACCAAGGGGGGTTCACCTATATATACACCATGGCTACCAACGTGAAGGGGGAGGAGAAAAAAAACCACGAAGTTCCGCCAAGCTTCATCCTCAACCACAAATTCTGCCATGGCGACAAATACGATCTGATGAAGAGGGAAGGCGAAGACATCCTTCTTCTCAATCATTAATTCATCCTCCTTCTTCTTAAACTCTGCTATTCTCTTGTATGATTCCTTAGATTGAAATACATAGACAAGATATATTGAGTGAATATCGAGATGTATGAAAAGAAAGAGAGCTGATGTGTTCTGTAATTCTCATTATAAGACAGGAAATCACCTTCATAGCGGACGTAGGCCTCATTAATGGCTGAACCACTCTAAATCTCGTCTCTACTTTATTTTTTCGTATTTTTCATTTTTTTATTGCTAATTAAACACGGATCCATTTATTTCTTACCAAATTGGTGAAGTACAGTTTAGTACCTCGGGTGTTTAGACCATTTTTGGTGTAAACAATTCAATAATCTCTCCTCTTCGAATAAACTAATTAATATTTGACTAACTCTAATTCGATTAACTCTTATTCGATTAACTCTTATTCGTTTAACTCCAATACTCGACTAACTCTAATTAACTAATACTCGACTAACTCTATTCGAATAACTAATATTAGATTAACTCTAATTCGATTAACTCTATTCAAATAACTAATATTCGATTTAACTCTATTCGAATAACTCTATTCGATTTAACTCTATTCGAATAACTTATTCGATTTAACTCTATTCGGATAACTAATATTCGATTTAACTCTATTACCTATCTCATTCAAATTCCCATTTGAATTCCTATTCCAAAACCCAATTTTCCTTATAAATGTTTTAATTTATAAAATATTTATTTTAATCCATTATTCACATCGGATGTGAATAAGGTTTATTTTATATAATCAATCAGTTTGATTTTTCATTTAAAAACAATATCCCGATTCCAAATTCTATTTACACTTCTATTTAGAATTATTCGTAAAAATCTTATTTTATTTTCAACACTTATAATCTTATTGAAAATTCCCTTTATAATTGCTATGTTCATATTCAATTTCAAATATCAGTGTTGAAACCGATCATTACTTCTCTATATAAATCCAGCCATATATATTCCATTTATCAAATGATAAATATTTATTAACTTATAAAACATTATTTATAAATTAATCTTCTCAATTTATCTGTTAAAACAGAGTCTATTTAATATCCACTTTAAATCCATTCCATGGTACTTTTATATCTCGCCATTTCCTTTTTAAATTCTACAAATACTTCCTTTTATAATTCTCTATATTTACTTTCCAAATAATTATTCATTTTATAATCTATTTATTTTCTAAATAAATATCCCTTTTATAATTCTATTTATTTTCTAAATAAATTTCCCTTTTATTATTCTATTTATTTTCTAAATAAAATTCCCTTTTATAAAATCATTTGATTTTATAAATAATTTCTTTTATAAAATCCTTTGATTTTATAAATATATTATTTTCAATATACACTTTGAAAATTCCCATTTTTACATCCTATGATTTAATTATGGTATTTTAGAAATACCAAATCACAGTGCCAGTGTCATCCACACATACAAAATCAATCACAGAAAATATATCGCATCATATATCACAATATATGAAAATAAACAGTAATAATATTTGAGGAATCCAATTGGATCCCTCCAACCAGTTTCCCTGCATCCACAGATGTTAAACAATATAAATAACATCAATTTAATTTCAACATGAAATATTCTGATAAATAGAATCAATATTTGATTAATGATATATATATATATATATCGTTATTCATATTCTCAACCAATTAATTAGTAGTTCATCCAAACATCAACACACAGAAATCAACCAACATTTATTAGTTCTAATAATACATTATAAAAATATGAACTGGTAGAGTTAGTGAGTTTTACTCACATTGGTCGGTTTATCGTTAAATAATGATAACCATTCAACAGCTCCATTCAGGCATTTTATTTTATCATAAATTCAAACGAGCTCCAATCCACTTCAAACCAAATAGTATGCGTAGTATTTTCTGATACAATTCCAATGCAACTGGTTTCGTCATATTCTGATACTGTATGACAAAGTTATGACTTATACAAGTTTCCTATATTATTTAATTTAAAATTAAGCTTTAATTATTGATATTAATTAGCATGGGCCTCACCATTTAAACATGCCAGCCCATTATCCTTCTGGCCCGCCTCTCTCTTCTTCTCTAAAAACATTTCTCCCACTCCAGCATATAACTCACGAGGGAAAAAACAAATGCCATCCTGAACCTTTGCATCAACCAAGTCCTTTCATTCTTAAACCAAAATTCAAACAAATAACAACATGCTGTTCCTCATTATCTCCTACACCAATCATGAGTTCAAACCGCACCTCCATCTTCACCATTTCCGCAGCACAGACCCCATCATCCTCTTCTGGTAAACACAACTACTCCTCACGATAAAAATGGTATAACTGCACTGATTCTTCCACCCATTCTCGATCATTTCTCCACAAAAACGAAGGCTTACACCACCATTGAACCCCCATCAACTCCTCCATCATCTCCTCGCCATGGCTTTAAACACGCACCTCAGCTCGATTTTCGTCCTGGCTTTGCCATTGCGCATGCCATAACAGTAGTGCGAAACTTTTTCTCCTCGAATAGGCACAAACTCCTCACAGAGATGCTAAATGATTTTACAAATCCAACTACGAACATTATTTCGTGAATGCAGGCTTCCACTTACAGTAAATTCGAAACTTAGATCACTGCTGTGGAGAACATAACGTATGAAAAGGTGTCGAGTACCCTGAATCTAATACCGAAATGAAGAGAGCGAGGATAAGAATCTATTCATATGTGTTTCGTGCTTTTTAAGTGGTGAGTATGATTTTATTGAGGCCATTACTCTCTTAGTCTCTTGTGTGAGACTTCAGCAACAAAAGAAAGAAAACGAAAGCTTGTATTTGTATATTTTGGAAACTTAATTGCTAAGTAATAGGACCCTTGATTAGCCTTCACACTGTTTGCACAAACAATGTAGGATGTGATTTATGTTTTAGGCATGTAGGCTAGGCTTTTGTGTGTAGTTAAGTTTCATAGAAGCCATGTGTTTTATCTTATCAATTCTTATGGTTATGTTGGATTTTTAAGGTTAGAATGGCAACTTTATTTATCTCAAAAATGACCATGGAGTTATATAAAAATAACACTACTAGGGAGCTTGAAATAATTTGCATAAGGAGATGATTAGAACAGTTTACCGATGTCTTTAGATAAATTGACTTATCACCCTTTGGTCTATATACATATACATATATATATATAAGTTCAGACTTATATATGAGTTTAAGATGAGGGCGTCATATGAATTTAGAATGATTTTGTTATGTGAGCGTGTGATAGTAACTCGGTTGATGATGTGTGGCGTGATGTTCATTGGCTATTTTCTAAGGTCTTATTTAAAAACAATCTAATTTACTAAAAATAAATTAATATTATCTTATATATTCGAATAGAATATCATACAGCTCCAAAATGAACATATCTGGATTTATAACTCGATATTTAAAAGTCGGAGTTAATCGATATTCGATTTATATTGAAAATCCTTTTATAATATAAATAAATCGTTATAAATTATAAAGGAATTCCATAGCGACTTCTCAAAAATTTGATTTGGATATAACTCACAATCTACATGACGAAATCTCGATTTTTCACTTCCATTAGAAAAATATACTTCACCAGCTCCGAAACTTTCTTGTTTCACATAAATCCGGCTTAAAACGGGTTCTGTATATTCGTTTAAAGTTCGAATCGCCAAATTATGAACTGCCGTGCCATTTCGAGCTCGATTATAATTATAATGTAAATTATACGTTCAACTGAAAATTTATAAATAAATTTGTTAATATAATTCAAATTCTAAACTGAATTATATATTTTAAATTGCCTAAATCACACAATATTGTCAATTCAACTTAATTCCGATTACTTCGGAATTAAATATATTATTCTACTATTTATATTAATTAAATATTCAATATTATTTAATTAAACAACCATTTTATATTACCAAACCATTATTTAAAGAATTAAATAAATTATTTATTATCTGTAAAATACGGGTCGTTACATTATTCCCCCCTTAAAATAATTTCGTCCTCGAAATTGCTACGGTAGAAAACAAACCTTACTAACTGGTTAAAAATTATTTGTTTACCTTTTTTTTCAGTTTCAACTGAACCACTTAATTTCAATTAAAATATTAATTAATTCTTATCAACGAAAATTTTCAAAAATCCTGAAAATTTTCTAACACCCGAAAATTTCGAAAATTTCGCCAGCACCTCCTTTGAACGGCTCAATCGGTACAACTACAACTTGCCTCTCTAGGCCTTCTCCAACCCAAAAGAAAATCAAACAGCTAAGTGGCTTGCAAAATCGGCTCATAAATCTCCAAACTCATGTATAAATAAATTTGTACCTTTTTGTCGGGCATATCATTATATCCTTTCCATCTGTCATGTCATCCCAATCAAACTCCAAATCAGTTTTTATCCACAAACCCAATCATTCACTTATACCCAAGTCAAATTACATTTCAAATTCGAGTTCCATTCTCGATTTCAAACTCTAACTCACTAATCCAATACCATTTAAGATTCCTATCTCACAATTCAAAATCTTATTCTACTTGATACGTTATATTCCAGTTCAATTTCCAGTTAATTGGTTTCAATTCAATTCATGTTTGCTTTCACAAATTTCAATTTAACTTCCACTTCGGACTTTAATTCAATTTCAATTTGCTTTCGCAAATTTTCTTTAAATTTGTTTTTACTTCAAAACAAACTTCCTAGGATTTTTAAACAACTTACCGCTTCAAACATCCAATATTTCTTTTTGGAAATCAAAACCACTTGTTTTCTCAAAACAATTCAAAAACAAACTCATTGGTAGTAATCCGTAATTTACAACTCGAAAAAGAACACTGATGATGTGGCCAACATCATCAGAGTTATTTCCCAGCGATTTAAGTGAGTTTAATACTATATCACTTTTCAAAACCATATTTAAACATTTCCCATTTTGAAATCAATTTCAAAATACCATTCACAATGCTTGTAAAACAATTTAAAATCTCCCAGGATTTTAAAATTCTCATATTTTAAATCCAAATCCATTTGCAAACACTTTTTCAAATTTCCAGAGTTGTAATTTCAATTTGGATTTAAATTCAGATTTAATTCATTTCATAACACTTCTCTGAATTCTGATTGGTTATTTACACAACCATTTCACTTTTTATAATCTTTCTCGATTGTAATAGCAACCAATATATCCAATATATTATAATAACTCCAATATAAATCCTTTATATCAAAATATAATTTGGGTAAAATTATTTCATTTACCCTCTTTACAAAACATATAGTGTCCGTTCATCGTATTCGATGTTTATAAATCCCTGCTGGTGCAGTGGATCAAACTGATCGTCCAAAATTCATAAACTACTCAACCAATGAATCCCCACAATATAAGATAATTTTTACATCAAATAACAAATACGCGCTCATATATATATACACTCAGACTCAATCTAGGGTATTGCTAACCCCATCTCTACTAAGTTACACCACAGAGCCAAGGTAATTACTTAACCTTCAACTCTAATACCACTGTAACGAACCGGGGGATTTGCGACCTTGGTTATCGACATAAACTCAATGTCGACTATCCAAGCATTGGAAATACCAGATAGTTAATAGAAAAAAGTTAGAGGGTGAGAATAGATAAGATAGAAAATTAGAATTGAAGAAGAAGAAGATCACAAGAACAGAATCAGAGTAACACGAATCTCACCGCGCACCAAATAAAATATAACATAACTTTGAAATAGAACCAGTATATGTATACTATAATGTTTATCAGAGTACAACACTTACAACACAGCAGAAATTAACAATTGCTATAAAATCTTGAAGCCTTCTGCTCCAAGCTCCTCCAAATATATGTGAAATCCCAACTACTTGACTGCCCGTACAAAATATGGAACCCAAGAGTTTAGGGAAAACAAAACCAAATAAACTCAAGGTCAATCACTTGATTGGTGTGAGTAAAATCCAAACAATTGGTTTAGCTTTTCCAAATCCTTTTCAAAAGCAATGATAATCGTAAGACTGATCCACACGTAATTACGGATTGTTTTTACCTTACGATAACCTAAAATATTTTCTAAGATCAATATTTTGTGATATTATAATAATGTCTAAATCAAGTAGATAGCAATCTAGTAGAACGCTTTCTTCTCACGCTCTACATATATAATATACAATCAAAAACCGCGGGCTCTTATTGGGTAATGGATTCCAACTATGACAAGGTATAAAACCACCTTTCGATCGGTGTACTCTAGAAGCGATACACTGGAGTTCAACAAAAACATCTTGTAACTCGGCCACACATGACCGGCCATTCATTTCGCTTGAATGTTCCGAATATATTGTCACCTTATGGTTGGTATACCAACATAACCGTTCCCGGGAGATACAGAATTGAAAGAAGTAACAAATATGAATATTCTCTAGATGGTGACAATTTACCCTACTTGGGTGAGACCCACTTAGCCATGCTTCCTGCACGGTTTCTGTCATTTCCCAGTTGATGAGGCTTGAGGTCATAACGTATCTGTTAACAGATCACTCCTTCATTTACTTTGAATGCCACATCGTCATACCCGTCAAATCACAAATTGATTTCCCTAAAAATACCATGGGTATAAGCTAAGAGAAACAATTTCCTCCGCTACCAACGTAAATACGTTTGAAACGATCAACTTACGCGATCTAGCAGATATACTCTATCAGACATTCGTTCATTCAAGTTGTCCTAGTTCTGGATAACCCGAAGGCACTATTTTGTAAATCCATCTTAGGCAATTTCTCCCTAGGATTTACTGAACAACCCTTGCATAACTCCATCTTCAATTATCTTCATCATATTTGATTTGCAACGCTAAAGCCATACGGAGTGGGTTTCAGATAATATATCTGATCCCGGTCTCTTGGTATTAACAACGGAAATGGTCAAAATCTTTGATAGTCGGTGATTTACCTATCAAAGGAAAACATGTGTACAAACAATGGTCGTATTTCCAAATGAAAATCTTATCGATCAATCATTAATCAACATTTATCCCTTTAAATTAATTTATCATTAATTTATTTCATTTCCCTATTCCCGTTTTTCCATATATTTGTAAATTCTTATTTTCAAAATTTAGAAAATATACGTTATTAATCATTAGAAAACATTTCCATATTTACTCTCATTTCTTATTTTCTATATTAGAAACATTTCTGATTCTTATTTGGAAAACATTTCCAAAACTCCTTTATTGGATTTAAACAGATGGTTAAATAAAATATCGCTATGCCAACTCAAACCATTACACTCATCAACTAAATTCACTTAACCAGCCTTCATTGTCGAACCTTAACAATTCCTTAGTAAAAAATGAAGTCAATCAAGTTGGGGTATAACTACCTCTTAGACCATAACTGAAAAACATTTCTAACCTCAAAAGAGACAGTGTACCCTTTTAAATCTTTAACAAACTTCCTTTCGTAACTCTCGGATTATATTTACAAATCCACTTTTTTTACAGAAATCATTTGATTATAACAATAGTGTTATAGTCCCATGCTTCCGAAATATAATAACTTAAATATAATTTTTGTTTATTAATTTGGATAAATAAACAAACAACTAATTTATTAATAAATAAATAAATCTTGACTAAAAATGGAAAGTGAATAGTACTTTCCCGAATTCGTTAAAAAATCGAATTTCAATATATAATTCTCTCTCTCGAATAGTCTCTATTCGATAACTCTCTTTCGGATAAACTTTATTTGATAACTCTTTTCTTCGAATAAACTATATTCGATAATCTCTCTTTCAAATAAACTATATTCGGTAATCTCTCTTCTTCGAATAAACTAATATTCGACTAACTCTAATTCGATTAACTCTATTCGATTAACTCTATTCAATTAACTCTTATTCGATTAACTCTTATTCGATTAACTCTAATACTCGACTATTCTAATTAACTAATACTCGACTAACTCTATTTGAATAAATAATATTAGATTAACTCTAATTCGATTAACTCTATTCGAATAACTAATATTAGATTTGACTCTTTTCGAATAACTTATTCGATTTAACTCTATTCGAATAACTAATATTCGATTTAACTCTATTTCCTATCTCATTCAAATTCCCATTTGAATTCCTATTTCAAAACCCTATTTTTCTTATATAAAATATTTATTTTAATCCATTATTCACATTGGATATGAATAATGTTTCTTTTATTTAATCAATCAGTTTGATTTTTCATTTAAAAACAATACACTACTGAAAATCAAAGCAATAGTGGCATTTATAGATGCCCCCATTATCATAAACAGAGGCCAAAAAATGTGTTAAACTGCCGCTATTACTTTGAGAGGCAGAATAGCATCCACCCCAAAAAATGCCGTTGCTAAAAAGAAGCAAGGGCGCATGTTTTATTAAATCTGCCGCTATTACAGTATGGTACACGTAAGAAATATAATATCATTGAAGGCAAGTCTAAACGCCTCTAAAAGTATTAAATGCCAGGGACAGTTGGAATGCCCCTATTGCTGCATTTATCAGTCTTGTAAATGTATGCAGATAATGGAATAAAATATATGACAGAGCATCATCAAACAAAATTATAATAAAAAATTGACTGGACTTCTATATTGCAAACAAACAGAGCTACAACGTACAATTAATGAACATCTTGTAACATTCAATATACCGAACAAAACTGACATTTCCATAAAGCATCACAACTAATGACCAAAATGATACATGACAAAAAAACTAAGAGTACATTTACAGTTTCTCTCTCTAGAACATCATCTTCACCCGAATCAAGAATGCCCAAATCGACCAAAATGGTATATTCCACGTTGGATGGGGCTGGTTACTTGTTCCATGTAGCACTCGTTCTTTTTGAAAATCTGTATCATTGAAAATCAATGCAATACTTCAGGGATTGAGGTGCTTATAAGCTGGACATTATTTATGATGACTAGAAAAAAGTAAGTTTCACACTTCCACTTGCATAAAATAAAGTTTTTTGCTGCATATGGTGGCAGTTATGGATGAACATAACAGATATCCTACATATGAAGATATGCTACAACATATAGTGTATCACATTGATAAATAAGAAACATGTTGTATTTCTAAGGCAACATGACTTCAATAAAACACATGTACCTAAATGCAGGTTGTGGTGCTGGGGAACTGTTCATATATATGATATTAAAAGTTAGGTGTAATAACATAAACTACTGAATATTTTGCGTTATCTATAAACAAATATGTATAAAATCACTAGATATGTTGTTAGGAGTGTTACCAAGTGTCACAAAGTGCTATTAAGGCATTAATTGGCAATTTGAAGAATCGATTTTTTTTTTCATTTAGACATTTAATCCACCCCTTCTCTTAGGTGCTTTTTGAACGCTAAGTTTTTATCGAGACGCTAAAAAAAATATGTGTTTTCAATTTGATTCTCTTTCATTTGACTAAATTCAACATACACTGAAAACACTCGATCATTTCGCTTGTTTACTGATAGCTTGTTTGTTGAAGCTATTCGTCTTCAAGTATAATTTCAAAATTAAACTACATTTCATATATTTCATCTCGAAATAGATATACAACCATTCAACAAGTATTCCCTTTATAACTTAAAATAAACGTGTGGTTAGGCTAAATAAGTGTACAAGAACAGTTACCCCTTAATTTCTCACTTTTTCTAACTTTGTAGTTTCTTTATTTCGGTTTCTTATTCGATTTATTCTTGAATATTATTCTGAATATTTTTGGAATATCGCCTAAATTAGTCATTTATAAATAAAAATATAAACTGTTCACTATAACCATGATTTTATTATGAGTTCACGATTATTTGGCAAACAATCATTTGATACACACATGGCACAAATTTTATTATTCATAAATCTTTCACATTTTTGTATATTAGTGATTGGTTATTATGGCGGCAAGTCGAGTCGATAGAGGTCCAACTAGTCGACTAGCTGAACTAGTTATAGACTAGTCCGCACTAGTCGATAAATAAATAAATATGTACGTATATATTAATTCATGATAATTGTAGTTCGTATTCCACTTCGGGTTACTTCTTCTCTAGGTCGTATTCCACTTCGTGATTTGCGGTCGATTTCGGGTTAATTAAGATGAGATCGTAAGTATAAATAAATCGACTTTGGGTTAATTCTTCTCCAGTTTGTATTCGACTTCGCGATTTCAGGTGAATTCTTCTTGATTTTGACTTTATGATTTCAGGCAAATTCTTCTCGATTTCGACTTCGTGATTTAGGGTTCAAGTTCGTGATTTCGACTTCGACTTCATGATTTAGGGTTCTAACACGAGTGCGATTTCGTGATTTAGGGTTTAAGCTCGACTAATGGCAAGTCGACTCTTCCAGTCGATGCTCCGATGTCGGCTAATCTAGTAGTCGTCGACTAGTTGTGACAAGTCGAGCGCCGTAATAACACTGTATTATAATTGTGATTGGTTTATTTTGAAATTTATTAGCGACAAACTGAATGTGTGCGTATACACAAACACACATGCACATATACATCAATACTATATTATTACACTCTAATCAAAACCTACTAAGTTTCTTATGGTATGTGTCTATTCTGTTTAATAGTTACATAATGCAAATTTTCATTGTACTGAATTATATGATGAGCACTTATTTTCATCCAAACTTCCCTTGCACATCACCTAAACTCTTTAGGGTAGTCTTACCGCCTAGCGCTGCTTCAAACAACATAGATTTCTATTATAATATAATAATCAATATTATACATACAAAACACATGTGTGTCACAAAGCATAATGTTGCTATGATTTTGTAACTATTACAGTCAAATATGTATTCATATCATTTCAGTAGTATCAAAAGGAAAAATAATAATAATTTAGTATAATAGAAACAGATAAAATATAATGAAAAAAACCAAGTTTAATAAAACATTTGCAAGTGGATACCTGAGAAAGCGAGTCCCATAGCATTCAAGAAAAATATCGTATAAACAATTGTAAAGTTGTGAAATTATAAAGTAATGACCAAAGATATCAAACTTACCTCATTTTAGGTTAACACTTTATTAAACCAACTTCAGTGTTTATCTTTTCCCTTGTAAACAAAATCAAAAGGCTCAACATCATCGTAATAGTGACCATGCTTCTATTTCTGCTCTAACGAAAATCCAAGAAATAATAATAAAAAATATTTTTGATGAAAGAAGTAATAAATTTAATATGTTATAACCAACAAAATGATCACATCGAACATTTCCAACTAGTATCAGAATCCAACAGGTTATATTAAGCTTTTGTCTCTTCATTTTAGATTGTATCCTTTGCGTTAACATAAAACAAGATACGAGGAATTAGTCATTCACTGCTACCAGAATTTTAATTAAAATTAGCAAATTTAATTGGTCACTAAAATTGTGATAGTAGCCACACAATAATACTGATTTCTTGTTGGTTTATATGCACTTAATACAAAGAGTAAAAACTGTTAAATAAAATTAAATGAAGGATGCAAATCACATTGATTTCTTGGCATTTTGTTACTGAGTTTGAAACAATGACATTGATAACTTTTTGCGTAACCAAAATAGAAATCCAAAGGACATGAGGAAACCAATAAAAGTTATTTTAAGACTTTATATTTATACTCTAAATAATTAAAAGAAAAACTTTCCTCTAAGTTGCTGAAAGTCCATTATTTGGATGCTACTAATATTTTATTTTCGCTAATCAAATAATTAACATGAAATTTTCTCCAGTTCTCTGGTAACATTTGTAGTACATTTTAGGTTCTCCTACTCCAACTAGAAAGGGATGAGACGGTGCAACTACATAGCCATGATTTATTACAAATTTGTAGTGCCTTTAAAAAGTGCAAAAATAATAATAAAGAATTAACTTTTTCTCATTATTTCACGTTCGTTATTAACGATATTTCCATGGAAGTGGTTACGTGATCACATACAAGTATACAACCTATGAGTTAGACACTATAAATAAAGGTTCTTATAAATTAATATTTGCAATGACCAAGAATAGAAAGTTCTTAAAGACCATTACTAAAACTGCAAAATACATACAGTTGTTAAAAACATTTATAACAATTTTTCACCCTGTGTTATAAAAGTGTCATTATGTTGTGATGATTAATCCTCATGATGCATATTCATATAAAGTAGTCTATAGCGCAAGCCTTACGCTATGCGTTATGCGCAATAGCACTTGCTATTGCGTTCATTTAGAGAAGAAAATCAAGTATATTCTACCTAACTGGTTTTTTTTTCTTTATATTTTGCGTCATATCCAAATCGTTCAAGACTCCAAATACAAGCACTACCATATTTTATGCATGTATTACATATTCTTTTTATGTAAAATACTAAAATGTAATTATTATATTACAGAAAATTTGATAAGTTCATAATGTACATTCAAAATAATTGATGGATGTAATCTATTTTCCTTACAAATTTGAAATTTATTCTTATAATTGTGAGTTGTAATGAAATTTATTTCTATTTATCAATTATGGTGACATAAAACTATAAGAAAAAATGCATGAAAATATACTTTTGTACAAATTGTTTTTTTTTAAAAAGTATACTAACAAGTACTAAGAAAAAAATTATAAATAAGAAAAGTTGTAAAGTGAAAATAAAATCAAATGAAAATAATGTATGAAGTCTACAATAACAAGATTCAAATAAACAACAAGTTAAATGTAATTCAAGTGTACAATAACAAAACATAGAAATTATATTATGCTTCTAAATTTTTATAACATAGTCACTAGTTTTATCTAAATCATAATCATTGATAATTATTTAAAAGATCCTCAATTTCTTCTTCTTTCGAGTCCTACTCTACGGGATTTTTCCTTTTGAGTCGTTATAAATACAATAGCGTGTTTTTTTAGGTTTAATTCGCTGCCCAAACATTTAAAAAATAGGCAAAAACAAAATAGCGCGTTATTTTGAGCTATGCGCTATGATAAAATAGTGCGCTATTTTTACGCTATAGGGAACCTTTGCGCTATTATAACTACAATAGCGCAAGCACTGCGCTATGCGCTATTTGTCGTTATAGCGCGTGCTTTGATAACACAGTTCATAAGTAAATAAACAATTTGTTTTTCTAGGTTGAAGACATAAATGCAACAATAAACAAGAGCGAAATATTTTTAAGCATTTTATTGTTCTTCCGTTGCGCAACTGTTAAAGATAAACATCCACTGGGTTTGTTTGTGGCACGTGATTTTTCCATATTATAAAAGTAGCAACACATGTAGAAGTCAACGGTTTGAATTTATTTTTAATGGTAAATCTTATCAATTTTAGAAATTTAACATAAATAGTTATATATTATCACATATTAAATGTTTTTTGTATGCATTTCTTAGTTGCCAAATATTTTGAAAGATGCAATGAAGATGGTTGTGCCATTTCGTCACATAGAACGAAACAAAAAAAATGTCAAAATCTTCATGTTGAGGTCATTTAGAGTTAGACAACATGGTTTGTTAATGGACAATCAACCTAGCAAGACAACATGGTCATTTAGATGTCACAATGTCTATGGTTTTCTAATCCATGTTCTAACAAATTTGAATTATAGAGACGAAGTTTAAGAGAATATACTCTTAATGAGTAAACTAATCATCCAAATATTAAAAAGAAACACCGAAAATATTGCAGATGAGTAAGTAGTAATCACTTGAAATTCATAAGCTCTAGGAAATAATCACAATCCATCATTTCGAAGATCTACACCCAATCCAGATTTAGAGCAATGGATTGATCTTATAGAATCATTGTTGCTCCCAAATTAATAATAATCGTCCCCAAATTGGTGATAGCCATCTCAATTTCAGTCATAGCCACCACTTGGTCGCCATTTTTGGTTGAAGCCGGCTAATTCCTAAATCTATTATTTTGAAATTATCTAAAATTAATTTTAGGGTTTGGGATCGAAGAAGAAAGGCGCAGGGAAGAGAAACGATTTGAGAATGAAAATAAGTTAAGGTACAAAAGTTACGCCTCATAAACTTTAAGTTACCAATTTCTGCCCTTAATTAAAATAATAAAAACTACAAAAATAAAAGGACGTTATTTGTGACGTTTGAATCTGTCTATATTAAAGTTAGTTGGGACCATCGTAACTTTTGCCTCTAATTGGTTGGTAATAGAGGCGTTACATCTAATCTGCCTTTAACTAATGGCCCCAAATACTTCTAATTTTGGTAGTGATATACCAATTCCAAATTCTATTTAAACTTATATTTAGAATTATTCGTAAAAATCCTATTTTATTTTCAACACTTATAATCTCATTGAAAATTCTCGTTATAACTACTACGTTCATACTCAATTTCAAATATTGGTGTTGAAACTGATTTTTACTTCTCTATATAAATCCAACCTTATATATTCCATTTATCAAATGATAAATATTTATTAATTTATAAAACATTATTTATAAATTAATCTTCTCAATTTATCTGTTAAAATAGATTCTATTTAATATCTTTAAATCCATTCCATGGTTCTTTTATATCCCGCCATTTCCTTTTTCAATTCTGTTTGTTTTACAAATACTTCCTTTTATAATTCTCTATATTTATTTTCCAAATAATCATTCCTTTTATAATCTATTTATTTTCTAAATAAATATCCCTTTTATAATTCTATTTATTTTCTAAATAAATATCCCTTTTATAATTCTATTTTTTTCTAAATAAATATCCCTTTTATAATTCTATTTACTAGCTGGATGGGAAGTATCTGATTTTTTGCCTATCTATCATATTTATGTATAATTATCTGCAAGATGGTTTATCCATGATGTTATGTATAATTATCTACAGGTTAGTTTATCACAAATGTTTAAGTATTTAATTTGTGATGACATGTATCTGTATGTATGAAGTACTCTAATGTACTTGACTTATGATATGTAATATTTTGGGTTATTATATTATGTCCAAGTTCCACCATGAGATTCTGATATTTTCTTTAGTTTTTTTTCTTCTATCTATAATTTATTCTTATATAATGACACAACTTCCGAGGTGTTCAAAAGTTGGGTCGTTACAGTTGGTATCAAAGCACTGTAACGACCCGGGGAAATTGCGATCTTGGTAATCGACAAAAACTCAATGTCGACTATTCAAGCATCGGAAATACCGGATAGTTAACGAAAGAAGTTAGAGGGTGAGAATAGATAGGACAGAAAATTAGAGTAGAAGAAGAGGAAGAACATACAAAAACAGAATCAGAGTAACACGAATCTCACAGCGGAACGAATAAAATATAATGTAACTTTGAAATAAAACCAGTATATGTACACAATAACATTTATCAGAGTACAACACTTACAACACAACAGAAATAATCAACTGCTATAAAATCCTGAAGCCTTTTGCTCCAAGCTCTCAGTATCTGTAAAATCCTGACTACTTGACTCACTCTGTGGAATTCCAAAATGCTGATATAGGGTATAAAAAACACTTCAAAATAAAAAGTGTTTATTTTCAAAAATAAAAATTACAGAAAATTATAAAAATTAAATTATACCTACGTATCAAAGATCCTGTCTAAATTCGAAGCCAATATTTAATTAAAATTAAATATATCGTTGTGGTTTATAAACGATTCCATAACGACTATTTGAAAATTTTATTTAACTATAACTCAAAATCTACCTGGCGAAATCTCGGTTTTTCTCTTCCATTAGAAAAATATACTTTACTAACTCCGAACGTTTCTTGTTTCACAGAAATCCGACTTAAAACGGATTCTGTATATCCATTTGAAGTTCGAAACGCCAAATTATGAACTGTAGCGCCATTTCGAGCTCGATTATAATTATAATATAATTATACGTTCAAACTATTGTTATTTATATATATATTCATTAATATAATTCAATTCTAAATTGAATTAAACCTCATAAATAATCTAATTCACACAATATTGTCAATTCACTATTTCCGACTATTTTTGGAATTAAATATATTATTCTATTATTTATATTAATTAAATATTTAATATAATTTAATTTAAACCATTAAATTACCAAACCATTATTTGAATAATTTAATAAAATTAATTATTAAATCATTAAAAAATACGGGTCGTTACATTCTTCCCCCTTAAAATAATTCCGTCCTCGAAATTGTTAAGCTAGAAAACAATCCCTATTAACTGGGTTAAAAATTATTTGTTTACTTCTTTAACCTCTATTTCACTATACCAATTAATTTCAATTAAATATTGATTCATTTCTATTAACAAAAATTTTCAAAAATCCTGAAAATTTTCTAACACCCGAAATTTTCGAAAAATTTCGCCAGCAACTCCTTTGTATGGGTCAATCGGTACAACTACAACTCGCCTCTCTAGGCTTCCTCCAACCCCAAAGAAAACCAAACAGCCAAGCGGCTTGCCAAATCGGCTCATAAAATCACCAAACTCATATAAAAATAAGCTTGTACCTTTTTGTCGGGCATATCATAATATCATTCCCACCTGTTAGCAATTCTGCATATACCAATGTATCGATTCTAATTGATCACAAATAAATTTATTCTCAATTATTCGCTTATATCCGAACCATAATAACATTTCAAACTCGAGTTCCATCCTCGATTCCAAACTCTTAACATACCGATTCAACAAAATTCCAAATTCCTATCTCATTATCCAATTTTTATTCTATATCTTATTTTTCGATTAGCTTTCACAAATTCTAATTTAATTTGTATTCAAATCAAACAATCCTGGGGGTTTTTAAACAGTTTACCTTATCAAAAATCAAAATTCCCAATCAGGATTCAGATAAGTGTTATGAAATCAATTAAATCTGAATTTAAATCAGAATTGAAATTACAACTCTGGAAATTTGATATTAAAATTATCGTTTCTTTCAAAAGGATTTTTGGAAGTTGAATCAAGTGTTTGGATTGTCATAAGGGAAAAACCCGTTCCGTGTTTTAACAACCCAGAAAATCAGAACCAATTTAAAAAATTTATTTTGGCAATTTTAACGAATTTTGAATATTTAAAATGATTTATTTAAAATAATAACGACTAGAAATTTATTTTCAATTGAATTAGAACGTATATATTTATTTAAATCGAGATTATAATATAAATATTTATTTTAATTATAAAAGGAATTGGAAATGGCGCGGTAGTTTGAAAATTTGATTTCAAATTTTAAATGAAACGTGCAGGATTCAAAATAAACCGGATTTTTGTGAATCTGTTTGAAAATATCTTTCCAAAACATGTGAAAAATCCAAATTTTATAGTCTGAATAAAAAGTTATGTCCAGTTGAAAATTCAGAATAGTCGCTACAGAATCTATACAAAATATGGCCGTTAAAAATAAAGATTTTTCAGACGACCTCCGTTTTCGACGAGATCACTTTTGTTGGATCTAGAATTCAAATTGTTGCTGGATCCAATTTTCATAATTTTTGGAATCAGTATGTGAGCGTGGCAAAAGAAAACGTGTTTTGTCAATTTAAATTGAATTGGATTTGCTGGAAAATGACCATTTTCAAACGGTATCCAAATTCGACGAAATTAGTCTTGTTAGGACCGCATCGTCAAAACATAGCCAGATTTATTTTTCTGTAATTTTCAGAGTCCGTATGTGACCTGATAAATTAAAACGTATGTTTAAATTAAATATAAATTGATTTATATTTTAATGTTGATGAAAACTGATCGAAACAGTCGAATCGGCTTGCGGGACATATCCCATTGTGTCCGGAATAGGGATATTTAGCTAGGAATGACACTCATTGGGTTTTATTTGGTGTTTGTAATGATAAACAAATAATAAATGAATTAATTATTAAAATAATAATAAAAATAGTGTACAAAGACATCACCCCAATTCGGAAAACCCTTGCCGCCCCAATTAGAAACCGATGGCCACCAAAGCACGATTCTTCCTCCACTCTTTTCTCCAAATCCATAAAATGAAATTTCGAACTTCTTAAGAGAAAATCAGAGTGCTCTTCACGAGCTTCGGATACATACGGGTATGATCGGGATTGAAGTGGTAAATCGTCCAAATTTAGCGCACGAAGTGTCGGTGTTTGGGCATGGATTTCGCGTAGGTGGGGCCTTCGAACTGCAAGGGGCTGAGGGTGGAGAAGGAGGGCTATCACGGCGATGTCAAGGTGGTGGAGGATCGGGGTTTAACCCCCCTCTGGTGGGCGCGACATGGCAAGGAAGAA
Source organism: Allium sativum (assembly GCA_030737875.1). NCBI lineage: Eukaryota > Viridiplantae > Streptophyta > Magnoliopsida > Asparagales > Amaryllidaceae > Allium > Allium sativum. The sequence goes on from CM060920.1 coordinate 588,844,275, forward strand.
GTGAGCAAATGGGTTTCTTGCGGTGTCCAGAACTGGTGATTGTTGAAGAAGGATCAAGGTTGATGCTTAATTAAATTAGTGATTTAAATAATTAATTATTAATTAGTTTTAGTTAATCATTTTTTTTATATGAAAAGCTCTAGTTTAAAAATGAAATTTTTTAAAATGAAAAGCTTTAGTTTAAAAATAAATTTTTTTATATGAAAAGCTTTGTTTTAAAAGTATAAATTATCTTTGTTTTAAAAATATAAAATATCTTTGTTTTAAAAATATAAAATATCTTTGTTTTAAAAATATAAAATAGCTTTGATTTTAGAAATAAAAATTGAAATAAAAATATGATTTTTATATATAATGTAGTGATATGAAAAGGTGATTTTTGATTGTATACACGGTTTATAAAAATATAATTTTTATTATATATAAAGCATTATTTTTAAATGTGATTTTTTTTATATGAAAAGCATAGATTTAAAATTGTGATTTTTTAATTAGAATAACCTTGATAAAAATGTGATTTTTATTTATAAAGGTCATTGTTAAAAATATGATTTTCAACATATACCACGTGAAACAGACTGCGTTGGATTCACGGTGAAGAACACTACTCGCTTGGACAAATCCAGATCCAAACCGTTAACTTAAAGACTGACGGAGTGGAAACCAAAGGTGAGAACTCCTCACTAAAATTATTTATGTATAGTTATTTATGTTATAACTGCATATATGAACTGCTCCCCGTCATCCAGAGACCATGGACGACTTGTTTGATTGTATTGTGATGTAAAAATTGATTGTGATTGTGTTGTGAAATGGTGAATAAAATATTCATGTGATGAATATATATTTGAACAATAAAAATATCATTTTTATTGTATATATGGACTGTATGTAATAGTCATGTATTGAAATAAATATTCGTAAACAAATCGGACGATTTGTTTATGTACACCCATTTATCGGATACTGATTGAGGCAATAAATTTTACACATCATCCAGCACAAATAATAACCAGTATTTGTTGTTTGAAAACCCCACACGGGTATTGGGATGATATTTGACATACACTGATCCCAATAATTAGTGGTATGTCAATCGATGGGTTGACAGGCTGTGTTGAGCATTATTTATTTATTTATTTATTTTTAACGCTTATACAGTCGTGTAATGCACTCTTGATGATGGTTGACTGTGCTTGATTATCGTTGTGTACATGGGTGTATGAAATTCATATAAATAAAATTATATGGTAATTGACTGTGTCTGATTCTAATTCAGAATTAACGAATATTTTAAAACAATATTCAGTGAATATTGAAATGTGAAGCCGTGTCAAGTAGTTAAACGCCATTTTAACATGAATGAGAATTTTGTCGATTTATTCATTTTATAATGAATATCGAAAAGTGATTTCAAAACTTGATATTCTGAAAATATTATCATTTTAATATTGAAATGATATGGAATATTCAAATTTGATTTGAAATTTGAAATGAAATGGAGATCGTTTTAAAAGGAATTTAAAACGAATTTATAAAAGAATATTCAAATTTGATTTGAAATGAGTTGAAATTGTTTTAAAATGAATTTAAAACGAATTTATTAAGGAATATTCAAATTTGATTTGAAATGAAGTTGAAATCGTTTTTAAAGCGAATTTAAAACGATATATAAAATACGCTTTAAATGGAAATCGATGAAATATATATAATATATATATTATATGGCCTGAATAGAACGTGCCACGCCGCAGTAGTTCGCGAATTTCGACCATTGACTTCGAATTGACGTTACGGGAGATCCAACCGTTGGATTCTCCTAAAACCGAAATTGTTGGGTTTGTATCGAAAAGAGCATTCCAATGAATATAAGGAATTTGAAATCTAACGGTTGGATTTGGAATTATGTCCAAATCTAATTTGGAAAAGGTCGCTGTAAGTGCAGTTCGATGACCATTTATGGAAATCGACTGTGCAGGCCTTGATAAAATTATTAAAAATATTAATAATTTGTGTAAAATCATAATAAATGATTTGGAAAGAATTATGATGAAAATTTTCGTATTTGAAAAGATAAAAATATATTTTTATCGAAATGAACTAGAATTATAATCCAATATTTTTAAATAAATAAATTGGATTTGAAATGGTTTTAAAATAACCAGAATTTCCAATATATGAATTAGAATGGATTTGAATCGAAATTATTTTTGGAATATTTCAATATTGGATTCCATGATTATATGGACAAGGAATTTGGAAGATATATATATATATATATATATATATAGATATATATATCGTTATTCCAATACGATATTTGTTGATTTTAGAATTTGATACTGAATATAAGCTGATATATTTTCTATTCAGAGCCTTGTATTTAATATCAAATGGGATTTTTGGTTTGTCGTGAATGGTGTCTTCACTAACACTGTTCTTAAACCCAGTTCAAAAAAGATTAAATCTTTTTATTAAGATTTAACGAAGTTTACCAGTTAATTAATATTTAATTGGAATTGAATTGAATTTTGGGTTTGTCGTGAATGGTATATTTAAAAATGCTATTCTTAAACCCAATGGAGTTAAGAAAATTAGAAACTAACTGGGGATTAGCTAAGTTGAATGGTTTCCTGGGTATTGTTCTGATGTTGGTTTTGACCTTCGGGATTAATACTTAGGGAATTGTTCTCTTACTAATTTACGGTTAGAGACTGATTGAATGGTGTTTTCAGTAACACTGTTCTTAAACTCCATGTGAAAAGAATAAATCTTTTAATTAAGATTATTAGAATTTCCAATTATATTTAGTAATTGGAAAAAAATGGAATGTGATTTTGAGTTTATCGTGAACCGTGTTTTAAATGACATTGGTTCTTTAGCCCAGTTAAAGGCCATATTAATTTCTTAGCTTTGAATAATCATTAATATTGATTTTTGGGAAGATTAAAACTAAATGGAGTTTTAATGAATCTTTGATTAGATTGAAAAGTGAATGTGATAATTAAAATTATCAATTCAAGAAAATGATCGAAAATGGAGTATCACAAGTTTTACTCCAGACGATGGCTAAACCTCTAATTAGATTTGAACGTGAAATTGTAATTAATATTTACCTGTAACACCGTGATGTTAGATATGAAGTATTACCGGTTTTGCTCCATGGGATGAATAGGTTGGGATTGGAAAATAAAATAAATGATTACTTCGGTGTAGTTCGCTAATCCCGACTATTTTGGAAAACCTTAATATGGTTTGATATCCAAAGGAAGATTAAAAAATAAATTTAAAAGAATTTATCTTTGATAAAATTAATGGGAACCATCCCTAAAAATGTGAATATTTGTATAAAAGAATATTCAAGATTGGGATGAGGCGTATGTTGTGTTTGTGTAGCACTTGTTTATAATATACGCGAGTTATTCGGAAAGGCCGGGTTTATACCCATTCTGAATAACTGATTCGACGATATATCGACGATGAAGACGGTGGTTGAAGACCAGAGGTCTTCACATCGTTTGGCTGATTATCGATGTCTTGATTGGCCTGTACACCCAAGACAAGGTAATAAGTGGTGATCGTCCAGACGTACTTGGAGATCAACCGGATATGCGAGGACCTCTCTCCTGTATTGGACATATGGGGCGAGGAATAAGGTGCCTCCGGTTTCGTTCAGACCCAGAACGAACTTATAAATGGATGTGTGTATGACATTGGATTTCATTCTGTGTAATTAATGGACATCAGTTGCATGGAGTGGATTGCCTGTGTGGCATGCTGAGATGCAAATGATCAAGGCTTCTGTTGAAAAGTAGAGTCTTGTGGTTGATGATCAAAGAACGGTTTTAATATAGCATAGCTTTGTGTATAGCGTTAATTCGCGAGACTTGCACTTCGGTGTGAACCAGAAACGGGAGAGGACCACAGGGAGGACATGCGTTTCGTTCTAACTAGGAGTGGTGTCAGAGTTTTGCAAGCCTTGGTGTTTTACTTATGTGGATGATGGAAAGCGAGGCGCCTCGGTTTTATCGGTCTCTACGGAGCCGATGGATGGTTTGGTCGATATATGACCAGTTTACGCTCATTAGGTGAGGAAACATAGTGTTCAGGCATTTTAATCCACTTCGTGTGGACCGGCCTTAACGATCTAAGGGCCTGCCTGAATCTGGGTCTTGAGACACAGGCTAGAGCGTCTCGAAGTGGTGAGGACGATCCCTTGCCTTGGTTAATAGATGGAAATCCAACTTCCAATAAGTGACTTTGCGATTTTAATTGTAGAGCCTAGTATTGGCGACATGATAGATGGTACCCATGACGCCTATGATCGATACATTTTTATTTGAAATTGTTTTATACACCATACACTTATAATAGTATCAAATGATTTGTTTTAAACGTACCAAGCATGTTTGGCTATTATAAGGGAAAACCCTATCCTCCGGCTTGCGTTGCATTGTGTGATGGGACCTGAGTCTTATAATTGCTTCATTTTTTCCAAAAGCATTGCACTGCTTATTCTATGCACTGGTATTCTTGGGAGGTAACCCGTTTCGTGTTATACGGCGTGTTCCCTTGTTTTACTCTCTTTTAAAGTAAAGTTTTAAATAACTGTTTTAGTTCTCCCACTAGTCACATGGCTGACCTGGAGTTTATTGTTTCTCTGGGTGCCTCTATTTTCCACACGGGCAGCTAGTAGTTTTGGTTTTGCGGATTTGTATTCACAGGATCCTGGTTTACAGCTGGAACAATATTCGGAAAGCTCTGTATCCGTTTATCTCTTTCAGTTGTGTTTTTGTATTATTTTCCGCTGCATTGTAATTTGTAATTTCTGATATTTATCGAATGTATATTATTTGTTCATACTCTGTATATTCTTGTACTCCGATGTAAATTGTTGTAATAAGTAATGAAATGTTCTTCTGTTTGTGTTCTGATTTGTTGTGTTCTCAACTCAATCCCGACTTTCCTTTACGGGGAAGTTCGGGTTGTCACACGTGTTATACGGCGTGGTCTTATGACATATCATTTATTTTCTCAAACTATTTTAAATTGTTTACTCATGCAAGTCCCATGACTGACCTAGAGTTTATTTTTTTTGTTTTTACCTTAAACTCTTGGGTGCCCAAATTTGTATGGGCATTCAAGTAGTTCAGGATTTTACAGATCTATCTAAAGGAGCTTGGAGCAAGAGGCTTCAGTGTTACATATATAGTGTTTTTATTTTCGCTATGTTGTACTCTGACAATTGTATGTTATAAAGTTAAATTTTTTATTTCAAATATTCTGATATGTTATATTTTGTTCCACTACGATGTGAGATTTTGTGTTGTTTTTTCTTTCTGTTCTTCTTCTACCTTTTTCTTCTAAAAAAAATGATTTTTATTTCTGTGATATTTGGGTTGGACGTGTGATGTATGTAGTTAACTCAGATAGTACAGATTTGCGGTTTGTTACTGTGGTACCACTGTAACGACCCGAGGGATTTGCGACCTTGGTTATCGATATAAACTCAATGTCGACTATCAAAGCATTGAAAATAATGGATAGTAAATAGAAAGAAGTTAGAGGGTGAGAATAGATAAGATAGAAAATTAGAATAGAAGAAGAAGAAGACTACAACAACAGAATCAGAGTAACATGAATCTCACAGCAGAACGAATAAAATATAACATAACTTTGAAATAAAACCAGTATATGTATACAATAACATTTACTAGAGTACAACACTTACAATATAGCAGAAATAAATAATTGCTATAAAATCCTGAAGCCTCCTGCTCTAAGCTCTCAGTATCTGTAAAATCTTGACTACTTGACTGCCCGTACAAATTTGGGCACCCATGAGTTTAGGGAAAATAAAACAAAATAAACTCCTGGTCAGTCATGAGATTGGTATGGGTAAACAATTTAAAACAGTTTGAGAAAATAAACGATATTTCATAAGACCACGCCGTATAATCATGGAACGGGTTTTTCCCTCATGAGAATCCAAAACTCTTAATTTAATATCCAAAATACTTTTGAAAGAAACGATAATCTTTTTATCAAAACTCTTTTGATATTATAATAATGTCTATTAACCACAACTAATTAATCATTAGCAGAACGCTTTCATCTCACGTTCCACATACATAATATATAATCAAAAACCATGGGCGCTTATTGGGAAGTGAATTATAACTAGCAAGGTATGGGACAACCTTCCGACAGTATATCTCTAGAGAGGAATACACCGGGTTCAACAAGAACATCTTGTAACCCAGGCTAAACATGACCGGTCACTCATTTCGCTTGAGTGTACCGAATGTATTATCACCAACGGTTGGGATCAGCAACCATTTCCCGAAAGGGACAACATCAAAATAGATTATTGAAGTAGATGGAATTTCTGTAGATTAGATGACAATACACCCTAATTGGCAGCTAACCTGTAGCACCCTACCTCCATTAAGGTCACTCACAAAGGGAATGCATTAACTTTAGTAGGGGTCATAAGAGTATAGAACAGATAAAATTACAAAACAGACAAATTTAAGTAGTGGAAAACAATTATAACTTTTATTCCATAGTAGCATAATAGGATAAAATTTCATAAGGGTTGTTTCAAACATCAACATCAAAACCCATTACATCAAATATTTGTCTTGCTTCTCAAAAGAAGCATAATACAAAATAACATAAATTAATTCCCCAATTAAGCAGTAGCCAGCTATAGCAGTAAAGCAAAGAGTCCAAAGCAATACATCACAATCTTCGAGCTTGAAGAGAATCTAAACTAAGCGGTGGTATTCCCTCACTATGGACCCGGGGGGGGGGGGGGGGAAGAAAGAAGGCGAAACAAAAACAGAGTCAGACATAAAGCCTCGTAAGTCCAAATGACTTTCAGCATGTAAACAGGTAAAGGTATCATGACATGAATAAACTGGATACAAGACATAACCATGATAATAAACATCACAAGATAGCGAGATAAGCATAAGATAAGACTAGAACATGATAGGTATCGCACTGATTCCTAATTTCTCTATACCACCTAACTAGTGTTCAACTAATGTCATTTGTTACAAAACAAAATAAGTGATCCCCATTTCCTACATGATAGTTTTATAGGTACATATCTCATGATGAGGGTCCCACCTCATATTGACAGTTTACCTGTCCCCACCGTACCTATCGTAATTGACCGGCTCCTACTCATAACGTTCCGCATGTGTTTGTATAAACTCGGCCCGTACTTGTAGATACCTGTGCTGGCCCCACCATAGGGTGTATCATTTCCTAGGGTGGCAACCCGATACAGTTTTAGAGTGCACAGCTTTATACCTACTTGGTACTCAGTGTCTAAATTTTCCCATGACGGAATTACGTGCACGCCCGTAATCCGTCGGAACCTGCACTGCCATACGACCTGCCGTTATTTTGACCGCTTATAATCAACCCAGTAATCGTTCCCCACCCTGCCTAGCTCAGGGTCCTGTTGGTACCTAATGTGGGTTACTGCTGGAAAGGGTCCCGCTACTAGGGTTTTCCTAGGGTCTATTCGTATACCCCCCATATTGGTTAAGTGTCATCAATCAGTCAATTCAAGTTTACTTAACCGACCCATTCATCATGTTATATTGGTTAAGTGTCATTAATCCAGTTGAGTTACTTAACCCACCCACTTTTCATGTAATATTGGTTAAGTGTTGCATGTTGACTTAACCCTACCATACTTAACATGTTTGTTTAGCATTAATTATTTATTAATGCATCAACCTCTCACATTGGACTTATTTGCGGTAGATGGATTGGGTCGGGTGGTTTCGGGCAGTATTACACCGCAAACCCTTTCCAACCTCGGGTTCAAGCATTCAATGCGCTAACCTCTCATAGTAGACTTGTTGTTTGCGGTTGCTGGATATGCCGGGCGGTTCTAGGCAGTCTTACACCACAAACTCGTTCTAACCTCGTGTTAGGCATTATTACCCGTCTAATCTTCGCTTTTGACCTCTCACATTAGATTGTTGTCGTTGCGATTGCTGGATGTGCTGGGCGGTTCCGGGTAGCCTTACACCACAACTCAAATCTAACCTCGTGTCTTAGGCGGCCATTAGATTTAATTAAATTATACACTTGCCAATTATGTCCAAATTCCAATTTTTACGTGCCAATTATCATATGCCCAATTATTGATTTACATGCCAATTTACATATGCCCAATTATTGATTTACATGCCAATTTACATATGCCCAAATATTGATTTACATGCCAATTTACCCAAAATTGCAATTATAATAATAATACCCCATATCCATCACAAATTATGCCCAATAATTCCACCAAACATGTTATGCCCATAAATTCACCCAAATAGGCAATACCCAATATTCCCCGTATTCCAAACGTAAGTATTTCGCGATTTCAGCCTAGGTTCGAAGTTAACCCAGGTTCAATAAAAGAAAACAAATAGAGGGACATAGAAGTTGCATAAAATAAGAACAGAGAGAAAATAGGACTGAAAATATCATCAAAGGCATGAAGGCAAAGACTTGATAAGAACATCATAATGAACATGAAAAGCTGATGTACAACAAGATAAACTGATGATAATAGCATCATGAGAATAAGAATAGAAGCAAAAGAACAACTTAGAATCAGGCATAGACTCAATTTCATCTTATTACATGTCAAGACTAGATTTAGGTGTTCAAATCTAAAAATAACTGAACTTACAACGATCGGATTAGAAAAGATAATTGAATCGCTTGTTGTTGTTGAGGAACTCTAACTTGGTATTGATTAATCCTCTAGGTTGATGAAGAAATTTTTGATTTGATTTTGGTTTTAGTGGCGGCTAGGTTTAGATGAGACTTCGGCAGCATGGAGGAGCCATAAGAGTGAATAATAAAATTAGGGTTTAGGTTTGGATATGTATTTATAGGTGTGTTAGACAAACCATGACCTTTAGATTAGCATAGGTGTCATCAGAGCCATCTAAACCAAAGAGACATGTCACCCAACCTACCACAGTGCGACACATAAGCCCTAAAACACAAAATTTCGTCACAGACCATTCTAGGCTGACGGGGTCGATTCCAAACACCCTGAGCTGACCCTGGGGTCGACCCAGCTAGACTCGGGTCGACCCATAAAATAGGTCGGTTTGGCTTTTTGCCTTCCCGCTTCCGCTGTTTTGAATTTTAGGTTGATTTTTATTTTATTAATTTATATATATATATACATATATTTCCCTTTTATGTATACAATTTCCAAGGTCCATAACTTTCTCATACATCATCCATTTAATGCAAACTTTGGGTCCATCTTGACCAGAATTTTGAGACGAACACAGTGGTATAGTCTGTTGCTCACTTTTAAAATTAATTATTCTTTTAATCACCTTTTTTCTGTCATTAAGGTGGAGAGCTGAACCCATATATTAATATTCATAGAAAAATACGGGGTGTAACATTCTCCCCTCCTTGAAGGATTTCATCCCCGAAATATCTAAGTTAAGAAGAATGCATCATACTATCCAACATTTATCTACTCCGTAACCAAAAGTGTGCATGTATATGTTCCTTATCTAATGTAAAATCAGGCGGTCAACTGATTCTGTTGACCTCCTTAATGCGAATTATGTTAGTGCCATGAGCCCAATTATGTATGCAATTATTCCTAATGTACTTCATAACCTCTACATGAGTGCACAATCATTCGTCCATATGCAACATTCATATGATAACACGTCCAATTTCAATCTCATCCGTAACCAAACATATATATGCATATGCAACGTGAAAGTGACTTGAGCCGATCTAGTGCCTAAGGTGTGTGTAAATGCATCCACGAGCAACCACTAGCAACCATTTGCATCCACTTGCATCCACCAAACATAACATGTCTCAAACACATGTTTACAATCATAGGATATTCCTAGCTAAAGGTCGATGATACAATCAAGGGGACGTCCTAAACGATAGAACAAGTATAAACAAAGCAGTAGAAAAAGGGGAAATTAAGAACATACCCTCAAAGAGAAAAGGATACAACGTACGCATCTTAGCTTCCGTCTCCCAAGTAGCATCTCCTTCATCACTTCCCCACTGTACTTTGACTAGCTTGACTTCTTTGTTGCGTAACCTCTTGACCTCCGATCCAAGGATGCACGTAGGGGCTCGTCTAATCATGGCATCTCACTCCACTTCAACTTCCTCAAGTATGCTCGGCTCCACCACTTCCGCGGTGTCATGTAAGAACTTCCTCAAATATGATACATGAAACACATTACGTACACTACCAAGCTTCTCGGGAAACTCTACTCTGTAGGCCATCTGTCTAACTCTCTCTGTAATAGGAAATGGTCCTACGAATCTCGGTGCTAGCTTCCCTACTGACCCAAAGTGAACAGAATTCCTTAACGGTGATACTTTGACAAAGACCATGTCTCCAATACTGAACTCAAGGTCGGTCCTTCTCCTATCAGCGTACGACTTTTGCCTATCTTGCACGGTCTTCATATGTCTTCGAATTGGATCCACTTTCTCCGAAGTCTCTCCAATCATGTCTGGCCTAAGTACTAGCTTATCTGTGGATTCCCACCAACAAGTTGGTGATCTACATGGTTGTCCATACAAAGATTCAAAAGGTGCCATGCCAATACTAGACTGATAGCTGTTATTATATGCAAACTCTACTAGTGGAAGGTGGTCCTCCCATGTCCCGCCAAAGTCCAAGATACAAAGCCTCAAAAGGTCTTCTAGAATCCGATTCACCCTCTGGGTTTGGCCGTCCGTCTGAGGATGATACGCCGTGCCGTGCTCAAGCATAACTGAGTCCCTATGGCTTCTTGCAAACTTTTCCAAAAGTCACTAGTAAAGATAGGATCACGATCGCTTACTATGCTAGAAGGTACCCCATGCAAACGAACTATCTCACTAACATAAATAGGTGCTAACGATGATGCAGTCCTCTTTCTCTTGACAGGAATGAAGTGAGCACTCTTCGTAAGTCTGTCCACTATCACCCAAATACTGGTATTGCCTCTTCTAGACCTAGGCAACTCATCTATAAAGTCTATTGAGATACTCTCCTATTTCCATTGTGGAACCTCTAGAGGATGAAGCAGTCCACCAGGCTTTTTCTGCTCAGCCTTGACTTGCTGACATACCAATCATTTAGAAACGAACTTAGCCACGTCCTTCTTCATTCTGTCCCAAAAAAAACTTGCTTCATGTCTTTGTACATCTTGTCACCACCGGGATGTATGGTCATCTTAGAATGACAGGCTTCCTCAAGAACTGTCGTCCTCAAGTTCTCGTCTTGTGGTACACAAAGTCTCATGTCCTTATGTAACCAACCCTTGTCATCTAGGGTATACCTACCAAGATGGCTCGAAGACTCCCCTCCTATGATCTTTTCTACTAGCTCAAGCAACTATGGGTCATCTCGTTGGGCCTCTCCAATTCGTCCCAAAAGTGTAGGTTTCTCCTCTAATGATGCAAACAAACCGATCACATAATCGACAGAGTGTCTAAAGTCAAAGGCTGCTATGTACTCTAAGCTCTGCCTCTCCACAAACATAGGACTCAAAGTCAACTTCTTCCTACTCAAGGCGTCAACTACAATGTTACCCTTGCCAGGGGTATATGCGATCTCAAAATCGTAGGATGCTAAGAACTACATCCACCTTTGTTGCCTCAAGTTAAGATCTTTCTGTGAGAAAAGGTACTTCAACGATTTATGGTCAGTATATAATTCAAACTTCTCACCTAGGATATAATGGCGCCATGACTTAAGCGCAAAAACGATGGCAGCTAACTCTAGATCATGGGTTGGGTAGTTTTTCTCATGTACTTTCAACTGTCTTCCACCATAAGCTACTACCTTCCCTTCTTGCATCAAGACAACACCTAGTCCTGTACCGCATGCATCCGTGTATACTGTAAACATTTTACTCCCATCCGACAATGTCAACACTAGGGCTGTTGTAAGAGCCCTTTTCAATCGTTGGAAAGCAATGTCATAATCAATGTCCCAAGCAAAGGCTATATTCTTCTTCGTCAGTCTTGTAAGTGGGGTTGATATCTTCGCAAAGTCCTTAATGGACTTCCTATAATAGCCCGCTAATCCAAGAAAGCTTCGCACCTCTGTTGCATTCTTTGGGATCTTCCAATCTTGCACCGCAACTACTTTTGCGGGGTCTACAACTATCCCGTCTTTGGATACCACATGTCCTAGAAACCTTACTTCTTCTCTCCAAAAGTGACATTTGGAGAACTTCGCTTTAAGATGATGTGCTCGAAGGGAATCCATGGTTGCCCTCAAATGCAAAGTATGTTCTTCCTCATTCTTTGAGAAAATTAAGATTTCATCCACGAAGACTACCACAAACTTATTAAGGAACTCCCTAAACACGCTACTCATCTAGTCAACAAAATAGGTGGGTGCATTCGTCAAACCGAAAGGCATGATGAGCCATTCAAAGAAACCGCCAAGGGTCCTAAAAACAGTCTTATCTATATTGTCCTCAGCCACTCTTAGCTGATGAAAACCCATAGCCAAATCTAGTTGTGAGAAAACCGACGCACCTACAAGCTGGTCAAATAAATCATCTATTCGTGGAAGTGGGTGCCTATTTTTCTTAGTCAGCTTGTTTAACTCTCTATAATCCACACTTAAGCGAAGTGAACCATCCGCCTTAGTAGCGAATACTACTGGAGCACCCCATTCAGAAATACTTCGTCTAATAAGCCCCTTCTCAAGCAACTCTTTAACTTGTTTACTAAGCTCCTTCCTTTGCCTAGGAGCCATGTGTCGTACGGGTAAAGAAACTGGTTTTCCATTATCAACTAATTATATATGGAAATCTATTTCACGTTTTGGGGGTAAACCCTTCACCTCATCAAAGACATCGAGACGAGATACCCACGGACTACTAGAACAGAATGCAAATTATCAACAGATGCATCAAGAGATTCTAGGTAACTAAGCATGACAGAACCTTTGGAGTTACACGAGATTTCGAGGGTATTACCGAGACGAGTCAAAAGTCTAACTTCCCTCCTTTAACAACTAAGAATGGCACCATTTCTGGATAACCAATCCATCCCTAGAATCAACCCATAACCCATGAAACCAAGAACATATGCATTACATCGAAACTCAACAATAAGTATAGATATTCCTAAATCCAAGCAAATCATAGATAAATGAGCAGAACCCACAATCGGATTTGAGACAACAATGGGATCCTCTACCATGCATGTACTAAGGTCACTCTATTATAGAAGTGGATATAAAAGAATGCGATGCGCCAGAATAAAAAAGAGTGCGTACAGAATGATCAGCAAGAAAAACTAAACTTTCAACGGAAATATTTCTACCTCTCTCTTGAGTGGGTGCCATGAGAGAATGAACTTGCCCTCCAGAAGTACCTACCCTTTGCCCTTGCTTCTTTGTGAAATCCTTAACCACATGTCATGTCTCGCCACAATGGAAACAACTACCCGTCTCAACTGGTTGCTTAGCACTAGTAACTTCCCACTAGTAAGAGGCTTCTTCCTTCATTAGCCAAGCAGCCAATTGTATCTTCCTCTTATCATCCACTTCAAAGATGGCAAACAACTCTTTTGTTTCCTTGAGCCAGTTCCGTGCGTCAACAAACATCTCAGTCCCTTTAAAGATCTTTCCGCCCATAACACGGAAGTCCTTACAAATCTTAGCAAAAGCATCTACGCGAGGAGCGACAGCAGCTGGACAAGGAGGAACGTTGGCTGGGCCCGCGGCAGTGGCCCTAGCCTTTAGGTATCATCTGAACCGAGTGGGTATCGGAACACCCTCAGGTATCTCGGGTTCCCCATACATGCTGAAAAGAAAATGGAAAGGATTCAAAACAAAGAAAAGAAGGATAGTGCATATGGCTTTGGGGAATATGCCTTTTTAAAATAACAATACTTTTCCTTGAAAATGCTTCTTTAAATCATGGTTTGAAAATATATTCTTTAAAATATGCATTTGAAAATAGTTTTCAAAATCTTTTATCCGTTCTAGTAACCTCCAGCTCTGATACTACGTGTAACACCCCACCTCCATTAAGGTCACTCGCAAAGAGAATGCATTAACTTTAGGGGGGGTCATAAGAGTATAAAACAGATAAAATTACAAAACAGACAAATTTAAGCAGCAGAAATCAATTAGAACTTTTATTCCATAGTAGCATAATAGGATAAACTTTCATAAGGGTTGTTTCAAACATCAACATCAAAACGTCAAAACCCATTACATCAAATATCTGTCTTGTTTCTCAAAAGAAGCATAATACAAAATAACATAACGTAATTCCCCAATTAAGCAGTAGCCAGCTATAGCAGTAAAGCAAAGAGTCCCAAGCAATACATCACAATCTTCGAGCTTGAAAAGAATCCGAACTAAGCGGTGGTATTCCTTCCCTGTGGACCCGGGGGGGGGGGGACGAAAGAAAGAAGGTGAAACAAAAACAGAGTCAGACAAAAAGCCTGCTAAGTCCAGTGACTTTCAGCATGTAAACATGTAAAGGTATCATGACATGAATAAACTGGATACAAGACATAACCGTGACAATAAGCATCGCAAGATAACGAGATAACCATAAGATAAGACTAGAACATGATAAGGTATCGTACTGATTCCTAATTTCTCTGCACCACCTAACTAGTGTTCAACTAATGCCATTTGTTACAAAACAAGATAAGTGATCCCTATTTCCCACATGGTAGTTTTATAGGTACATATCTCATGATGAGGGTCCCACCTCATATTGACAGTTTACCTGCCCCCATCGTACCTATCTTAATTGATCGGCTCCTACTCATAACATTCCGCATGTGTTTGTATAAACTCGGCCCCTACTTGTAGATACCTGTGCTGGTCCCACCATAGGGTGTATCATTTCCTAGGGTGGCAACCCGATACAGTTTTAGAGTGCACAACTTTATACCTACTTGGTACTCAATGTCTAAATTTCCAATGACGTAATTACATGCACGCCCGTAATCCGTCGGAACCTGCACTGCCGTACCACCTGCCGCTATTTTGACCGCTTATAATCAGCCCAGTAATCGTGCCCCAACCTGCCTAGCTCAGGGTCCCGTTGATACCTCATGTAGGTTACTGCTAAAAAGGGTCCCGCTACTAGTGTTTTCCTAGGTTCTATTCGTATACCCTCCATATTGGTTAAGTGTCATCAATCAATCAATTCAAGTTTACTTAACCCACCCATTCATCATGTTATATTGGTTAAGTGTCATTAATCCAGTCGAGTTACTTAACCCACCCACTTGTCAAGTAATATTGGTTAAGTGTTGCATGTTGACTTAACCCTACCATACTTAACATGTTTGTTTAGCCTTAAGTATTTATTAATGCATCAACCTCTCATATTGGACTTATTTGGGATAGCTGGATTGCGGCGGGCGGTTCCGGGAAGTCTTACACCGCAAACCCATTCAAACCTCGGGTTCAAGCATTCAATGTGCTAACCTCTCACATTAGACTTGTTGTTTGCGGTTGCTGGATGTGCTGGGCGGTTCCGGGCAGTCTTACACCATGAACTCATTTTAACGTCGTGTTAGGCATTATTACCCATCTTATCTTCACCTTTGACCTCTCACATTAGATTGTTTTCGTTGCGGTTGCTGGATGTGTCGGGCGGTTCCGGGCAGCCTTAGACCACAACTCAAATCTAACCTCATGTCTTAGGCGACCATTAGATTTAATTAAATTATATACCTGCCAATTATTTCCAAATTCCAATTTTTACATGCCAATTATCAATTGCCCAATTATTGATTTACATGCCAATTTACATATGCCCAATTAGTGATTTACATGCCAATTTACGTATGCCCAAATATTGATTTACATGCCAATTTACATATGCCCAAATATTGATTTACATGCCAATTTATCCAAACTTGCAATTATAATAATAATGCCCCATATCCATCACAAATTATGCCCAATAATTCCACCAAACATGTTATGCCCATAAATTCACCTCAATAGGCAATACCCAATATTCCCCGTATTCCAAACGTTCGTATTTCACGATTTCAGCCTAGGTTCGAAGTTAACCTAGGTTCAATAAATGAAAATAAATAGGGGGAGATAGAAGTTGCATAAAATAAGAACAGAGAGAAAATAGGACTGAAAATATCATCACAGGCATGAAGGCTAAGACTTGATAAGAACATCATAATGAACATGAAAAACTGATGTACAACAAGATAAACTGATGATAATAGCATCATAAGAATAAGAATAGAAGCAAAAGAACAACTTAGAATGAGGCATAGTCTCAATTTCATCTTATTACATGTCAAGACTAGATTTAGGTGTTCAAATATAAAAATAACTGAACTTACAGCGTTTGGATTAAAAAAGATAATTGAATCACTTGTTGTTGTTGAAGAACTCTAACTTGATATTGATTAATCCTTTAGGTTGATGAAGAACTTTTTGATTTGATTTAGGTTTTAGTGGCGGCTAGGTTTAGATGAGACTTTGGCGGCATGGAGGCGCCATGAGAGTGAATAATAGAATTAAGGTTTAGGTTTGGATATGTATTTATAGGTGTGTTAGGCAAACCATGACCTTTAGACTAGCATAGGAGTCATCAGAGCCATCTAAACCAAAGTGACATGTCACCCAACCAACCACAGTGCGACTCATAAGCCCTAAAACACAAAATTTCATCACAGACCATTCTAGGCCGACGAGGTCGATTCCAAACACCCCGAGTTGACCTTGGGGTCGACCCAACGGGTCTTGGGTCGACCCATAAAATAGGTCGGTTTGGCGTTTTGCCTTCACGCTTCCGCTGTTTTGAATTTTTTCTTGAATTTTAGGTTGATTTTTATTTTATTAATTTATATATATATACATATATTTCCCTTATATGTATACAAACTTCCAAGGTCCATAACTTTCTCATACATTATCCGTTTAATGCAAAATTTGGGTCCATCTTGATCAGAATTTTGAGACAAACGCAGTGGTATAGTCTGTTTTACTTAATTCTCACTTTTAAAATTAAGTATTCTTTTAGTTCATCTATTAATATTCATAGAAAAAATGGGGTGTTACATAACCACTTAGCCATGCGACCTACCCAATTTTTTACCATTCCTCGGTTTTGAGGCTATAGGGAACAACGTATCCTTTTACAAACCATGCCTTTCTTTACTTTACATGTCACATCGTCATACCCGCTAAATCACAAATTGATTTCTTCAAACACACCATAGGTAAATAGCTAAGAGAAATAAATTCCTCCGCCACCAAATGTAAACATGTTTGAAGAGATCAACTTACATGATATATTAAATATACTCTATCAGACATTCTTCCATACAATTTGTCCTGGGCTGGACAAACCGAAGGCACTATTGTTTAAACCCTTCTCAGGCAATTTCTGCTTAGGATTTGCCAGAACAACCCTTGCATAAACTCCATCTTCAGTGCCCTTCATCATATTCGATTCGCAACGCTAATGCCCATACGGAGTGGTTTTCAGATAATAAATATGATCCTGGTCTCTCCGTATTGACAACGAAAATGGTCAAAAACTTTGATAGTTGGTGATTTAACTATCAAAGAAAATATGTATACAAACAACGGTCATATTTCTAAATGGAAATCTTACCGATCAATCATCAATCAACATTTTCTTCTTTTAAATTAATTCATCATTAATTTATTTATTTACCTCTTTCCCATTTCCATATATATATATATATATATATTCAGAAATTCTTGGTTTCTATATCATTGTAACGGCCCGGGTAATTTGCGATCTTGGTAATCGACACAAACTCAATGTCGACTATTCAAGCATCGAAAATACCAGATAGTTAATGAAAGAAAATAAGGGTGAGAATAGATAAGATAGAAAGTTAGAATCGAAGAAGAAGAAGAACATACAACATCATTAGAGTAACACGAATCTAACAAACAAAGCACTATGTTTTGTAGAATTTTATCTGATTTTTCAAAGAGGATTTTTCTTAGTTTAGAGGAAGAACTGGCGTCTTGTTTGTACGGGCAGTCAAGTAGTCGGGATTTTACAGATACTAGAAGGAGCTGGAGCAGGAGACTTCAGCAGCGTTTTTATATCCATTATTTATTTTCACTATGTTGTAAGTGTTGTACTCTGATAAATGTTATTGTATACATATATTGGTTTATTTCAAAGTTATGTTATATTTTGTTCATCCCCCTGTGATATTCGTGTTACTCTGATTCTGTTGTTGTGATCTTCTCCTTCTTCTATTCTAATTTTCTATCTTATCTATTCTCACCCTCTAACTTCATTCTATTAACTATCCGGTATTTCTGATGCTTGGATAGTCGACATTGAGTTTATGTTGATTACCAAGGTCACAATTTCCATGGGTCGTTACAGTGCTGTGGGTTATGAAGTGTAAAAGGGTGTATTTATAGCATATGTTATTTTATAAGGTACGCTTCCCATTATATTTTATTAATTTATACGATCATTAACTCAATTTATCGTTTTAAAAATTCGTGTAGTCACATACGATATTCAAATTCAGCGAAAATGGACATACAACTACAGTTCGACCATACGGACCCAACGAAACTTGTTTCGTTACGGACCCAACGAAACTTGTTTCGTCGAATTCCGAATCTGTTTGCTCACACAACATATTTTTGAAGTTAAATTATTGACTATTTTTCATATTAAAATCCCGTACAATCACATAATAACTCCAAAAATCACGAAAATTGAAATATAAAAATAATCTGATATTCCGGATCCAACAAAATTAGTTTCATCGAAAACGGAGGTCGTTTGCAAAAATGGTTATTTTTAAAGCTTTAAATGAATCCATTTAAATATTTAAAAATAATTAAACTAAATATTAATAAATTAATATTATCGTATATATTCACACAGAATATAATACGACTCCAAAATATTCCTATCTAAATTTATAACTCAACTTTTCAAATCCAGATTAAATCAGTATTCAATTTATGCTATAAATCCACTGTAACGACCGTGGGGATTCAACGCTCGAATTCCAACAATAATACACAAACTCTTATTACTTGCTAGAGCTCAAGTATCGAAAACAACAGATAGTTAGTGAAAGAAAATAGAGAGTGAGATAAGAAAGAAAGAAGTATTATGATAGAAGAAGAAGAAGAACCCAACATCATTAGAGTCTCACATCGCAGCGGAATAAAATATAATATAGAAATAAAACTTTATTGAGAACTTTAAAATAAAAATTACAAATTTTCAGAGTACATCAAACCTCTGAACAGTTATACTAATCTGTCCTCATATACAACACATAGCGAAACACACACTAGATATATACATCTGAACTCTTCCAGCTTATTTTCGGACTTCACATCATCCGATAACTTGATCCTACACAACCCGGTCTAACCCGAGAATTTACAAAACGCCGGATTATTCTGAAGAACCAGAGTGAGAAAAACTCGCTAAGTTTAAAACATCACACAACTTGATTTTTAAAGTCAAATCATTTCTTTTTGAAACCATATCTTTTTCTGATATTATAATAGTGTCTAAACACAAGTAAATATCAATCTAGCAGAACGCTTGCATCTAACGTTCCACATATGTAGTATACAATCAAAACCACGGGCTCTTATTGGAGATTAGATTTCCAACTATGACAAGGTACCACCTTCCGATAGTGTATCTCTAGAGGTGAATACACTGGGTTCAACAAGAACATCTTGTAACCCGGCCACACATGACTGACCACTCATTTCGCTTATGTGTATCAAATGTATATCACCAACGGTTGGGAGCTACCCTACCGTTCCCGAAAAGGGACAACATCAAAATAGATTAAAGAAGGAAATGAATTATATCTAGATAGGTGATTATACACCCTGCTTGGGTGCGACCCACTTAGCCATGCTACCTGCCCGATTTTTGTCATTTCCCAGTTGAAGAGGCTTGAGATTTAACACTACCTTTAGCACAACATATCACCATTTATTTTGAATGACACATCGTCAGATCCGCCAAATCACTAATTGACGTTTATAACCATATTATGGTCTTTAAGCTAAGAGAAGGTGTACAGCCTTCTCCGCCACTAATAGAATTACATTTGTAAAAATCAACTTACTTGATTTTTAAGAAATACTCTGTCAGACACTCGTCCATACAAGTCATCCAGTAACAGGATGAACCGAAGGTACCCTCCTACCACAGTCTAAGTATCACCCTAGAGATCAGTAGCGATTAGTCATTGCAAATCCGTAGAATTAACTACGACAGAACCCCAGTATATCTCCGGGTCAAATCATAGATTTTAAGTGGTTATTCTTTGTTATGAAGATCTACGGTCTTCGATTTCTCCATCTCGATCAACATCTAATGGCTTCAACATTTTCGTATTTGCTGGTCGGAATGGTTTTCGAATATAAACTTGATCCCGGTCTTTCCGTACCAACAATCTTATTGGCTAGATTTGATAGTCGGTTATTTAACAATCAAATAAGCAACCATTCAACCATAAAATAAAAATATACTTATTAGTTTAGTACTCAGCATCATTTGACTTATTTAAATAAAAATAATTAAATGGAATATTGGGTAGTGCTATAATATTTTTTTGAAGTATTAAACTCTTGGGTGCCTAATTTTGTACGGGCAGTCAAATAGCCGGGATTTTTACAAAACAAAATAAACTCTGGGTCAGACATGTGACTGGTGTGAGTAAACTCCAAACACTTAGTTTAACTTTTCCAAATCCTTTTCAAAAGTAATGATAATGGTAAGACCGATCCACACATAAATACAGATGGTTTTTACCTTACAATAACCCAAAATATTTCTTAAGATCAATATTTTCTGATATTATAATAATGTCTAAATCAAGTAGATTGCAATCTAGTAGAATGCTTTCATCTCATGCCCTACATATATAATATACAATCAAAAACCGCTAGCTCTTATCGGGTAATGGATTCCAACTATAACAAGGTATGGGACCACCTTCAAATCAATGTACTCTAGAAGCGATACACTGGAGTTCAACAAGAACATCTTGTAACTGGGCCACACATGACCGGCCATTCATTTCGTTTGAATGTTTCGAATATATTGTCACCATCTAGAGAATATTCATATTTGTTACTTCTTTCAATTCTGTATCTCCTGGGAATGGTTATGTTGGAATACCAACTGTAAGGTGACAATATATTTGGAACATTCAAGAGAAATGAATGACCGGTCATGTGTGGCCGAGTTACAAGATGTTCTGGTTGAACTCTGGTGTATCGCTTCTAGACTACACTGATTGGAAGGTGGTTCCATACGTTGTCATAGTTGGAATCCATTACCCAATAAGATCCCGTGGTTTTTGATTATATATTATATATGTAGAGCATGAGATGAAAGCATTCTACTAGATTGCTACCTACTTGATTTAGACATTGTTATAATATCAGAAAATATTGATCATAAGAAATATTTTGGGTTATTGTAAGGTAAAATCCATCCGTATTTATGTGTGGATCGGTTTTACTATTATCATTGCTTTTGAAAAGGATTTGGACAAGTTAAACCAAGGGTTTGGAGTTTACTCACACCAGTCACATGACTGACCCAGAGTTTATTTTGTTTTCTGTAACGTCCCGCAAATCTGTACTATCAGAGTTCACTACATACATCACACACCCAAACCAAATATCACAGAAATACGAATCATTTTTTTTAGAAGAAAAAGATAGAAGAAGAATAGGAATAACAACACAGAATCTCACATCACAGCGGAACAAAATATAATATATCATAACTTTTGAAATACAAAATTTTAACTGTATATGTAACGAACCCGGGATTTTCGACCCAGAAAATCGACATTTAAAACCAATGTCGACTATCCAAGCATCGAAAATACCGGATAGTTAATAGAAAGAAGTTAGAGGGAGAGAATAGATAAGGTGGAACTAGTAGAATAGAAGAAGAAGAACAACACAACAACATTAGAGTAACACGAATCTCACAGCGGAACGAATAAAATATAATATACAAAATAACATTGAAAATACAAATATGTATTTGTATATTAGAGTACAATACTTACATCACAGCAGAAATAAACAATAGCAATAAAATGTTGCTAAAGCCTCCTGCTCCAAGCTCCAGCTAGTGTATCTGTAAAACCCGACTACTTGACTGCCCGTACAAATTTGGGCACTCAAGAGTTTAGGGAAAACAAAACAAAACAAACTCTGGGTCAGTCATGGGACTAGTGTGAGTAAACTCCAAACTTTTGTTTAACTTTTCAAAATCCTTTTCAAAAGAAAAGATAATTGTAAGACCGACCCACACATAAATACGGATGGTTTTTACCTTACGATAACCCAAAATGTTTTTGAAATTCAATAATATTCTGATATTATAATAATGTCTAATCACAAATAATTAACAATCTAGTGGAACGCTTGCATCTCATGCTCCACATATATATAGTATACAATCAAATCGCAGGCGCTTATTGGAGATTGGATTTCGACTATGACAAGGTATGGAACCACCTTTCGATAGTGTATCTCTAGAGAGGAATATACTGGGTTCAACAAGAACGTCTTGCAACCCGGCCCACACATGACTGACCACTCATTTCTCTTGAGTGTATCAAATATATTTTTACCTACGGTTGCTAGCAACATAACCGTTCCCGGGAGATACAAAAGCGAAAAGAAGTAACAAATATGAATATTCTCTAGATGGTGACAATACACCCTAATGGGGGCAACCCATTTAGCGATGCTGCCTGCCCGATTTTTGTCATTTCCCATTTGATGAGGCTTGAGTTCATAACGATTCTTTTGACAGATCACACCTCAAATTTACTTTGAATGCCACATCGTCATATCCGCTACATCACAGATTGATTTCCACAAAATAACCACGAGAATAAAGCTAAGAGAAACGAATTCCTCTTCCAACCAACGTGGATATGTTTGAAGCGATCAACTCACGTGATCCATTATACATACTCTGTCAGATACTCGTCCATACACGTTGTCCTGGGTCTGGACAAACCGTAGGCACTATTATGTAAATCCAACTTAGGAAATTTCTACCTAGGGTCTCCAGAATAGCCCTTGCATAAACTCTGTCTTCAATCGTCTTTAATATATTTGATTCGCAACGCTAATGCTCATACAGAGTGGTTTTCACAAAATGAATCTGATCTCAGTCTCTCCGTATTGACAACAGAAATGGTCAAAATCTTTGATAGTCGATGATTTAACTATCAAAGAAAACATGTGTACAAACAACGGTTGTATTTCCAAATGGAAATCTTATCGAGCTAATCATCAATCAACATTTTTCTCTTTAAATTAATTTGTCATTCACTTATTCATTTCCCTATTCTCGTTTCCATATATTTGTAAATTATTATTTTCTAAATTTAGAAAATATATGTTATTAATCATTGGAAAACATTTCCATATTTACTCTCATTTCTTATTTTCTATATTAGAAAACATTCCTGATTCTTATTTGGATAACATTTCCAAAACTCCTTCATTGGTTTTAAATAGATATTTAAATAAAACATCGCTATGCCCACTTGAGTCATTAACACTTATTAACTAAATTCAATTAACTAACCTTCCCTAACGAACCTTAACCATTCCTTAGTTAAAAATAAAGTCAATCAAGTTGGGGTATAACTACCTCTGAGACCTTAACTGAACAACATTTCTAACCTCGAAATATACAAAGTTTAAATCTTCACCAAACTTCCTTACGTAACTCTCGGATTCCATTTACGAATCCACTTCTTTTACAGAAATCATTTGATTATAATAATAGTGTTATAATCCCATACTTCCGATATATATATATATATAATATCTTAAATATAACTTTATTTCTTAATTTAAACAAATAACTAAATAACAATTTATGTATAAATAATTAAATCTTTATTAAAAATCGAAAAACAAATAATACTTTCCTACATTTGATATAGTCTAATTCCAATGTATAATTCTCTCTCGAATAATCTCTAGTCGATAACTCTCTTCTGAATAACTATATTCGATAACTTTTTTCGAATAAACTATATTCGATAACTCTCCTTCGAATAACTATATTCGATAATCTCTCCTTCGAATAAACTATATTCGATAGCTCTTCTTCGAATAAACTATATTTAATAACTCTCTGAATTCGATTAACTCCATTCGATTAACTCTAATCCGATAAGCTAATATTCGGTTAACTCTAGCTGATTAACTTTAGTCGATTAACTCTAATCCGATAAACTAATATTTGGTTAACTCTAGTCGATTAACTCTATTGGATTAACTCTAATTCGATAAATGAATATTCGGTTAACTCTATTTCCTATCTTATTCAAATTCCCATTTGAATTCCTATTTCAAAACCTCATTGTGACGGCAAGGAATTTCGCTCGGTCCGAACCAGTCGCTAAACCGACCCAGACCGTTCGAAACGCCCTATCGTTGAGAACACGACAAAATAGAACGCATACAGAAGAACATCTCATTGTATATTACAACAATGCATCAGATTACAAGAATATACAGAGTATAAACAAATAAATATTACACAGAAATATCAGAGATTTAAATTACATTTAAATACATAACAGCGGAAAATGATACAATGCACAACTAGAAGAGATATACGGATACAAAGCTTTCCGGATATCGTTCCAGCTGTAAACCATGATCCTGTGAATATAAATCTGCAAAACCAAAACTACTAGCTGCCCGTGTCGAAAATAAGGGCACCCAGAGTTTAGGTTAAAACAATAAACTCCAGGTCAGTCATGTGACTGGTGTGAGAACTAAAGCAGTTAATCTTTATTTTAAAAGTTAGGTAAATCAAGGGACCACGCCGTATAACACGGAACGGGTTTCCTCCCAAGAATACCAGTGCATAAAACAAACAACGCAATGCTAAATAAAGAAAAATGAAGCTGTTATAAGACCCAGGTCCCATCACACAATGCAACGCAGCCGATGATAGGGTTTTCCCTTATAACAGCCAAAGAATGCTTGATACGGTTAAAACAAATCGTTTGATACTATTATAAGTGCATAGTGTATAAAACAACTTCAAATCATAAGTATCAATCATAGGCGGCATGAGCGCCCCATCCCACTATGTCGCCATACTAGGCTCTACAAATAAAACCGCAAAGTCACGTATTTGGAAATTGGATCTCCGTCTATGAACCGAGGCAAAAGATAGTCCTCAACCGATTCGAGACAATCTAGCCCATGTCTCAGGATCAGAACGCATCAACCCTTTAGATCGTCAGGGCCGGTCCACCGATGTGGATTATTATGCCTGAACACTACGTTTCCCCACCCTATGGGGTGTAAGTGAGCCAACTAAATGACTCCATCGGTTCGAGAACGACCGATCAATCCGAGGCGCCTCGCAACAGCAACAACCACATAAGTCAAACTCGTCAGGGCGTGTAAAACCACTGACGCCACTTCTAGCTAGAAAGAAACGCAAGCCCTCCCTGAGGTCCGTCTCCCGTTTTTGGTTCATACCGGGTGTGAAACTCGCGAAGTAAACGTTACACAAAGCTATGCCACAAAGGCCGTGCTTTGATCATCACCACAAGACTTTGCTTTTCAACAGAAGCCTTGATCAATTGCCACTTAGGCATGCCACACAGGAAATTCACTCCATGCGTTTGATATCCATCAATATATAACCCCTGAGCTCGTACGTCTCAGAGAAGGGCGTTAAGCAAGAGAATAAATTCTCCGCCGCCAAACAGATATATATTTAATAGAGATCAATCACACGGACTAAAATCCAATGTCGGACACACAGTCCATTTACAAGTCCGTTCTGGGTCTGAACGAAACCGGAGGCACCTAGTACCCCGCATATCCATCGATCTCCAAGTACGTCTGGACGATCACTAACTGTTTCCATCTTCTTGGGTGTACAGCCCAATCAAGATCATCAGTAATTACCCAAACGACGTGAAGACTTCCGGTCTTCGACCACCGTCTTCATCTTCGACTTATCGTCGTATCAGTTATTCAGAATGGGATAAACCCGGTCTTTCCGAATAACTCGCGTATATTTAAATAAGTGTTACACAAACACAACATACGCCTCATTCCAATTCATCAGTTACTAACCGTAAATTAATCAAGAGAATAATTCCCCAAATATTAACCCCGAAGGCCGAAACCAACATCAGATCAATATCCAGAAAACCATTCTGCTTAGCTAACCGACAGTTAGTTTCTAAATTTCACATTCATAGGGAAAGGTTCCCATTAATTTTATCCAAGATAAATTTCTTGAATTTATTCTTTAATCTATTTTTTTGAATATCAATTCAAACTAGTCGGGATTAGCGAACCTTACCGAAGTAATCATTTGTTTTAATTTCCCAATCCCAACCTATTCATCCCATGAAGTAAAACTGGTTATACTTCATATCTAACACCACGGTGTTATTGGTAAATTCAATTACCATTTCACGTTCAAATCTAATTAAAGATTTAACTATCGCCTGGAGTAAAACTGGTGATACTCCATTCTCGATTATTTCAATCTAATTAAAGATTCATTAAAACTCCACTTAGTTTTAATCGTTAACTGGGTTAAAGAATCGGTGTCATTTAAAACACGGTTCACGATAAACCCAAAGTCACATTCCATTAATTATCGGGTTAAAGAACAAGTGTTATTTAAAACACTGTCCACGATAAACCCAAAAATCAATATCAATTCAATTCCAATTAAATATTATTTAATTGGTACACTTCATTAAATCTAAATAAAAAGATTTAATCTTTTCTCAACTGGGTTCAAGAACAGTGTTAGTGAAGACACCATTCACGACAAACCCAAATCACATTTGATATTAAACACAAGGCTCTGAATAGAAAATATACCGGCTTATATTCAATATCAAATTCTACGACTAACAAATATCATATTGGAGATAACGATATATATATCTATATCTTTCAAATTTCCATAACAACATTTGTATAATCACGAAATCCAACATCGAATTATTCCGAAGACAATTTCGATTCAAATCCATTCCAATGCAATCATTGGAAATTTTGGTTATTTTCAAAACCATTTCAAATTCAATTTATTTATTTAAAAATATATAGAATTATAATTCTAGTTCAAAACTAGTTCATTTCGATAAAAATCTATTTTTATCTTTTCAAATATGGAGTTTTTCGTCCCAATTCTTTCTAAATCATTTCTTATGATTTTACACAAATTATTACTATTTTTAATAATTTTATCAAGGCCCGTACAGTCGATTTCCACCAATGGCCATCGAACTGCACGTATAACGACCTTTTCCAAATTTGATTTGGACATAATTCCAAATCCAACCGTTAGATTTCTAATTTATCACATTCGTTAGAAAGCTCTTTTCGATACGAACCCAACGGTTCCGGTTTTAGGAGAATCCGACGGTCGGATCTCCCGTAATGTCTGTTTGAAATAAATGGTCGAAATTCACGAACTGCCGCGGCGCGGCGCGTTCTATTCAGGCCATTATATTATATATATAATATATATAATATATACTTCGTCGATTTCTATTTAAAACGAATTATATAAATAGTTTTAAAATTCGTTTCAAAAGCAATTTCAACTTCCATTTCAATTCAAATCAAAATTGAATTCTTCTTTATAAATTCGTTTTAAAATTCATTTCTTTTCAATTCAAATTTCAATTCAATTTGAATTCATTTCAATTCGCTTTTATTTCAATTTGAATTCGTTTTCAGTTCATTTCATTTCGAAATCGTTTTCAATTCAATTCATTTCGAAATCGTTTTCAATTCAATTCATTTCGAAATCGTTTTCAATTCAATTCATTTCGAAATAGTTTTCAATTCAATACATTTCGAAATCGTTTTCAATTCAATTCATTTCGAAATCGTTTTCAATTCAATACATTTCGAAATCGTTTTCAATTCAATTCATTTCGAAATCGTTTTCAATTCAATTCATTTCGAAATCGTTTTCAATTCAATTCATTTCGAAATCGTTTTCAATTCAATATAAATATCGTTCACGTCAAAATGGCGTCAATCTAATCATCACGGCTTCACATATTTCTATTTTCAAATATTCTATTTCAAATATTTCTTTTTCAAAATAGTTGTTATTATCAAAATATTTCGTTCAACACATGACCAATCTCAATGGATGAGTACTGTCAACACATGAACCTTTATTTTATATTGATAAAGATGTAAATTTTATTATTAAAATATTTCGTTCAACACATGACCAATCTCAATGGATGAGTACTGTCAACACATGAACCTTTATTTTATAATATTCTTTATTTTCTAAATTGGAATGAGGCCCAATCAATTACCATATAAAGTTAATTATATGGATTTTCATACAACACATGTATATCATAGCATTGAAAAATAATCAACCATCAACCAAAGTGCACTACACTGTATAAGCATCAAATATAGATATTCAACGCTTATAACAGCCTGTCAATCAATCGATCGACATATTTAATCAATCAGGATGAGTGAACTTCAAATTTCATCCCAATACCCGTGTGGGGTTTCAAACAATCAAACACAGATTTTATTTGTGCAGTTGGGCGATGTGTAAAAGTTATCGTCCCAATCAATGTCATTCAAATAGGTGTACATAAACAAACCATCCGGTTTGTAAATGAATATTTTATTTTATTCACTTCACGTTAAAAATTATATTTTTAACGATAAAACATTTTATTTTATCATATGAATTTCTATTCAGTTCATTTCTTTAAATAAAATGATATTTTTATTTTTCTAACATATTTTAGAAAATTTCGGCGGCATAACGGCACGATACTAGAAACGGGACAAGGCCTAGCCTTATCCCCGGTCTAGTGAAGGCCCACGCCATTCACACTTCAATCAATCCATTCATTTCACCAAACAATTCAATTTCAAATCAAATCATCTAACTAATCTATGCAACCAAACAAACAAGTCCATGGTCTGTGGACGACTGTGTCGGGTGCTACTAAGCACCGTCTGCATCCTAGTATATATATATATAACTAGAAAATGAAATTGAAAGGTGAGAAATTCTCACCGATAGCTATCCAATCATTTTGACTCATCTTTGATATAAATCTTCTTCGTTCTCGCCTTTTTGTCTTCTTCGTTGCTGTAGCCACTACATATGTAAAAATCGAATTTTTACTTCGTTATTCAATATATAAAAATCGAATTTTTACTTCGTTATTCAATATATAAAAATCATATTTTTACTTCGTTATTCAATATATGAAAATTGAATTTTTACTTCGTTATTCAATATATAAAAATCATATTTTTACTTCGTTATTCAATATATAAAAATCATATTTCTACTTTCTATACGTATATATAAAAATTATATTCTTACAACGATGTTTTCTATATAAAGATTATATTTTTATAACGCTAACATCTATATAAAAATCCTAACTTCTCGATATAAAAATCCTATCTTTTCTTTCATTTCAAACTTTTTATTTTTGAATCATTGTTATTTATATTTTAAAAACAAGGTTCATTTTCTATTTTATAAACAACGGGAATTTTCTATTTGATGAACACATTTATGAACATCGCTATTTTATATAAGAAAAAAAAACATATTTCAACAATGCCATTTACTGTTTAAAATCTGAAATTACAATTCAATGTTTTATATATAAAAAAAAACTGATTTAAACTATGTTATTTATATAAATCAAACAAGTTTTTAAAATCTATAATTTATATAGATTTAAAACTGATTACTTAAAATAAATAAAAATAAATAAAACTTACCGTTAACAATTCTGACCATCGTCGAACTAGCCTCCAAACTTAGGGTTCTAAATCGCGGCTTCCAGATGCCTCGCTTCGCTGATCTGGTGATGCCACGCTGTAGCCCGTCCTCCGCCGTCCCTGCGCCTGGCCATGGCGCCTGATTCGATCACCAGCGCCGCCCACAAAGTCGCCACGAACGGCGAACGGTCAGGCTCAAAATTCGAGCAATACCCGAAACTAAAACCCATCATCCCCATTTAGATCTGAAGAGCTCTCGAAGATGAACGATCCTTGCTTTGGACTTGTGAATTAAAACGAAACCAATTTGGAGTTTTTTTTTTTGGGTTTTGAAATCGAGAGCAATTTTAGCCGTCGTTTTCTTCCTATGGCCGGATGTAGAAATTATGAAGGAGAGAGAGAGTTTAATTATATATATATATACATATATATTTTTATACTATTTAATTCATTAAAGTGTAATTCACATTCCAAACCCAAATCAAACCCAACGACTATCGCCCCTAGCTAAATACCCCTATTCCGAACACAATGGGATATGTATTGTAAGCTGATTTGATCGTTTCGATCAGTTTCCGTTGAATTTACATTTAAATCACTATATTGAATTTTAAACGTACATTTCAAATTACCGGGGTCACATTTTAACTAGAAAAATTCCAAAAAAATATTTTCTAGCTTCGTATTAACGATACGGTCCTAACAAAACTAGTTTCATCGAATTCTGAGACCGTTGGAAAAATGGCCAATTTCCAGTCGATTAAAATCAACTGAAACTGGTCAAACGCGTTTTCCTTTGCCACGCTCACATATTGATTCGAAAAATTACGAAATCTGAAACCTAGCAATAACTTTACATCTCGGATCCAACAAAACTGGTTTCGTCGAAATCTGAGGCCGTTTGCAAAATGGCTATCTTTAAGGGCCTGAATTCCATAGCGACTATTCAGAATTTTCATCTGGACATATCTTTTGATTCCCGCTATGAAATTTCGATTTTTCGGATTCGTTGGAAAGATATCATCAATTAGATCCTAATGTTTTTGGTTTCACTAAAATCCGGATTGTTTTGCACCCGGTACATTCAATTGAAGTTTGAAATCGAATTATCGAACTACCGCGCCATTTTCAATTCTATTTATAATTATATATAAATATTTATATTCAAACGACGACGCGTATAATATATACGTTCAAATATAGTCAAATTAAATTTCCCGTTGATTTTATTTAAAATAATATGTTTTAAATATAGAAAATTCGCTATATTTGCCAAAATAAAAATTTTTAACTGGCCCAGATTTTCGGGTTATTACAATCTCCCCCACTTAAAACTTTTCGTCCCCGAAAAGGAACAAAGTCGAAAGTGGTTTGATCATTCAGCTCTACGTTCGATCTGGCTTCCATTCCCCAACTTTTCAGTTTCTGAGAATTTTCAAAATTTCAAAAATTTGGCTAACACCCTAAATTTTCGAAAAATTTCGCCATAACCTCCCCTGCACCGGGAGCATCGGGGAATTTCAAATAGCTTCCCCGGTCCTTCAGATCTCAAAAAGAAAAAAGAAAAAGCCAAGCGGCTAGCCAATAGGCTCATAAAATCATCATCACCCAAACAAAACAGTAAATTATGTAGTAAACATGTACCTATTTGTCGGGCAAACAAATTTTATTCTCTGCTCTAGCCTCCTTGCTATGACCTGTTCAATGCAAGTATATATATACGCAAGCAAATGCGACCAATTTTCAATACAGTTCAATATTTGGTTCAATTAGGCATAATGGTTCAAAATTATCCAACAAATAAACAAACAATACAAACATCAATCAATTAGTGAATTATCATTTGAAATTCATAACTTTGATATATAGTCAAAAATCAGTTTTTTGATGCCAAATCACAACAATAAGCCCTATCAAATTTTTTTGTTCTCACACCAGTCAATAGGAAATATATAGATATTACACGTTCGTCACTCGGATATAAACTCTGATGATGATATATCAATCATCAGAATCACCCCCGGGCGGCTAGAGTATAACTCTATATCTATCCAGTATATTAAAATTTCAAATACACGCGGATCAGACGTATACGCAAAATCTTTATATACTGGACTGTCCAACTCAATATAAATAGATAATCAAATACGAATAATTGATTTAAATTTTCAAAACAAAAATTGTTTTCATTTGAAATATATACTCTTCACACTCGTTCTAGGATACTACTGATCCCATCTCTAACGAGTCATTCTCATTGGATATTACTAATCCAATATCTGATGAATTCTTTCGTATGGTTCTAATGTGCCTTGTTCTCTAAGCTTTGTAAACCAAAGCTCTGATACCAACTGTGACGGCAAGGAATTTCGCTCGGTCCGAACCAGTCGCTAAACCGACCCAGACCGTTCGAAACGCCCTATCGTTGAGAACACGACAAAATAGAACGCATACAAAAGAACATCTCATTGTATATTACAACAATGCATCAGACTACAAGAATATACAGAGTATAAACAAATAAATATTACACAGAAATATCAGAGATTTAAATTACATTTAAATACATAGCAGCGGAAAATGATACAATACACAACTAGAAGAGATATACGGATACAAAGCTTTCCGGATATCGTTCCAGCTGTAAACCATGATCCTGTGAATATAAATCTGCAAAACCAAAACTACTAGCTGCCCGTGTCGAAAATAAGGGCACCCAGAGTTTAGGTTAAAACAATAAACTCCAGGTCAGTCATGTGACTGGTGTGAGAACTAAAGCAGTTAATCTTTATTTTAAAAGTTAGGTAAATCAAGGGACCACGCCATATAACACGGAACGGGTTTCCTCCCAAGAATACCAGTGCATAAAACAAACAGCGCAATGCTAAATAAAGAAAAATGAAGCTGTTATAAGACCCAGGTCCCATCACACAATGCAACGCAGCCGAGGATAGGGTTTTCCCTTATAACAGCCAAAGAATGCTTGATACGGTTAAAACAAATCGTTTGATACTATTATAAGTGCATAGTGTATAAAACAACTTCAAATCATAAGTATCAATCATAGGCGGCATGAGCGCCCCATCCCACTATGTCACCATACTAGGCTCTACAAATAAAACCGCAAAGTCACGTATTTGGAAATTGGATCTCCGTCTATGAACCGAGGCAAAAGATAGTCCTCAACCGATTCGAGACAATCTAGCCCATGTCTCAGGATCAGAACGCATCAACCCTTTAGATCGTCAGGGCCGGTCCACCGATGTGGATTATTATGCCTGAACACTACGTTTCCCCACCCTATGGGGTGTAAGTGAGCCAACTAAATGACTCCATCGGTTCGAGAACGACCGATCAATCCGAGGCGCCTCGCAACAGCAACAACCACATAAGTCAAACTCGTCAGGGCGTGTAAAACCACTGACGCCACTTCTAGCTAGAAAGAAACGCAAGCCCTCCCTGAGGTCCGTCTCCCGTTTTTGGTTCATACCGGGTGTGAAACTCGCGAAGTAAACGTTACACAAAGCTATGCCACAAAGGCCGTGCTTTGATCATCACCACAAGACTTTGCTTTTCAACAGAAGCCTTGATCAATTGCCACTTAGGCATGCCACACAGGCAATTCACTCCATGCGTTTGATATCCATCAATATATAATCCCTAAGCTCGTACGTCTCAGAGAAGGGCGTTAAGCAAGAGAATAAATTCTCCGCCGCCAAACAGATATATATTTAATAGAGATCAATCACACGGACTAAAATCCAATGTCGGACACACAGTCCATTTACAAGTCGTTCTGGGTCTGAACGAAACCGGAGGCACCTAGTACCCCGCATATCCATCGATCTCCAAGTACGTCTGGACGATCACTAACTGTTTCCATCTTCTTGGGTGTACAGCCCAATCAAGATCATCAGTAATTACCCAAACGACGTGAAGACTTCCGGTCTTCGACCACCGTCTTCATCTTCGACTTATCGTCGTATCAGTTATTCAGAATGGGATAAACCCGGTCTTTCCGAATAACTCGCGTATATTTAAATAAGTGTTACACAAACACAACATACGCCTTATTCCAATTCATCAGTTACTAACCGTAAATTAATCAAGAGAATAATTCCCCAAATATTAACCCCGAAGGCCGAAACCAACATCAGATCAATATCCAGAAAACCATTCTGCTTAGCTAACCGACAGTTAGTTTCTAAATTTCACATTCATAGGGAAAGGTTCCCATTAATTTTATCCAAGATAAATTTCTTGAATTTATTCTTTAATCTATTTTTTTGAATATCAATTCAAACTAGTCGGGATTAGCGAACCTTACCGAAGTAATCATTTGTTTTAATTTCCCAATCCCAACCTATTCATCCCATGAAGTAAAACTGGTTATACTTCATATCTAACACCACGGTGTTATTGGTAAATTCAATTACCATTTCACGTTCAAATCTAATTAAAGATTTAACTATCGCCTGGAGTAAAACCGGTGATACTCCATTCTCGATTATTTCAATCTAATTAAAGATTCATTAAAACTCCACTTAGTTTTAATCGTTAACTGGGTTAAAGAATCGGTGTCATTTAAAACACGGTTCACGATAAACCCAAAGTCACATTCCATTAATTATCGGGTTAAAGAACAAGTGTTATTTAAAACACTGTCCACGATAAACCCAAAAATCAATATCAATTCAATTCCAATTAAATATTATTTAATTGGTACACTTCATTAAATCTAAATAAAAAGATTTAATCTTTTCTCAACTGGGTTCAAGAACAGTGTTAGTGAACACACCATTCACGACAAACCCAAATCACATTTGATATTAAACACAAGGCTCTGAATAGAAAATATACTGGCTTATATTCAATATCAAATTCTACGACTAACAAATATCATATTGGAGATAACGATATATATATCTATATCTTTCAAATTTCCATAACAACATTTGTATAATCACGAAATCCAACATCGAATTATTCCGAAGACAATTTCGATTCAAATCCATTCCAATGCAATCATTGGAAATTTTGGTTATTTTCAAAACCATTTCAAATTCAATTTATTTATTTAAAAATATATAGAATTATAATTCTAGTTCAAAACTAGTTTATTTCGATAAAAATCTATTTTTATCTTTTCAAATATGGAGTTTTTCATCCCAATTCTTTCTAAATCATTTCTTATGATCTTACACAAATTATTACTATTTTTAATAATTTTATCAAGGCCCGTACAGTCGATTTCCACCAATGGCCATCGAACTGCACGTATATCGACCTTTTCCAAATTTGATTTGGACATAATTCCAAATCCAACCGTTAGATTTCTAATTTATCACATTCGTTAGAAAGCTCTTTTCGATACGAACCCAACGGTTCCGGTTTTAGGAGAATCCGACGGTCGGATCTCCCGTAATGTCTGTTTGAAATAAATGGTCGAAATTCACGAATTGCCGCGGCGCGGCGCGTTCTATTCAGGCCATTATATTATATATATAATATATATAATATATACTTCTTCGATTTCTATTTAAAACGAATTATATAAATAGTTTTAAAATTCGTTTCAAAAGCAATTTCAACTTCCATTTCAATTCAAATCAAAATTGAATTCTTCTTTATAAATTCGTTTTAAAATTCATTTCTTTTCAATTCAAATTTCAATTCAATTTGAATTCATTTCAATTCGCTTTCAATTCAATTTGAATTCGTTTTCAGTTCATTTCATTTCGAAATCGTTTTCAATTCAATTCATTTCGAAATCGTTTTCAATTCAATTCATTTCGAAATCGTTTTCAATTCAATTCATTTCGAAATCGTTTTCAATTCAATACATTTCGAAATCGTTTTCAATTCAATTCATTTCGAAATCGTTTTCAATTCAATACATTTCGAAATCGTTTTCAATTCAATTCATTTCGAAATCGTTTTCAATTTAATTCATTTCGAAATCGTTTTCAATTCAATTCATTTCGAAATCGTTTTCAATTCAATATAAATATCGTTCACGTCAAAATGGCGTCAATCTAATCATCACGGCTTCACATATTTCTATTTTCAAATATTCTATTTCAAATATTCTATTTCAAATATTTCTTTTTCAAAATAGTTGTTATTATCAAAATATTTCGTTCAACACATGACCAATCTCAATGGATGAGTACTGTCAACACATGAACCTTTATTTTATATTGATAAAGATGTAAATTTTATTATTAAAATATTTCGTTCAACACATGACCAATCTCAATGGATGAGTACTGTCAACACATGAACCTTTATTTTATAATATTCTTTATTTTCTAAATTGGAATGAGGCCCAATCAATTACCATATAAAGTTAATTATATGGATTTTCATACAACACATGTATATCATAGCATTGAAAAATAATCAACCATCAACCAAAGTGCACTACACTGTATAAGCATCAAATATAGATATTCAACGCTTATAACAACCTGTCAATCAATCGATCGACATATTTAATCAATTAGGATGAGTGAACTTCAAATTTCATCCCAATACCCGTGTGGGGTTTCAAACAATCAAACACAGATTTTATTTGTGCAGTTGGGCGATGTGTAAAAGTTATCGTCCCAATCAATGTCATTCAAATAGGTGTACATAAACAAACCATCCGGTTTGTAAATGAATATTTTATTTTATTCACTTCACGTTAAAAATTATATTTTTAACGATAAAACATTTTATTTTATCATATGAATTTCTATTCAGTTCATTTCTTTAAATAAAATGATATTTTTATTTTTCTAACATATTTTAGAAAATTTCGGCGGCATAACGGCACGATACTAGAAACGGGACAAGGCCTAGCCTTATCCCCGGTCTAGTGAAGGCCCACGCCATTCACACTTCAATCAATCCATTCATTTCACCAAACAATTCAATTTCAAATCAAATCATCTAACTAATCTATGCAACCAAACAAACAAGTCCATGGTCTGTGGACGACTGTGTCGGGTGCTACTAAGCACCGTCTGCATCCTAGTATATATATATAACTAGAAAATGAAATTGAAAGGTGAGAAATTCTCACCGATAGCTATCCAATCATTTTGACTCATCTTTGATATAAATCTTCTTCGTTCTCGCCTTTTTGTCTTCTTCGTTGCTGTAGCCACTACATATGTAAAAATCGAATTTTTACTTCGTTATTCAATATATAAAAATCGAATTTTTACTTCGTTATTCAATATATAAAAATCATATTTTTACTTCGTTATTCAATATATGAAAATCGAATTTTTACTTCGTTATTCAATATATAAAAATCATATTTTTACTTCATTATTCAATATATAAAAATCATATTTCTACTTTCTATACGTATATATAAAAATTATATTCTTACAACGATGTTTTCTATATAAAGATTATATTTTTATAACGCTAACATCTATATAAAAATCCTAACTTCTCGATATAAAAATCCTATCTTTTCTTTCATTTCAAACTTTTTATTTTTGAATCATTGTTATTTATATTTTAAAAACAAGGTTCATTTTCTATTTTATAAACAACGGGAATTTTCTATTTGATGAACACATTTATGAACATCGCTATTTTATATAAGAAAAAAAAACATATTTCAACAATGCCATTTACTGTTTAAAATCTGAAATTACAATTCAATGTTTTATATATAAAAAAAAACTGATTTAAACTATGTTATTTATATAAATCAAACTAGTTTTTAAAATCTATATTTTATATAGATTTAAAACTGATTACTTAAAATAAATAAAAATAAATAAAACTTACCGTTAACAATTCTGACCATCGTCGAACTAGCCTCCAAACTTAGGGTTCTAAATCGCGGCTTCCAGATGCCTCGCTTCGCTGATCTGGTGATGCCACGCTGTAGCCCGTCCTCCGCCGTCCCTGCGCCTGGCCATGGCGCCTGATTCGATCACCAGCGCCGCCCACAAAGTCGCCACGAACGGCGAACGGTCAGGCTCAAAATTTGAGCAATACCCGAAACTAAAACCCATCATCCCCATTTAGATCTGAAGAGCTCTCGAAGATGAACGATCCTTGCTTTGGACTTGTGAATTAAAACGAAACCAATTTGGAGTTTTTTTTTTTTTTGGGTTTTGAAATCGAGAGCAATTTTAGCCGTCGTTTTCTTCCTATGGCCGGATGTAGAAATTGTGAAGGAGAGAGAGAGTTTAATTATATATATATATATATACATATATATTTTTATACTATTTAATTCATTAAAGTGTAATTCACATTCCAAACCCAAATCAAACCCAACGACTATCGCCCCTAGCTAAATACCCCTATTCCGAACACAATGGGATATGTATTGTAAGCTGATTTGATCGTTTCGATCAGTTTCCGTTGAATTTACATTTAAATCACTATATTGAATTTTAAACGTACATTTCAAATTACCGGGGTCACATTTTAACTAGAAAAATTCCAGAAAAATATTTTCTAGCTTCGTATTAACGATACGGTCCTAACAAAACTAGTTTCATCGAATTCTGAGACCGTTGGAAAAATGGCCAATTTCCAGTCGATTAAAATCAACTGAAACTGGTCAAACGCGTTTTCCTTTGCCACGCTCACATATTGATTCGAAAAATTACGAAATCTGAAACCTAGCAATAACTTTACATCCCGGATCCAACAAAACTGGTTTCGTCGAAATCCGAGGCCGTTTGCAAAATGGCTATCTTTAAGGGCCTGAATTCCATAGCGACTATTCAGAATTTTCATTTGGACATATCTTTTGATTCCCGCTATGAAATTTCGATTTTTCGGATTCGTTGGAAAGATATCATCAATTAGATCCTAATGTTTTTGGTTTCACTCAAATCCGGATTGTTTTGGACCCGGTACATTCAATTGAAGTTTGAAATCGAATTATCGAACTACCGCGCCATTTTCAATTCTATTTATAATTATATATAAATATTTATATTCAAACGACGAAGCGTATAATATATACGTTCAAATATAGTCAAATTAAATTTCCCGTTGATTTTATTTAAAATAATATGTTTTAAATATAGAAAATTCGCTATATTTGCCAAAATAAAAATTTTAAACTGGCCCAGATTTTCGGGTTATTACACTCATTTTCCCTATAAATGTTTTAATTTATAAAATATTCTTTTTAATCAACTTTTCACATCGAATGTGAAAATATTCCTTTTATATGACCCATTAAGTTTGATTTCATATTTTAAATAATATTCCATTTCCAAATTCTATTTATACTCCTATTTATAGAATTATTCATACGAAATCTCCTTTTTATTTCTAATACCTAAATCTCATTTATAATTCCCTTCATAATTGCTACATTCAATTTCAATCTCAAATATCGGTATTAAAACCGATTTTTACTTCTATATATAAATTCAGACTTATATATTCAATTTATCCAATGATAAATAATTTACTTAATTTATAAAACATTATTTCTAAATTAATCTTTTCATTTTATCTGTTAAAACAT
The DNA here is from genome assembly GCA_030737875.1 of Allium sativum. NCBI lineage: Eukaryota > Viridiplantae > Streptophyta > Magnoliopsida > Asparagales > Amaryllidaceae > Allium > Allium sativum. Next base: position 588,883,664 of record CM060920.1, read on the forward strand.
AATCTATTTAATTCTACTTTGAATTAATCCTTCCCATTTATCTGTTAAAACAGATTTCCATTTAATATTTATTTTCCAGTTATTTCCTTTTATAAAATTTTATTAATTTTATAAAATGCTTCTTTTTATAATACCCTAATTATTTCCCTAAATAATTCCTTTTGAAGTTCTACTTGTTTTACAAATATTTCAATTCCAATTTTATTTGTTTTACAAATATTCCCTTTTCAATTCTATTTGTTTTACAAATATTTTCTTTTATAATATCCTGTTTATTTTATGTATTAATATTTTAATTTTATAATTCTATTTATTTCATAAATAAATATTCCTTCTATAAAATCTATTTATTTTCTAAATAAATATTCGTTTTATAAAATCGTTTGATTTTATAAATATTTTATTTTCAATATACATTTGAAAATTTCCTTTTATACATGCCAATATCATTTATGGTATTAAAATACCAAATCAAAGGATTAACCATCATCCAACACACAAAATCAATAACAAATTATATACCACATTATATATCATAATATATGAAAAAAACAGCATTATAAGTATTGAGTAATCCAGTTGGATCCCTCCATCCTGCTTCCCTGCATCCACATATGTTAAACAATATAATTAACATCAATTTCATTTCAAGGTGAAATATTCTAATCAACAGAATCCATATTTAATTAACGATATATATATATATATAACTATATCGATATTTTTAACTAATCAATTAGCAGTTCAATCAACCAATCAGCACGCAACAATCAATCAATATTTATCAGTTCTAAAAATACGTTATGAAAATGTAAACCGAGTAGAGTTAGTAAGATTACTCACATTGGACGATCATCGGTAAATAATGACAACCGTCGGTTGATTATGACAGACAAATTATTTTGCTATAAATTGTAACGAGCTCCAATTCACTCCCAGTCAGTTCCATTGTGTAGCCGCCATCCATACGATCCCAACGGATCTTGTTTTCTCTGAATTTCATTTCCGTATGACCAAGTTATGATATTTAGAAGTTAGTATACATTTTATATAAAATAAACTTGGATTTAATTATATTTAGATGGGCCTTACTCTTTTAAATATCAGCCTAACTACCCAAAATAATAGCCCACCCGTGCGCCCCTTCTTCCCCAAACACCAAACAAGCATGCTCCTCCCATTTCCATGAACATTGCCACCACTTTGCACTCCTTTATCTCCACCATCTCTCAACTAAACTCACAACTGAAACACCATCTATCTTCTCTTCGAAATCTCCTTCTTTCCAACACCATCACAACCAACTCGAGCTCACCACCAAATTTCCGTCGATCAACGTTTTCCTTCGTTGTACACAGTGGAGATCGACACCAAAACTCACTGAATCGCCTCAAAAACTCACACGACATGCTATTCAACGTCCTGAACTCAAAAACAATAAAGAAAACGTGCATTGATTCCTGTATTCACCGAAAAATCCAACCCTAGAATAATTCGAACGTGCTGTACATATTTCAAACGATCCTAAACTTCCCCAAATCCATCAACTTGTACATGGAATCAAAGAGCATGATGCAAGGGTCGTATAGATATAAAGTTTGGAATTTATAGAATTTATTTTGAACTGATTTGATTTTTGGAAGGAGGATGTTTGCTGTTGGAATTTTAGTTGGAGGGTGGCGGCTGATATTTGATAGAGGAATGGAAAGGGTTAGGGTTAGGAATTTTAATGGGGATTTATAGGTAGGTTAAATATTTTTTTATTTGATTTTAATATTTTATTTAAGTCATTTTCTAATTCTTTCGTCTTCTAAAAATTCCTATGATCACATGAAATATCCAAAAATCAAAGATATTGACATGCAGCTAGAGTTTGACATTATAGACCCAACGAAACTTGTTTCGTCGAACACCGACTCCGTCTCTGTTTGCTCACACAGCGTATTTTTAATCATCAACATATCGACTGTTTTTCACATTAAATCACGTACAGCCACATACAGATGCCAAAAATCATGAAAATTGGAATCTAACAATAATTTGACATTACAGATCCAACAAAATTGGTTTTGTCGAATTTGGAGGTCGTTTGCAAAGCAAAAAAATGGCTATTTTTAATGCTCTAAATAGACTGTTTAAATGTAAATATATTTAAAAATAATCAAATGAAAATATATATTAATAAATAAATATTATCGTATATATATCGACATACAATATCATATAACTCCAAAATAAATATATTGGGATTTATAACTCGATATTTCAAATTCAAATTAAATCAGTATTCAATTTATATTGAAAATCCATTTATAATATAAATAACTCGTTATAAATTATAAAGGAATTCCATAGCAACTTTTCGAAAATTTTATTTGATCATAAATCAAATTCTACCTGACAAAATCCTGAGTTTTCTATTCCATTAGAAAAATAGACTTCACCAGCTCCAAACGTTTCTTGTTTCACAGAAATCCTACTTAAAACAGATTCTGTATGTTCATTTAAAGTTTGAATCGCCAAATTACGAACTGTAGCACTATCTCGAGCTCGATTATAATAATAATATAAATTATATGTTCAAACTTCGTTCAAATAATATATTCATTATTATAATTCAATTCTAAACTGAATTAAATCCCATATACGTAAATTCAGCTATTTTCGACTATTTCAGAATTTAAATATATTATCCTATTATTTATATTAATTAAATATTCAATATTATTTAACTAAACGACCATTTAATTCTCTAATTCATTATTTGAATAATTAAATAAAATTAATTTTTACCATAAAAATACGGGACATTACATTCTTCCCCACTTAAAATAATTTTGTCCTCGAAATTGCTAAGGTAGAAACAAACCCTATTAACTGGGTTAAAAATTATTTGTTTTATTTCTTAACTTCAGTTTCAACTGAACCAATTGATTTCAACTAAAATATTAATTTATTTATATTAACAAATATTTTCAAAAATCTTGAAAATTTCTAATACCTTAAATTTTCGAAAAATTTCGCCACTACCTCCTTTGTACTGGTTAATAACTCAAACTCCAACTCGCCTCTCTAGGCCTTTTTCAACCCAAAAGAAAATCAAACAGCCAAGCGGCTTGCCAATTCAGCTCATAAAAACCCCATACCCAATATAAATATAAACTAGTACCTTTTTGTCGAGCATACCAATACATCCTTTCCATCTGTTACCAATTATGCATATACCAATATCATCCGAATCATTTGGTTATACCTAAGCCAAATTCTATTCTTAACTCAGATTCCATTTTTAATTTAAACTCTTAACTTAACAGTCCAATTCCATTCCGAATTATCTATAATCCAAACTAATTCGATATTTTCTATCTCAATTCATTTTCCACTTAACTGGTTATAATTCAATTTCAATTTGCTTTCACAAATTCATATTTAATTTGTTTTAATACAAGCAATCTTTCCCAGGAAATTTTAAATATGTTAGCTTTTCTAAAACTAGATATCCCTTTTTAGGATTCAAAATAACTTGCTTTCTACAAAACAATTCAAAAAACAAAATCTTTGGTAATAATCTATCACTTAGCAACTCGAAAATGACAATGATGATGTGGGCATCATCATTAGGGTTATCTTCTAGCTATCGAAGTGAGTTCAATACTATAACAATTTCAAAACCATATTTAAACACCTTCATTTTGAAATCACTTTCAAAATATCCTTCACAATGCTTGTAAAAAATTTAAAATCTCCCAGGATTTTAAAATTCTCATATATTTATTCCAATTCCATTTACAAATATTTTTCATGTTTTCGGAATTTCAATTCCAGATTTAATTCATATGATTCCATATACTACACTTATATGAATTCCGATTGGTAATTTCAATTATAACCTTATCCGATTATAATAACAACCAACACATCCAATATACTATAATCATTCCAATATAAATTATTATTTTATATCAAAATATAATTTGGATAAAATTATTTTGTTTACCCTCTTTTTAAAACATACTGTGTCGGTTTATCGTATTCAAGTGTTTAGTAAACCTTATCGATACAGTTGATCAAACTGATCGACCAGAATTCACAAACTACTCAACCAATAAATCTCCACGGTATAAAATCATTTTATATCAAATAATAAATACGTTCACTCGTATATATACACTCAAACTCAGTCTACGTTATTACAAACCCCATCTCTACTGAGTCATGCCACAGAGCCAAGGTAAATACGTAACCTTCAGCTCTGATACCACTGTAACGACCCAGGGACTTTCGACCTAGAAAATCGACATTTAAATCCAGTGCCGACTATCCAAGCATCGAAAATAGTGGATAGTAAATAGAAAGAAGTTAGAAGGTGAGAATAGATAAGGTAGAACTATTAGAATATAAGAAGAAGAACAACACAAGAACATCAGAGTAACACGAATCTCACAGCGGAACGAATAAAATATAGAATACAAAATAACATTGAAAACACGAATATGTATTTGTATACTAGAGTACAACACTTACATCACAACGGAAATAAACAATAACAATAAAATGCTGCTGATGCCTCCTGCTCCAAGCTCCAGCTAGTCTATCTGTAAAACCCGACTACTTGACTGCCCGTACAAATTTGGGCACCCAAGAGTTTAGGGAAAACAAAATAAACTCTGGGTCAGTCATGGGACTGGTGTGAGTAAACTCCAAACATTTGTTTAACTTTTCAAAATCCTTTTCAAAAGAAAAGATAGTTGTAAGACTGACCCACACATAAATACGGATGGTTTTTACGTTACGATAACACAAAACGTTTTTGAAATTCAATAATATTCTGATATTATAATAGTGTCTAACCACAAATAATTAACAATCTAGCAGAACGCTTGCATCTCATGCTCCACATATATATAGTATACAATCAAATCGCAGGCGCTTATTGGAGATTGGGTTCCGACTATGACAAGGAGTGGAACCACCTGCCGATAGTGTATCTCTAGAGAGGAATACACTGGGTTCAACAAGAACGTCTTGCAACCCGGCGCGCACATGACCGACCACTCATATCTCTTGAGTGTATCGAATATATTGTCACTTACGGTTGCTAGCAACATAACCGTTCCCGGGAGATACAAAAGCGAAAAGAAGTAACAAATATTAATATTCTCTAGATGGCTAATGGGGGCGACCCACTTAGCGATGCTGCTTGCCCAATTTTTGTCATTTACCGATTGATGAGGCTTGAGGTCATAACGATTCTTTTGACTGATCACACCTCAAATTTTCTTTGAATGCCACATCGTCATATCCGCTACATCACAGATTGATTTCCACTAAAATACCACGGGAATAAAGCTAAGAGAAACGAATTCCTCCGCCAACCAACGTGGATATTTTTGAAGCGATCAACTTATGTGATCCATTAGACATATTCTATCAGATATTCGTCCATACACGTTGTCCTGGATCTGGTCAAACGGTAGGCAATATTATGTAAATCCAACTTAGGCAATTTCTACCTAGGATCTCTAGAATAGCCCTTGCATAAACTCCATCTTCAATCGTCTTTAATATATTTGATTCGCAACGCTAATGCTCATATAGAATGGTTTTCACAAAATGAATCTGATCCCGGTCTCTCCGTATTGACAACGGAAATGGTCAAAATCTTTGATAGTCGATGATTTAACTATCAAAGAAAACATGTGCACAAACAACGGTCGTATTTCCAAATGGAAATCTTATCGAGCAAATCATCAATCAACATTTTTTCTTTAAATTAATTTGTCATTCAATTATTCATTCCCCTATTCCCGTTTACATATATTTGTAAATTATTATTTTCTAAATTTAGAAAATATATGTTATTAATCATTGGAAAACATTTCCATATTTACTCTCATTTCTTATTTTCTATATTAGAAAACATTCCTGATTCTTATTTGGATAACATTTCCAAAACTCCTTCATTGGTTTTAAATAGATGTTTAAATAAAACATTGCTATGCCCACTCGAGTCATTAACACTTATTAACTAAATTCAATTAACTAACCTTCCCTAACGAACCTTAACCATTCCTTAGTTAAAAAATAAAGTCAATCAAGTTGGGGTATAACTACCTCTGAGACCTTAACTGAACAACATTTCTAACCTCGAAATAGACAAAGTTTAAATCTTCACCAAACTTCCTTATGTAACTCTCGGATTCCTTTTACGAATCCACTTCTTTTACAGAAATCATTTGATTATAATAATAGTGTTATAATCCCATACTTCCGATATATATATAATATCTTAAATATATCTTTATTTCTTAATTTAAACAAATAACTAAATAACAATATATTTATAAATAATTAAATCTTTATTAAAAATCGGAAAACAAATAATACTTTCCTACATTTGATATAGTCGAATTCAAATGTATAATTCTCTCTCGAATAATCTCTATTCGATAACTCTCTTCCGAATAACTATATTCGATAACTCTTTTTCGAATAAACTATATTCGATAACTCTCCTTCGAATAACTATATTCGATAATCTTTCCTTCGAATAAACTATATTCGATAACTCTTCTTCGAATAAACTATATTTGATAACTCTCTAAATTCGATTAACTCTAATCTTTCCAAATTCTATTTATACTCCTATTTATATAATTATTCATACCAACTCTCCTTTTTATATCTAGCACTTAAATCTCATTTATAATTCCCTTTGTAATTGCTACATTGAATTTCAATCTCAAATATCTGTGTTAAAACCGATTTTTACTTCTATATATAAATTCAGACTTATATATTCAATTTATCCAATGATAAATAATTTACTTAATTTATAAATCATTATTTCTAAATTAATTTTTTCATTTTATCTGTTAAAACAGATTCTATTTAATTCCACTTTGAAATAATCCTTTCCATTTATCTATTAAAACAGATTTCCATTTAATATTTATCTTCCACTTATTTCCTTTTATAAAATTCTATTTATTTTATAAAATGCTTCTTTTTGTAATACCCTAATTATTTCCCTAAATAATTCCTTTTTAAATTCTACTTTTTTTTACAAATATTTCAATTCCAATTCTATTTGTTTTACAAATATTCCCTTTTCAATTCTATTTTTTTTCAAATATTTGCTTTTCAATTCTATTTGTTTTACAAATATTTTCTTTTATAATATCCTATTTATTTTCTATATAAATATTTTATTTTTTATAATTCTATTTATTTCCTAAATAAATATTCCTTTTATAAAATTTATTTATTTTCTAAATAAATATTCCTTTTATAAAATCCTTTGATTTTATAAATATTTTATTTTCAATATACATTTGAAAATTTCCTTTTATACATTCCAGTATCACTCACGGTATTAAAATACAAAATCAAAGGATTAATCATCATCCAACACACGGAATCAATAACAGGTTATATACCACATCATATATCACAATATATGAAAAAATAGTATTACAAGTATTGAGGAATCCAGTTGGATCCCTCCAACCTGTTTCCCAGCATCCGCAGATGTTAAACAACATAATTAACATCAATTTCATTTCAATATGAAATATTCTGATCAAAAGAATCCCTATTTAATTAACAATATATATATATATATATATAACTATATCGATATTTTTAACTAATCAATTAGCAGTTCAACCAACCAATCAACACACAACAATCACCCAATATTTATCAGTACTAAAAATACATTATGAAAATATAAACTGAGCAGAGTTAGTGAGATTACACATTGGACAGTCATCGTTAAATAACGATAACTGTCGGTTGATTCTGACAGACAATTTATTTTGCTATAAATTGTAACGAGCTCCAATTCACTCGCATTCAGTTCCATTGTGTAGCAGTCGTCCATACGATCCCAACGGATCCTTTTTTTCTTTCTGAATTTCGTTTCCGTATGACCAAGTTATGATATTTAGAAGTTAGTATACATTTTGTATAAAATAAACTTGGATTTAATTATATTTAGACCGGCCTAACTCTTTTAAATATCGGACCAACTACCCAATACAACAGCCCACCCGTGCGCCCCTTCTTCCCCAAACACCGAATCAGTATATTCCTCCCATTTCCATGGACACCGCCACCACTTTGCACTCCTCTATCTCCACCATCTCTCAACTAAACTCACAACTGAGAACACCATCGATCTTCTCTTCGAAATCTCCTTCTTCCCAACACCATCACAACCAACTCGAGCTCACCACCAAATTTCCGTTGATCAGCATTTTCCTCCGTTGTACACAGTGGAGATAGACACCAAAACTCACAGAATCGCCTCAAAAACTCATACGACATGCTATTCAACCTCCCGAACTCAAAAACGATAATGAAAACGTGCATTGATTCCTGTATTCACCGAAAAATCTAACCCTAGAATAATTCGAACGTGCTATACATATTTCAACCGATCCTAAACTTCCCCAAATCCATCAACTTGTACATGGAATCGAAGAGCATGATGCAAGGGTCATATTAATATAAAGTTTGGAATTTATAGAATTTATTTTGAATTGATTTATTTTTGGAAGGACGATGTTTACTGTTGGAATTTTAGTTGGAGGGCAGTGACTGATATTTGACGGAGAAATGGAAAGGGTTTGGGTTAGGAATGTTAATGGGTATTTATAGGTAGGTTAAATATTTTTTTTATTTGATTTTAATATTTTATTTAAGTCATTTTCTAATTTATTCGTCTTCTAAAAATTCTTATGATCACATAAAATATCCAAAAATCATGAAAATTGACATGTAGCTAGAGTTTGACATTTTCATCGAATTCCGACTTCGTTTGCTCATACAGAGTATTTTTAATCATCAAAATATCGACTGTTTTTCACATTAAAATCCCGTACGGCCACATACGAATTCCAAAAATCCCGAAAATTGAAATCTAACAATAATTTGACATTATGGATCCAGCAAAATTGGTTTCGTCGAATTTGGATGTCGTTTGCAAAAAAAGATATTTTTAATGCTCTAAATAGATCGTTTAAATATAAATATATTTAAAAATAATCAAATTAAAATATTAATAAATAAATATTATTGTATATATATCCACATACAATGTCATATAACTGCAAAATAAATATATCGGGATTTATAACTTGATATTTTAAATCCAAATTAAATCAGTATTCAATTTATATTGAAAATCCATTTATAATATAAATAAATCGTTATAAATTATAAAGGAATTCCATAGCGACTTTTCGAAAATTTGATTTGATCATAAATCAAAATCTACTTGACGAAATCCTGAATTTTCTCTTCCATTAGAAAAATATACTTTACCAGCTCCGAACGTTTCTTATTTCACAGAATTCCGGCTTAAAACGGAATTTGTATATTCGTTTAAAGTTCGAATCGCCAAATTACGAAGTACAGCGCCATCTCGAGCTCAATTATAATTATAATATAAATTATATATTCAAACTTAGTTCAAATAATAAATTCGTTATTATAATTCAATTCTACACTGAATTAAATCCCATATACTATTCAATTCACACAGCATCGTGAATTCAGCTATTTCGACTATTTCAGAATTTAAATATATTATCCTATTATTTATATTAATTAAATATTAAATATTATTTAATTAAACGTTCATTTAATTCTCTAACTCACTATTTAAATAATTAAATAAATTAATTATTACCGTAAAAATATGGGACATTACAGTACAACATACACTTATCAAAGTACAATACTTACAACACAATGGAAATAAATTACTATATATCTAACACTGAAGCCTCCTGCTCCAAGCTCCTTTAGATATATCTGTAAAATCCTGAACTACTTGACTGACCCAGAGTTTATTTTTTTTGTTTTACCTAAACTCTTGGGTGCCCAATTTGTAACTTTGGGGTACTCATAACACTGTTATGAGTAGACAAGTGATCCTGGTCTTGACTTAACTTTTTGAGTAGCTGGACGGGAAGGATTTGAATGTTGGCCTATCTATCATATTTATGTATAATTATCTGCAAGTTAGTTTATCACAAATGTTTAATTATGTAATTTGTGATGACATGTATCCGTATGTATGAAGTACTCTAATGTATTTGACCTATGATATGTAATATTTTGGGTTATTATGTTATGTCCAAGTTCCGCTGTGAGATTCTGATGTTTTCTTTAGTTTTTTTCTTCTATCTATCTTTTATTCTTATATAATGATACAACTTCCAAGGTGTTCAAAAGTTGGATCGTTATAATTCCACTTTAACGGTCCGGGAAATTTTCGAATTAGAAAATCGACACACAATATCATGTCGGCTATTCAAATCGGAAATACCTGAACGTTTATAGAAAGAAAATAGAGGGTGAGAATAGATAAGATAGAAATTTAGAATTGAATAAAGAGAGGAACAACAATAGAATCAGAGTAACACGAATCTCACAGCGGAACGAATAAAATATACTATATAACATAACTTTGAAATACAATTTTGTACTTAAATATACAAATCATTATCAAAGTACAACACTTATAACACAGCGGAAATAAACAGTTGTTATATAATCCTAAAGCCTCCTGCTCCAAGCTCTCGGTATTTGTAAAATACCGACAACTCGACTGCCCTACAAATTTGGGCACCCAAGAGTTTATGGAAAACAAAACAAAATAAACTCCGAGTCAGTCATGGGACTGGTATGAGTAAACAATTTAAAATAGTTTGAGAAAATGAACGATATCTCATAAGACCACGCCGTATAACACGGAACGAGTTTTTCTCTTGTGAGAATCCAAAACACATGATTCAACGTTCAAAAATACTTTTGAAAGAAACGATAATATTTATATCAAAGTCCTTTTGATATTATAATAGTATCTATCAATCACAGTATAATAATTATCTAGCAGAATGCTTTCATCTCATGTTCCACATACATAATTTAAAATCTAAAACCCAGGCACTTACTGGGTTAATGAATTCCAACTGGCAAGGTATGATACCACCTTCCGACAGTGTATCTCTAGATAGGAATACACCTGGTTCAACAAGAAAATCTTGCAACCCCAGTTAAACATGACCGGTCACTCATTTCGCTTGAGTGTACCAAATGTATTATCACCAACGATTATTCTTTTTGAACCCATTGTATTCCTCTCTAGAGGTACACTGTCGGAAGGTGGTCCCATACCTTCCCAGTTAGAATTCATCACCCAATAAGTGCCCATGGTTTTTGATTCCATATTATGTATGTGGAACATGAGATGAAAGCGTTCTACTAATGATTATTTAGATGTGGTTGACTGACACTATTATAATATCAAATTATGTTTTGATATAAAGATTATCGTTTCTTTCAAAAGGATTTTGAAAGTTAAATCAAGTGATTTTGATTCTCATAAGGGAAAAACCCATTCCGTGTTATACGGCGTGGTCATGTGCGATATCGGTATTTTCTCAAACTGTTTTAAATTGTTTACTCATACCAGTCCCATGACTGACCCGGAGTTTGTTTTGTTTTCCCTAAACTCTTGGGTGCTCAATTTTGTATGAGCAGTCAAGTAGTCGGGATTTACAGATGCACAAGAAGGATCTGGAGCAGGAGGCTTCAGCAGCGTTTTTATAGTTGTTGTTTATTTCTGCTGTGATGTAAGTGTTATACTCTAATAATGGTATTGTATACAGACACTGTTTTATTTCAAAGTTATGATATGAAATATATTTATTTGTTTCTTTGTGAGATTCGTGTTTACTCTGCTGTTGTGATCTTTTTCTCCTTCTTCTGTTCTAATTTTTTATCTTATCTATTCTTACCTTCTAACTTCTTTCATTAACTATCCGGGAAATTTGCGACCTTGGTTATCACTGTAACAACCCGGGGGATTCGACGCTTGAATTCCAACAATAATACACAAACTCGTATTACTTGCTAGAGCTCAAGTATCAAAAACACCAGATAGTTAATGAAAGAAAATAGAGGGTGAGATAAGAAAGAAAGAAATATTAGAATAGAAGAAGAAGAAGAACCCAACATTATTAGAGTCTCACATCGCAGCGGAATAAAATATAATATAGAAATAAAACTTTATTGAAAGCTTTAAAATAAAATTTACAAATTTTCAGAGTACATCAAACCTCTGAACAATTATATTAATCTGACCTCATATACAACACACAACGGAACACACAGTAGATATATAGATCTGAACTCTTCCAGCTTATCTTCGGACTTCACAGCATCCGATAACCTGATCCTACACAACCCGGTCTAACCCGATCATTTACAAAATGCCGGATCCGTCTGGTGAACCAGAGTGAGAAAAACTTGCTAAGTTTAAAACATCACACAACTCGATTTTTAAAGTCAAATCCTTTCTTTTTGAAACCATATCTTTTTCTGATATTATAATAGTCTCTAAACACAAGTAAATATCAATCTAGCAGAACGCTTGCATCTAACGTTCTACATATGTAGTATACAATAAAAACCACGGGCTCTTATTGGAGATTGGATTTCCAACTATGACAAGGTATGGAACCACCTTCCGATAGTGTATTTCTAGAGGTGAATACACTGGGTTCAACAAGAACATCTTGCAACCTGGCCACACATAACCGACCACTCATTTCGCTTGAGTGTATCGAATGTATATCACCAACGGTTGGGAGCTACCCTACCGTTTCCCGAAAAGGGACAACATCAAAACAGGTTAAAGAAGGAAATGAATTATCTCTAGATAGGTGATTATACACCCTACATGGGTGCGACCCACTTAGCCATGCTACCTGCCCGATTTTTGTCATTTCCCAGTTGAAGAGGCTTGAGGTTTAACACTACCTTTTAGCATAACATATCACCATTCACTTTGAATGCCACATCATCAAATCCACTAAATCACTAATTGATATTCACATCCATATTCTGGTCGTTAAGCTAAGAGAAGGTGTACATACCCTTGGTCACTAAGTAAAGAAGCATATAGGTACGTACAGGCTATGATGGATGGGTTGGTGATTGATGGAGAAAGGACAATGCCTGCGTGATAGCGAAGGGAAAGAATGTGTTGTGCATGACATTACATCAGATTTTACAGGCAGAAATAGGCTAGTACTTAGGACTTAAGCCGATGTTTTCCTTTACTTCAAAGCAATAATATATTTTTATATTTATTTCGATCAGTTACAGTTATATATTTTATTTTATTTTCCCACGTACTGCTATTTACATGGATCGTTTAATATTCATACCGACATTCGCAAACTTCAAACATGGTGAAATTGAACGTACTGATATGTCTTGATATTTCAATCCCTAATGAAATTTATTTCATTGAAAACCGACTCCGTTTCACGGTAACATTATTTTGATTTATCGGTTCACATTTATATTGCATGCACCGATAAAACAACTCCAATTAACTCCACACTGGAAATATAGCAATAACTAACTACAAGCATTCCAACAAAACTTGTTTCGTTGAAAACAGAGTTTTTTTGATAATCCGTTATTCAAATTTACGCATAAACCAGAACTATTATGGACACCCAAAATATCCAGTCTCCAAAAATAACAAATAATATATCTATTTTGACTCTAAACATCAATATGAATCCAATGATACTGGTTTCGTAGCTTAATTCGATCGTTGTCTCAAGTTATGATCAAAATCCCTCTTGAAACTGAATTAAATTAATTAAATAAATCGTTATAATTAATAATTAATTCCATAGTGACTATTTTAAATTTTGAATTGGACATAACTCATAAACTATAACATGAAATCTTTAATTTTCTTTTCCAGTGGAAAATTATAATTAAATCGATCCAGACTATTCCAACTTAGATAATACGGATTTGGACACCCAAGAGTTTAGGTAAAACAAAACAAAATAAACTCTGGGTCAGTCATGTGACTGTTGTGAGTAAACTCCAACCATTTTTTTAACTTTTAAAATTCTTTTAAAAGGAAGGAAATTCGTAAGACTGATCTACACATAAACATGGATGGTTTTTACCTTACGACTACTCAAATTATTCTTCATATCACAACTCTTCTGATATTATAATAACGTCTAAATCAAGTAATGACAATCTAGTAGAACACTATCATCTCACGTTCTAAATATATAATATACAATAAAAAACCACAGAATCTTATTGGGTAATGGATTTCCAACTGTGACAAGGTATGGAACCACCTTCCGATCAGTGTACTGTAGAAGCAATACACTGGTGTTCAACAAGAACATCTTGTAACTCGACCACACATGACGACCATTCATTTCGCTTGAATGTTCCGAATATATTATCACCTTACGGTTGGTATACCAACATAACAGTTCCCGGGAGATACAGAATTGAAAGAAGTAACTAGTATGAATATTCTCTAGACGGTGACAATATACCCTAATTGTGTGCGACCCATTTAGCCATGCTGCCTGCCCGATTTCTGTCATTTCCTAGTTGATGAGGCCTGAGGTCATAACGTTTCTTTAACAAATCACCCCTTTATTTACTTTAAATGCCACATAGTCATACCCGTCAAATCACAAATTAATTTTTCCAAAAATACCACGGGTATAAGCTAAGAGAAACGAATTACTCTGCCACCAACGTAAATACGTTTGAAACGATTAGCTTACGTGATCCGCCAGATATATTCTGTAAGATATTTGTAACAACCAGGAAATTCTGAGCCAGTTTAAAATTTTATTTTGGCAATTTTAATGAATTTTGAATATTTAAAATGAATTATTTTAAATAATAACGACGAGAAATTTATTTTGAATATAATTCAAATGTATATATTTATATACATCGTCGTTAGAATATAAATATTTATTTTAAATTATAAAAAGAATTGAAAATGGCGCGGTAGTTCGATAATTCGATTTCAAATTTCAATTGAACATACCGAGTGCAAAATAAACCGGATTTTGGTGAAACCAAAAATATTAGAATCTAGTTGAAAATATCTTTCCAACGAATCTGAAAAATCGAAATTTCATAGCGGTAATCAAAAGTTATGCCCTGTTTAAAGTTCAGAATAGTCGCTATGTAAATTATACATGGCCCAAAAAGTCAAATTTTGCATACGAATGAATTTGGACTCGAAACCACTTCCATCGAGTTCAAAATGCCGTTTAGAACTCCGAAAAGTATAAGCTTCGATATATTCCGATATCCGGAATAGTTGCAATTGGCAGGAGCTTTTCGGTTAGCAAAACATAGCCCTTAAAAAGTGAAATTTTACATACGAGCTCAGAATTCGATGAGATAAATTTTTATGGATTCATAATGACAAATTATTGTTATGTTCCAAAGGGCGCGTCGAACGGAGTCAGTATGTGGCCGTGCGAGCTAAAACAGTTCAGGGTAAAGCGAGCAGTCATTTTACAAAGGAACATTACTGATACGACCTCAAAATTCGATTCTACTTTTTTTTTCTGGATTCGTATCGTCTAATAATGGTTAAATCCAAGAGGGCATGATTTTTGGAGTTAGCGTGTGAGCGTGCGAGAAGAAAAGGTGCGCCAAAATCGCATTTTTAGAGCTTATCTGAGCATTTTCGTGATTTTTTTGAATGGCAAACGAACTCGGAATTCGACGAAATTTGTTTCGTTGGACTCGTCTTCACGTCTACTATCTCGTGTCCGAAATCCGCGTCGATTGGAGATCGTTAGCGTTCAGGCGATATGCGGGAAACGAGCATATAAACACTTTTACTTCCTTTTCTACTTCATTATTTTCATTTCCTCCTTCCTCCACAAAAACTCAAAAATGGAGAGCTCCACCCCACCGCCGCTGCCCCCTCCTCCACCGGCCACCACCGGCCTCCGGCGAGCCGCCGCACCCCCCTCTCTTCCTCCCCTCCTCCTCCTCTTCCTCCTCCTTCTCTCTCCTCTTTTCATGAACCCTAAGCCTCACAACACCCCAAACCACCACCACGGGCCCCACCACCACCTCCGCGGCCCACCAGCACCCTCCCCGCCTCACATCAGGTCCGGCGCCCCCTTCCTCTCCTCAATTCCGGCCGTGGGCCCCCCCGTCTCCAAAAACCCATTTTCACCAAAATTTCCGTTTTGCAAATAAGTCCCTGGACTGTTTTGGCCTATATCTCTCAAATGGGGCGTTTTTGGCCAAAGTCTCTCTAGATTAAAGTTGTAGAGCACAAAATTCTCTTCGATTTGGCTATATGGAAGTCGTGTTTTGGAGTTCGGAGCTGCTCGGAAAACGCGTTCGAATTCTGCTGTTCAAAAGCGGTAAAATTCGTGTACTTTCGCGAATTCTGGCGTATTGGAGCATTTTCGGCAAAAAGTCCCTTAGGCAAAAGTTGTTCAGAATGCCGTGCTTGTGCTAAGTAAGAGGATGGATTGAAGATTTGAGCTTTTACGCGAAGTCTGGAGCTCGAACAACAATTCAACAGTTCAAAAAAGGCGTTAGGAAAAAAAAAAATCAATGTGAGAACTTCTCTAAATTTCTTTTTCTAGTTATGTATATATACTAGGATGCAGACGGTGTTTAGTAGCACCCGACACCACTGTCCACAGACCATGGACTTGTTTGTTTGGTTGCATAGATTAGTTAGATTATTTGATTTGAAGTTGGTTGTTTGGTGACTTGAAATCGAATTGATTGATATGTGTATGGCGTGGGCCATCACTAGACCGGGGATAAGGCTAGGCCTTGTCCCGTTTCTAGTATCGTGCCGTTATGCCGCCGAAATTTTCTAAAATAAGTTAGAAAAATAAAGATATCATTTTATTTAATAAATGAACTGAATAGAATATTCATAGGTTGAATAAAATAATTTGGTCGTTAAAAATATAATTTTTAACGTGAATGTGAATAAAATAAATATTCATTTACAAACCGGACGGTTTGTTTATGTACACCTATTTGAAGGACATTGATTGGGACGATAAATTTTACACATCGCCCAACTGCACAAATAAAATCTATGTTTGATTGTTTGAAACTCCACACGGGTATTGGGATAAAATACGACATACACTAATCCCAATAATTAGTTGTATGTCGATCGATTGATTGACAGGCTGTTATAAGCGTTAGATATCTAAGTTTGATGCTTATACAGTGTAGTGCACTTTGGATGATGGTTGATTATGTATCGTTGCTATTATATACATGTGTTGTATGGAATCCATATAATTAACTTTGTATGGTAATTGATTGGGCCTCATTCCAATTTAGGAAATAAAGAATATTATAAAATAAAGGTTCATGTGTTGACCGTACTCATCCGTTGAGATTAGTCATGTGTTGAACGAAATATTTTAACAATAAAATTTACATCTTTATCATATATAAAATTAGAAACTAACTGGAAAATAGATAAGATGAGTGGTCTCCTGGATATTGATCTGATGTTGATTTCGGCCTTCGAGGTTAATATTTAGGGAATCGTTCTCTTACTAATTTACGGTTGGAGTCTGATTTAAATCAAACGGTAGATACCATAATTTTTATAAAATATAGTGAATAACAAAAATAGTCACACGTGGACAGTACTCATTCGTTGAGATTAGTCATGTGTTGACAAAAATATAGATTCACGTATTGAATAGAATAAATATTCATTTGTTTAATAGAATAACGGAATTATTGAAATATATAAAGCCGTGTCGATTAGAGATACGCTATTTTGACGCGAACGATATTTATATCGATTATATTCGTTTTTATAATGAATATTGAAAAGAGATAAAAATCGAATATATATAAAGCAAATTCAAATTGAATTGAATATAAACCAAATTCGAATTGAATTGAATATAAACCAATTTCGAATTGAATTGAATATAAACCAAATTCGAATTGAATTGAATATAGAATGAATTGAAATTTGAATTGAATTGGAAATGGAAGTTGAAATGTTTTTGAAACAAATTTAAAACTATTTATAAAATTCGTTTTAAATAGAAATCGACGAAATATATATTATATATATTATATATATAATATAATGGCCTGAATAGAACGCGCCGCGCCGCGGTAGATCGTGAATTTCGACCATTGACTTCGAACGGACATTACGGGAGATCCGACCGTCGGATTCTCCTAAAACCGAAACCGTTGGGTTCGTATCGAAAAGAGCTTCCTAACGAATATTAGAAATTTGAAATCTAACGGTTGGATTTGGAGATACGTCCAAATCAAATTTGGAAAAGGTCGCTGTAAGTGTAGTTCAATGGCCGTTGTTGGAAATCGACTGTACGGACCTCGATAAAATTATTAAAAATAGTAATAATTTGTGTAAAATCATAAGAAATGATTTATGAAGAACTGGGATGAAAAATCCCACATTTGTAAAGATAAAAATGGGTTTGGGTTTATCGTGAACTGTGTTTTAAATGACATTAGTTCTTTAACCCAAAAAAGGGAGTTTTAATGAATCTGCAATTAAATTGAAATGTGAATTGATAATTTAAATGATCAAATTAGGAAAATGAGCGAGAATGGAGTATCACCAGTTTTGCTCCAAGCGATGGTTAAATCTTTAATTAGATTTGAACGTGAAATGGTAATTAAATTTACCGATAACACCATGGTGTTAGATATGGAGTATTACCAGTTTTGCTTCATGGGATGAATAGGTTAGGATTGAGAAATAAAATAAATAATTACTTCAGTGCGGTTCGCTAATCTCGACTAGTTTGGAAAACCATAATTTGGTTTGAAATGATATCCAAAGGAAGATTAAAGAATAAATTTAAAAGAATTAACCTTTGATAAAATTAATGGGATCCTTTCCCTAATAATGTGAAATTTAGAAACTAACCGGGGATCAGTTAAGTAGAATGGTTTCCTGGGTATTGATCTGATGTTGGTTTCGACCTTCGGGGTTAATATTTGAGAAATTGTTCTCTTGATGATTTACGGTTAGTGGCTGCTAAATTGGAATGAGGCGTATGTTGTGTTTGTGTAACATTTGTTTTTAATATATGCGGGTTGTTCGGAAAGGGCGGGTTTATACCCATTCTGAATAACCGATTCGACGATAAGTCGAAGATGATGACGGTGGTCGAAGACCGGAAGTCTTCACATTGTTTGGATAATTACTGATGATCCTGATTGGGCTGTACATTCAAGAGGTTGGAAATAGTTGGTCGTCGTCCAGACGTACTTGGAGATCGATGGATATGCGAGGAAAGTGCCTCCGGTTTCGTTCAGACCGAACTTGTAAATGGATTGTGTGTCTGACATTGGATTTTATTCTGTGTTGATTGATTTCTGTTAAATATATATCTGTTTGGCGGCGGAGAATTTATTCTCTTGCTTAACGCCCTTCTCTGAGACGTACGAGCTTAGAGGTTATATATCGATGGACATCAGTCGCATGGCATGAATTGCCTGTGCGGCATGCTGAGTTGCATGGATCAAGGCTTCTGTTGAAAAGCAAAGTCTTGTGGTTGATGATCAAAGCGCGGCCTACGTGGCAGCTTTGTGTATAACGTGAATTCGCGAGACTCACACCTCGGTATGAGTTAAAAACGAGATAAGGACTGCAGGGAGAGCACGACGTTTCTTTCTAGCTTTGGTGGTGTCAGTGACTTACCAGCCCTGACATTTATATACTTTTCACCTATGTGGTTGTTGGATGAGGCGCCTCGATTTTAGGTCTGTAAGGACCGGGAAACGTGTGTTCAGGAATAATTAATCCTCAAACGTAAGAGAGGACCGGCCCTGAAGCATCCAGGGGTTACCCAGAGTGTGTAGTCCCGAGGCATTTGCTAGAGTGTCTCGAAGCGGAGAGGAGCTTGCCCCTTGCCTCGACTCATGACGTAAATCCAATTTCCAATACGAGATATTTCGGCTTTATTTGTAGAGCCTAGTATGGCGACATAGTAGCATGGGATGCTATGCCGTCTATGATTTATATTTATGATTGAAATTGTTTTGACACTATACACTTACTATAGTATCAAATGATTTGTTTTAAACGTACCAAGCATGTTTGGCTATTATAAGGGAAAACCCTATCCTCCGGCTTGCGTTGCATTGTGTGATGGGACCTGGGTCTTATAATAGCTTCATTTTTCGAAAAAGCATTGCGTTGTTTATTCTATGCACTAGTATTCTTGGGAGGAAACCCGTTCCATGTTATACGGCGTGGTCCCTTGAATTACTCTCTTTTAAAGTAAAGTTTTAAATTACTGTTTTAGTTCTCACACCACTCACATGACTGACCTGGAGTTTATTGTTTTTACCTAAACTCTGGGTGCCCCTATTTTCGACATGGGCAGCTAGTAGTTTTGGTTTTGCAGATTTATATTCACAGGATCCCGATTTAAAGCTGGAACGATGCTCGGAAAGCTCTGTATCCGTGCATTACTTTTAGTTGTGTTTTCTATTGTTTTTCCGCTGCTATGTAATTTATTGTAATCTCTGATATTTATCGAATGTATTTTATTCATTTATACTCTGTATATTCTTGTATTCTAATGAATTGTTGTAATAGCAATGAAATGTTCTTCCGTCTACGTTCTATTTTGTCGTGTTCTTAAAACGATCAGGGGTTTCGAACGGTCTGGATCGGTTTAACGACTGATTCGGATCGAGCGAAATTCTAGGCCGTTAAAATATTCGTCCATTCAAGTTGTCCTGGGACTGGACAACCCGAAGGCACTATTATGTAAATCCATCATAGGCGACTTCTACCAAGGATTTACTGAACAGCCCTTGCACAACTCCGCCTTCAATTGTCTTCATCGTATTTGATTCGCAACGCCAATGCCATACAGAGTGGTTTTCAGATAATATATCTGATCCCAGTCTCTCCGTATTGACAACGAAAATGGTCAAAAGCTTTGATAGCCGGTGATTTAACTATCAATGGAAAACATGTGTATAAACAACGGTCGTATTCCCAAATGGAAATCTTACCGATCATTCATCAAAAAATATTTTCCCTTTATGTATTTCGGGATTTTACAGATATATCTAGAGGAGCTTGGAGCAGTAGGCTTCAGTGTTATTTAGTTATTGTTTTTCCGCTGTGTTGTAGGTGTTGTACTCTAATGATGATATGTTATACATTTAAAAATTTTGTACTCCAAAAGTTGATATATATTATATTTTGTTCCGCTACAATGTGAGATTCTATATTGTTATTTTTGTTCTTCTTCTAAAAAAAATTGATTCGTATTTCTTTGATATCTGGGTTAGATGTGTGATATATGTAGTCAACTCAGATAGTAAAGATTTGCGGGCCATTATAGTGGTGTTAGAGCCAGGTGATAACCAAGGTCGACACGTTCTTCTGGGTGGGTTCACATTCTTCTTTATAAAAGGAAATATTTATAAAATCAAAGAATTTTATAAATGGAATATTCATAAAATCAAGGAATTTTATAAAAGGATTATTTATTTAGAAAATAAGTAGAAGTATAAGAGGAATATTTATTTAGAAAGTAAATAGAATTATAAAAGGAATATTTGTTTAGAAAATAAATAGGATTATAAAAGGGAATTAACGAGATATAAAGGAATTATTAGAATATTGTTTAAAGTGGATATTAAATAGAAATATGTTTTAACAGATAGATTGAGAAGATTAATTTATAAATAATGTATTATGAATTAACTAAAATATTTATCTTTTGATAAATGGAATATATAGGGTTGAATTTGTATAGAGAAGTAAAAATCGGTTTTAACACTGGTATTTTAAATGGAATTTGAACGACATTTATAAAGGTGATTATAAATGGGATTATAAGTGTAGAAGAATAAAATGTGATTTTATATGAATAATTCTATAATTAGAAGTATAAATAGGATTTGGATTTGAGATATTATTTCAAATGCGAAATCAAACTGAATTGATTATATCAAGGAAATATTATTCACATTCGATGTGAATAATGGATTTAAATAAATATTTCACAAATAAAAAACGTTATAAAGGAAATTGGGTTTTTGAAATAAGAATTTAAAATGGAGTTAAAGGAACTGGAAACAGACTGGAGATTAGTTAAGTTGAACAGCTATCTGGGTATTGATCTGATGTTGGTTTCGGCTTTCGGGGTTAATACGTAGGGGGTTGTTCTCTTACTAGCTTACAGTTAGAGATTGATAAGTGAATAAGGAATGGAAATGTTTTCCAATGTTAATAACGTTTATTTTCTAAATTTAGGAAATAAGGATTTACAAATATATGGAAACGGGAAATGAATAAATTAATGGTAAATTAAGTTAAAAAGGAAAAGTGTTGAATGATGACTGATCGATAAGATTTCCATTTGGAAATACGACTGTTGTTTGTACACATGTTTTCCTTTGATAGTTAAATCACCGACTATCAAAGTTTTTGACCATTTCCGTTGTCAAAACGGAGAGGCTGGGATCAGATATATTATCCGAAAACCACTCTGTATGGCATTAGCGTTGCGAATCAAATATGTGGAAGACAGAGTTATGCAAGAAGTAAATCCTAGGTAGAAATTTCCTAAGATGGATTTACAGAATAGTGCCTTCGGGTTGTCTAGTCCTAGGGCAACTTGAATGGACGAATGTCTGATAGAGTATATCTGGTTGATCGCGTAAGTTGATCATTTCAAATGTATTTACGTTGGTGGCGGAGGAATTCGTTTCTCTTAGCTTATACCCATGGTATTTTTGGGAAAATCAATTTCTCATTTGACGGGTATGATGATGTGGCATTCAAAGTAGATGAACGGTAAAAGGATACGTTATTACCTCAAGCCTCATCACCCGGAAAATGATAGAAATTGG
Source organism: Allium sativum (assembly GCA_030737875.1). Lineage (NCBI taxonomy): Eukaryota > Viridiplantae > Streptophyta > Magnoliopsida > Asparagales > Amaryllidaceae > Allium > Allium sativum. The sequence continues at coordinate 588,906,422 of CM060920.1, forward strand.
GCAGGCAGCATGGCTAAGTGGGTCGCACCCAATTAGGGTATATTGTCACCATCTAGAGAATATTCATATTTGTTACTTCTTTCAATTTTGTATTTTTTAGGAACGGTTATGTTGGTATAGCAACCATAAGGTGACAATATATTCGAAACATTCAAGCGAAATGAATGGACGGTCATGTGTGGCCGAGTTACAAGATATTCTTGTTGAACTCCAGTGTATCGTTTCTAGAGTACACTGATCGGATGGTGATTTCATACCTTGTCATAGACGGAAATCCATTACCCAATAAGATTCCGCGATTTTTGATTGTATATTATATATGTGGAGCGTGAGATGAAAGCGATCTGCTAGATTGATATTTACTTATATTAGACATTATTATAATATCAGAAGACTGTTGATTTTAAAAGAATGTTTTCAATTATCGTAAGGTAAAAACCATCTGTGTTTATGTGTGGATCGATCTTACGATTATTCTTTCCTTTAAAAGGATTTTAAAAAGTTAAACAAATGGTTGGAGTTTACTCACACCAGTCACATGATTGACCCAGAGTTTATTTTGTTTTGTTTTCCCTAAACTCTTGGGTGCCCAATTTTGTACAGGCGGTCAAGTAGTCGGGATTTTACAGATACTTGAAGAGCTGGAGCAGGAGGCTTCAGGATTATATGGCTATTGTTTATTTCCGCTGAGTTGTAAGTGTTGTACTTTGGTAATGGTATTGTATACATATACTGTTTTGATTTCATGTTATGTTGTATACTATATTTTGTTCATTATGCAATGAGATTTGTGTTACTCTGATGTTGTGTTCTTCTTCTTCTATTCTAATTTTCTATCATATCTATTCTCACCCTCTAGCTTCTTTCTATTAACTATCCGGTATTTTGAATGCTTGGATAGTCGACATTGAGTTTATGTCGATTATCAAGGTCGCAAATCCCCCGGGTCATTATAGTGGATTTGTAATTGAAAGATAAAGGAAGTCGTAAATAAAAGGTTAATGATTTCGTAAAGAAAATGCGAAGGGCTATGAAATGGAATCTGTAAATATATTTGCAGAAGTCAAGTTATTTTAATTAATTTTGCGAAATGATATTTAAATAGTGTTGAATTGATTTATGAGATTATAATAATATAATCCCGTTGAAAATGTTAAAGGGAATATGATAGGGTTTTACAAAATTGAAACATGTTGTATGCTAGTTGAGTTGAGTAATTTTTGAGGTATCAATCTGACGTTGATTTCGGCCTTCGGGATTGATACTTGGGAAATTGTTATCTTACTAAATTTATGGTTAGGGACTAATGGATGTGGAAGGATAGTGATGCCCAAATGAGATGGAAACATTTTCGGATATCAATAAGAGATATTTTATGAGATATGGAAATTAAATAGTTTAAAATAAATGGAAATGTTTTCCAAGGATTGCAAGAAGCCAAACGAGTTAAAGAAATATTTTGGTAAAGATATTGAAGTGAAATTGGGAAATGAAATGATCATTTATAAATCTATTAAAAGGGGTCTGTATTGATTGATAAATGATTCGTAAAATTTCCATTTGGAAATACGACCGTTGTTTGTACCCATATTTTTTTTCTTTGATAGTTAAATCACGGACTATCAAAGTTTTTGACCATTTCCGTTGTCAATACGGAGAGAACGGGATCAGTTTTATTATATGGAAACCACTCCATATGGGCATTATCATTTCAAAAACAAATATACCGAAGACAATTGAAGACAGAGTTTGTGCAAGGGCTGTTCTGGCGATCCTAGGTAGAAATTGCCTAAAATTGATTTATAGAATAGTACCTTCGCGTTGTCCAGTCCCAGGACAATTTGAATGGACGAATGTCTGACAGAGTATATCTGGTAGATCGCGTAAGTTGATCATTTCAAACGTATTTACTTTGGTGGCGGAGGAATTCATTTTTCTTAGCTTATACCCGTGGTATTTTTTGGGAAATCAATTTGTGTTTAGTGGGTATGACGATGTGGCATTCAAAGTAAATATAGACATGATCTATATAGTAGTACGGTATGACCTCAAGCCTCATCAACTGAGGAATGACAGAAATCGGGCAGGCAACATGGCTAAGTGGGTCACACCCAAATAGGGTATATTGTCACCATCTAGAGAATATTCATATTTGTTACTTCTTTCTCTTCTGTATCTCTCGGGAATGGTTATGTTGGTATACCAATTGTAAGGTTATAATATATTAGGAACATTCAAGCGAAATGAATGGCCGGTCATGTGTGGCCGAGTTACAAGATGTTCTTGTTGAACTCCAGTGTATCGCTTCTAGAGTACACTGATCAGAAGGTGGTTCCATACCTTGTCATAGTTGGAAGTACCCGATAAGAGCCCATGAATTTGATTGTATATTATATATGTACGTGAGATGAAAGCGTTCTACTAGATTTCTAAGTACTTGTATTAGACACTATTATAATATCAGAATAATATTGAATTTTGAAAAATGGTTTAGGTCGTCGTAAGGATAAAAACCATTTGTGTTTATGTGTGGATCGGTCTTACTAGTATCAATTCCTTGAAAAGGATTTTTAAAGTTAAACCAAGTAATTAGGATTTACTCACACCAGTCATAAGACTGACCCAGAGTTTATTTTGTTTTGTTTTCCCTAAACACTTGGGTGCCCAAATTTGTATGGGCAGTCAAGTAGTCGGGATTTTCCAAATACCATTAAGGGAGCTTAGAGCAGGATGCTTTAGTGTTGGATATGTATATATAGAGTTATTTCCGTTGTGATATTTATGTACTCTGATGGTGAATGTAAGTACAAACATAGTTTTTTATTTCAGGGTATTGTTATAATATATTTTATTCGTTCCGCTGTGAGATTCGTGTTTCATCTATCGTGATCTTCTTCTTCTTCTATTCTAACTTTCTTTCTTTCTATTTCCCACCCTCTAACTTCTTTATATTAATGATATGGTATTTCCGATGCTTGATAGTCAACATGGGACCAACTGTATGCCCTCAACGTTGCTGCCCAAAAAAGGCAGCGAATTGGAACTTCACGGAACCCAAAAGGCACATTGCATCTTCAATCTACTGTATTATTTAATTTATAAACACCGTTTATAAATTCAATACTTGTTTTTATTTTACAAAATAAGTAATTATTTCTTAGCCCATTCGAAATTTAAACTCTATTTTAGAAAAATAGAAATTTTCTTTTAAATCTCAAAATCCCCATTCACAATACTTTTATAAATTAACATTTTGGATGGGCTAAGAAACAAGTACTTATTTTGAAAAATAAAAACTAGTATTGAATTTATAAATGGTGTTTATAAATTAAATAATACAGTAGATTAAAGGCACGATGTGCCTTTTGGGTTCCGTTAAGTTCCAATTCGCTACCTTTTTAGGGCAGCGACGTTGAGGGCATACAGTTGGTATTAGAGCGGAACAAAAATATAATATATCATAAATTTTGAAGTACAATTTTTTTACAATATAAAATACAATTATCAGAGTACAACACTTACAACACAACGGAAATACAAATAGTATATATCTAACACTGAAGCCTCCTCCTTCATGCTCCTTTAGATAGATATGTAAAGTCCTGAACTACTTGACTGCCGATATAAATTTGGGCACCCAAGAGTTTAGGTAAAGCAAAATAAAACAAACTCTGGGTCAGTCACAAAACTGGCATGAGTAAACAATTTAAAACAATTTGAGAAAGTAAACGACATCTCATAAGACCACACCGTATGCACGAAATGGATTTTCCCCTTATGAGAATCTAAAACACTTGTTTTAACTTTCAAGAATCCTTTTGAAAGAAACGAAAATATTTATATCCAAACTCTTTTGATATTATAATAGTGTCTAAATCAAATAAATATAAATCTAGTGGAATGCTTTCATCTCACGCTCCACATACATAATATACAATCAAAACCGCGGGCACTTATTGGGTATTGCATTTCCAACTATGACAAGGTATGGAACCATCTTTCGATAGTGTATCTCTTGACACTGTAATGACCCGGGGGATTTGACTCTCGAATTCCAACAATAATACATAACCCGTATTACTTGCCAGAACTTAAGTATCAAAAAACTCCAGATAGTTAATGAAAAAAATAGAGGGTAAGATAAGAAAGAAAATTTAGAATAGAAGAAGAAGAACAACACAACAACATCACAGTCTCACATCACAGCGGAATAAAATATAATAGAAACAAAACTTTATTGAGAGCTTTGAAATAAAAACTTACAATCATCAGAGTACATTAATACATCTGGACAGTTATTATAATCTGTCCACATATATAATACACAGCGGAATAAATCTAGATATCATACGTCTGAACACCTTCAGCTCATCTCCAGACTTCACAACATCCAATAACCTGAACCTGCACAACCCGGTCTACTCCGAGCATTTACAAAACGCCAGATCAGTCTAGTGAACCAGAATGAGAAAAACTCGCTAAGGTTAAAACATCACACAACTTGATTTTTAAAGTCAAATCATTTCTTTTTGAAATCATTTCTTTTCTCTGATATTATAATAGTGTCTAAACACAAGTAAATATCAATCTAGCAGAACACTTGCATCAAACGTTTCACATATATAGTATACAATCAAAACCGCAGGCTCTTATTGGAGATTGGATTTCCAGCTATGACAAGGTATGGAACCACCTTCCGATAGTGAATCTCTAGAGGCGAATAAACTGGGTTCAACAAGAACATCTTGCAACCCGGCCACACATGACCGACCACTCATTTCGCTTGAGTGTATCGAATGTATATCACCAACGGTTGGGAGCTACCCTACCGTCTCCCGACAAGGGACAACACCAGAATAGATTAAAGATGGAAATGAATTATCTCTAGATAGGTGATTATACATCCTACTTGGGTGCGACCTAATTAGCCATGCTACCTGCCCAATTTTTGTCACTTCCCAGTTGAAGAGGCTTGAGGTTTAACACTACCTTTTGGCATAACATATCACCATTCACTTTAAATGTCACATTATCAAATCCGCCAAACCACTAATTAATGTTCCTAAAAATACTCTGGTCGTTAAGCTAAGAGAAGGGCCATTCTCCGCCACTAACAGAAATACGTTTGTAAAAATCAACATACGTGATTGTTAAGAAATATTCTGTCAAACATTCGTCTATACAAGTCATCTAGGAACAAGATGAACCAGATGTACCCTCCTACCACATCTTAAGTATCACCTTAGAGATCAGCAGCAAGTAGTCCTTGCAACTCCGTAGATTTCATCCACGATAGAACCCCAGTATATCTCTGGGTCGAATTAGAGATATTAAGTGGTTATTTCGTTTTATTAAGATCTACGGCCTTTCCTTTCTCCATCTCGATCAACATCTAATATCTTCAATATTTTCGTATTTGCTGGTCGGAATGGTATTCAAATATAAAATCAATACCGGTCTTTCTGTACCAACAATCATATTGGCCAGATTTGATATTTGGTTATTTAACTATCAAATAAACAACCATTCAACCATAAAATAAATATATTTACTGGTTTAGTACCCAACATATTTGGCTTATTTAATTAAAAATAATTTAAATAACAGTTAATTTAAATATTCCAATATTTGGGGGTAACATTACACTTCTTACTAATATCCGCAAAACCCTTTCATTTTAATACTTTGAAAAATATAATATAACACTGTCTAATATTCCATTTGATTATCATTTGCCCAACATTATCCATTTTCTAAACTGGGAAATCAGTTTAACTTCTTATTCATTAAAATAATCATTTCGATAATCTTTTTTATTTCAATACTTGAAAACCATAGTCCACACTTTCCTTTTTAAAATAAAACCATTCGATTTCTCATTTTCGTACTTCGAAAATATCGTTACGTATTCACACAATCTCCTTTTCATTTCTGTTACTCGGGGAAATCTCATCTTATATATTCTTAAATCTTTTATTTTATTTTTCTCTTTTAAAAATATCTTTTTATCCTTTCTCAAGCTTTCTATTTCCGATTTACTTTGGAAATGTCTTTTATCCATGCATTTTTATATTTCAACATCCATTAGTCTTTGACTGTAAATTGGTAAGAGAATAATCCTCTGAGTATCAACCCAGAAGATCGAAATCAACATCAGATTAATACTCAGAAATCACTCAATTCAACCAATCAACAGTTAGGCTTTAATTCTTATCTTAACACCTTATCGACTCATTATATTTCGCTTGAAATCCATTCAACCATTTTCCACTTTGAAAATCTCGTTTCCATTCCATTCCCTTCACTTCGCTTAATTTCATTATTAAGTCTCACCCATTAAAAATCGATATTTTAACTCTACATCTTTTTATAAATCTTATTTATAAACCCAGGTTTGATACAAATCCTTTTTATATCTCAATTCATTCTACTTAATCCAACTGTTAAGTAACATTTCATCTAAGCTATCTTACTCGATCAAATCTCTTTATAACTTAATTATAAAACTCGGTTTTAATATAAAACCCGTTCAGATCTCCTTTCACAATTTAACTTGATTTCATTTCATACTCTGATTTCTTACTTAAATGAATTTCATTTAAAAAGAAATCTCTTACATTATTATTAATTAAGTTAATAATTTACTTCATTAGTAAGTACTGTAAATGTAGTTAAATCCTTGATTAACTAAAATAAATAATAAACTTATCTCTATGCCTTATTAAATTAAAACAAATGTTCGTTAAACTATTTCAATAGGTTAATCGATAATTAACTAATATAATTTAATAATCAATTCCAATAAAAGCGGTTGACTTCGTCAATCAAAACATGGTTATTTCGTAAACCAATTCTAATTAATTCTTCCATTAAATTAATTAATAATATAGTTAATTTAAATAACTTCATTTAATCGTTTCTTCGAAACAATTAATCTAATTCTTAACTGTCGGTTTGTTTCTGCTTGCTTGTTTATGAATCTCCTTATTATAAGAATTTGCTTTATAAAATAATTCTATAATTATTTATAAACTAAAGTAATAAATAAATATTTATTTCCTTTAATAAATTTCCATTTAAATAAATAGATTAAAAAATATAACTTCAGTTATAAAATAAATTTTATAAATTCATTCTAGTCGATTTACATGACGGTAAATCCTTATTTACAAAACAATTGATTTTCAAGCTATCTGATGCCAATAACCCAACCAATACTGCCCACCGATTAAAAACAAACAACCGTTGAATTTCAGTTCAACAGTAAACAATCAAATCAATTGTCCGATCTATATTGGTGAAACAGTTCACATAATTGTGATATGGAAATAACAATAAATTTGAGGAATCCCATTGGATCCCTCCAACCTGTTTCTCCCTGCATCAAATATGTTACCTCAAATAATGTTATTCAATTCAATAACAAATGTCATATTCCATAACAAATAAATCACAGCAATTCAGTCATCCCTATTATAATTTATACGTTTATATTATTATAAACGTAACCAACGAGGCAAGTTACCTCATTTTGAAATAATCGTTAAAAATAATAATTGGTTCAGATTAAATTAAACGAAGTTTAATTTAAATCAACTCAGTTCAGCACATAAATATACATAGCTTCCATCAAATAATTAACAAGCATAGCACACAAATAATAAACCCGACTTATGTAAATACAAGTGGGGTAAACTGAGCGAGTTAAACTCACTTTGATTTGATTCGGTTCTGTTACAGTTAGATTAAACAGTCGTTTAATTTAACCGTAAACCACAGCTGTCTCCATTCCCGTTCGATCTATTCCATACAGTTGTGTTCGTCACCACGATTCCAGTGTACTTTGTTTTGTCGGATTCTGATCACAAAAAGTTAAACTTTTTAAATATTCTACTAGTCTCCATGATTTCGCCGTCTCTTATCCGGTTCAATTCTGATAATATGGACACAAGTTGTAACATTTTTAACATGTGAACTTAACGAATTAATTAATTATTTTTCCCTAATATATAATTTAGCTTACGTTAATTAAAATGTTATACCAATCAGGTCTGATGCACTTTTTTCTTGATTGTTCCCGTCTCCCTATCTTATTTTCAACTGCCTCCATTTGCTCATGCTAAAAGTCCAATAGGCCAACCTCAAACCTTCTGCTTCATGAAATTACACCCGATCACCAAGTATTGAATACAACCGGTCCTCCACTTTATATATATATATATATATATATATATATATATATATATATATTTCCTTCATTTTATTTGGGCACTGCTCTCAGCCCGATTGTGCAACTTCCTACTGTTGCTCATTTAGTTTTCTTGAATCCATTAGTCACGTTGTGCCTTCATCCTCAGTTCATAAGACATCGCACCAACGTATATTAACGAGTTCGGGAACCCACCTAAAAAATGACCCACCCCTTTTCGATGCACTTAAATTTCTTTCCAACTCCTTGTTCTTCTGCATACCCTTGGATAAATTAACATAGGAACAAAGACCAGATCCAACCAGTCAAAGGAGGGGATTTGAACACCGTAAACCATCACAAAGTGACCAATGCCATAGTTGGATTTTTATTCTTTAAAACATATTGGACTTATATATATTGCACCTTTCTTTTTGCATTAACTTGTCCAAAACTTCCACAGCCTTTGCATTCAAAATGCAACTGCTTTGTTCCCCTTCGCAACAATCTTCCTCTCCTCACGTTGCTATTCTCATTCATCCCGTACCCACTTCCACCATTGCCAAATTCTTCCCAGTTCGAAATCATCTCCCAACCGCTGTTCTCAATGCAACAGCACCTCACCCTTTTTATTTTCCTTTTTCTTTGAGCAAAACTCCCCACTGCACATGCCACATCCATTTACTCACACCACATGCATCTGCCTCACAATCTGCTCCACACTATCTTCTTTTCTTTTTTTTCTTACTGCTTCACTTCGTTACCCATTGGAGACCTTAACACCCCACCATCGCGTCGTCAATCCAGGACATCGGCTGTCGATCTGACCCCATCACAACCCGCGCCTCAGCCTCTCCAACCAACGTGCCCAACCCTAGTTAACTCGAACTCGCCGTTGGTCAGTAAAAACCACCAAACCGGAGCACCTTCGAGCTTGAGTTCTGTCCGCATCAGAGATGGAAATTCCGATCCTCGCCGTTGTACAAGAAGTCCTCAGCAAGATCCAAAATTTCATAGTTGAAAGTTTCCAATATACAAGAGTGGATTTGAAAATAAATAGAAGAAGATATCCGAAGTTTATTTTCGTTTATTTTAAGACGATAGAGGCGCTAATTATTTCCAGGTTGACCAGCGAATGAAAGAGGAAATTTAGGTTATAACTTGTTCACTGTATATAGATAAAGTTTTTATATTATAATATTAATAAATGATACTTCATGCTAAATTAACATGTCGAAACCGCCATACACAATCCCCATTTTCGATCAAAATTGTAATCCTAGCATAAAATGATATTCCGAACACGATGATACATGTTTCGTCGAACTCCAGGTCATTTGCGAAAAATACCTTTACAAATCACATGCGAAAACATGCGTTTAAATTTCCCACGATCACAGAATAAATCCAAATAACTTGAAACTTTGAAGCACTATAATAATTAATTAATACGAATCCAACGGCAAACACTTCGTCGCATTCCAAGACTGTTTCCCAATACACTATTTTATACGCACACCAAGTGCTATTTTGGACACCAAATTATCCGGTCTTCAAAAATAACAAACAATATATGTTTTCTGACTATAAACATCAATACGAATTCAACAAAATTCATTCTGTGGCTTAGTTCGATTGTTGTCTCAAGTTGTGATAAAAAACCTTTTTTAAATTGAATTAAATTATTAATAATTCCATAGCGACTATTTAAAATTTTGCATTGGACATAACTCATAAACTATAACATGAAATCTCCATTTTTCTCTTCCATTAGAAAATTATTATCAACAAGATTCAAACGTTTCTTGTTTCACAAAAATTCGAATTATATCGGATCTGGTATATTTCGTTTTATAATTATATATAAATTTAACGATCATACATCGTTATATAATCGAATTACATATTTAAATCCTTTTAAAATTCCAAACCAATATTTAATATAATAAAATAAATTCAATATCTGACTACGAAAAATATAGGATGTTGCATTCTTCCCCCCTTAAAAGAATTTCGTCCCCGAAATTAATAAGGTAGAAGAAATGTTTCAACCCATTAGCTTTTCTAAAATCCGATTTATTTTAAATTGAAAACAAATTCACTTTTGTAAATTTTTTTTTAAATATTGAAAATTTTCTATCACACTAAATTTCTGGAAAAATTCGGCAGAGTCTCCCATGTATGGAGTGACTTCTACGATATCACAGGATCAACAAATATATATACATCGACCCATCCAGTCGAAAAACAAAATTCAAAACCCAAATATTTATATTTCGCGTAAGCATACCTTACTAGCTCAACTTGTTACGATATACTAAACCAAAATTTAATTCTCTAGCCTTCCAGTGCCTGTACTTAACTCCATTCAACTGTAAGTAACCAACATCTGAAATTCTTCAATAACATTTCATAAATCAACAGGTTAATGAACCAGTTTCCAAAATTCGACATATAGCATCATTTATATGCAAATATTAGGTTACCTCATTCAGTTTCAATTCATATGTGATTCCATTCCAATAATAATACTGGAATTCATTTCTTTGGTTTTTAATTCATTAAACTCTTCATTAAACCATTAATGAATTTATATTCAACCATCGAACGCACAATCAACAACAATTCATAATCAACTTAACCGAATCAATTGAATTCACATTCAGTATTAATATCTACTTGGTTATCTTTACTTTGCTCATCAATCGATTAATATCCGATTGATTTCCCTAATTTATCAATTTGATTTCCAAATTTCAAATTTGCTTATATAATTCCAATATTCGTTGTTAACTTAATCAAGTTAAGTTTTAATTTCACATCCAATTAACTAATTTATTTCAAAATTAGTTTACTTCCATTTCAAAAATCCAAATTCTGATATTTGTTTCAAATATCATCCAATTCCTCTTGAAATTTAATTAACTTATTTTAAGTTTAATTCTGATCCATTTTAATTCCAAATTCAAATTGTCATTCACATATCCCATATGTGAAATATCTTCGGTTTATATTAAACCATTTCAAATTTTAATCCAATTTGAATTCCATTCAAATCAATCAAACACACCGATACCCTAAATAATTTGAAAAAAAATTATTTCTTTTCTATACAGAAATATAATTTGGGCAAAATTATTTCAATGTTTTTACCAAGATCACGAAATCCATTTTGGTTTACTGTAGAATGCAACTTGCAATGTTGACTATGGGGAGAGAAATGTTAGGGTTAGAAAAATAAAAGGGTATTTATAGAGTAGTATTAATATTTTTGTATTCGAATATTTTCAATATAATAAGCTACCGCTATTTGTATTTGACTTCTAAAAATCCATATGATAACATACAATATCCAAATGTGGTAAAATTGGATATAAACATACAGTTCGACATTACGAACCCAACAAAACTTGTGTCGTCAAATTCCGAGTCTGTTTGCTCACACAACGTATTTTTAAAGTCAGAATCTTGACTGCTGTTTACACCAAAAATGGTCTAAATACCCAAGGTACTAAAACTGTACTTCACCAATTTGGTAAGAAATAAATGGAACCGAGTTTAATCAGCAACAGAAAACGAAAAATACGAGAAAAAGTAAAGTAGAAACGGGATTTATAGTGGTTCAGCCGTTAACTAGGCCTACGTCCACTGTGAAGGTGATTTTCAATCTTATAATGAGGATTACAAAATACATCAATTCTTTCTTTCCATACATCTCTATATTCACTCAATATACCCTCATTCATATATTTCAATCTTGGAGTTATACAAGAGAATGTTAGAATTTAAGGAGAAGAAGGATGGATGAATGATTGAGAAGGAGGATGTCTTCGTTTTCCTTGATCACAAGATTGTTCTTGACGCCATGGCTGAATCCATAGTTGAGGATAGAATTTAGCAGCACTTCGTGGTTTCAAAGATTGGATCCCCTTTATGTTGGCAGCTATGGTGTATTTATAGGTGAGCTCCCTCCAGAAAATGATTTGAAATCCGTTTATGCAGGCTACGGATCACTCATTCTACTAATTACAAACATGCCATCGGCTAGCTGTAGCCAGCTGTTCAAAGCTATATTCAGTTGTCATGCGCGAACGACTCAACGGAGTGATCGTCCTGAGTAGTTGTGCAGGTGATCTTTGGTTGATGCCCTTCAGTCGCGTCTATTTCTAGCATTCGAGGAGTAGATATCTGATTTGCTTGATGGCGAGATGAAGGAGCAACCAACCACAATTCCTTGGTGTGGTTACATCTTATTTGAGTGAGTGGCGATCTTCATTAGTCCAGAAGCGACCGACGAAGACGTGCGACTTTGAGATGTGAATGTGCTCTTTCTAAGGACTGGTGTACGAGCGACCAATAGGTTGTCAAGCTATAGGTGTTTCAATTCATGAGCAGTCGTTAAATATGTGTACGATCTTGACTCCTCTCTTGATGCGTGCGATCGAACTTTGATGTTAGATCAAGCACGCTCCGTTGTTGTCAGTGGCTTTACAGAATGTACGATCCTTATCTCTATTGAGCCGCATTTCTCACAACGTAACGTGCCATCTTCTTCGGTCGTACTGGTCGATTTGATTTGTCTTGGGTTTGATACTTGGGTCTTTCCCTGTGTGGTCGTGTCCTATCCATTGTGGGTCGTTTAAGCACCTTGGATAACATCATGCACAATTGACCCTGATGATATCCATTCCGCATCCTTTGTTCAATGTGCACTTGGATTTTTTTAGGGATTAACACTTGCCCCTCGAAGTATGTGATTCCCTTTAGTAAGGAATTACTGGCTTCGACATGTTTGATCACACATTGTTTAGTAGGTTTATCCTGACTTGTTGAGGGGTCGTTCGTGAAAAAGATTAAGATTACTTCATTGCAGCTGATCGATGTCTTCACCTCTGAGTGAACCGCTTGAACTATTTTGTCATTATTGCAAATAGCTAAATCATGGGGAAGTGAGTATGCCAACCGGACTCTGATGGGACATCCATTTCAGTACTCGAGTATTGAGATGACGTGGCGAGGAGTGCTTTTGATGTGTGTCCTTTATTCTCCCCCTTTATTTTCTTATTTCTTCATTCAATTTGCTCCCATTTCTTTCCAATAGGTTTTCTCAACCGGGAACAAGACTCCGTATTTCTTTCTATTGCTTACCCAGGTTTGTCAATTTCTATTTATTCTCGTTCTTCTTTTGGACCTTATGGTTATTCTCTGATCCGTCTGCAGGATGGTTCCATCTCCAGAATGGCGCCGATGGGAAACTTTCTTCGATTTGGATATTCCAATGGACGAGATTCAATCAATTGGTCAACCATGTGTAAATTCTCCCTTCAGTCCCTCTTTTGCAGAGCTACAAACTATCATTAACAGGCCGTGCCACACTCCTGGGCCTTGCAGCCCTAGGCTAGCTAAGCGGCTTCGGAGGTGGAGTTTGCAGGGAGTACATTCAAATGTGGATATATCTCCGTCTGATTCTCAGACTTTCTCTTATGACAAGACTGCGGCAAAAGGTCAGACGTTGGCCAACCTCGAGACTATTGTGCATCAATTTGGGAAACAGATGGATTTGCTAAGAAATCATTCTGCGAAGCGGATGAACGGCTGGCATACATTGGCCTGCGACCTCCAAAGACTTCACAAGGACAATCTTGAGCGCATCTCTGTTATAGAAAATGACTAGGCGAAGTTGATCCAAGCTCTTAGGTCCAAAGATAGCGTGGATGCTACTTTCGCCCTAGGAGATGTTGAGTCGGTGGTGCCTAAACATGCTAATGAACTTCCATCCTTTTCTGTTCAGGCTAAGAAGAAGGTAGGCAAGCCAAGGAAGGTCAGAGACTTGTAAACTCCTTTTCCTCTCTTTGGCTATTTTGCTTTTTGAACTTTTACGACCGGTTGTGTAAGCGGGTGCTGGTCCTCGCTCATGACATTATGCTGGTTGTGACTTGTGTTTGATTTGTTACAATACTGTAATCCTGATGAATGGTTGTTTGGATGGTCTTATGATGCTCTTTGTGTCTTTGTCACGCTATGTCTCTTTGCCCTGCTTAACAACACGCACACATTTTTTAAAAAAATTCGCGGCGATCGTGCATTAGTATCATATTACGGGGCATTTGTTTGCACGTTAATATTGTATCTCGGGGCGTTCGCACGTTAAAATCGTACTATGATTAGTTTTATAACATTCTTATTAGGCTGGGATCATCCAGTTTTTTAGTAATTGGCTTGACTGGTAAGCTTTTCATTGTTTTAACTTTGGCAATTTAGCCACTTAGATTTTTTATTAAATCCCCTGTTTATTTGTTTGGGGTATTTTCATGATGCATTTTTATGCGTGCCCTATGGGAGGACTTTGGTTCCAATGTTGTAATCCAGTCTTGGCTTCATTTGACTTGGTTAACAACAAAGAACAAGAATGGATACCCCCTTTTGGCTAGAATTTCTGACACCCCCTTTCGGCTAGGATTTCTGCTTTGCGCTGGTCCTTCCAGCATGTTTAATCCTTCCCCATTTTTATGCTTCATCCCGAGGAGCGGACACTAATTCATCTCATCGAGCTTTGACTCAAAAGGGATAAAATTCGAGTCCTTCACCTAACAAGATGCCCCTCTTTTTTTTGGATTAGCAAATTTTCCGTTTTGGGACATGTCGGTTTTTCCGACTTTGTGCTTTGCCCAAAGAAACAGACACTGGTTTGCCTCATTGATTTTTTTTTTCAAGTTGGAGAACCTATGTCCAGCCCCTAAGAAGGTGTTTCTTTGGTGAACTCGGCGATTTTATCTGTGGGACTTTAATCGTGGGACTTTTTGAGCTGCTTTTACTCCAGCATTGACTCTTTTAATCTGGTACCAAGCTTTTGTTGGTCCTGTATTGAGAGATCCAGTGTTTCCTGATGAAAGTCGGAACTCCTCAAGTTGGCGCCCCTCGGTCGCTCATTTGCCTATACAAGAAAGTCAACTTTTAGTACGAGCCTGTGAATAAATGAGCCGTATATATAACTAGAATTCCATATTCAGTCATTTTATGTACATCATCAAAATGCGAAAATTTCGTAAATCTTTACAGCATTTTCTGTGCATTTGAATAACATGTTATAAGAAATAACGACGAATATGCTCGTTGTTCCATGCTCATGGAATCTAGTTCCCATATGTGGTGGCCAATTTGAAAGTTCCATCCTAGAGTTTCTAACTTATAACATATGGTCCTTCCCAATTGGGTCCGAAGACTCCAGTGCCGGTCATTATCTTTTTCGGAACGAGATCTCCAATTTCAAAAGTTCTTTGTTTGGCTTTTGAATTGAAGTGCCTGGCCACCCTTCTTTGGTGTGCGGCTACTTTGAGTTCCGCTTCTTTTCTTCTTTCCTCAAGTTGGTTGAGGGCTTCGAGCTGTAGCTTCTTGTTTTCTTTGGGGTCAAAGTGTATCCTTATATGTGTAGGGACTTCCAACTCCACAGGTATCATAGCTTCAGAGCCATAAGATAAAGAAAAGGGAGTATGCCCTGTTGCAGTTTTGTGTGTGGTGCGATATCCCCATAATGCCAGTGGGAGTTCATCTACCCATCCACCTTTAGCCTTTTCTAGTCATTTCTTAATGGTAGTCTTGATGATTTTATTTACCGCTTCCACCTGCCCGTTCACTTGTGGATGAGCAACTGCTGAAAAGCTTTTCTGGATTTTGTACTTGGCGCAAAAGTTTTGGAACTCTTCACTTTCAATTTGGGTGCCGTTGTCTGTGATTATCTTTTATGGTACCCCAAACCTGTATATGGTATTTTTTAAAACAAAGTTAATAACTTTCTTCGAAGTTATAGTGGCCAATGGTTCTTCTTCATCCCATTTTGTAAAGTAATCAATGGCAACAATTGCGTATTGAAAACTGGATTTTGCAGTGGGAAGGGCTCCCATGAGGTTGATGCCCCAGATAGCAAATGGCCATGGGCTGACCATGTGGGTTATGCTTGTAGATGGCATCCTTGGGATCTTGGAAAATCTTTGGCACCTGTCACATTTTTTAGTGTAGGTCATGGAATCTTATTGATGTCTAGCCAGAGGTATCCATTTTGTAGGATTTTGTTGGCCAAAGTTTGTCCACCAATATGTCCTCCGCATTCCCCTTCGTGCAATTCCGCTATAATTGCCTTAGACTCCTTCTCAGTAACACAATGAAGTAACGGTGTAGAAAATCCCCGTCTATATGGTCGTCCGTCCTAAATATAGTATAAGGGAGCTTTTCGCAAAAATTTTGTTCGGGGTTTAGCTTCAGCCGGGAGTGCCCCAGTTGCGAGGTATTCTTTAATTGGCAACATCTATGAATTTGACTCATAAGTTGTTTCCATGATCCAATCCATTTCAGTCCGCTTTATGCTCGGGCTGGAAAGGACTTCCACTGGAACTAACCCCATTAGCTGTGCATCCCCTGTGCTTGTGTCTTTGGCTAATGAATCAGCTTTAGTATTTTCCTCTCTAGGAATATGAGATATAGTGTAATGCTCGAAAGCTTCCAATAATTCCAAGGCTTTGGTAAGATAATCTGGCAAGTTACCCATTTTGGCTTGGAATTCTCCTAAAATCTGGCATACTACGAGTTGAGAGTCGCTGAAGATTTGTACAGTTTTTATTTGCAACTCTTTTGCTAGCTTTATTCCCTCGATAAGGGCTTCATACCCAGCTTCGTTGTTAGTTGACAAAAATTCTAGCCTTAAAGCATAGCATAAGGATCTTCCCTCAGGGGTTTCGGGAACTACCACTGCCTCAGAACAGCGATCGTTTGATGCCCCATCTACAAATAATTTCCACTGGATATTAGTTTCAATATCATCTTCCTCCTCAATCTCCCTCGGTTGGTAAATTCTGCGAAAAAGTCAACAAGCGCTTTTCCGTTGATTGCTTTCCGAGGGTGATACGTTATGTCGTACTGACTAAGCTCGATATTCCATTTTAATAATCTTCTAGAGGTTTCTTGTCAGGATAGAACTTGCCTCTGAGGTTGGTCTGTGAGAACCCTAATGGGATGAGCCTGAAAGTAGGGCCGAAGTTTCTTTGATGCGATGAGCAAACAATAAGCAAGTTTTTCAAGTTTTGGATAATTAAGCTCTGCTGCGGATAGCCTCTTGCTGATGTAATAGACCGGGTTTTGTACCTTCAAATCTTTTCTGATCAGTGCTGCACTTAAGGCATGGACGGAAACCGCCAGGCACAGAAACAAGTCTTCTCCGTCTCTAGGCTTTGATAGCATAGGTGGCGTTGCTAGGTGTTGGATCAACTACTCGAAGGCTTTTTGGCATTCAGGGGTCCACTGTATCTATTTATTTCCTTTTCTAAGGGCATCGAAGAATGGAAGACATCTGTCGGTCGCCCTAGATATAAAGTGATTTAAGGCTGCGATCTTCCCATTCAAACACTGAAGTTCCTTCTTTGTTCTTGGGCAACGCATTTCTCTCAAAGCTGATATTTTAGCTGGATTAGCTTCAATACCTTTAGCGTTGACCATGTACCCAAGGAACTTGCCTGAACCGACTCCAAAAGAACATTTTTCAAGGGATTCAACTTCATGCCATATTGGCGTAAGATATCAAACAATAGGGCTAAGTCCTCCAAATGGTCTATTGCTCTCTTTGACTTAACCAACATGTCATCGACATAGACTTCCATCGCCCTACCGATTTGCTTTTTGACCATAACATTTACCAATCGCTGATATTTTGCCCCTGCATTTTTAGACAAAACGACATCACCTTATAGCAGTATAGAACGAAATCAGTAATGAAACTTGTGTCTTCCTGGTCTGGACCATACATCACGATTTGATTATAGCCAGAATATGCATACGTGAAAGATAGCAATTCATGACTGGCAGTAGAATCCACCAATTGGTCGATTATGGGAAGAGGGAAACTATCTTTCGGACAAGCTTTATTCAGGTTTGAATAATCTACGCAGACCTGCCATTTGCCGTTTGACTTCTTCACGAGTACCGGGATGGACACCCATTTCAGATAGGTAGATTCTCTAATAAAACCACTCTCCATTAATCTGTCGATTTCTTCCTTTAAGGCGCGTGACCTCTCTGGCCCCTGGGTTCTTCTTTTTTGTTTGACAGCCGGAATGCGTGGGTCAATGTTTTGCTTATGGACCGCAATGTCCGGAGATTTTCCGCACATGTCGGAATGGTTCCATGCGAACACATCTAAGTTAGTTCTTAGAAAAGCAATCAATTGATTTTTTAATTCGAGGCTTAGCCGAGATCCTATGTTTAATACGTTGTTTGGGTCCTTTGGATTTACAGCTATAGGAACTGTGTCTTCGGCCGATGTCGCCCTCTCGCCCTCTGCACTGACTTCCCTAGGATCGATCTCTCTTTTCACTCCATTATGCTCGCAAGTGCATGGACCCTTCTTTAATTGCTATAAAGGGGGGTTTTGGATGCGGGGAAGTGCCTCCGCATCTGTTCCCGAGTCTTTTTTCTTAGCTTCTTTCAATTCTGTCACATAGCAGTCCCTTGCAGCGATTGGGTCGCCCTTGATTGCACCAATTCCCCTTTTAGCTGGAAACTTCATGGTCAAGCACCATGGAGCTAATGCAACCTTGAAACCCGAAAGAGTCGGCCTACCAAGGAATGTGTTGGAAGACGAAAACTCATTTATTAGAGCAAATGGTTGTACCATGGATGCTCTACGTTCCCCATCTTCCAATTCCACATGTAAGTCTATCGTTCCGACGGGTTGACCTGTAAAAACGTGGATCTTATTTGGGTATGCGTGCACCTTTTCCATAGGGAGATTCGTCTTTTTGAAAGTGTTTATAAAAATCACATTAACTAATGCCCCCATGTCAACTAGGACCCTTTTTACCACCGCAAGTCCGAGAACAATTGTGATTACCATGGCATCGACAGTTGGTGTAATTATGCCTTCCGCATCTTTATCTTTGAATATCACATCCTCGGTCGAGGTTTTGAGCATTTTCGTCGGAATCTCATTGTTCAAGATCATGCATCCTTCCTCTTCCGTGACACCCTTCAATTCGTTAGCGCATCTTTCCATATCTGCCCAACTGTTCCCGGCCGGGTGGGGACCTCCAAATATCATATTGATTACTAGCCTGGAGTCGACTGGCATTTGGACTTCTTCACTCGAGTCAGGCTGGCTAACCGCATTGTTATGTCCCTGCGCAGCTGGATTACTTTGGGAATGCTGGAGTTGGTTCTTCCTGATGAGTTCTTCAATTAAACTTTTCAGGGGGCGACATTCGTTGGTGTTGTGCCCTGGTTTGTTATGAAACCGACAGAATTTTCTGAAATTTGCCTGCTGCTCAGTTACCTTCTGCGGCTTCATCTAAGGAAAAATGCCTGAGTCCTTTGCGGCTAGGTAAATTTTTCTGGAGTTTCATTAAGGAGGGTTAGTTCGGATGGTTTGTACAGCCGCGTCTTCTTATAAGCTTTGTTATTCCTCTCATCGTTTCTCCTCTTTTGTCCTATTTCTCTCTTCTACTCGACCCTGGACTCGTTGCTCTTTCCTTATCTGGCATCGTTACTTTCTATTGTCTTCTGGACACTTGAAGTTTCACTCTCTACACTCATGTACTCCTCAGCTTTTTTGTAAAATTGCTTCAGAATTTTTGGTTTCTTCATCTTGAGCCACTTTCCAAATTCTGACTTCTTATCGATAGCTCCTTTCAAGGCTGCCAAGAAGTACCAAGGCTCTGGTTCTATGACCTCCGCTGCTGCAGCATAGAAGCCGTAAGGAAAGCTATAAGGGTTTCCCCATGCTTCTGTTCCATTTCGCATAGTGACATTACATCCCTTGCCTTGGTGGTTTGTAGTTGGAATTGATCTTGAAATCTCCTTGCCAGATCAGCAAACTGGTCGATACATTTGGGTGGAAGTCTAGTGAACCATAGTGAGGCCACACCTTCCAGGCACACGAGAAAGTATAAGCACTTGATTTCATCAGTGGCCCTAGCTCCATTTATGTGCTGGTCGTACTTGAACAGGAAAATGGCTGGATCTCCAACTCCGCTATAAGGTGCTATTGTTGGGGGTATGAATTTCTTCGGGAATTTCGCTTGATGGATTTCCTCTATGAATGGATTTTTGCTGGGAGAAAACTCCCATTCTTTCTCCTCATCTTCTCGGGTCGCCTTCTCCTTCATTATTCGCTGGATCATGTCCGTGATGAGCCTCTCGTCACCTGCTTGTTCATCGGGATTGGTATTGACGTTTTTATCAGTGTGACCACGGTCTGAGCTTCGGCGACTTGCATCCTTTTTGACGGATGTTATGTTGGTGGGACTTGCGATAGCCCGGGCTGCACGTTCTTCTTTGCGCTGTGGAGATCTGGCCTTAGGATCCTCAACGTCGGCCTCTCCCCTGTCTCCCACTAGGCTGGGAGGTCGTCCAGGGTCTGAGGCTGATGAGTCCTCTTTTTCACCAGTATTAACTGCAGTGTTTGGCGGTAACAAATTGGCTTGAACAATGGTCAGGACATCAAACCTTCCCATTATCATCTTCGTTGTATTATTCATTTTTTTGTTCAGGCCGGTTACAACCACATTCAATTCATCTTGCATTATAGGTGGCCTAAGGGCGTCCCTGCCCCTTGATTCAAGATTTGAGGCGTAGCTTCGTTAGCATTATCATCCTCACTGATTGTAGTAACTTTAATAGAATTGCCGTTTTTCTTTGATCCTACCATGGTTTCAAAGGAGAAAGCGTTTTTGGATATTTTTTTTAGATTGCTGAACTATGAAAGGGAATTATGAACATGGCCCCATGGTGGGCGCCAAAATGTTTACACCAAAATTGGTCTAAACACCCAAGGTACTAAAACTGTACTTCATTAATTTGGTAAGAAATAAATGGAACCATGTTTAATCAGCAATTGAAAATGAAAAATGCGAGAAAAAGTAAAGTAGAGACGAGATTTATAGTGGTTCAGCCGTTAATTAGGCCTACGTCCACTGTGAAGGTGATTTTCAATCTTATAATGAGGATTACAAAATACATCAATTCTTTCTTTCCATACATCTCTATATTCACTCAATATACCCTCATTTATATTTTTTAATCTTGGAAATATATAAGAGAATGGTAGAATTTGAGGAGAAGAAGGATGGATGAATGATTGAGTAGG
Source organism: Allium sativum (assembly GCA_030737875.1). NCBI lineage: Eukaryota > Viridiplantae > Streptophyta > Magnoliopsida > Asparagales > Amaryllidaceae > Allium > Allium sativum. Next base: position 588,927,736 of record CM060920.1, read on the forward strand.
AGGATGTCTTCGTTTTCCTTGATCATAAGATTGTTCTTGCGCCATGGCCGAATCAGTAGTTGAGGATAAAATTTAGCAGCACTTCGTGGTTTCAAAGATTGGATCCCCTTTATGTTAGCAGCCATGGTGTATTCATAGGTGAGATCCCTCTAGAAAACGATTTGAAATCCGTTTATGCAGGCTATGGATCGCTCATTCTATTAATTACAAAAATGCCATCGGCTAGCTGTAGCCAGCTGTTCAAAGCTGTATTTGGTTGTCATGTGCGAGCGACTCAACGAAATGAGTGTCCTGAGTAGTTGTGTGGGTGACCTTTGGTTGATGCCCTTCAGTCGCGTCTATTTCTAGCATTCGAGGAGTAGATATCTGATTTACTTGATGGCAAGATGGAGGAACAACCATCCACAATTCCTTAGTGCGGTTACGTCTGATTTGTGTGAGCGAGTGGCGATCTTCATTAGTCTAGGAGCGACCGACGGAGACGTGCGACTTTGAGATGTAAATGTGCTCTTTCTAAGGACTGGTGTACGACCGACCAATAGGTTTCTTAACTGAGTGTCGAGTTATAGGTGTTGCAATTCATGAGCAGTCATTAAATATATGTACTACCTTGACTCCTGTCTTGATGCGTGCGACCGAACTTTGATGTTAGATCAAGCGCACTCCGTTGTTGTGAGCAACTTTACGGAATGTACGATCCTTATTTCTATTGAGCTGCATTTCTCACAGCGTAACGTTCCATCTTCTTCGGTCGTACTGGTCGATTTGATTTGTCTTGGGTTTGATACTTGGTTCTTGCCCTGTATGGTTGTGTCCTATCCGTTGTGCGTCATTTAAGCGCCTTGGATAACATCATGCACGACCGACCCTGATGATATCCGTTCCGCATCCTTTGTTCAATGTGTTTATGGTTTTTTAGGGATTAACAACTATTTTTCACATTAAAATCCCATGACCACATACCGAATCCAAAAATCACGAAAATTGAAAGCTAATAATAATTTAGTATTCCGGATCCAACAAAATTAGTTTCGTCGAAAACGGTAGTTGTTTGCAAAACTGGCTATTTTTAAAGCTCTGAATAAACCCTTTTAAATATTAATATATTGAAAAATAATTAAATTTAATATTAATAAATTAATATTATCATATATATATATATATATTCACATACAATATCATACAACTCCAAAATAAATATATTGGGATTTATAACTCGATATTTCAAAATTCCTAGTTATATCGATATTCGATTAATACTTAATCCCTTTATAATATAAATAAATCGTTTATAATTATAAAGGAATTCCATAGCGACTTTTCAGAAATTCGATTTGGACATATCTCACAATCTACACGATGAAATCTCGATTTTTCTCTTCCATTAGCAGTATGTACTTCACTAGCTCTGAACGTTTCTGATTTCACAGAAATCCGACTTAAAACGGATTCTGTCTATTCGTTTAAAGTTCACATCGCCAAATTACGAACTGCCGCGCCATTACAAGCTTGATTTAAATTATATTATAATTAATACTTTCAAACTTCGTTTAAATAATAAATTCGTTATTATAATTCAACTCGAAACTGATTAAATATTATAGACAATTCAATTCACACAGTATTGCGAATTGCACTATTTCCGACTATTTCAGAAATAAATATATTATTTAATTATTATATTAGTTAAATATTCATAGTTATTTAATTTAAATGATTAAATTACCAAACCATTATATAAATAATTAAATAAAATTAATTATTAAATCGATAAAAAATATGGGTCGTTACATTCTTCTCCCTTTAAAATAATTTCGTCCTCGAAATTGCTAAGGTAGAAAACAAACCCGATTAACTGGGTTAAAAATTATTTGTTTACTTCTTAACTTCAGTTTCGACTGAACCAATCAATTCCAATTAAAATATTATTTTATTCCTATTAACAAAAAGTTTCAAAAATCCAAAAAATTTTCTAACACCTTAAATTTCCGAAATTTTTTGCTAGCACCTTCTTTGTACGGCTCAATACGTTCAACTACAACTCGCCTCTCTAGGCCTTCTGTAATCCAAAAGAAAATAAAACAGCCAAGCGGCTTGCCAAATCGGCTCATAAATCACCAAACCCATATAAAAATAAACTTGTACCTTTTGGTTGGGCAAATCATTATATCTTTTCCATCTGTTATCAATTCTGCATATACCAATGTCATTCCAATCAATCTAGAGAATATATTGCCACCTTACGGTTGGTGCACCAACATAACCGTTCCCAGGAGATACAGAATTGAAAGAAGTAACAAATATGAATATTCTCTAGATGATGACAATATACCCTACTTGGTTGCGACCCACTTAGCCATGCTGCCTGCCCGATTTCTGTCATTTCCCAGTTGATGAGGCTTGAGGTCATAACGTATCTTTTAACAAACCACTCTTTCGTTTACTTTGAATGCCACATCGTCATACCTGTCAAATCAAAAATTGATTTCCTCAAATATACCACAGGGATATGCTAAGAGAAATGAATTCCTCCGCCACTAACGTAAATACATTTGAAACGTTCAACTTACGCGACCTACCAGATATACTCTGTCAGACGTTCGTCCATTCAAGTCGTCCTGGGACTGGACAACCCAAACACTACACCAAAACAGTGGATTCCCAACAAGTATAGGTGTTACAAATAATTTCCGTAACACTTTTATGTGTCACTAACAGCCTGTGAGGAATTTCCTGTAACACTTATAAGTGTTACAAGCAGAGTAACTGCTAACACTTATAAGTGTTACAAGCAGATTAACTGTTAACACTTATAAGTGTTACAAGAAGACCAACTGCTAACACTTATAAGTGTTACAAACAGAGTAACTGCTAACACTTACCAGTGTTACAAACATATTTATTGCTAACACTTATAAATGTTGGAACTATAATATATGGTAACACTTATAAGAGTTACAGACATATTCATTGCTAACACTTATAAATGTTGGAACTATAAGAGATGGTAACACTTATAAGAGTTACAAACATATTCATTGCTAACACTTATAAATGTTGGAACCATAAGATATGGTAACACTTATAAATGTCAGTATCATAATCCTACTAACTCTTTTAAATGTTGGCATACATAAATTGCTAACACTTATATGCATCACAGTACGAAATTAAGTTCTTCTCTATTTTTTACACAATTAATGTTAAAACTCTCAAAACAAATGAATATAACATATCTTTGTGATTTTTATATCACATATATAATTCAACATATCAATTCAATGTAAGATTAAGTACACTTCCATATCTCAAATTCAACAATGTCACATTTTCACAATACTCAAATTTGAGCTACATGCTTCCGATTTCAAAATACCATAATATCATGTCCAAACTGTAAAATATAAATGCACTCGTCACATTCCAAAAACTTTAGAGATAAAATCATTGTCAAGGTCACATGTGTTTACTTTCTTTATGTTTTATCCCTCCTCCATGAGTGCCTGCAAAATATAAATGCACTCATTTTTAGAAGAAGAAAAAAATGACAAGTTGCAATGGAGCATTTTTCACTAAGGTGATACATGCATCAACAATCAAAAACCAATCATTACAATGGCATATCCACCAATCAAGTAAATAGCTTAAAGATCACACATAAATAGATATGCTTTTGCTGAGTACAAACATAAATAGGAAAACATACATCACACATAAATAGGAAAACATACGGCTTATGAATTTGAAATAACTTGATATCTTTCTATCATAAAAAGATAACAAAGCCAGCTTATGAATCAGTGAGTTATAAATTAACTATAAGCAAATTGCATGAATGACTATATAATATTTCATCTTTTGTAAATTCGATAAAAATGTATTAAAAATGTGAATACTACTTATAAACTATAATAAATTAAATGGCATGATAGAAGAACTGAAGTTTCCATTAGGATACCTCTTTCAGTATAATCACCAACATAATGGTAATACATCATCCACTAAATAGATGTAACATTGTTGGCTGAATTATCAATTAAGACGAATAGTTTCAGCCCAAACATCAAAGAAAATACTATCAACTAACAATATCTGAAATTGGACACTTAATTACAAAACGCAAGAAAGTTACCTGCTAAACCAAAGCTGAGGTGAAGAGCTCTTTCTGTTGTTCTTAGGACTGTCATATCAATCAAAGAAGATATTTGAACACTAAAAGTAAGGTAGTCGAATGATATAGTAATTAACTGATCAAATGGAACAATAAAAAGATTTAATAAGTAAAAATAATCTAAGATCTATTTCACAGTCTGTGTTATTTTAATTTTCCACCGACAGTGTAGAATGTGTTCTTGAAATGAATTATCCTTTGGGGTCAGATATTCGTAGTTACATAGACTATATGTTGTAATGGGCAATAAAAGGAATAACATGGCCATTTGTGTGTATATATAGAATCAACATTCTACAAAATAATTACACAGCTGCATCATTGTCAGTAATGAACTTAACATATGGAAAAATCGACAGCGGAAAAGCTTAATAACACAATAAAAAATTAAGCTTAAAATTAAGTCAAAATAATTGAAAAAATTAAAATAAAATATATGCACATTTTATATTAATTACTTATGCAGTCCCAAATAAGTTCTTCTTTTCTTTGAGGTGTTGACTAAAGACAGTACATACACTTGAGGTGAAATTGCTTCTACTGAGGCATTTCGGAAACAACTACATTGCATGTATATATGTATACTTGATCTTGACTAAAAAAACAGAAGTGTAAACTGTACAAACTTAAGGGAGCATGTGGAAATGCGTGTGTCCATTTAGAATTTTCAAAACGATATACAGCATGGCTCGAAGCAGGATCAATGTAGTTTGCGAACTCAGTTCGAATTGAGTTCGGAAACTCAGTTTGGAACTGAGTTTACAAAATCAGTTTTGAACTGAGTTTCCAAACCCAGTTTATAAACTTAGTTCAAAACTGAGTTTGCGAACTCAGTTCGAACTGAGTTTCCAAACCCAGTTCGAACTGAGTTCGCGAACCCAGTTCGAACTGAGTTCGCAAACCCAGTTCGGAACTGAGTTTGCGAACTCAATTCCGGACTGAGTTTGCAAACTCAGTTCGAAACTAAGTTTGTTGCAAACTCAGTTTCGAACTGAGTTTGCAAACTCAGTTTCGAACTGAGTTTGCATACTCATTTCGAGTTTGAACTCAGTTCGAAACTGAGTTCGCAAACTCAGTCTCGGGCTGAGTTCGCAAACTCAGTCCGGAAACTCAGTTTTTTATTCACATGCACAATTTGAAATAGCAACCAGTACACTTCGGGCATTCGGCCACTTTACACAATCTAGTTCGCATTCTCAAAACAGTAAATCATATTTGGTAAATAGAAATATGTATTATACTGTGTAATCCTGTAAAAATTCAAAATTATTACCAGCCTAGCCCCTTTGACATACTACATAGGTATGAATAACGTATAGATAGTACCCATATGAATAACAAGATTTAAAGTGCAATCCTACAAACTGCTTTATGTGAAGTAAATTATAAAATATATAGACAGTACTAATAGGACAAACCAAAATCAAATATATAAATGTGCCATATTTCAATTTTACTGGAACAGATACTTAACAGGTCTTACTACAATATGTATACCTGCTACCGTAATCTCGATCTATGTGCAGATTCTCTATTAGTCTGCTTTCGCCTCTGCCTTTTCAGTTCGCTTTCATCCTAATTTAAAAATGAATATCACTTTTCAGTTTTTCAACAAATACAAGTATCTTATCTCGAAAAATTTGCAAACTGGTTTGATGATAAGGAGATTAGAAGTATATTCTCTATGTGCAAGTTACATGAGTTGAGTATGCATGTAACCATCATATACATGCGATCATATACGTCACAGTGATGATGAAGAAAAATTATGGCATGAATTAGCTACATTTAATTTTCAATATGGAATAAATTTATGAGTAAAAACAATACAAAAATTAATTCTTTCAAGTTGAAAAGGATAGAGTTATAAGTGGATTCATGTACCTGACATATGTTCCACATACAAAATATTCATACAGGAATCAACAGCTGCATATTAAGAACAAAGATATAATTGACATTTGCTATTGGTATAAGAAAACTAAACATGGTTGAATGGTATGGTTTTAGTGAAAACATATGGTCAGGGTCAATCATCTCAACATGCATGCTTAGGACCTTAAGTACTACATCTATTGTCAACTTTTTTGTTACGCATGTGACACTTAGTACCAAGAATAATTTAACTTACAAAACAGGATACATCTACTTGTTTTTGAACATGCATATTTAGAGAATGGGGATATACTGAATGGTTATTAAATATTATATACACTTAGATATCCAAACAAATCATCCTGATACCACAAAAGTAAGGTAAAACCGAAAAGGAGGAAAATAAACTTTTATTGTCAATTCAGTAAAATTCGAGGAAGTGTTAACTAATATTTGAGCAGTTAAATCCCTGTAGCTTGAGAAGGCTGTCCTCTAATTAAGGAATAAGATGGTTTTTTGCAACTTGATGAGAATATAACACATTAAGTATTTCAAATGACAGATATAAATAAGTTGACCTGCGGATATTGTCCAATTTGAGGAGTCCTATGGTGTTATGAAAAGGAGGAATTAGACAAACATGAACCAAGAAACAGATTACAGATAAGTGATGAGTCCCTGAAAAAGTTAAGTCTAGAGTCCCTGAAAAAGTTAAGTCTAACCTTTTAGCTTCAGACAACACAAGATTCTTCACAAAAGCTTTTGGAAAGCTTTCAAATCTTTTATGAAGCATTTCAAGAGATCGGATCTACAAAGGATGCACAAAGACTATCAAAATAACTAATTAACAAGAATCTACATGAACGTACTTTATTGTTCAATTAAATGTAGCCTAACAATGTTCTAAATAACGTAGTTGATGTTGCAGTTCAGATCTGGTTACCTCACCCAAGGACTGCGAGCACCCATCAATCCACCAATATGGGCAGACATAAGTGCATACTATATTTGAATATCCATGATATAAATCTACATAGCATACATGAATAAACAACAAAGAAATGAAAATGGACAACATAGTAACAAATGACAGTTAAATTGAATAAAGTAGTAGAAAGTAAACTCACAGCAAAAACAGGAGTCCATAGACTGAGTAGAGTCAAAGCATTATGATTTTCTATTAAATTGAACAGCAAAACATATAACATACGGTAATAGCAAAACATATAACATTCGATAAAAGATGAAGACTAATTGGGAAAGTGAAATCGATTTTTTTACTTATTATCATGATTCCTAGAAGCCATGTTTCCTTGAAACCGTAATTCACACAAAGACGAAACCGATTGCCCCTAATTTGCGAAGCCAAGTCTCCGAAGCCCCAATTCGAAGCCGATTGCCCCTAATTTGAGAGTACCGATTTGAGAAGTCCATTTTTATGTTTAATTGCTTATGAAGCGACCATCTTTGGAATAAGTGTTGAGGGAGAGAGATATTAGGTTATGGGTGAGAACCTACCATTTTGCCCTCAAGTTGACTAGGCATATAACACAAATAAGTGTTGGCACATTTTTGGTGACACATTTTTACTATAGCAACACATATTAGTGTCACTAGTCTACAGCACATATAAGTGTTGGCAGTTGAAAAAAATAAGAGTTGCCAATTGGCCATTATGGTGTAGTGAAAGGCACTATTCTGTAAATCCATCTTAGGCAATTTCTACCTAGGATTTACTGAATAGCCCTTGCATAACTCTGTCTTCAATTATCTTCATCATATTTGATTTGCAATGCTAATGCCATATGGAGCAGTTTTCAGATAATATATCTGATCCCGGTCTCTCCGTATTGACAACAGAAATGGTCAAAATCTATGATAGTCGGTGATTTAACTATCAAAGGAAAACGTATTACAAACAACGGTCGTATTTCCGAATGAAAATCTTATCGATCAATCATCAACCAACATTTATCCCTTTAAATTAATTTATCATTATTTTATTTCATTCCCTTATTCCCGTTTTTCCATATATTCGTAAATTCTTATTTTCTAAATTTATAAAATATACGTTATTAATCATTGGAAAACATTTCCATATTTACTCCCATTTCTTATTTTCTATATTAGATACATTTCTGACACTTATTTGGAAAACATTTCCAAAACTCCTTCATTGGATTTAAACTGATGTTTAAATAAAACATCGCTATGCCAACTCAAAGCATTGCACTAATCAACTAAACTCACTTAACCAACCTTCACTGTCGAACCTTAAACATTCCTTAGTTAAAAATGTAGTCAATCAAGTTGGGGTATAACTACCTCTCAGACCTTATCTGAACAACATTTCTAACCTCGAAATAGACAAAGCACCCTTTTAAATCTTTAATGAACTTCCTTACGTAACTCTCAGATTATATTTACGAATCCACTTCTTTTACAGAAATCATTTGATTATAACAATAGTGTTATAATCCCATGCTTCCGAAATATAATAACTTAAATATAACTTTTATTTATTAATTTGGATAAATAAATTAACAACTAATTTATTAAGAAATAAATAAATCTTGATTAAAAACGGAAAGTGAATAGTACTTTTCCAAATTCGATAAAAAATAAATTTCGACATATAATTCTCTCTCTCGAATAATCTCTATTCGACAACTCTCTTTCGAATAAACTCTATTCGATAACTCTTTTCTTTGAATAAACTATATTCGATAATCTCTCTTTCGAATAAACTATATTCGATAATCTCTCTTCTTCGAATAAACTAGTATTCGACTAACTCTAATTCGATTAACTCTATTCAACTAACTCTTATTCGATTAACTCTTATTCGTTTAACTCTAATTAACTAATACTCGACTAACTCTATTCGAATAACTAATATTAGATTAACTCTAATTTGATTAACTCTATTCGAATAACTAATATTCAATTTAACTCTATTCGAATAACTCTATTCTATTTAACCCTATTCGAATAATTTATTCAATTTAACTCTATTCGAATAACTAATATTTGATTTAACTCTATTTCCTATCTCATTCAAATTCCCATTTGAATTTCCAGTTCAAAACCCAATTTTCCTTATAAATGTTTTAATTTATAAAATATTTATTTTATTCCATTATTCACATCGGAAGTGAATAATGTTTCTTTTATATAATCATCAGTTTGATTTTTCATTTAAAAACAATATCCCAATTCCAAATTCTATTATACTTCTATTTAGAATTATTCGTAAAAATCTTATTTTATTTTCAACACTTATAATCTCATTGAAAATTCGCTTTATAATTGCTAAGTTCATATTCAATTTCAAATATCGGTGTTGAAACCGATTTTTACTTCTCTATATAAATCCAGCCTTATATATTCTATTTATCTAATGATAAATATTTATTAATTTATAAAAAACTATTTATAAATTAAACATCTCAATTTATCTGTTAAAACGGATTCTATTTAATATCTACTTTAAATCCATTCCATGGTTCTTTTATATCCCGCCATTTCCTTTTACAATTCTATTTGTTTTACAAATACTTCCTTTTATAATTCTCTATATTTATTTTCCAAATAATTATTCCTTTTATAATCTATTTATTTTCTAAATAAATATCCCTTTTATAATTCTATTTATTCCCTAAATAAATATCCCTTTTAAAATTTTATTTATTTCCTAAATAAATATCCCTTTTATAATACTATTTAATTTCTAAATAAATATCCCTTTTATAATTCTATTTATTTTCTTAATAAATATCCCTTTTATAAAATCCTTTGATTTTATAGATAATTTCTTTTATAAAATCCTATGATTTTATGAATATATTATTTTCAATATAGACTTTGAAAATTCCTATTTTTACATCCTAGGATTTACTTATGGTATTTTAGAAATACCAAATCACGATGCCAGTGTCATCCACATATAAAAAATCAATCACATAAAATATATCACATCATATAACACAATATAAGAAAATAAACAATAATAATATTTGATGAATCCAGTTGGATCCCTCCAAACTGTTTCCCTGCATCGACAGATGTTAAACAAAATAAATAACATCAATTTCATTTCAACATGAAATATTCTGATAAACAGAATCAATATTTGATTGACTATATATATATATAAATAGATATATATATATATATCGTTATTTATATTCTCAACCAATTAATTAGCAGTTCATCCAAATAGTCAACACACAGAAATCAACCAACATTTATCAGTTCTAATAATACGTTATAAAAATGTGAACTGGTAGAGTTAGTGAGTTTTACTCACATTGGTCGGTTTATCGTTAAATAACGATAACTGTTCAACAGCTTCATTCAGGCATTTTATTTTATCATAAATTCAAATGAGCTCTAATCCACTCTAAACCAAATTGTATGCATAGTATTTTCTGATACAATTCCAACGTGACTGGTTTCGTCAGATTTTGATACTGTATGGCAAAGTTATGATTTGTACATGTTTTCTATATTATTTAATTTGAAATTAAACTTTAATCATTAATATTAATTAGCATGGACCTCACCATTTAAACATACCAGCCCATTATCCTTCTGGCCTGCCTCTCTCTTATTCTTTAAAAACATTTCTCCCACTCCAGCACATAACTCGCGAGGGAAAAAACAAATGCCATCCCAAACCTTTGCATCAACCAAGCACTTTCATTCTTCAACCAAAATTCAAACAACTTACATCACGTTGTTCCTTATTATCTTCTACACCAATCACGAGTACAAACCGCAACTCCAACTTCACCATTTCCACATCATAGACCCCATCATTCTCATCTTGTTAACACTACTACTCCTCACGATAAAAATGGCATAACCGCACTGGTTCTTCCACCCATTCTCAATTGTTTCTCCACAAAAACCAAAGCTTACACCACCATTGAACCCCCGTCAACTCCTCCATCATCTCCTTGCCATGGCGTTACACTCGCACCTCAGCTTGATTTCTGTCCTGACTTTGCCATTGCGCACACCATAACAGTAGTGCAAAACTTTTTCTCCTCGAATCGACACAAACTTCTCACGGAGATGCTAAATGATTTTATAAATCCAACTGCGAACATTATTTCGTGAATCCAGGCTTCCACTTCTAGTAAATTCGAAACTTAGATCACTATGGTGGAGAATATAACGTATGAAAAGGTGTCGAGTACATTGAATCTAATACCGAAATGAAGAGAGCAAGGATAAGAATCTATTCATATGTGCTTCATGCTTTTTAAGTGGTGAGTATGATTTTATTGAGGCCATTACTCTCTTAGTCTCTTGCGTGAAACTTCCACAGCAAAAGGAAGAAAACGAAAGCTTGTATTTGTATATTTTGGAGACTTAATTGCTAAGCAATGGGACCCTTTATTAGACTTCACACTGTTTGCACAGACAACGTAGGATGTGATTTATGATTTAGGCATGTAGGCTAGGCTTTTGCGTGTAGTTAAGTTTCTTAAAAGCCAAATGTTTTATCTTATCAATTCGTACGGTTATGTTGGATTTTCAACGTTAGAATGACAACTTCATTTATCTCAAAAATGACCATGGAGATATATAAAAATAATACTACTAGGGAGCTTGAAATAATTTACATAAGGAGATGATTAGAACAGTTTACCGATGTCTTTAGATAAATTGACTTATCACCCTCTGGTCTATACACACACACACACACACAGATATACATATATATATATATATATATATATTAGTTCAGACTTATATATGAGTTCAAGATGAGGGCGTCTTATGAATTTAGAATGATTTTGTTATGTGAGCGTGTGATAGTAACTCGGTTGATGACGTGTGGCATGATGCTCATTGGCTATTTTTTAAGGTCCTATTTATAAACAATCTAATCTATTAAAAATAAATTAATATTATCTTGTATATTCGAATAGAATATCATACAGCTCCAAAATGAACTTTTTTGGATTTATAACTCGATATTTACAAATCCAAGTTAATCAATATTCAAAATCCTTTTATAATATAAATAAATCGTTATAAATTATAAAGGAATTCCATAGTGACTTCTTGAAAATTTGATTTGGATACAACTCACAATCTACACAACGAAATATCGATTTTTCTCTTCCATTAGAAAAATATACTTCACCAGCTCCGAACGTTTCTTTTTTCACATAAATCCGGCTTAAAACGGATTTTGTATATTCGATTAAAGTTTGAATCGCCAAATTACGAACTGCCGCGCCATTTCGAGCTCGATTATAATTATAATATAAATTATACGTTAACCTGACATTTATAAATAAATTTGTTAATATAACTCAAATTCTAAATTCAATTATATATTTTAAATTGCCCAATTCACACAATATTGTCGATTCAACTTAATTACGATTATTTCAGAATTAAATTTATTATTCTACTATTTATATTAATTAAATATTCAATATTATTTAATTAAACAACCATTTTATATTACCAAACCATTATTTAAATAATTAAATAAATTATTTATTATCCGTAAAATACGGGTCGTTACACCGATTTACGGAAACAAGGTGTCTGTCTTGACCAAGATTCTGATATGGACGCAATGGCGCGGTCCGTTTTACTTAATTCTAAATACTTAATTTAGTTTTTCCTTAATTCATTGTTAACAATGTATTTCGCACTAATTCTTTTTTAACTCATCATCTTAAGTGTCGTTAAATATCCAGGGTGTTACATTCTCCCCTACTCAAAGGATTTTGTCCCCGAAATCTCTAAGTCAAGAAGAACGTATATCCTAACATCCAACAATCATACATCCATCTAGCAATCACAGGCATCCATTGTCCTTAAGAAATTTCAAATGCTTTCATGAACATACGTAATAGTGTGCGTATATGTCCGTAAACTAATGAGAAAGATCAGGCGGTCTACAGATTTAGTTGACCTCCTTAATGCAATGTATGTTTGTGCCATGCAACCAAAATGTATGCAAATCATCCTAATCCATGTAAGTTCTATATGAGTGCACAATCATCCATCCAAATGCAACATCAATGTAATGATAATCCCTAAAAATTTAAAAAAATGTACACACATCAATGTGCAATATGTAAGTGACTGAGCTGATCTAGTGCCTATTGTGTGTGTATATGCATCCACGAGCAATCACTAGTAACCACTTGCATCCATCAAAAATAACATGTCTCAAACACATGTTTACATTAATTAGTTTTTTACCTAAAGACTCGATCGATAGGAGATATTCAAACGATATATACAAGTATTAATTCGAAGCTTGGAAAAAGAAGTTAAGGACATATTCTCGAAAAGGAAAGGATATAAGCACGAATCTTATCATCAGCCTCCCAAGTAGCGTTCTTGTGGCCCTTTCCTCATTGAACTCTCACTAGCTTCACTTCTTTGTTGCATAATTTCTTAACCTCCGATCCAAGTATGCAAGTCGGAACTTGTCTTATCATTACTTCCTTCTCTACTTTCATTTCCTCTCACAAGTCTGGCTCCGCCAGCTCTAATACATTTTATCGCCGCTTGGATGAATTGTCATCTTAGAATGATGGGCTTCTTCAAGAACTGTCTTCAATAGGTTTCCCATCCTAATATGACTCACCTATCAAACCTCTTCTCAAGTAGCTCCCCTACTTGCTTATCAAGTTCCCTCTTTTCTTTTAGGAGTCACATGTCGCAAATCATCGATAGATATATCAAGAGGTTCTAGGAGACTAAGCATGACAGACCCCTTTGGGGTCACAAGAAATCTCGAGAGTTTTTCTATGGCAAGTCAGAAGTCTAACGACCCTCCTCTCACAATCTAGAATGGCTCCATATATGGTTAACCCATCCATCCTAGAATCAAACCATATCTTATGAAATCAAGAACATATGCGTTGCAATCAAACTCGACACCTAACACAGAGATTCTCAAACGCCGATAAATCATCGATAAATGAGCAGTACCACCACTGGAGTTTGAGGCAATAATGGGATCCAAAACCATAAAAGAATGCAAAGCGCCAGGAAAAGAATCCTAATAGGATGATCAGAAATAGAAATCAATCATTCGATGGAAACTTCCCTACCCCTATCCTATCCACCAGCTATGAGAACATTAGCTTGCCCCCCAAAAGTTCCTGCTCTCTGGCCTTGTCTTTGTCTCTTCGGGCACTCCTTAATGAGGTGTCCTGCCTTACCAAACTGGTAACAAATGCCTTTTCTCTTTCTATAATTCTTTTCCAAATGACCCACCAATCCGAAATTATGGTATTTCCTCTTTTCTTCTTTAGGCTGTGCTAATTAGCCTCAATTCCCTTATTCTCTTTTTTACCATCCTTGCATAGCATGCTAACATGTCTCCTAAAAGCTGCATCCATTGCACGAAAAACCTTATGAGGCTTGAGAGAAAATAAGATGCAGGCGAAACCACTGCGGCTAAAGATGGAGGTTGGGCACTTCTTTGACCTTTGACATGTACCGTAGTTTTAACATCCCTACGGAACAATGCCAAAATAGGGATAACCTTTTGAGAGGAAACAGTTCCCCAATCAAAAAGGAAAAGAAATCAAGTGGAGAATCGAGAATATATTTTTGGCTTTGGGAAATATGCTTTTCAAAAACAGACTTTTTATTTTAAAATGCTTTGTTTTTGAGACCTTTTTGAAAATCATTTTCAAAGTATTTTATCCGATCTTGTAACCATATGCTCTGATACCAAATGTGATACCCCATGTCCGTTAATGTCACTCATTAAGGGAATGCATTAAATTTCATTAATAATCAAAACATCACAGTCCTAAATACCGAGTTTATATCATAAGTAACTAATTACATTAATAATCCGTCTTGCCAAAAATATCGGAGTACAAAAGCATAAAACCATATTTCCATTGCAAAGCCATAAGGGAGGTTACAAGAAGTCAAAGCAATACATCTATATCCAAATTCCAAGCTAAGCTGAAAGAATCCAAATCGACTCTAAGCACTTCCACCCTAAGAACCTTAGGGGGGGCGAAAGAGAGAGAAGAGGAAACAAAAAGGGTCAGACATAAAGTCTGGCGAGTCTAGTTACTTTTAAATATAAATAAATAAAAGTATCATGGCTAGTATATAAAGATGGAAGAACAAGATAACAACAACAATAACAAGTGTGAACTGAGCAAGATAAGATGAACATGATATATTGCGTTTCTTAAATACATTTCTCTGCACTGCGCAGATACTGATATATCAGAAATAGAATGATCCCTACTAATACCGTTCCATTACATTTTTTATTATTAGGTTACTTGGATTAATAGCACTCAACACTTATACGCACATCGTACCCATTTACTTTCCAATGGATCCACCTAATACAACATATGTAGCTATCTCTCAATATTGAGATACACCCCATGGTATCCCACTCGCACGGTTTCCACCGTAGTGAACGCAGTCCCTCATCCTACGCCGGAGTGATGTATGGATCTCTATATAACAATGTTACGTTTTGCATATATCTGTCATTACTATGCTACGTAAGCGTACAGACTGCCACCATCGATCGAATCGGATTCCTTATCGGAATAATGCCCTCTAGTCCACAATACACCACTCATAGAATATATGCATGTATCTAGACTGTCCCACGTATGTACTATAAGTGCAGCTCGATTCCTCAATTGCATGTCCTCTAATGTGCACCGAGTTCCATGCCAGGGTTAAACAAGAAACACGGAACTCGGCCGGAAGCTTTTCCATATTTGTACAGGCCTGCCTTTAGGAGCCTCCAAATACAGATATTCCTAGGTTCTGTTTTTCATGGTGGATATGGCCCTACCTCGGCCCCTCCCTTAACTAGTAAAGACTACAAGAGCTAAGCGACCACCCCAAACAACCAATCTAAACATCCATGTGGCGTCTATCCTC
This sequence comes from Allium sativum, assembly GCA_030737875.1. Classification (NCBI taxonomy): domain Eukaryota; kingdom Viridiplantae; phylum Streptophyta; class Magnoliopsida; order Asparagales; family Amaryllidaceae; genus Allium; species Allium sativum. Next base: position 588,943,706 of record CM060920.1, read on the forward strand.
AACCCCGTACCTCGATAGTGAAAGGTGAAATGATATCTTGGGTTTTGCTCCAGTCTTTTCGCATCCCGCTGGCTACCGATGACGGATACCCGACGGTCTACTATCCTTGTTGGTCGTGACCCTCCGCCTCATCGTGAGCCAACCGCCGAACTACCCTTGTGTCAACTCGTCACAGCATTCTAACTGCATAGCTACATCTGCAGTCAAGGCCTACCCACCTAGTAGTTGTGCGCAAACCCAACCTCTACGAGTACAACCTAAGACATCTGTCACCGCATAGAGGACTACTATTAGCACCTTACGTACTTCAGGAAGCTACGTGCTTCCTCTTCCAGTCCTTTGGAGCCGTCATAACAATCAGATGAATGTGCGCTCCCCTCGTATCTTATAACGCCTCGATGATCTACCCCGTTGGGTTATTCACCCTCAAACATACGAACTGGCCCTAGCGCCTTTCTTTAATATATTGTTAAACCCTATGTCTAAACATCCTTTTACGCGCTTGCCTTACCTCACCAGGTTCCCATTTAACTTGGTTATTTCCCGTTCATATTGAATTCCTATTCAAATTTACTAAATTTCTCTTACTTATTAATTTCAATCATATAACTTAGTCCATTTAAGTTTATTAATAAGCCCATAACATGTTATTCTCTAGATTGTGGCCTAAGGTCTATAATCCCCAAACTATTTTATATTCTTGCTTGGTTACATTATTACAATAACATGTTCTCCTTAATACGTTATTAAGTATATCTCAATTCACATGTTTCCTAATCACTTACCATTTATGATTAAATATAACTTATTTATTTTACAAGTTTTCCTCATTCTTTCTCATTTAATCATAAATTCAATTTACACCGTCACTACAACTTATCGTTGTTTACTTAGCATATTATTACGCATATCTAATTCTATCATTTCTACAAGTAATGCTTACCCTACAAGGGTGTCTTTAATTACATAACTTTATTATATTTTCCACCGGTTATGTGTACCACTAGGTGTCTTTAATTACATAACCTTATTGGGTTAAGTTCGTGGGCCTATATGTAAATATTACCCACCCCTCTATTTTACTTAACCCACCCTCTACCCATCCAACTTTACTTAACCCTAACTTAAGTTCAAAATCATACAATCCTTATGGATTAAATTAGGTCAAGTAGTCTAATTGATTACCATGTCCAATTATGGCTACAATGGGCTAGACCTCCCACATTAGGCCTACAACGTGTGGATGCTGGATATGCCGGTCGGGTCCGGACAGTCTTATTCCACAGTTGGGTCTAACCTCGTGTCTTAGCCTGATTCATATTTGCACACATAGACCTCTCATATTAGGTTCAACATTAGTGGCTGCTAGATATGTCGGTCGGGTGCGGGCAGACTTCCACCACTAATGCAACTTAACCTCGTGTCATAAGTGCAATTACAATTCCTTATTGTAATTACTAGACATTCCATTTTTATCCAAATCTACCTATCTCATTATAGGTGATTATTTATCTTTTTCCCCATATTTAATTATATGCCCAATTCACTATTCAAATCATAGACTTTTACATCCCTTTTCAATTCACCTTTTAATTATGCACCATATGCTCTTTTCCCAAGCTATAAGTCAAGGCATATACATATACTAGTGTAAACTTGTGCTACGCACACGGGCTTCGTCGAAATTTTGTTTAGTGATATGTTTTTACATTTTAGTTATATAAGGTTGAAGTGTAAATTTATAGATTGAGTTTATTTTGTTGTTTAATTTGTTGAGCACCAATAGAAAATATTTGTCATTTAATCTTCTCAAGTAATAAGAAGCACACATAGCATAGTAATTTCTAGAGAATAATATATTTAGACAAAAAATGGACATCATATGTTGATTATTCCTTACATAGTAGCAATACATTATTGAGCATGCTTATTAATTTAAGTTATACATAATTTCAATATAGATTCAATGTTAAGACTGAAATTAATATCAATATTGTTACAAACAAATACAGATTAAAGCAGAAAAATATTTAAGTGGATTTAGTGATTATATTTTAAATTGATAAAGTACATTGTAATGTAAGAAACAAAAGTAATTAATAAATATTGTATGCTATATCATAATTTAAATAATATAAATAATAAATATTCCTACTCACAATTCAACTGTAAATGTTGGACACTGTTACATGGAAAACTAATTTAGATTAGGGCCCTATTAACGCACTCATTAAGAGGAAAAACAGAAGATTTTTTTTTGGATTTTTTCCTTATTTATTTCCATATTCAATGTAGCTCATTGTTTCAGTAAACAGAAAAGGAAAAAAAGTATACTAAACAAATATTCTGATTTTTAGTGTGTTTATATAGGAAATGTTCTGCTACACCTTTATCTCCCTCTAAATTCCAATCACTCATTCTGATTTTAATATTAATTTTTCTCTCTCTTTCCACTAAACCGTATTATTTAATTCAATTAGAGAGAAATAATGAATATTAAAATTAGAATGAGTGGTTGAAATTCAAGGGGAGATAAAGGTGTAGGCTAAGACGTTTAGCGGAACATTTCCCATATATATATATATATATATATATATCTGTGTGTGTGTGTGTGTGTGAGTGTGTGTGTGTGTAGGGAAAGTCTATTTAGACATAAAATACAGACATAATTGGTGATGCACTCAATCTTCACCATGTATTGCCCCCTCATTTCCACCCATTATATAATGACAAATTGATCCAATGATTGAGAGTTTTGTTCCTTAAATTATGTCAAGTTTTGATGTTTAAATACGTGTCCATGTGTGTGCATGAGTGCATGTGCGTGCGTGTGTGTGCACGCGTGTGTGTGTAGTTTGAGATATTAAAGCTGACTTTGTCAACTCTTTTTTTCTAAAGGTTGAATTTTCTTAAATTTTAAAGCTCGATGCTAACTGGGAATGTAAATAGGATTTTCATAGTTTAGATTTAAGATATGTTTGGTTAGTTTTCATTTTGTCATAAAACCATATATAACGAAACACCATAGCTTTTTTTTCCAATAAATAGTATAAGAGCAAGACCAATTAGTTTCTTTTTTATAATTAAAAGTTGCATGATTCTAATAAGTGCTTTTAACCATTCACGCATAACATACTTTGATCGGAACATGTTAGTAGTATGGTGATCACGGTTGAAAATCATCTAAAATAATTAATATTTACAATGATAAAGTTCACATTAAATCCATGAAAGTAAAAATTAAGCAATCAAGCATAACATTTTATAAAAAATAATATACTTCCACGTATACAAAATCAACTAATAAGTCAAGCATCATATAGTTAGTCATAATATTAGTTCAAACCTTCAAATAGTGCAAATTTGCCAGATTAATTCATTCTAAATTAATTTGATATTTACCAAAAGTCAAAGTGAACATAAGTTCTTTGCTCTTTGATAGAAAGGGCTGCAAACTTATGCGGCATAAAATCTTGCAACTGTTATATTAAATTTGGTTACATTTGCTAGGTGTTAATATAGTATAATTGTAATCTATGGAAAACGTAGATATAGTGCCGGTAACACATAGCGGGCAGATATCTAAACATGGATTTCTTTCTTGTAACTAATATTCAGGTTGAAAAGATGAAAAGTGAAGATACAAATCTCTTACTACTCATATGTAGACATGTGGAATAAATCTCAAGATTTAAACAAATAGTGCCAGTCCTATTATGTAGCTTACTTTTCCATAATGTTCTCTGCTGACATTACAAATACAAATATAAGTATTTAATAGAAGACTTGTACTGGAAAAAAATCTTAACAAAACAATATTATTCCATCCATGTTTAACGTATTCATAAAACCTTTTTCAAGATGAAAATAAAACTAATTATATGAAGTTTTGATTAAGCTTTCAACCAAAGCAAAATGACAGCATAAGAAATTCACTAAAATTAGTATAAAATAAATAAGTTTCATCAAACTAAGAAATAAAATCAATGTGAAGGCAGGAATTTCGCTCGGTCCGAACCAGTCGCTAAACCGACCCAGACCGTTCGAAAACGCCCTATCGTTTGAGAACATGACAAAATAGAACGCATACAGAAGAACATTTCATTGTATATTACAACAATGCATCAGAATACAAGAATATACAGTATAAATGAATATTACACAGAAATATCAGAGATTTAAATTACATTTAAATACATAGCAGCGGAAAATAATACAATACACAACTAGAAGAGATATACGGATACAAAGCTTTCCGGATATCGTTCCAGCTGTAAACCAGGATCCTGTGAATATAAATCTGCAAAACCCAAAACTACTAGCTGCCCGTGTCAAAATAGGGGCACCCAGAGTTTAGGTTAAAACAATAAACTCCAGGTCAGTCATGTGACTGGTGTGAGAACTAAAACAGTTATTAATCTTTATTTTAAATTATTAGGTAAATCAAGGGACCACGCCGTATAACACGGAACGGGTTTCCTCCCAAGAATACCAGTGCATAAAACAAACAGCGCAATGCTAAATAAAGAAAAATGAAGCTGTTATAAGACCCAGGTCCCATCACACAATGCAACGCAGCCGAGGATAGGGTTTTCCCTTATAACAGCCAAAGAATGCTTGATACGGTTAAAACAAATCGTTTGATACTATTATAAGTGCATAGTGTATAAAACAACTTCAAATCATAAGTATCAATCATAGGCGGCATGAGCGTCCCATGCCACTATGTCGCCATATACAGGTTTACAAATAAAACCGCAAAGTCACGTATTTGGAAATTGGATTTCCGTCTATGAACCGAGGCAAAAGATAGTCCTCAACCGATTCGAGACGCTCTAGCCCGCCCCTCAGGATCAGAGCTCGAGTGACCCTTGGATCCTCAGGGCCGGTCCACCGATGTGGATTAAACTTAAACCCTGAACATGCATTTCCCCGCCCTATGGGGCGTAAACGAGCCAACTAAATGACTCCATCGGTTCGAGAACGACCGATCAATCCGAGGCGCCTCGCAACAGCGACAACCACATAAGTCAAACTCGTCAGGGCGTGTAAAACCACTGACGCCACTTCTAGCTAGAAAGAAAGCATGCCCTCCCTGACGTCCTCTCCCGTTTTTGGTTCATACCGGGTGTGAAACTCGCGAAGCAAACGTTACACAAAGCTACGCCACAAAGGCCTTGCTTTGATCATCACCACAAGACTTTGCTTTTCAACAGAAGCCTCGATCAATTGCCACTTAGGCATGCCACACAGGCAATTCACTCCATGCGTTTGATATCCATCAATATATAACCCCTGAGCTCGTACGTCTCAGAGAAGGGCGTTAAGCAAGAGAATAAATTCTCCGCCGCCAAACAGATATATATTTAATAGAGATCAATCACACGGACTAAAATCCAATGTCAGACACACAGTCCATTTACAAGTCCGTTCTGGGTCTGAACGAAACCGGAGGCACCTAGTACCCCGCATATCCATCGATCTCCAAGTACGTCTGGACGATCACCAACTGTTTCCATCTTCTTGGGTGTACAGCCCAATCAAGATCATCAGTAATCACCCAAACGACGTGAAGACTTCCGGTCTTCGACCATCGTCTTCATCTTCGACTTATCGTCGTATCAGTTATTCAGAATGGGATAAACCCGGTCTTTCCGAATAATTCGCGTATATTTTAAATAAGTGTTACACAAACACAACATACGCCTCATTCCAATTCATCAGTCACAAACCGCAAATTAATCAAGAGAATAATTCCCCAAATATTAACCCCGAAGGCCGAAACCAACATCAGATCAATATCCAGAAAACCATTCTGCTTAGCTAACCGACAGTTAGTTTCTGATTTCACATTCATAGGGAAAGGTTCCCATTAATTTTATCCAAGATAAATTCCTGAATTTACTCTCTAATCTTCCTTTGAATTTCGATTCAACTAGTCGGAATTAGCGAACCTTACCGTAGTAATCATTTGTTTTAATTTCCCAATCCCAACCTATTCATTCCATGAAGTAAAACGGGTCTTACTTCATATCTAACACCACGGTGTTACCGGTAAATTCAATTACCATTTCACGTTCAAATCTAATCAAAGATTTAACTATCGCCTGGAGCAAAACTGGTGATACTCCATTTTCGATCATTTCAATCTAATTAAAGATTCATTAAAACTCCACTTAGTTTTAATCTTCGACTGGGTTAAAGAATCAGTGTCCTTTAAAACACGGTTCACGATAAACCCAAAATCACATTCCATTAATTATCGGGTTAAAGAACAAGTGTTATTTAAAATACTGTTCACGATAAACCCAAAAATCAATATCAATTCAATTCCAATTAAATATTATTTAATTGGTACACTTCATTAAATCTAAATAAAAAGATTTAATCTTTTCTCAACTGGGTTCGAGAACAGTGTTAATGAAGACACCATTCACGACAAACCCAAATCACATTTGATATTCAATACAAGGCTCTGAATAGAAAATATATCGGCTTATATTCAATATCAAATTCTACGATTAACAAATGTCATATTGGAAATAACGATATATATATATATATCTTTCAAATTTCCATATCAACATCCGTATAATCACGAATTCCAACATCGAAATATTCCGAAGACAATTTCGATTCAAATCCACTCCAATGCAATCATTGAAAATTCTGGTTATTTTTAAAACCCTTTTCAAATTCAATTTATTTATTTAAAAATAAATAGAATTATAATTCTAGTTCAAAACTAGTTCATTTCGATAAAAATCTATTTTTATCTTTTCAAATATGGAGTTTTTCATCCCAATTCTTCACAAATCATTTCTTATGATTCTACACAAATTATTACTATTTTTAATAATTTTATCAAGGCCTGTACAGTCGATTTCCATCAACGGCCATCGAACTGCACTTACAGCGACCTTTTTCAAATTTGATTTGGACATAATTCCAAATCCAACCGTTAGATTTCTAATTTCTAATATTCGTTAGAAAGCTCTTTTCGATACGAACCCAACGGTTCCGGTTTTAGGAGAATCCGACGGTCGGATCTCCCGTAATGTCCGTTTGAAATAAATGGTCGAAATTCACGAACTACCGCGGCGCGGCGCGTTCTATTCAGGCCATTATATTATATATACAATATATATAATATATATATCGTCGATTTCTATTTAAAACGAATTTTATAAATGGTTTTAAATTCGTTTCAAAAGCAATTTCAACTTCCATTTCAATTTAAATCAAAATTGAATTCTTCTTTATAAATTCGTTTTAAAATTCATTTCTATTCAATTCAAATTTCAATTCAATTTGAATTCATTTCAATTTGCTTTCAATCCAATTTGAATTCGTTTTATATTCAATTCATTTCGAAATCGTTTTCAATTCAATTCATTTCGAAATCGTTTTCAATTCAATTCATTTCAAAATGAATAAAATCGATATAAATATCGTTCACGTCAAAATGGCATCAATCTAATCAACACGGCTTCATAAATTTCCATTTTCAAATATTCTATTTCAAATATTTCTTTTTCAAAATATTTGTTATTATCAAAATATTTCGTTCAACACATGACCAATCTCAATGGATGAGTACTGTCAACACATGAACCTTTATTTTATAATATTCTTTATTTTCTAAATTGGAATGAGGCCCAATCAATCTCCATATAAAGTTAATCATATGGATTTTCACACATCACACGTACATAATAGCATTGAAAAATAATCAACCATCAACCAAAGTGCACTACACTGTATAAGCATCAAGTATAGATATCTAACGCTTATAACAGCCTGTCAATCAATCGATCGACATATTTAATCAATCAGGATGAGTGAACTTCAAATTTCATCCCAACACCCGTGTGGGGTTTCAAACAATCAAACACAGATTTTATTTGTGCAGTTGGGCGATATGTAAAATTTATCGACCCAATCAATGTCAGTCAAATCAGTGTACATAAACAAACCGTCCGGTTTGTAAATGAATATTTATTTATTCACATTCACTATATTCATATTCACGTTAAAAATTATATTTTTAACGATAAAACATTTTATTTTAACATATGAATTTCAATTCAGTTCATTCTTTAAATAAAATGATATTTTTATTTTTCTAACTTATTTCAGAAAATTTCGGCGGCATAACGGCACGATACTAGAAACGGGACAAGGCCTAGCCTAATCCCCGGTCTAGTGAAGGCCCACGCCATTCACACATCAATCAAATCAATTTCATTTCACCAAACAATTCAATTCAAACCAAAGCATCTAACTAATTTATGCAACCAAACAAACAAGTCCATGGTCTGTGGACGATTGTGTCGGGTGCTACTAAGCACCGTCTGCATCCTAGTATATATATATAACTAGAAAATTAAATTAAAGAGTGAGAAGTTCTCACCGATAGCTATCCTAACTCCACGGCACTTCAAATGCAGGAAATCTTCACTGTTCTCGTCTCTAATCACTTTCTTCGCCCGTAGCCACTACATATATAAAAATCATATTTTTACTTCGCTATTCAATATATAAAAATCACATTTTTTCTTCGATGTTCAATATATAAAAATCACATTTTTTCTTCGATGTTCAATATATAAAAATCACATTTTTACTTCTACTTCATATATAAAGATAGACGCTTTATTCTATATAAAATTATATTTTTATATTTCTACTTCATATATATAAAGATCGAATTTTTATCATGCTATCCTCCCTATAAAGACTTCGCCTTTTCACATATAAAGATTGAACCTTTTCAAATATAAAGGTCGAACCTTTATGTTAATAAATCTCTTCTTTTTATACAATGAAAAATCAAGTTTTTATTTGCTACTCTATAATGAAAATTCTATTTTTAAATTAAAAATCACTTCTTTTATACTTCGCTATATAAATAGAAATAATATTTTTATATTCTCAAAATCACATCTTTTCATTTATAAAAGTCGTATTTTTCTAACCAGAAAAATCTCATCTTTCTAATCTAATAAATCATATTTTCCACCTTATGTAAATCATATCTATATGTTGCTACCGTATATATAAATATCGAAACTTTATTCGCATTCATACAAATGAAAAATCAAATCTTTATTCATTTCAAAATTGAACCTTTTGCATATATGTAAAAAAAAAGAACATTTTATTATATTATATATAAAAACTGAAATTAAAAATTAAATTTAAAAATTAAAAATCACCTCTCGCTGGTGGGGTTTGCTGCTGTGTAGCGGGGCGGAGGGGAGTGCTCGCGGAGGTCGGACAATCGGCGTTAGGGCCTGGTCTTCGCGGTGGAGGGATTGGGCGCGGCTGTCATACAGCTTTGAGGGCGATTTGAAGTAGAAGAGAGAGAGAACGAGGGGGTCGAGGGTGGAGCGGAGGTGCGGTTTGGGTGGGGGTGCGATCGACAGTCGGTGGGGCCATGGGGTTTGGGGCTTTGCGATTGGGGATCGGTTTAGGAGAGAACGGGGGGAGAAAGAAGCGGAGGAGGAGCGACTGGAGGATCGGTGGGGGCGGTCGGCGTCTGGCGCCGGTGGTGGCGACTCCATCGAGGTGGACGACGGGCTCAGCGCCCTCTTTCCTCTTTTTTTTTTTTTATGTAACTGAATCGAGAATGGGGGGGGGGGGGGCAGAAGAAATAAAGGAGAGAAGGGAAGGTTTTTTTTTTATTTTTAATTATTTTATTTTCTAAAAATTTGACTTTTACATACGACCTCTAAACGAGGTCCACCGCCTGTCGTCCATAGCGTTTTACCCCCATTCCGAACACAATGGGGGTATGCATCGCAAGCTGATTCTATAGTTACAATCAGTTTCCGTTGAATTTACATTTAAATCATTATATTGAATTTTAAACGTACATTTCAAATTACCGGGGTCACATACTAACTCGAAAAATATCCGAAAAATATTTTCTAGCTTCGTATTGACGATACGGTCCTAACAAAACTAGTTTCGTCGAATTCTGAGACCGTTGGAAAAATGGCCATTTTCCAGTCGATTAAAATCAACTGAAACTGGTCAAACGCGATTTCCTATGCCACGCTCACATATTGATTCGAAAAATTATGAAATTTAAAACCTAGCAATAATTTGACATCACGGACCCAGCAAAACTGGTTTCGTCGAAATCCGAGGTCGTTTGCAAAATGTCCATTTTTAAGGGCCTGAATTCCATAGCGACTATTCAGAATTTTCAACTGGACATATCTTTTGATTCCCGCTATGAAATTTTGATTTTTCGGATTCGTTGGAAAGATATCATCAATTAGATTCCATTATTTTTGGTTTCACTAAAATCCGGATTGTTTTGCACCCGGTATGTTCAATTGAAGTTTGAAATCGAATTATCGAACTACCGCGCCATTTTCAATTCCTTTTATAATTATATATAAATATTTATATTCTAACGTCGACGCGTATAAATATATACGTTCGAATTATATTCAAAATAAATTTTCGTCGATATTATTTAAAATAATCTATTTTAAATATTCAAAATTCCCTAAAATCGCCAAAATAAAAATTTTAAACTGGCTCAGAATTTCCGGGTTATTACAATCAATATCTGTGTTTTAGACAGATATTATAGGAAATTTAAAATGGATAAATAAGATACATAGCAATCGCCCGTAGCACCTTTGAGTTGAAGTTAAACAGAAAATGTGCATAATCAATTTGGATCAAAGAAGCATTGCAGAAGTTAATAGTTACAGCAGTAGATAGATATTCCTATCCAAACTTTTTTTTACACAATAAGGTTAGTAAAGGACCAGAAAACAAAGGTAAATTGCCAATTCAATCTCCCTTTCTGTTACATGTTTATCAGCAATTATTTCTAATAAGGATAGTTGACTGATAGCCAACACAATTAATACATCATCGATCATAATCTACATCAAGGAATTACAAACTTTAGAGTGGTAAAATAATCGAGAACCGTATTGACCGAACAGTCATACGAAATAACTTATTAAATATTGTCTTGGTAACACTGATATGTTTCTAAATGTTAATATTCAACAGAAATTATTTGTCTTTTTTGTATTTGTATATATATATGAAAGAGCATGCTATGTGAAAAAAACAATTAGAAAGGAAAAAGATAAATAAATATGTTTGGTAGAAAATAAAAAAATGAAGATAGGCAAAGTACCTAAAAAAGAGAGAGAGAGAGAGATAAGATGTCTGTCATTTAGCAAAGGTAAAAAAGGATACCTTTAAAGGGTATTGATTTGAATTATAAACATGTGGTATAGATCATGTTATATTATAACGTTGATGGCAGCAAGAGCCCAAAATACTATGATAGCTTGATAAGGAAAAAGTGAAGCTATTTAAACATGAAGTAGAGGGCTCATTTGGATCCACTGAAATAAGTCATTTTTTTCTTTGCTTTTTTGAGCTTAAACCCCATTCATTTGTCTTTCAAAAACACAAAAAAGGGCTTGTATATATCGATTCAAACATGGCAAAGTGCCATCAGTCCGACAACCAAAAAAAGAAATAATTGTAATAGTGTTGATTTTTTTTCAGTACATCAATACACTCATTTGGGTAAAACTGAGTTGCATGAATGGAGATAGAACACTGAACGTAACATAAATAATTTGCTACAGCCTCCAAGCATGGCGACAACAATGATAGTGAAAAACATTAGGAAATAACATTTAAAGCTGAGAGGTGAGATTGTTAGCTCTACGAAGTTCAAAAATTAAAAGAACACCACATAAAGTGATTCATCTCAAATAATTAAAAATCTTAAAATTAGTTTAAAAAAACAGACTGAAAAATAATTTACTCATTTGGCAGACTTGTAGTAACCAATAACAGTAGCAACATAGGACATATTTTCACGTTTGTAATGTGTAACGTAAGCCCATAACACACGAACAACCACATGAATAATATAATTACAATTCGTAACAAAATATGATTAAAATTCAATTTAAGTCTTACAGTAATTATGACATTCAACTTATTACATTGAAATTTAATTTAAACATAACCTAGGAGTCGAGAGGAAAACCTTAAAAAGGAATAATATGTTATAACAATTATTTTAAGTGTACTTTGTTCATAAACCACATGTTGCTACTGCACTTCCATGATCCATCATCTGATTAACGTTGACTGCAAAATGCAAGGGCATAAATAAGCAAAAACAGGCAACGACATTGAATTCACCTATGTCATAAACCAATCCTTCCTGAAGCTTGTCGTGGAATAGTTACATGATGCATGATCCTAACACTTAACATATTTCTCCATCTGTAATAAAACCAATTGTAAGAATGTACTGAGTTTTAAATGTTAAATTTTCTAGGAAAATAATTGAAAAAGTATCCACTGGTATGCACTGTTTTTGGAAAAATGTTCAATGATGCATAGTTATGCAAACCAATAAATGGATTGATTAACTTTCCATATGAAGTAATGCAGAACAGCTGGTAGAACTTAAGAAATGCAACAAATTATTCTTTAATCTAGGTATTAATATGTTGTTTTAAAATGTAATAAGCGAATATTTTTTGCAACTATTTTTTGTCTTTTCTTTTTTGTCTTTTCTTTTTTGTCATTAAAATTATTATTTGAAAAAGGTATTTTAAAGTTTCAACTGATATACATTTATCCCCTTTTGTTTCAATTTTCTAAAAAAATTAAATAACATTGTATGCTTTGTAAGTGAAAAAGGATATTTATTCTTGGTACAATGAATATGCATTAATGCATTGCATTCCTAGCAAATTGAAAATGAGAACCTTTGCAAATATAAGTTTAAAATTTTGATGTTTTAAGATGATCACTACTTTTGTTTAGGTTTAAATTAAAAATAATACAAATCAACCATTAAAATATATTAATACATTAGATTTCAAAGTAGAATTGGAATACTTTACTGAATACAACTTTAATTTAACTCAGCTGTGCCTATATTGACATAAATAGAGGAAAAATGTAACTAATGCAGCCGTAAATTAATGCTAACGCGCATAAAAAAGATTTTTTATAACCTTAAAGTAATGCTTAATATGTTATTAGCAAATCAACATCTGACAACTTTAGTAGTAGCTAATTTTAGCTATGCATAGTTCAACCTACATCTAAATTGGCTATGAACAAGCAAAAATGTTTTTTTCCTTCCAGTTAGTGAATTCTTAAGAATATGATACCAAAAATGCTGGCATTGCACTTGTATTATTGAATCATGTATTATTCTTGGAACCTAACTGTAGAAAATAAAAATCATGTATTTATATTAGGATTAAGTCAAACATTTTTCATTGCTAATCTCTACAATTTTAGGACTTCTCCATTAACTTTGGCTTTGTCTAAGTGATCTCCTCATTTAGCGCTACTGCTATTGCTCAGTTAGCTCTGCTTTCTAAACATACAGAACAATAAGGAATATTTGTCAATGTAATACATATCAAGGAATAGCGAAGTCTCTAAAGATAAATCAAGAAAGCTATATAGTTTGAAAGGTTAGATATGGTATTCTTTAAGATAATTGTATTTAGAGAGTGAGAAGCTGCTACTTTGGAGAAGTGGTGAGTTGCCAATTTTGGGAGAAATCGAGATTAAATATGTTTTAGCAAGCAATAAATATAAACATATGTAAATTTGAGATCATAAATTGCCAAATTGGACATGGTATTCTATAAACATTCAATAAGACTTTGGATAGACTGATGGAGTTTCACAAAACCTATAATTTGAATTGATCGACAATAAATTTTTTGATTTAATGAACAACATATTGATTATTATGAAGCAACAAAGTAAAGTAATGATTATAACCATATTACAGATTCAGAAGGAAAAATATTAGGACAGAGTGTTCCACCGATAAATAAATACTAAACACAGTATTCCATTCACGTTCAAGAAGATGTCGACAAAATTATTGACTTTATCCAAAACCTATAATCTAATAGGACAATCAATTAAAAGCTTACTAAAACAAGCTACAACTTAGATTCTAGAAATGATTTAACTAAAGGATTCAACTGGTCATAAAGTTTATCATTTTGTTGCGCATAATTGGTGTTAAAACAAAAGAACATATACTATAAAACCTGATAAATAAATATAATAAAGTCCAGAAAATATTTTTTAGCTATTATCTATTTGTTGCATCTATACTATAAAACTTGTGGAAAGGAAGATATTAAAATTCATGTTTTCGAAAGAAGGAAATTATGCATAATTTTATAAATAGTAAGTGGTCTAGTTTTCTTGCATGGTATATTTTGGAACCTAGTTAAGATAGTCAATACTGGAGACTTTTAACGACAATAAATATAGAATAATGATGCTGCCAACTTCTCTATCATCCACATCACGTAGTTAAAGGGATAAATGTTGAAGGATAGGAAATAGTAGAATTGAGATGTATCTTTTTGTTTCACAAACAACCTTTTATAAATAGTTCGTTAAAATCTGGTTATTTAAAGGTTATACCTTTCCAGCACCATCAGTTACAAATGGAATATGAAAGAAAGAAAAGAATAATATGAATATTCACTTCATATATTACTATACTTGGTACAAAATTTGATTTCCTGCTTGTAATATGGTAACTATACCAAATTCAAATAAAGGAGTAAGAACATAGCAGACATCTGTTTAGAGTGTTTAAAAACACTGATATGAATACTATGATGCAACACATTGAAGGAAGGCAAACAGGAAAAAAATTCAAGCATAAAATATAATACATAGTTCCGTAAAAGCGGTCATCTTGGGCTCCATCGAAGCCAAAATCATAAATGAAGCACCGTGAGAGGGAGGATCATAGAATATGAATAAATTTAATGATGGAAAAAGAGTTGTGTATAGTCAAGGTAACTTTTTTTTAAACAAATAACAATTATATTTTTTATTAATATATGGCATAGCACAAACATGTCTTTCTATAATCAAGATAATGTGGCTGTAGGAGAAAAAAGGTAAAATAGTTATCGCATAAGGAGTCTAACATCAAAGTTATCATAAGTTCATGCACCTAAAAGAACGGATGACTTCAGGCTCTAGCCACTTAACCAAAAAACAGGAGGAAACAAATGTAGATCGTATAAACTAAGAAATAACTTAATCTAACCAACTGCAAAATCACAAAATGTAAAAGTTAGGGAAGTAATTAAGTTGATAAAATACACAAAAGTGTAAAAATATCTCACTCTTTTATCTTGAATAATCCCACCAAAATACAACTTTCAAAAGTAATCAAGCTAATACCTTGAGGGCTGGCATAAAAGCTTATGTTTGCGTATAGCTTAAGATTATGTTTGGAAGATCCAATCTAAATGACCAAATGAGAAGTTAGATGCTTGATTTATTGGAGAGAAAAAACAGAAATGGAAACTAAATAGAGGTACCTAATGACTGAGAAGATATTCAGACTTTGGCTGGTATCTTAAATGGTTTTGAAGGTTTGGACCAAGGGTTAAATAAGACAACAATATTGAATGATCTGAAACTATGTGAAGTAGAATGAACCCACGCAAACGGTGCCATCTAAAACCAGACAATGCATTTTTAACTTTTAACTTTTAAGCGACTATCTTTGTATCTTTTTATGTTGTCCATGAATACATGAACAATAGTTAGTGATTTAAATATTTTTTACTGTTCATCAAGAATATCTGTGGATGAGTTATACGAAAATTTACAAAAATTATGATTGCTGAAAACACTGGTCGATGCAAAATAACTTTACACAAAAGAGGCTGAAATATATAAGTTTATCTTAAAAGGTCATGCATACCTGGAATATAAATGATCATAGATAGAAGAAGGAAATAATACAAAATAAAATGGTTTATCATTTTATAGATTGTAAAATGCCAATAATATTTGACTTCTTTTACAATCAAATAATGTAGTACTTGACACTATATGTATAGTTTTAAATGGAAAAAGAAATATAGTTTACTAAATAATTATATTAATATGCGTGAAAAAGGGATATCTAGATAAAAATAATACACATAAATCATGTTTCCAACTTATTTAATAACCACTTTAAATAATTTGGTTGTTATCCTTGAAAATTTACATTGTGATAATGTACTGAAATTTAAAAATAAAATAAAAAGCATAAGAGAACTTTTAAAAAATATTTGTAAAAAGCCTTAGAAAACAACTATAAACTAATACTGAGGCATTGAAATTCATAAATTTATAAACATCACACTATTATTAACTAACCAGAAAATAAATGATTGACACCAATAAAAGAAACACGTAAGTTGAACTTAAAGGCTTACCTCGAAGACCGTTGTTTGCTTGCCGTTGCCGAGAAAATGAAAAGTTCTAAGATGTATCAATTCGACATCTTTTCAAATTTGTTGAATCGAGCTGATGCCAATGATCAGCATTTGGTATTGTTGTAATGATTTGACGTAATTGAGATTAAGCTGAATTAAGCTTATTCAATCTTCTATTTCACTTCTGCATGAGCTAAGAAGAGGAGAGCGAAAAGAGTAAAGACTAGTATAAATAAAAGAAAAACAAATGCATATGGAATCCAATTTTAATGGTACTTATACAGATTATGTTGTGGGCCATTTTACAATATCATAGAAATGTCCAATACGCTCTGTAATTGTACATCTTCAATTCAAAGTGTATTTTTTTAGAATGTAAACTAATCATCCAAGATCAAAGAATAAAGACATAATGTTAGTTTATTGGCATATATTTGCTAAATAGAATAAAATATTTCCAAAATATACATTTGTAATACGTTAAAATATATTGTTGTTAGGTCGAAAGAGCTGGTGATCAGTCGAAAAATAGAGAAAATTTATTTGGCTATTTCTATGCGGAGAACTCCACGGATGCACTTTTGGGGGTATTAATGCATGAGTTGCTGCCAAATAAACAAAGAATTTGACTCAGGTTATAACGTTAAAAAAACATATAAGCTTCATATTAATTACCCATTCAGATATAGGGTGACAATATTTTTGCTGGTTTAGAGGAAAAAGGAAGAAGCAAATAATAAAATGGTTTACGAAAGTTGGTTGTAGGCGTAACCGGTATGCAGTTATGCACGTCTGTGTTGGATTATTAAAAAAACCAACTTAAACATATGTCATATTTAAAAAATAACGCATGCTGAAAAAATACAAATTTTCAACAATAAATGTTTGTTGAAAATATGTACAAAATGTAGAAATTTTTATGTGGGGAGCAGTTTCAAATATTTTATGAATGTACGTGTCTTGACACCAAGAAAAGCAAAATTAAACATTTGCCATCTTTAGAACAAAAGGCATGCCAGAAAAATACATATATTTAATAATAAAATGTTAACTTGAAAATTTACATGAAAATGTTCAAATGTGCATGAAGTATGCATATCTCTGTATACATGCAAAAGGAAAAATTAAATTAATTGTTTGAATTTGCGTATATACAAAGTTGAAATAAAGGTTCAGTTAAGCATATGTAATGGCGAAGATGAGCATTTAAATTTGTGTACACTGACTTGCTTCTCAAAATTCATAAATACACTCTTTTCAAACATCATATCTAAGCAAATATAGAAGGTTAATGTCATATATCTGTGCAAATATTATTTTTTAGATCAATGAAGGAGACAAGCTAAGATTTTTTTTATAGAACAAATGAGAATTTATAATTCTTATACTATTAATCACTTTAAATATAAGGAATTACTGTTTAGATCCCGGAACGTATATCTAATATTTGGAGTTACCCACATTCAAGTGAAGTCAAGAGATCATTGAAAAGTTTTAATGAAAAAAGCCAAAGGAATGGAGCCTATAATTGAATATGTAGTGAATATGGTGTTCTATGGATGGGAAAAAAAATTATGGCTAAAGGAATAGAAAAACTAAAGATCTCTAAATAAAATTTATTAAGACTGAGCGCTGCCACAGGAAAAAAGAGAGTTAACCCATGTATTTACATTTGCAAAACTCTAGCTAAATGCCTAACCGAAGAATCAACTTATCAAAAGGGTTTTGTAATAAACAACAAACCAAGCAACCTAAGCATTCAAAATTGATTTTTGATATAAGAATGCAAAAACCCTATTAAAGAAAATTGACACAAAGAGGAAGCTAACTAATTTAAAACTGGTTGTTAAGAAGAAGAAGAGTTGCTTACATCAGGTGAAGATCAAGTAATTTTGAGGACACCCCTTGAAGATATGATTCTGATCGCCTGCAATTTGGTAGCCGAGGTTTGGCAGGAAGCGTAGGTGACAACGGCATAGATCAGATAAGTAGGAAATTGAAAGGATGTTATCGTTTTAGTTTGGGAGAGAGGAGTGGAAGAGGTGCGATTGGAGAAGGGTAAGATTGAATTTGACAGAAAGGAGATAAAACAAAAAGGGTCGCGACCACTTATTCAAAAAATAATGTTAGAGGCTCCTATGCTCTTGAAATACTTAAATCGAGAGAGTATTTAGCATAACAGAGATCAATTTGCAAATGCTGACAGGAGACAACCTGTGTTGTTGGAATTGTGAACAACAACAGAGCAGTGATCCGAGAATAGTATCGACAATCAGAAGTTTAGAGCGGCGATCTGATTGCAACCTATAACAACGGAGCTTGAAGAAACTTGACAATCAGAAGTTCTGTGAAAACCTGCTGGAAGTGTAAGCAGTCTTAATTTAATTTAGGGTGGGCAAGAACTGACAAAGAACGTGAGAGGAAGTAAACGTTTGAGTACCCAAATCCAGGTGACACAACATCATTGGTTTAAAATGAAGAAGACCTCGGAGCGCAGCATTCTCTACTCATCTTTATATAGGATGGATAGATATGTTATGCACAAAACCAAATCTACATATTTTCCAATTTATGTCCCTAGTCCATATTCGCCCATTTCAATACAAGTCATACCCAACCATATTCACATATTTTCCAATGTATGCCCAAAATTCATATTCACATACGTCCCAATTTATGTTCCAAATCAGTACTTACACATGTCCCAATTTATGCTCAAATTATATTTTCCAACGTATGCCTAAATTCATATTCGTATCATCCAACACAATATATGCCCCCAAATTCATATTCGTATATTTCCAAATTTTATGCCCAAATTTAGATTCATATTTTTCCAATACAATTATGCCCCAAATTATGTCTTTCCCAATCATTCCTAATTTCGCATGTTCGCATTTTTCAGCGTTAGGCCTAGGCTCGAAGGTAGCCTGGCTATATAAAAATAAAAAGAGAAAAAGAGGAAGAGAAGAGAATCAAGAATATGCATAATAATGAATCAATAATAAACTGATAGAAATAGGCATAAATTGAATAGGCATGTTATGACAACATTTAACATGGTCGCGATATGAACATATAAAAGCAGATCTGATAATTATGTCATAATAGAACTGATTAGGAACAGATTCAAGATCCAGTTTTTATATACATATCTAGATTACTATTTAAGTATTTAGATCTAAAAATAACATGAACTCACATTGAATAGATCTAAGGAAATGGATCAAAATTACTGCGAGGAACATGTCGAATAAGTTGTTGTAGCCATCGCTGAATTTGTTGTAGCAATCCTCAAATATGTATAGTCTTCTTTGAATTGATTTAGAAGAAGAAAGGCCATTTTACTTTTCTTTGCAACAAAGCTTCGCCGTCAGCATTATTTTTAGATAAATAAAACCTAGGTCTAGGGTCCTTATATTGGAGTAGCAGAGCAACCAAGACCTTCAGATTGGACCAGAAGCCATTAGAATCATCCACGTCAGAGAAGCTTCCAGATCCCCGGGTAGGTCGACTCCCCTTCAGGTGGGTCGACCCCTAGGTCGACCCAGGGGTCGACCCCCATGAGCTTGGGTCGACCTTTAGGTCGACTTCAAAATGTCGGCCCTTCCTCGATTTGCGCACCAGATTTCTGGTTTTGCAGATTTTTGAATATTTTTGAATTTTATATGTTTTTATATCTTTCCTATATGCATACAAACTTCAAACCCTAATAACATCTCCATGCGGTGTCCGATTTTCAAAAACCAGGTGTCTATCTTGACCATAATTCCGAGATGGTCACAATGGCGCGGTCCGTTTTACTTAATTCTGAATACTTAATTAAGTATTTCCTTAATTAATTGTTAACAGTGTATTTCATACTAATTATTCTTTAATTCATCATCTTAAGTGTCGTTAAAATTCCGGGGTGTTACAAACCTTTAGAATTGAGATTCTGGTACTTAAGAAGCAGCTGATTTGGCTAAGGAACACTGACCTCGGATTGTCCATCAACAACCTCAGATCGTGAACACATAGATATTTCAATATATATTCTCCATATAACTTATTCCGAGTGTTGACGGAAAGTATCATTAACAATAGTATAATGGGCATAATTTCTTTTATTAAGTGACGAAGGTTTTATTACATCTTCATTTGAATTAATGTAAATTGCCTTTTAGATACTAAATTATATTCATACAGCTTCGAGTTTTATTCATATTTAGTCGACTTTTCATTTCCACCTAAAATAAAAATTTAACATTTTGCACTAAAATCAATACGATTCACTGAATACTGAATTATCTTTTATTTTGTAACTATTTTAAATCAACCGTTTGACATCAAAATTTAAATAATCTAACATTCTAATATATAAAAGCTAAATGATATACATAATTAATCAAATAAATTATAATTATATTTAAAGTAATTAAATTTGAAATTATAAATTTGCAAAGGTGAGTTTGGGGACTTCAGAAAATTTTATTTCATTTACACATGAGAAAGATAGTGAAATGAATAAGTGTTTTGTTCTGAAATAAATGTCATTTTGCAATGCAAATGGTGTATATTAACTAAAAACTAACGTATATGATGTTGGTAAAAAGATTAGTGTATGCCAAGTTATTTACGACATATAAATAGAATATTCCAAAAGAAAATCGATTGATTAAATTATTTAAATACTTTAAATTTACTATTGATTCGTTGATTTAAATATATGGAGCTGAGTGCAAGACAGTAAGAGAATTGGGCAAAGCTTTCTATGTTAATCAAAATTTTTATAAAATGTAGCATTTGAATGGAAAATTATGGGAAAGAATTGGCATAAAACAAGTTCGTGACTTGTGCATTGCATACAAAATCCGTGAATTAATGGTGTCTGGTTAACCTTGAGGTTTTCATAAAAATATAAAACTTTGTGAATTCATATTAATAACCTATAAAAATGCATGGTTTGTGCTTTTGGTTGTGGAAGTGGCTTATTTGAAATATAAAACACTCATGAAAGTAATAATCACATGCATGGAAGGAATAAATAAAAAAAGACATTTATTTGTTACTCCGATGCCCAGTACTAATGTTATAAGAGAGATCTTACTACTTGAAAGAATTAAGTAAATGATATGATATAAGTGATTTCTCTTATATATTGCATCATGTCTACATGAATATGTGATGTAATATACATAAATATTTGTCAAATACGCATCTCATCTTGGCACAAATTAAAATACACAATGTAATAACCCGGAAAATACGAACCAATTTAAAAATTTTATTTTGGCAATTTTGATGAATTTTGATTATTTAAAATGAATTATTTTAAATAATTACGACGAGAAATTTATTTTGAATAGAATTTGAATGTATATATTTATTTGAATCGTCATTGAATATATATAATTATTTATAATTATAAAAGGAATTGAAAATGGAGCGGTAGTTTGAAAATTCGATTTCAAATTTCAAATGAATGTACAAGATTCAAAATAAACCATATTTTGGCGAAACCAAAAATATTTTAATATATTTGAGAATATCTTTCCAAGAAATCCGAAAAATTGAAATTTCATAGCGGGGATAAAAAGTTATACCTAGATGAAAATTCAGAATAGTCGCTATGGAAAATATAGACCTTAAAAATGGAAATTTTGCAAACAATCTCTATTTTCGACGAAACTACTTTTGTTGGATCCGCGATGTCGAATTATTACTAGATTCCAAAATTCGTAATTTTTGAAATCAATATGTGAGCATGGCGAAGTAAAACGTGTTTTAACAGTTTCAGTCAATTTCGATCGACCAGAAAATGGTCGTTTTTCGAGCAATCTCTGAATTTGACGAAATTAGTTTTGTTAGGACCGTATCTTCGATACAAAGGTAGAAAATAATTTTCGGGAATTTTTAGAGTTCGTATGTGGCCCCTATAAATTGAAATGCACGTTCAAATTCAATATATAGATTTATATTTTGATTTTGACAGAAACTGATCGAAACGATCGAACCAGCTTACGATACCTATCCCATTGTGTTCGGAATGAGGGTAATTAGCTAGGGATGACAGTCGGTGGGTTTGATTTCAAGCTCAAAATAAAAAGGTACTTTTTTGAAATTAAAAATAATATATATATATATATATATATATATATATAATTATATAGCCTCACATCTCTCTCTCTATCACATAAAACGAAATAATAAAAATAAGGGAAAGAAAACCGCAGCCGCACTCCACCCTCCGCCGCCGTTGCCTGCGCTCGACCCCAAGCCCCTCTTCCGTCGATCTCCTCCTTTCCCCTATCCCCTCTCGCACTGCCCTCTCCCTCCTCTCGATTTCAATGCCCTAGCCCCTTTTTTCTGAAACCGTCGCCCCCGCACCACCACCCTAAGGGTCCCACCGCAGTCGACGATCACTTGGGGCACCCCGACCCCTCAGCAAACCCCGATGCCACTGCCTTGACCACTTGTGAGCCGATGTCTCTGCTTGGCTATTGTTCCTCCCTCTTCGATCAACAACCGGAGGCGCGTCGACAGTGGAGCGATGAAGAGTGTGAGTAGAGAAGGATGGCGAGCGCCACTTCGATTTCGTGCTAGAAGAAAATAGTGAGCTTCTTATTTTTCTATGTAAATAACATTGAATTCATTTTCAGCTTTTATATGAATGAAATGGGTTTAAAAATATGATTTTTATCACATAAAGGAATATATATTTTTGGTTGAATGAAAGAAATGATTTTTATGTAAAGAAATGATTTTTTATGCAGAAAGAAATGATTTTTAAATATATAAAGATATGATTTTTTTTAAATAAAAAAAAGATGCGGTTTTATGTATGTAATAGCATAATAAAATATGATTTTTATTTATGTAGAGTAATAAAAATATGATTTTTATTTATGTAGAGTAATAAAAATATGATTTATATATATATGATAATAAAAATATGATTTTGATATATGTATGAGAATAAAAATTCGGTTTTTATATATATGAAGTAGCGATAAAAATTTGATTTTACATATATGAAGTGGAAATAAAAATATGTTTTTTATGTACATATAGTAATAATAAAAATGTGATTTTTACTATAAGCAGCAGGAAAGATCGCATTGAAATTTTGGGCATATTCGAACCGTTCAGATTTAAAGGATGATGGAGTGGATCCCAAAGGTGATAACTCCTCACTATAATTTTCTTTATACAGTGTTCGTTGATTGAAACCCCACACGCCCAACTGCACAAATAATATTCAGTGTTTGTTGATTGAAACCCCATACGGGTATTGGGATGATATTGGGCATACACTAATCCCAATAATTAGTGGTGTATTGATCGATTGATCGACAGGCTGCTGTAAGCGTTAAATATTTATATTTAATGCTTATACAATGTAGAATGCACTCTGGATGATGGATTGTTGTTTTCATTGTTGTTATACACATTGGTTGTGTGAAATCCATATAATCAACATTATATGGTAATCGACTGTGTCTGATTCCAATTCAGAAAGAATGAAGATTTTAAAATAACGATTATTTTAAAATAATGAATATTTTCAAACAATATTCAGAAAAGAATCAAAATATGATTTTGACGTCCGATTTTGGGATTGACACAAATATATTTAAATATATAAAGCCGTGTTGATTAGATTGACGCCATTTTGACGTGAACGATATTTATAGCGATTTTATTCATTTTTATAATGAATATCGAAGAGGAATTGATTTCAAAATATAATGTTTTGAAAATATTATCATTTATATATCAATGATAAGGAATATTCAATTTTGATTAGAAATTGAATATGAAGTTGAAATCGTTTTGAAAACGAATTTAAAACAATTTATAAAATACGTTTTAAAAGGAAATCGACGAAATATATATATTATATATATATTTATTAATATAATGGCCTGAATAGAACGCACTATGCTGCGGTAGTTCGCGAATTTCGACCATTGACTTCGAATGGATATTACGAGAGATCCGACCGTCGGATTGTCCTAAAACTGGAACCGTTGGGTTCGTATCGCAAATAGTTTTCTAACGAATATTAGAGATTTGAAATATAACGGTTGGATTTGGAATTATGTCCAAATCAAATTTGGAAAAGGTCGTTGTAAGTGCAGTTCGATGGCCGTTTAGGGAAATCGACTGTACGGGCCTTGATAAAATTATTAAAAATATTAATAATTAGTGTAAAATCATAAGAAGTGATTTGGAAAGAATTGGGATGAAAAATTCCATATTTGAAAAGATAAAAATAGATTTTTGTCGAAATGAACTAGTTTTGAGCTAGAATTATAATCCACTTATTTTGAAGTAA
This sequence comes from Allium sativum, assembly GCA_030737875.1. NCBI lineage: Eukaryota > Viridiplantae > Streptophyta > Magnoliopsida > Asparagales > Amaryllidaceae > Allium > Allium sativum. The sequence goes on from CM060920.1 coordinate 588,968,315, forward strand.
ATAAATTGGATTTAAAATGATTTTAAAAATAACTAGAATTTCCACTATATAGGTTGGAAATGGATTTGAATCGAAATTGTCTTCAGAATATTTCGATGTTGGATTTCATGATTATACATATATTGTTAGGGAAATTTGAAAGATATATTTATATCATTATTTCTAATACAATATTTGTTGGCTGTAGAATTTGATGTTGAATATAAGCCGATATATTTTCTATTCAGAGCTTTGTATTTAATATCAAATGGGATTTGGGTTTGTCGTGAATGGTGTCTTCATTAACCCTGTTCTTAAACCCAGTTGAGAAAAAGATTAAATCTTTTTATTTAGATTTAATGATGTATACCAATTAAATAATACTTAATTAGAATTGAACTGGAATTGATTTTTGGGTTTATCGTGAACGGTGTTTTAAATAACACTTGTTCTTTAACCCGATAATTAATAAAATGTGATTTGGGTTTGTTGTGAACTGTGTTTTAACGACATTCGTTCTTTAAACCGGTATACAGTGAAATGTGATTTGGAATTTATAAATCTTTTGTTAAGATTTAAAGGAAATTTTCCAAAGTAAAGTTTTCCAATTTAAATAAAATAAATTGGAATGGAATGGAATTCGATTTGGAAATAATCGAAGTGAATTTCTGTGGATGAAGACTGCTAATATATATGGAATTTAAAAGGCATTGCTGTTATTCCATTTATATTGTTAGTCGAATATGGAAGTTTATATTGATTTGTTTTCCATGAAGATTCCATGGTTAATGGAATGTGATTTTGGTTTGTCGTGAATGGTATCTTTAATGATATTGTTCTTAGACCCAACGGAGTTAAGAAAATCGGAAACTAACTAGAGATTAGTTAAGTTGGATAGTTTCTTGGGTATTGATCCGATGTTGGTTTCGGCCTTCAGGGTTAATACTTAGGTAATTATTCACTTGCTAATTTACGGTCAAAGGCTGATGGAATAGAATGTGATTTTGGGTTTATCGTGAACCATGTTTTAAATGATATTGGTTCTTTAACCCAGTTAAAGACAAGATATGATTTCCTAAGTTAAACAATCAATAATATTGATTTTAGGGAAGATTAAAACCAAGTGGAGTTTTAATGAATCTTTAATTAGATTGAAATGATCGAGAATTGAGTATCACTAGTTTTGCTCCAGGCGATAGTTAAATCTTTAATTAGATTTGAACGTGAAATGGTAATTGAATTTACCGATAACACTGTGATGTTAGATATGAAGTATTACCAGTTTTACTTCATGGGATAAATAGGTTGGGGTTGGGAAATTAAAACAAATGATTACTTCGATAAGGTTCGTTAATCCCGACTAGTTTGGATAGACCATCATTTGGTTTGAACTGATATTCATTGGAAGATTAAAGAATATTTGAATAAAGGAATATTCTGTATTGGAATAAGGCGTATGTTGTGTTTTTATAACACTTGTTTATTATATACGCGAGTTATTCGGAAAGGCCGTGTTTACCCCATTTTGAATAACTGATTCGACGAGGTGTCGAGGATGAAGACGGTGGTCGAAGACAGGAGGTCTTCACATCGTTTGGATAATTACTGATGATCTTGATTGGGCTGTACGCCCAAGACGAGAGAATCAGTTGGTGATTGTCTAGACGTACTTGGAGATCGATGGATATGCGAGGTATATGGTGCCTCCGGTTTCGTTCAGACCCAGAATGAACTTGTAAATGGAAGTGTGTCTGACATCGGATTTCATTCTGTGTGATTGATATCTGCATAGCGTGAATTTCCTGTGTCGCATGATGAGATGCAAATGATCAAGGCGTCTGTTGAAAAGCAAAGTCTTGTGGTTTATGATCAAAGTACGGCCTTTATGGCGTAGCTTTGTGTAGCGTTAATTCGCGAGCCTCACACCCCGGTGTGAACCAGAAACGGGAGAGGACATCAGGGAGGGCATGCGTTTCCTTCTAGCTAGGAGTGGTGTTTTGGGTTTTACACGCCCGGACATTTTACTTATGTGGATGATGGATAGCGAGGCGCCTCGGTTATATCGGCCGATCCGGGACCGATGGAGTCATTTGGCTCATTGACGCCCCATAGGGAGGGGAAACGCAATGTTCAGGCATTATAATCCACATCGAGTGGACCGGCCCTGACGATCCAAGGGGCATTTGCGGATGTTCCTGAGGGATGGGCTAGAGCGTCTCGAAGCGGTAAGGACGATCCCTTGCCATGGTTCACAGATGGAAATCCAACTTCCAATACGTGACTTTGCTATTTTGATTGTAGGGCCCAGTCTGGCGACAATGGTATAGGGCACCTATGCCGTCTATGATTGAAATTGTTTTGACACTATACACTTATAGTAATAATAAAAGATGAAATTTAGCGTATCAAGCATTCTTTGGCTATTATAAGGTAAAACCCTATCCTCCGGCTTGTGTTGCATTGTGTGATGGGACCTGGGTCTTATAATAGCTTCATTGTTCTTTATTTAGCATTGCGCTATTGTTTTATGCAATAGTATTATTGGGAGGAAACCCGTTCCGTGTTATACGGCGTTGTCCCTTGTTTTACCTAACTTTAAAATAAAGATTAATAACTGTTTTAGTTCTCGCACCAGTCACATGACTGACCTGGAGTTTATTGTTTTAACCTAATCTCTGGGTGCCCTTATTTTCCGCATGGGCAGCTAGTAGTTTTGGTTTTGCAGATGTATATTCGCAGGATCATGATTTACAGCTAGAACGATATCCAGAAAGCTCCGTATCCGTATATCTCTTTCAGTTGTGTTTTGTATTATTTTCCGCTGCTATGTAATGTATTGTAAACCTCTGATATTTATTGAATGTATTTTTTTCATTCACACTCTGCATATTCTTGTATTCTGATGAAATTGTTGTAATAAACAATGCAATGTTCTTCTATTTGTGTTCTGATTCATCTTGTCCTCAACTCAATCCGTGCTTTCCTTCACAGGGAAATTCGGGTCGTTTCATTGTGGTATCAGAGCTTTGGTTTACAAAGCCCGAGAACAAGACATATTAGAACCAAACGAAAGAATTCATCAGAGATTGGATTAGTAATATCCAATGAGAATGACTCATTAGAGATGGGATCAGTAATATCCTAGAACGAGTATAAAGAGTGATGTTTTTAAAATAAAATTTAAAGCAAGTTTTGTTTTGAAAATTTTAATCATTTATTTGCATTTGAATATTATTTTTATATTGATTTGGACATTCGAGTATATAAAGATTTTACATATATGTCTGATCCACGTTTATTCGAAGTCTCAAATATACTGGGTAGATATAGAATCACACTCTAGTCGCCCGGACATGGTCCTGATGATGAAGTATACCATCACCAATATTTATTTTCGAGTGACGAAAGCGGGATTTCTATATATTTCCAATTGACTGGTGTGAGAACCAAAATTAGATAGGGTCTATTTTTGTGATTTGGCACCAAAAATGCGATTTTTCACTATATATCAAAGTTATGAATTTGAAACGATAATCAACTAATTGATTAATGATTGTGTTATGTGATTATTCATTTAAACCATTATTAGAAAGAAAGGTGAATTTAGGCCAAATTGAACCAAATATTGAACTGTATTGAAAATTGTTTGGAAATGCAAATATATGTGTGAATAGGTCAATGTAAGGAGGCTAGAGAAGAGGAATAAAATTGGTTACCCGACAAATAGGTACATGTTTATTGTATTTCTTAGGGTTTTTGATGATTTTATGGGCCGATTCGCTAGCCTCTTGGTTGTTTCGTTTCCTTTTTGGATTGGAGAGGCCTGTATGGCAATTTTGGGATTTTCCTGTTGCTCCTGTGCAGGGGAGATTATGGCGATATTTTTCAAAAATTTAGGGTGTTAGCTAAATTTTTGAAAAATTTGGAAAGTTCTTAGAAACTGAAAAGTTGAAGAACTTAAGCCATAATGAAAATAATGAAAGTTGAGTTTATTAGCTAAACAACTTTCAGCTTCGTTCCTTTTCGGGGACAAAAAGTTTTAATTGGGTGAGATTGTAATAACCCGGAAAATCCGAACCAATTTAAAATTTTTATTTTGTCAATTTTGATGAATTTTGATTATTTAAAATGAATTATTTTAAATAATTACAACGAGAAATTTATTTTTAATAGAATTTGAACGTATATATTTATTTGAATCGTCGTTGAATATAAATAATTATTTACAGTTATAAAAGGAATTGAAAATGGTGCGGTAGTTTGAAAATTCGATTTCAAATTTCAAATGAATGTACATGATTCAAAATAAACCGGATTTTGGCGAAACCAAAAATATTTGAATCTATTTGAGAATATCTTTCCAACGAATCCGAAAAATTGAAATTTCATAGCGGGGATAAAAAGTTACGCCCAGATGAAAATTCAGAATAGTCGCTATGGAAAATATAGCCCTTAAGAATGGAAATTTTGCAAATAATCTCTGTTTTCGACGAAACCACTTTTGTTGGATCCGGGATGTCGAATTATTGCTAGATTCCAAAATTCATAATTTTTGAAATTAATATGTGAGCGTGGCGATGTAAAACGTGTTTTAACAGTTTCAGTCAATTTCGATCGACCAGAATGACGAAATTAGTTTTGCTAGGACCGTATCTTCGATACGAAGCTAGAAAATATTTTTCGGGAATTTTCAGAGTCCGTATGTCGCCCCGGTAAATTGAACTGCGCGTTCAAATTCAATATATAGTTTTATATTTTGATTTTGATGGAAACCGATCGAAATGATCGAACCAGCTTATGATACCTATCCCATTGTGTTCGGAATGGGAGTAATTAGCTGGGGACGACAGTTGGTGGGTTTGATTTCGAGCTCAAAATAAAAAGGTACTTTTTTGAAATTAAAAATAATAAAAAATATATAATTATATAGCCTCACATCTCTCTCTCTATCACGTAAAACGAAATAATAAAAAAAGGGGAAGAAAACCGCAGCCGCGCTCCACCCACCACCGCCACCAACTACGCTCGACCCCAAGCCCCCTCTTCCGTCGATCTCCTCCTTTCCCCTATCCCCTCTCGCGCTGCCCTCTCCCTCCTCTCGATTTCAATGCCCTAGCCCTTTTTTCCTAAAACCGTCGCCCCCCTCTTTCACCATCGCACCACCACCTGAAGGGTCCCACCATTGTCGACGATCCCCTGAGGCACCCCGACCCCTCAGCAAACCCCGGCGCCACTACCTTGACCAACTGTGAGTCGATGTCTCCGCTTGGCTATTGTTCCTCCCTCTTCGATCAGCAACCGGAGGTGCCTCGATAGTGGAGCGATGGCGAGCGTGAGTAGAGAAGGATGACGAGCGCCAGTTCGATTTCATGCTAGAAGAAAACAGTGAACTTCTTACTTTTCTATGTAAATAACATTGAATTCTTTTTCAGCTTTTATATGAATGAAATGGGTTTAAAAATATGTTTTTTATCACATAAAAGAATGTATATTTTTGGTTTTTTGAAAGAAATGATTTTTATGTAAAGAAATGATTTTTTATGTAGAAAGAAATGATTTTTAAATACAAAATATATGATTTTTTTTAAATATAAAAAGATACAGTTTTATATATGTAATAGCATAATAAAAATATGATTTTTATTTATGTAGGGTAATAAAAATATGATTTTTATTTATGTAGATTAATAAAAATATGATTTTTATATATGTAGGATAATAAAAATATGATTTTGATATATGTATGAGAATAAAAATTCGATTTTTATATATATGAAGAAGCGATAAAAATTCGATTTTACATATATGAAGTGGAAATAAAAATATGATTTTTATGTACATATAGTAATAATAAAAATGTGATTTTTACTATGAATAGCGGGAAAAGATCGCATTGAAATTTTGGGCAAATTCAAACCGTTCAGAATTAAAGGATGATGGAGTGGATCCCAAAGGTGAGAAATAATTTTCTTTATACAATTATTTATTATGTTACTGCATATATGAACTGTTCCCCATCGTCCACAGACCATGGACGAGTTGTTTGTTTGGTTGTGTAGTTGATTGGATTATTGGTTTTAATTTGGTTGTTTGGGTGAAATGGAAGTGATTAGATTGGTATGTGTATGGTGTGGGCCATTATAGACTGGGGATAAGGCTAGGCCTTATCCCGTTTCTAGTATCGAGCCGTTATGCCGCTGAAATTTTCTAAAATAGATTAGAAAAATAAAAATATCATTTTTATTATGTAAATGAACCGAATAAATATTTTGTCATTAAAAATATAATTTTTAACATGCGTGCGAATAAAATAAATATTCATTTACAAATCTGACGATTTGTTTGTGTACACTGATTTGACTGATACTGATTAGGACGATAAATTTTACACATCGCCCAACTGCACAAATAATATTCAGTGTTTGTTGATTGAAACCCCACACGAGTATTTCAATGATATTGGGCGTACACTAATCCCAATATTAGTGGTATGTCGATCGATTGATCGACAGGCTGTTGTAAGCGTTAAATATTTATATTTAATGCTTATACAATGCAGAATGCACTCTAGATGATGGATTGTTGTTTTCATTGTTTTTATACACATCGATTGTGTGAAATCCATATAATCAACATTATATGGTAATTGACAGTGTCTGATTTCAGTTCAGAAAGAATGAAGATTTTGAAATAACGATTATTTTAATGCAATGAATATTTTCAAACAATATTCAGAAAAGAATCAAAATATGATTTTGATGTCCGATTTGGGATGAACATGAATATATTTAAATATATAAAGTTGTGTTGATTAGATTGATGCCATTTTGACGTGAACGATATTTATATCGATTTTATTCATTTTTATAATGAATATCGAAGAGGAATTGATTTCAAAATCTAATGTTTTGAAAATATTATCATTTATATATCAATGATATGGAATATTCAATTTTGACTAGAAATTGAATATGAAGTTGAAATCGTTTTGAAAATGAATTTGAAACAATTTATAAAATATGTTTTAAAAGGAAATTGATGAAATATATATAATATATATATATATATATATATAATGGCCTGAATAGAATGCGTTGCGCTGCGGCCGCTCGCGAATTTCGACCATTGACTTCGAATGGATATAACGGGAGATCCGACTGTCTGATTCTCCTAAAACTGGAACCATTGGGTTCATATCGAAAAGAGTTTTATAAAGAATATTATATATTTGAAATCTAATGGTTGGATTTGGAATTATGTCCAAATAAAATTTGGAAAAGGTCATTGTAAGTGTAGTTCGATGGCCGTTTAGGGAAATCGATTGTACGGGGCTTGATAAAATTATTAAAAATATCAATAATCAGTGTAAAATCATAAGAAGTGATTTGGAAAGAATTGGGATGAAAAATTCCGTATTTGGAAAGATAAAAATAGATTTTTTATCGAAATGGACTAGTTTTGAACTAGAATTATAATCCATTTATTTTTGAAATCAATAAATTGGATTTAAAATGGATAAAAATAACTAGAATTTCCAACATATAGATTGGAAATGGATTTGAATCGAAATTGTCTTCGGAATATTTCGATGTTGTTTTTCGTGATTATACAGATATTGTTATGGAAATTTGAAAGATATATTTATATCATTATTTCTAATACAATATTTGTTGGTTGTAGAATTTGATGTTGAATATAAGCCGATATATTTTCTATTCAGAGCCTTGTATTTAATATCAAATGGGATATGGGTTTGTCGTAAATGGTGTGTTCATTAACCCTGTTCTTAAACCCCGTTGAGAAAAAGATTAAATCTTTTTATTTAGATTTAATGAAGTATACCAATTAAATAATATTTAATTTGAATTGAGTTGGAATTGATTTTTGGGTTTATCGTGAATGGTGTTTTAAATAACACTTGTTCTTTAACCCGATAATTAATGAAATGTGAACTGGGTTTGTTGTGGACTGTGTTTTAACGACATTCGTTCTTTAACCCGATTTACAGTGAAATGTGATTTGAAATTTATAAATCTTTTGTTAAGATTTGAAGGAGATTTTCCAAAGTAAAGTTTTCCAATTTAAATAAAATAAATTGGAATGGAATGGAATTCGATTTGGTAATAATCGAAGTGAATTTCTATGGATGAGGAATGCAAATATATATGGAATTTAAAAGGCTTTGTCGTTATTCCATTTATATTGTTAGTCGAATATGGAAGTTTATATCGATTATATATATATTGATTTGTTTTGCATGAAGATTCCATGGTTAATGGAATGTGATTTTGGGTTGTCGTGAATGGTATCTTTAATGATACTGTTCTGAGACCCAACGGAGTTAAGAAAATCAGAAACTAACTGGAGATTAGTTAAGTTGAGTAGTTTCTTGGGTATTGATCTGATGTTGGTTTCGGCCTTCGGGTAAATACTTAGGGAATTATTCACTTGCTAATTTATGGTTAAAGGCTGATGGAATAGAATGTGATTTTGGGTTTATCGTGAAACGTGTTTTAAATGACATTGGTTCTTTAACCCAATTGAAGACAGGATATGATTTCCCAAGTTAAACAATCATTAGTATTGATTTTTGGGAAGATTAAAACCAAGTGGAGTTTTAATGAATCTTTAATTAGATTGAAATGATCGAGAACGGAGTATCACCAGTTTTGCTCCAGGCGATAGTTAAATCTTTAATTAGATTTGAACGTGAAATGGTAATTGAATTTACCAATAACACCCAATCTATTTAAAGATTCATTAAAACTCCACTTGGTTTTAATCTTCCCAAAAATCAATACTAATGATTGTTTAACTAGGGAAATCATATCCTGTGTTTAACTGGGTTAAAGAACCAATGTCATTTAAAACACGGTTCGTGATAAACCCAAAATCACATTCTATTCCATTAGCCTTTAACTGCAATTATTAGTATTGATTTTTGGGAAGATTAAAACCAAGTGGAGTTTTAATGAATCTTTAATTAAATGGAAATGATCGAGAACGGAGTATCACCAGTTTTGCTCTAGGTGATAGTTAAATCTTTAATTAAATTTGAACGTGAAATGGTAATTGAATTTACCGATAACACCGTGGTGTTAGATATGAAGTATTACCAGTTTTACTCCATGGGATAAATATGTTGGGGTTGGGAAATTAAAATAAATGATTACTTTGGTAAGGTTCGTTAATCTCGACTAGTTTGGATAAACCATCATTTGGTTTGAATTGATATTCAAAGGAAGATTAAAGAATAAATTTACAGAATGTATCTTTGATAAAATTAATGGGAACCTTTCCCAAAATAAAAGAATATTTGAATAAAGGAATATTCTAGATTGGAATAAGGCGTATGTTGTGTTTTTACGCGAGTTATTCGAAAAGGCCGGGTTTACCCCATTCTGAATAACTGATTCGACGAGGTGTCAAGGATGAAGACAGTGGTCGAAGACCGGAGGTCTTCAAATCGTTTGGACAATTACTGATGATCTTGATTGGGCTGTACACCCAAGAGGAGAGAATCAATTGGTGATCGTCTAGACGTACTTGGAGATCGATGGATATGCGAGGTATATGGTGCCTCCGGTTTCGTTCAGACCCAGAACGAACCTGTAAATGGATGTGTCTCTGACATCGGATTTCATTCTGTGTGATTGATATCGGTTGCATAGTGTGAATTGCCTGTGTGGCATGCTAAGATGCAAATGATCAAGGCGTCTGTTGAAAAGCAGAGTCTTGTGGTTGATGATCAAACCACGGCCTTTGCGGCGTAGCTTTGTGCAGCGTTAATTCGTGAGCCTCACACCTCAGTGGGAACAAGAAACGGGAGAGGACATCTGGGAGGACATGCGTTTCCTTCTAGCTAGGAGTGGTGTTTTGGGTTTTACACGCCCGGACATTTTACTTATGTGGATGATGGATAGCGAGGTGCCTTGGTTATATCGGTCGATCCGGGACCGATGGAGTCATTTGGCTCATTGACGCCCCATAGGGCGGGGAAACGTAGTGTTCAGGCATTATAATCCACATCGAGTGGACCGGCCTTGACGATCCAAGGGGCAGTTGCGGCTGTTCCTGAGGGGACGGCTAGGGCGTCTCGAAGAGGTAAGGACGATCCCTTGCCTTAGTTCACAGATGGAAATCCAACTTCCAATACGTGACTTTGCGGTTTTGATTGTAGAGCCTAGTATGTCGACATATTGGTATAGGGCACTTGTGCCATCTATGACTAATACTGATGATTGAAATTGTTTTGACACTATACACTTATAGTAATAATAAAAGATGAAATTTAGCGTATCAAGCATTCTTTGGCTATTATAAGGTAAAACCCTATCCTCCGGCTTGTGTTTCATTGTGTGATGGGACTTGGGTCTTATAATAGCTTCATTGTTCTTTATTTAGCATTGCGCTGTTATTTTATGCACTGGTATTCTTGGGAGGAAACCCGTTCCGTGTTATACGGCGTGGTCCCTTGATTTACCTAACTTTAAAATAAAGATTAATAATTGTTTTTGTTCTCACATTAGTCACATGACTGACCTGGAGTTTATTGTTTTAACCTAAAATCCGGGTGCCCTTATTTTCTGCACGGGCAGCTAGTAGTTTTTGGTTTTGCAGATGTACATTCGCAGGATCCCGATTTACAGCTGGAACGATATCCGGAAAGCTCTGTATCCGCATATCTCTTTCAGTTGTGTTTTGTATTATTTTCCGCTGCTATGTAATGTATTGTAAACCTCTGATATTTATTGAATGTATTTTATTCATTCATACTCTGTATATTCTTGTATTCTGATGAAATTGTTGTAATAAACAATGAAATGTTCTTCTGTTTGTGTTCTGATTCGTCTTGTCCTCAACTCAATCCGTGCTTTCCTTCATGGAGAAGTTCGGGTCGTTTCACGCAAGTTTTTCTCAAGGTGAATGTTAACTCCGTTACAAAATGCAGTCTAAAAAGCAACATTTGTGACAATACAATGTATATAAATCTCGTAAAGCTCAAAACTATTGGTCGGTTTAGATTAATTTGATGGATTGTATTTAATAAAGACGATGAATTGTTTTTAGGCATAACATGGATCGGCTGCAACCCAATTTGCAACGCTTGGGAGGATCGGTCACGATCCATTTTATTTTTGCATTGATGGATCGTTTTTGATCCATCCAATAGATCATTTCATGTCATGGCAGCATATAAGTATGGATCACACATTTTTTGGTGCAACTATCACATGCTAGGGAACACCTATGTATGTGTGGGGATAATTTGTTATCCATGCATGGAAACACGTGCTCCATGAACTCATTTGTTACCTATCCAGTTTTCTTCATTGTATAATATTGGATCGGATACGATCCAATTCTAATGGATCGCACTGATTAGGAGTGTGAAACTGTGGATCGGCTACGTTCCATATATTGGGTTGGTTGACATCGGAACATTGAAGTGGGTTTGCAACAACAAGATGGATTAGATGCACTCCATGTAAGGGATCAGAGGCAACGCAAAAGGATGGACCGTCTAGCCTTGCACTTATGGATCGGGTGTGATCCATTAACAATCGGTTATGTGCATTATATAGATGATTCAGATGCACTCCATCCTATGGGTCGTTTAGCACCGATGCATTAAAATGAGATAGCAATAATGAAAGTGAATCGCATTTGATCCATCACATGGGTTGTTCACGTCAAATACAAGGCAAGTCATTGAACTATTAAAGCATGGATCGAAATCGATCCATGCCATGGATCATTTTTTATCCATCGGCCCAGCACACTCTAAAATTACAGTTTTTCCGCTCCTTTCAGATTTCGCCTATAAATACCCCATCACTTCCCACATTTAAAGGACAAAATTTTCTACTCGGAAGGGCTTCCGTTTTCATTTCTCATCAAGCAGTCATCTCAAACTCCGTCAAAGAAACTTTAATCGAGATTAAAACTTCTCCGTCAACATCTCCATCGAGAATTCAAGTGTTTCTTCGAAGAAATCGAGAGATAAAGATTCAAAGTAAAGTTATCTAGAGAGAAAAGATATTCATTGTAAAAGAAATAAAAGATGTATAAAGCGAAAGAGATTATGTACCTTGTAATAGTAAAGATTATAATGAAATCCCCCATTAAAGTGGACGTAGGCAAAATATGAGGCCGAACCACTATAAACACTCTCTTATTTATTTTTTCCTGCACTTTTTTTTCTCTTAACCCTGCCTTGATAATTTGTGAATCGTTGAAATATACCTTGGGGTATTGTTGTCGATTTTTGACATTAAAATTTGGCACCCACCGTGGGCCTTGAACCCACGACCACAAGGTTAAGAGACTTTGTGGGGGACATTAAGGATTGAAGCATTCTTTTTACGATAGATTCACGAAGTCTAAAGATCAGGCCTGTTGAGAGAGTTCGTACAAAGTTTGGAAGTTTGTCTGAAATTATGGCACTATCGAAGAAAACTTGTAGTAAGTCCGTTAGAGGTTCAGACAATGTTGTTAATGACGCTCAAACTCCTCAAACCAATCATACGTATACTTCCCAAACTCCTGTTGTTGGTGTGTCACAAGAAGAGTTAGATACTGCTATTACTAGCTTGAATCAACAGATGTAAATTGCAAACAAAGCCATGATGGATATGCTTGAGGCTCTTTTCGCTGTTCAGGCTAATCTAGCAAATCAGAAGTTTCATGTCGGCTCTGAGGACAATTCTAACTATTCCGCCTCAGATCTCAACCATAACTACATTATTGAAAAGGCTGATGATTCAAATGATGATATTGAAGATTCCAAACTTAATGCCAAGAACTATTCTGGAAGACATACTTCTCGAAACGATGCTAGTCCCACCAAAGCATCCGATAAAGGTGATGGCATTCGCCCGTGGGTTGACACGATGAGCAGGAACATCTTTCGGAGATGGTAAGGCGGATTATGAAAGAGAATATGGAAAGAAATGATGACAACAGAGAATGGGACTTCGCTCCAAGCAAAACTCCGCTCGCTAAAAGGACTCGGATGGCCGGATTTCCAAAAAAATTACTCCTCCAACTATGACAGTTTATAGTAGGACTGGTGACCCTAACTTGTTCTTGTTCAAGTATGATCAACATATGAATAGATCATGGGCCACGGATGAGATAAAGTGCTTATATTTCCCCCATTTACTTGGAAGGAGTGGCCTCACTCTGGTTCACTAAAATGTTGCTAAAGTCTATGGATAATTTCTCTATTTTGGCAAATAAATTTAGAGAGTAGTTTAGGCTGTATACTGTGAAGGGCAAAGACGTAATGTCGTTGTAACACCACATAAAATACATAAATACTAATAATAAATAAAAATAAACAATTTAATAATAAGGTTGGAAAAAAAATGAGATTTTGCATCTTTAAGAATTTGGCTACGAAAGTCTTTTATTTGGATTCGTTGCAAAATTCTAAATCGTTTTCATATATAATACACTGAAAAAGGTCAACGTATGAAGAAGTTACAAGCAAATGAAATTGGATAGTAAAACGCTGAAAATATATATACATATATAATTAAATGAGTAATATATATATGTTTAGTATATATTAAAAAAGGGAGAATTTGAAATTCAAACAGAGAATAAGATTATGGGGACAAAAAATATTGTAAGGAAAGAGATAAGAAAACAAAGCAAAGTATTAATTAATTGGACACTTAAGCGCCACATAAATTCATTGTGCGTTTCAACAACTAGGAGATCGACTGCACCCCTATGAGGGGTGTCGATTGCCGATCGACCGCCTGGTGGCTGAGGAGCCTAGTGAATGTATATTGGTTAGGATTTTCTAAAGGAATATATATGTCCAGGATTAAATCAGAATAATCTAACGACCTACGCTTACACAAGAAGCTATATACAGGCTCTCAAATCACACAACGTAACACTAGCCACTCTCTTATCTCTACCTCCATATTGTCCTTCTAGCATTGCTAAACTCTAGAAAAGGTTAGGAATTTCTCTTCTATTCCTCTGACCTTTAATCTTTTCTTCTCTCTAATCTAAATTCATATAGAATTTAGTATAAATTCTAGAATTTAGTAATATATATGAGATTCTAAAAGATGATTCTTACATATATATTAGGTGGATTGGAGCACGTTTGTCGGGAAGATTAAACACCGATCTGAATCTACAACCAGAATCCTATTTGTTCCTCCTTAGATCTACGAGTAGAATATTGTGTTCTTAGGCATATTCTATTTTTTTAATAGATCAACATGTTGATAGTTATGCCTAAGAAGATATGGAAATAAATAACATCAACACAAAAACCCTACAAATCCTATATTTTATATATGCGTTTGGATTGTCACAATATTTGGGTTTATGGATTTGGATCTTAATATTGGATTGAGGATGAAAGGGGTGTTGTTTCTACTTTGTGTAATTCACCCTTATGTAAACATTTGATTGTAGCCTAAAAGGGTTTAAATTTGGTTTGTTCCGTGATTAATTAGGTTTGGATTATATTTTGAATCCAAACGTATTCATGCTTGAAATATATCAAATGTAAACATTTTTATGTGCAAAACACCAAAAAGGGGTGAATTAGGTAAAGTGGAACTTATAAACATACATGTATATATTATATGTGTATGTTATACTCTGTATTCAATCTATTATTGAAATCATCTCAATTATCCTTGGATGCAAGTTCTAGTTTGTATGTATGATTGTATTTTTCCATTCACGGTTATATGTTATTATGCTCTTATGCCTTCATGCCTAAATTGTAGCTGTCAAGACACGGAAAAATTAACTTGTGTACACTATTTTAGGACAAATTGACAATTTCCATCTCGTTTGAAAGTTCTCTAGTTCATACGAACATCAATGTTTTTAGGCGTTATGATTATTGTACTTATATAAACGCAATTAACGTAATAAATTCGATCATGATAAAATTCGAATTTGGATTTGAAATGTCTCCATATACATATATATTGATTGTTTGTGTGTGTATAGAATGGCTTGACATATATAAACAGTGACACATAGACACGAAGTTAGTTTTCATTTGTGGTATAAGGCTGCCTAGAACCCACCGGCAAATCCAGCAACCACAAGTAGGCCCATTCCGCTCATCACTCTTTATGAGATTTTTGGTCTTTTCTCTGTAAAGAAAAATGCATTTAAGGTAGTACCAAATGGAAACATAATTCTTAGTGACCCAATATTGGCATATTTTAAAACTCATGTATCATATGAATATGCTACGTATTATGCAAAAATGTCCATTTGTCAATCGCCTATTTTTGTCTGAAAAAGATAACATGCCTAAAGACTTCAATTTGAACGAATGGATGCTGACCTTAAAAATATTGTGATACTTGCTTGAAACATAAAAATTACAGTACATAATTAGTGAACGTATAGGACTTTATGTACCTTGTTAGTCTATTTTAATTAGACTTGAACATCGACCCATTTGTTAAGCTAAACAATTATAATTTTTCACACAGAGGTTGCATGATGCACAACTCTTTCAATTTAGCATTGTTATTATTCCATCCAAGTTACAATCCACATGACCTTTAAGACTGAATATTGCCAAGCTAAATAAACTGAAGTGTGAATGGAGTAAGAATAAAGTATGCAGATTACATATACCAAATTATAATCTGACGTCTGGATATATTATACAACTTAAAAAATAGTCGATTAGGAACTTGACTTACCAAAGATTCAAAAAAAAAAATGATAACTAATCAATTTACCGAAACAAAATTTAAGATAAGTTAACACAAGTTAAGAATTACCAGGATAATTACCTTATTTTTGGCATTGAACATAATATTAAAACTCTTCTCTCATCTTCCCTTTAGAAACCCACACACTAGTACGATATTGTTCATCCTCTCCCTTCAATTTATCACAACTCCTTTTGCCGAAGTGATTGTTCAAACAATTGCGACTAGATCTGAGAGCTGCTAAAGTCTGTACCTTAAAGCCATCTCAAACATGCGGCTAGAAGAGAGGAGACATCGAGGAGTAAGGGAGAAACTTGATTTATGTGAACTAAAATGATTCGAAAGTTGAAAACTAGAAATTTGATTAGGGTTTTTAGTATTGGGGAAAGAGGAAGAATCGGACGGAAATCGAAAAGATAATTTGGCAAACCACGATTTTTAGGCACTCCATCTACGATTTACGTTCCTATTTGAGAGCTAGTATCCACCGTTCAAGCACAATCCAATGATTCAAAATAGCAATCCATGATATGGTGTTCTGTTCATTTCAATAAATTAACTTTTATGACATAGATCATTAATTTCGAGTAATAAAATATTTCACTAACGTGCAGTATCTTTTGCAATATGAAATAATTTGATTGAAAGGTAAATGTGCCAAGGTATTAATATAAGGTTTAATATTGTTTGTTAATGGAAATTTTGAACATATCTATTTTATGCTCTATCACAGTAATCAATGGAAATTTCGAACATATCTATTTTATGTTATTGTCATTCTTTAGTATGATACAACATTTAATAAGAGTAAATAAAATTTATGGAATATATTTATAGCAATGCCAATCAATTATCTACCAAATGGGATAATTAACAACATTTAATGAAAGTTATTAAACATAAATTTTTTAACAATATTGAAACTTTATTGTTTGTGGTACGAAATACCAGACTTTATATTGGTTTTGTTTAATTAATAACAAACTATGAGTTTTGTGTTGTTAAATTATGAGTTTATAATGTTTGCTAAATAATCTTTACCGTAATATATCTTAAGAAAAATAATAATTTTCGTACGGCGCAAAATATAGCACTATTAAATTACTATTTTACAAGTACTTGGAAAAACATTATAAGCATACTTTTTAAGAACATTCATGTAAATAACGTTGTTGTGAGAAATCTATTATAATGTTTCTCTTGATAAAGGATGCGAAATACCTAGCATTTTTACAATAGTTACACAAACTGTTGCAAAAACAATGTTGTAAAAATGAATATTTCTTGTAGTGTAATATAAATATCCCTTGCATATCTGTTGGAATTCTGCTGTAAAATAGCTTCGATAAATATTCGTCAGTATTCTGCCTGGATTAGCAGTGGAAAATAGCGGCAGAAATTTTCTATCGGTAATTTGACGCAATTTGCAACGACTTAGTGAGGGATGACAGAAGACGACGGTAATAAATAAAAGAAATTAAAAAAAAACTATCTTTTGCAGATCACATGGAAATCCGTCGCAAATTAGCAACGGAAATTTCCGCTTCTAAATATATGACGCAAAACCAATGTTTTCTTGTATTGTGGGACTCACCCTTATTAGATTCGAAGTAAGTCTGTGGGTCCTCCTGCTCTAAAAGTGGTTAGGCATAAGCTATAACGGAGTAGGATAGTTCATGGGGGATGTCCACTTCCTTTAGAAGCTTGTAAGGGCTCAACTGGGGGCAAAATTGGTATATAAAAGATATGTGGCCATTTCATGCTCACCAACTATCTACGGGAAGTCTTAAGTGACATAGGTGTTCTACCATAATATCAGTTAAGTAGTAACGTTCGTAATACTATTCTCATATTAAAAATGAGAGTATAGACTTAAGAATGTTGACGTACAATGATAGGGTGTTAAGGGGCTAGGGTCCGCCTCAAGGTTATAAGAGATCAAAAGAATCAACCTTTAATAGGGCAATAAGTGACCAAGAATGCCCACCTCGTTGGGTCTTCACCCTAAAGCCATTAATGAGCGATTGACTTGGATATCCACCTCATTGGTTAGATACTTGGTGTTTGTGTGAATGTTGTGTGTTGCATAGACATAACTTGACATATGT
Organism: Allium sativum; assembly: GCA_030737875.1. NCBI lineage: Eukaryota > Viridiplantae > Streptophyta > Magnoliopsida > Asparagales > Amaryllidaceae > Allium > Allium sativum. The sequence goes on from CM060920.1 coordinate 588,986,121, forward strand.
AACCTGCTAAAAATATAGGGTATGGACTTTAAGTAAACACTATATTTCAGTTACACAGAACTTTATGTTTTGACCCCTCTCCCTAACATATTCAACATGTCAGTAGACGGGAAAAGTCATGGACGAAATCATGATGGAAGCTGAATATGAAGTCATTATGCTATTATTAGTAGTTGTTGCTTTACTTCTTATGGAAACATTTGAGACTGAATTATTTGACGTACCCATGGAACATATGTAATCTTTACTGTTGTGTTGGAATTCCATGTTGATAGCATGCATAAGAGGATTTGGAAATCGATAACGTTAATACAAACCCCTCCAAATCCTCTATTTTATATTTGTGTATGAATTGTCATGATATTTAGGTTTATGGATTTGGATTTTAATATTGGGTTGAGGATGAAAGGGGTGTTGTTGTTTCTACTTTGTATAATTCACCCTTATGTAAACATTTGATTGTATCCTAAAAGAAATTAATTTGGCTTGTTCCATGGTTTAATTAGGTTTGGATTCTATTTTGAATACAAGCGTATTCATACTTGGAATATATCAAATGTAAATGTTTTTATGTGCAAAACAACAAAAAGGGGTGAATTAGATAAATTGGAACTTATAAACATACATGCATATATTATATGTGTTTGTTATACTCTATTTTCTATCCATTATTGAAATCATCCCAATAAGCCTAGGATGCAAGTTCACGATTGTATTTTTCCATTCACTGCTATATGTTATTATGCTCTTATGCCATCATGCCTAAATTGTAGCAGTAAGACATGGTAAAAATAACTTGTATACACTATTTTAGGACAAATTGACAATTGCCATCTTGTTAGAATGTTCACTCGCTTATATGAACATTAGCATTTTAGGCGTTGTAATTATTATACTTATATAAACATAAGAAACATAATTAACGTAATAATTGTGATTAGGATAGAATTTGAATTTGAAATGTCCCCATATACATATATATTGATTGCGTGTGTGCGTATAGAATGGTTTTACATATATAAACAGTGACACACAGACATGAGGTTAGTTGCCATTTATGGCATAAGGTTGCCCGGAACCGATCGAAAAATCCGGCAACCACAAGTAGGCCCAATTAATGTGAGAGGTCTGGGTGCTATGGGACGTTCAAACTTAGTACACTATGACACGAGGTTAAACCTACTTGTAGTAAAAGCCTGCCCGGAACCACCCGGCATATCCAACATTTACAGGTATAGGGTTTAATGTGAGAGGTCTAGTGCGTGTATATATATAACTATATATATATATATATAAGTCTATTGTTTGTGAAAATAGGTAGGTTCACTACACCTTGAAAAGGGCTTAAGTGGATGACTCTCTTCTTGTCTAATTTGGGTCTTACGTGGTTAGGACTAGGATCCCTCTGAAGGTTTATTCCTTGGAGAGGAACCAAAGCCATGGGACTCACCCTTATTAGATTTGAAGTTAGTCTTTGCATGCTCACGGGGGATGTCCACTTCCTTTAGAAGCTTGTAAGGGCTCAACTTGGGACAAAATTGGTATATAAAAGATATGTGGCCATTGCATGCTCCCCAATTGTCTAAGGGAAGTCTTAAGTGATATAGGTGTTCTAACGTAATATCAATTAAGTAGTAATGTTCGCAAAGCTACTTCTCATATTACAATTGAGAGTATAAACTTAAGAACGTTGACGTACTTGGACGGGTCTTAAGGGGCTAGGGCCCACCTCAGGGTTATAAGATATTATAAGAATCCACCATTAATAGGGACACAAGTGACTGAGAATGCCAACCTCGTTGGGTCTTCACCCTAAAAAACTAATGAGCGATTGACTTAGATATCCTTCTCACTGGTTAGATACTTGGTGTTTGTGTAAATGTTGTGTGCTGCATAGACATACCTTGACATAAGTAACCTGCTAAAATACAGGGTATGGACTTTAAGTAAACATCATATTTCAGTTGCACATAACTTTATGTTCTGACCCTCTCCTTAACATATCCACCAGGTCAGTAGATGGTGTAAAAGTCATGGATGAAATCCTGATGGGAGTTGAACATGAAGACGAAGTCATTGTGCTATTACTAGTAGTTATTACTTTACTTCTTATGGAAACATTTGAGAATGAATTATTTGATGTACCCATGGAACATATGCAATCTTGACTGTTATGTTGGAATTCTACGATTTTAAATAAAATAGTACATCTTATTTCAATATTATATTTTCTCTTTTCGCTGTGTGAGATTTCCATCTGAAGTGTATGTTTATGTATTATCTGTGCAAATGTAATTCCTTATAGGAACCAATGACCCGTTTAGAATGGTTCTAAGTTTCGATGGGCCTTTTCTGATTCGAAATTTAAGCCTATTCTGGCAGGTTGTTACTGTAACAACCCGTACTTTTATAACATATTAAAACAAGAAATAAAGGCAGAATTAAATTTTAAAATCAGAATCAGGGGAAACGGGTTACGCCATTGCGTTCGTCTCGAAATTTTACATAAAATAGAGTCCGAGTTTTCGAAAATCGGAGTCCGGATGAAGTAGTTGTGGCCTGTACAAGTTTCAGCAGTTTTCAAGCAGGACTGAACCAAGGGGTCGACCTAACCCCCCCAGGTCGACCATAGGGTCGACCTACCCCCCAGGTCGACCATAGTGTCGGCCTCCCCCCCTTACAGGTCGACCTGTTCGGCCTGTTTTGATCCAGAACTCATTTTTGAAGCCTGATACGTGTTTTGACGGTCCGGATTGAATCTAGGGTTAATCTAAAGGCCTAAACTAGTTGATACACCTATAAAAACACCCTTAGACCTAACCTAATTCATATCAAATCATTCTTACACCATTATGCTGCTAAACTCCCTCTTGAACCATGGCTGCCACCCCCAAATTGAAGTACAGACATTCAAACTCAAATCAATTCAAAGAACAAAGCTTCAACAATGATTCAAGACAATAAATCAACAACGCCGCAACATTTGTACAACAAATTCAGTTCCTAATTCACTAGCCATGCTCTGTAAGTTCTAGTTGTTTTTAGATTTAAACATTTAATTATAATGTGGCCATGGAATAAAGTGGAATTGGATTTAAGTGTGTTTATCGATTCTGATCTATTTCTGTTGCTCCTTTAATCTTGTGTTTTGGGACTTGTCTATCTTTATGCTCATGACAAGTTTATGATCTATTCAGCAATTTTCTTGATTCGTAATGACATTATCATCAAGTTTTAATATTTATGCCTATGATGATGTTTTCCTATGATCTCATTTTTATTCAATTTCTATCTCCCCCAATTTATTTTCTTTCATGAACCTTGGTCAATTTCGGACCTTGGCCTAAAATCGCGATTTGCTTACCATATGTATACGGGGGAATTATGGGATTATTTCCTATATGAATATGATGTAATAATTGGCAACATGAATTTGGATATTATCATTGTATTTGCAAGTTTGGGTGTGATCTGTAAATTTTGGTATAATCTTGTTATGAAAAATTTGCATAAATATTATATACATGGAATTTGGCACAAATAGGATCTATGTAATGTAACATGAGATTTGGTATATATAACATGTAAATAATTTGGCATAAACATGTATTATGAACTTGGGCAACTGACATGTACTGTAATAAAAAGATTATAGTTTGGGATAACTACATCAAGAATCATGATTTGGGTTTATTCGGTATGAAACTTGATACATGTAATTTTGGCTAGAACTTGACATGGTAAAATGGCATAAAATTGGCATACATGTAAAACGGCATAAATTGAACATATGTAAATTTGGTACGAATTGGGCATATGTGAAATTTACATGTAATCTAGAACTTGGGCATATGTTAATTATGTAAAATTTGGAGTTGAAACATATATGGTAATTTATGACTTGGTAAATTTTAATATGAACGCGCCTAAGTTTGGTTTCGGGTAATTGGCATGTATTGTAAATAAAAGGCTATAACTTGGCATAACCTTATAGTGAATTATGATAATAATTTGGGAACACGTTTTGGGGCAAAAACGTGAATGATGAACATTTCTATATGTTAAACACATGAACTGATATTGGGGTTTTGGGTGGAATACGACCATTAATGAACCTTTGACACGAGGTCAGACTCAATTTGTGGTGTAAATCTGCCCGGAACCGCCCGACAAATCCAGTAGCCACAAAGTGTCAGTCTAATGTGAGAGGTCGAAGGCCAAATTGTAGGCGTAACGATTTATGGAACGAGGTTAGACCCAGTTTGTGGTATAAATCTGCCCGGAACCTCCCAGCAAATCCAGTGGCCACAAAATGCACGGTCTAATGTGAGAGGTCATGATTAGTTCGTCATAATGAATGAATTAAGGAATAGTAACCATAATAAGACGTGGGGTATGGTTAGAGGGTTAGGTGGGATGATATGGAAATTTGACATGTAAATGTGGACCTAACCGGTATGAGTTAAGAACATGTAAAACTTATAAATGTAGGCTCAACCAATATGATATGAATGGATGAGTTAAGTAACGAGGCTAGGCTAATGACACTTAACCGTTATAACATGACTAACGGATGGGTTGGGCTAACTTGAATAGGTTGATAACACCCAATCGATATAGCCTGACACATGGCAAGGTTAAGTCAACTTGAACATATAGATAATACTTAACCAATTTAGCATGATACGTGGGCGGGTTAAGCCATGAATTATTTGAATATACTTAACCAATTGGACACGATGATTTGATAGGGTTAAGTCATGAACCGCTTGAATATACTTAACCAATTGGACATGATGATTTGATAGGGTTAAATCATGAACCGCTTGAATATACTTAACCAATTGGACACGATGATTTGATAGGGTTAAGTCATGAACCGCTTGAATATACTTAACCAATTTGACATGATGATTTGATAGGGTTAAGTCATGAACCGCTTGAATATACTTAACCAGTTTAACACGATGATTTGATAGGGTTAAGTCATGAACCACTTGAATATACTTAACCAACTTGACAGATGATTCGTAGGTCTAAGTCATTGACTTGAACGACAATACTTAGCCAATTTGACATGACACGTAGGCAGGTTAAGTCACGAACTTGAATGACAACACTTAACCAACTTGACATGCTAGACTGATGGGGTTAAGTCTCGAATTTAATTGACAACACTTAACCTACTGGACGGAAACCCTAGTTGCGCGGTCCTTTTCAGCAGTAACCCACTAGATGTACCACGGTACCCTGGAACTAGGCAGGGTGGGGCACGATTACTGGGCTGATTGTAAGCGACCAGAATGACGGCTGAGTTAGTGCGCCATTGTAGGTTCAGGCGGACTATGGTCGTGCACGTAGTCCGGAGTTGAAAAAGCAGGCATTGGGCACCGGTAGGTTTACACTGTGCGTGCTTGATTCGTGTCGGGTGTTGGCACCCTAGGGCTTGATATACCCTATGATGGACCTAGCACAAGTGACTACATTTCGTGATTGGGCCGTATGACACAGACACATGAACGAGCTAGGACATGTAGGGAGCCGATCGATTAATAGATCGTTACGTGGAATTCGTTAGGTAGCGTAATCCCTAGTGGTCCTAGGTGGCATAAACCCTAATCGAATCAAGAAAACATTCAATAGGTAGCATAATCCCTAGTGGACCTAGGTGGCATAAATCCTAGTTGAACACGCGATAGCTCATGATAAGGAAACCTAGCCAGAACAAGGGTAGTGGTCCAAATGATTTCAAGAATGGTGGCACTACGTTGAAGTAGTATAGAAATACGTGATGAAACCCATACGATATTCGGCAAGGGACTATACGTATACATGGAAAGGATGATACGGGTTGGGATACTAGTACAGTTGGTGCAAAGAATATAGGAAATCAAAGAAAATAGTGGAACGGTGAAGCTTAGAAATCTTGCAATGTTATACTTAGTAGAAACCTTGCAACGTGATACTTGGTAGGAACCTTGTGATGATACTCTTGGTAGGAAGCATGGGATGTTATACTTGATTCATCGTGCCTGTAGCTTACCTTATCATCATGCTTATGTTTACTTTCAGTTTATTCATGCCATATTATCTTCACCTGTTTCTAAGCTGAAAGCCACTAGGACTTACTCAGTCTTTATGACTGACCCAGTTTGTTTCGCCTCTTTTTCTTTCATCCCCCACCCCCCCCCCAGGTTCGCAGGGTGGGAATACAACTTAGTTCGGATCTTACCAAGCTCCAAGGCTCTTTCATGTATTGCTTGGATTTCTCTTGGCTATATCTTGCTTTGCTTCTTTATTGGGGAATGATTTATGACTATGGTTTTATGCTTCTTTACTATTGCAAGACAGATTTTGATGTAATGGATTTAATAGCATTTTGATATAAAAGGCTTTAGACCTTTCTATATTTTAAAGCAATGAAAGTTGGTTCTTCTTCCGCTGTTGTATATGTTCTGTCTTGTAATATTTCTGTGTATGTTTACCTAGATAATGCTCCACCAAAGCTAGTGCATTCCCTTTGTGAGTGACCCTAGCATAGGCGGGGTGTTACATTTGGTATCGGATCAGAAGGTTACCAGACTGGGCAAAAGCTTTAAAAAAAACCTTCTGAAATTATTTTCAAAACGTTTACAAAGAAGCATTTTTCTAAAGGAAAAGTTTCATTTTATGAAAGGCATATTCCCCAAAGCCATATGCACTATCTTTTAATTCTCTGCTTGATTCTCTTCTCTCTTTCTTTTTCACCATAGTTTTGTGGGCGTATGACACATGACGGAGGATCAAGGAGTGCCCAACCTCCATTTGTAGCCGCAGTAGTTTTACTTGCGACTAATCTTATTTCAAGCTTTGTAGGGTTGTCGTGCGATGGAGGTAGTTATCGAGAGACATGTTAACACATTATATAAGTGGGGATAAGAGTGGTTAAGGCGAATGAGGCTCAGAACAAGAAGGTAGAAATATTTCTGTAGGAAAGTCTAGTTTATCTTTCTATCCTGTTCGTACCCTTTTTGATTATGGTACATCGCATCCTTTCTATTTCTGCTTCGATAGTTGAGTTTCTGCACCTTAGTACTAGTGTAGTAGAGGATCCCATTTTATTCTCAAATCCCGTTAGGGAATCGGCTCATTTATTCATGACTCGTTTGGATTTGGGAATGTCTATGCTAAGTGTTGAGTTTAGAAGTAAAGCTTATGTTTTGGGCTATGGGTTGATTCTAGGGATGGAGTGGTTGTCCAGAAATGGTACCATTCTCGAGTATGAAAAGAGGGTAGTTAGACGCTCGACTTGCCTTGGTAATGCCCTCGAAGTCTAGTGTAACCCTTAGGGTTCTGCCATGCTTAGTTACCTAGAATCTCTTGATACATCTATTGATCCCGAGTAGTGTTCGCCACTAAGGTGGATGGTTCATTTTGCTTATGCATGATTTATAGGAAATCACCTTAGTAAGTACATTTGGAAACATGGTTGACATCTGTTTATTTGCAAGAGATAACCCTTCTGCGTGGAATACCCTATAAACGAGATCCAAGATTCACTAGTGAATTTTGAAGAGCATGCATGAAACCATGAGTACGCAGTTATGTTTGGGCCAAGTATACTAGAAAAAGAATAAGTGAAAGTGGAATGAGAGGAGACAGTGAAGTGAGTTCCAACTCATATTTTGGAAATAGGAATTAAGAAGCTACAAAATTGTGAAGCTAAAGACGGTCAAAGCACAATGGTGTTAAGCTCAAGGAAATGCGACTTAGAAGATTGAAGACTAGACACGCGCATCATATCTCTTCTTAAGAGTATATCCTTGGTCCCGCTTTTCCTGTAGAGCTTACCTGTGTGCTGTCTTTTAAGTATAACCTCTTGGTCCTATTCCCCATCCTATTTATGTTGCAAACCCCATAGGGAGTATGACTCATCTGTTAGTAATATATGTTGTGGTTTGAGGGTGTCCGTTGGGTTGACTAAACTTTTTGGGTTTTATAGGATATGGGTTGGTCTTAGGAAGGGATTTCCTTGTGACCGAAAAGGAGTCCATCATGCTTAGTTTCCTAGAAACATATATATTGGTTGGTTAATTCTTTGGGTGTCATCCTGATGTTGATTTCGGTCTTCAGGGCTGGTGCTTAGGGAGTTCTTCTCCAAATCAGTATATATGTGACATAGATTTCCAGTTTTGACATTGCCTAATGGGCACAAGGTTTTTACTTGCTTCTATCATTCGACTATACCTTTAGGTAGGAACAATTGGGTGTAAACATGTGTTTGAGACATGTTATGATTGATGGTTGCAAGTGGTTGCTAGTGGTTGCTCGTGATTGCATAACACACATTAGGCACTAGATCGGCTCAGACACATTTCCATATTTCATATGCATGAGTGTTTATACTTGTTTATTGATGAAATTGGATGTGTTATCATATGGATGATGCATAAGGATGGATGTTTGTGCACACATATAGTGTTTATGTGACTAGGACTATTTGCATACATGTTGGACTCATTGCACTAAACATATTTTGCATTAAGAAGATCAATCAGGCCTGATCATTTGCAGTATATAAGGAACATATACACACACTTTCTACATATGTTCATACTGCATTAGAAATCTCTTAAGGACAATGAATGCCTATGATTGATGATTGAGTAGATGGATGATTGGATGGTAGGACACATTCTTCTTAACTTGAAGATTTCGGGGACGAAATCCTTTAAGGAGGGGAGAATGTAACAACCCGTACTTCTATAAAATATTAAAACAAGAAATCAAGGCAGAATTAAATTTTAAAATCAGAATCAGGGGAAACAGGTTACGCCATTGCGTTCGTCTCGAAATTTTACATGAAATAAAGTCCAAGTTTTCGAAAATCGGAGTCCGGATGAAGAAGTTATGGCCTGTACAAGTTTCAACAGTATTCAGGCAGGACTGGACCAGGAGGTCGACCTACGCCCCCCCCCCCCCAGGTCGACCATAGGGTCGACCTACCCCCCAAGTCGACCATAGTGTCGACCTCCCCCCCTTACAGGTCAACCTGGTCGGCCTGTTTTGATCCAGAACTCATTTTTGAAGCCGGAGACGTGTTATGACGGTCCGGATTGATTCTAGGGTTAATCTAAGGGCCTAAACTAGTTGCTACACCTATAAAAACACCCTTAGACCTAACCTAATTCATATCAAATCATTCTTACACCATTATGCTGCTAAACTCCCTCTTGAACCATGGCCCCCGCCCACAAATTGAAGTACAAACATTCGAACTCAAATCAATTCAAAGAACAAAGCTTCAACAATGATTCAAGACAATAAATCAACAACGCCGCAACATTTGTACAACAAATTTAGTTCCTAATTCACTAGCCATGCTCTGTAAGTTCTAGTTGTTTTTAGATTTAAACATTTAATTATAATGTGGCCATGGAATAAAGTGGAATTGGATTTAAGTATGTTTATCGATTCTGATCTATTTCTGTTGCTCCTTCATTCTTGTGTTTTGGGACTTGTCTATCTTTATGCTCATGACACGTTTATGATCTATTCAGTAGTTTTCTTGATTCATAATGACGTTATCATCAAGTTGTAATATTTATGCCTATGATGATGTTTTCCTCTGATCTCATTTTTATTTAATTTCTATCTCCCCCAATTTATTTTCTTTCATGAACCTTGGTCAATTTCGGACCTTGGCCTAAAATCGCAATTTGTGTACGATATGTATACGGGGGAATTATGGGATTATTGCCTATATGAATATGATGTAATAATTGGCAACATGAAATTGGATATTATCATTGTATTTGCAAGTTTGGGCGTGATCTGTAAATTTTGGTATAATCTTGTTATGAAAAATTTGCATAAATATTATATACATGGAATTTGGCACAAATAGGATCTATGTAATGTAACATGAGATTTGGTATATGTAACATGTAAATAATTTGGCATAAACATGTATTATGAACTTGGGCAACTGACATGTACTGTAATAAAAAGATTATAGTTTGGGATAACTACATCATGAATCATGATTTGGGTTTATTCGGTATGAAACTTGATACATGTAATTTTGTCTAGAACTTGACATGGTAAAATGGCATAAAATTGGCATACATGTAAAACGGCATAAATTGAACATATATAAATTTGGTACGAATTGGGCATATGTGAAATTTACATGTAATCTAGAACTTGGGCATATGTTAATTATGTAAAATTTGGAGTTGAAACATATATGATAATTTATGACTTGGTAAAGGTTTAATATGAACGCGCCTAAGTTGGGTTTTGGGTAATTGGCATTTATTGTAAATAAAAGGCTATAACTTGGCATAACCTTATAGTGAATTATGATAATAATTTGGGAACACGTTTTGGGGAAAAAGCATGAATCATGAACATTTCTATATGTTAAACACATGAACTGATATTGGGGTTTTGGGTGGAATACGACCATTAATGAACCTTTGACACGAGGTTAGACTCTATTTGTGGTGTAATTCTGCCTGGAACCGCCCGGCAAATCCAGTAGCCACAAAGTGTCAGTCTAATGTGAGAGGTCGAAGGCCAAATTGTAGGCGTAACGATTTATGACACGAGGTTAGACCCAGTTTGTGGTATAAATCTGCCCGGAACCGCCCGGCAAATCCAGTGGCCACAAAATGCACGTTCTAATGTGAGAGGTCATGATTCGTTCGTCATAATGAATGAATTAAGGAATACTAACCATAATAAGACGTGGGTATGGTTAGAGGGTTAGGTGGGATGACATGGAAATTTGACATGTAAATGTGGACCTAAACGGTATGAGTTAAGAACATGTAAAACTTATAAATATAGGCTCAACCAATATGATATGAATGGGTGGGTTAAGTAACGTGGCTAGGATAATGACACTTAACCGTTATAACATGACTAGCGGATGGGTTGGGCTAACTTGAATAGGTTGATAACACCCAACCGATATAACCTGACACGTGGCAGGGTTAAGTCAACTTGAACATATAGATAATACTTAACCAACTTAGCATGATACGTGGGCGGGTTAAGCCATGAATTATTTGAATATACTTAACCAATTGGACACGATGATTTCATAGGGTTAAGTCATGAACCGCTTGAATATACTTAACCAATTGGACACGATGATTTGATAGGGTTAAGTCATGAACCTCTTGAATATACTTAACCAATTGGACACGATGATTTGATAGGGTTAAATCATGAACCGCTTGAATATACTTAACCAATTTGGCACGATGATTTGATAGGGTTAAGTCATGAACCGCTTGAATATACTTAACCAATTTAACACGATGATTTGATAGGGTTACGTCATGAACCACTTGAATATACTTAACCAACTTGACAGATGATTCGTAGGGCTAAGTCATGAACTTGAACGACAATACTTAGCCAATTTGACATGACACGTAGGCGGGTTAAGTCACGAACTTGAATGACAACACTTAACCAACTTGACATGCTAGACTGATGGGGTTAAGTCTCGACTTTAAATGACAACACTTAACCTACTGGACGGAAACCCTAATTGCGCGGTCCTTTTCAGCAGTAACTCACTAGATGTATCACGGTACCCTGGAACTAGGCAGGGTGGGGCACGATTACTAGGTTGATTGTAAGCGACCAGAACGACAGCTGAGTTGGTGCGCCATTGTAGGTTCTGGCGGACTATGGTCATGCACATAGTCCGGAGTTGAAAAATCAGGCATTGGGCACCTGTAGGTTTACACTGTGCGTGCTTGATTCGTGTCGATGGTTGGCACCCTAGGGCTTGATACACCCTAAGTCTCTTCATCTCGAGGGCAACATATAGGTGTATTCAACTCTTTGGTGCATTGAGAAAACGGAATAAAGATTTCCAATGGACTCCAGAATGTCAAACGGCTTTTGAGGAGCTAGTCAAGCATTTGGAAGCACCTCCGATGTTGTCAAAGCCTAAAGATGGAGAAGAAGATTCAGATGTCAGTATATTACATCAGTAAAAGGCTTGCCGAGACAGAGCTGAATTATCCCAAGTCGGAGAAGCTTGCATATTGTCTACTTGTTGCCTCGAAGAAGCTCAGGCCACATTTCCAAGCTCACTCTATCAAAGTGCTCACGGATCAACCGCTGAAACAAGTCCTATCTCGTCTAGAAACTTAGAATTGATATTGAAGTGGAATATTGAGCTCAGTTAATATGATATCACTTACCATCCACGAAGGGCGATCAATGGAAAAGCTCTGGAAGACTTCGTTGCTGAGTTTACGGATAGAGGAGATGAGAAGGAAGAGCCTATATAAGTGATGACTCGATGGAAGTTGTTCGTTAATGGTGCTATGAACGAGTATTGCTCGGGGCCAGGAGTAGTTCTAGAAACTCTTGAAAGACACTCAGTTTGCTATGCTTTGAGATTGGAGTTTCCATTGATGAATAGTGAAGCTGAGTATTAAGCGTTAATTTTTGGACTGAAGATGGCAAAGGAATTGCACTTGAAAGTCTTACAAATTTTCAACGATTCGCAGTTTGTGGTGTATCAACTTCGATGAGAATTTCAAGCTAAGGAGGGAAATTTGCCAGCTTATTTGTCGAAGGCTATGGAATTGATCAATAACTTGGACTACTACACCATAACACATATCCCTCAAGAAGAAAATATGAAGGCGGATTCACTTGCAAAGTATGCTTGTTCGGTAGATGCTCAGTTGTTGGTATGGTTGGCAATTAGAACTGAAAATCGAAAACCCGAACTGGACCAAACCGAGAAGACCCGGACCGAACCCCGTGGGTCTCGGGTCGGGCCTAGGTGATGAAAAATACAATTAAGAACCAATCAAACCCGACTCGCATTGAACCGACCCGAAGGACCATATCAAAAAGCATTGAAATATATGTATTTTTAGTGTTATTATTCAACTGAAAGCAAGCCGACACAACCTGACCCAAAGCTCGGGTCAGGCCAGATTTTTGAAATGAATAGTTCAGACCCGACCAATCCGACCCTGCTAGAACCAAGACCTACCGGTTCGGTCTAGGTCAATTGGGTCGGGTCTAATTGCCACCCCTGGTTCTTGGGATTGGTGCTAGTTGAAGTTCTCTCAAATCCCAGCACAGATGACAATGATATAGATTGGATCATGGAAGCATCTGAATAGCCAGATTAATGGATGACTCTGCTTAAAGAATATATGTAACACCCCACACCCGCTACGGTCACTCACTAAGGGAATGCCATAACATTGGTGGGGTATTTTAAGTGAATATAGAACAGAAAAATTACAACAAGACAGATATAAGTAATACTTGAAAATTTAAATCATCATTTCATTTCAGCGGAAAGTAAAACATGTTTGGTTACATCCCAAAACCATAACAAGAGTCAAGTACATAATATCCATCTTGATAAACTAGAAGTACATAATCCCACTACATAGACAATAGCCATAATAGAAAAGATAAACCGAGCTTTACTTCTACGATCCAAGCCCAAAAGATAGATATAGCGGTCTGATCCAAGCCCACTAGTGCTAGGCCCACTCTGATAACCTGAGGGTTGGGAAAAAGATAAAAACAACGGGGTCAGACATAAGTCTGAGTGAGTCCTATAACCCTAACAATACAACCATTAAAGTAATTAGGGTATGACATAAATAAGGTACGGTACCTCTGGGGATAATGACTACACTAAGTAGCCAACTAAACACCGGATGTACTACGATAACCGAAAAGACGCATTTATCCACCCAAGGATAATTCTTACGCCACCCCAGACTTATTCACCAAGGGTAATTCCTACACTGCACCACACCAGTTCTACCCACCAAGAGTAATTCCTACTTAAAGGTTGATCCCACTAAGTGTACTTAGTAATTTTTACCCGGTAGTTTCTTGTACCCCTACACAGGTGCCGTCTGCCCCTATCTTTACTAGGTGTACCCACTACCCCCAAGCGATCGGCTCCCTACCGTAGATACCCGTGCTGGTCCCACAAAAGGGGGTGTATCATTCCCCAAAGTGGCTACCAGATAATATCACTGTGCACGGCTTTATATCTACACGATGCAACAACGACTTACCAACCAGCCCGGGTCCACACACGCATATGAAACCCGTTGATCCTGCGTTGCCACCGCTAACCCGTTTTGGCCACTTATAGTCAAGCCCAATATGCGTGTCCCGTCACCCGACCAGAGTCGAGCCCACAAAGATACGTTTGGGATATTGGTTGAAATGGGCCCCCACAAGCTACCACCTAAGCTTGCAATTCTATCTAGTGCATCCCACTTAACCCCTCTTTATAATCATGCCCACTTACATGTTAAGTTTTGGTTAAGTCATCAATCATATTCCAATTGCCACTAAGGGCACCCACTAGATTTCCACATGCCACCCAAAGCACTTACTTGATTCCCACATGCCACCCAAGGCACTTACTTAACCCTTTAATCATGTTTAATTACATGTTCCACTTTGGTTAAGTATTCTAATCGTATTTTCTATTGCCACCCAAGGCAACCCACTAGTTTCCTCATGCCACCCGAGGCACCCCCACTAGTTACTACATGCCACCCAAGGCACCCACTTAACCCTCATGTCCCACTACATGCTAATTTGGTTAAGTGTTTCTTAATTAATTAAGACCGTGATCCTCCTAAAGACCTCTCACATTAGACTATCTTTTATGACCGCTGGTTAAGCCGGTTGGGTCCGGGCAGCCTTACGTCATAACCGAGTCTAACCTCGTGTCTTTACGTTAATCACGTATTTAGTTTGTGACTAAGACCTCTCACATTGGGCCAATCATTTGTAGCCGCTGGATGGCCGGTCGGTTCCGGGCAGACTTCCGCTACAAAAGGGTCCAACCTCGTGTCTTAGTTGATTAATTACGCCTAATTAATCACCCCCACAATTAATTATCCCTAATTAATTACACATTTTTCATAACATGAGTAGACCTAACTCAATAGGTAAATTCCCATGGGGTAGACCTAACTCAGTAGGTAAATTCCCACTTATGTTAATTTATTTTTATGGTATGCTTAATCATACCCAATCATACTTTTATTAACATATTTACCAACCCCATCGTTCCCCACGTAAATCGTTCTCATTTCATGACATAAATAAGGGGAAGATCATCACAAATATCATGGGTTTAGCATACAACTTTGTCATGGGTTAAGAGGATGTCAACTTGCATATATGAACATATATTAACCCAACTACATATAACCCAAACTTGCATATTATCATACACATATCTTGCATAACATGTTGAACTTGCATATAAGCATTCTCATAACTTGCATAACATGTTAAACATGCATTTAAGCATACACATAACTTGCATAAGCATTCATATACTTGCATAAGCATTCACATACTTGCATGAGCATTCACATACTTGCATGAGCATTCACATACTTGCATGAACATGCATAACTTGCATATCACATTAAACTTGCATTTAAGCATATACATAACTTGCATAGCATCATGCACATAACTTGCATAATCTCATACACATAGCTTGCATAACACCATTTGCATATGAACTTGCATCTTAAAGGAGGGTAAACATGCATAGCATATAAGGGTATCATCTTGCATATGTATGCATCATATTTAAAAGGGTAAACTTGCATGTTATGATTTATGCATAATACCAAACACTTAGCATGCATAAAACCACTTACTTATCATGCATGAAATCAAATACTTATTATGCATAAACCCACCACTTAACTTGCATAAACCCAAACACTTATCATGCATAAAACCCAATACTTAGTATGCATACAATCAAATACTTAGCATGCATAACGTCAAATACTTTAGCATGCATAACATCAAATACTTAACATGCATAACACCAACTACTTAGCATGCATAAAATCACATGCATAACTTGCATATCATGTTACATATAACTTGCATATATTCTCACATATAGTTTGCATAACATGTCACATATGCATAAATGTTTAACATAGTGTTTTGCATCATAAAACATGGCCTTAAACTTGCATTTAACATAAAACTTGCAAATCACATATCATACAAACTTGCATAAATACATTTATCCACAAACATAGCCATGTCTTATCACATCCTACCATAATCAATTTAACAATTGATTATTAAAGCCATAGAAACTCACCAAAACCAAGATTAGCAAACTTATGAAGTGGAATTAGTGGCTTTAATTGAAGAAGATGTTGATTAGCTTGCAACTCTCTTCATTGATTTGTGGAGGCCATGCTCAAATTTCATTTTTCCATAGTTTAGTTACAAAACCTAATTATGAATGAATTAGGATAGGGTTAGGGTCTTATTTATAGGATTAGGTTGCATTTTAGACCCTTAGATTAACCCTAGATTGGTTTAGACCCGTCATATCCAAGAAGCTTCCAGAACCAGCCCTCCAAGCCAGCCCAAGAACCTAAACTGGTGCACCCAGTTTTACTGGGCGTCGCACCCCTGTCGACAGGCAAGTCGACAGGGCAGTCGACACCCCTGTCGACAGCCCTGTCGACAGCGCTGTCGACATGGCTAGGGCGGGAATTTCTCCCGCCTGACCCGCTGCTTCTATTTCAAATTCTGTATTTTAATTTTTAAATCTGTTTTTATCTTTGAATTTTCTGAAAACTTATTTGGGCCATAACCGGGCCATACGGACTCCGATTCTCGAAAACTCGGACTCTATTTCGCGTATTTTTCCGAGACGAACGCAATGACGCAGCCCGTTACCCCCAATTCCCACATCTGAGATTATTTATCCTATAATTAGTGAATTTTAGTATTAACTAAAATTCGGGGTGTTACATTCTCCCCTCCTTAAAGGATTTCGTCCCCGAAATCTCTAAGCTAAGGAGAATGCATATCCTACCATCCAAACAACCATCTACTCAAACCATCAACCACGGGCATCCATTGTCCTTAAACAGTTTCTAATGATGTATGAGCATATGCAAACAGTGTGTGTATATGTTCCCTATCTAATGTATGAACATATGCAAACCATGATAGTGCCATGCATCCATTATGTATGCGAGAAAACCCTATCGACACATACAATATCTACATGAGTGCACAACCATTCACCAAAATGCATCATCCATGTGATAACACAACCATTATACATCCATAAATATATTTTCCTACACACAATTTTATGCAATATGCAATATGAAGTGACTGAGCCGATCTAGTGCCTAGAGTGTGTGTATATGCATCCACGAGCAACCACTAGCAAACACTTGCATCCACTTGCATCCATCAACCATAACATGTCTCAAACACATGTTTCAACCATAGGTTTACCCTATCTAAAGGTCAAAGGTACTAACGAGAGGACATACTAAGAATAAGATAAGCACAAGATATGCGATGAAGGAGAAGCAAAAGGACATACCCTCCGAAAGAAAAGGGTACCTCGAATGCATCTTCGCTTCCGTCTCCTAGGTAGCGTCGCTCTCTTCATCTCCCCTTCGTACTTTGACTAGTTGAACCTCTCTGTTTCTCAACTTCCAAATCTCTGACCCAAGGATGCAAGTAGGAGCTCGTCGAATCGTCGCATCACGCTCTACTTCCACTTCTCTAAGCAGGCTCGGCTCTACCGCCTCTGCGGTCTCATGTAGGAACTTCCTCAAATGTAACACATGGAATATATCATGTACACCACTAAGCCTGTCGGGCAACTCCACTCTATATGACATCTGTCCAATCCTTTCCTTAATAGGAAACGGTCCAACAAACCTTGGTACCCACTTCCCAACAGATCCAAAGTGAACCACATTCCGTAACGGAGATATCTTGATAAAAAAAAAAGCATGTCCTAATATCAAACTCAAGCTCTGTTCTCCTCTTGTCCGCATAAGATTTCTGTTTATCTTGCGTCGCTTTCATCCTTCTTTGAATCAAATCAATCTTTTCTCGAAGTCTTTCTAACCTTATCGGCCCAAGCAATATCTCATCCGTAGATTCCTACCAACGTGTAGGTGATCGACAAGGCCTTTCATAAAGAGCTTCGAAAGGTGCCATACCAATACTGGACTGAAAGCTATTACTATACGCGAACTCCACCAATGGAAGATGCTCTTCCCATGTTCCTCCAAAATCTAAGATACAAAGCCTCAAAAGGTCTTCTTGGACATGATTCACCCTCTCGGTCTGGCCGTCCGTCTGAGGATGATATGCGGTACTCAAACACAACTGAGTCCCTACCGCCTCTTGCAAACTCTTCCAGAACTCGCTAGTGAAGATAGGATCTCGATCACTTACTATGATAGAGGGTACCCCATGTAATCGAACTATCTCTCGAAGATATACTGAAGCTAGCCATGGAGCAGTCCTCTTGCTCTTCACAGGTATGAAATGGGCGCTCTTAGTAAGTCTATCTACCACCACCCAAATTCCTGTATTACCCTTCCTCGACCTGGGTAACCCGTCAATAAAATCCATCGAGACGCTATCCCACTTCCATTGCGGAACCTCCAATGGGTGAAGCAACCCACCTGGTTTCCTTTGCTCCGCCTTCACTTGCTGGCACACCAAACATCGAGCGACATACTCGGCCACATCTTTCTTCATACCGGCCCAGAAGAAAACCCTCTTCATGTCTTGGTACATCTTATCCCCACCGGGATGAATGGTCATCCTAGAACGGTGTGCGTCATCAAGAATAGCCTTCCTCAAACCCTCGTCTTGTGGTACACAAAGTCTACCGTCTCTACGCAAACACCCCTATTGTCTAGGGTGTTCCTACTCAAATGGCTGGACGACCTCCCCCCTTATGAGCTTCTCTACCAACTCAACCAACTGTGGGTCGTCCCTCTGTGCTCTTCCAATCCGCCCCAAAAGAGTAGGTCTAACCTCCAAGGAGGCTAGCAAACCGGGTACAAAGTCAACGGTAGGTCTAAAGTCAAACTTAGAAATAAACTCTAAGCTCCGTCGTTCAACGAACAATGAACTCAAGGACAACCTTTTTCTACTTAAGGCGTCCGCTACCATGTTACCCTTACTCATAGGATGCTAAGGATCCCATCCACTTTTGCTGTCCTAAGACTATGCACTCGAAGAGTCTCCAACACTTCCCTAAGATGTAGGGCATGCTCTTCTCCACCAGGATATCATCCAAAATTATCATAACTGTCTCCCACGCAGACCACCCTAGTCGAATTCGGCATCCCCCAAATGCAAGCCCCAAAGGCCTAAACCAATATCAGACAAACACCCAAGGGATACCTCCTTCGAATTCAGACGACCTACGTGAGATGATACTAATAAAAATGGCTAAATAATTAAGCCCTTGACCAATTTTGGATGTCCTCCCCAGTCTCGCTCCAAAACCACCGTTTTCCCATAACTGGCTTTGCTCACCCCATTGAGCACATACGAAAACTTATTTCGCTCCTAGAAAAGACCCAGATGTCATCCACAAAGACCATCACGAACTTATTTAGGTACTCCCTGAACACCCTTCTCATCAAATCAACAAAGTATGCGGGGGCGTTCGTCAAACCGAATGGCATCACCAGCCACTCCTAAAAAAAACATCCGGAGTCCTAAGAGTAGTCTTTTCTATGCAATCCTCAGCCACTCCCAACCGATGAACTTCCGTGGCTGAGTCCTACTACAAAAATACTGAGGCGCCAGCCAACTGATCAAAGAGATCATCAATCCTCGGCAATGGGTGTCCATTCTTCTTTGTGAGTTTATTTAGTTCTCTTTAGCCTACACAAAGTCTGAGGGACCCATCCGCCTTCGTGACAAAAACTACTGGAGCACCTCACTCCGATATACTTCGTCTTATGAACCCCTTCTCAAGCAAATCGCCTACTTACTTATGGAGTTCCCTCCTCTCACGAGGAGCCATGTGGCACACTGGCCAAGATACTGGTTTAGCATTACCCACCAGATATATTTGGAAGTCAATTTCCCGTTCCGGAGGTAAGCCCTTCACCTCCTTATACACATCCGGGTATTCCCGGACCGCTCTAACTGATCGCAAATTCTAGACCGATGTGTCAAGCGATTCTAGATAACTTAGCGTAACAGATTCTATGGGATTACAAAAGATCTCGAGAGTGTTACCCAAGAGGGTCATAAGCCTAACAACTCTCTCCCTTCAAAATCAAGAACGGCACCTTTACTGGATAACCAGTCCATGCCAAAACTAGCCCATAGCCCGTGAAGCACAACAAGCATCACATCTAAACTCAACGCTAAGTATAGAAACTTTCAAACCCAAACACATCATGGAGCCCAATTGGGTTTGAAACAACTAAGGGATCATCTATCAAACTGGTGTCTAAGTGCAGTGACTCAACTAACAATGATGAGATAAACGAACTCGATGCGTCAGAACCAAATAAAGTTCGAATTGGATGATAAAGAAATCCAACCTCCAATCTAGACGGTCTTATCCCCATCTGGTACCCTAGTCGCGAGGGAATACAACTACCCTCCCGAAGAATCCATATCTTGCCCTTGCTTCTTTGGACAATCCTAATAAGGTGTCCTATTCCTCTCAAAAGGATAACCACTTGCCTTCCTCTTCCCTATTCCCCACTCGTAACTTCCCACCAATGAGATTTCATCCTTCATTAACCCAACAGCTATTTGAGCCTTCCTCCCATTGTCTATCCAATAGATACCTATCAGTCCTCCTCCTTCTTGAACCAACTTCTAATCCGACTAACGTCTAAGTCCCGTGAAGTGGTTTTCCATCCTTATCTATCTTAGAAAGATCATCTATACGCGGAGGGGAAACTCAAAATGAGAGAAAGGAAGAGATTCAAAATGGAGAATTCGAAAGATAAAGATATGGCTATTGGGGATTATGCTTTTCTTTCAAAAACTTTTCTCTCAAAAGACATGTTTTTGAAAATACTCCTTTCCAAAAATATTCTTAGAAAATAGTTTTTCTAAAAATTTTATCTGTTCCGGTAACCTTAAGCTCTGATACCACGTGTAACACCCCACACCCGCTACGGTCACTCACTAAGGGAATGCCATAACATTGGTGGGGTATTTTAAGTGAATATAGAACAGAAAAATTACAACAAGACAGATATAAGTAATACTTGAAAATTTAAATCATCATTTCATTTCAGCGGAAAGTAAAACATGTTTGGTTACATCCCAAAACCATAACAAGAGTCAAGTACATAATATCCATCTTGATAAACTAGAAGTACATAATCCCACTACATAGACAATAGCCATAATAGAAAAGATAAACCGAGCTTTACTTCTACGATCCAAGCCCAAAAGATAGATATAGCGGTCTGATCCAAGCCCACTAGTGCTAGGCCCACTCTGATAACCTGAGGGTTGGGAAAAAGATAAAAACAACGGGGTCAGACATAAGTCTGAGTGAGTCCTATAACCCTAACAATACAACCATTAAAGTAATTAGGGTATGACATAAATAAGGTACGGTACCTCTGGGGATAATGACTACACTAAGTAGCCAACTAAACACCGGATGTACTACGATAACCGAAAAGACACATTTATCCACCCAAGGATAATTCTTACGCCACCCCAGACTTATTCACCAAGGGTAATTCCTACACTGCACCACACCAGTTCTACCCACCAAGAGTAATTCCTACTTAAAGGTTGATCCCACTAAGTGTACTTAGTAATTTTTACCCGGTAGTTTCTTGTACCCCTACACAGGTGCCGTCTGCCCCTATCTTTACTAGGTGTACCCACTACCCCCAAGCGATCGGCTCCCTACCGTAGATACCCGTGCTGGTCCCACAAAAGGGGGTGTATCATTCCCCAAAGTGGCTACCAGATAATATCACTGTGCACGGCTTTATATCTACACGATGCAACAACGACTTACCAACCAGCCCGGGTCCACACACGCATATGAAACCCGTTGATCCTGCGTTGCCACCGCTAACCCGTTTTGGCCACTTATAGTCAAGCCCAATATGCGTGTCCCGTCACCCGACCAGAGTCGAGCCCACAAAGATACGTTTGGGATATTGGTTGAAATGGGCCCCCACAAGCTACCACCTAAGCTTGCAATTCTATCTAGTGCATCCCACTTAACCCCTCTTTATAATCATGCCCACTTACATGTTAAGTTTTGGTTAAGTCATCAATCATATTCCAATTGCCACTAAGGGCACCCACTAGATTTCCACATGCCACCCAAAGCACTTACTTGATTCCCACATGCCACCCAAGGCACTTACTTAACCCTTTAATCATGTTTAATTACATGTTCCACTTTGGTTAAGTATTCTAATCGTATTTTCTATTGCCACCCAAGGCAACCCACTAGTTTCCTCATGCCACCCGAGGCACCCCCACTAGTTACTACATGCCACCCAAGGCACCCACTTAACCCTCATGTCCCACTACATGCTAATTTGGTTAAGTGTTTCTTAATTAATTAAGACCGTGATCCTCCTAAAGACCTCTCACATTAGACTATCTTTTATGACCGCTGGTTAAGCCGGTTGGGTCCGGGCAGCCTTACGTCATAACCGAGTCTAACCTCGTGTCTTTACGTTAATCACGTATTTAGTTTGTGACTAAGACCTCTCACATTGGGCCAATCATTTGTAGCCGCTGGATGGCCGGTCGGTTCCGGGCAGACTTCCGCTACAAAAGGGTCCAACCTCGTGTCTTAGTTGATTAATTACGCCTAATTAATCACCCCCACAATTAATTATCCCTAATTAATTACACATTTTTCATAACATGGGTAGACCTAACTCAATAGGTAAATTCCCATGGGGTAGACCTAACTCAATAGGTAAATTCCCACTTATGTTAATTTATTTTTATGGTATGCTTAATCATACCCAATCATACTTTTATTAACATATTTACCAACCCCATCGTTCCCCACGTAAATCGTTCTCATTTCATGACATAAATAAGGGGAAGATCATCACAAATATCATGGGTTTAGCATACAACTTTGTCATGGGTTAAGAGGATGTCAACTTGCATATATGAACATATATTAACCCAACTACATATAACCCAAACTTGCATATTATCATACACATATCTTGCATAACATGTTGAACTTGCATATAAGCATTCTCATAACTTGCATAACATGTTAAACATGCATTTAAGCATACACATAACTTGCATAAGCATTCATATACTTGCATAAGCATTCACATACTTGCATAAGCATTCACATACTTGCATGAGCATTCACATACTTGCATGAGCATTCACATACTTGCATGAACATGCATAACTTGCATATCACATTAAACTTGCATTTAAGCATATACATAACTTGCATAGCATCATGCACATAACTTGCATAATCTCATACACATAGCTTGCATAACACCATTTGCATATGAACTTGCATCTTAAAGGAGGGTAAACATGCATAGCATATAAGGGTATCATCTTGCATATGTATGCATCATATTTAAAAGGGTAAACTTGCATGTTATGATTTATGCATAATACCAAACACTTAGCATGCATAAAACCACTTACTTATCATGCATGAAATCAAATACTTATTATGCATAAACCCACCACTTAACTTGCATAAACCCAAACACTTATCATGCATAAAACCCAATACTTAGTATGCATACAATCAAATACTTAGCATGCATAACGTCAAATACTTTAGCATGCATAACATCAAATACTTAACATGCATAACACCAACTACTTAGCATGCATAAAATCACATGCATAACTTGCATATCATGTTACATATAACTTGCATATATTCTCACATATAGTTTGCATAACATGTCACATATGCATAAATGTTTAACATAGTGTTTTGCATCATAAAACATGGCCTTAAACTTGCATTTAACATAAAACTTGCAAATCACATATCATACAAACTTGCATAAATACATTTATCCACAAACATAGCCATGTCTTATCACATCCTACCATAATCAATTTAACAATTGATTATTAAAGCCATAGAAACTCACCAAAACCAAGATTAGCAAACTTATGAAGTGGAATTAGTGGCTTTAATTGAAGAAGATGTTGATTAGCTTGCAACTCTCTTCATTGATTTGTGGAGGCCATGCTCAAATTTCATTTTGCCATAGTTTAGTTACAAAACCTAATTATGAATGAATTAGGATAGGGTTAGGGTCTTATTTATAGGATTAGGTTGCATTTTAGACCCTTAGATTAACCCTAGATTGGTTTAGACCCGTCAGATCCAAGAAGCTTCCAGAACCAGCCCTCCAAGCCAGCCCAAGAACCTAAACTGGTGCACCCAGTTTTACTGGGCGTCGCACCCCTGTCGACAGGCAAGTCGACATGGCAGTCGACACCCCTGTCGACAGCCCTGTCGACAGCGCTGTCGACATGGCTAGGGCGGGAATTTCTCCCGCCTGACCCGCTGCTTCTATTTCAAATTCTGTATTTTAATTTTTAAATCTGTTTTTATCTTTGAATTTTCTGAAAACTTCTTTGGGCCATAACCAGGCCATACGGACTCCGATTCTCGAAAACTCGGACTCTATTTCGCGTATTTTTCCGAGACGAACGCAATGACGCAGCCCGTTACGCCCAATTCCCACATCTGAGATTATTTATCCTATAATTAGTGAATTTTAGTATTAACTAAAATTCGGGGTGTTACAATATATCCTCAATGCTGTGCTCCCAAATGACCGAAGAAGCGAAAGAAGTTGCTTCAAAAAGGTCCCATGTTTCTTATGCAGATGGTCAATTTTATAAAAGGGGTTTCTCTATGCCTCTACTCTGATGTGTTACCAAAGAGGAATCCAAGGAAATTCTGGTAGAATTACATGGCGGAGAGTGTGGAGAGCATTCAGGTGGACAGACATTGGCCAAGAAATTCTGCGATATGGTTATTTCTGGCCCGAGTTGAATTGGGACTCTATAGCATATGCCTGGAAATGTGGTAGATGTGAGAGATTCGTTAAGATTCCCAGAGCACCATCCACAGATTTGACTCAAATGGTCAGTCCATGGCTATTTCCCGTCTAGGGCATCGATCTGATTGGAGCACTACCTACTGCCAAATATAGCATGAAGTATGCCATTGTCGTTGTCGATTACTTCACAAAGTGGGCTGAAGCAGAGCCACTAGCCACCAATGCCTCAAAAAAAGTCATCGATTTTGTCTTGAAAAATATTGTATGCAAGTTTGGTGTTCCATAGAAGATAATCACTGACAATGGGACTCAATTTGAAAGTGAAGTATCAAAAGTTTCTGTGCCAAGTATAAAATCTAGAAGAGTTTTGGGGCTGTTACCCATTTGCAGGAAAACGGGCTTGTGGAAACAATCAACCAGATTATAAAGCCAACCATCAAAAAGCTTCTTGAGAAAGCAAAATGTGGTTGGGTGGACGGACTTCCTCTTGCACTATGGCGTATAGAACGACTCATAAATCTACGACTGGGCACACTCCTTTCTCCTTGGCATTCAGTTCCGAAGCAATGGTTCTAGTAGAGCTAGAGGTTCCTACGCACCACAAAATTCATTTCAACCAATCACAGAATGATCAGCTGCAACTAGAGGCACTCGATCAACTTATGGAGAGAAGGAATGAAGCAGAGCTCATAATCGCAACACACCAAAGAAGAGTAGCATGACACTTCAACAACAAAGTACGCCAAAGGACTTTCGAAGTTGGTGATCTTGTGCTGAGAATGGTGATGACTGCCACATGTGTATTCGGTCCAAATTGGGAAGGGCCATATGTAATCAGTCAAAAACATCTTGATGGCACTTTCACACTCTCCACCGTTGATGGAATCCCGATTTTACAAGCTTGTAACTATGACCATCTCCATCGTTATTTTTCATAGTTGTGTTGTTCAATTTCCTGTAAAAATAATGATTGTAAACATTTTTGCAAGTCTTGTAATTGAACATCGTCATAAATGAAAAGCTAGCCTGTTTAAGTCGATAATATTTGTGCAAGTTCTTGTTAAATAATTCAAAATTTGTTGAAAGTCGATTCAATACTGTAGGTTACATAAAGAACGCTTTCTCACTCAAATTTCAATGAGACCTAGCGACTTCGACAACAGCTCATCCCAGCAATGCGAGCACAAGGATCGAGTGTTACAAACATCGATATACAAAAAGTGCAAGGATGAAGAAGCACTTCCTTGAAAAATAGAAGCAACGATCACTAGGAGTCAAATGGCACAAGACACAACAAGCCAGAAAGAAGATAAAACAAAAGGTTCTATGTGCCACCGAAGTGGCACCTCTCCTAGTGAGAGGCACAGGGCCATGATTCTTTAACTAGTATAACTTGCTAAGTCAAGCATCAGGTGAAAGGATCGGCGTCCGCCCCGTGGAACGACGAAACAAACCAAAGTGTTCAAGCTCCACTGAAGGGGCACCTCTCTAGTGAGAGGCACATGGCCCTGATTCTTTAAGTAGGATAGCTTGTTAAGTCAAGCATACGGTGAAAGAATCGATGTTCGTCCCATGGAACAATGCAACAACCAAAAGTGTGAAAGCTCCACCGAAGGGGCACCTCCCAAAGTGAGAGGTCCAGGGCCCTGGTCTTTAACTGAGATAACTTGCTAAGTCAAGCGTCTGGTGAAGGAAATCATGCAATACCCCATAATTTAAAAGAATATTAATAAACTAAAGAGATACTTAATGAAATATTTGGAATTAAGTAAAATAGACTATACCATTGCATTCGTCTTAGAATTCTGGTTCATATAGACTCCGAGTTTGTATAAAATGGACATCGTATAAGGAAGGTATAAGGGTTAAAAGTTTGTATACACATAAGAAGAATATATGTAAATACAATTCAAAACAATTCAAAACACACAAGCAGCAAACGAAGGCAGTAAGGGCGGCAATCAGACCCGTCGTGGGATGACCCATGCCTGGTCTGGGTCGACCTACGGATTGACCTAAGGTCAGGTGTATAGACCCAGGTGGGGGTGGGTCGACCCACTCACGAACTGGCAACTTTGTTAACCAGGTTCATTATTTTACTGATAGGATTGGATTTAAAAACTAGGAGCTAACGGTTAAAGATTTCCATGTAAACTCTATATAAAGGCATGCACCACTATCAAATAATTTACATTTCTTCATACTTCTTTCTCAAACCTCTACTCTAAAAAATTTAAGATGAAGATGGGGAGATGCGACCAAAACATGGATTGAATCAAGACAATTCTTATCTGACTTATGCAAGAATCCCTTTTGCAACATCAGCATATTATTCTCTGGTCTTTAAAACCAATCACTGTGAGTTCATGTTACTTTTAGATATAAAAATTTAACAGTAATCTTGACATGTTAATAAACCTGGATCTGAGCATATGCTTGTTAATAAACCTGAATCTGAGCCTATGCCTGTTAAGAAACTGATTCATATCTAAACAATTCTACAATAATTACGTGTAGTTTTCCGTACACATGTTCTGCTGTTTAGTTGATATTATATGCTAATTTCTGTTATTATATGCCTATTTCTTTTCTTCTTCATATCTTACTCCCTTTTTATTTTATAAACCTAGGCTACCTTCGAGCCCAGGCTAATCTCGTAAGAGACATACGTATGAACGAGAAACTGGGAAAATTAAGAAATGTTTGGGATTGAAAATATAAGAGGGAATTTTGGGGCATATATTGTATTGTGGAATATAACTAGAATTTTGGGGTGTATGAAAACGTAAATCTGTAGGCTAAATTCAAAGATTAAGTGGAACATGCTAATGGAACTGTATGTAACTGTGGAATCTGTTAAATTTGCGAGGTTAAGTAAATCTGTTAAAACTATGGGGTTAAGTAAACCTGTTTAACCTGTTGGGGTTATATGAACATGTTAACTTGTAATGCTTAATCTATTTAATTTGTTGGGGTTATACGAACCTGTTAACCTGTAATACATAACCTGTTTAATCTGTTAGGGTTATTTGAACATGTTAACATGTAAAACTTAACCTGTAAATCTGTAGGGATTAGGCGAACCTGTTAATCTGTAAGGATTAACCTGTTGAAAATCCTAGTTACTTAAGGGACACAAGTTTAGCGGTTTAACTTGTGTCATCTACCATGTAGTGCCTATATCAGTTAGTAACCCATTTAGATTTAAACAGGGACCCCACACTAGGTAAGGTTCAGTGTACGCATACTGAACTATTAGTAAGAGGTCCATCTAAAAAGGGGTGTATACATGAGCGTTCCAATAGAGTAATGAGCGTGCATGGGTTTTGTCTATGGGGGAAAATAAGCCGCTGTAGCACCAGTAAATAGGTCTGTGTCCTTCTGTATGTTGCCACATTAGAGAGTAATACACCCTACTGTCGGGCCGACACAAGGTATTTACACATTAGAAAGCCGATCTCTTGGGGGTAGTAATTAGGTTACATCTAGTCCTGCCTATTTCTGTTAAGTTACCTACTATTTCTGTTTGAGGTAACACCCATTATTTCTGATGAGGTACCTGTTATTTATGTTTGCGATAAAACCTGTTATGTAACTAGAGTACACCTAAAACTACCATTATGTTTCTGTTGGGATCATTCTGTTTCTATTATATTAGGGAACACCTAATTCTATCATAAATCATGTTATACTAGTATTGGTGCAGAGAAAAGTAGTTGAGAAGCATAGATTACTTTGTTTATTCTGCTTATCCTGTCCAGCCTGTTTATACCTATTGTATGCTACTGTTATCTCTCATCTAGTTTATTTACCTTTCTCGTTTGTTGTATGTTACTGTTATCTATCATTTATCTTTCTTTTTTCTATTGCTCTTCCCTACAATTTGCGGATGTATCTTCTAAGAAATCTATTATCCATTTCAAATTTAATCCAGACATGCAATATGCTCTTCAATTCAGACAACTGCTTTCTATCTCGATCCTCATAAACTTTATGTTTCATTTCCATATGCCCCATTTTCAAACTGTTGCAACTTCATCTTATGAGAAGTTTAATTTCCATTTCAGTTTAATTCATCTTGGTAGCATCTTATTCAACTAAAAGGGCATTTCTACTTCATATTTTCTAATCTGATTCTCATAACATCTTTATTTCATTCCCAATTTCTCTATTATCCAATTGTGTAGAAAACCTAGCTATGAAGAAAAACATTAATAAGGTTTCTGTAAATATCAAGTGTGTTTTCAATTTAATTTTCAATGAGGAACGTACTTTCTTCTCTAAGAAACCATAAAAATAGAGCCCCTGAATTTGGAAATAAGTGGATTATAGGAAACTATATAATTTTGATGTGTCAAGTTTTTTTTCCATATTTGGCAAACGACCAAATTTGATAATCTTGAAGTCGTTGGAGAAATGTTTCTGTTAGCCCAAATTGGTAGTGTTATTAGCAATAATAACAAGCATTTATGATATATATATATATAGCATTTATTTTAGCATTATTACTTTAACATGGATAATTGATAATTTTCTAAATGGATAACCTTTTAAATTGATTAAAAGGAGATGTATAAGAAGATTATAGCATTCCACTACATTTTGCAGAGCTGATTATATAGATATGCATATATATACATATATATATATTGATTCTTACCAATTAGTTTTATTCATGTATCGTAATATCTAAACATGTTAAATGGAATAAAATGATTGCTCGGTCAATTTTCAAAGCCCTACTACATGATGCTTTATGATAATGATCAAATGCCTTAAAATGATAAGTAGTTATTTATGGAAACCTTCTTTTTTTGTGTGTAAAAGTTACAACAAATCTCAGAACTCTGTTATTTCAATTTTAAGTCATGTCAATTAAGAAACTTCTTTGAGTCGGTGTAATGAGTTTTAAAGTTCAATTCACATTACTAGGTAAGAAAAATGACGTATTAGCTATCAGCGCAAGACCTTGCTTGAAGAATTCAACTATTTGTTTTTTATTTTCTTCCCAAGACCCTATAAATATGAGGCAAAACTGTCAAATTAGACATATTTTCTTTGCGTGACATGAAAATGCATCTATCATTTTTGCGTGCAAAATTTACTTCAACATTTAACTGGGCTTTTAGGGTAAGCTTGAGCAAGTTCCGAAATTTAATGAATTTTTTTAGGTATAGGGATTTATGCTTTAGGTAGAAAGGATAGAATTAGATAATTTGATGTTTTTTTAGTATTACTTTTTATAACAAAGCTTAAAAACGTCTATTGTACTATATGTATTGTTATATGTCATTTAGTAGAATTTGGTAAAGTAGTTAAATTTGTGGTACAACTTCCCCTAGAATTTTAGTGATCTTGTTATTAGCGATGAAATTTACTTTTACCCTTGCAACGAAGCTTTTAGCTTGGTAATGACATGATGTTGCTTCTGCTTGTGGTCTCAAATAATATACTAATTCAGCTAGCTTTGTTGTCATCATATACTAGGGGTGAGCATTTGGTTGGTTCGGTTTATCCGATAATGAAAATTGTCGAACCAAGTTAAAACCGAAAATGTTGAAAACCAAACCAAACCAACCAAATTAAGTTTGGTTGGTTCAGTTGGTATCTGATTAAACCGAAATAAAAATATTTTAGACCTTATGTTTGTAATATTTAATTTAATTTGAAATATATCATAAACATATGATTATAGTATTATTATTTATGATTCTTATGCTTTCTAAAAGTAATTGTGATACATACGTGATGATTAAATTTGCTTGGATAACTGATCTAACATGAAATACTTAATAAAATACTGATAAATTTGAAAATATAATAAAGGTTCGGTTAATTTGGTTAAACCGATAACCAAGTTAAACATTTTTCCGAACCGATTACAAACCGATCTAAGTTCAAAACTAAACCAAACCAACCAAAATAAACTAGTTTGGTTGGTTTATTTGGTTTAACTAAATAATGCTCACCCCTAACATATACATCATTTTTAACCATTTCATGATGTTTTTAGAGCTCCCCAGCGGTAGCTTTCTACTTTTGATATTTTGTTGCAAGTAAGTGTCTTTACCTTTTTACACATGATCTTTTTAATAGATCTGAGCTTACGTTATATGTATATTAGTAAGACTACTTTAAAAATAGGAATTGTATCTGATCAACATATCCTTTTTGGTATAGGTCATCCTAAAATCAATTCAGCTTTTCTATTTAGTAGAAAGAAGAGAAGCTGGTTTCTCTGTAGACGATTAGCAAATATCATGTACACATATTGTATCATTTTTAGGAACAAAATATGGGTTATGTATCATGTGTTATATTTATCAAATAGGTTTATGGACTATTGTTAAATCTATGCTCATCAAACTTTGGTGTCAGTTGTGGACTAATTAAATTCTGATGAATGCTGCCCATAGAAGTGGCAAGTTCTATCACATCCAATTTAATTGAATGATTGATGTTTTACAGAAGCATCTGCATTTCGTTTTTTGGTTGGTTTATGTTTTCATTCATTTTTCAATAACAAGTATGTTTTTTGTCAATATATTATTAGTTATCTAAATAAATAGGTAGTTTTTTTATTACTATTTTTTTAACAAGGAATTTATTAACATAAGTTGCATGCTAACTTAAAACCATGCGTTGGTTCACCATCAATTTATCTATTTTGGTAAACTATTAAAATAAAATTGCTAGGTGTTACTTTAATTTCAAATGGTAATACGACTTAAAACTTTTCAATTTGTATTTTGATTGAGTTTCACAGGAAGGATACAAGTTGGTTGGACACTTAAATATCTGGAAAAGAGCACAGAGTTAACATGAGTATTAACATTTTATTTTATACTTGATGTAAGCATTAGTTTAACAAAACTAGCGTGGTTTAAAAATATTAGTTATACCTTTTGTATTAGAGTGTATTTAATTAAATTTATTAACAATAATATTTTAATAGTGTTTAATATACAACTATGAAAAAAATACAATTTAGAATCATATATTTTCTCCTTTGTACCCAAAAAATTCAAAGAATACGCTATTAAACAACTTATATGATGAACCACATATGTGTGCATGAGTCCGCACTCAATATTTATGTTGTGCTAAATTGTGTAAAGAATTTTCTTTTTTTGGGAAACGTACTATTTTTATAGATTGAGTTGGCTATAGAAGTTATATATGCAACCTTTTACCTTTTTGATAGTGAGTATTCATGTATCATGCTTTTCCATATTTGCATATAAATACAATTATTTTTGTCACATCCGCGTGTGAAGCACGGGTGCGCACTTGTTTAATTTAAAAACGCGGGCGTTACAAAACTCTTCTAGAATCCTTTTTCCGTATCTTTACTTTTCAAGTTCTATCAAAAGTTTAATTGTGGGAATTAGTACAAGGTTGTTCCTTAGTTATGCATCCATAAATCCTTTGCGTGAAGTTATTTTCCTTCATCCATATTCTCTTTCACACTAAATTCCTCCCAAGCTATGTCCAAACTGGAATCTGAGCCTAATATTCTTTTGCGCAAAATGTGTGTGTGTGTATGTATATATATTTCTATTCCTTTTTCCTTCATACACTTCCTCAATTTACAAAGCTCTATTGCTCAATCCACTAATCTAAAATACCAAAATTTGGGATATTAACACATGAAATCTTATTTTTTTCAAACATATTGTACAATTTCACTCTATCTACTCATGGATCTACCGTTTTCAAATTTCCATACATGCTTACTTAGTGCACTGGACTAATATTCTCACTTTCTCCATGTGTTGGTTCACTTAATAAGTGATTTCCACTGGATCTAAGTGTGTGTATATATAATATTTAAATTTTGAACATACAAATACATTCACTCATTATTTATGTAGGAATCATAAACCTAAGTTTTGATACTAGATGCAACAACCCAAATTTCAGTAGACCCAATTTCTTCGTAAAATGCTAAAATATCAGTCTATTGAAGCTCGAGTCGGTTTGTCCGGTATCCTACAACGGACCGGAATAAAATATAATAATAGGTAAATTTTACCATAATAATGACGCTATCTAGCAAATGTCTCTAAGTTGTAAAATCTCTGCCACCTATCTAACAAGCGGGTTTGTTATGAGGAGGAGATTAGAAAAAAGTTCCAGTGAATGAACAAATCATACTTTCTGTAAATTACACTGCATATATATATCGTTCTATTAGAGGTTTGCACTTGTTAGGTTATTTGGGTTCACTGCACATTACGTTCTTTAGTTTTACGTAGGAATTGTTCCTATCCACTCCTAAGTAGATTAACCAAATAAATCATATATGTAGCTCCATGCACAACATACCGACGTATTCCCTGTAGTACTCCTCTCGAGTGATCTCCATCATCGCACTGTAAAAATGTACTAGATTTCTATTGCCATGTTATGAAAGCATACTAGACCACACTACGAACATGCACTAAATCTCCATCTCCATGCTACGAAAGCATACTAGGCTATGCTACAAAAGCGAATAAGCCTCCATCACCATACAACGAAAGCGCTCTAATCCTGAGGTATCCTACGGAACTCTGTAGGGGAATTTCTATATCAGTGAAGACAACTTTGTTAAGTCTACGATACACGTATCCATAGATTGGTCTATATATTTTCTCGGTGGCTATGGCCCCACTCAGCCCTCCTAATTAATGAAAGATCATTCAAAGAGCAAAGTGACTGCGCCCCTAACAAACAATCTAAGCATCCAATTTGGCATTGTTCCCCATTCAATGTCTTGAGAGTGAAAGATAATTGACATATTATTTTAGCTCTAGTCTTTCCCGTACTCGCTCCGACCGACGATGATAGGTATCTAATGGTCTTAGGGTGGGAACGCTCAGTCGTGAATAGGACTCTCTCTGTTTTTGCTTTGATGTATCACATCGACAACTTGTTTACTTTGCTGTGGCTATTATGATTTTATATTTCTGTACTCTGATGGTTTTCAGTGCAAGACAGATGTTTTGGTTTTATGTATTTATTTTCAGTATTTTAGCTTGATGTTGTAACTGGTTTTGAGACTATGATGTTTTCTGTTAAATAATGAAGTTATAAATTACCGTTGCTATTTTTGTATATGTCTTGTAAGATTCTGTTTCTGGTTACCTATAACACTTCACGGAACTTAATGCATTCTGATAAAGAGTGACATTAACGGACATGGGGTGTTACATTTGGTATCAAAGATGAAGGTTAAAAGATCGGATAAAAGTTTCAAAAATTATTTTCAAAAATAAAGTATTTTCAAAGGAAAGTCTGTTTTTGAAAAACTTATTCCCCAAAGCCATTTGAAATATCTTTCCGATTCTCTGTTTGAATCCCTTTTCCTTTTCTTTTCAGCATGTCTGGGGAACCTAATCTTCCTGAGGGCGTTCCGATACTGGCTTGGTTCCATAGATATCTTGAGGCTATGACACCTGTCGAAGGCCAAGGAGATACCCCTCCCTTAGCAGCAACCGTTATTCCTCTATCTCTACGAGTAGATAATTTCTCCAAGATATGCAATGACTTCTGAGCTATGGGTGGAAAACCGTTCCACGGAACTGAAAGCTTTGTGGAAGTACAGAATTGGCTGCAAGAGAGGCAAAGAACTTGTTTGGACTTTTTCCGATCGATGACCGTAGGAAGATACAGTTGGCCGCATGACAGCTTAAGGACGAGGCTTCGTTTGGGTGGGTGGTGACACAAGGCATCCAGTAGATACTTGGGCTGATTTCCGATGGATATTCGAGATGAACTTTCTTTCTCAGGCAGAAGAGAGTATGAATATGGAGAGATTCTTGGCACTTAAGCAAGGAAATATGTCTATTAAAGACTATGTCAATTAGTTCAATCAGTTGGCGAGGTTTTGTCTGGAATTGGTGAATACCCCGCGCAAGAAAGCTTTAAGATTTGTGAGAGGATTGAATCAACCTCTCGAAGCATTGGCATTGTCTCATTTATCGATGGGGGAAACTTTTGAAAGACTTGTTGAAATTGCATTGATATACGAAGAGGGTAAGGATGAGAAGAAAGAGGTTAAGACCAATGAGACGCAAAACAAAAAAGTGTGGCGTAAGAAAGAAGCACAAAAGAAGGGTGGAAAGAACGACAAGGCTCAGAACAAGAAGAAATGCCATGGTAGTGGGAGCTTGGGTCATCTTGTCAAGGATTGCATAACAAGGAAGAACGCTTCCTTCAACTGTGGTGAATTTGGACACTATACTGGGGAATGCCCAAAGAAGCAAGGACAGGGGCAAAGGGCAGGACCTTCTGAAGGGCAGTGCATTCTCTCGAGACCAGTGCACCGGACAGAGGTAGGAAAGTTTCTGTTGTAGGTTTGATTTCCCTTTCCGATCAACTAGTTAGGACTCTTTTTGAATCTGGCGCTTCTCACTCTTTTATATCTAATTCTGCGGTTGAGTCTTCGCACCTTAGTACTAGTCTTTTTACTGATCCCATTATCGTCTCAAACACCATTGGGAACATGGCTCACATGTCTGTGATATGTCAAGGTTTTAGGATATCTGTGTTAGGCGTCGAGTTCGAGTGCGACGCTTATGCGCTTGGTTTTATGGGGTATGGTCTGATCCTAGGGATGGGTTGGCTAGCCATATATGGGGTCATCTTGGACTGTGAGAGGAGGGTCATTAGACTTTTGACCTGCTGAGGGAGGACACTCGAGATTTCCTGCGACCTAAAGGGGTCTGTCATGCTTAGTTTCCTTGAATCACTTGATGCATCTATTGATGATTTGCGATCTGTACCTATAGTCTATGAGTATCCCATTGTTTTTGATGAGGTTCAGGGTATACCTCCTGGGCATGAAATTAATTTCCTAATATACTTGGTGGATAACGCGAAGCCAGTCGCATTGCATGTGCGCCACATGGCTCCTAGGGAGAGGAGGGAGCTTAGCAAGCAAGTAAGGGAGCTACTTGAGAAGGGGTTTATTAGGCGAAGTATATCAGAATGGGTTGCTCCAGTCGTCTTCACAACCAAGGCGGATGGCTCACTTCGTCTATGTGTGGATTACTGGGAGTTGAATAGGCTCACCAAGAAGAATAGGCACCCACTCCCAAGGATTGACGATCTGTTTGACTTGCTTGTTAGTGCATCTGTTTTTCACAGTTAGATCTTTCCATGAGATTTCATTAGTTGAGTGTTGTCGAGGACAATAAAGACAATACCACTTTCAGAACTGCAGACGGCTTTTTTGAGTGGCTTACCATGCCTTTTGGGTTGACGAATGCACCAACATATTTTATAGATCTGATGAGTAGGGTGTTTATGGAGTTTCTGAGTAAATTCATGGTGGTCTTTGTGGATGACATCCTAATTTTCTCCAAGAACGAAGAAGAGCATGCCCAACATTTATGAGAGGTTTTGAGCACTCTTAGAGCTCGCCAACTTAAGGCAAAGCTCTACAAGTTTCACTTTTGGTGAAAGGAGGCAAGGTTTCTAGGGCATGTGGTCTCCGAGGATGGGGTATCGGTGGATCCCACGAAAGTAGTTGCAGTTCAAGATTGAAAGGTTATAAAGAATGTAACAGATGCAAGAAGTTTTCTTGGTTTAGTGGGATATTATAGGAAATTTATCAAGGATTCGCAAAGATATCATCCCCACTTACCATACTAACGAACTAGAATCTAACCTTTTTTTTGGAGTATTGATTGTGAGGATGTTTTCAGCGGTTCAAGTGGGCTTTGACAACAACTCCAGTCTTGATATTGCCCGTGGGAACAAATTGTTCACAGTGTACACTAATGCATGAGGTAAAGGGCTTGGTGCTGGTAGACAGTTGAGAGTTCATGAGAAAAACTACCCTACCCATGATTTGGAGTTGGTTGCTATGGCGTTCACACTTAAGACTTAGCGGCATTGTCTACTTGGAGAAAAGTTAGAGTTATACGCGGAACATAAGTCGCTCAAGTATCTGTTCTTGCAGAAGGATCTCAATTTGAGACAACAAAGATGGATGGAGTTCCTAGCGTCCTGTGACTTTGAGATTGCTTATACTCCTGACAAGGGTAATGTAGTGGCAGACGCGTTGAGTAGGCAGAGGATGACCTTGAGTCCTCTATTTATAGAAAGGCGGAGTTTGGAGTACATATCAACCCTCGATTTTAGGCCGTCTACGGATCTGACACCTGGTTTGTTGGCATTCTTGGAGATGCGACCTACTCTTATGGATCTGTTAGACCAAAATTTGGAACTAACACCCAAATGCACTGTGAAGTCCTCACAATCACAAAAAAAGATCATAAAATGCAGGAAACAATAAATAATAGGAGACACACGAGGTTTTTATAGCGGTTCGGCTCAATCCAAGCCTACGTCCACTTTATAATCTTTTATTTATACTGACAGATTACAAGGGAAATCAGTGAATTTGCAAGAAAGAGGATAAAGAGAATGAATTTAATCCTGAAATCCTCGTCTTAATGTAGATTGATAGACACAATGTCCTTGTGTTTATGCAATGGTGGAAGCCGTGAGGAGTTAGTGCCAAAAGGTCCCTCCTTTTTCTTTCCAGTGGTGTATTTATAGCCATCTATAGCAGGCGGTTTGTGGGCCACATGGCAAGCATCCCAAGAATCTCGAAATGCGGTGTAAAACAAGGGAAATCCTCCCCAAGTCGTGCCATGCCATGTGCAACAAGACCCGGGTTGATAGGAATAGCCTTAAGAATAGGTCAAAATCAATGGTCACCGCTGTTCCCAGGCGGGTCGGGTCGTGGTGCCTAGACCCTAGCCGGGTCGTGGATGAGAGCGTGAGTGGGTGGACCATCACGAGCCACGTGATCACGAGCCAAACCAACCCTACGTCGCCCTCCACGATCCGGTCCTCCAGGAGCCGCCTTCCTTGAGCCGATCCAGAGAGCGATGTACTACCAAAATCCAACTTTCTGAGTTATTCCCGTTTTGCACGTGTTTATGGAAACGAGCGTAACTTCCAAACCATAAGTCTGATTGGGCCAAATGAAAGCTCTACTTGAAGCTAATTCATAAGACTACAAGACATACGGTGGAAAGCACCATAATCGCTGTTTTCGGGCCCAAAAGAGGCCGTCTGATAGGAGTTTTGGGCAAGTTTATGTTGATGTTGCGACTCTGACCAAATTGCTCTGTGTCTTCTGACGACGTTTTCCGTACCTGAGTGTTATGCTATCCAGATATTCAATATGTGACAGATTTTACCAAAAAGTATGTCAGCGGTATCAGATAGGATCTTCGCAATGAGAGGACCCACAAATAGCAGACATCTTGAATAGGCCCCGTAGAGGGAAGATTTCTAGTCACATTAGTATATATTCCATGGATGACAGAGGGTGGCGATGGCGAGATGAGAGGCTTTGTGTTCCCCGAGTTGGAGATTTGTTGAGGATAGTCCTTGAGAAAGCCCATCATTCTAGGATGACTATCCATCTAGGTGGCGATAAGATGTATCGAGACATGAAGAGGGTTTTCTTTTGGGTCGGGATGAAGAAAGATGTAGTGGATTTTATAGCTCGATGTTTTGTTTGTCAGCAAGTAAAAGCTGAATAGAAAAAGCCTGACAGTTTGCTTCATCCTTTGGAGGTCCCACAATGGAAGTGGGAGAGCATCTGTAACGACCCTATTTTGGGACTAATTCTATAATATGAAATACTAAATATTTAATTTAATTTAATAGATAAGATTATATATTTGGTAAATATCGGGGAAATCAAATTAAATATAGTTATTGATGGTTCCGTAATCAACGTATGTGGACTTATAAAATAAGTAATCGATGATTTAAAATTTTTATTGTTTTAAATTCATGAGAATAGATATTTGCTTAGGTTAAATAGTAGATTATTTCACATGAACCAATTTGGATTTTTAATTGAAAATAAAATGAGATTTACTTCAAATGAAGTAAAATACAAGTATACATATAATCATTTACTGCCAAGATTTGAGATGATTTGAAACGTTTGTGGCATGTTGTACTAGCTAAGAGCATGCACAACAATAGCCTGTATGGCCTTGGGTGCTAAGTTTTGATTTGTTAATTTA
Source organism: Allium sativum (assembly GCA_030737875.1). Taxonomy (NCBI): domain Eukaryota; kingdom Viridiplantae; phylum Streptophyta; class Magnoliopsida; order Asparagales; family Amaryllidaceae; genus Allium; species Allium sativum. The sequence continues at coordinate 589,025,050 of CM060920.1, forward strand.
TAAAGTACATACATATGTACGTTTGGTGCTGCAAGAACGTGGCATATGATATTTGCTTAGATATAAAGTTAGAAACATTTATTTGTCTTGTAAAATCAAACTACCACATCACTTCACCCTAAAGGATGCAGCATTCACCATTCTAGAGCCAACTACCCGAAGGCCTAGCCTTTGAAGTATGTTTCACATGGTTGTACACGATCCAGCTCTGACCATGCACATACATTTGTTCGAAAAGAAATTGAGGGAGAGGACCATACAGGACTTCATTTCAATCATAGAGATAAGATGCTGCAACTATACCTTTCCTTACCTATACACCTAGCCAACTTATGCTAAAATTTTCGGCTATAAATACACATGAAAACCCCCCACAAACACATACACAAATGGTCTGGAAACAAGTATATACAGTGAGAAAACCAACACAACACCAGAAAATGGCTTTTCCAACAGTTATTACCGTTACTAGTACACTTTGTAACAGTTATAACCGTTACTACAACATACGTGACAAACAGTTGTCACGAATATTGTAACGGTTATAACAGTTATAAATTGTGTGTGTTACAACAGTTATAACCGTTACAAAACTTCTATTTTATCACATTTATAACCGTTAGTACTAGAAAATTTATAACACTTATAACCGTTATAATAAAAAAAATTATGACACTAATTACTGTGACAAATATTAAATATGTAATAGTTATTACTGTTAGTACGTAAAACCAACTATTTCATATAATAAATTTAAAAATAGTTTTAACTGTTACAAACATGAATATTGTACCAAATCTGTAGTACGTAGTTACTTTAAACAAGTAACAATCATGATATACTAACTAATTTCATACAGCATATAACAATAAGAATATACAACATATAATAATACAACAATACCCCAAACAAATACCACATATCACAATTTGTACCTAAAAGCAAATTCATTTCGACAAACATCAAATTATCACAATTTAACATACAACCGTTCATCATCTATAATAAGTATCAAATAACATCGAAATATCACAATTTAACATACAACCGTTACAGAAAACACAAACGATAAATGGACCAAATTACAAACCCACCACTGACAAGATCAGATAGTGTATGCATACCATTTTGCAGTGCGTCAAAAATTGACGCTTCCTAATCCAGAACTTCCTCCACCCATATGACTTTATCTCCTTCTAGTGCAGGTATATGATGACAAACTTTTTACATTCCTACATATCCCTTCGCTACCTACATTTCAATAAACATTGTTCTTATTTACCTGTATATTGTGAATCCAATATTAGAATTCAAGTCAATGATATAAGACCAAATAAATGCATAAAGCTTATGATATATTTCAATTTGGGTGCTCTCGGTTGAGCCAGCATTTATTTATGTGGAGTTATCTTAATATGTGCAGCGTCCTTTCAAAAAACATATGCATGCGTTAATTTTAAGGCGATAAATTGATTTTTTTTAATGAAGGAATGATTCAATTAATAACAATATATTCATGTGATTGCTCATACGAAACCGTGTTTTTTTTTGCTTTTGGAGAACCAAAATTTCAGACCAAGTACACTGCATGAAACAGAAAACTGTCTGAAACTGGACAGCAAACTGCCTGAAACCGAGAGCCTGGTTTCAACACACTGCCTGAAACATAGGCTCGGTTTCATTTCCCTGGAACCCAGGCTCGGTATCAGCAAACTTCCTGAAATTGAGCGACAGGAAACACTGATCCTTGATCGCTCTGTTTCAGGAAAACCGAACTTCGAACTTTCCAAAATTTAAATGCTGTTATTGAAAAAAAACCAAAAGGTTCAATTCTCTTACTGAAGATGCTTGGGTGCATTAGCTATTTCTTCTCTGAAGGTATTACTCTTGTTTTTGATTGATGATCCTCCTGCAAGGATAAAGCTAGACTTATAAGACAAATAATGTTCACCATTATTTATACTTTCTAGAAGTTTCAATTAGGATCCAGTTAACTAATTTCTTTTTTAATAAGAACCACAGGGAAACTGTTATTTGTATAATCAATGCCGGTTCCACATACAAATCAGGATGACTGTATGCACAATAAAATTTATGTTAACTGTAGATTGTTGAGTTGAAAATTTGTTGTTATCATAATATGCATAAATGTGCAAGATGTTGGCTTTTTTATTTTTTAGTGAATGGACTAGATTATATAACTGGAAATTTCTCCCAGCTTAATTTGTGGAAGTGGGGTCCATCTCTTCCTTCAAACACAAAGTGAGATTGACTAAAATGCAATACTGATGACAACCCAAGGGTTATATTATTGAAAGTTTCTACTGCTAATTTTCATTAAAAACAATAAAAATAAAAAACTACTAACTTTTGGCCTGATTACTATAATAAAATAAAAAACAAAGTTTCTACTCCAGAGTGTGGAACAAAATGGGCAAATTTACTTTAGAATTTGTTAAATTAACTTAAAAGTAAATAAAAATTTAGAAAATTTACTTGAAGATTATGGAAAAGTCATGACAAAAAAATAAGAGCGATGATTAAACAAACAAATCTGTTGTAGACTAAAGGAAAAAAAGGCTCTGATTCAACAATTCATTTACGTTTTACATTGAACTGGAATGGAAATTTGGAAAACATGATTGAAATTTATTATGATAAATCTATAAAGTTAACTAGTTCTTATAAGAAAATTAACTGCCACTTATTTAATTTAACAATAGAACAGGTTAAGAAAAGACTGCGTACTGACCAATTAGTAAAGTGACCATCGATGCACAAGCATGGTCGCATTCCATTGAATAAGAGGAAATATATATTATTAACGTGATTATCTATTATCAGCCCATCGTTTTACTACCTAAAGCACAACATGTAAAAGCTGAACATCCAAAATCAACATCTATTACCATATATGTAATCATTTTACTACCTAATGCACAACATGTAAAAACTGAACATCCAAAATCAACATATATGAGATTCTTATAGCAATGTTATAAATGTAAATGGAAAGTAATCGTTTATACATTTATCCAACAAGGCTAGATTCTTACAGCATAAAAAGTAACTAACTATGTGAATCTAGTAGAAATTTTTAATGGAAAAGGAAAAAAATAATCTACTTGTATAATCGAGTTTGTTTGCTAGAAAAAAATTAGCATTCAATCGCTTGCTAAAACAACATACTCCAATGTGGAACAAAATAGGCAAATTTACTTTAGAATTTGTTAAATAAACTCAGAAGTAAATAAATTTTTTGTCTAATTTTAATACTCATTCACCAACGAATAAATGAAACAAAGAAGAATTACTTGGAGATTATGGAAAAGTCATGACAAAAAAATGAGAGAGACGATTAAACAAACAAATTTGTTGTAGACTAAAGGAAAAAAAAACCTCTGATTCAACAATTCATTTATGTTTTAGATTGAACTGAAATAAAAATTTGGAAAACATGATTGAAAATTTATTATGATGAATCCATAAAGTTAATTAGTTCTTATAAGAAAATTAACTGCCTCTTATTTATTTATTTATTTATTTTTGGAAAAAAAGAATATATGTAACTAATACTGCCTCTTATTTAATTTAATAGTAGAACAGGTTAAGAAAATGTTGCATACTGACCAATTAGTAAAGTGACTATCGATGCACAAGCATGGCCGTGTTCCATTGAATAAGAGGAAATATATATTATAATGTGATTATTTATTATCAGCCCATTGTTGTCATTTGCTCTACATAGAAACTATAAATTGACAATCAATAGGCTGACTATACATTTGGATACGTATAAAAGTAGACCTAGCCATTCCATATACCATGCCAAAAATAATAAATTCAAACCTCAGCGATAATTTCAATTGAAGTTGCCTTTGTTTCCTCCTCTTTCAATTTCCTAACGCAGCATCTCTTGGACCCTATCCATCCTCTACACCACCGTATTGATTATATATGAATATAACAAAATTGTTATTTAAAGCTTTACTGAAAAATCATATAGTAGTCATTTCGTACTATTTGTTCCAAATAGAAACTAAACATCCAAGTCGGTGGATTGTGATTAAAATTACCTGAGGCATTTGCCATGCACCTGGAATATCAATCCTCGATGCTGAAAAAAAACTAAACTAAACTTTCATATCATTATTGTTTTGATGTAAATAGTATGAACTACCTTATCATTACTGTTTTCAGCATAAGTTAGTAACATATAATATTAATATTAAAGTACGGAATAACACATGTATGCATATATTTAATCCAGCAAATTTTGCAATGGCTGTGCAAATGTTGACAGGCGATGATAGTTCAGTTGGTGATAATTTACCTACGACTTACACTCAGGAATATCCAAGATTTCAAATGGTCCTCAATACATGGCTGATTTCCCTGTTGGAACTGTATGATGTTCATGGGTATATGTACCACCTCCAAATGGTAAGCCTTCTACGCCTTCTCCTGTGTATCCTTCCACAACGGCCCCACCTCGTTCGCCTACTCGCTCTTCTCATCCCTATCCTTCAGGATGACTCCCTCGCTGCAGTAACTAAGTACAAGGAATGCAGGTTTGAGATTAATAAATTTTTTAAAAAAGCAGCAAAGTTTTAAAATTATTTATTCTTTTGTTGGTTAACAGTATCGTATTACTGAATGCATGTGTTTGAACTTTTAATGAATAATAGTTATTTTTTCATGTTAATGCGATTTGTTGTTTTCAACCTTTAGTTTCCTGCATTCAATTCTACCTCAGAGAAGCCCTCTATCTTTTCAGGTGAAAGACTAACGATATTTTATTAACTTTTTAGATACCTATTGTTAATATTAAAATATTACTGCGGTTGATAAAAACTGTATTTAAAATTTTAAGTCAAATTTGTGTAGAGGTGTTTAATGATTGCAATGAAAGATAATTGGCGTAAATCAACACATTACACACCTGTTTATGATGATATATGGAAAAGGCTAACCGTTTAAGATTGATGACAAACGTAAAATAAAGCTAATAAATTGAGATAAATACCCATTGCAAACTGAGTATTTCACACTGGTTTTGATTGAACAAAGTTAATAAATTGAGATAAGTTTTTGAGTTATTGTGATACGAACATAATAAACTCAGGCCAAGATAAAAAGCACTCAGTGCTTTGTCATGAACTATCAGAAAATCTTGTCTGCAATCATGTGTATATATTAATTAATAATTGACTTAGTCCACATTTGAAAATCATCATATTCGATTTCAATTATAATAGTACATGTGAAACGTAACTTGATCAAATTCAGACCCAAATAGCAGAAAGCTGTAATGTAATTGGATGACTACCTCATCTTTGTGTGTAGATGAACAACATTATGTGCACACCATCTGCTTTATGGCTTCTGCAAAGTTAAACACCAAATTTTCTAGCAGACAAATCTTCAAACTAAACCTCACAAGCTGACTTTTCTCCTAAAATTTTGCCCTCTTAAAAGAAGTCTGTGTTTCATGGTGTGCTCAGCTTTACATCAAACATTTCATCTTGTTCCAAGGATTGTTTATTCAAAATTAAAAGATAAATTAAACTGCATTTTAAATTACATAAAACATTTCGTAAATGCATAAACTATGTAGCAACAAAACATTTCAAAAGTTGTATAATTTTTTAGAAATTAACGCATTATTTTTTGGTCATGTCGCTCTAATTTTAAATATTAGCTTTTGATACAACAATTAACATACTCTTTATCAATACGTCACTCTATGTTTATCATTTACATTGCCTGCCATAAGTGTATTGTTGTGAGTGTGTAACTTTAATTAGAATAACATGAAATCCTTAACACAAGCAAACCTTACATGTGCAAACCTACCATTGTATCACCAGGTCATAGTTCTCGATAATACCTTCTTACTTGGTCAAACTGCATGCACACATTTACACTTGGTATCCCTACCATCCTTCTCATCGTTAAGTGTACCATCTTCCCATGTGCGAAGTACGGACCCTCAAACTAATTTTTTTTAAAAGCTTAGTGCTCAAGTACTTTATGGGGTCACAGAATAGCGATATGCACTGCAAAAAAAAAATCTATTGTTCAGCATCTTACTTCTAAGAACCCAATCATGACTAAAAAAATGCTACATATACCGTATACGTTACTGAGTTGATTTTGTCCAGAACTTTCTTATTCCACACATATACATCTAAGGAAAGCAAATACTAAGACTGCTCAATGTAGGGATTAAATTGCATTCATGGAAATACACGAACATTAACCAAGCAGAGCATTAAGATGTTGGGATGTTATTCTTTATTACTAGGTCTGTAGTGTACAGAGGTTATCGCAGCCTGCTATCCATCCACTTTTGAGAGTGGGTAGTATTTTCTATATTGTTAAACTAGTCTAACATGTTGCCCATCGCCTTAAGACATAGAAAACTAAGGTCTTCGCCCAAACACCCTCAGCCAATTGTAACTTGGATGGGGCAGGCCAGCACTATGTATTCCATGCCCAGACACGCAAGAATGAAAAGAATTACAAACATATGCTGATATGCATATGGCTACAACTCACACAACACAACTGCAGCAACAAAAGTCTATTACTGCACACGCACACACAGATATATATATATATATAACGCTCAACGAATAGTAAATACCTTGCACAATCGTGAAGCAAATTCCTCCAAGAAGAGATCCACCTCCAGATTGAATTGAAACTAGTTGGTGGAGCATGATGGACTGTCGAGGAAAAATTATAAGTATTAATATATACCATAATATTCAAAGATTAACAACAGATAAATGATTGTATTACACAAAGAAAAGGGCAAAAAACGAGGTTATGAGTCATTGAGTGGAGAACTAGAAATAAGAACCTAAGATAAACTAAACACTTGGTTATTAATTTATTAGAAACTACAATGGTAAATCTTGACAAGAAATAACAATAAAACTTAAATGGTATGTTGGTCAACTGCCACAAAAAAGCAAATGATCTCATACATAAGAAGTAAACGAAACTTGGCATTATCGGGGAACCTAGCAATGGCTGCAAACATAAGGAAGAAACTGCTAAAATGAAGTCTAACAAAGATATCCATTAATAATATAAACAACATTGCAAATTTATTGATATCGAATAAAATCTCATACTTATCATGGAAAGTAAAAGACGCTTGCAAGAAATGATTACGATGTCAACAAAACTAGATCAACGGACATGATAGTATACAATTTTATTAGTTCGCCATTTTCTGAATTTTGGCTTATGTATTTCATCAGCATTCACAGTCAAGTTTATATACCGTAATCCATGTCATTTATATTCAATCTTCAATGCTAAATAAAAAGAAATGATTGCATGTTTGATAACAGAAAATTGGACATCAGTCCAAATCAATGAGAAAAGTAGAAAATTGAATAGGAAGCACATCAAAAGAAAATTTTGTATATATAGATAGATATATGCAGGAAGATAATGGTAGATTTCACAAAACAAAGTAAAAGATTTCAAATTAAAGAATCCAACTTGTTACCTAAATTTTTTTCCCCTGACTACAAGCTACCATTTTCCTTAATAAAAGGAAGATGGAGATAAATTAACTTAAGAGTAAATTTTATGTGCAATTTATTTAAACTACCATGTTGCTAAAGGCATCATGTTTATATGTTCTTAACAAAATAGTGCTAAAGTACCAAAATCTGTTAAGTTAACATTCATACGAGTATTATCAAGAGCATTATACATAAAACAAAATATTATTTCCTTGGCAAAACGGATACATAATTTTATTTAGTTGGACTGTGTGCAGGAAATTATATTGTACATCGTTTTTTAGTTGGAAGGGAAAAATAAAGTATAATAAAATTTCATATGTAGGGACCTGATTATTTTTTCAACACAAGCAGTGGGTAGCACAACATCAATCGAGTTAACAAAATCTTTAGTGATGATGAAATACAAATAGAGTTTATTTAACGGGCCCAATAGTAGCTAAATGATAATTAAGAAAAATGAAATCAAAAAACTAATAAACGAAAAAATAACAATGAAAAACATAGAAAAAGGAAATATAAAAAGATATAAGATTTTACTGCGCTTCGACCTAATTTTGACTCAAGTACATAACATCTTACAAACATTAAAACTGTAGGTCAGAGTATATATTCTTCTATAAAATTATAGCTTATCCCTTCCACAAGAACTATTGAAGTGAAAATCGAGGAAACAAAACAGTAACTAAACCTATTATCCAAATCTGATAGAAATTCATAATGAAAAGAAAAAAAATTCAAATTGAAATCAAAACAGAATGGTATACACATACAGAAGCGCGTCAAAGTAAATAACAACGATAGAATTTGAATATACCTAAATCGAAATGAACTGGTGGCAAGAATTAGAAACCTTAGATCCCGGTGCGAACCCAAGCTCCTAACGTGAAGGCCAGATCTAGACTGAATAGACAAGATTAGATGCGAGAAGGCGAAAGCGTTAAAGCGCTGGAGGAGGAGGCGCTTGACAATCGACGCAGCGATAGAAGGAAAGGGAGCGAATGTGACTTCTCATTTACAGAAGAAACGAAAAGAAAAGTAAAAAGCGAGGGCAAAGGTTAGCATGCTAAACGTTATAATCGGCTGAACTAAGTATAAAATAGGAAAGTACTTCCCTATCCATTTGGATACTTTGTATTTACAAAAATACCCGGCTATAATAACGGAAATAACCGTTATAATGTGTTATCACGAAAATAACCATTATAAATTTATAAGAGTAATAACTGTTACAAGCAAGAACCGAAAAAGTGTTACAAAACAGCCTGTTTGGTGAAGTGCAAGAATAAAAAAGGGCGGATGAAAGAAGAGCATGACCTGGGCATAAAAGCAAAAGCAGTGAACTTATTTTTGTGAGTAAACAACTAAAATTCCCTTTGTTGTTTTATCTAATTTCCAGTACATTCAAATTTTATGTATGCTGATGTGCATCTATAACATTAGATTCCAATATATTGTGGTTATTTACACGGGTCATCTCTACAAATTGTTAAAATATGACTTGAACAGTTTACAAAACCTGAGGAACAAAATTACAAAGAACAGTATTCAAATATTAGAATAAGAATTAAAAGTTTGAACAAACTTGGAAAATCAAATGAAAGGAATGAAAAGACAGGAGCTATACTTTGGGTGAGCCAACACTTAAAAACCTTTTATAGTTTGTATATGTAATCCCAGTAGTTCTCACCCATATGTGTCCGCAATTATGTTGATGAGTTTAAGATTTAGGTTGTGTGTTTAAGAAACCTGAGAAGAAAAATTTAAAACAAACATAAACATAAGCAAGATTTAGGATGGAGAATCGCTGTTTTTTTGGCTATGCTAAATACAGGCTCTAGGACATGTTGCATACCTAACTCTTCAGCAACTCTCCTCAACAAGCTATTTCGGAACTCTGGACCTGTAAGTTGAGTATCTACAACGTAGAGATGGGTTTCATGTTGTGGAGAAATTTTGATTCAAGACCGCTTAATCAAAAATCCCCAATGCCGCGGAAAACAAGATCGTGGTAACAGTGCCAAAAACAACCAATCAAATAATTTCAATCTTATCCAAGCCAATCACAATCACCAAACAATGGAAATAATAGAGCAATAACGAGAAACTAAATCACACAGGAATTTATAGTGGTTCCATCGATGTCTTGTCAGTGTACGTCCACTTTGAGAGAAAAACCTTTATTAATATCAATAGAAGAGTACAAGAGATTGATTACAATGATCAAATTTACTAGAAAAATTTGATTTTGTGGAGAAAGGAATTGAAGAAGATTAGGATTTCCTAAACCCTAATTAGGATAAACCTTGATCTAATGTAGCTTATATAGACATAGGGAAGTATATGGAAATTCCCAAAATTTCCTCTAGATCCGAAATATCCGAAATATCCTCCAGATCCTAATATCCTCCAGATCCTAAATATTCTTCAGATCTGAAAATATCCTCCAGATACTAAATATTCGAAATATCCCGAAATATCCTTCTTAATCTAACACATATTATCGCATACTTCAACACTCCACCTCGATACTATATCCATCTACATCACAAACTTCAATGCACCCAAGCATTTCCTTTTATCTTCAATCAAGAAAGCTTGAATGTTTCCCCAGTGAACTCCGGCATAGCCACCGCCCATTGCACTTCACTAACGAGTTCAGGCATAGCCCCCACTCGTCAATGAAGTGTTGAAACATCCAACTCCTAAACTAGTCTCACCAAAAGACAATGTACTCGAGAGTAAAAACGAGTACTTACCATGAAGACAGAACACCAACCTCTCACCGATACTCTTCTACATCCAAGTTTCTCTCTTAACTGTGCCACCATGTGGCACCAAGCATCTCTCCAAGCGAACTAAGTTCGAGCAATGCTCGAACTTTCCAATCGGTAATGCCTTAGTGAACATGTCCGCCGCGTTATCCTTTGTGTGCACTTTTCGAAGGCATACTTGATTGTCTTCGTCCACGGCTACTAGAAATAACTCTCTCACTTCAATATTATTCATTCGTGAGCTAAATGCCAAATTCTCTACCAAATGTATAGCACTTTGGCTATCACATCGAACATCGATACTCTCATGTTCTAAACCCAAGTCACACAATAGTCGCTTCAAATAGAGTGCCTCCTTTGTCGCTTCCACAGCGGCTATCAACTCCACCTCCGTAGTGGATAAAGCAACTATGGTTTGCAATCTCGATCTCCAACTAATGGCCATACCACCAAGTGTGAAGACATACCCGGAAGTTGATTTCCTCCGATCCCTATCACCGGCGTAGTCCGAGTCACAATAAACAACTAACTTGCAACTCAATCCATCACTACCACTAAAAACAAGACCATGAGATGTTGTGCCTTTCAAGTATCTCAATATAGACTTCACGGCTTCCCAATTCGATTTCGCCGTATTAGCCATATACCGACTAACCACCCTGACGGCATTTGCAATATCGGTTCTTGTACACACCATGGCATACATCAAACTTCCAACCGCACTAGCTATGGCACTTTTTCCATATAAGCCTTGTCTTTCTCCTCGATAGGTGATCCCTTACTCGACAGCTTTATATGCAAAGGTAAAAGTGTATTTAACGCCTTTGCATTCTCCGTGCTAAACCGGCAAAGCACCTTCTTAGTGTACTCCTTTTGAGTCAATCTCAACTCAAAACGCTTTCGATCTCTTTCAATTTCCATGCCCATGATTTTCCTTGCTTCTCCAAGATCTTTCATTTCGAACTCCGCCTTTAATTTTTCTTTCAACTTGTTGATTTTTTCCTTGTCCTTAGAAGCAATGAGCATATCGTCCACATACAAGAGTAAATACACCCAACAATCATTTTCTAACCTCTTGAAGTAAACACAAGCATTCTTGATGCTTCGATCGAAGCTACTTTCAAGCATGAAATGATCAAATCTCTTGTACCATTGCCTAGGTGATTGCTTCAAACCATATAGTGGTTTCTTCAACTTGCAAACTAGTTCTGACTTACCTTCTACAACAAACCCTTCCGGTTGCCCCATGTAGATGTCTTCATCCAAGTCTCCATGCAAGAAGGCGGTTTTCACATTTAGTTGCTCCAACTCCAAGTCGTAAATAGAAACTAATGCAAGTAATATCCGGATAGAAGTATGCCTCACAACCGGTGCGGAGATCTCATCATACTCCTTTCCTTTCCTCTATGTAAACCTTTTATACACTAGCCTAGCTTTGTATCTTCCATCGTCCTTCACCTTATATATACATTTGCACCCAATAGCACGGTTTGCTTGAGGAAGTGGAACCAACTCCCAAGTCTGGTTCTTCATAAACGATTACATCTCTTCCTCTATGGAGCAAATCCACTTCGAGCTATCACTCGAATCCATGACGTCATCAAGGTCCATCGGCTCATCTTGGACTACATGAAGAGCATAGTCCAAATTCTCACAAAAGCTAAGATAGTTCCAATCACCATATCTTTCGGGTGGCCTTATAGCACGACGACCAACCCGAGTAACAATGCCATCACCCGGTCTTTCTTCAGCTCCACCTTGAACTGAATCTTCTCTAGGCTCATGCACATCATCAACACTACTAGAGGAATCTTGTGGACTATGTGACGTAACATCAACCGCATTCACCTCGCAAGCACCTCCAACAACTCTACTCTCTCTAGGCCTGAAAGTGGGAATAACTTCCTTCTTCTTTGATTCACCATGAACCAAATCCGGAACATCCGATGAGCCTTCGTTCTCCTTGAACATAGCCGACTCATCAAAAGTAACATGACGAGAAACCATAGCCTTCTTCGTTTCCGGATTCCAAATCCAATAAACTTTGACACCATCCATATAACCGAGAAAAATCCCTTTGAAAGCTCTAGGTGAGAGCTTATCATTCCCCGGATCGTACACAAAAACAAGACTGCCAAATACTAACTCAAGTCAATGCTCTTCGCCTTCCACACTTCCTCCGGAACTTTGTTATCAATAGCCGATCACGGAATCCGATTAATAATATGCACTGTGGTTGACAAAGCTTCGGCCCAAAATCCCTTAGACAAACCCGATGCCAATCTCAAGATCGAGCTTTCTCTTGCAGAGTCCGGTTCATTCTCTCCGCCACTCCATTAGATTGAGGATCTTTTGGTGTATTAAAATGCCTCTGAATACCATGATGCTTGCAAACATTCAGAAATTCTCCGGAAACATATTCGCCGCCATTATCGGACCTAAGAACCTTCAAAGTCTTTCCACTCTCATTCTCAACAAGAGACTTCCATTCTTTGAATCTTGCCAATGCCTCCGACTTGGCCTTCATTACATACACCCAAACCTTCCGAGAAAAATCATCAATGAAAGAAATATAATATCTTGCTCCTCCCAAAGAAACTACAGGCGCTAATCCAAAAATATCCGTGTGCACATACTCAAGAATCCCTCTTAAATAATGTTTTCCTTCACCGAATGATACTCTAGTTTTCTTCCCCATGACACATTCCTCGCAAAACTCCAACTTGCTGAAACTCTCACCATCAATCATCCCCCTTTGACGAATAACATCTAAACTCTTCTACGAGACGTGACCAAATCTCAAATGTCATAGTTGTGTAGCATCTAAGCCACGAGAACTATCAACACTAACACAAGTTTTGCCTTCCACGGTCACTCCTTGAAGCAAATAGATACCATGAGTTTTAGCACCCTTCATAACCACAACCACACCATTCGAAACCCTCAAGCTATCACTCTCAATGGTGATCTTACAACCTAAAGAATCCAACTGTCCCAAAGAGATAAGTGACTTCCGTAGTCCTGAAACATAGCGCACATTAGTGAGAGTACGAATCACTCCGTCAAACATCCAAATTTGCACGGATCCAATGCCCTTCAACTTGCAAACTGCACCATTTTCCATAACAATTGATTTTCCTTCCCATTCAACATAAGAAGAAAAACAATTCCTATTAGGCGTCATGTGATATGAAGCCCCCGAATCAAGCACCCAATCGCTGCCCGAAACATCTGATGCTACTGCCGACAAAACAACCACGTCTCCCTCACTAACATCTCTCTCCACCGCAACTGATGAAGATGCTACTTCCTTCTTCCCCTTGTCTGGACAATCATTCTTCCAGTGACCAGGTTTCTTGTATATAAAGCACTTGCCATTTCTTTCCTTTGACTTTCCCCTTCCACCAGGCTTCTTAGACTTAGAACGCCCTCGGTTTCCTTTCTTCTCTGACTTTTCTTTCTCCGCAAATAAACCTTGACCATTACCAGCACCACTACTACCATCACTCAGCTTCTTCGTCTAATCTCGCAATTCCTCACTAAGAAGACCCGTCTTGACATCATTTAGAGTCAATGTATCCTGACCATAGATCAAACTGTTTGAGAACCCAGTATAGCGCTTGTAACAACCCGTATTTTCAATAACCTGTAATAACATAAATCGAGGCAGAATTTAATTCTAAAATGGGAATCAAGGGAAACGGGCTATGCCATTGCGTTCGTCTCGGAAAAATACGCGAAATAGAGTCCGAGTTTTCGAAAATCGGAGTCCGTATGACCAAGATATGGCCTCGCGAAGTTTCACGAAAATTCCCAAATTAAAGTATACTTAATTAAGTGAAATGGGTTGTGTAGATATATATATATATATATATATATTGATATATATATATATATATAATTGAAAATTTAATAAATAAATATGCAAAAATGCTCAAAACAGCGAATTGGGAGAGGGGAATAACCGAACCGGCCGATTCTTGAAGTCGACCCGAGCCCGCTGGGTCGACTAGGGGTTAATCCAGGGTGTTTGGCTGTCAACCCGTGGGCCGATTCGCTCAAGTGCAGATTTTGCATTTGAATGGTTCTCATGGTCCATCTTTAATCTAAAGGCCCTAGATGGTTCCTACACTTGACTTCTTCCCCAAGACATGCTTTGATGGCTTGGATTGAATCTAGGGTTAATCCTATGGCCTAAAACACTTGCCTAATCTATAAATAAGACCCTAACCTACCCTAATTCATTCATAATTAAACCTAGTGACTAAACTATGGCAAAATGCTAGCTCTCATGGCCTCCACTAATTTTATGAAGAGGGTTGCATACTAATCACTCTCTAATCAACTTCTAATCCCTTCTTAGCATCTTAATCTTCTTCATTTGGTGTTCAAAGTTGCTAGTTGTGAGTTTCTATCACTTTGATGATCTTTTGGTAAACTAATTAGATGAGATGTGATGAGATTTATGGTTTTGTATGTGGGTTAATGAGCTTTGAATCATATGATATGATGTTAGCATTAATCTTATGTTTATGCATGTTGAGTATGTAAGCTTATGCAAGTTTAATATGATGTATGTTATGTTTGCATGATGCTAAATATGCAAGTTGTGGGCTATGTAATCATATGCATGTTATGCAAGTTCATGGTAATATGCTATGCAAGTTACATGTATGTAAATATGCAAGTTACATGTTTGTTAATATGCAAGTTACATGTATGTAAATATGCAAGTTACATGTTTGTTAATATGCAAGTTACATGTTTGTTAATATGCAAGTTACATGTATGTAAATATGCAAGTTACATGTTTCTTTATATGCAAGTTACATGTTTGTTAATATGCGAGTTACATGTATGTAAATATGCAAGTTACATGTTTATTAATATGCAAGTTCATGATGACACATTATGCAAGTCTATAAGCTAATATGCAAGTTTGTTATGCAAAATGAATATGTAAGTTATGTGACATATTATATGCAAGTTATGTGACATGTTATGCAAGTTCATATGCAAGTTATGTGTTTGTTAATATGCAAGATGGCACCTTTGAAACATGTTCATTCATATGCAAGTTGACACCTTTTATATGTGTTATATCATGAACGAAATTACGTGGGAACGATGGGGTAATTAAATGCATAAGTTAATAAGATTGTGTGAAATTAATATAATTATGCATAACACAAAATAAATAAACATAGTATGGGAATTTGCCTATTTGGTTAGGTGTACCCATACTATGTGTTGGGAATTTACCTATTGAGTTAGGTCTACCCCATGGGAATTTACCTATTAAGTTAGGTCTACCCATGTTAAGAAAACTTGATTAATTAGGGATAATTAATATAAAATTATGAGGGTGATTAATTAGGTGTAATTAATTGACTAAGACACGAGGTTGGACTCAGTTGTAGCGTAAAACTGCCCGGACCCAACCGGCTTAACCAGTTGCTACAAATGTTAGCCCAATGTGAGAGGTCTTAGGCACAAACTAAATACGTAATTAATGTAAAGACACGAGGTTAGACTCTGTTATGACATAAGGCTGCCCGGACCCAACCGGCTTAACCAGCGGTCATAAAAGACAGTCTAATGTGAGAGGTCTTTACAAAGGTTACGTTCTTAATTAATTAATTAAGAAACACTTAACCACATTAGCATGTAGAGGGACATGAGGGGTTAAGTGGGTGCCTCGGGTGGCATGAGAAAATCTAGTGGTTGCCTTGGGTGGCAATAGAAAATACGATTAGAATACTTAACCAAAATGGAACATGTAATTAAAACATGATTAAAGGGTTAAGTGGGATATACCAGAAAAAGGGACAAGCTTAGGTGGGTAGCTTGTGGAGGCCCATTTCAACCAGTAACCCATACGTATCTTTGTGGGCTCGACCCATGTCGAGGACGGGACACACATACTGGGTTTGACTGTAAGAGGCAAACGGGTTAGCGGTGGCAACGCAAGTCCAACGGGCTTCATATGCGTGAGTGGGCCCGGGCTGGTAGGTAAGCCGTTGTTGCATCGAGTAGATATAAGCCGTGCACCTTTAGTTCCATCAGGTTGCCACATTGGGGAATGATACATCCCACGGTGGGGCCAGCACGGGTATCTACGTTAGGGAGCCGATCGAATGGGACGTAGTGTGTACACCTAGTGGATTGTAGGGCCCCGTGGCGCCTACTTGGTCACCTAGGGGTACGCAGGTACTAATTAGTAAATTTTATAAGTCCTTGGGTGGGATCAACCTTTAAGTTAGGAACGACTGGTGTGGTGCAGTTTAGTAATTTACCTTAGGGAGGGTAGATGCGTCTTTATCCTTTATCTTCGTTTAGTTGACTGCTTAGGGTAGCCATTCATCCCTATATGTTACCGTATATCAGTTTATGTCTTCTCTGGTTACTTTAACGATTGTATTGTTAAAGTTATAGGACTCGCTCAGACTTATGTCTGACCCTGTTGTTTTTATCTTTTTCCCAACCCTCAGGTCCTACGGTGGATCCTAGCAGTAGTGGAGCTTGATCGGATTGCTGTTCCAGTCTTTAGGAGCTTGGATAGATGTAAAGCTCCAGTTATCCAGTTATCTTTTCTTTTGTTTGGCTATTGTATGAGAGTGGGATTATGTACTTCTTTATTTTGATGGATATTGTACTTGACCTTTATTGTGGTTTTATGATGTAACCAGACATGTTTTACTTCCGCTGTTATGAGATGATGTTTTAAAATTTCAAGTACTATTTATATCTGTCTTGTTGTAATTTTTCTGTTCTATATTCACTAAAATACTCCACCGATGCTATGGCATTCCCTTAGTGAGTGATCATAGCGGGAGTGGGGTGTTACACGTGGTATCAGAGCTTAAGGTTACCAGAACAGATAAATTTTTTGAGAAAAACTACTTTCTAAGAGTATTTTCGAAGAAAGTATTTTTAAAAGCATGTCTTCTAAGAGAAAAAGTTTTTGAAAAAGAAAAGCATAATCCCCAATAGCCATATCTTTATCTTTCGGAATCTCCTTTTTGAATCTTTCCTCTTTCGTTTCAGCATGGCTGAAGATCTTAACATCCCGGAGGGTTTAGTTATACCACTATGGTATAGGAGGTTGCAAGAGGCTAGGGCCGCGGCTGCGGGTCCGGCCAATGCTACTACACCAGAGACAACCGCTCCTCCTCCTCCTCAGCCTAGAGTGGATAATTTTGCTAAGGTTTGCAAGGAGTTCAAGGCTATAGGAGGAAAACCTTTTCTTGGTTCAGAGACTTTCGTAGAGGCTAGAGATTGGCTTAAGGAAGTGGAAGAGTTGCTAGATATCTTTGAAGTGGAAGAGGGAAAGAAAGTCAAGTTGGCGGCTTGGTTAATGAAGGGAGAGGCCTCATTCTGGTGGGAGGTCACTAATGGAGAACGCCCTGTTGACTCTTGGGCAGATTTTAAGCAAAGGTTTGGGGCTAAGTTTCTCTCAAGGGCGGAAGAGAATCTGTTTATGGAGAAGTTCTTGAATTTGAAGCAAGGGAATCTCACGGTGAAAGAATATGTCAACAAATTCAATCAATTAGCAAGGTTTGGCATAGAGTTGGTGAATACACCGGAGAAGAAGGCTTTGAGGTTCGTTAGAGGCTTGAACGAACCATTGCAAGGAATAGCTATGACTCACATTCCTATGGGGGCCACTTTTGAGAAGCTTGTCTACATGGCACTTATGCATGAGGATGATAAGAATTCTAAGGCACCAGAGAAAAAGGGGGATCAGAAGAAACCGCAACAGCAACAACAAGGCAAGGGCGGAAAAGGCAATGGTGACAAAAAGAAGACGAAGAAGAAGTGCTTCAATTGTGGAACACCAGGACACCTTAGTAAGGATTGTCGCAAAAAGAAGAAGACCGGTTGCTTTCATTGTGGTGAAGCAGGGCATCTTGTGAAAAACTGCCCAAAGAAGGGGCAGAAGACGGGGTCTACCTCAGGAGGCCAGGTGCAAGCTCTTATAGCACCACCTCAGTCAGGGGGGCAAGTTCAGGTTCTCTCAGTTCCACCGATTCAGCAGAGAGGTAGAACTATTTCCGTTGAAAGTCTGGTTTTTCTGTTTGATCATCCAGTTCGTACTTTGTTTGACTCTGGCGCATCGCATTCTTTTATCTCATCATCGTTAGTTGAGTCACTGCACTTAGACACCAGTCTAGTTGATGATCCCTTGGTTGTCTCAAACCCAATTGGGGGCTCCATATATCTGTCTATGATATGTTTGGGTTTGAAGATTTCTATACTTAGCGTTGAGTTTAGATGTGATGCTTTTGTATTGGGCTTCACGGGCTATGGGTTGATCTTGGGCATGGACTGGTTATCCAGTAATGGTGCCGTTCTTGATTGCGAAAGGAGAGTTGTCAGGCTCATGACCCGCTTGGGTAACACTCTCGAGATCTCTTGCAATCCCATGGAATCTGTTTTGCTAAGTTATCTTGAATCGCTCGATGCTTCGGTCGAGAGTTTGTGTTCTGTCAGAGTAGTCCGGGAATATCCGGATGTGTTTGAAGAAGTAAAGGGTTTGCCTCCGAAGCGGGAGATAGATTTCCGAATTTATTTGGTGGATAATGCCAAACCAGTGTCTTTGCCAGTACGCCACATGGCTCCTCGTGAGAGAAGAGAACTTCATAAGCAAGTAGGGGAGTTGCTTGAGAAGGGGTTCATAAGGCGAAGTATATCGGAGTGGGGAGCTCCAGTAGTGTTTGCCACGAAGGCGGATGGGTCCCTCAGACTTTGTGTGGATTATAGAGAACTTAATAAGCTCACGAAGAAGAATAGACACCCATTACCGAGGATAGATGATCTCTTTGATCAGTTGGTTGGCGCGTCAGTATTTTCGCAGATGGACTTAGCTACAGGGTTTCATCAGTTAAGAGTGGCGGAGGACAGTATAGAGAAGACTGCTTTCCGGACTCCGGATGGTTTTTATGAGTGGCTAGTGATGCCATTTGGGTTGACAAACGCCCCCGCATACTTTGTTGATCTCATGAGTAGAGTGTTCAGAGAGTATCTGAATAAGTTTGTAGTAGTTTTTGTGGATGACATCTTGGTCTTTTCCAAGAATGAAGAAGAGCATGCCTTACATCTCAAGGAAGTGTTGGAGACTCTTCGAGCGCATAGTCTTAAAGCTAAATTCTCTAAATGCCATTTTTGGAGAAGAGAAGTGCGATTCTTAGGGCATGTGGTCTCTAAGGAAGGGATAGCTGTGGATCCCGCAAAGATAGTATCTATCCAGGATTGGAAAGTTCCTAGAAATGCTACCGAGGTAAGAAGTTTCTTGGGGTTGGCAGGATATTATAGGAAGTTCATCAAAGACTTCGCGAAGATATCAGCCCCATTAACCCGCTTGACGAAAAAGAATCTGGTTTTCTCGTGGGATGTAGATTGTGATGATGCTTTCCGACGGTTAAAGAGAGCTTTGACCACCGCTCCAGTTTTAGTGCTCCCGGATGGGAGTAAGCCGTTTGTTGTTTATACCGATGCTTGTGGAACAGGATTAGGCGCAGTCTTGATGCAGGAGGGAAGGGTAATAGCCTATGGAGGGAGACAATTGAGAGTGCATGAGAAGAATTACCCTACCCATGATCTAGAGTTGGCCGCGATTGTTTTCGCACTTAAGTCTTGGCGCCATTATCTTCTTGGTGAGAGATTCGAGTTGTTCACCGACCATAAATCATTGAAGTACTTATTCTCTCAGAAGGATTTAAACTTAAGACAGCAAAGGTGGATGGAGTTCTTAGCATCCTATGATTTCGAGATAGCGTATACCCCTGGTAAGGGTAACGTGGTGGCAGACGCCTTAAGTAGAAAAAGGCTATCTTTGAGTCCATTGTTCGTGGAACGACGAAGCTTGGAGTTTCTTTCTTTGTTTGACTTCAGACCTTCTGTTGATTTTGTACCTGGTTTGTTGGCATCCTTGGAGGTTAGACCTACTCTTTTGAGACGGATTGGCGAGGCTCAGCGAGACGACCCACAGTTGGTTGTGTTGGTAGAGAAGCTTATAAGAGGGGAGTCGTCCAGCCATTTGGGTAGATACACCATAGATGATAAGGGATGGTTGCATAGAGACGGTAGACTTTGTGTACCGCAAGATGAGGGTTTGAAGAAGGCTATTTTGGATGATGCACATCGTTCAAGAATGACTATTCATCCCGGTGGAGACAAAATGTACCAAGACATGAAGAGAGTTTTCTTCTGGGCCGGTATGAAGAAAGATGTGGCCGAGTATGTGGCTAGATGCTTAGTGTGCCAACAAGTTAAAGTGGAGCAAAGGAAACCCGGTGGGTTGCTACACCCATTGGAAGTTCCACAGTGGAAGTGGGATAGTGTCTCGATGGATTTCATCGACGGGTTACCGAGATCGAGGAAGGGCAATACGGGAATTTGGGTTGTGGTAGACAGACTTACCAAGAGTGCCCCTTTTATACCCGTAAAGAGTAAGAGGACCGCTCCATGGCTTGCTACAGTCTATGTTAGAGAGATTGTTAGATTGCATGGCGTACCATCCAGCATTGTGAGTGATCGAGATCCTATTTTCACTAGTGAGTTTTGGAGAAGTTTGCAAGAGGCGGTAGGGACTCAGTTGTGTTTGAGCACCGCATATCATCCTCAGACGGACGGTCAGACTGAGAGGGTGAACCGTATCTTAGAAGATCTTTTGAGGCTTTGTATCTTGGATTTTGGAGGTACATGGGAAGAACATCTTCCTTTGGTGGAGTTCGCATATAATAACAGCTTTCAGTCCAGTATTGGTATGGCTCCTTTCGAAGCTCTTTATGGAAGGCCTTGTCGATCTCCTACATGTTGGTGGGAATCTACGGATAAGATCTTGCTTGGGCCGGATATGGTTAGAGAGACTTCAGAGAAGATTGATTTAATTCGAAAAAGGATGAAAGCAGCGCAAGATAGACAGAAATCTTATGCGGATCGGAGAAGGACGGATCTTGAGTTTGAGGTTGGGGACATGGTTTTTGTCAAAGTATCTCCATTGAGAAATGTTGTTCGCTTTGGGTCCGTAGGGAAGTTAGCACCGAGATTTGTTGGGCCGTTTCCTATTAAGGAAAGGATTGGACGGATGGCATATAGGGTGGAGTTGCCCGACAGACTTAGTGGTGTTCATGATGTATTCCATGTATCACATTTGAGGAAGTGCTTACATGAGACCGCGGAGGTGGTAGAGCCGAGCTTGCTTAGAGATGTAGAGGTAGAGCGTGATGCGACGATTCGACGAGCTCCTACTCGCATCCTTGGGTCAGAAACTAGGAAGTTGAGGAACAGAGAAGTTCAGCTAGTTAAAGTGCAATGGGGAGATGACGAAAGCAATGCTACTTGGGAGACGGAAGCAAAGATGCGTTCTTTGTATCCATTTCTTTTTGAGAGTATGTTTTTTAACTTCTCCTTTATTGCTTGTCTAGTACTTATCTTATCTTTAGTATATCCTCTCGCTAATACCTATGACCTTTAGATAGGGTAAAACCTATGGTTGAAACATGTGTTTGAAACATGTTATGGTTGATGGATGCATATGGATGCAATTGTTTGCTAGTGGTTGCTCGTGGATGCATATACACACACATTAGGCACTAGATCGGCTCAGTCACTTCATGTTGCATATTGCATAAATGGATGTGGTAGTTAGATTGATGGATGTATCATGGCTGTGTTATCATATGGATGATGCATTTTTGTGTATGGTTGTGCACGCATGTAGAAATTTGTATGTGTCAATAGGGTTTCGCATACATATTGGATGCATGGCACTATCATGGTTTGCATTAAGGAGGTTTACTGTATCAGTAACCGCCTGATTTTTGCATTAGGTAAGTACATATACACACACTTTTGCATATATCCATCCAGCATTTAGAATCTTGTAAGGACAATGATTGCTCGTGGATGATGCTTTGAGTAGATGGATGATTGGATGGTAGGATACGTTCTTCCTAACTTGAAGATTTCGGGGACGAAATCCTTTAAGGAGGGGAGAATGTAACAACCCGTATTTTCAATAACCTGTAATAACATAAATCGAGGCAGAATTTAATTCTAAAATGGGAATCAAGGGAAACGGGCTATGCCATTGCGTTCGTCTCGGAAAAATACGCGAAATAGAGTCCGAGTTTTCGAAAATCGGAGTCCGTATGACCAAGATATGGCCTCGCGAAGTTTCACGAAAATTCCCAAATTAAAGTATACTTAATTAAGTGAAATGGGTTGTGTAGATATATATATATATATATATATTGATATATATATATATATATATATAATTGAAAATTTAATAAATAAATATGCAAAAATGCTCAAAACAGCGAATTGGGAGAGGGGAATAACCGAACCGGCCGATTCTTGAAGTCGACCCGAGCCCGCTGGGTCGACTAGGGGTTAATCCAGGGTGTTTGGCTGTCAACCCGTGGGCCGATTCGCTCAAGTGCAGATTTTGCATTTGAATGGTTCTCATGGTCCATCTTTAATCTAAAGGCCCTAGATGGTTCCTACACTTGACTTCTTCCCCAAGACATGCTTTGATGGCTTGGATTGAATCTAGGGTTAATCCTATGGCCTAAAACACTTGCCTAATCTATAAATAAGACCCTAACCTACCCTAATTCATTCATAATTAAACCTAGTGACTAAACTATGGCAAAATGCTAGCTCTCATGGCCTCCACTAATTTTATGAAGAGGGTTGCATACTAATCACTCTCTAATCAACTTCTAATCCCTTCTTAGCATCTTAATCTTCTTCATTTGGTGTTCAAAGTTGCTAGTTGTGAGTTTCTATCACTTTGATGATCTTTTGGTAAACTAATTAGATGAGATGTGATGAGATTTATGGTTTTGTATGTGGGTTAATGAGCTTTGAATCATATGATATGATGTTAGCATTAATCTTATGTTTATGCATGTTGAGTATGTAAGCTTATGCAAGTTTAATATGATGTATGTTATGTTTGCATGATGCTAAATATGCAAGTTGTGGGCTATGTAATCATATGCATGTTATGCAAGTTCATGGTAATATGCTATGCAAGTTACATGTATGTAAATATGCAAGTTACATGTTTGTTAATATGCAAGTTACATGTATGTAAATATGCAAGTTACATGTTTGTTAATATGCAAGTTACATGTTTGTTAATATGCAAGTTACATGTATGTAAATATGCAAGTTACATGTTTCTTTATATGCAAGTTACATGTTTGTTAATATGCGAGTTACATGTATGTAAATATGCAAGTTACATGTTTATTAATATGCAAGTTCATGATGACACATTATGCAAGTCTATAAGCTAATATGCAAGTTTGTTATGCAAAATGAATATGTAAGTTATGTGACATATTATATGCAAGTTATGTGACATGTTATGCAAGTTCATATGCAAGTTATGTGTTTGTTAATATGCAAGATGGCACCTTTGAAACATGTTCATTCATATGCAAGTTGACACCTTTTATATGTGTTATATCATGAACGAAATTACGTGGGAACGATGGGGTAATTAAATGCATAAGTTAATAAGATTGTGTGAAATTAATATAATTATGCATAACACAAAATAAATAAACATAGTATGGGAATTTGCCTATTTGGTTAGGTGTACCCATACTATGTGTTGGGAATTTACCTATTGAGTTAGGTCTACCCCATGGGAATTTACCTATTAAGTTAGGTCTACCCATGTTAAGAAAACTTGATTAATTAGGGATAATTAATATAAAATTATGAGGGTGATTAATTAGGTGTAATTAATTGACTAAGACACGAGGTTGGACTCAGTTGTAGCGTAAAACTGCCCGGACCCAACCGGCTTAACCAGTTGCTACAAATGTTAGCCCAATGTGAGAGGTCTTAGGCACAAACTAAATACGTAATTAATGTAAAGACACGAGGTTAGACTCTGTTATGACATAAGGCTGCCCGGACCCAACCGGCTTAACCAGCGGTCATAAAAGACAGTCTAATGTGAGAGGTCTTTACAAAGGTTACGTTCTTAATTAATTAATTAAGAAACACTTAACCACATTAGCATGTAGAGGGACATGAGGGGTTAAGTGGGTGCCTCGGGTGGCATGAGAAAATCTAGTGGTTGCCTTGGGTGGCAATAGAAAATACGATTAGAATACTTAACCAAAATGGAACATGTAATTAAAACATGATTAAAGGGTTAAGTGGGATATACCAGAAAAAGGGACAAGCTTAGGTGGGTAGCTTGTGGAGGCCCATTTCAACCAGTAACCCATACGTATCTTTGTGGGCTCGACCCATGTCGAGGACGGGACACACATACTGGGTTTGACTGTAAGAGGCAAACGGGTTAGCGGTGGCAACGCAAGTCCAACGGGCTTCATATGCGTGAGTGGGCCCGGGCTGGTAGGTAAGCCGTTGTTGCATCGAGTAGATATAAGCCGTGCACCTTTAGTTCCATCAGGTTGCCACATTGGGGAATGATACATCCCACGGTGGGGCCAGCACGGGTATCTACGTTAGGGAGCCGATCGAATGGGACGTAGTGTGTACACCTAGTGGATTGTAGGGCCCCGTGGCGCCTACTTGGTCACCTAGGGGTACGCAGGTACTAATTAGTAAATTTTATAAGTCCTTGGGTGGGATCAACCTTTAAGTTAGGAACGACTGGTGTGGTGCAGTTTAGTAATTTACCTTAGGGAGGGTAGATGCGTCTTTATCCTTTATCTTCGTTTAGTTGACTGCTTAGGGTAGCCATTCATCCCTATATGTTACCGTATATCAGTTTATGTCTTCTCTGGTTACTTTAACGATTGTATTGTTAAAGTTATAGGACTCGCTCAGACTTATGTCTGACCCTGTTGTTTTTATCTTTTTCCCAACCCTCAGGTCCTACGGTGGATCCTAGCAGTAGTGGAGCTTGATCGGATTGCTGTTCCAGTCTTTAGGAGCTTGGATAGATGTAAAGCTCCAGTTATCCAGTTATCTTTTCTTTTGTTTGGCTATTGTATGAGAGTGGGATTATGTACTTCTTTATTTTGATGGATATTGTACTTGACCTTTATTGTGGTTTTATGATGTAACCAGACATGTTTTACTTCCGCTGTTATGAGATGATGTTTTAAAATTTCAAGTACTATTTATATCTGTCTTGTTGTAATTTTTCTGTTCTATATTCACTAAAATACTCCACCGATGCTATGGCATTCCCTTAGTGAGTGATCATAGCGGGAGTGGGGTGTTACAGCGCTCATGCAATGAACATAACAATATCATCGCCTTCTGCTCCTCCTCAATTTTCAAATCTACCGCCTTCATCTTCATTAGCAAATCATCAAACACATTTAAGTGCACCTTTAGCGAAGTTCCTTCCTGCATCTTGTACGTAAAGAAAGTCCGCAACAAGATCAGTCGATTTGTGAGTGACTTCTTCATATACTACTCCTCCAACTTGTTACAAATACCTTTAACAGTCGTCTCACCACTAATTTCAGAAATAACATTCTCCCCCATGGCAAGTTGAAGTGTAGTGAATGCCCACTCTTCCATTTCTTCTCTCTCCACGTCTGGGATGTCC
The DNA here is from genome assembly GCA_030737875.1 of Allium sativum. Classification (NCBI taxonomy): domain Eukaryota; kingdom Viridiplantae; phylum Streptophyta; class Magnoliopsida; order Asparagales; family Amaryllidaceae; genus Allium; species Allium sativum. Next base: position 589,050,933 of record CM060920.1, read on the forward strand.
TCTGGTAATAAATGTGTATCAAACACCATCTGATGTACCCAATTCCGCCTAAGAACCACTTTCATCTTCCATTGCCACTTTTCGAAATCATTATCGCCATTCCACTTATTGATAACCAATTGTGAACCAGCATCTGCATACGACCCACGTACATAAGGAGCTACACCACTTGGACGAACTGTTGATGGATTATTTGAACCCGATTCTGGCATTTATACAACTATCTACCAACACCAATGCCCTGATACCAAATGTTATGGAGAAATTTTGATTCAAGATCGCTTAAATCAAAAATCCCTAATGCCGCAGTAAACAAGATCGTGGTAATAGTGCAAAAACAACCAATCAAATAATTTCAATCTTATCCAAGCCAATCATAATCACCAAACAATGGAAATAACAGAGAAATAACGAGAAACTAAATCACACAGGGATTTATAGTGGTTCCACCGACGTCTTGTCAGTGTACGTCCACTTTGAGAGAGAAACCTTTATTAATATCAATAGAAGAGTACAAGAGATTGATTACAATGATCAAATTTACTAGAAAAATTTGATTTTGTGGAGAAAAGAATTGAAGAAGATTAGGATTGCCTAAACCCTAATTAGAATAAACCTTGATCTAATCTCTTGATTTTGTTATACCTCCTCCTTTTTGGATCCGATGTAGCCTATATAGACATAGGGAAGTATATGGAAATTCCCAAAATTTCCTCTAGATCCAAAATATCCTCCAGATCCAAAATATTCTTTAGATCTGAAAATATCCCCCAGATCCTAAATATTCGAAATATCCCGAAATATCCTCCTTAATCTAACACATAGTAACGCATACTTCAACATTTCACTTAATCTAGCAGCTTTTAGACCCTTAAGTTTTAAGCAAAATTGATTATGGACGGCGACATGCTCTGAATCATATGAAGAAGATCCGCTTAGTAGTTGCTCCGCTTGTTGTAACAGAGCATGATTAGGAATCCTTTCCGTCTGTTGAGCAGTAGATAGAGGCGGAAATTTTAGTAGAGGTACTTTCACCATTTTTGTTTTGTTTAAGAGGCTCAGACTTTAAATAGGGGATTCATTGATGTTTGAATGGACCTGAAGAGAATAGTGAAAAACACCTCTGACACAATAAGATAGGACTGCACACCAATGGGGTTGGGGGGATGTCAGAATGTATGAGGTGGAGTTTCGAGATGAGCGGAGAAGTATTTTGGTGATACGAGGCAATTACCTGGACATGATGGTACTTGAAGCTTCTGTCGATGCTTGAAAAGTTAGAGCAGTAGACAATGGAGCGTTCTAGTGGTGGAGTCGGACTTTGGGGTGATGATGTCCTTTATGGTGATGGTTGAGGTAAGGGCAGCCATGCACGTGCATGGTATATATGCAGTAAACTGGAGAGGAGGAACGAAAAGGAGGGGACTCGCCGATGCATGAATGCATACAAACGTTTATTGAAAGAACCGTTCAATGGGACCAGGTTGATATTTATTAACATATAAACCCGACTTAGTTAATATTTTAAAAGCATGAACTCTAAAACAATAACTCATCCCAGGGCAAACAACACTAATTTTATACTCAGGTTGACTATTAACCATATTGACCATGTATACATTTTTATTTGGATACATATAACAGAGGAGGCAAAATCTTCAGCACCATTAAAGAAAAATATTAACCGACTTCCATGAAAACATTGTAATCAAAATCAGTTTTTAGTATTCACGTCAAATTTCAATCCTTCTACCTGTACCATCTCTTTATTGCGACGGACTAAAAGAATCAAAACATATATGGGATGATGCATACTGGAGTTTCAAAACAATGAGTGGGTATAGTTGAGAACTTCAAACACAGACTTTACGGAAATGATGATGAGTCTATGACTGTAACCAATGCCGGCCTTGGGGGAAGCCCACCAAGACCATGGGATTGGGCAACCTCAAGCCCAAGGCAAAAAAAAAAAAAAAAAAAAAAAAAAAAAAAAAAAAAAAAAAAAAAAGAATGGACAGCCCAGCAACCAAAAAAGAATAGATGCAGCAAATTTGACCCGCTTCCTCTTCGTTGCTCCCTTCTTCGTTTGCGAATCAGAATCATTCAAAAACTAGGGTTGTCGCAACAAATGACATAAGAAGAATAAGGGAATTGTTGACGAAGCGATCGATTTTCCTAAGCTCCAGTCCTCATATGCCTGCCTCAAATGCTCCATCTCTCCCTTACAAGGAAACAACTACAAGTAAAATTGATTTCTAAACTGAAATTGGTTGATTAGAAGTTTAGAATTTGTTGCTAATCTTGATTTTTTACTTATAAGCCGATCAAAATTGGTTTTGGAATTAATTTATGTAGGAATTGATTAATTTGATTTTCTCTTCAAATTTTCTCACTGTTTCACTTCAAATTTTCTCAAGTTGATTAGCATAGAATGATTAGAACAATAGCATTGTTTTAGCAGCTGCAGAAGGTCTTCTTTTTTATTTTTATTTTATTTTTTTATTTTTATTTTTTGGGATAAAAATATTTTGTAAAAGAGAGTTCGAACAGTGCTTTGATATGTTTGAAAAGATAATACTTGACTATGTACCTTACTTTCTCTGTTACTCTTCTCACTACAAAGAACTAGCTATTATTTTCATTTCATAATTGCTTTCTTGGTACCTAAAATCTTCATCAATCACTATGACTTTTCCAAAACTGTATGAACCATCACTACCACTTTTTATTGAAAACGCAGCACATGTTTAAGTTATGTTCAGTCTGAATGTATAGCATTTATGTTGTGTAGTATTACAATTTATGTATTCAAAAAAAAAAAAAAAAAAAAAAAAAATTGTGCTTTTAATGGGCAACAAAATTCGAATGTGGCTCAGGCAACGAATTCTTTGGGCCGGCACTGACTGTAACAGTAGAAGAAGTGGCACATAAGCCAGTAGGAGCCTGGTTGCTATATACTAATGAACTGTTGGAATATATGTATCTTTAGCCAATTTTAACATCTATCATCAACCTGGTGTAGAAACGAGAAAAAGAAAAGAAAAAAAGAGAGAACAGTAGGAAAAACGTAATAAATGGAAAGAAGAGAACAACAAAATCAAAAAGGGAGATGGGAAGAAAATGGGAATGAAAGTGGGCTTGGTATCTTGTTTTGTCTGGAGAGTTTAACAAGGGTGGACTTAAATCATTCACTAGTACCAATTATGTTTCTCAAGCCTGGATATATCACTGCATCATCTAGTCACTATATTACCAGAATGTATTTGTAATAGGAAGTCAATTAGGATTCGATTATATTCAGTATCCTTAAATATACTAGTTGAAACTAGTATAAGAGTTTAAATAGTTTGAAGGAAAATATTGACAGGACCCGAACTTCCCCGTGAAGGAAAACCCGGATTGAGTTGAGAACAAGCCACATCGGAATACAGATAGAGGAACATTTCATTGTTAACTACAATAATTCCATCAGAATACAAGAATATACAAAGTATGAATAAATATTATACATCAGAGAAATATTAGAGATTTAATTACATTACTGCAGTGGAAAAATAATACAATACACAACTGAAAGAGATATACAGATGCAGAGCTTTCCGGATATCGTTCCAGCTGCAAATCAGGAACCTATGAATATAAATCTGCAAAACTAAAACTACTAGCTGCCCGTTTCGAAAATAGGGGCACCCAGAGTTTAGATTAAAACAATAAACTCCAGGTCAGTCACGTGACTAGTGTGAGAACTAAAACAGTTATTTAAAACTTTACTTTAAATCAGATATATCAAGGGACCACGCTGTATAACATGGAACGAGTTTCCTCCCAAGAATAACATTGCATATAACAAAGTAGCGCAATGATTTTTGGAAAAATGAAGCTATTATAAGACCCAGGTCCCATCATATAATGCAACGCAAGCCAAAGGATAGGATTTCCCCTTATAATAGCCAAACATGCTTGGTACGTTCAAAACAAATCATTTGATACTATTATAAGTGCACAGTGTATAAAACAACTTCAAATATAAATGTATCAATCATAAGCAGCATGGGTACCATTTATCATGTCGCCAATACTAGGCTCTACAATCAAAACTGCAAATGTCACGTATTGGAAGTTGGATTTCCATCTGTGAACCGAGACCAGGGATCGTCCTCACTGCTTTGAGACAATCTAGCCCATGTCTCAGGTCAGAGCTCGAGTGACCTTTGGATCGTCAGGGCCGGTCCACCGATGTGGATTAAAATGCCTGAACACTGCGTTTCCCCGCCCTTTGGGGCGTAAATGATTCCAATGACTCCATCGGCTCCACAAAGTCATCGATATATCCAAGGCGCCTCGCAATTCAACAACTACACATGTGAAAATAATATAAATATCAGGGTTGGTAGGTCACTAACACCACCCTAGCTAGAAGGAAACGCATGCCCTCCCTGATGTCCTCTCCCGTTTCTGGTTCACAACCGAGGTGTGAGGCTCACGAATTAACGTTACACACAAAGCTATGCCACACAGGCGGTGTTTTGATCATCAACCACAAGACTTTGCTTTTCAACAAAAGCCTTGATCCTTTGCAATTCAGCATGCCACACAGGCAATTCATTCCATGCTGATGGCTATCAATCACACAGAATGAAATCCAATGTCCGACACACAGTCCATTTACAAGTCCGTTCTGGGTCTGAACGAAACTGGAGTAACCTTATTCCTCACATATCCATCGATCTCCAAGTACATCCGGACGATCACCAACTAATTCCCTCCTCTTGGGTGTACGGCCCAATCAAGATCATCAGTAATTATCCAAACGATGCGAAGACCTCTGGTCTTCAACCACTGCCTTCATCCTCGACACCTCGTCGAATCAGTTATTAAGAATGAGATAATCCCGGTCTTTCTGAATAACTCGCGTGTATAATAAACAAGTGTTACACAAACACAACATATGCCTCACTCCAATTCAGAATATTCTTTTTTCAAAAATTCTTACACTTTGGGAAAGGTTCCCATTAATTTTATCAAAGATAAATTCTTTAAATTTATTCTTTAATATTCTTTTGAATATCAATTCAAACCAGATTATGGTCTATCCAAATTAGTTGGGATTAACGAACCTTACCGAAGTAATCATTTGTTTTAAATTTCCCAATCCCAACCTATTAATCCCATGAAGTAAAACTGGTAATACTTCATATCTAACACCACGATGTTATCGGTAAATTCAATTACCATTTCACGTTCAAATCTAATTAAAGACTTAACTATCACCTGGAGCCGAACTGGTGATACTCCATTCTCGATCATTTCAATCTAATTAAAGATTCATTAAAACTCCACTAGGTTTTAATCTTCCCAAAAATTAATATTAATGATTGTTTAACTTGGGAAATCATATCCTGTCTTTAACTGGGTTAAAGAACCAATGTCATTTAAAACACGGTTCACGATAAACCCAAAATCACATTCCATTAACGATGGAATCTTCATGCAAAACAAATCTATATATATATATATATATATATATATATATATAATCGATATAAACTTCCATATCCGACTAATAATATAAATGGAATAACGGTAAAGACTTCTAAATTCCAGATATATTAGTTGTCTTCCTCCACCGAAATTCACTTTGATTATTACCAAATCGAATTCCATTCCATTCCAATTTATTTTATTAAATTGGAAAACTTTACTTTGGAAAATATCCTTTAAATCTTAACAAAAGATTTATAAATTCCAAATCACATTTCACTGTAAATCGGGTTAAAGAACGAATGTCGTTAAAACACAGTTCATGATAAACCCAATTCACATTCCATTAGTTATCTGGTTAAAGAACAAGTGTTATTTAAAACACCGTTCAAGATAAACCCAAAAATCAATTCAAATTCAATTCCAATTAAATACCATTTAATTGGTATACTTTATTAAATCTAAATAAAAAGATTAAATCTTTTTCTCAACTGGGTTTAAGAACAGTGTTAATGAAGACACCATTCACGACAAACCCAAATCCCATTTGATATTAAATACAAGGCTCTGAATAGAAAATATATCGGTTTATATTCAATATCAAATTCTACGACCAATAAATATCGTATTGGAAATAACGATAGAAATATATCTTTCAAATTTCCGTAACAATATCTGTATAATCACGAAATCCAACATCGAAATATTCTAAAGACAATTTTGATTCAAATCCATTCCAGTTCAATTATTGGAAATTTTGGTTACTTTTAAAACCTTTTTCAAATCCAATTTATTTCAAAAATAAATGGATTATAATTCTAGTTCAAAACTTGTTCATTTCGATAAAAATCTATTTTTATCTTTTCAAATATGGAATTTGTCATCCCAATTCTTTCCAAATCATTTCTTATTATTTTACACAAATTATTTCTATTTTTAATAATTTTATCAAGGCCCGTACAGTCGATTTCCATCAACGGCCATTGAACTGCACTTACAGCGACCTTTTCCAAATTTGATTTGGACATAATTCCAAATCCAACCATTAGATTTCAAAACTCTAATATTGTGTTAGAAAGCTCTTTTCGATACGAACCTAATGGTTCCGATTTTAGGAGAATCCGACGTTCGGATCTCCCATAATGTCCATTCGAAGTCAATGGTCGAAATTCGCGAACTGCCACAGCGCGGCGCGTTCTATTCAGGCCATTATATATATATAATATCTATTATATATTTCATCGATTTCCTTTTAAAACATATTTTATAAATCATTTTAAATTCATTTTCAAAACGATTTCAACTTCATATTCAATTTCTAATCAAAATTGAATATTCCATATCATCGGTATATAAATGATAATATTTTCAAAACATTATATTTTGAAATCAATTCCTTTTCGATATTCATTATAAAAATGAATAAAATCGATATAAATATCGTTCGCGTCAAAATGGCGCATATCTGGTCAACACGACTTTATATATTTGTAATGACCCGAAAATCCGGTCCAATTTGAGCTGACCAAATAACACCAGTCCAACTCCAAATTGTACTGAAAACCAGGAAATTAATAGAAAGAAGATAGAGGGTGAGGAAAGATAAGATAGAAACTTAGAATAGAAGAAGAAGAAGAACACAACATCACCTCATTGTGGCTTACATTGGTACCCCAGTCCATACTTTACGGCCAACCTTTCGAATTCACAATCAACCCTCATTTTCGGGACATGTAGGGATAAGAGTCTCCCGTTCGCCACCTAACGAAAAGCGAGAACCCCCTATCATGCGACACATGGCCCAAGCACGCAACATGGACTGGCATGAGTAAACAGTTTAAAACAGTTTGAACAAGTAAACGATATCTCATAAGACCACGCCGTATAACGGAATGGGTTTTTCCCTTATGAGAATCCAAATTATCTTTATATCAAAAACCTTTTGATATTATAATAATGTCTATCAACCACAATATAATAATCATCCAGCAGAAACGCTTTCATCTCATGTTCTATATATATAGTATACAATCAAAACCCCAAGCACGTATTGGGTAATGGATTTCCAACTATGACAAGGTATACATCGCTAGTGTACCTCTAGAAAGGAATACATCTGTTTCAACAAGAACATATTGCAACCCAGCCACACATGACCGACCACTCATTTCGCTTGAGTGTGTCGAATGTATATCACCAACGGTTGGGATCAACAACCGTTTCCCGAATGGGACAGCATCAACAATAGATTTTTAGAAGTAAATGAAACTCTAGATCAGGTGATTATACACCCTACTTCGGAGCGACCGACTTAGCCATGCTTCCAGCCCGATTTATGTCATTTACCGGTTGATGAGGCTTGAGGTTACGCTTCATCATCACACCAGATTCACTTCGAATGCCACATCATCAAATCCATCAAATCACCGATTGACGTCTACAACCATACATTACGTGTCAGCTAAAAGAAGTTTCCTTCTCCGCTTCCACTCTTGCTACGGTTGAAGAAATCAATGTACGTGACCTATCTGGAAATACTCTGTCAGACATTTATCCATACAAGTCACCCAGGAACAGGATGAACCGAAGGTACTATTCAGTACATCCATCTTAGACACTGTTATCTAAGACTTATACAATAGCCCTTGCACTTTACTCCATCTTCAATTATCTTTGGCATATATGATTCGCAACGCTTATGCCAATACAGAGTGGTTCTATGGATAATAATCCAACCGGTTTCTCCATATTAACAACGTTAAAATGGTCAAAACTTCGATAGTCTGTGATTTAACCATCAAAGAAAAACAGGTGTGCAAACAACGATATTATTTCCAAATGGAAATTTTATCAATCAATCATCAATCATACATATATATATATATATATTTCCTTATTTTCCATGTTTAGAAAATATACGTTATTAACACAGGAAAACATTTCCATTGTTATTTTCATATCACTATCATTTCACATCTATCAGTCCCTAACCGTAAACTAGTAGGAGAACAATTCTCTAAGTATTCACCCCGAAGGCCGAAACCAACATCAGATCGATACTCGGAAAACTATTCAACTAAACTAATCCCTAGTCAGTTTCTAATCTTGTTTAACTTTATTTCTTTTCCTCTATTCAATTAACTCTATTTGATTAACTCTAATTGAATAACTATAATTGAATAACTCTAATTGTATAACTCCATTCTGTTTTAACTTTATTTCGAATAACTATATTCGATTTAACTCCTTTGAACATAAACTATATTTGATTAACTACTTCTAATATAAACTATATTCGATTAACTACTACGAATATAAACTAATCGAATAACTTTATTTGATTAACACTATTCCCTTTTTATAATTCTATTTGTTTTCTAAATATTCTCCTTTATAATATCCTATTTATTTTCTAATAATATTCCTTTATTCTATTCTATTCGTTTTATCAACATTTTTCCCTTTTATAAAACTCTATTCGTTTTATAAACATTTTCCCTTTCATTTACTTTCGAAATATTTCCTGTTATAAAATCTATTGATTTTATAAAATCCCTTTATTTCAATATACATTGAAATAATTCTTTTTACGTCCCAGGGACTTTTTATGATATTTAAAATATCGAATAACAAGGATCAATATCATTCCAACACACATAATCCATAACAGATTATATAACACATCATATATATCACAATATATGAAAAACAGTAAAATAATGTTGAAGAATCCAGTCAGATTCCTCTAACCTGTTTCCCTGCATCCACAGATGTTACACAATAAAATAAACATCACTTTCAGTTCCATATGATATATTCTGTTAAACAGAATCAACATAGAAATTCAACTAACTGACTAGCAGTTCAATCAAACAGTCAACACACAGTTAATCAACCAATATTTAACAGTTCTAAAAATACAACATGAAATTATAAACTGTTCAGAGTTAGTCAGATTTACTCACATTTCGCGTTAACCGTTAAATACGATTTGCGTATGTTGATTCAGATGGACAATTTATTTTGCGATAAATTGTAACGAGCTCGGATTCACTCCCAGTCAGTTCCGTGGTGTAGACACCATCCATACGATCCTGTCGGATCTCGTTTTTTTTGAATTTCGTTCATGTATGAATTTGTTATGCTTTATACAAATAAATACACTATTTAAATTAAAATAAAATTAACCATTTATTTTATAACGGGCCTCACCCTTTATGAAACCGGCCCACTACCACTCAAGCCCAACCGCAACTTAGCCTTCTCCTCCGAATACATGAACACGAGCTCCAGGTAGTAGCTCCATTTCGTTCACCATACCTGACATTTCCAACCCCAAGAACTCCATCGTTTCTCCACTATAAATCAAATAAAAATATCCATAAATTTCCCCTTTCAATCCTCTCTTTATTCATGCCATCCACTACCAGTTCGAACGACTCCTAAGAAGGCCGACGCTGGCTTCCACCACCCAGGTATCGACAGATATCATCACAAAATCGCACCAAAAACTCACACATCGAACTATTCTCTATGCTGAACAACAATCCAACAACCATTTCTTGCATCGAAACCAAAAATCCCTAAAATCAAAAACCCTAGTTTTCACGGTGGAAGAACAGTGGTCGTGAACGGGCATCGCACCCTGAACTGAGCACACCAAAATGAAGAGAATCATCTACGGATGTTAAACATATATGGACTATGATTTCTTGATTTTATATGATTTTCATTTGATTTTTCAAAGAGGATGATTTCCACTGTGAGATAAAAGAACAACGGCGGCTCAACTTTTGGTCTTATAGGAGACGGAAATCTTTTGTGTGGTTGTAAAGTGAAGGACGTGGCACCTTAAATATTCACACAATTTATTTGGATATTTTATTTATATTTATTTTTGCTTTCTAAAAATTCGTGCGATCACACACAATACCCAAAAATCACGAAACTGGACGTCTAGCTAGAGTTCGACATTGCGGTCCCAATGAAACTGGTTTCGTCGAATTCCAACTCTGTTTGCTCACACAGCGTATTTTTAACCGTCGAAATACTGACTTTTTTTCACTTTAAAAATCCATACGGCCACACATTAACTCTAAAAATCACGGAACTTGGAATCTAACGACTATTTGACATTGCGGATCCAACAAAATTAATTTCGTCGAATTCCCACTTCGTTTGCAAAAGTGGCTATTTTTAACGCTCTAAATAACCTATTTAAATATATAAATATAATCAAATTTAATATTTAAAAATAAATATTATCATCTATATTCACATGGAATACCGTACAGCTTCAGAATATTCCTATATGGATTTACAACTCGATATTACATCGTCTGAGTTATATCGATGTTCGATTTCTATTTAAATCCTTATATAAAATATAATTAAATCGTTATGGTCAGGGCGCTGCATTTTTGAGAATTTGATTTGGACATAACTCAAAATCTACACGACGAAATCCCGATATTTCTCTTCCACTAGAAAGATATACTCCACCAGCTCTACACGTTTCTTGTTTCACAGAAATCCGATTTAAAACGAACGCTGTATATTCAGTTGAAGTTCAAATCGCCAAATAGCGAACTACCGCATCGTTACGCGCTCTATTTTAATTATATTATAATTCTACGTTCAAACTAACGTCGATTGAATATATTCGTCAATATAATTCAACTCTAAGCTGAATTAAATCTTAAGGACGACCCATTTCACAGAATATTGTGATTTCCAATATTTTTGATTATTTCTGAATTAAATATATTATTCTATTATTTAATTTAATTAAACAATCTCTTATTTAATTAAACCACCATTTAAATCTCTAAATCCTTATTTACATAATTAAATTAATTAATTATTCCATGGCTAACAATGCGGGTCATTACAATCTTTCCCACTAAAAATAATTTCGTCCTCAAAATTGCTAAGGTAGAGGACGACCCTATCTATTCGAATTCCTAAGATTTGTTTACCCCTTATTTCTGATTTCAACTGAACCAATTAATATCAACTAAAATATTTATTCATTCCGACTAACTAAAATTATCAAAAATTCTGAAAATTTTCTAACACTTTAAATTTTCTGTAAATTTCGCCATAATCTCCTTTGTACAGCCCTATCGGTAAAACCACAACTCGCCTCTTTAGGCCTTCTCCAACCCAAAAGAAAATCAAACAGCCAAGCGGCTTGCCAATTCGGCTCATAAATCTCATGCTTATACCAAATATAAACTTGTACATTTTTGTCGAGCATATCAACTTTATCACTTCCATCTGCTATTAATTCAGCATATACCAATGTTATCCTAACCAAATTCCAATCTGTTTTTACCCACAAATCCAACCATTCGCTTATACCTAAGTAGAAATCAAATTTCAAATCGATGCCATTACCAATTTAAATTCTTTACTTACCAGCCCAATATAATCCCAGATTATCTCTAATCAAGTCTAATTCTACTTGACACCAATCTATTTCAATATGATTTTTACTTATCTGGCTTTTTATTCAATCTCAATTCTATTGGCCTTTACAAATCCTACTTTAATTTGTTTTAATTCACATAATCTGTTTCTGGGAGTTTTTAAACAGCTTAACCTTTTCCAAAAATCAAAATATTCAATTTGGGATATCAAAACAACTTGTTTTTCTCAAAACAATTCAAAAACTATCTCTTTGGCAGTAATCCGTCACTTACACACTCGAAAATGAACACCGATGATGTCATGATCAATATCAGAATCTATTTTCCGGCTATCGAAGTGAGTTCAATACTATATCACTTTTCAAAACCATTTCTGAATATTCCCATTTTGAAATCGATTCCAAATATCCTTTTACCATGTTGTAAACAATTTAAAATCTCCCAGGATCTTAAAATTCTCATATACTTAATCCAGATTCATCTACAACACTTTTCCAATTTCTGGGATTTTAATTCCAATTAATTCTGATTTAAATTTAGATTTAACTCATCTGATTTCACGTATTTCACTTATATGAATTCTGATTGGTTATATTTAACCATTTCACATGTTATAATCTTACTCGATTATAATCACAACCTATATATGATAATATATCACATATCCATATTGTCTCGGTCCATCGTATTCAAGTGTTTATAAACCCCTACCGATACAGTGGATCAAACTGATCGACCAGAATTCATAAACAATTCAACCAATGAATCTCTACAATATAAAACCATTTTTATATCAAATACAAATACACACTCGTATATATACACTCAAACTCAATCTAGGGTATTACTAACCCTATCTCTACTGAGTCACGCCACAGAGCCACGGTAATACTTAACCTGGGTCTGATACCAACTGTAATGACCCGAAAGTCCGGTCCAATTTGAGGTGACCAAATAAGACCAGTCCAACCCCAAATTGTACTGAAAACCAGGAAATTAATAGAAAGAAGATAGAGGGTGAGGAAAGATAAGATAGAAACTTAGAATAGAAGAAGAAGAAGAACACAACATCACCCCATTGTGGCTTACTTTGATAACCCAGTCCATACTTTACGGCCAGCCTTTCGACTTCACAACCAACCCTCATTTTAGGGACATGTAGGGGTAAGAGTCTCCCGTTCGCAACCTAAAGAAAAGCGAGAACCCCCTATCATGTGACATATGCCCCCAAGCACGCAACATTGACTGGTATGAGTAAAACAGTTTAAAACAGTTTGAACAAGTAAACGATATCTCATAAGACCACGCCATTTAACGGAACAAGTTTTTCCCTTATGAGAATCCAAATTATCTTTATATCGAAAACCTTTTGATATTATAATAATGTCTATCAACCACAATATAATAATCATCTAGCAGAAACGCTTTCATCTCACGTTCTACATATATAGTATATAATCAAAACCGCAAGAACATGTTGGGTAATGGATTTCCAACTATGACAAGGTATGGAACCACCTTTCGCTAGTGTACCTCTAGAAAGGAATACACTGGATGCAACAAGAACGTCTTGCAACCCGGCCACACATGACCGACCACTCATTTCGCTTGAGTGTATCAAATGTATATCACCAACGGTTGGGATCAGCAACCGTTTCCCGAATGGGATAGCATCAACAATAGATTTTTAGAAGTAAATGAAACTCTAGATCAGGTGATTATACACCCTAATTCGGAGCGACCGACTTAGCCATGCCGCCTGCCCGATTTCTGTCATTTACCGGTTGATGAGGCTTAAGGTTATGCTTCATCATCACACCAGATTCACTTCGAATGCCACATCGTCAAATCCATCAAATCACCGATTGACGTCTACAACCATACATTATGTGTCAGCTAAAAGAAGTTTCCTTCTCCGCTTCCACTCTTGGTACGGTTGAAGAAATCAATGTACGTGACCTTTCTGGAAAAACTCTGTCACACATTTATCCATACAAGTCACCCAGGAACAGGTTGAACCGAAGGTACTATTCAGTACATCCATCTTAGACACTGTTATCTAAGACTTATACAATAGCCCTTGCACTTTACTCCATCTTCAATTATCTTTAGCATATATGATTCGCAACGCTTATGCCAATACAGAGTGGTTCTTTGGATAATAATCCAACCGGTCTCTCCATATTAACAACGTTAAAATGGTCAAAACTTCGACAGTCTGTGATTTAACCATCAAAGAAAAAACAGGTGTGTAAACAACGATATTATTTCCAAATGGAAATTCTATCAATCAATCATCAATCATATATATATGTACATATATATCCTTATTTTCTATGTTTAGAAAATATACGTTATTAACACTGGAAAACATTTCTAATGTTATTTACATATCACAATCATTTCACAACTATCAGTCCCTAACCGTAAACTAGTAGGAGAACAATTCTCTAACTATAAAACCCGAAGGCCGAAACCAACATCAGATCGATACTCGGAAAACTATTCAACTAAACTAATCCCTGGTCAGTTTCTAATCTTGTTTAACTTTATTTCTTTTCCTCTATTCGATTAACTCTATTTGATTAACTCTAATTGAATAACACTAATTGAATAACTCTAATTGAATAACTCCATTCTGTTTTAACTTTATTTCGAATAACTATATTCGATTTAACTCCTTCGAATATAAACTATATTCGATTATCTACTTCGAATATAAACTATATTCGATTAACTACTTCGAATATAAACTAATCGAATAACTTTATTTGATTAACACTATTCCCTTTTTATAATTCTATTTGTTTTCTAAATATTCTCCTTTATAATATCCTATTTATTTTCTAATAATATTCCTTTATTCTATTCTATTCGTTTTATCAACATTTTTCCCTTTTATAAAACTCTATTCGTTTTATAAACATATTCCCTTTCATTTACTTTCGAAATATTTCCTTTTATAAAATCTGTTGATTTTATAAAATCCCTTTATTTCAATATACATTGAAATAATTCTTTTTACATCCCAGGGTCTTTTTATGATATTTAAAATATCGAATAACAAGGATCAATATCATTCCAACACACATAATCCATAACAGATTATATAACACATCATATATCACAATATATGAAAAACAGTAAAATAAATGTTGAGGAATCCAGTCGGATTCTTCCAACCTGTTTCCCTGCATCCACAGGTGTTACACAATAAAATCAACATCACTTTCAGTTCCATATGATATATTCTATTAAACAGAATCAATATAGAAATTCAACTAATTGACTAGCAGTTTAATCAAACAGTTAACACACAGTCAATCAGCCAATATTTAACAGTTCTGAAATACAACATGAAATTATAAACTGTTCAGAGTTAGTGAGATTTACACACATTTCGCGTTAACCGTTAAATACGATTTGCGTCTGTTGATTCAGACGGACAATTTATTTTGCGATGAATTATAACGAGTTTGGATTCACTCCTAGTAAGTTCCGAGGTGTAGTCACCATCCATACGATCCTATCGGATCTCGTTTTTCTGAATTTCGTTCACGTATGAATTTGTTATGCTTTATACAAATAAATACACTATTTAAATTAAAATAAACTTAACCATTTATTTTATAATGGGCCTCACCCTTTATGAAACCGCCCACTACCTCTCAAGCCCAACCGCAACTTAGTCTTCTCCTCCGAATACATGAACACGAGCTCCAGGTAGTCGCTCCATTTCGTTCACCATACCTGACAATTCCAACCCCAAGAACTCCATAGTTTCTCCACTATAAATCAAATAAAAATATCCATAAATTTCCCCTTTCAATCCTCTCTTCATTCATGCCATCCACTACCAGTTCGAACGACTCCTCAGAAGGCCGACGCTGGCTTCCACCACCAAGGTATCGACAGATACCATCACAAAATCGCACCAAAAACTCACACTTCGAACTATTCTCTATGCTGAACAACAATCCAACAACCATTTCTTGCATTGAAACCAAAAATCCCTGAAATCAAAAACCCTAGTTTTCACGGTGGAAGAACAGTGGTCGTGAACGGGCATCGTTGCCTGAACTGAACCAAAATGAAGAGAATCATCTACGGATGCTAAACATATATGGATTATGATTTCTAGGTTTTATATGATTTTCATTTGATTTTTCAAAGAGGATGATTTCCACTGTGAGATAAAAGAACAACAGCAACTCAACTTTTTGTCTTATAGGAGACGAAAATCTTTTGTGTGGTTGTAAAGTGAAGGACGTGGCACCTTAAATATTCACACAATTTATTTGGATATTTTATTTATATTTATTTTTTCTTTCTAAAAATTTGTGCGATCATACACAATACCCAAAAATCACAAAACTGGACATGTAGCTAGAGTTCGAAATTGCGGTTCCAATGAAACTGGTTTCATCGAATTCCGACTCCGTTTGCTCACAAAGTGTATTTTTAACCGTCGAAATATTGATTGTTTTTCACTTTTAAAATCCGTACATCCACACGTTAACTCTAAAAATCACGGAACTTGGAATCTAACGACTATTTGACATTGCGGTTCCAACAAAATTAGTTTCGTCGAATTCCGACTTCATTTGCAAAAGTGGTTATTTTTAACGCTCTAAATAACTTATTCAAATATATAAATATATTTAAATATGATTAAATTTAATATTTAAAAATAAATATTATCATCTATATTCACATGGAATACCGTACAGCTTCAAAATATTCCTATATGGATTTACAACTCGATATTACATCGTCGGAGTTATATCGATGTTCGATTTCTATTTAAATCCTTATATAAAATATAATTAAATCGTTATGGTCAGGGCGCTGCATTTTTGAGAATTTGATTTGGATATAACTCAAAATCTACACGACGAAATCCCGATATTTCTCTTCCACTAGAAAGATATACTCCACCAGCTCCACACGTTTCTTGTTTCACAGAAATCCGATTTAAAACGAACGCTGTATATTCAGTTGAAGTTCAAATCGCCAAATAGCGAACTACCGCATCGTTACGCGCTCTATTTTAATTATATTATAATTCTACGTTCAAACTAACGTCGATTGAATATATTTGTTAATATAATTCAACTCTAAGCTGAATTAAATCTTAAGGACGACCCATTTCACAGAATATTTTGATTTCCAATATTTTTGATTATTTCTGAATTAAATATATTATTCTATTATTTAATTTAATTAAACAATCACTTATTTAATTAAACCACCATTTAAATCTCTAAATCCTTATTTACATAATTTAATTAATTAATTATTCCATGGCTAACAATGCGGGTCATTACAATCTTTCCCACTAAAAATAATTTCGACCTCAAAATTGCTAAGGTAGAGGACGACCCTATCTATTCGAATTCGTAAGATTTGTTTACCCCTTATTTCTGATTTCAACTGAACCAATTAATATCAACTAAAATATTTATTCATTCCAACTAACTAAAATTTTCAAAAATTCTGAAAATTTTCTAACACTTTAAATTTTTTGTAAATTTCGCCATAATCTCCTTTGTACAGCCTTGTCGGTAAAACCACAACTCGCCTCTCTAGGCCTTCTCCAACCCAAAAGAAAATCAAACAGCCAAGCGGCTTGCCAATTCGGCTCATAAATCTCATGCTTATACCAAATATAAACTTGTACATGTTTGTCGAGCATATCAACTTTATCACTTCCATCTGCTGTTAATTCAGCATATACCAATGTTATCCTAACCAAATTCCAATCTGTTTTTACCCATAAATCCAACCATTCGCTAATACTTAAGTAGAAATCAAATTTCAAATCGATGCCATTACCAATTTAAATTCTTTACTTACCAGCCCAATATAATCCCAGATTATCTCTAATCAAGTCTAATTCTACTTGACACCAATCTATTTCAATATGATTTTTACTTATCTGGCTTTTTATTCAATCTCAATTTTATTGGCCTTTACAA
The DNA here is from genome assembly GCA_030737875.1 of Allium sativum. NCBI lineage: Eukaryota > Viridiplantae > Streptophyta > Magnoliopsida > Asparagales > Amaryllidaceae > Allium > Allium sativum. Next base: position 589,068,823 of record CM060920.1, read on the forward strand.
ATCCTACTTTAATTTGTTTTAATTCACATAATCTGTTTCTGGGAGTTTTTAAACAGCTTAACCTTTTCCAAAAATCAAAATATTCAATTTGGAATATCAAAACAACTTGTTTTTCTCAAAACAATTCAAAAACTATCTCTTTGGTAGTAATCCGTCAATTACACACTCGAAAATGAACACCGATGATGTCATGATCAACATCGGAATCTATTTTCCAGCTATCGAAGTGGGTTCAATACTATATCACTTTTCAAAACCATTTCTGAATATTCCCATTTTGAAATCGATTCCGAATATCCTTTTACCATGTTGTAAACAATTTAAAATCTCCCAGGATCTTAAAATTCTCATATACTTAATCCAGATTCATCTAAAACACTTTTCCAATTTCTGGGATTTTAATTCCAATTAATTTTGATTTAAATTTAGATTTAACTCATCTGATTTCACGTATTTCACTTATATGAATTCTGATTGGTTATATTTAACCATTTCACATGTTATAATCTTACTCAATTATAATCACAACCTATATATGATAATATATCACATATCCATATTGTCTCGGTCCATCGTATTCAAGTGTTTATAAACCCCTACCGATACAGTGGATCAAACTGATCGACCAGAATTCATAAACAACTCAACCAATGAATCTCTACAATATAAAACCATTTTTATATCAAATACAAATACGCACTCGTATATATACACTCAAACTCAATCTAGGGTATTACTAACCCTATCTTTAATAAGTCACGCCACAGAGCCAAGGTAATACTTAACCTGGCTCTGATACCAACTGTAATGACCCGAAAATCCGGTCCAATTTGAGCTGACCAAATAACACCAGTCCAACCCCCAAACTGTACTGAAAACCAGGAAATTAATAGAAAGAAGATAGAGGGTGAGGAAAGATAAGATAGAAACTTAGAATAGAAGAAGAAGAAGAAGAACATAACATCACCCCACTGTGGCTTACATTGGTACCCCCGTCCATACTTTACGGCCAGCCTTTCGACTTCACAACCAACCCTCATTTTCGGGACATGTAGGGGTAAGAGTCTCCCGTTCGCCACCTAACGAAAAGCGAGAACCCCCTATCATGCGACACATGCCCCAAGCACGCAACATGAGTATGAGTAAAACAGTTTAAAACAGTTTGAACAAGTAAACGATATCTCATAAGACCACGCCGTATAACGGAACGGGTTTTTCCCTTATGAGAATCCAAATTATCTTTATATCAAAAACCTTTTGATATTATAATAATGTCTATCAACCACAATATAATAATCATCTAGCAGAAACGCTTTCATCTTACGTTCTACTTATATTGTATACAATCAAAACCGCAAGCACGTATTGGGTAATGGATTTCCAACTATGACAAGGTATGGAACCACCTTTCGCTAGTGTACCTCTAGAAAGGAATACACCGGGTTCAACAAGAACATCTTGCAAACTGGCCACACATGACCGACCACTCATTTCGCTTGAGTGTATCGAATGTATATCACCAACGGTTGGGATCAACAATCGTTTCCCGAATGGGATAGCATCAACAATAGATTTTTGGAAGTAAATGAGGCTCTAGATCAGGTGATTATACACCCTACTTCGGAGCGACCGACTTAGCCATGCTGCCTGCCCGATTTCTGTCATTTACCGGTTGATGAGGTTTGAGGTTACGCTAATCATCACACCAGATTCACTTCGAATGCCACAACATCAAATCCATCAAATCATCGATTGATGTCTACAACCATACATTACGTGTCAGCTAAAAGAAGTTTCCTTCTTCGCTTCCACTCTTGGTACGGTTAAAAAAATCAATGTACGTGACCTTTCTGGAAATACTCTGTCAGACATTTATCCATACAAGTCACCCAGGAGAAATCAATGTACATCCATCTTAGACACTGTTATCTAAGACTTATACAATAACCCTTGCACTTTACTCCATCTTCAATTATCTTTGGCTTATATGATTCGCAACACTTGTGCCAATACAGAGTGGTTCTTTGGATAATAATCCAACCGGTCTCTCCATATTAACAACGTTAAAATGGTCAAAACTTCGATAGTCTGTGATTTAACCATCAAAGAAAAACAGGTGTGCAAATAACGATATTATTTCCAAATGGAAATTCTATCAATCAATCATCAATCATATATATATATTTCCTTATTTTCTATGTTTAGAAAATATACGTTATTAACACTGGAAAACATTTCCATTGTTATTTACATATCACAATCATTTCACAACTATCAGTCCTTAACCATAAACTAGTAGGAGAACAATTCTCTAAGTATAAAACCCGAAGGCCGAAACCAACATCAGATCGATACTTGGAAAACTATTCAACTAAACTAATCCCTTGTCAGTTTCTAATCTTGTTTAACTTTATTTCTTTTCCTCTATTCGATTAACTCTATTTGATTAACTCTAATTGAATAACACTAGTTGAATAACTCTAATTGAATAACTCCATTCTATTTTAACTTTATTTCGAATAACTATATTCGATTTAACTCCTTCGAATATAAACTATATTCGATTATCTACTTCGAATATAAACTATATTCGATTAACTACTTCGAATATAAGCTAATCGAATAACTTTATTTGATTAACACTATTCCCTTTTTATAATTCTATTTGTTTTCTAAATATTCTCCTTTATAATATCCTATTTATTTTCTAATAATATTCCTTTATTCTATTCTATTCGTTTTATCAACATTTTTCCCTTTTATAAAACTCTATTTGTTTTATAAACATTTTCCCTTTCATTTACTTTCGAAATATTTCCTTTTATAAAATCTGTTGATTTTATAAAATCCCTTTATTTCAATATACATTGAAATAATTCCTTTTACATCCCAGGTACTTTTTATGATATTTAAAATATCGAATAACAAGGATCAATATCATTCCAACACACATAATCCATAACAGATTATATAACACATCATATATCACAATATATGAAAAACAGTAAAATAAATGTTGAGGAATCCAGTCGGATTCCTGCAACCTGTTTCCCTGCATCCACAGATGATACATAATAAAATCAACATCACTTTCAGTTCCATATGATATATTCTGTTAAACAGAATCAACATAGAAATTCAACTAACTGACTAGCAGTTTAATCAAACAGTCAACACACAGTCAATCAGCCAATATTTAACAGTTCTAAAATACAACATGAAATTATAAACTGTTCAGAGTTAGTGAGATTTACTCACATTTCGCGTTAACCGTTAAATACGATTTGCGTCTGTTGATTCAGACAGACAATTTATTTTGCGATAAATTATAACGAGCTCGGATTCACTCCCAGTCAGTTCCGTGGTGTAGTCACCATCCATACGATCCTATCGGATATCGTTTTTCTGAATTTCGTTTGCGTATGAATTTTTTATTCTTTATACAAATAAATACACTATTTAAATTAAAATAAACTTAACCATTTATTTTATAACGGGCCTCACCCTTTATGAAACCGGCCCACTACCTCTCAAGCCCAACCGCAACTTAGTCTTCTCCTCCGAATACACGAACACGAGCTCCGGGTAGTCGCTCCATTTCGTTCACCATACCTGACATTTCCAACCCCAAGAACTCCATCGTTTCTCCACTATATATCAAGTAAAAATATCCATAAATTTCCTCTTTCAATCCTCTCTTCATTCATGCCATCCACTACCAGTTCGAACGACTCCTCAGAAGGCCGACGCCGGCTTCCACCACCCAGGTATCGACAGATATCATCACAAAATCGCACCAAAAATTCACACATCGAACTATTCTCTATGCTGAACAACAATCCAACAACCATTTCTTGCATCGAAACCAAAAATCGCTGAAATCAAAAACCCTAGTTTTCACGGTGGAAGAACAGTGGTCGTGAACGGGCATCGCTGCCTGAACTGAACCAAAATGAAGAGAATCATCTACGAATGCTAAACATATATGGATTATGATTTCTAGATTTTATATGATTTTCATTTGATTTTTCAAAGAGGATGATTTCCACTGTGAGATAAAAGAACAACAGCGGCTCAACTTTTGGTCTTATAGGAGACGGAAATCTTTTGTGTGGTTGTAAAGTGAAGGACGTGGCACCTTAAATATTCACACAATTTATTTGGATATTTTATTTATATTTATTTTTGCTTTCTAAAAATTCATGCGATCATACACAATACCCAAAAATCACAAAACTGGACACGTAGCTAGAGTTCGACATTGCGGTTCCAATGAAACTGGTTTCGTTGAATTCCGACTCCGTTTGCTCACAAAGTGTATTTTTAACCGTCGAAATATTGAATGTTTTTCGCTTTTAAAATCCGTACGTCCACACGTTAACTCTAAAAATCACGGAACTTGGAATCTAACGACTATTTGACATTGCGGTTCTAACAAAATTAGTTTCGCCGAATTCCGACTTCATTTGCAAAAGTGGTTATTTTTAACGCTCTAAATAACTTATTCAAATATATAAATATATTTAAATATAATTAAATTTAATATTTAAAAATAAATATTATCATCTATATTCACATGGAATACCGTACAGCTTCAGAATATTCCTATATGGATTTATAACTCGATATTACATTGTCGGAGTTATATCGATGTTCGATTTCTATTTAAATCCTTATATAAAATATAACTAAATCGTTATGGTCCGGGCGCTGCATTTTTGAGAACTTGATTTGGACATAACACAAAATCTACACGACGAAATCCCGATATTTCTCTTCCACTAGAAAGATATACTCCACCAGCTCCACGCGTTTCTTGTTTCACAGAAATCCGATTTAAAACGAACCCTGTATATTCAGTTGAAGTTCAAATCGCCAAATAGCGAACTACCGCGTCGTTACGCGCTCTATTTTAATTATATTATAATTCTACGTTCAAACTAACGTCGATTGAATATATTCGTCAATATAATTCAACTCTAAGCTGAATTAAATCTTAGGGACGACCCAATTCACAGAATATTGTGATTTCCAATATTTTTGATTATTTCTGAATTAAATATATTATTCTATTATTTAATTTAATTAAACAATCACTTATTTAATTAAACCACTATTTAAATCTCTAAATCCTTATTTACATAATTAAATTAATTAATTATTCCACGGCTAACAATGCGGGTCATTACAATCTTTCCCACTAAAAATAATTTCGTCCTCGAAATTGCTAAGGTAGAGGACGACCCTATCTATTTGAATTCCTAAGATTTCTTTACCCCTTATTTCTGATTTCAACTGAACCAATTAATATCAACTAAAATATTTATTCATTTCGACTAACTAAAATTTTCAAAAATTCAGAAATTTTTTTCTAACACTTTAAATTTTCTGTAAATTTCTCCATAATCTCCTTTGTATAGCCCTATCGGTAAAACCACAACTCGCCTCTCTAGGCCTTCTCCAACCCAAAAGAAAATCAAACAGCCAAGCGGCTTGCCAATTCGGCTCATAAATCTCATGCTTGTACCAAATATAAACTTGTACCTTTTTGTCGAGCATATCAACTTTATCACTTCCATCTGTTGTTAATTCAGCATATACCAATGTTATCCTAACCAAATTCCAATCTGTTTTTACCCACAAATCCAACCATTCGCTTATACCTAAGTAGAAATCAAATTTCAAATCGATGCCATTACCAATTTAAATTCTTTACTTACCAGCCCAATATAATCCCAGATTATCTCTAATCAAGTCTAATTCTACTTGACACCAATCTATTTCAACATGATTTTTACTTATCTGGATTTTTATTCAATCTCAATTCTATTGGCCTTTACAAATCCTACTTTAATTCGTTTTAATTCACATAATCAGTTTCTGGGAATTTTTAAACAGCTTAACCTTTTCCAAAAATCAAAATATTCAATTTGGAATATCAAAACAACTTGTTTTTCTAAAAACAATTCAAAAACAATCTCTTCGTCACTTACACACTCGAAAATGAACATTGATGATGTCATGATCAACATCGGAATCTATTTTCCAGCTATCGAAGTGAGTTCAATACTATATCACTTTTCAAAACCATTTCTGAATATTCCTATTTTGAAATCGATTCCAAATATCCTTTTTCCATGTTGTAAACAATTTAAAATCTCCCAGGATCTTAAAATTCTCATATACTTAATCCAGATTCATCTACAACACTTTTCCAATTTCTGGGATTTTAATTCCAATTAATTCTGATTTAAATTTAAATTTAGATTTAACTCATCAGATTTCACGTATTTCACTTATATGAATTCTAATTGGTTATATTTAACCATTTCACATGTTATAATCTTACTCGATTATAATCACAACCTATATATGATAATATATCACATATCCATATTGTCTCGGTACATCGTATTCAAGTGTTTATAAACCCCTACCGATACAGTGGATCAAACTGATCGACCAGAATTCATAAACAACTCAACCAATGAATCTCTACAATATAAAACCATTTTTATATCAAATACAAATACGCACTCGTATATATACACTCAAACTCAATCTAGGGTATTACTAACCCTATCTCTAATGAGTCACGCCACAGAGCCAAGGTAATACTTAACCTGGCTCTGATACCAACTGTAATGACCCGAAATTCCGGTCCAATTTGAGCTGACCAAATAACACCAGTCCAACCCCAAATTGTACTGAAAACTAGGAAATTAATAGAAAGAAGATAGAGGGTGAGGAAAGACAAGATAGAAACTTAGAATAGAAGAAGAAGAACATAACATCACCCTACTGTGGCTTACATTGGTACCCCCATCCACACTTTACGGCCAGCCTTTCGAATTCACAACCAACCCTCATTTTCGGGACATGTAGGGTTAAGAGTCTCCCGTTCGCCACCTAACGAAAAGCGAGAACCCCCTATCATGCGACACATGCCCCAAGCACGCAACATGGACTAGTATGAGTAAAACAGTTTAAAACAGTTTGAACAAGTAAACGATATCTCATAAGACCACGCCGTATAACGCAACGGGTTTTTCCCTTATGAGAATCCAAATTATCTTTATATCAAAAACCTTTTGATATTATAATAATGTCTATCAACCACAATATAATAATCATCTAGCAGAAACGCTTTCATCTCACGTTCTACTTATATAGTATACAATCAAAACCGCAAGCACATATTGGGTAATGGATTTCCAACTATGACAAGGTATGGAACAACCTTTCCCTAGTGTACCTCTAGAAAGGAATACACTGGGTTCAACAAGAACATCTTGCAACCTGGCCACACATGACCGACCACTCATTTCGCTTGAGTGTATCGAATGTATATCACCAACGGTTGGGATCAACAACCGTTTCCCGAATGGGATAGCATCAACAATAGATTTTTGGAAGTAAATGAAACTCTAGATCAGGTGATTATACACCCTACTTCGGAGCGACCGACTTAGCCATGCTGCCTGCCCGATTTCTGTCATTTACCGGTTGATGAGGCTTGAGGTTACGCTTCATCATCACACCAGATTCACTTCGAATGCCACATCGTCAAATCCATCAAATCACCGATTGACGTCTACAAGCATACATTACATGACAGCTAAAAGAAGTTTCCTTCTTCGCTTCCACTCTTGGTACGGTTGAAGAAATCAATGTACGTGACCTTTCTGGAAATACTCTATCAGACATTTATCCATACAAGTCACCCACGAACAAGATGAACCGAAGGTACTATTCAGTACATCCATCTTAGACACTGTTATCTAAGACTTATACAATAGCCCTTGCACTTTACTCCATCTTCAATTATCTTTGGCATATATGATTCGGAACGCTTATGCCAATATAGAGTGGTTCTTGGATAATAATCCAACCGGTCTCTCCATATTAACAACGTTAAAATGGTCAAAACTTCGATAGTCTGTGATTTAACCATCAAAGAAAAATAGGTGTGCAAACAACGATATTATTTCCAAATGGAAATTCTATCAATTAATCATCAATCATATATATATATATATCCTTATTCTCTATGTTTAGAAAATATACGTTATTAACACTGGAAAACATTTCCATTGTTATTTACATATCACTATCATTTCACAACTATCAGTCCCTAACCGTAAACTAGTAGGAGAACAATTCTCTAAGTATAAACCCCGAAGGCTGAAACCAACATCAGATCGATACTCGGAAAACTATTCAACTAAACTAATCCCTAGTCAGTTTCTAATTTTGTTTAACTTTATTTCTTTTCCTCTATTCGATTAACTCTATTTGATTAACTCTAATTGAATAACTCTAATTGAATAAATCCAATTGAATAACTCTAGTTGAATAACTCCATTCTGTTTTAACTTTATTTCGAATAACTATATACGATTTAACTCCTTCGAATATAAACTATATTCGATTAACTACTTCGAATATAAACTATATTCGATTAACTACTTCGAATATAAATTAACCGAATAACTTTATTTGATTAACACTACTCCCTTTTTATAATTCTATTTGTTTTCTAAATATTCTCCTTTATAATATCCTATTTATTTTCTAATAGTATTCCTTTATTCTATACGTTTTATCAACATTTTTCCCTTTTATAAAACTCTATTCGTTTTATAAACCTTTTCCCTTTCATTTACTTTCGAAATATTTCCTTTTATAAAATCTGTTGATTTTATAAAATCCCTTTATTTCAATATACATTGAAATAATTCTTTTTACATCCCAGGGTCTTTTTATGATATTTAAAATATCGAATAACAAGGATCAATATCATTCCAACACACATAATCCATAACAGATTATATAACACATCATATATCACAATATATGAAAAATCGTGAAATAAATGTTGAGGAATCCAGTCGGATTCCTCCAACCTATTTCCCTACATCAACAGATGTTACACAATAAAATCAACATCACTTTCAGTTCCATATGATATATTCTGTTAAACAGAATCAATATAGAAATTCAACTAACTGACTAGAAGTTCAATCAAACAGTCAACACACAGTTATCAGCCAATATTTAACAGTTCTAAAAATACAACATGAAATTATAAACTGTTCAGAGTTAGTGAGATTTACTCACATTTCGCGTTAACCGTTAAATATGATTTGCGTCTGTTGATTCAGATGGACAATATATTTTGCGATAAATTGTAACGAGGTCGGATTCACTCCTAGTTAGTTCCGTGGTGTAGCCACCATCCATACGATCCTGTCGGATCTCGTTTTTCTGAATTTCGTTCACGTATGAATTTGTTATGCTTTTTACAAATAAATACACTACTTAAATTAAAATAAACTTAACCGTTTGTTTTATAACGGGCCTTACCCTTTATGAAACCGGCCCACTACCTCTCAAGCCCAACCGCAACTTAGTTTTCTCCTCCGAATACATGAACACGAGCTCCAGGTAGTTGCTCCATTTCGTTCACCATACCTGACATTTCCAACCCTAAGAACTCCATCGTTTCTCCACTATAAATCAAATAAAAATATCCATAAATTTCCCCTTTCAATCATCTCTTCATTCATGCCATCCATTACAAGTTCGAACGACTCCTCAGAAGAACGACGTTGGCTTCCACCACCCAGGTATCGACAGATATCATCACGAAATCGCACCAAAAACCCACACATCGAACTATTCTCTATGCTGAACAACAATCCAACAACCATTTCTTGCATCGAAACCAAAAATCCCTAAAATCAAAAACCCTAGTTTTCACGGTGGAAGAACAGTGGTCGTGAACGGGCATCGCACCCTGAACTGAGCACACCAAAATGAAGAGAATCATCTACGGATGTTAAACATATATGGACTATGATTTCTAGATTTTATATGATTTTCATTTGATTTTTCAAAGAGGATGATTTCCACTGTGAGATAAAAGAACAACGGCGGCTCAACTTTTGGTCTTATAGGAGACAGAAATCTTTTGTGTGGTTGTAAAGTGAAGGACGTGGCACCTTAAATATTCACACAATTTATTTGGATATTTTATTTATATTTATTTTTGCTTTCTAAAAATTCGTGCGATCACACACAATACCCAAAAATCACGAAACTGGACATCTAGCTAGAGTTCGACATTGCGGTCCCAATGAAACTGGTTTTGTCGAATTCCAACTCTGTTTGCTCACACAGCGTATTTTTAACCGTCGAAATACTGACTTTTTTTCACTTTAAAAATCCATACGGCCACACATTAACTCTAAAAATCACGGAACTTGGAATCTAACGACTATTTGACATTGCGGATCCAACAAAATTAATTTCGTCGAATTCCCACTTCGTTTGCAAAAGTGGCTATTTTTAACGCTCTAAATAACCTATTTAAATATATAAATATATTTAAATATAATCAAATTTAATATTTAAAAATAAATATTATTGTCTATATTCACATGGAATACCGTACACCTTCAGAATATTCCTATATGGATTTACAACTCGATATTACATCGTCAGAGTTATATCGATGTTCGATTTCTATTTAAATCCTTATATAAAATTAAATTAAATCGTTATGGTCAAGGCGCTGCATTTCTGAGAATTTGATTTGGACATAACTCAAAATCTACACGACGAAATCCCGATATTTCTTTTCCACTAGAAAGATATACTCCACTAGCTCCACACGTTTCTTGTTTCACAGAAATCCGATTTAAAACAAACCATGTATATTCAGTTGAAGTTCAAATCGCCAAATAGCGAACTGCCGCGTCGTTACGCGCTCTATTTTAATTATATTATAATTCTATGTTCAAACTGACGTCGATTGAATATATTCGTCAATATAATTCAACTTTAAGCTGAATTAAATCTTAGGGATGACCCAGTTCACAGAATGTTGTGATTTCCAATATTTTTGATTATTTCTGAATTAAATACATTATTCTATTATTTAGTTTAATTAAATAATCACTTATTTAATTAAACCACTATTTAAATCTCTAAATCCTTATTTACATAATAAAATTAATTAATTATTCCACGGCTAACAATGCAGGTCATTACAATATTTCAATAACTTCGTTATTCAATTCAACAAATGAATATTTTATTCAACACATGAATTTTCTTTTATTTAACACATGAATATATATTTTATTTAACACATGAATTTTCTTTTATTCAACACATGAATTTTCTTTTATTCAACAAATGAGGCCCAATCAATAACCATATAATGTTAATTATATAGGTTACCTACAACACATGTATATAATAGCAACAATAAATAATTAACCATCATCTAGGGTGCATTCTACACTGCATAAGCATCAAATATAAATATTTAACGCTTATAACAGCCTCTCAATCAATCGATCGACATGCAGCTAATTATTTGGGATTAGTGAATGCCAAATATCATCCTAACACCCATGTGGGGTTTCTAATCAACAAACACAGATTTTTATTTGTGCAGTTGGGCGATGTGTAAAATTTATCGTCCCAATCAATATCAGTCAAATGGGTGCACATAAACAAACCGTCCGATTTATTTATAAATATTTATTTTATATACAGGTTAAATATTATATTTTTAACTATAAAATATTTTATTCCATTCCCCAACACACAATCAATATTCACACCGCAAACAACAAACAAACAAGTCGTCCATGGTCTGTGGACAATGGGTGTTGGGTGCTGCTAAGCACCGTTTATATCCTAGTATATATTTCAACTAGAAAACAAATTAAAAGTGCGAAGTTCTCACCTACAAGCTAAACCAAAGGCCACGACTCTTCATAAGTATAAAATCTTCGTCGCGGTTTCAACGAGATCTGTTTTCATAAAATTTATATTAAAAATCATATTTTTAACAACGCTACTATATATAATGCTAGATAAATATCATATTTTTATCATTTCTTCACATAGATAAAAATCGTATTTTTATTTCATTAGCTATATAAAAATCATATTTTTATTTCATTACATCATACAAAAATATATTTTTATCCTCTACATCATATAAAAATTATATTTTTATCCTCTACATCATATAAAAATTATATTTTTCTATATATAAAATCATTCCATCCTCATATAAAAAGTCAAGCCTTTTTATAATCAAAAATTATAACTTTATGTAAATAAAAATTAAATCCTTACTTAAGTAAAAATCATATCTTTATCGCTTCAAAAATCATATCTTTATCTAAATTAAAATTTCTTCTTTTCTATTATATAAAATCACATTCCTGTATGCACAAGTAAATATAATTGAAATAAAAATAAAAAGCTTACATTTCATTGGAGAAACCAGATGATGGGAGAGGGTAGAAGCAAGGGGAGGGTCCCGCAGCGGTGCTGAGGTGGCACAGGCGGTGGGGAGGGCGGCAGGGGGTCACGGTGGTCGGTTTTCGGCCGTGATGGACTAGGGCGCAGGTTTTTGGGGCTTGAAGGGAGAGGCTCGCGGATTTCAGGGGGTAGGGAGGAGAGAGAGAGGATCGACGGGGTGAGGAGGGGCTCCGATCTCGGCGGTGGGCCTCCGGCGATCGGGAGAGGGCAGAGCGGCTGTAGTTCGTGGGTGCGGTTTTGTTTTGTTTTTTTTCTTTTTTTCTTATTTGTTGTTGAAGTCAACGGTAGAAAGGGGGTAGTTAAGGAGAAAGAGGGGAGCGGTATATTTATTTTATATATATTTTATTATTTTTAAATGCTAAAAAGCAACTTTCAATTTCGATCTCCAAACGAAACCCACCGACTGTCACCCCTAGCTAAGTAACTCCATTCCGAACCCAATGGGATATGTTTCTTAACCCAATCCTAACATTTCGATCAGTTTCTGTTGAATTTAAAATATAAATCTTTATATTGAATTTTAAACGTACATTTCAATTTATCGGGGTCACATACGGACCCCAATTTTTTTTTAAAAATACTTTCTAGCCTCGTATTGACGATACGGTCCTAACAAAAATAATTTCGTCAAATCTGAGACCGTTTTAAAAATGGTCATTTTCTGGTCGATCCAAAATGACTAAAGCTGTTAAAACACGTTTTCTTTTGCCACGCTCATATATTGATTCGAAAAATTACGAATTTTGGTATCTAGCAATAACTTGACATCCCGGATCCAACAAAAGCGGTTTCGTTGAAAACTGAGGTCATTTGCAAAATTTCCATTTTTATGGGCTGGAATTCCACAACGACTATTCTGAATTTTCAATTGGACATAACTTTTTATTCCCGCTATGAAATTTTGATTTTTCGGATTTGTTGGAAAGATATTCTCAAATAGATTCTAATATTTTTGGTTTCTCTAAATTCCGGTTTATTTTGAATCCTGTACATTCATTTGAAATTTGAAATCGAATTTTCAAACTACCACGCCATTTTCAATTCCTTTTATAATTAAAAATAATTATTTATGTTCTAACGATGATCTGTATAAATATATATGTTCTAATTCTATTCAAAATAAATTTCTCGTCGTTATTATTTAAAATACTTCATTTTAAATATTCAAAATTCATTAAAATTGCCAAAATAAAAAAATTAAATTGGCTTAGATTTCCGGGTTATTACAATCTCTCCCACTTAAAATTTTTCTTCCCCGAAAAGGAACGAAGTTGAAAGCTATTTAACAAATCAACTCAACTTTCATTATTTTCATTATGGCTTAAGTTTTTCAACTTTTCAGTTTCTAAGAACTTTTCAAATTCTTTAAAATTTTGGCTAACACCCTAAATTTTTGAAAAATTTCGCCATAACCTCCCCTGCATGGGAGCACCGGGAAAACCCCGAAATTGCTATACAGGCCTCTCCAATCCAAAAAGAAAAAGAAACAGCCAAGCGGCTAGCCAATCGGCTCATAAAATCATCCAAACCCAAAGAAATACAATAAACATGTACCTATTTGTTGGGCAAACAATTTTATTCCTCTTCTCTAGCCTCTTTGCTATGACCTGTTCAATGTAAGTACATGCACATATATGTATTTCCAAACAATTCTCAAGTCAGTTCAATATTTGGTACAATTTGGTCTAAATGGTTAAAAATATCAAACCAATAATCCAACAACACAACCATCATTCAATTAGTGAATAAATGTTTCAAATTCGTAATTTTGATACATATACAGAAAATCATGTTTTTGATGCCAATTCACAACAATAGCCCTATCTATTTTTGGTTCTCACACTAGTCTAATGGAAATATATAAACATCCTACTTTCGGCACTCGAACATAGATACTGATGATGCGGCCGCATCACCAGAATTATCCCTCGGTGACTAGAGTGTGATTCTATATTTATCCAGTATGTTAAAACTTCGAATACCCGTGGATCAGTTGCAAAATCTTTATATATTGGATTGCCCAAATTCATTACAAATAAATATTCAAATACGTTGAATAAAATTTAAATTTTCAAAAAAAAAATCGTTTTCATTTTAAAAATATACTCTTCACACTCGTTCTAGGATACTACTGATCCCATCTCTATCGAGTCATTCCCATTGGATATTACTAATCCAACGTATGAAGAATTCTTTCGTTTGGTTCTAACGTGTCTTATTCTACGAGCTCTATAAACCAAAGCTTTGATACCAAGATGACACAACCCGAACTTCCCCATGAAGGAAAGCCCGGATTGAGTTGAGAACAAGCCACATCGGAACACAGACAGAAAAACATTTCATTGTTAATTACAACAATTCCATTATAATACAAGAATATACAGAGTATGAATAAATATTATATATCAGAGAAATATCAGATATTTAATTACATTACTATAGCGGAAAAATAATGCAATACACAACTGAAAGAGATATACGGATACAGAGCTTTCTGGATATCGTTCCAACTGCAAATCAGGACCCTGTGAATATAAATCTACAAAACGAAAACTACAAGTTGCCCATGTCGAAAATAAGGGCACCCAGAGTTTAGGTTAAAACAATAAACTCCAGGTCAGTCATGTGACTGGTGTGAGAACTAAAACAATTATTTAAAACTTTACTTTAAATCAGATATATCAAGTGACCACGCCGTATAACACAGAATGAGTTTCCTCCTAAGAATACCAGTGCATATAACAAAACAGCGCAATGCTTTTTGGAAAAATGAAGCTATTATAAGACCCTGGTCTCATCACATAATGCAACGCAAGACGGAGGATAGGGTTTTCAATTATAATAGCCAAACATGCTTGGTACGTTCAAAACAAATCATTTGATACTATTATAAGTGCATAGTGTATAAAACAACTTCAAATATAAATGTATCAATCATAGGCGGCATGGGTATCATATATCATGTTGCCAATACTAGGCTCTATAATCGAAACCGCAAATGTCACGTATTGGATGTTGGATTTCCATCTGTGAACCGGGGCCAGGGATCGTCCTCACCGCTTCGAGACAATCTAGCCCATGTCTCAGGTCAGAGCTGGAGTGACCTTTGGATCGTCAGGGTCGGTCCACCGATGTGGATTAAAATGCCTGAACACTGCGTTTCCCCGCCCTTTGGGGCGTAAATGAGTCCTATAACTCCATCGGCTCCACATAGTCACCGATATATCTGAGACGCCTCACAATCCAACAACCACATAGCTGAAAATAATATAAATGCCAGGGCTGGTAGGTCACTGACACCACCCTAGCTAGAAGGAAACGCATGCCCTCCCTGATGTCCTCTCCCATTTATGGTTCACAACCGGGGTGCGAGGCTCGCGAATTAACGTTATACACAAAGCTATGCCACACATGCGGTGCTTTGATCATCAACCACAAGACTTTGCTTTTCAACAAAAGCCTTGATCCTTTGCATCTCAGCATGCCATACAGGCAATTCACGCCATGCAACTGATGGCTATCAATCACACAGAATGAAATCCTATGTCAGACACACAGTCCATTTACAAGTTCGTTCTGGGTCAAAACAAAACCGGAGGAACCTTATTCTTCGCATATCCATCGATCTCCAAGTACGTCTAGACGATCACCAAATGATTCCCTCCTCTTGGGTGTATAGCCCAATCAAGATCATCAGTAATTATCCAAACGATGTGAAGACCTCTGGTCTTCGACCACCGTCTTCATCCTCGACACCTCGTCGAATCAGTTATTCAAAATGGGATAAACCCGGTATTTCTGAATAACTCGCGTATATAATAAACAAGTGTTACTCAAACACAACATACGCCTCATTCCAATTCAGAATATTCTTTTATTCAAATATTCTTACACTTTGGGAAAGGTTCCCATTAATTTTATCAAAGATAAATTCTTTAAATTTATTCTTTAATCTTCTTTTGAATATCAATTCAAACCAGATTAGGGTCTATCCAAGTTAATCGGGATTAACGAACCTTACCGAAGTAATCATTTGTTTTAAATTTCCCAATACCAACCTATTCATCCCATGAAATAAAACTGGTAATACTTCATATCTAACACCACGGTGTTATCGGTAAATTCAATTACCATTTCACGTTCAAATCTAATTAAAGAATTAACTATCGCCTGGAGTCGAACTGGTGATACTCCATTCTCGATCATTTCAATCTAATTAAAGATTCATTAAAACATCACTTGGTTTTAATCTTACAAAAAATCAATATTAACGATTGTTTAACTTGGGAAATCATATCCTATCTTTAACTGGGTTAAAGAACCAATGTCATTTAAAACAGGGTTCACGATAAATCCAAAATCACATTCCATTTACGATGGAATCTTCATGCAAAAAAAATCGATATTTATATAATCGATATAAACTTCCAAATCCGACTAATAATATAAATGGAATAACGGCAAAGCCTTTTAAATTCCAGATATATTAGTTGTCTTCCTCCACAGAAATTCACTTTGATTATTACCAAATCGAATTCCATTCCATTCCAATTTATTTTATTAAATTGGAAAACTTTACTTTGGAAAATCTCCTTTAAATCTTATCTAAAGATATATAAATTCCAAATCACATTTCACTGTAATCGGGTTAAAGAACAAATGTCGTTAAAACACATTTAACGATAAACCAAATTCACATTCCATTAATTATTGGGTTAAAGAACAAGTGTCATTTAAAACACCGTTCACGATAAACCCAAAAATCAATTCAAATTTAATTCCAATTAAATACCATTTAATTGGTATACTTCGTTAAATCTAAATAAAAAAAATTAATCTTTTTCTCAACTGGATTTAAGAACAGTGTTAATGAAGACACCATTCACGACAAACCAAAATCCCATTTGATATTAAATACAAGGCTCTGAATAGAAAATATATCGGCTTATATTCAATATCAAATTCTACGACCAACAAATATCGTACTGGAAATAACGATATAAATATATCTTTCAAATTTCCATAACAATATCTGTATAATCATGAAATCCAACATCGAAATATTCCAAAGACAATTTTGATTCAAATCCATTCCAATGCAATTATTGGAAATTCTGGTTACTTTTAGAACCTTTTCAAATCCAATTTATTTCAAAAATAAATGGATTATAATTCTAGTTCAAAACTAGTTCATTTCGATAAAAATCTATTTTTATCTTTTCAAATATGGAATTTTTCATCCCAATTCTTTCCAAATCATTTCTTATGATTTTACACAAATTATTGCTATTTTTAATAATTTTATCAAGGCCCGTACAGTCGATTTCCATCAACGGCCATCGAACTGCACTTACAACGACCTTTTCCAAATTTGATTTGGTCATAATTCCAAATCCAATCGTTAGATTTAAAATCTCTAATTTCGTTAGAAAGCTCTTTTCGATTCGAACCCAAAGGTTCCTGTTTTAGGAGAATCTGACGGTCGGATCTCCCGTAATGTCCATTCGAAGTCAAATGCTCGAAATTTGCGAACTGCCGCAGCGCGGCGGGTTCTATTCAGGCCATTATATATATATATATATAATATAATATATATTTCATCGATTTCCTTTTAAAACGCATTTTATAAATCGTTTTAAATTCGTTTTCAAAACGATTTCAACTTCATATTCAGTTTCTAATCAAAATTGAGTGTTCCATATCATCGATATTGTTTGCCCAAAAAGTGGTCCTAACACCCCAAATCATCATGTTTAGAGCATAGCATATATAGAAATAATCGAAAAATAGAGAAAAAAGCTAGACAACGAGATTTTTATAGTGGTTCGACATTAATGAGCCTACATCCACTTCATACTCTCTCATTCCACTCATAGTTTACAATTACAATAAATATTGTCTCTCAATCACTTGAATCTAATGAATAATTCTCTCTGAATTCGTTGATTTTATTGAGGAAGATGGTGTTTATTCATGGAGAAGCATTGGTCATGGAAGGACAAGGAGGTGCCAAAAGTCCCTAGAAAATGCTCCCTAGAGGTGTATTTATAGCTGTAGGAAAGCCCATATAGTGATCAGGTCGTGGTAGGACACGTGGCACCCGATCCGGGAAAGTAGGAGCGGTCATAGTATCAAGAATAGGTCAACATTCATGCATAGAAGCAGGTTCGGTCCAGGCGGTTCGTGACCATGTTGTGCACCACGGATCAGGTCGTGGTCATGAGGGGCTCCACGAGTCAGATTGTGGATCATGGGTGTGTCACGAATGAATCGTGATGAGGACGAGTCTAGAGGGCGATCCGATGAGGAGCGAGTCGGTCCAGGAGGTGATGCTTCGTCACTTCATCCAAATGATTTCCAGATTACACCCATTCATGGAAACGGGCGTAACTTTCAAACCGCAAGGCCGATTGGGCCAAATGAAAGCTCTACTTGAAGCTAATTCAGAGGGCTACAACTATTTGATGTGTTTAGATCCAAATGAGGTAGTTTGATAGGAGTTTCGGGTCAGTTTATACTGATGTTGCGATTTTGACCAAACCGCCCTGTGTCTTCTAATGATGCGTTCAATGCCGGAGAGTGATGCTATTCCACCATTTCAACCGAGCGATTGCTGATCAATTCATGTTCATATTCAAATCCTTTTCTTTGGGTAGCCTGGTCACAAAGCAGGCTAACAGATATATAAATGATAATATTTTCAAAACATTATATTTTGAAATCAATTGTTTTTCGATATTCATTATAAAAATGAATAAAATCGATATAAATATCGTTCACGTCAAAATGGTGCATATCTAATCAACACGGCTTTATATATTTCAATAACCTCGTTATTCTATTCAATAAATGTATATTTTCTTCAACACATGAGTTTTCGTTTATTCAACACATGAATATATATTTTATTCAACACATGAATTTTCTTTTATTCAACACATGAATATATATTTTATTCAACACATGAATATTCTTTTATTCAACACATGAATATATATTTTATTCAACACATGAATTTTCATTTATTCAACACATGAATATTCTTTATTTTTCAACATGGAATGAGGCCCTGTCAATTACCATATAATGTTAATTATATGGGTTCCCTACAACACATGTATATAATAGCAACAATAAATAATCAACCATCATCCAGAGTGCATTCTACACTGCATAAGCATCAAATATAAATATTTAACGCTTATAACAGCCTCTCAATCAATCGATCGACATACAGCTAATTATTTGGGATTAGTGTACACCAAATATCATCCCAACACCCGTGTGCGGTTTCTAATCAACAAACACAGATTTTTATTTGTGTAGTTGGGCGATGTGTAAAATTTATCGTCCCAATCAATATCAGTCAAATGGGTGTACATAAACAAACCGTCCGATTTGTTTATAAATATTTATTTTATATACACGTTAAAAATTATATTTTTAATTATAAAATATTTTATTCCATTCCCCATCACAAAATCAATATTCACACCACAAACAACAAACAAACAAGTCGTCCATGGTCTGTGGAGAACGGGTGTCGGGTGCTGCTAAGCACCGTCTGCATCCTAGTATATATTTCAACTAGAAAACAAATTAGAAGTGCGAATTTCTCACCTAGAAGCTAAACCAAACGTCACGACTCTTCATATGTAGAAAGTCTTCATCGCGGTTTCAACGAGATCTGTTTTCATGAAATTTATATTAAAAATCATATTTTTAACAATGCTACTATGTATAATGCTAGATAAAAATCATATTTTTATCATTTCTTCACATAGATAAAAACCGTATTTTTATTTCATTAGCTATATAAAAATCATATTTTTATTTCATTACATCATATAAAAATTATATTTTTATCCTCTACATCATATAAAAATTATATTTTTATCCTCTACATCATATAAAAATTATATTTTTCTATATATAAAATCATTCCTTCCTCATATAAAAAGTCAAGCCTTTTTATAATCAAAGATTATAACTTTATGTAAATAAAAATTAAATCTTTACTTAAGTAAAAATCATATCTTTATCACTTCAAAAATCATATCTTTATCTAAATAAAAATCTCTTCTTTTCCATTATATAAAATCGCATTCCTATATGCACAAGTAAATATAATTGAAATAAAAATAAAAAGCTTACATTTCATTGAAGAAATCAGATGATGGGACAGGGGAGAAGCAAGGGGGAGGGTCCCGCAGCGGTGCTGAGGTGGCACAGGCGGTAGGTAGGACGGGGGGGTGGGGGGGGAGGGGAGTCACGGTGGTTGGTTTCCGGCCGTGATGGACTAGGGTGCGGGTTTTTGGGGCTTGAAGGGGGGCTCATGGATTTCAGAGGGTAGGGAGGAGGGAGAGGATCGGCGGGGAGAGGAGGGGCTCCGATCTTGGCGGTGGGCCTCCGGCGACGGGGAGAGGGCGGAGCGGCTGTAGTTCGTAGGTACGGGTTTTTTTTCGTTTTTTCTTATTTGCTGTTGAAGTCAACGATAGAAAGGGGGGTAGTTAAGGAGAAAGAGGGGAGAGGTATATTTATTTTATATTTTTTTTATTGTTTTTAAATCCTAAAAATCAACTTTAAATTTCTATCTCCAAACGAAACCCACCGACTGTCACCCCTAGCTAAGTACCCCCATTCCGAACTCAATGGGATAGGTTTCGTAATCCAATCCTAATGTTTCAATCAGTTTCCATCGAATTTGAAATATAATTTTTTATAATAAAATTTAAACGTACATTTCAATTTATTGGGGTCACATACGGACCCCAAAATTCTCAAAAAATACTTTCTAGCATCGTATTGACAATACGGTCCTAACAAAACTAATTTCGTCAAATTCTGAGACCGTTTGAAAAATGGTCATTTTCTGGTCGATCCAAATTGACTGATGCTGTTAAAACACGTTTTCTTTTGCCACGCTCACATATTGTTCGAAAAATTATGAATTTTGGGATTTAGCAAGAACTTGACATCCCGGATCCAACAAAAGTGGTTTCGTCGAAAACCAAGGTCACTTGCAAAATTTCCATTTTTAAGGGCCAGAATTCAACAGCGACTATTCTGAATTTTCGATTGGACATAACTTTTTATTCCCGCTATGAAATTTTGATTTTTCGGATTCGTTGGAAAGATATTCTCAAATAGATTCTAATATTTTTGGTTTCACTAAAATCCGATTTATTTTGAATCTTGTACATTCATTTGAAATTTAAAATTGAATTTTTCGAACTACCGCGCCATTTTCAATTTCTTTTATAATTAAAAATAATTATTTATATTCTAACGATGATCTACATAAATTTTTACGTTCTAATTCTATTCAAAATAAATTTATTGTCGTTATTATATAAAATACTTCATTTTAAATATTCAAAATTCATTAAAATTGCCAAAATAAAATTTTTAAATTGGCTCAGATTTTCGGGTTATTACAATTACTTCACATACAAGTGAATATGTAAATGGTGCCATTACATGTTAACACTATTTAAAATATGATTTCATGAGTAATACCAACCTTGTGATATGTGCGTTTTGGTATTCTGTATTTGCTCCAATTAATTGGTCAACCTATACTATATAGGGTTTAAACTTCAATGGTATATTAAAATTCTATAAACGAAACATTTAAACCAGATTAAGGATTGACGATGTGGCATTCAAGCGAGTTAGAACATAATACTATACAACGGTGATACCGAATTATTGTATTTAACCATCCAATGGTTTAGGATCATTATATATTCGTATATATAGTAATAGATTACTGTATTACCTACCTTTTATTTAATTTATTGAAGTAAAGGAGAAAGGTAGATATATAATAAGAAGAAAGTATCGTAAAAATTTTGAATTATTTCGTAATTGCAGGAAAACACGTCTTCATGTAAATTAAGTTGGAATCTCCAAATATATATATATATATATATATATGTATGTATGTATGTAATCTATTGAAATGAAATATTAAATAAAATCGATGTATTTATAAATAATGGTGCGAAATTAGTTGTTATCCGAAATCATATATTCCGAACCGTTTAGTTTGGAATTTAACCATCGAATCATTGATGATTGTTATGATTGTGATGAATGATTGTGTTTATGTCCTAATAAGGTGACGAATCAAATCTAAACTTGTTAAAATAAAACATTAACACATTTTATTATATTTTTGTATTGATTACTGCTTTAAAATTAGAAATGAAATTATATAAGTTATTTAATTTGAATGGGCATGTTATGAAGATTATATATGTTATGAAATAAATTGTATAAATGTTTTTCTTATCCATACTGGGTAAATTTAATAGTTAAAACATCGACTATTAAAGAAATATTCTCCACGCATTAGTTCGAAGAAACCGGGAAGGGAACTGGACCCAAAATCACTTCGAACTAATTTGAAGATTCTTAAACTAGTGTGTAGAATACTTATATAAATGGTAAAATTGAAGACCGTAGATTTTCATGAGCAAAATATCCACTTGTTAAAGTTCTCTGGTGGCCACCCGAGTTATTCTAATTTGTGATTCTTTCGTAATTGAGATCTTCGGATATTACAAGGGCTATTTGCTATTGATCCATGGGGTGATTCCTATATTGGATGTTGTAGGAGAGTGCCTTCGGTTCATCCTTTTCCTGGATGACTTGTATGGACGATTAATGTTTGACAGAGTATTTCCTAAAAACCATATACGTTGAATTTTATTAATATACCGAGTTTATGGAAAATATGGGCACTTCTTTTACATCCAGAGTATATTTTATGGATGGAAAGTAGTGATTTAACGGATCTAGCAATGTGGCATTCAAAGTGAATGATAGTCAGATGTTCTAAAGGTAAATTCTAACCTCAAGCCTCGCAACCGGAAAATGACAAAAATCGGGCAGGCAACATGGCTATGTGGGTCGCTCCCATTAGGATGCATAATCACCTATCTAGAGAAATTCCATTTCCTTCTTTAATCTTTTCGATGCTGTCCCTTTCGGGAAACAGCTGCTGATCCCAACTGTTGGTGATACTCATTCGATACACTAAAGCGAAATTGGGTGGTCGGTCATGTATGGGCTGGGTTGCAAGACGTTCTTATTGAACCCAGTGTATTTCCACTAGGGATACACTATCGGCAGGTGGTTCCATACCTTGTCATAGTCGGAATCTAATCTTCAATAGGCACCACAGTTTTGATTGTATACTATTTATGTAGAGCGTAAGATGCAAGCGTTCTGCTAGATTGATATTTATTTGTATTTAGACACTATTATAATATCAGATGATATATATATATGATTTCAAAAATGTTTTGGGTTATCGTAAGGTAAAAACCATCCGTATTTATGTGCGGATCGGTGTTACGATTATCATTTCTTTCAAAGGATTTTTGAACGTTAGATTAAGCTGTTTTAAAATCGTTTACTCACACCAGTCCCATGATGGACCCAGAGTTTATTTTTCCTCTAAACTATTGGGTGCCGAAACTTGTACGGGCAACCAAGTGGTTTTAGGAATTTACAGATTCAGTTGATGGAGCTTGGAGCAGGAGGCTTCAACATTAGTTATATAAAGTTTATTTCCGTTGTGATGTATGAATGTTATACTCTGATGATATATGTAAGTGTATACCAGTTTGTATTTCAAACATTGTTATATAATATATTTTATTCAGTTCCGCAGTGAGATTCGTTATACTCTGATTCTATGGTGTTCAGTTTTTTTTCTTTTTCTTTTATTCTAACTTTATTTCTTTCTATTTCTCACCTTCTAACTTCTTTCCCTTAACAATCTGTTCATTTCCGATTCTTGATTAGTTGATATGTGATAAAGGATATGTATTAGTATTGATAATCAGGATCAGAATTCTCGGGTGGTTACAGTGTCTCTATGGATTTCATCGATGGTTTGCTTAGATCGAGGAAAGGAAACACCGGTATTTGGGTTATAGTATATAGGTTTACTAAGAGCTCTCATTTCATTCCTGCTAAAAGTAAGAGAACGACAACATGTCTGGCACCAGTTTATCTTCATGAGATAGTCCATCTACATGGAGTGCCTTCTAGCATAGTAAGTGATCGTGATCCCATTTTCACTAGTGAGTTCTGGAAGAGCCTGCAAGAGGCACTAGGTACATAATTATGTTTGAGAACTGCATATCACCCTCAGACCGATGGGGAGACTGAGAGGATGAATAAAGTTCTTGATGATCTTTTGAGGCTGTGTATCCTAGACTTCAAAGGGAATTGAGAGGTGCATCTCCCATTAGTGGAGTTCGCCTACAACAATAGCTATTAGACTAGTATAGGCATGGCACCCTTTGAGGCATTATATGGGCGACCTTGTAGATGACTGACTTATTGGTGGGAGTCTACGGATATGCTTCTACTTGGACCTAAGATGATAAGAGAGATTTCAGAAAAGATTGATCATATCCGCAGGCGTATGAAGATAGCTCAGGACTGGCAAAAATCCTACGCAGATAAGAGAAGAACTGACATTGAGTTTAAGGTAGGAGACTTTTTTTCATCAAAGTATTAACTCTGAGGAATGTGATTCGCTTTGGATCTGTTGGTAAATTGGCACCAAGGCTTGTGGCGGCATTTCCCGTAGTGGAGAGGATAGGTCAGATGGCCTATAGGACAAGATTAAAAGAGAGATTAGCGGATGTTCATGATGTTTTCCACATTTCCCGTTTGTGGAAGTGCCTTCATGAGACAGCGGAGGTAGTTGACCGAGCATGCTTAGGGAAGTGGAGGTAGAAAGGGAAGCAATAGTTAGATGAGTTCCTACTCGTATACTTGGATCAAAGGTTAATAAATCACGCAACAAAGAGGTTAAGTTGATAAAAGTGCAATGGGGAGAAGACCGCGAGGATATAACTTGGGAGAATGAAGACAAGATTCGCGCTTCGTACCCTTTTCTTTTCGAGAGTATGTGCTTAACTTCTTTTTCCAAGCTTTTATTCGCACTTGATTATATCATTCGAGTGTATCCTATTGATCGAATCTTCGATGAAACCAGTGGATGTAAGCATGTGTTTGAGACATTTTATGTTTGATGGATGCAAGTGTTTTCTAGTGGTTGCTCCTTAATGCATATACACACACTGGGCACTAGATCGGCTCAAACACTACCATATTGCATATGGATGTGTGTGCATTTTACTTTTTAGTGGGTGGACGGATGTATCATCATATGGATGTTGTATTTGAATGGATGATTGTGCACACATATAGAAATTACATGATATATTAGGACTATTTGCATACATCTTGGATTCATGGCATTTACATATATTGCATTAAGGAGGTCGATTGAATCAGTAGACCATCTGATTTTCGCAATAGCATAGGGACATATACACACACCATTGCATATCTTCATACAAGCATTAGGAATTCCTAAGGACAATGGATACCTATGAATGATGGATGAGTAGAAGGATGTAGATGGATGTTAGGATAGTAACATTCTTCTTAGCTTGGAGATTTCGGGGACGAAATCCTTTAAGTAGGGGAGAATCTAACACCTTGTAATTGTAGAGAACATTAATAAACTAAAGAGATACTAAATTGAATATTGGGTATTAAGTAAAACGGACTGTACCATTATGTTCGTCTTGGAATTCTGGTTCTGATAGACTTCGAGTTTGCGTAAAACAGACATCGCATGAGGAAGATATTAAGGTTATAAGTTTGTATACACATATGAAGGATATATGTAAATATAATTCAAAATAGTTCAAAATAAACGAGCAACAAACAAAGGCAGAAAGGGCAGGAATCAGACCCATTGTGGGCCGACCCACGTCTGGTCTGGGTCGACCCAAGGTCAGGTGGGGGTGGGTCGACGCACTCACGATCTGGCGACGTTCATTTTTATGTTTCTGGACTACTTTGTTAACCAGGTTCATCATTTTACTGAATGGATTGGATTTAAAAACAAGGATCTAACATTAAGGATTGTCTTGTAAACTCTATATAAAGGCATGCACTCCTATCAAATCAACTACACTTCTCCATACTTCTTCCTTAAACCTCTGTTCTAAAAATTAAGATGAAGATGGGGAGATGCTGCCGAAACTTGGATTGAATCAAGACAATTCTTATCAGATTTATACAAGAATCCCTTATGCAACATAAGCATATTATCCTCTGTTCTTTAAAACCAATCTCTGTGAGTTCATGTTACTTTTAGATATAAAAATTTAATAGTAATCTTGACATGTTTATAAACCTGGATCTGAGAATATGCCTGTTAATAAACCTGGATCTGAGCCTATGACAGTTAAGAAGCTGATTCATATCTAAAAAATTCTACTATAATTACACGCATTTTTCCATACACCTATTCTCCTGTTTAGTTGTTAATATATGCCTATTTCTGTTATTATATGCCAATTTCTGTTCTTCTCCCTCTCCTATTGCCTTTTTATTTTATAAGCCTGGGCTACCTTCGAGCTTAGGCCAATCTCGTAAGAGACATACGTATGAGTGAAATTGGGAAAATTAGGGAATGTTTGGGAATGAAAATATAAGAGGGAAATTTGGGGCATATCTTGTACTGTGGAATATGACTAGAAATTTAGGGTGTATGAACATGTAAATCTATAGGCTTAGTTCAAAGATTAAGTGGAACATGCTAATGGAACTGTATGTAACATATGGAATTTGTTAAATCTGTGAGGTTAAGTAAATCTGTTAAAACTATAGGTTTAACTAAACACGTTCAATCTGTTGTGGTTATATGAACCTGTTAACCTGTAATACTTAACCTGTTTAATCTGTTGGGGTTATATATACTTGTTAACCTATAATACTTAACCTGTTTAATTTTTGGGGTTGCATGAACCTGTAATACTTATCCTATTTAATCTGTTGGGGTTATATGAACATGTTAGCCTATAAAACTTAACATATCAATCTGTGGGGGTTAGGCGAACCTGTTAATCTATAAGTCTTAACCTGTTAAAAATCCTAGTTAATTGGGGGATACAAGTTTAGGGGTTTGACTTGTGTCATCTGCTGCATGGGGCTCATATTAGTCAGTAACCAATTCTGGTATTAAAACGGGGACCCCGCACTAGGTAGGGATCAGGGCACGCATACTGAACTGATAGTAGGAGGTTGATCTGAAAAAGGGGGTGTGTACGGGTACGTTCCAACGGAGTCATGAGCGCGCAAGGGTTCAGTCTGTGGGGGAAAATAAGCCGCTGTAGCACCAGTAAATAGGTCTGTGTCCTTCTGTAGGTTTCCACTTTATTAACTTGTTGGGGTTATATGAAACTATAAACGTATAATACTTAACCTATTTAATCTGCTGGGGTTATACGAACCTTTTAGCCTGTAAAACTTAACCTATTAATCTGTGGCGGTTAGGCGAACCTGTTAATCTGTAAGGCTTAACCTGTTAAAAATCCTAGTTAATTGGGTGGCACAAGTTTAGTGGTTTGACTTGTGTCATCTGCTATGTAGGGCCCATATTAGTCAGTAACCCATTCTGGTATTTAAACGGGGACCCAGCACTAGGTAGGGGTCAGGGCACACATACTGAACTAATAGTAAGAGGTTGATCTGAAAAAGGGGGTGTATACGGGTGCGTTCCAATGGAGTCATGAGCGTGCATGGGTTTTCCTTGTGGAGGAAAATAAGCCGCTGTAGCACCAGTAAATAGGTCTATGTCCTTCTGTAGGTTGCCACTTTAGGGAGTAATACACCATACTATGGGGCCGACAAAGGGTATTTACACATTAGGGAGCCGATCGCTTGGCAGTAGTAATTAGGGTACATCTAGTCCTACCTTTTTCTTTTAAGGCACCCGTTATTTCTGTTTGGGATAACATCAATTCTTTTTGATGAGGTGCCTGTTATTTTTATTTGGGGGTAAAAACCCATCATGTAACTAGAGTACACCTAAAACTACCATTATATTTCTGTTTGGATCATTATGTTTCTGTTATGTTAGGGAACACCTAATTCTATCATAAATCATGTTATACTAGTATTGGTGCAGAGAAGAGCAGTTGAGAAGCATAAATAACTCTGTTTTTTCTGCTTATCCCGTTTATCCTGTTTATACCTATTGTATGTTACTGTTATCTCTCATCAAGTTATTTACCTATTTTGATACTTTTACTTCTTTATATGCTAAAAGTCAATGAACTCGCCAGACTTTATGTCTGACCCTTTTTGTTTCCCTTTCCGTCTTTGCTTCCCCCCAGGTTCTCTGGGTGGGAATGCTCAGTCGTGTTTAGGGCTCTCTCTATGTCTGATTGGATCTGGATCTGCTTTGATGTATCGCTTCAACTACTTATTTACTTTGCTATGGCTATTATTAGGGATTATGAGTTTACAATTTTCTGCTCTGATGGTTTTTAGCACAAGACAGATGTTTTGGTTTGATGTATTTGGTTTCAGTATTTTAGCTTGATGTTGTAACTGGTTTTAAGATTACGATGTTTTTCGACTGAATAATGATGTTTAAAAATTTCCGCTGCTATTTTTATATCTGTCTTGTGTGATTTTGTTTCTGTTTATCTATAATGCTTCACAGAACTTAATGCATTCTAATAAAGAGTGAGTTAACGGACGTGGGGTATCACAAATGGCATCCGCACCGTGGAATTCTGCAGCGACAAAATCTTCTCATAGCGAAGCTTAACAGAAATCCTAATCAAAAGGGGGTGTCCAACATAAGTTTCCCTGATGTTAGATTTAATCGGCAAGAAAGGAAACGAAGGTTGGATTACGCAGAAGTCATAGCAGAAAGGGGAACCCAATAAGATCATCAGTGTCAGAAAGTACTTGGCCCAATTATGAAAAATGTTGGGCTTTAATCAAAAACCTTTCTGGGGGAACCAAATAAGATCGTCAGTGTCAAGAAGTACCTGACCCGATTATGACAAAAAATGGGCTTTAACCAAAGACCTCTCCGCGGGCACCCAATCAATTCGGTTAGCGCTAGATTTATTTGGTTACGATGAATGTTGGGCTTAAATCCAAGACCTCTTCGGGGGCACCTAATCTAAGTCGTTGATGCTTAAGTTAATCAGTTGGTAGTAGATGAAAGTCTTCGATGCTCGAATTAACTAGGCTGGATAGTAGACAGACATTGGTCCTAAAATATAAGACCTCCCATGTTGGGGCATAAATACACAAGACTTCTCTAAGAAAAAGCACTGAATCCAGAAAAAAAAGCCGGGCTTCCTAGATGCAATGGCAGGCTCCGAAGCTCTCAATGAAATGGAAGAAGTAGAAAGACTTTTCCAACAAAATTTGAAGCTTCGAGTGCCCTAGTAAAAATCAAAGAAACTCGACAAAGTTGATAGCATCCAGTGCATGCAATTCAAGACGACCTATGGTATGGGGGCAACACAACCACATTGGAATGAAACAATGCTCTAAAAACGTACCACAACTCATTACGACTTCGCATCATATAAAAGACTTGCATTCCATAAAGAAGTAAATGAACAAATATGACCAAGCTAGAGTAGAAGCTAAAGTAAAATAGGAAAAAGAAACTTCATTACCTCAACATAGACTTAAAGTGCAAGTTCTCACAAATCCATAAGCGAGGGCCGACACCCGCATATACATCCGGTCGAAGCAAATGACAAATAACAAAGCTATATAAAGCGAAGCAGATGGCCAAAATCTCTCATCATCCTTCTTCTCTCCTATTGAAGCACTGCCAGTCCTTAGTGTAAGCTTTGAAGTTCTGGGAGGAGGAGGAGTGATATCAGGTTAGCTTTCATCTTTGGCTTCTTCACCATCCTTTGGATGATCCGGGGAGGAAAGCACATGTGTCTTCTTGCGAGCGCCACACTTCCCTTTGCGCCTTTGTGATGAAATTTTACTCCATGTACCTGAGCGGCCTTTTTTACCCTTGTCTGAGCATTCATCGATATCTTCAGTCTCCTCTGTTCCTCTTGGAGAGAAGTCTGGTTCATTGGGATTAGCAATTGCATCAATCTTTTTTGCTTGAGACCAAGGCTGAGTAGCAGAGGAAGGAGTAGAATCTGTAGCCAAAGAAGGATCTCTTAGAGGAGGAGTGTTTGTTAAAGCAGTTGTCGCCAACAAGGTTGAAGGATTAAAGATAGTCGTAGTTCCCGTCACTTCGGTAAAAGCAGGAGAAGGTTTCGGTGTAATCAGACCTAATGCAAATGAACGATAAGCAAGGAGCTCATTATACCCATGTGGAGTTCTAAAGTAGTCTAAGTCTAAAAAGATTTTATCAAATCAATTTTACCTGAAACTCGGGGGCTTCTAAGCTCCACTTCATACTTGCCAGGGTCATCATTGTTGCCCTCATCATCTTCTGCATGCTCCTCAATAGTTTCTTTCCTTTATTTATGACCGACAGAAGGATCAATTAAGGATGTAGAAGAGCCTGGGGGTCAGGAGCATGAACATCAGTGGAAGTAGTATGAGTAGCGGTGGTATTTGATTCTGGGACATGCACCCCAGAAGACTCAACTCCTAACCATAAGCCACGCTCTCACATAAGCTGTTCCTTTCCCTTAGCCAAAGCATCACGGGATTATTCATTCAGATAATATGTCATAAGTTCCTCCTTACTATAACCAACATCCTCGAATTCAGGAAGAATTGACTCCCAAACTTCAACCAATGTAAGGGGAAAATCGTCTTGCAAAAATGATAAACTGCCCCCATGACATAGAATCTATAGAATTTGAATAAAGTGGAGTTGAAATGATCCTTAGATTTAGCGTGAGCCTATTTAGCAATAGCCTTTTTGCAAGGGCATGATCTCTCTCTTGTTTGAGTTATGTCACTCTCTCTTGCAAAGAAGAAATTTCCAATTCTTGAGAAGTAGTTTTTTCTTGTAAACTAGTACTGGCCTAATGTTCGAAGACCGGTTTATCTTCAATAGTCTTCTGGGCTGAATGGGCATCTTTGACTTGAGAAGTTAATAAATTTTCTCTTGGCTTGGCGGAAATAAGCTCTTTCTTAAGCATTTTATTCGTGTCTTCCAACTCCTGGTTCTTCTAGGTAAGAGATGAAATGTTGGCATCCCGAGATTAAAGGATCTTGGCCCATTTAGCCTTATCATTGTCCATCATAAGCATGGCCTGAAAATTAAGTCTATTGACTCGTTGAAGTTCGTCATCCAGTTTATGCCACAAAGTTATCTTCTCAGCATTCCCCATGACTACATCCAATTGTTTCTCGTTGTTACCTTTCACCTCATCCAGGCCCTTAAGTATATCTTCTGCCTTGTCTGTTTTCCTGATATCTAGATCAAAGCGGACTCCTTTTAAGAACCAAGTATTAAACCCCTCAACAAGTGTGTTGGGTGCTAGATCCAGAGTATGTTTTGGCCTCTCGATAATCTTTTGTATATCGGCATGAGTGGGGAGAGCTGATGGAGGTAGCAGAGTTATAAGGTTGGTTTGAGTAGCAGGAGAAGGATCCAAATTGGGTTTAGAGCACTTATGCAAGTCGGCTCTACTATGATCCTGCCCCGATCTTCCCTATCTCTCTTCCTCTTCCGGTTATCCTCTTCTTCCCGTTTACTCCATTTTTTATGCTCATCCCTGTCTATTTTATCCAAGTTGTGTAACACCCCACATCCGTTAGTGTCACTCACAAAGGGAATGCACTAAGTTCTGTGAAGTATTATAGGTAAAAGATGCAGATAAATTACAAGATAGATAAATAAAGCAACGGAAAAGTGAATAAAACTTTATTTCATTTATAAACAGCTTGTACAAAGATTTTTTTTCCAACAACAAAGTATCTATCTTGTTTAATAAAATAAAGAAGCATAAATATACAATGATGTTCCCTAATAAAACATTAGCCCGCCATAGCGGTGGAGAAGAAAGCCCAAAGCAGCACGTCAAAGAGTCTTCAAGCTTGGAAAGAGTAACAGGTCCATATAAATCTGAGCTATTCCCTCCCTGACTACCTGGGGGGGACGAATGAAAAGAAGACGAGAGAAAACATAGAGTTAGACATAAAGCCTGGTAAGTCTAGTGGTGCTTCGGTATATGAATAAGGAAAAGGTCATTACAGGCATAAACTGAAAATGGGAAAATACCATAAACTAAGGCAAAGCGGTTTAGAATCGAAATTACTATCACACCCCATACTAATCTCTGCACCACCTAACTAGTATCCCAACTAGTAATCTATAACAAATGATAACGTGATCCCAGTCCCTGTAACTGTGGTTGCCTTCATGTGCACATCTATTATTTATTACCAAGATCTAATCTAGGGTTTTCTATCGAGCGTTTCCTAGATTCAACTAGGGTTTATGCGACTTATCTAATACTTCTCGGATTCAGGATTTATGCCACCTAGGTCCAACTAGGGATTATGCTACCTTTCGAACAATGCCCCTAGTCTAGGATACACTACCTAGAGTGGTATATGTTCCTAGACTTTTCCCACGTATGTGTCGCGAATCGTTTATCGTTGTCTATATGCACATGTCCTGAAATGTGCAACCCGAGTCCCGTGGCAGGGCTATTCTAAAAACACGGAACTCGGTCGGGAGCTTTCAGATATCTGACGATGCAGATGCTAAGGTCTGTTTTTCTACCAGTGGTTATGGTCCCACATGACCCCTCCCTCAACTAATGAAAGGCAATCCAAGAAAATCAAGCACGAGAACTATACTCCTGCCACCTATGCCCCCACTTTGATATTAGCCAGCCTCACCCATAACTAGAGAGCAAGTATATGGTCTGTTGGGAGTTTTCTGCCTTTCTGCATGCGTACTACGATTGACTGAAGATGGTAGGTAGACGACGAGTTGCTATCACAGGGCTACTGGTCTTGTCGAATCACGCTGGTCCATCCTAGTCTTTACGTTGCCTTAAATTGCAACCAAGGAATACCCTTGGTTCTTATGACGCAGACCTTAACCTCTGTGAGCCCAAGCGGATCATCTGCTGCCTCACAGAGGGATACCAAGAGTACCCTCACATCCCCTCGAAACCGCGGGCTTCGTTCCCCAGTTCGTTGGAGCCTTCTTTAAGATCAGACGGACGTTCGCTCCTTCTCGTGTCGTACTAAGGTTTACTACTTAGTCCTCGAACCGTCATTTTCTTAACTAAGGTTTACAACTTAGTCCTTTTAACTAAGTTTTACTACTTAGTCTTTTTCTCGTCAAGTTGGATTGGTTAAGTGTCATTAGTCGATTCAAGTTAGCTTAACCCATTCTTTTGTCATATTAAACTGGCTAAGTGTTATCAGTAGTCCATGTTGACTTAACCCTATCACAAACCAAGTTATATTGGTTAAGTATTTCTTATTACTTAACCCTACCCATTCATCTTGTATTGGTTAAGTGTCCCTTTTAACCTAACCTTGCCCATCTGTTTTAACTAACATGTTATAACGGTTAAGTGTTCCGTTAGTTAACTTAACCCTAACATCTGTTTAATTAACATGTTCTAATGGTTAAGTATTGTCCCTTCATGTTTCAACTTAACCCTGTTCAATTTATCACACTATGATGGTTAAGTGTTCTAAGTTTGCTTAACCCTACCCTCTAGTCCAGCTAACATATTAAATTGGTTAAGTGTATTTACTTAATCTTACCCACTCATCTAATTATCAGGTTATAACAGTTAAGTGTCCTGAATTTACTTAACCTCACCTACTAGTCTAGTTAATATGTTAATTTGGTTATGTGTATTAACTTTACTTAACCTCACCTTCTAGTCTAGTTAACATGTTAAATTGGCTAAGTGTTTTCTTAGTTACTTAACCCCTACAAGTCTTGTCTTGTTAACATGTTAAGTTGGTTAAGTGTTTTAGTTAACTTAACCCTACCAATCCAAAATTAGCTTTAATTGTCTTATTAAAGCACCAACCACTCACATTAGACAGGTATTGTTGTGGCTGCCTGTATGCCGGTCGGTTCTGGGAAGTCTTACGCCACAACCCAGTCTAACCTCATGTCTTTATTGGCCTCAATGCCTTAATCTCTCACATTGGATAGGTATTGTTGTGATTACTGGACAGCCGGGCGGGTCCAGGCAGGTTTACATCACAACTCAATCCAACCTCGGGTTAAGCATATTCGTATTGTCTAAATTTACACTTTTACTTATGTAAATATCTCATGTCACATGTCTTATTCCAAACTAATGGTACATAATTTATATCATTTATGGCCTTAACCCATTTCATGGTTTTTAGGCCCACCGACATATTAACATACTTTAATTTAATAGTTAATCCCAACGTTACCCTCGCTCGATTATCCATATTAATCGTATGAAGATATTGGGCCCGCTAATAGGCCCAATCCATAAACAAAGTAAAGAAGGGAGCATAGGTTCAATGAACCTATACTATGAAATTTGGCCTAAACATAGTTATCGATTAGCATGTGACATAAATGTGTAACTAGATAAATAAGGTGATCTCGCATAACATGAATCATAACATTGCATAACATGTCACAAACTTGCACATGAATATTGGATCTAGTTAGATAGGTGTCACGTAAATCACAAATTCTGGACTATTATAAAGATATAACATGGTATAGCATAATAGGTGTCATATGAAATGGCGTACTTTTAGACTTGTTTAAACATGGTTTTATACACATATAACCAGGCATAATGTCAAACACCAAACTAGCATAAAAATGTCCACTTTTTGACATAACCCAAAGGTGTAAACTAACTTTACATCAAGTAGCCTATTTCAACATGAAACTAGTATAATTTGTGTAACCAAAAGGTACTTGCATAAACCCAATTATCACTTGCAAATAAACATAATAATGTATACAAAGGTTTTGAGTCGTGTAGGCATAAAAGGTTTAATCTTGGAACATGTTTACATGAGTCTCAACTTAGGCCTAAAAAGAATGTATGCTAACCATGTTAACGACATAACATAAAGATGTCAATTCTAGTTTTTACTACAAACCTGCAATTGATATTTATCTTCAAATACAAATGTCAATAGGCTCGCATCAACCAACTTATGCCACAAACACCCAATACAAAATATGACATAATCAACACAATACACATAATTTACATCAACATTTTACAATAGTAAAACCCCAATTTCAATTACATCAAATAACATCGCAATTTCTATTCATATTCAGAAAACCACTATACTTACAACAGGCGCTGAAACTTGTTTTCTGGTTTCTGTTATTCTGAATTTGCAAAGCTTTCCCTTGGAGTAGAAAACGTTGCGTAGAAATTAGATTAGACTTTTGTTTCTTGAATCGTTGTTCATCTCTTTTCAAGCAGAGGCTCTCCTTAGTTTTCTTCCGACAGTATGGCGGCTCAAGTTCTTATTTTTGTGTGAATTTTAGTTGGAGACCTAGGGTGTTTTTATAGAGTTGCAAGTTAATTAGAGCCGTCGATGAAGCCAGGTTTAATCAAAGCCATCCATTCTAAAGAGAAGCCAATCAAAAGAAGACAACTCAGCCTTAGTGACAAGACCAGGCCCAGAAATTCGACCAGAACACATAACAGACCAGCCAGACCTGACCAGGTCGACAGGGGAGGTCGTCCCTATGGTCGACCTGGGTCAACCAGTCGACACTACGGTCGACCCTATGGTCGATCTGGGCCCTGGGCAGGAATTTTCCTGCCCAGCCCGGGTCTGGTCCTATTTTTGAATTTTTGAATCCGTTTTTCGAGCTATTTGAATTTTAAATAAATTCTTAAACTTCCGGAGGTCATATCTTCTTCGTACGGAGTCCGATTTACGCAAACTCGGACTCTATCTCAAGCAGAATTTCGAGACGAACACAATGGCGTAACCCATTTCCCTTAATTCTTCTTCTAAAATTTCATTATACTTTAATTTGTGAAACTTAATGTTACAAAACTACGGGGTGTTACAGGTTGTAACGGTCATCACGATCCCACTTGCTCTGTTCATATTCATTTTTGCCATCCCGTTCTTCTCGAGTCTTTCTTGCTCTTCTCTGATCATCAATCTCTACATAATAGCGAGGGGGTGCATAGTACCATGGGTTATAGGAACCCTCATAATGGTTAAAGCTATCCGCATATTGACAACTCATGGTGTGACCTAAAAGAAAAAGAAGTAAGGGTCTGGCATATTAAAATAAGAAGTACTGGGCAAGACAAAAAATATATATGGAATATTAGAGCTTTCAATGTGTGTTATGTGTGTTCCAACAAGCATTAATCTACAAACCACTCAGGGTTTTGGAAGTCAAAGTTGTCGCGGTTTCAAAGATAGGTTTTTGGGACGAAGGAGTCATAGCCTGACCAGAAGCCACCTTTATCACTAATGCGAAGATTTCAGGAGTAACAATACGCTCGTGGATTTTGGGACTAAATAGATTGGAGTTTCAGTAAGATTTCTGAGAAGTCTGAATCAAGTCAGACGCCACCTTAGTCACTAGGGAAGTGAGTTTAGAAGTTATATTATCTCTTGTGTAAGCTCGCTTGTCGTGACATTAAGATCACTCAAATTGTCATACATATCCCGTAAATCATCCCAATGAATGGCTGGAATCGCAGGATTAGTGCTAGTTCATTCAACATTCAATTCGCCTTTGTTCGTGACCTCTCCTTCCTCAAAATTTTCCTCAATCATCGCAAGACCTTTACCCTCGCAATGAACAAATACCTTCTTTCAATTTGAAGGCAATTGCAGCTGGGATGAAGACTCAACTCCAGTGTTGGGATATTTGCACTTCTTCAAAGACGATTCCTCAGTGGGATCTTTAAAAGTGGTATCCTCTCCGAAGCCCGGGGCACCATATGCTTCGGGCGTAGAGTGAGGAGTTGCCTCTTTAGAAAGGAAAGACCGCGAAGGGCATAGCAGGTTATACTTGCGAAGAAATTCTTCTGTGATTAGAAATTTCTTAGTCCTCTCTTTTTTATCGACATCCTTTAAAGACTTGAGAGTGGTTTTATAACCAGTAGTGTTCTTTCCTCTTCTTGGAATCCTGAAGGACTATGTGATAAGCCACTTATCAATGGGGATTCGTTCAACAATAGTCGCTCATGAATCAAAGACAATAATAACACTGGAATCATCATACGAGTTCAACAAAAAACAATTTGATTCAACAACATGATACATTATAGCTCTTGGATTCAAGTTGAAATCTGAAAGCAAAACACATATTGTCAGACACAAATTGACGCCAAAAAATATATATATATATATATTAATAGTTCAGAGGTGAGGATACTTTAGGTTACGGGAAAAGTTCAAACAATATCATCAATTCATGAATAAGATTGATACAAAGACCTACAAAAAATCATCATCAAATTGTAGAATCACCAAAAAATCGGATTGCTAAGTTCGAGTACTGCAAACATTCAATTACAAACACCAATCGTGAACTCAACACAAGTGCTAGACCATCAGAATCATTTCAGACTAGCAGTTACAATCAACCAAAAACCCTAAAAATCAGATCGCCGCAAAATCAAAGTTTAACAACCACCTACAGTTGAAAAAGCTGATCGGATTTGAGTGGTGAAGGTTTGCAAAGACTCGGTGATGCTGGAATAGTACAAATCTAAAGCGATGGAACACAAATCGGCTATGATTGATACTGCGATGGTGATTAAAGGTTGCGTTGGACCTAAGTGTGATGATGGATGGCGGCGCAAGTGATTTATGGCATTGATGAGGTCAGTCAATAAAGAGATAGCGACAATTAGTTATGGCGATTTTTCAAACGGTGAAGCTCCACTATTAAAATTCTTTTCAGCCGAAAGGAGGTATAGTGTTGAAATAGATGGGTGCAAGTAAATAAAAAGGGCATTCTAAGAAGGTCGACTGACCCACTGAGGTTGGGACAAGTTAAACCCATCAGAAAATGCATGTATGCGATCCATCGTTGTTTGGATGTTTTAAACTGTCAAGATGTAATCACAACCATCCAAAAGTGTTCATAATTCATTGAAGAAGCATCATGACCATTGATGTTCGAAGCTCACAATTTTTGCAAGCAAAAGTTATAAACTTTGACGGGGCAAATGTTAACTTTGTTATAAAACACAGTCTAAAAAGCGGTTGGTGACAATACAATTTATATAAATCTCATTAAGCTCTAAAGTATTGGTCGGTTTAGATTAATTTGATGGATCGTATTTAATAAAGATAATGAATTGGTTTTAGGCATGACATGGACCGCCTGCAACCCAATTTACAATGTTTAGGAGGATAGGTCACGATCCGTTTTTTTTTTTGTTTTTTTTTTTGGCATTGATGGATCGTTTTTGATCCATCCAATGGATTTTTTTCATGTTGTGGCAGCATATAAGTATAGATCTCTTATTTTTTGATGCAGCTATCACGTGCTAGGAAACATATACGTATGAGTGGGGATAATTTGTTATCCATGCATGGATGTGTGCTCCATGAACTCGTTTATTACCCATCCAGTTTTCTTCATTGTATAATATTGGATCGAATATGATCCAATTCTAGTGGATTGCGTTGATTAAGAGCGTGCAAATGTGAATCGGCTATGATCTGTATGTTGGGTTGGTTGACATCAGAACGCTGATGTGGGTTTGCGACAACAAGATGGATCAGATGCACTCCATTTAAGGGGTCAGAGGCAACACAAAAGGATAGACCACTCAGCCTTGCACTTATGGATCAGATGCAATCCATTAATGAACGATTATGTGCAGGCTATGGATGGATCAGATGCACTATATCCTATGGGTCGTTCAGCACCGATGCATTAAAATGAGATGGCAACAGTGAAAGTGAATCGCATTTGATCCATCGCATGGGTTGTTTGCGTCGAATATAAGGCAAATCATTGAACTATTAAAGCATGGATAGAAACTGATCCATGCCATGTATAGTTTTTGATCCATCGGCCTTGCACACTCCAAAATTAGAGCTTTGCCACTCCTTTCAGATTTCTCCTATAAATACTCCATCACTCCCCACATTTAAAGGATAAATTTTTTCTACCTCGAAGGGCTGCCATTTTAATTTCTCATCAAGCAATCATCTCAAACTCCGTCAAAGCAAATTCAATCGAGATTCAAACTTCTCCATCAACATCTCCATCTAGCGTTCAAGTGTTTCTTCGAAGAAATCAAGAGATAGAGAATCAAAGTGAAGTTGTGAAGAGAGAAAAGTGATTCATTGTAAAAGAAATAAAAGATGTATAACGTAAAAGAGATTATGTACCTTGTAATAGAAAAGATCAAAATGAAATCCCCCATTAAAGTGGACGTAGGCCAAATCTGAGGCCAAACCACTATAAACACTTTCATTTATTTTTCCCGCACTTATTTTGCTCTTAACCTTTTCTTGATAATTTGTGAAGTTTTGAACACACCTTGGGGTGTTAATGTCCATTTTTGATGTTAATAATGAATAATAAAGAGATACAATTACATAAAATAAAATATCAACAACAACATCACTATTGTAATGAGTTGTATTTTACGAATCGGAGGTTAGTAGAATACTTATATTATTAGCATATGAAGTTGTATGATCTTATAACCTTGGGAAATGACCACAAGGGTGAATTCTTACCTTCACTATTTTTGTCCAACTTTTTTAGTGACCATTTTACCCTTTGTGAATCTCATTTTACCTATAACTTTTTATTGTTAAGGATTTTTTTTGAAATCACTTCCAGTGATTTTGAATGATGGTTTCTCATTCCGTAGAGTGGTCACATTAAGAAAGCAAATTTACCATTTGGGAGGAATGACTGAAATAAGTTTTGAACAGGGTTTGACAACCTAATTGGGCCAAAAGAGGTCATTAGTGGGTGGGTTCCAGACCCATTTCGGGACTTGGACTTGTGAGGGATGAATGGGGTAGGAAAATCTTCTTCTGCTTCTCCTATTCATTTTTGCTACTCCCAAAATAGATCCCATACCCTACTAATGGCTTCCACCAACACAAACCTCCACTAAACCTTATTTTAATTGGCTAAACTTCATCATTAGTGAAGATTAGGTCAAATCAACATCAAATAAAGAGAAATGTTGTTTTCACACCTAGGGATTCATGAAAAACATTATTTAGTTTGGATCTAAGAAGGCATGGGGGGTTAAGTTGAGCGATTAGTACCTTTGCTTACTAATTAGGATGTATTAGGCTATTAGCTTATAACCACCTTCTGAAAATATGGAAAAATGCTTATAAATCATGATTAATCATATTATCACACACATGCAAGTTTGGGGGTGATATGGGTAATATTGTTTGAACCTAGAAATTGACGGAGCGTTAATGCTACCTTATGAACATATGTCATCTCTCTTGTTTAACACCTAGATTGTCTTGATTGAACTAAGTGTTATTTGAGTATGTTTTTGTATGCTAAATACTTGCTTATGAAAACTTGAATTAGTGCAAACGCTAAACGAATGGTGAACTAAAAATAGAAAGCCATAAGATGTTATTAAGGTAGGGATCGGCATGGCCGACCCGGATTAGCATGAGATTTCTACTGAATGACAAGGAAGGTCCCAAGAGGCCACCAAGAGATTTTCGATTCCTTTAGAGTTCGTGAGGTTGAGTTATTGCAAGTAAATTAACCAAGGTCGGTATAATTTACCAGAACAGATTAGTACTATCTCGGCTCAGAGAGAGAGAGAGCGGTTCTTGAGGAGGAAGCCAAGTCCTAGACTTGGTAGATGGAAAAGATAAAGGAGGGGAACCAAGAATGGACCAGGTCATACCAATCTAAGATGGATTGGCTATATTGATCAGAGCTCGTATCGGTACAGAGATCTAGGAGACTAGGCATGGATCGAGCTATTCCGAGACAAATTGGCTTTACTGATCTGAGCTTGGGTCGGTGTACCGATCCAGGCATGGATCGAGTAGGCCGATCTATGTCGGGTCGGCACACCAATCAAAACTCGGATAGGAACCGTAACAACCCGAAAATCTGTACTTTTTGAACCAACTATAAATCACACATTTTCGGCCCAAACGATTCATATTCATGAATCACACTAACGACCTTGATTTTCGAACTTCAGAAATCGACACCTAATATATCCTTGGATAAACCAAATGTCGAAAATTCAAACGTATCTAAATTGTTAGGGGGTAATATAAAGGAAAATAGAATTGAACTGATTCTCACAGCGGATGGATTAAAATATATAATTGATCATAATCTTTATGTCATTTCACTTTGGGAAGAATCTTAGGTGGCCTTGGCTAGTGTTGGAGCTGCAGAGCGAAAACCATTGCAATTGAGTACGCATGGAAGTCCACACATGAGGCATAGCCTCTGAGTGTTCTTCTTGGGTTTCTGCCGTTGTCGTAGAGGGAATAATCAAGTTTATATCTTAGAAACATTCTATTAGAACGAATACCCAAAGGATAAACAGCGGAAAATCATTTACAAAATCAGAGTTCAGAATAACATGAATAGTTATAGATGCCTATGCTTACAACAAATGATACCATATAACAGATTATAAAATATGTTTCTATGTTGGTGAAGATCTCCGGATCTCTTTTGGAAACTGCTCGTGTCTTCGATCTAAACCTGAAACAACTCAGATCTAACTAAAGCGCTAAAACACCCGGATTAGGCTTGGATAAACCAGCGTGAGAACTAAATAGCTACCATACATACATGACATCATCATCAAATGGGTTTTGATTATGTTTATGTAGAAAATCATACATTTTTTTTTGGAAAATGAAGCTACTATAAGGTCTCGTGGTACACACACAATGAGTCGCACACATTATGTGAGGTTCCTCCTTATGATATCCAAAAATGCGTTTGATACATAAAATCATTTAATATTAATATTAGTGCATAGTGTTACAAACATTTCGCAAATAAACTTATTTATCTTAGTATGGAAGTTACATTGATTAAATTCCAAGTTAACGCTACCATCTCTTTGTAGGTTATTCAACTAAAGGCATAAGGGTTCATAGTGGAGTTTTTTTGGATTTCCAACAATGACCAGGAAAGGGATCTTCCTTATCCGATGGGTACATCTCTAAAGGGATGTCCCGAGAGCACCCTTCTCTCTACTACATAAGATCGGGATATCCCTATCACCAGATAACTTAGAGCATTCCAGAGTATGTCATTCACCGGCGGTAACTGACCTTTACCGAGCACACTCTTTCCATCAATGTAACACCCCATGTCTATTAATGCCACTCACAAAGGGAATGCATCAATGTCCATGAAGAGTTATTGTTTTATAGAATAGATAAATTACAAGAATAAATAAATAAAACAATATAGTGGCAGATAAAACTTATTTTATAGCATCATAACTCAAAACAAGCTTACATAAATAGTTCCCAAAACCATTACAATAGGATCAATAGTCTTTCCCAAAAACTTCAAAGTACATAAAGAAGCAAATACTTAAATAACATAAATGCATAAATCCCCACTGAGCATAAGCAAAGCCATAAAGATGAGAGAGTCCAAAGCGATACATCTACTCTTTTCAAGAAACTGAAAGAAATCGGCAACAAGCTGTAGTATTCCCTCCTTGCAAACCTGAGGGTGGGAAAGGAAAGAAAAGAGGTGGAAACAAATGGGTCAGACATAAAGTCTGGCGAGTCCAGTAATTTTAACAAATAATAGGTAAGGTAAATGATCAAGACATAAATAGGCATCATGATATGGCTGTAACTTAGATAAGGTAGATAAAAAGGATGGACAAGATGATTTCGTTCCTAAGTACTAAGACAATCCTACACCTTGGCTAAGCGAACAACCCTCCAAGTACTAACCCCGAAGACCGAATTCAACATCGGACAAGCACCCAAAGGACTATCCAACTCAACCAACATGTATTTCGTTACACCGCACTTTTGCTAAGTTGCACCACATTACTTAATTACACCGCACATCTACTAGTCTCTTTTTACTAGAGGTTGATCCCTTCCCACTAACTGTACCCACATGACAAACTTGGTAGTTACTTGTACCTAGCTGCTATCGTAGGTGCCGACTTGCTCCTACCACCACTAAGGTACCCTTAATCTACCCATTCGATCGGCTCCCTAACCCCCGTAGGCACCAGTGCTGGCCGCACCGTGGGGTGTATCACTCCCTAAAGTGGAAACCCCACGACCATACCTACAAGATGCAACAACGTCTTACCTACCATCCCGGACCCATGCAGGCACATGAACCCGTTTGATATGCGTTGCCACCGATATTCACGTTTTGACCTCTTATATTCAAGCCTAGTAAGCGTGCCCCGACCCCGGCCTAGTATCGGGCCCAATTAGATACTCAAACGGGTTACTGGTTGAAACGGGTTACTGGTTGAAACGGGTCCCCATCCGACACAAGCCTCCCACCTATGCTTGGTCCCCACTAGGTTTTCCCCACGTAACCATTTTAATTAAAATGTCTATGTCTTACACATGCTACGGCTAAGTCCATACTTACATGTCATAATTTACATGTCCTATCTTATTCCGGTTAAGTCCATATTTACATGTCGTCATTTACATGTCACCCCACTTAACCCTCTAACCATACCCATGTCTTATTATGGTTAGTATTCTTTAATTCATTCCTTACGACGAACGGTGCATGACCTCTCACATTAGATAGAACACTTTGTGGCCGCTGGATTTGCCGGGCGGTTCCGGGCAGTCTTACGCCACAAATCGGGTCTAACCTCGTGTCACTAACCGTTACACCTACAATTCATTCCTTTGACCTCTCACATTAGACGTTCAATTGTGACCGCTGGATTTGCCGGGCGGTTCCGGGTAGTCTTACGTCACAATTGCGCCTAACTTCGTGTCAAGGGTTCATTAACATCGTATTTCACCCATACCAAATTTTCATGTCATATATATCCAATTAAACATATAATCATGTCTATAGTATTTGCTATTCCAAATTGTCACTAATTACACATTAATTAGCCTCAATTACAAATTTACAATTTTAGGCAATTTCATCAATTCCATGTAATTCATACCCAAATATGCCAATTTCGCATATTATCCAATTATCCAAAATATCCAATTTTTCAAATTTCCCATATTCCCATTATTCCACATCGTTCCCACGTATTCACATTCGCGCGTATTTTTAATATAGGCTCGAAGGTAGCCTAGATCCACAAATAAAAGGAATAGGGGTAAGAAGAGAGAATCAGTTCATAGAAAATTGGAATAAAACGACATCATGAAATAAAGAGGCATATAGACTGGCATAGATGCATAATAAAAGATTCAACATGAATAAACGGATAAAAGGTATGAACTTTACATATAAACATAGGCATATGATGACATGAATTAAAAAGGTGAAGACTTGGTGAGATTTTCATTACAAACATATATATGAATCCTTTTTACAACTTTTTCATGTTACTTTAATCCCATTAAATTTGTGAAAATAACTGTACTCACCTTTCTTGGCTTAAGAAAAGGATTAACGAATTGAAATTGGTGTAGAAACGTTGCGGTGATGTTGGTTGATATTCTTTAATATTGTTGAAGCTCTAAATTTTGATCTGAATTGTGT
Source organism: Allium sativum (assembly GCA_030737875.1). Taxonomy (NCBI): domain Eukaryota; kingdom Viridiplantae; phylum Streptophyta; class Magnoliopsida; order Asparagales; family Amaryllidaceae; genus Allium; species Allium sativum. The sequence goes on from CM060920.1 coordinate 589,113,665, forward strand.
ATGAACACTTGAGATTTAATTTAGAGGCGGCGGCTAGGGTTTAAGAGAGAGCTTGACAGCATAATTGTGTCATAGATAATATTTTATGAATTAGGGTTAGGTCTTAGGGTGTATATATAGATGTCTAGGATCGATTAGAGCACTTAGATTAACCCAGAAATCATCAGGACCACTAAGATGCAACATCAACCCTTAGCGCGAATCGGGCCACGGGTTGACAGCCAAACATGCTGGATCGACCCCTAGTCGACCCAGCGGGGCTTGGGTCGACTCCAAAAATGGTGCGGTTCGGCTATTCCCCCTCCCGATTTGCTATTTTGAACTTTTTTTTGAATATGTATTTATTTAATTTATATATATCTATATATCTATATATATATATATATTTCTCTTATATGCAAACAAATTTCAAGGCTTAATAACATCTTCATAAGGTATCCGTTTTGTGCAAACCAAATGTCTATCTTGACCCAAAATTTCGAGACGAACGTAATAGCGCAACCCATTTCACTTAATTCTTCTTCTAAAAATTAAGTATACTTTAATTTGTGAATTTTAATGTCATAAAATTATGGGGTGTTACATTCCCCCCTCCTTAAAGGATTTTGTCCCCGAAATCTCCAAGTTAAGAAGAATGTGTCCTACTATCCAATCATCCATCTACTCAACCATCATCCACAAGCATCCATTATCCTTCAAAGATTTCTAATGTTATATGAACATATGCAAAAGTGTGTGTATATGTTCCTTATCTAATGCAAAAATCCGGCGGTCCACTTATTCAGTCGACCTCCTTAATGCAAATAATGATAGTGACGTGTATCCAACATGTATGCAAAGAACCCTATACATGTCATTACTACATGTGTGCACAACCATTCATTCAAATGCAACATGCATATGATACGTCCATTTAATATACATCCATTTAACTAAATACATCCATTTATATGCAATATGCAATATAAAAGTGACTGAGCCGATCTAGTGCCTAAAGTGTGTGTATAAGTATCCACGAGCAACCACTAGCAAACAATTGCATCCACATGCATCCATCAATCATAACATGTCTCAAACACATGTTTCAACCATAGGACTACCCTATCTAAAGGTCAAAAACTTAAACGAGAGGATATACTAAAGATAGGACGAGTACAAGCTAAGCGATAAAGGAGAAATTAAAAGACATACCTTCGAAAAGAAAAGGGTACAATGAACGCATCTTCTCTTCCGTCTCCCAAGTAGCATCGCTCTCATCATCTCCCCATTGCACTTTGACTAGCTTGACCTCTCGATTCCTCAACTTCTTAATATTCGACCCAAGAATGCATGTAGGAGCTCATCGAATCGTCGCATCAAGCTCTATCTCCACCTCTCTAAGCAAGCTCGGCTCTACCACTTCCGTGGTCTCATGCAAGCACTTCCTCAAATGTGAAACATGGAACACGTCGTGTACAACACTAAGTCTTTTGGGCAGCTCTACTCTATATGCCATCTGTCGAATCCTCTCCTTAATAGGAAACGGCCCTACGAACCTTGGTGCTAACTTCCCAATGGACCCAAAGCGAACAACATTCCGTAATGGAGACACCTTGATAAAGAGCATGTCCCCAATATCAAATTCAAGATATGTCCTCCTCTTGTTCGCATATGATTTCTTCCTATCTTGCGCCATCTACATCCTCCTTTGAATCAAATCAATCTTTTCCGAAGTCTCTCTAATCATATCGGGCCCAAGTAAGATCTTATCCGTAGATTCCCACCAACATGTAGGTGAATGACAAGGCCTTCCATAAAGAGCCTTGAAAGGTGTCGTGCCAATGCTAGACTGAAAACTATTATTATACGCGAACTCCACCAAAGGAAGATGCTCTTCCCATGTACCTCCGAAGTCTAAAACACATAGCTTCAAAAGGTCCTCTAGAATATGATTTACCCTCTCGGTCTGGCCGTCCGTCTTAGGATGATATGCTGTGCTCAAACATAATTGAGTCCCTACTGCCTCTTGCAAGCTCTTCCAAAACTCGCTAGTAAAAATAGGATCGCGATCTCTCACTGTGCTAGAAGGAACACCATGCAAACAAACTTTCTCTTAAATGCGTATGGAGGCTAATCATGGAGCAGTCCTCTTACTCTTCACGGGAATGAAATGGGCGCTCTTAGTAAGTCTGTCTACCACGACCCAAATCCCCGTATTACCCTTCCTCGATCTCGGTAACCCATCAACAAAGTCCATCGAGACACTCTCCCACTTCCACTGTGGGACCTCCAATGGGTGAAGCAACCCACCGGGCTTCTTTTACTCTATTTTTACTTGTTGGCACACCAAGCATCTAGCGACAAACTCAGCCACATCCTTCTTCATACCGACCCAAAAGTAAACTCGTCTCATGTCTATGTACATCTTGTCCCCGTTGGGATGAATGGTCATCTTCGAACGATGTGCATCATCAAGAATGGTCTTCCTCAAGTTCTCATCTCGTGGTACACAAAGTCTACCATCCCTACGTAACCAACCCTTATCATCTAGGGTATACCTACTGAGATGGCTCGATGACTCCCCCCTTATGAGCTTCTCTACCAACTCAACCAACTGTGGGTCATCTCGTTGTGCCTCACCAATCCATCCCAAAAGCGTAGGTCTGACCTCTAAGGATGCTAGCAAACCAGGTACAAAGTCAATGGATGGTCTAAAGTCAAACATAGAGATGAACTCTAAGCTTTGCCGCTTAACAAACAATGGACTCAAGGACAACCTTTTCCTACTTAAGGCGTATGCCACCACGTTACCCTTGCCAGGAGTATATGCTATCTCGAAATCATATGACGCTAAGAATTCCATCCACCTTTGCTACCTTAAGTTCAAGTCCTTCTGAGAGAACAAGTATTTTAGCGATTTGTGGTCTGTGAACAATTCAGATTTCTCGCCAAGAAGATAATGGCGCAAAGACTTAAGCGTGAAAACAATAGCGACCAACTCTAGGTCATGTGTAGGGTAATTTCTCTCATGCACTCTCAACTGCCTTCCTCCATAGGCTATTACCCTCCCCTCTTGCATTAAGACTATGCCTAGTCTTGTCCCACAAGCATCGGTATAAATGGTAAATGGCTTACTTCCATCTAGCAACACTAAGACTGGGGCTGTGGTCAAAGCTCTCTTTAAACGTTGGAACGCATCATCACAGTCTACGTCCCACGTGAAAACTAGGTTCTTCTTTGTCAAACGTGTCAATGGGGCTGATATCTTTGCGAAGTCCTTGATAAACTTCCTATAGTAGCCTGCCAACCCCAAGAAACTCCTCACCTCGGTAGCATTTTTAGGGACCTTCTAGTGCCACCACATTCGCGGGATCCACAGCTATCCCTTCTTTGGAAACCACGTTCCCTAAGAATCGCACTTCCTTCCTCTAAAAGTGACATTTATAAAATTTAGCTTTAAGGTTATGCGCTCGAAGGGTCTCCAACACTTCCCTAAGATGTAGGGAATGCTCTTCTTCGCTTTTAGAAAAGATCAAGATGTCATCCACAAAGACCACCACAAATTTATTAAGGTACTCCATAAACACCCTACTCATCAAGTCAACAAAGTATGCGGGGGCGTTTGTCAAACCGAAGGGCATTACAAGCCACTCATAGAAACCGTCCAGAGTCCTAAAGGCAGTCTTGTCTATGCTATCCTCAGCCACTCTCAACTAATGGAAACAAGTGGCTAAGTCCAACTGCGAAAATACTGAGGCGCCAACTAAATGATCGAAGAGATCGTCAATCCTTGGCAGTGGGTGCTTATTCTTCTTAGTAAGCTTATTAAGTTCTCTATAGTCCACACAAAGTCTAAGGGACCCATCCGCCTTTGTGGCAAATACTACTAGAGAACCCTACTCCTATATACTACATCTTATGAATCCCTTCTCAAGCAACTCCCCTACTTGCTTATTGAGCTCCCTCCTCTCACGAGGAGCCATGTGGCGTACTGGCAGAGATACTGGTTTTGCAGTGTCTACAAGATAAATATGAAAGTCTATCTCACGTTTTGGTGGTAGACCCCTCGCCTCATTGAAGACATCAACATATTCACGGACTATACGAACAGAATGTAAATCATCATTAGATGCATCAAGTGACTCAAGATAACTAAGCATCACCGATCCTCTAGGATCACAAGAAATATCAAGGGTTTTTCCGCAAGGAGTCAATAATTTTACTACCCTTCGTTCACAATCTAGGATGCCACCATATTTGGCTAGCCAATCCATCCCAAGAATCAATCCATAGCCCATGAAACTAAACACAAAAGCATTACATTCAAAATCAATGCCTAAGATAGACAATCTCAAATCCCTACAAACCATGGATAAATGAGCCGACCCACCTACAGGATTTGAGACTACAATGGGATCTACAACGAGACTAGCATTTTAAGTGCAGTGTTTCAACTAATGATGTAGAGATAAACGAATGTGATGCGCCAGAATCGAATAAAGTACGGACAGGATAATCAAACAAGAAAATCAAACTTTCGACAGAAATTTTTCTACCTTCTTCCTGTCTCGGAGCCATGAGAGCGTGAACCTGCCCTCCCGAAGTAGAACGTGCCCTCTGCCCTTGCTTCTTAGGACAATCCTTCACAGTGTGACCCGTATCACCACAATGATAACAAGCGAACTTCTTCTTCTTCCTACAGTCTTTCTTCAAATGGCAGGGTTTCCCACAGTTGTGACACTTCCTCTTTTCTTTAGCACCTTTCTTTTGTTGTTGGGCTTTCTTTGGATCCTCCTTCTTATCTTACGTCCTAAAAGTACTTACACCCTTCTATTCTTCATGCATGTATGCCATATCAACAAGCTTTTCATACGTAGCCCCCATTGGAATGTGGGCATAGCCAAACTGTGAAGCGGTTCATTTAGGCCCTTTGCAAACCTCAAGGCCTTCTTGTGAGGGGTATTCGCCAACTCTAGCCCAAATCTCGCCAACTTATTAAATTTGGTCACATACTCCTTCACGATCAAGTTTTTCTACTTCAATGTCGAGAACCTCTCCATGTACATACTCTCCTCAGCTTGAGAAAGGAAATTCAACTCAAACCTTCCCCTAAAATCTGCCCACGTCTCCACAGCACGTTCTCCATTAGTAACCTCCCACCAAAACAAAGCTTCGTCCTTCATCAACCAACCAGCCAATTGGACCTTCTTACAGTCGTCCAAATCAAAAATGCCAAACAGATCCTCCACTTCTTTCAACCAATTTTTAGCTTCAACGAACGTTTCAGACCCACTAAAAGGTTTTCCACCCATCGAACGAAAGTCTTTACATATCTTGGATAAAGCATCTCCACGCGGAGGAATGACTGGAGCTAGAGGAGGAGGAGGAACGTTGGCCGGACCCGCGGTAGCGACCCTAGCCTCGAGATATTGACGAAACCAACCAGGTACATGAACACCCTCTAGTATCTCAGATGCTCCAGACATGCTGAAAAGAAAAAGAAAGAGTTTCAAAACAATGGAAGCGAAAGAGAGATGTATGGCTTGCGGGTATTATGCTCTTTAAAGTAAACTTTCCTTGAAAATAGCTTCTTTAAAACAAGTTTTTGAAAATACTTTCTAGGAAAATAATACTTTTGAAAACACTTTTCAAAACTTTTTATCTGTTCTTGTAACTATAGCCCTGATACCACGTGTAACACCCCATGTCCATTAATGTCACTCACAAAGGGAATGCAACAATGTCCATGAAGAGTTATTGTTGTATAGAACAGATAAATTACAAGAATAAATAAATAAAACAACAAAGATGGAGGTAAAACTTATTTCATAGCATCATAACTCAAAACAAGCTTACATAAGTAGTTCCCAAAACCATTACAACAGGATCAATAGTCTTTTCCCAAAACTTTGAAGTACATAAAGAAGCAAATACTTAAATAACATAAATGCATAAATCCCCACTGAGCATAAGCAAAGCCATAAAGATGAGAGAGTCCAAAGCGATACATCTACTCTTTTCAAGCAACTGAAAGAAATCAACACTAAGTTGTACTATTCCCTCCTTGCAAACCTGGGGGGGGAGGAAAGAAAAGAGGTGGAAACAAACGGGTCAGACATAAAGTCTGGCAAGTCCAGTAATTTTAACAAATAATAGGTAACGTAAATGATCAAGACATAAATAGGCATCATGATATGGCTGTAACTTAGATAAGGTAGATAAAATGGATGGACAAGATGATTTCGTTCCTAAGTACTAAGACAATCCTACACCTTGGCTAAGCGAACAACCCTCCAAGTACTAACCCCGAAGACCAAAATCAACATCAGACTAGCACCCAAAGGACTATCCAACTCAACCAACATGTATTTCGTTACACCGCACTTTTGCTAAGTTACACCACATTACTTAATTACACCGCACATCTACTAGTCTCTTTTTACTAGAGGTTGATCCCTTCCCACTATCTGTACCCACATGACAAACTTGGTTGTTACTTGTACCTAGCTACTATCATAGGTGTCGGCTTGTTCCTACCACCGGTAAGGTACCCTTAATCTACCCATTCGATCGGCTCCCTAAACCCCGTAGGCACCCGTGCTGGCCCCATAGTGGGTGTATCACTCCCCAAAGTGGCAACCTCGATACCAACATGAAATGCACGACCATACCTACACGATGCAACAACTTCTTACCTACCAGCCCGGACCCATGCACGCACATGAACCAATTGGATTTGCGTTGCCACCGCTATTCACGTTTTGACCTCTTATATTCAAGCCCAGTAAGCGTGCCTCAACCCCGGCCTAGTACCGGGCCCAATTAGATACTCAAACGGGTTACTGGTTGAAACGGGTCCCCATCCGGCACAAGCCTCCCACCTATGCTTGGTTCCCACAAGGTTTTCCCCACTTAACCATTTTAATTAAAATGTCCATGTCTTACACATGCTACAGCTAAGTCCATACTTACATGTCATAATTTACATGTCCTATCTTATTCCGGTTAAGTCCATATTTACATGTCGTAATTTACATGTCACCCCACTTAACCCTATAACCATACCCATGTCTTATTATGGTTAGTATTCTTTAATTCATTCCTTGTGACGAACGGTGCATGACCTCTCACATTAGACCGAACACTTTGTGGCCGCTGGATTTGCCAGGCGGTTCCGGCCAGTCTTACGCCACAAACCGGGTCTAACCTCGTGTCATTAACCATTACGCCTACAATTCATTCCTTTGACCTCTCACATTAGACATCCAATTGTGACCGCTGGATTTGCCGGGCGGTTCCGGGCAGTGTTACGCCACAATTGCGCCTAACCTCGTGTCAAAGGTTCATTAACACCGTATTTCACCCATACCCAATTTTCATGTCATATATATCCAATTAAACATATAATCATGTTTATAATATTGCCTATTCCAAATCGTCACTAATTACACATTAGTTAGCCTCAATTACAAATTTACAATTTTAGGCAATTTCATCAATTCCATGTAATTCATACCCAAATATGCCAATTTCACATATTATCTAATTATCCAAAATATCCACTAATATCCAATTTTCCAAATTTACCATATTCCCAATATTCCACATCGTTCCCACGTATTCATATTCGCGCATATTTTTAATATAGGCTAGAAGGTAGCCTAGATCCACAAATAAAAGGAATAGGGGTAATAAGAGAGAATCAGTTCATAGAAAATTGGAATAAAACAACATCATGAAATAAAGAGGCATACAGACTGGCATAGAGGCATAATAAAATATTCAACATGAATAAACTGATAAAAGATATGAACTTTACATAGAAATACAGGCATATAATGACATTAATCAAAAAGGTGAAGACTTGGTGAGATTTTCATTACAAACATATATATGAATCCTTTTTACAACTTTTTCATGTTACTTTAATCCCATTAATTTTGTGAAAATAAATGTACTCACCTTTCGTGGCTTAAGAAAAGGATTAACGAATTGAAATTGGTGTAGAAACGTTGCGGTAATGTTGATTGATCTTCTTTAATTGTTGTTGAAGCTCTAAACTTTGATTTGAATTATGTATGAACACTTGAGATTTAATTTGGAGGCGCCGGCTAAGGTTTAAGAGAGAGCTTGACAACATAATGGTGTCATAGATAATATTTTATGAATTAGGGTTAGGTCTTAGGGTGTATATATAGATGTCTAGGATCAATTAGAGCTATTAGATTAACCCAGAAATCATCAGGACCACTCAGATGCAACATCAACCCTTAGTGCGAATCGGGCAACGGGTTGACAGCCAAACACCCTGGATCGGCCCCTAGCCGACCCAGCGGGGCTTGGGTTGACTCCATAAATGGTGCGGTTCGGCTATTCCCACTCCCGATTTGCTATTTTGAACTTTTTTTTGAATATTTATTTATTTATTTAATATATATATATATATTTCTCTCATATGCATACAAACTTCAAGGCTTAATAACATCTTCATAAGGTATCCGTTTTGTGCAAACCAAATGTCTTTCTTGACCCAAAATTTCGAGACGAACATAATTACGCAACCCATTTCACTTAATTCTTCTTATAAAAATTAAGTATACTTTAATTTGTGAATTTTAATGTTATAAAATTATGGGGTGTTACAATCAACCACATAAAGTAGAATTTTCCATATAAGTAAAATACCTAGGCTCCATACCATGGTGCACCTTTTATCTAGAAGGAAATGATCACACCTTAATGGTAGCGAACTACAAAATCTTGCTGCATCTATTATGTTTCAGTCATTTACAGGATGTGAGGCCTAAAGAAGTCACATTACACAAAGCTACATTTTACAAAAAAGCCATGTTTTGATCATCCATAGTTTTTTCATTTGGCATGCCATATGACCAATTCATAACACATAATAATGTCTACCAATATATAACCTCTGAGTTCGTACATCTCAGAGAAAGGTGTTAAGCTAAGAGAATAGTTTCTCTACCACAAGACAAATATACATTTAGTAAAGATCAATTGCTATGCCATAAATTGCAATGTCAGACATACAATCCATACAAGTTCGTTTTGGGACTGAATGAAACCGAAGGAGCTTTATTCCTCATCCAATAAAGAAGAGAAGCCCTTGCAAATCCGGAAATTCTCTAAATACATCTTGATCCGTGTTATAAATAACTTTATAATGTGAGATATCCGAGACATCAACGAGCAGTCCTTCCGATGTTACGATTCCCGATCTTCAACTATCATCTTCAATATCTTCATTTGCTCCATTTCATCGTACCATTATTCGAAATGGTTTTCGAATAGAAATCTGATCCTAGTCTTTCTGAATAATGATTTTTGTTTAAAACAAATGGATATATAGGGTTGCTAAGTCTCTTTCATCTTAAATTGGTTAATCATAACCTTTCATTAGTTTAAACAAAATCCTTAATCATTTATTCCATAATTTAGGAATTCATAAACGCTCTCCATTTAATCTTTAAACTAAGATTCATTAAATTTTAATGAAGAATTATTCTTAACTTCACCTCACATTTGATTTTGGAAAATATTTCAATAGCGTTTATTTAATCTTTAATCAAAATATTTATTAATTCAACCATTAGTCTCCCATTTCAAATCATACCCATTAAACAAAGTTTGTCCAAATCTTAATGAAAATTTCTCAGTAAATACTCCCTATGTCAAAACATAACTTTCGTTGAGTTAAAATGATGAAGTCTAACTTTTCAATGGGTTGAAGATGATGTTATTTAAGATATAATTCATAACAAACGCAAACCAATTAATATTGAGTGTAAGAATTGCATAGAAATTATATTAGCTTATATTCAATATCAATTTCCATATTCAACAAATACTATGGGTGAAATAACGGTATAGTCACCTTTTAAATTTCTCGAATAATATGAGTTTCTTCTACAGAATTTAATACCAAGTATATAAAGATTGTTTCAATCCAAATCTAATTAATTCATAACTGGAAGACCTTATTCTTTTAAAGTTAAATCTTCAAAAATATCATTATTGAGTATCTGGGCTTTCTTTTCGATCTGTTCCAATCCTCACCCAGATTAGTAAATGTTGGCCAGCTAAGCTTAGTGCACTGGTTGCTACATCTCTTTCCTTAGTTATGTACCCTACTTATCATTATAGATATAGAGGTGGGACAAATGTACTCTTGATTTTAGTATACTCAATTTAGTTGAGTTCATCGGCTTCTTAAAAGAGGTTAAGTATTTCAAAACTCCAAATTATCATTAAAAACTTCATTTATCATTTGGAAATGTATATCAAAGATTAGGATAAGAATCGTTAGGTTTATAAACATTAAACTCAATGCTGTTAAAAAAGTGTTCAAAAAAGCGTTGCTAAATAGCTTAAACAGTTTGTTTGATTTACTTAACCTTTTCATTATTCAAAACTTCACATTTTTAATCCAAATTAATTTTTTATCATCTATTATGATTTATCATAATTTTTCCTATTCTTAATAAATTAAAAATAATCATTTCTAATGATTTCCCAATTTGGTTACCGAAATGCAATACCGTGATTTTTATTCAAATTTGATTTGAGCATAATTCAAAATCAATACATTTAAATCTAAAATTTCCCTTTTCATTTGAAAAATAATATTATTTAAAAAAATGTTTTTCATTTATAAAAATCCAATTTAGTTGGCAATTTATACATTCATTTCAACAAAATTTCTACTCTAACCATATTTCAATTTCATATTGAAATTAGTCTGATTTACTTCTAATATGCTTTATAAACAATTTAATGCATATGTAACTTTATTTCAAATCAATATTTCCAAAAATTCGTTTTTTATAATTCAATTATTTATTAAAATTGAATATTATATTATTTTTATATTAATATTTTTCAAATATTAAATTTTTATATCCCAAACTTTTCAAATCTCAAAGTATACATAATATAAACTCATAGGGACCTTCAATTGGAGTCTAAAATATCGTATGCATAGCTAACTCAATTTCAATTTCAAAATTACTGTTTCAAATCAATTTATTATTCACTTGAAATTGAACATGCCTTGTCATATCAAATCCTTGTTCAAATAAATTTACATCTTCACAAAAAAAAAATTCATAACCACTTTAATTTTATTTCTAACCAGTTTCGGATATAAAATTCCATTTTTTATTTTTATACCTTATTCCTATTTAAATGAATATAGTATTCGCAAATATTATAAAAAAGGAATGAGACATAACCAATACCCATATAGTTCCATATATTTGGGTGTAACATGTGAAGTGTGTTATATTATCACAAATAACAACCATTACAACATCCATAGCAATCATTCATCTATTTCTTAGTATTTATATATAAGTGTTATGGTCATTAACGCTTATACTCACAGGAATAATGATAACTATAATAGCATCCATAACAACCACAAAGCAACCAAAATAATCAGATTACTAATATAATAAACATCCCAACCATGGCCAAAGTAGTTCTAACCTTCATTTCCACTCCACCAATATTTCCGGTAGAAAACACACTCGAACTAGCGTAACTTTTCACCGCCTTTTCTTTTCTTTTCCAAACTTTTTCTAAACAAAATTTATTTTTACTTTTTTTTATATATGTGAGGTGGGAGTTTGGCTGTGAGCTAGGAGGAGGGGAAGGTCATATGCTAAGAGGGTGGTGGCGTGTAGTATGGCCATAGGTGGAAAGGAGGGCGTCAGTGTAGTGGGGACATGGGTGGAGGTTGAAGGGAAGGCTTGAGGGTGGTGGGACCGTGGGTGGGGGGTGGAACGCTGAGAGGTTAAGGAGAGGTGGATATGTGTGGAGGAAGAAAAAGAGGAGAGTAGGATGGTGGTGGAAGGTTTAGATTAGAAGAAGGAGGAAGATGGAAACCATGAAAGTGGAAGGGGAAAGGTGATGGAGAGAAGTGAATGAAATATGAGAGGAGGGTGGCTTTATATAGTGTTTAAGGGTGCATGTCAGACTTGCACCTAAAGGGATACTTGTCTCCTTCTTATGCAAAGAGGCGTGCATGAAGACTAGTGGCAGGACACTTGTCCACCCATTAGGAAATGGAAATTAGGCAGCATTTTATACAAATGCCATTGTTTCATGTTATAAAAATTTGTATAAAGTGCTACAAATTAAATATTATTTTATGTTTAGTAAATATAATGCTCTGAATAACTTATTCTGATAAAAGATGATATTACTATCAATATATTTTCCAATCACCTTTTATAGTTTCAAATATAATATATTATTATGTAAACATAATTTGAAATAGGTTTTGTTATCATTTTTATATTAATAAATCCAAGTTCATTTGGTTATATATTCTTATTGATAAGTTATAAAATCCTATCTCGGGATTATATGATAAATTTGTCAATCACAATAAATTAACAAAACATCCCAAAATCAATAAAGATATTAAATTCAACTTATAACAAAATCAAATCATATTTCAAATTGGATAATTATATATCCAAAATCATTTAAATTTGCAAATTGGTCAAAAATCTGGATCATTACTGGTACACTGATCTGAACTTGGATTGATCATACCTATATAAGCTAAGAAATTGGATTGGTTATACCTATTCAAACCCAATGGGGTTTTGGTTCGGATGACTTCTAGGGGGAAGAGTTCTTTGGATGAAACTTCTTTAGGTATGGTGATGAGGCTGTTCGTGCAACGACTATCTACGATAATGGTTCTTTTCATAGAAGAGAAATTCCAATAAGACTAATTATCACTCCAAGATGTGAACTATGGGGATAGTTCCTAAGCTATACTTCACTGCTAATAACATATGCCAAGGGGACCATCGATACCTAATATTTATACGGGTACTCAAGAAGAAGGGATAGTTGGCGTATAGCTCATTTGGACCAGTTTCGGATCCTCTTCCCTAGTCTTAGGAAATTGTTATCAAGTGTCATGGAAACCTGGCACATGCCTATACCATTCTCAGATTCTTATCTTGGGTTGTGTCCACTACAACAAAAAGGGGTTTTCATAGCATTTGAAAAACGCTATTATATCCTAACATAGCGTTTTAGAGAATGCCATGTAACGACATGCAATGTTAGACCTTCTACTTTAAATAGCAGAAACAAAAAACACTTTGAAAAATGAATTTGCTATAGCATTTTGTATTTGCTATCAGATAAAAACGCTATAGAAAACACTATCTGATACTTATTTTCTATGGCACATTTGTATATACTTTTCCATAGCGTTTTGTTTTAATATTTTATAGCATTTCTATCAAATTTCTGTAGCGTTTTTTAATTATACTACAGCATTCCGAATATCATTTTCTATAGCGTTTTTTATTTCATAGTGTTTTTGAAACGCTATCACCTTTAGTATTAATTTATAGATTTTATCTACCATTGTTTTAACCTTTTCACGTATGCATATATTTAACTATTTCTTGTCGGCATATAAATATAATAAAATTTCACGAACAGTGAATATATAAGTTGCCACGTAGTATTTTTAAAATTGTTTCAACATTTTCACATAGAACATTCACATTTACATTTGTGAAAATTAGGGTTACATCCTTAAAATAAAACTATATTAAGCTCACATCCTCTTCTTTCAAAACATATAAATTTCTTCCTTATATTTGAATAGCGGCTAATATTTTTCCAGTGTTGCCCTTTTACTTAATTAACGGCGTAATTTACTAGGTTGAGCATATGCAGTACAGATTTATTTTTCTGAGAAACATATTTTACATTTTAATATCGGCGCTGTTATTTATCAACAATTTTTAATTTTTTTTATATCGATCAATAATTCCCTTCCATCCGAAGTGTTCTTCGACGTTTGTTTATGTCTATTCCTGAATTATGTTATGGATGTTGCGTCGTCAAGGTTTTTTTTCTTTTTCTGGTTTACGAATTTCATTTTAAGGTCGATTTATGTTGCTTGATTATTCTGAATTTCTTTAACTGTCCAGGTTTACTGATGGATAGTACGTTTATTGTTCAAAATTTGGTTCTGTAAATCTAGGGTTGTACAATCGAATAATTTGTAAAATCTCTATATTTGTTATTCTGTTGTAATTAGATTTATAAATTTATGCATGTTTTCAGCATTTCTGTTAAAAAGTTGCATACAAATATTCATCTATTGTTAATATATGCATATATGCATTCAACTTTTTATCAGATAATGCAGTAAAACCGATATTCAAAATATATGTATATTTGTATGCATATATCTAGAATACTTGCATATAAATATGCAGTTATTATTGTCCGATAAAAAGTTAAATATGTAGATATTTAAAATTTTGTTCTGTAAACCTAGGGATGTACTGCCGAATAATTTGTAAAATCTCTATATTTGTTATTCTGTTGTAATTAGATGTATAAATTTATGCATGTTTTCAGCATTTCTATAAAAAGTTGCATATAAATATGCATGTATTGTTAATATATGCATATCTGCATTCAACTTTTTATCAGACATGCAGAAAAACAGATATTTATAATATATGCTTATTTGTATGCATATATCTTGAATACTTGCAAATACATATGCAGATATTATTGTTATTTTGCTGAATTGTGCGCATGTATTTATATTAATCTGCAGCTGTTTATGTAATTTGATTATTGCACATTAGGCTTATTAATGTTGATTTTCTTCTTTGTATAACAGTGTTCCTACGGATATTGGTGTATTGTTATTATTGAAGCTTGGGAATGAATGTCTGGTCGTCCATCTCCTTCTAAAAGACCATTAGATCTATTTTGTTATTTTATTTTATTTTCAAGACACTTTGTTTTAGTGTTTAGTTTCACCATTTTTTGTAAACATTTATCTGACGTAATAAAATCAGTTCAGTATTTTGTTGTAAATTTGTTTTTGATTGTCATTTTTTTTAAGCTGAAATGTTTGCAAATACTAGTTATATTTGAATAAATGTATGCAGTATTTTTGAATATTCCTTTACCTTAGTTGTACAAAATGTTTTGCTATGTCTAGACTGTAAGAAAGAAGTAGTAGCACCTGTAAACAATTAAACTGTAAATTTGCTTATTACAGTGCTACTTTTGATCATTGTTGCATAGAAATATGAAATTATTTTGAATATTCGCATGCAAATATTCAAAAAATTTGGAAATTCGTATACTCTTTTTTAACTTTTAATTAATTTTTCCTTTGTATAATTTGTATTTCTTTGTTACACCTTACAATGCATCAGTTATAACTCTGCACTTTCTCTGTAAATGTTTTGAACATTTGCTCGTGTAGTTAGTACTAATAATAATTTTGGGAGCAATTTCTTCTTGACTACTTGTGCAAATTTCTGTAGTACTGTATGCAATTATTCCATATAAATGCATAAATGTGTGCAAGTTTGGAAATTATATACACGCAATTAGTTTTTGAATTGTTTGCATATTCGTATGCAATTAGTAATAATAATTTCATATAATTATGCTAGTATTTTAATTCTGCAATTCGAATTTACAAATTTTTATAATATTTACGTACAAAGATGCTAATATTTTGAATAAATGCACACCAATAAGCAAAAATTTCAAATTATCATATAGAACCAAAGTAACTTCAAGCACTACGTAATATTCCCTCGTAATTCATTTTCGTAACTAATAATCAACATGCCGTAGTTTGAAAACAAAATACCAGTAGAGTTTTCCCAAAAAAACTCTAAACATCAAATTTTCCAGTTTTATTTCATGTTGTTTGCATTCGATAGTAACTAGTTCTGTGTCAGATCTTGACTTGGAGTCCAGATGTGTGGTTTTCAGTTCAGAATTTTGTATGCAATCACCGCTCTTTGTAAATCAGCACTCGAAGCATGGAAAAGTTCATCTTTCTTTTTCAGTTCCTTGCCCTCACTTCATTGATTCATCATGTTCATTTCAAACATTACATATTCGACGCTGAAAATTTTTATACAGCATCACCAATTGTTAGTCGCATAATAGGCTTTGTTAACAGACTGTTTAAAATATTTGCATAAAAGCATGGAATAATTATTAAGAAATGCATATCAGTATTCACAATTGAAAGAAGATAATTGCAATAATTATTACTTCAACATTAGAATCATGCAACTATTGTTAAAATATGCATATATTGTCAATATGAACATAAATGTATGCAAGTATTGTTACAACACCTTGGTTTGCATGTACTCAGAAAAGTTGAGTATAAGTATGCATATATTCTAAATATATGCATATATTTTAAATATCTGTATTCAACATTTATGTTAAAAAATTGCCTACAAATATGCAAATATTCTTAATATATGCATATATTTATGCAACTTTTTATCAAACAAGCAGAAAAAAAGAATACAGAATATATGTATATTTGTATGCATATATCTAGAATATTTGCATATAAATATGCAGATTTTATTGTTATTTTGCTGAATTGTATAATTCTGAAATTCCAACGTCCTTCTATTACGAATAAATGCATTCAAACATTTAATTTTTATGCATATTTGTTTACAATCATACAAATTTACTGGATAAAAATCAGATTACAACAAGACAGTATCTATAATTGGATACGAAAAAAAACAATCAGATTTTTACCTTTTTTTGGCTATTTCTTGTACTTTGATGACGATGACAGCGAAGCAAAACAAGACAATTTTGATTTTTATTGATCAAGGGTTTTGCAAAATCGTGGGAATGGGGCATTGAGCAAGATAAAATGAGCGATCGAACTAAGTAAATGATGAAGAATCGCTGTAGGAGTGATCGAAGGTTTTGCAGAATTGTAGGATTAGGGTTTTGGGCGAGATAATAGGAGCGATTGACTGAGTAAATAATGACGAGCGATGGTTGAATAGTTTTTTAACTGCGTAAGGGTAGATCTGAAAATTTTTGAGCAGAATTTCAAAAATAAAGATGTATTCTATATTATTTTTATCAACGGTTTTTTCTTATATTTTGAAACTTAATAGAGACTAGTAAAAAACGCACCCTTTACATTTCTTCCTTGCAATATAAAATATTTCCACAAGCGAAAAATGTTCAAATTGAAGAACAATATATATCGTTCAAACAACAATCACTTAAAATACTGTGACATTCAAACAATCAAATGTCACTAACCACATACTGAAATATTACATACAAACAGTTTGACTTAAAGTATTCTAAACCAAATAAGAAAGCTCACATAAAATCCATAACTATACACGTACATAAATTTTGGATGAGTACATAAATCTCTACCTTGGATTTCTTATGGGGTTGTAACTGCTTGGCTTCGAAGACAATCTGCCTACTTAGCTTCAGTGACAATCTGCGGTGGTAAAATACCATTGCTTAAAAAATGCAAATTTAATTATGACACGGTCAACCCTATTTAATACAGAAAAACTATAGTGAGGCAACCTTTATTAGCGATCTGGTCATCCCCCTAGTGCGCCTTTGGTAACAGTAAAGAGTTCAGGAGGACTTACTTTCTGCAACTAAGACGTATTCAATGTATAATGCTAAACTGAAATTTTTAAACACAACGTTTACAGAATCATTTTGTTGGCATTGTAAAGTTCTTCACGCAGTTGAGATCTGGTCTAATCAAACTATCTTTAAGTTCAACTAAAGAACCGTCTGTTACAACATAATAAAGATTATGAGTCATAACAAATTGATATCATTCATAAGCACAGTATGTACATGCATAATAAAACGGTGACAAAAGAAGAAGGGATTTTTTTTTTTGGGCTTTGGATATTAGATATCAACCTAGCATACATGATTTGTATTTCATTCCAGTGGATATCTGACATAGCTTTAACATTGTATGATATCAACTCTCTTTGTCTATTTTTATTACAGATAAAATGCATCAACGCATATTCAATGTTTTAGAGATATATCTTTTACAGTGATCTAGTGACCTTAATAACCCAAATGAACATTTTGCTATGACTCCTTCCTGTGATTACATGTTATAGGAACACAGATAGGCAGCCACCAATCATTGTTTAAATAATGTTCAACAAATATTGTGGCAACCCTAATTATTTGATGTCAAGGTAGAAATTTTATTTTGATTTCATTTATGATTGTAATTGAACATATATCTGTTGAGTTTGATTTGAATGATGTACAACCATATGAACAACATGTATCACAGTCTAAGAGATAAATAAGTGCATTCCATCATATCCTCAAAAATTAGAATCATGAAATTAGCATGAAATTTATAAGTAGAAAGCGTCCGAATTTCACGAAATATCTTAGATAAACGTCTGAATTCCGTGAAACGATATATACCGTCTTTCCCAGAAAGTGATCCAGTATTTTCAGGTAAAAAACGCCTTGATTCCAACAACATTTTGTTTCAATTTAACTAAGTACGCAAACAGAACAAATTTATGTATTTTCAAAGAATTTATTCCTATCTTACGTATAGTTAGATGCATCTCAAATATTAAATTTCAAATTTTATTTCAAATTTTAAGTTTTTGACATTTATTTCGCTATATCGATTGTCGCTACCTAAATCGGTCGCATAAATCGATTTAAACAAAGTGAGCGAAATGTGACATTTCCATTATAAAATTTATAGGACCAATTTTATATAATAAATATTATATTTTATAAATCAATATTACAACGTTTAATTTTAAATTGGTTTCACTTTAGTTTTAACGCAAACACATCATGAAACTAATCGATCGTTCCGATTCAATAATCTAAGTTAAACTTACATACCTTAATTTATCCAAAAATCAAATTCATATATTTTTATCATTCAAAATAAATAGAATTTTAAATTTTTAAACTTTACACTACCATGCTTGTTCAAATTATGTAAATGCAACATAACCACGTGAAACAGATGCAAGTGCCATATTTCCTTAAGGCAGCCTCACTTTAACTGAGGGGATCGCATCAGTTAATACAGATGCGATTGCCACTGTGCAAATGTTTATTAACTATATTCAAATGTTTATCGCCTGAACTTTATCAATTGAAAACC
This sequence comes from Allium sativum, assembly GCA_030737875.1. NCBI lineage: Eukaryota > Viridiplantae > Streptophyta > Magnoliopsida > Asparagales > Amaryllidaceae > Allium > Allium sativum. The sequence goes on from CM060920.1 coordinate 589,132,668, forward strand.
CAATTGTCAAAAATCATATTTAAAAGAAGCTAAATTATCTAGTCGTCTATGTCAGCAATGTAACTTGAAGAAGCACGTAAAAGGATATCAGGTAAACTCGTTATATGCATGTTCAGCGTCAGTGCTATGAATCTGCGTTAGTATACAAGCTATTCCACCTTCTACACGTTAGTGCAGGAAACATATGGAACAACTTCAGTGAAAGCAATCAGGATATCATGGACCACCATAATGAAGAATCTCAAATACAAAAATGAAATATACACCAATGTGTTCATTTTGAAAGTAGGGGTACTAATTTGCATATGGTTGAGGCTTAAATAGAGTTATCCATAAATCTGACTTGGTTCTACAAATCAAACAATTAAAAAAAAGTCAAATATAGGAAGATCCACTATATTCAAAAGGATGAACAAAATTTCATTCATTCATGTATCCTTGTATATAATTAACATTCACCGTATACTGTAATGCCATCATTTGCAAAATGAGTAACCTTTAAAATTAAGTTTATGCAAATTTTGTTCACAATATTATACTTTGCTTTATCTCTAACATCGAAAGTACTTATTAATCTCCTTAAGATCAAAAAAAATTATTTGATGTTTATTTTATCTTGTTCCCAACATTTTAACTGACACGTGCTAGCTTTATGCTGATTAGTAATCGTTAAACAAGACACCCAACGTCTGTTTCGTGTAAATTTGCAAATTTATCCGTTTTAGAGTTATACAACATGAGATGAAAACATTATGGATGCTCAATCGTTACAAATTCTCAACAAAAATAGAAAATCTTTAAAGTTTTTTGCAAATGTTCCATTCATGGAAACTTTTGTGAAACGGTAATGATATAAAACATAGTTACACCTTATTAGAGATAATACAAAATGAACGGTTTCTCTTATACAAAATGATCAGCCCACTATCCGATGTATAATTATATTAGTCCATGGGCTTTTGTTCAGCCCAATAATTATTCTGCTATATAAACTATAGCAAACGTGTACTTTGTATTAATCTATTTTGTTTTCAATCACAATTTTACAGTTTCTTCAATACAAATTTTCTATTGTAAGAAATTCACAACATTACTCTGATTTCTTACATGGTATTAGAGCTATAGATTGTCCAACGGCATATGCTGAAACACATATTTGCTGATCGAAAGAAGTAGCGGTTTTGGGTCTCCTCGGTTTTTATATTCATCATCGGGGAGCCACCCATCTCTGATCATAGCACATCATTTGTTATTATCAAGATTGTGCGTGCCAGACCGGAATCTTTGTTCTCAGCGGCTACAACAATCTTTTTCTGGTCATCATAGATTCTTTCATCTCGTCATCTAACTTCTTGATGCAAAAGTACTAATTCTTGCATTCAAACGAACGCAAGAATCACCTCTGCACCCCTGTTTACCCACATCTTTGTATAGACTGCCACTCTTTCGAGCAAGTGACCTCGTCAATACGTTGTGAACCATCTTTTCACCATGAGTGGATCCAGCAACGATCAATCAACGGCAAATTCTGGGATAGGCAGTGCTGAACCACCTGCTTGTTGAAAAATAAACTTGGTTTTAAATGGAAACAAATAAATTTGGTTCTATAAGTAAATGCCAATTATGTAATAAATTCTATCCTTGTTTTAGGAAAGGCCAAAATCAAATAAACGATAACAACTTTTGGTCTATCAAAATATGCAATAGAATTATCTAGAGAGAGAAGAGTGTAGAACACTGTCATGTTATATATAGATACTCTCTCATATGTTGTACCAATCAATAATCAAGCAAGAAAAAAGAATCAAGCAATAAAAGTTTTTTTTCCTCCCTTAAAAAATATTCTACTTTCTTCTAATTTGTTTCTCTTCCTCCACATAAATTTTTAACAAAGTGGTATCAGAGCAACACATAAATTTTCCAACAAAGTGGTATCGGAGCCTGGTTGAAATTATGGCATTTCTATTTCTTTCGACGTTTGTTCTCACAAAAGAGAATTTTGAGGAATGGAACAGTAGAAAAAAAGAGGAGCTAATCTCCAAAGGTCTGTTGGAAATTGTTGAAAATGGCTATGAATGGCATAAAAACGTTAAAAGCATGTCGCAAATGGACAAGAAAGCCTTTGCGAAATTAAAACGGAATGATTACCGCGCTCTTTCTGTGATTGCTGAGAACGTCGATGAGAAAGCTTCGGATCTCATTTTTAGAGGAAGGTGTACAAAAGATTCATGGAATCTCTTGAAAAAGGTGTACGGAAAAGATGATGCAAAGATAATGAATAAAGATAAGTTGATTGATGAGAAAGATGAAAAGAAGGATAGCGAAAGTGTGAACGAGAAGGAGCAAGAGAAGAAGAAAGAAGAGACTATGCCAGAGCCTATGGAAGAAGAGATAATGTATGAGACAGAGAAGAAGAGGAAAAAGGAGGTGCAGAAGCAAAAGGAAGCTAGAAATGCTGCTGATAAAAGGAAGGATACTGAAGTTGGGCATGATGCACATAATGCCATGAATGTTTATAGGGCGGTTGAATCAAATGAAGTAGGAAAAGAAAATATAGCTAAAGTTGAAGAAAGTTTAGTGCCCATAGTCGAACAAGAGAAGAATGAATATGATATTATTGAAGTGAATTCGGTCATCGAGGCGGAAGAGGAGAATAAAAGTGCTAGTAACATTAATGCTATTGAAAAAGAGAGAGATTCGAAATCTATTGAAGTTGAGTTTTGCGCTAATGATGTTGAAGAAGCAGACAATGTAGTGGAGTTGAATGAGGTAGACGATGAACAAAAAAACCAAGTTGAAGAAGTAAGTGAATCGGTGTCTAATACAAAGAATGCCGATAATGAGAAGCTTGATGATGTTACTGAATCTAAAATTACTGATGAGAGAGAGGATGCTATCGTGGAAGAAGAGCCTAAAGTCGCGCTTGAAGCTGTTGGTAAGAAAAAGGATAGCGTTGTTGTTTGTTCGGTATTAGTTAACACAAACAAAGAAATTGAATTGAACAAATACTGTAAAAGTGAATTTTTTAAAGAATTCAAAGATGCCATATATGACTCATTCAAAATTAATGACATGGGAACAAAATGGAAGTTAAACCATATAATTTTTGGAATATCCCATAACAATGAAAGAAAGCAAGATGAACGGAGCACTGCAATGAAGATTTGTGAAGTCACATCAGAGACCGTGATAATGACGAAGAAGAAGAAAAGGAAAGTTTTGACAATTTCTTTGTTCCATCCAAAACACGTGAGATACAAAGAAATCTGCTTGAAGTAATAAAACCAAGTTTAAGGGGGGATGTTGAAAAATAAACTTGGTTTTAAATGGAAACAAATAAATTTGGTTCTATAAGTAAATGCCAATTATGTAATAAATTCTATCCTTGTTTTAGGAAAGGCCAAAATCAAATAAATGATAATAAATTTTGGTCTATCAAAATATGCAATAGAATTATCTAGAGAGAGAAGAGTGTAGAACACTGTCATGTTATATATAGATACTCTCTCATATGTTGTACCAATCAATAATCAAGCAAGAAAAAAGAATCAAGCAATAAAAGTTTTTTTTCCTCCCTTAAAAAATATTCTGCTTTCTTCTAATTTGTTTCTCTTCCTCCACATAAATTTTTAACAAAGTGGTATCAGAGCAATACATAAATTTTCCAACACTGCTCCCCCTCTGACTCTCGTCAAATCGAAAAGCCAAGTTATTACAATCCCTCTCGACGAAGAGAATTTTCTTCTATGGAAGTTCCAAATCGAAACAGCCTTGAAAGGGTATGACCTTCAAGATTATGTCAGTGGAACCAAATCTGTGCCACCTGCCATGATAATCAACAAAGATGGACATATGATCAACAACCCAGCATATACTCATCATAAAAAACAAGACAGTTTATTTTCATCTTGGTTGTTATCATCTATTAGTGCAAACTTACTATCTCAAGTTATAGGATGCACTACTTCACATGAGATATGGACCACAATATAACAAATTTTCAATTCCCAGTCAGCGGCAAGAATCATGCTTTATAGAAGAGTATTTCAGAATTCAAGAAAAGGTGACATGTCTATGAGAGAATACATCTCTAAAGTTAAAACCCTATGTGATAAACTCAAGGCTGTGGAGCATCAAATCTTAGATAGTGAACAGATTCTTACATTAACGAATGAGTTAGATGAGGAATACGAGTCTCTTGTTACCTCTATTGCTACCCAATTAGTTTTACTAGATTTGCAATATGTTTATTCAGCTTTATTGGCACACGAAGGCAGGGTAGAGAAAAGAAAGGCTACCCAAAATGATTTTAGCATAAATCTTGCCTCAACTTCAAGAAACCCCAACCAATCAAGAAACATACCTGGTTTTGGCAGAGGTAACAACAAGGGACAGAGAGGAAATCCAAACCAGAGAGGGAGAGGGAGAGGCAGATCCAACAATGCTGCAAGAATCAAATGCCAAATATGTGATAAACCTGGATATGCAGCGAATGTATGTTACTTCAGATTCAATACTAATGTAAACAATGCTCAGCAAACTCAATTTAATCAGAGAAATGCCAATGTAAACTTGGCACAGGAAAACCAGATTAGATCCAGTGGAGAAACCTCAACTAATGCAAGCAACACTGATGATTCAAACAAAATTGAGGATATTAACAGTGAAGACTGGTTTCCAGATTCTGGGGCAACCAACCATATTACTAACAACTTGCAGAACTTAAATCTTGGCAACAAAAAGTACTTAGGTACGCAACTTATTCATACATGCAACGGTGAAACTATGAATATATCACACACTGGAACAGGTTATGTTAAGGGGAAGAGAAAACTCTTTCTCAACAATTTACTTAGAGTTCCTAATGTCAAGAAAAATCTAATCAGTGTGTCTCAATTCACAAATGATAATAAGGTATATTTTGAGTTTCACCCTAGTTACTGCCTTGTTAGAGACTCTCTAAACAAAAATATATTACTACAGGGTAAACTGGGCAATGGATTATACAGGTTCTGCAATATGCAATCTAAATTGGATCATGACAATAGTAATTGGTGTTGCAATGCTAGCATTCAGTTTTCTGATATTAACAATGTGACCGATTCTGATGTACTCAATTGTAATATTGCTAGTAATGACAATGTCAATGATTTGATTAATTCTGATGATTCTAGAAATAGTAGTGTTAATAGTGATCTTGACATTTGGCATTGTAAACTTGGCCATCCTAGTTATGACATTGTGACAAGAATTCTAAATGATAATAAAATTTCTTATAATCGTATACCTGTTTCTGGCACTTGCACACATTGCCAAATAGGCAAAAGCCATAAATTACCTTTCAGCAAATTAGAGACTGTTTACAGCAAACCCCTTGAATTGCTAACAGCAGACCTATGGGGCCCTGCACCAATATCCTCAAAACAAGGCCACAGGTATTATTTATCTATTGTAGATGCATACACTAGATACACATGGATTTTCTTTCTAAAGGCCAAGTCAGACACGCATGATGCTATGCTACAATTTTTTAATTTCATAGAGAGACAGATGAACTGTAATATAAATATCATACAAACAGATGGGGGGAGTGAGTTTTTCCCTTTAAAAGGCTATCTCAACAGCAAAGGGATCATTCATAGAACCACTTGCCCTTACACATCTGAACAGAATGGCATAGTTGAAAGAAAACACAAGCATATAACTGAAACAGGCCTAACTTTACTATCAAAAGCATCCATGCCATTGAAATACTGGAATGAGGCATTTGAAACTGCAGTATACTTGATAAACAAAATGCCTACAAAATTTTTGCAATTCAAACGTCCTCATGAGATGTTATATGATAAGAAACCTGATTACAATCTCATGAGAACATTTGGATGCTTATGTTTTCCATGCCTCAAACCATATAACAATCATAAATTATCATTGAGGTCAAGTAAATGTACCTTTATTGGTTATAGCAACAATCAAAAAGGTTACAAGTGCATGGATGACAAGGGAAAGGTTATAATTTCTCGACATGTTGTGTTTAATGAGTGTGTCTTTCCTTTTGCAGAAAAGAGAGACACAAATAAACAAGTTAAGAATCAATCAAAGGTGGTGATAGGGTCTATACCAACATTGCATGAATGGACAACACACATAAATAAAGATGAAGCATCAAAACTCACATTAGCCACTCAAACTGCATCTATCACTAGATCTGAATACAGTTCGAGTGATCATATGACAGATGATGATCTACCACAAAATGATGGCATGAACAGTCAAGAAAGCCATGGGGATGATAATACCACATTTTATGTCAGCAGTAGTGACACTGAGGAACCACAACCACAAGCAAGGCATCACATGATTACTAGAACTAAAAGTGGCATTTTCAAACCTAAAATCTACAATGCTACTAACAAGGACAGAAAAGGCATCAAACAGGTGATTGAGCCAGTTACTTACAATCAAGCAGCAAAGCACAAAGAATGGTGTGATGCCATGGATGAAGAATACAGAGCCTTAGTCAAAAAAAAAAGACATGGAGTTTAGTTGAGCCACCTAAAAATAAAAATATTGTGGGATGTAAATGGACTTACAAGCTGAAGAAGGATGCTGATGGAAATATATGCAAGCATAAGGTCAGGCTTGTAGCAAGGGGATTTTCTCAACAATATGGGTTTGATTTTAACGAAACATTTTCACCAGTGGTCAAGCCTACAACTATCATAATAATCCTAGCTATTGCACTCAATAATGGTTGGAGTATAAGACAATTGGATGTATGCAATGCATTCCTAAATGGTGATCTGAATGAAGATGTATACATGAAACAACCAATAGGTTACATATGCAAAGATAAAGAAAATCTTGTATGCAAACTTCATAAGGCGATTTATGGTTTGAAACAAGCCTCTAGAGCTTGGTGCATGAGATTGAAAAACACACTCACAAATCTGGGTTACAAGGCAACTCTTTCAGATAGCTCATTATACACCAGAATCACCAACCAGAGTACTACATAGATTCTGGTGTATGTAGATGATATTTTGATGACAGGAAATGACAAATTAGAAATTGACAAGGTAGTGACTCAACTAAATCAAAATTTGGACATCAAGGATATGGGAGAAGTAACTTACTTTCTAGGCATACATGTACAAAGAAAATCAGATTCAGAGGTATTTCTCTCACAAAAGAAATATGCCACAGACATTCTAGCAAGAGCAAACATGGACAAGGCTAAGTCTATCACTACTCCTATTACAAGCAATCTGAGACTGTCAAAACAAGATGGTGAAGATATGGATAATTGCAAGCAATATTGTAGCATTGTGGGTGCTCTATAATAATTAACTATAACTAGACCGGAGATTTGTTACAGCGTTAATAAAGTGTGTCAGTTCATGGCTAACCCTCTAAGAAAACATTGGATGGCAGTCAAGCGAATTCTACGTTACTTACAAGGAACCCTAGACTATGGAATCACTATACCGAAAGGTAAAGATATTAACTTGAATGCTTATAGTGATGCTGACTGGGCCAATGACCCAGATGACCGGCGATCGACTTCAGGTTACTGTCTGTTTATAGGACCCAATCCAATTTCTTGGTGCACGGAGAAGCAATCAAGAGTATCTCGATCCAGTACTGAAGCGAAGTACAGGGCTATAGCTTCGGCGACAGCTGAAATCGTTTGGGTAGAAACCCTAATTAAGGAATTAGGGTTTCGATTCTCAAGGAAGCCGATGCTTTGGTGTGACAATAAAAGCACCGTTTCACTCTTTGTCAATCATATCGAACACTCGAGAACAAAGAACATCGAGATTGATCTTCACTTCGTCAGAGAGAAGACCGAAGCAGGAAAACTAGAGATTAGACATATTCCAGCGTTCTACCAGAAGGCGGATATCCTAACGAAGGTTTTATCGAGGCATAATTTTGAGAGACTAAGGAGAGAACTCAAAGTTTCTAATGGCGGCGTGGATATCTCTGATGGAAAACCCTAGTTCATTTTAAGACGCGGTATTAGAGATAATACAAAATGAACGGTTTCTCTTATACAAAATGATCAGCCCACTATCCGATGTATAATTATATTAGCCTATGGGCTTTTTGTTCAGCCCAGTACTTATTCTTCTATATAAACTATAGCAAACGTGTACTTTGTATTAATCTATTTTGTTTCCAATCATAATTTTACAGTTTCTTCAATAAAAAAATTCTATTGTAAGAAATTCAAAACATTACTCTGATTTCTTACACACCTTTTTAAAGTGTGACAGTTCGTATTTCGTAAATTAGTCAAATGTTCGATCATACTTTATTTATTTTACATGAACAGATATAAAAATAATTTAGAAGGGTGTATGAAACATTTAGAGTTAGCATTATGTAATGGTATTAATCAATTATTGTCAACACTATCATGATATTTTATGGTTTTTTCTTGTTAACTAGTGCGAACCCGTGCTACGCACACTGAATTGCTACCTCAACTTGTCATGGATGCATAAGAGTAATATATTATATTAACCATTACCTTTATTGATAATCTGTTATTTGCGTGGTTTATATTTCAGCTATTAGCTACATGATAAGTATCAATTAAAAACTTACAATAAAATAATATCAATTCAAGTTTACTTTAAAATAATAGCATTATGTGTTGATTTCTAAGCAATCTTAATGTGATGGAGCATTTGCAAAATATTGAATTCATACTGCTATGATGGGAAACCCTACTGACATAAGATATATTTAGAAGAAAATGTTTAAAGAATAGTTAAAAGTCACACTGAAGTCCAGTGTTATCTGCCCATGTTCAATGTTGGATGTCAATAAAATTATCCAATGTGCTTAATTGCATTTAACATAAATAAAGTACAATGCTATCCATTGTGCTTAACTGCATTTAGCCATTGGTGCACTTTAAGCTTCAAATGCCAATACATAAGCTAATGAAGAATAAATCGTTGTTCATACTATACTCTGTTGTATTTTCAATAATATATTTTTACAATTCACTTTTTCTATGCTTGATACATGAGAATGAATCCTTTGAGATTAAATTTCATTTCATACTAACATCATTATCACCTAGTAATAGATCAACCATTACAAAGGTAAATGTAAATTACGACACAAAAAATGTATAATATGCGTTAATGATGTGATTCAATATAAATGAGGTTCTGCTTCGTTACCCTCACCATCTTTTTTTAGTAAACCCATTTGCTTTTTGACTTTAAAACGTGGTACAATTTTTACATGAATGTCAAAAGTAAGGTTCGTTTTCACTGTTATATAGCAAATTTTTACACTAAGCATTGCTGATTTCTGTTTAGCATATAAAAAGTGTTGTGCTAAGGGCACCCGGCAACCACTAAATGACCTCTGTTCGGACGGCTGATGACCACTTAACACAGCAAAAAAAGTAAATCATATTTTTTAAAAGACAATTTTTAACTTTTAATTGCATGGAACCGATACAGTTTTGAATGTGCATGTTTTTTTAACTACATCACCATATGCATTATAACTTAGTTCAAACTGCAATGACCTGATGCAGTTTAGCTACGTAACAGAGAAATATTGAATCTATGGATCCATACTTTTCACACATTGTAGGTCACAACCCCAAATAATAGTAACAGCTAAAGAAAAATTAATTGAATACAATGTACGTTAAAGAAATTGCAAAGCTTGACATATGTAAAGTACATAATAGGCACAAATGTTTGATAATCACAGAAGACATATTGGGCGAAATCAAGGAATGGCAAAAATGAGACCCAATATAGCCATGGTTGAGGAAAACTTGAGCTCTTTAACCAATCACACCTGTAGCAAACAAAATAATGTTCGAAACATGAGAATGTCCAAATATCTTATTGTGCAGTAATGGGGGCAGAAGCACCTTATTTGATTGTTACATCATGCTCAATCCATTTTCAGGTCAGGTTGGCAAATCAACTAAATAAGGAGAGCTCACCTTAAGGACCAGGTACCTAGAAATATATGACGAATCCAAGAAGAGACAGTAAAATAAAAATGGTTCTATATGAATAATTAGTAAAAAAAATTTAGGGGTTCGTTCTGTTGATTTAATCCATTGAAAACTACAAATAATGGTTCAGCTACCCTAGATTTTTCAACCTTTTTTTCTAATCATGCTTAAGGGAGCATATGATGTAGATCCAATGACGAATGTGCTAGCCATATTTGACTCTATGTTTACTTTCTTCTTTAGTACATGCCCCTTAATTTCATAAATACAACAAAAAATCCTAAATTATTCTACACCAAAAATTATATAGGACATATCAGTTCACACAATATGGGGATAAAATAACATCCACAGTTTACTAACTATGCCAACTCATTTTGTGATATGATTCAATAGCATTTTAGAAAACTTATAATATTTGCCTTCGAAATATATGTTGTGGACTTTGCATAATATTTTAACATCTACAATTCAGCACAAATATTATATACGTAATATTTTCCATTTAAAGTTTTTTTAAGGTAATTATAAACAATAATACATACAAATATTTTAATATATAATATATGCATTGTGTAATTATATACCTTACGATTCCATGAGTTTAATATGATTAAAAATGAGTTTCAGTCGAAAAGATTAATTCTTTTTGAAACTGACAGTTAGAATATATAATTAGGAGTCCTATCACGGTAAATATTTCTAGTATATAAAACATTCAATGGACTTTTCGCTAAATTAGTTTGCAAATAGTTAAATAGTCACGGAGGCACAACCTCATGGCATAGACCCTCTCCACTGTGAGCTACTTTAAATTGATGCTTGTTAGTTTAAAAAATTCTAAAGAGCGTATGCATTTTAATTATTAGTAAAACGTTATATATAAAAAATCAATATCGAACATGACATAACTGAGAATCCATGATTACACAATTTAATGTAAAAATATAAGACATGATGGCAATAACAGTTGTTACATGATCAAAGGAAGTCCTTTTTTATGTTGTCCAAGTGCAATGGCTTTCGCGCAAATTTGTTCTAAATGCACACCTATTGAATACATGTTGGTTTTGAAATTTTCAAAGCCATAAATATGAAGAACCTCAATTAAAATTTTGAGCTAGAATCCCATCCAATTTACTTATTTACCTTGGTATCCTGCGATTAATTCTAAAAGTAATAAGTCAAAATCAATCGACATGGATGTCAAAATAATAAGTCAAGCAAATATATGTATGAAATGTGCCAAAAAATGCCACTGTATATCAGCTAAGACAAAGTTTATTTTCGTCATGGGTTTCAATGATGCACTTGCATAAACAATTCTGAAAGGGCATTCTCATTCGTAGTTTTAAGATGAAACCAAGATATCTCGTATATAGTACTGATGATTCTAGTTCATCTCCCTTGAAAAATTCAATGTTCCCCAAATGAACAACATCAACCAATACTTGAAAAAGAACATCCTAATAAAGAAATGAATTTATTTTACATTATATTCCAACCCTTAGTCATAAAAAATAATAAATTTACGAATTAGTATGTTTGACCGAACAAGGTTCACTGACCATTACATACTTTTATTGAAATTTAAGTATTTGATTGGTAATCACCAAAAAAACAATTAGTATAAATTAAAGAAGAATAAAGTCAATAGGTATGCAATGTCGCTGAAAGAAATTCAATTCAAAAAACTTAGTTTCAATTCCTTATCTCCACCATTGGGATATTTCAATTGTTCGCAATCATGTAACTTTCATTCAGTATGAATTGTACAGTACAAATAAGTCACAACCCTTATGTAAAAACATCTGATAAAGTCCATTACGTATTTTCAGAGCAAGAATGGTTAATGTTGGTATTTGATACTGGTATTCTAGGATATCAATATCTTCAGTATAATTATGTATGATGAAGATGAATGAAGCCAAATTTAAAAATTGATATCAATATTATGTTGGAATCTCAAAAATCATAGTTTACAGTTTTTTGTATACATAACCTCTCACTTACATATCTTCCTAATGTAACATGTGGTAGTAATTGTGTAGTAAAATCTGCAAAAGAGAAGTAATCATGTAAGCTAGAAAAGGTATGGTTTAAAAAATTAATCAAGCACACATAAATAGAATCCAAATGGTATGAGCAAAATTGTCGTGCAGTGTGCAAAAGATGGAATTATGTAGGAACATGTAAACCCGCAAACACTGTAGGTTGAGGAACATCTTTTGTTACTTGCATGAAATGCCAAAAATATATCAAATTAATTAGGAATATGCAAATAGAAGGCCACCTAAACATGGTTATGCAAGCCTTCAACAGATTGAAGTGGAATCGCCTCTATGCGCAGGGGAAACCCAAAAACATAGCTAAGGCTTCTACAACCGCTTGGGTAAAGGCACAAAGGGTATACTCCTTGATTAAAGTAGTACTAAAAATGTTAACACTCCTAAAGTGGTATTCGAGATTATAAATGTTTCAGTTGCCAATGGATATACTCCTCAATTTCCTGTAAATACGCATGTTAGTTCATTCAATAATATAATATTAATCAGTATTTAAAGATAGTCATGATTTAAATTTTATTCCTTGAAGTACAGAATCATATAGTTTAGAAATGACTGCAAATTTCATATGTGTAAAAAAGACGATCACATGAGCATAAACTTCAACAAAAAACATCTAGTCTGTACCATATAAAGAACACCAATTCAAGTTTTCTAATGTGGTAATGACAAAACAGACAATAACTAAGAAGGAACCCTGATAATTTTTACTCCTTTATAGATTTATTATCCCTAAATAACGTAGATGAACTATAAAGCAAAGATCCAGTATTCTAAGAACTATGACATCATATAGTTTAAGGAAGACTTACGACAATAAAAAATGATCATATGAGCTTCAATAATACAAAAGAATTAGTCTGTACTATATAAAGAACATAAACAGTAGGTAAGAGGGAACCCTGATTGTGTAGCGTGCTAAATAAGGAAAAAGAAAGAAATGAGAAAAAACATAGAACCTTGGAATAAGGAAAAAAGCAATTGGAGGTAACGACTGCTAGTAGTACAACATGAAACAACGCATAAGAAAGTTGCTTTACTTCCATTTTAGTACCACGAATTAAAGTCAAGATACGAAGAAACATCTAAAATCAAAGTATAGTTCATCATAAGATTGTTGTGATCTAAGGTAACTTGCACATGTCTACGTTCATCGCAAGGCTATTGTTAATGCCTTTTATTAATTCACTCAAATGTCATAAAGGATCCGAATTTGAATATTGATGTTGTCATTTCATCATGCAAGGAATAAGATCAGCTCGCCAACTTTATTCAAATTCAGCTACAAATATGACCTTTCAAATTTACGTAAGTGCAAATAAGTAAGGTCTATTCGTCAGTGAAATTCATTAGGGAATAGTAATTAGTTATACCCAGGAAAAAGATGAACATGATGAGGATAACAAATAAATTGTTAAAATATATACAATACCGAATACTTATATCGGCAAGTAAAGGTCTATATATCTTGTAACGATCCAGAATTTTTAACTAATTTAAAATTGTAAATTTTATTTCTTAATTTGAATTTAAATTTGAATTTGATATAAACATGTATGGTTAAGAGTATTTAATAATGATAAGTTATATGATAGATTTTACTTGAATTATAAATGAGAATAATTGTTAATGTGTTTGGATTTATTAATACTATTTGTCATTCGATCGGATTTTTCAAACCCTAACACGAATTAGTAGCGTTAGAATTAAGTGTTGCCTTTAGTTTTCATAACATTTAAAAGAAAGTTCTACCAAAAGTTCCTTTTTCTTCTTAAGACAAGTGTTAAGACACATGTCTTTATGCATGCTCCCTTTCATGCATGATTGCCACTTGCCCCCTTATGTGTCTTTACCTCCTTACTCCTCCTTTCCTATATAAGGAGGTTGTTTCTCCAATTTTTACCATTCCATTTCCATTTTCTCCTTTCCACCTTCTTCTTAAAGCTTATGGCCATGGTTTCCATGGCATAAGTCTTCCTCTTTTCCACCACCACCTTGCCAAAGTTCGTCATTCTTCTCCTCCTCTTATAATATAAAGAGAGATTAGTGTATATTATATTATATATGTTTTGGTGAAGAAGACGTTGCGCTGAAATACTGTCCGACGGTTCGCTTAGCTAGGCTCGCCTACCGTGAAGATTTGGAAAGCTGTTAGGTGAGAACTCTTTAACCACAATTTATATGTTTAATTAGTAGTTAGGCTAATTTAAATATAGTGATGAATTATTAATGGTTAATGATGGTTGATGTTTGTTGTGATGGACGATGGTTGTATAGTTTAGTACACACACACACACACTATTAAGCGTTAGTGTTATAACGCTTGTGCACAGTTATGATTTATTTAATTATGTTGATGATGGTTGCTATGGATGTTTTATAATGGTTGATGATGTTGTTTCGTACACACTATGACACAACAAGTATGGTATCATATTGGTGATCGACAAATCTCCTTCGTAATTAGAAGTAATATCATTATTATTGAAGGTTAATAATTGGGAAAGACCATATGTATGAATTCATATACATTGTTAAAGTCATTTAAATGAATAAATGAATACCGGAACATTCTAGGATGACAGAGACAATAGTGTCTAGGCTTGGGTTTGGAAATAAAGTTTCCTGCTATAACAACCTGTATTTTTAATAACATGTTATAATGTAAATCAAGGCAGAATTAAATTCTAAAAACTGAATCAAGGGAAACGGGCTGTGCCATTGCGTTCATCTCGGAAAAATACGCGAAATAGAGTCCGAGTTATCGGAAAATGGAGTCCGTATGATCAAGTCATGGCCCAATGAAGTTTTCAGAAAATTCCAAGCCTGAAAACAGTTCAAATTCAAATTCAGATTCGAATTTCCGCCAAAACAGGATAGGCGGGAATTCTCCCGCCCCAGGTAGGGTCGACACAGGGGTCGACCCCCTCCCCAACGGGTCGACACCCATGTCGACCCATGGGTCGACACCCATGTCGAACCAGGGGTCGACACCCATGTCGAACCAGGGGTTGACCCCCCCGGTCGGACCAGTTTTTCTGGTGCACCATTTTGACAGGTTAGGTCTTGCTCTGGAAGTTTCTGATGGGATTTGACGGACCTGATGTGTTTTAGGGTTAATCCTATGGTCTAAATTAACCTAATCACCTATAAATAGACCCTTAGACCAAGTCTAAACCCTCATTAATCATTCCTACAACTAAATGCTATCCAAATATTCACCAATCAAGGCCTCCACCTTCTTCATGAGAGCATGAGTGTCTCAAATCAATCTATGTCATAAAAGAGCCATCTTTCTTAAGTAAAAGAGCCTCATTTCTTTGTCTTTGGGATTATTACTTCTTGTTTCAAGGCGTTTAAGTGGAGCTTATTACTTTCTTTGCGGATTTTGCTTGTGGCTTCGTCTCAATCTTTATATATATTGATCTAGATCGCATAATTGCTCATTGTAAGCCCTATACTACTCTTAGATTCTAACTATGAAGTTAAATGTGACATGTTGCAAGTTGAGTTTGGGCCTAAGTATGATATATGCTTTGATCTTATCATGTTATGCATGAATATATTCTATGCATGTTTGTAAACCTATGATCTTATCATGTTATGCATAAATTTATTCTATGCATGTTAGTAAAGTCATCACCTTTATCTTATGCATAGAAAGCTATAAGCTTTGTGTTGAAATGTTGCATTATACAACATGAGAACCCTCATAACCTTTATGATAACTTGCATATAATGTTATATGCGAACTTCTAGTCATCATCCTATGTCATTCATGATCATGCTTCACCTATTTGCTTAAATTGATATTATGCATGTTTTGAGGCCTATGATGTAATATGTAAGCCTATGAACATATTTATGCCTCATTTACCACCATGTTTAACTTATGGCCAACCTTATTACCTTATGCCCCTTTTCGTCATGCTTTTGCCAAGTTCCCTCTTTTGATCTATGTTATGTTATGCGAAACGTACATGCGATGGGAATGCGTTGGGTTTGGGTAATATTAATGACATGAAAACATGGTTTTAAAATATGACATGAACATTGACTTGTGATTATGTTTGTAAACATAATGGTGGACATGACACTTAGAAAATATGAGTGTGGCCAACTCGAGGTTGGGTTGAGTTTGTAGCATAAATCTACTCGGAACCGACCGACTTAACTAGTGGCTACAAACAATAGGACCCAATGTGAGTAGTTGGTCATGTCGCACTTGAAACCCGAGGTTAGACCAAGTTGTGGTGTAAAGCTACCCGAAACCGCCCGACTTAACTAGTAACCACAACAAAGTCTAATGTGAGAGGTTGGGTGCATTAAAATAATTAATGCCACAGGATAGGGTTAAGTCATGAACCACTTGAATACTTTACCAATTAAACATGATGGGTTGATGCGGTTAAGTCATGAACCTTGGGTACACTTAACCAACTTGATACTTGATTGGGTAGGGTTAACCACATTTAACCCGCTAGAAACCCTAGTTACGTGGTCCTTTTCACCAGTAACCCTCTTGATTGTATCATGATACCCTAGGGACTAGGCTAGGGTGGGGCACGATTACTGGGTTGACATGTAAGCGACCAAAACGACGGCTGAGTAGGTGCGCCAGTGTAGGTTCAGGCGGACCATGGTCGTGCACATGGTCCGGAGTTGAAAAAGCAGACACGGGCACCCATAGGTTTAGACTGTGCGTGCTTGATTTGTGTCCGTGGTTGGCACCCTAGGGCCTGATACACCCTAGGGTGGACCTAGCACAATTTGACTACACTTTGTGATTGGGCCGTATGACACCGACACTTGACGAGTTAGGCTTTTAGGGAGCGGATCGACTTGACCGAGTAGTTGGACCTCGATTTAGGTCATCTCATGATGTGGGCCAGCTTTGGGCCAAGGGATCATTTCTTGTTATACTTGACATGGATTAGAATACTAGTACACTCCTGGTGCAACTTAACCCTGTATATGCGATGCCACACTTGATCTATCTTGTTAACTTTTCACCATGCCAGTTTTTACCCTACATCTCATCTCTGTTTTACATGTTCAGTTAACTTTATTAGTCTTTATACTAATAGTAGATAGGAGTTACCAGTCTTTTTGACTGACCCGTTTTTTCTTTTGCCTCTTTTCTTCCGTTTCCCCCCCCCCTCCCCAGGTTTGCAGGGTGGGAACACTGTTACCTAGCTGGATCTTTTGCTGCTTTTCTGGATAGCTCACGTATGGTTTGAGCATGCTATGGCCTTATGCTACTTTGGGGATAGTTACTTTATGTTTCTTTTTCAGTTTTCAGTTTATGTTCTAGACTTTGTTTTGTGGGAAAATAATGAACAAGTACTTTGATGTAACTTGACTATGGTTTTGAAATGCTAGTTTTATCCGCTGCTTTATTTACTCTGTTTTTACTTACATGTTCTGTCTTGTGATATCTACATGCACGTTTACCTTGTTTAACGCCCCTCCAAAGCTAGTGTCCTTGCAAGAGTGGCATTGGCAGAGGTGGGGTGTTACATTTGGTATCAGAGCATAAGGTTTACAAGATTTGGGCAAAAGTGTTTTTAAAACTTACCTTTTGAAAAACTATTTTCAAAACCAATTAAGTATTTTCCAAAGTCTAGTTATTTTAAAAGGCTATTCCCCAAAAGCCATTAGCACTATCCTTCGTTTCCTTGTTCTAAATCTATCTTTTTCTTTTTCAGTATGGCCGATCTTAACCTTCCCGAGGGAGTGACCATTCCCGGATGGTTCCGGAGGTACTTGGAAGCTAGGGCCAACAATGTGGGCCCAGCAACCACCCCCACGTAACTGAGGTTCCTCCTCCTTCTCCTCCTCAGAATCCACAAGCAGATTTCGCTAAGGTTTGCAAAGACTTTAAGGCGATGGGTGGCAAGAATTTCATTGGGACGGAGACTTTTGTGGAGGCACGAAATTGGTTGAAAGAAACTGAGGATCTCTTCGCTATCTTTGATGTGGAAGACCATAGAAAGGTTTTATTGGCAGCATGGCTATTAAAAGAAGAAGCTGCTTATTGGTGGGAGGTCACCAATGCTACGAGGCCTATAGAGACTTAGGCCGACTTTAGGACGAGGTTTGGGCTTAAGTTTCTATCATCAGCTGAGGCGAATCTACAATTAGAGAAGTTTGTATCTTTGAAGCAAGGGGACATGACAGTGAGGGAGTATGTGAATCAGTTTAACCAGCTTGCTCGATTCGGTTTAGACATGGTTAATACTCCCCAGAAGAAGGCTTTACGCTTTGTACGAGGGTTGAATGAGCCATTACAAGGTTTAGCCCTATCTCATATACCCATGGGGGCCACTTTTGAAGGCCTAGTAGACATGGCATTGCTTCAAGGAGACGATAAGAATGGCAAGAAGGAAGTCAAGGCTAATGAGACTCAAGCCAAGAAGACAGACTCCAAGTGGGGAGGAAATCAGAGCAATCAGAACAACAAGAACAACAAGGGCAACAAGGCCAAGGCAAAGGACCCAAGAAAATGCAACTTCTGTGGGGTTGTTGGGCACATAGCCAAGGATTGAAGAAAGAAGAAGAGGAAGCGGGGCGAATGCTTTCATTGTGGAGAGACTGGACATTTTAGCAAGGATTGCCCCAAGGAGCAAGGACAAGGGCAATGGCAGAATCAGCGTGCAGACCTTCTGGAGGGCAAGTGCATGCTCTCAACGCTGCTCCAGTTCAGGACCGAGGTAGTATTTCTGTAGAAAGTCTTGTTTATATTTCTGATTATCCTGTTCGCACCTTATTTGATTCTGGCGCATCGCATAGTTTTATTTCTTCTGACATTGTTGAAAGTTTGCACCTAAGTACTAGTCTAGTTGAGGATCCCGTTTGTGTTTCAAATCCAAATGGGGGTTCCGCCCATCTATCTATGATTTGTGTGGATTTGAAGATTTCTATCTTGACCGTGGAATTCACGTGTAATGCTTATGTTCTCGGGTTCGCGGGATACGGGTTGATCTTGGGCATGGATTGGTTGTCCAGTTATGGAGCCATTCTCGATTGTGAACATAGGGTGGTGAGGCTCACGACTCGCCTCGGTAATACCCTAGAAATTTCTTGTAACCCTAGAGGTCCCGTCATGTTATGTTATCTTGAATCTCTTGACTCGTCCATCGATGATCTGCAATCTGTAAGGGTGGTCCGAGACTATCCTGATGTCCTTAAAGAAGTTAAGGGGTTACCCCCTAAATGAGAGATAGATTTCCGCATTTATCTAGTCTATAATGCCAAGCCAGTATCATTGCCCGTTAGGCACATGGCCCCACGAGAAAGAAGAGAGCTCGGTAAGCAAATCAAGGAGCTGCTTGAGAAGAATTTTATTAGGCGAAGCATTTCTGAATGGGGTGCTCCGGTGGTATTCGCTACTAAGGCGGATGGTTCGCTTCATCTATGTGTTAATTATCGAGAGTTGAACAAGCTGACAAAGAAGAATAGGCAACCGTTACCGAGGATTGATGACCTCTTTGACCAGCTTGTTGGTGCTTCTGTTTTCTCTCAACTCGATCTAGCCACTAGATTCCATCAGCTTAGAGTGGCTGAGGATAGCATTGATAAAACTACGTTTAGGACTCCAGATGGATTCTTTGAATGGCTTGTCATGCCATTCGGTTTGACTAATGCACCCGCCTACTTCGTAGATTTGATGAGTAGGGTGTTCAGGGAGTTCCTTAACAAGTTTGTTGTTATCTTCGTGGATGATATTCTGATCTTCTCAAAGGATGAGGAAGAACATGCCAGACATCTCAAGGAAGTGATGGATACGCTTAGAGCGCATCAGTTAAAAGCCAAATTCTCCAAATGTCATTTCTGGAGAAGGGAAGTTCGGTTTCTTAGACAAATAGTTTCTAAGCAAGGCATAGCGGTGGATCCCGCGAAAGTGGTTGTGGTTCAAGACTGGAAGACTCCTAGGAATGCAACCGAAGTAAGAAGCTTTCTCGGTCTGGCGGGCTACTATAGGAAGTTCATCAGGGACTTCGCTAAGATTTCGGCCCCCCTTACTAAGTTGACGAAGAAGAACTTAGTCTTTGCATGGGACTTAGAGTGTGCGCTTGCTTTTCAAAGGCTCAAGAGAGCCCTTACCACAGCTCCAGTTTTGGCATTACCCGATGGCGGTATGATGTTTACCGTGTACACATATGCATGTGGCACGGGGTTAGGTGCTGTTCTAATGCAAGAGGGAAGAGTGATATGTTATGGGGGTAGGCAACTTAAAGTTCATGAGAAGAACTATCCCACTCATGATTTGGAGTTGGCGGCGATCGTCTTTACACTCAAATCCTGGCGCCACTATCTCCTAGGCGAAAGGTTTGAGTTGTATACTGATCACAAGTCACTCAAATACCTCTTCTCGCAGAAAGATCTGAATTTAAGGCAGCAAAGGTGGATGGAATTCTTGGCATCATATGACTTCGAGATAGCTTATACCCCTGGCAAGGGTAATGTTGTGGCAGACGCACTAAGCAGAAGGAGGTTGACTTTGAGTCCCTTGTTTATTGAGATGAAGAACTTAGAGTTCTTGGCAACCTTTGATTTCACGATGGCTGTTGAGTCGATGACGGGTTCATTAGCATCCCTTGAGCTTAGACCCACACTTCTTGATCAGGTTGGAGTTTCGCAGAAGGAAGATCCACAGATAGTCGAAGTTATGGACAAGTTGATTCGTGGTGAGACGTCTAGTCACCTTGCTAGATATACTATTGATGACAAGGGCTGGCTAAGGCGTGATGGAAGGCTATGCGTTCCGCAAGTAGGAGACTTGGTGCATAAAGTTCTCGAAGAAGCACATCACTCGAAGATGACTATACATCCTGGAGGAGATAAGATGTATAGAGATAAGAAGCGCATTTTCTTTTGGGCCGGAATGAAGAAAGATGTGGCAGAGTATGTTTCAAAGTGCATGGTGTGCCAACAAGTGAAAGCCGAGTCAAAGAAACCAGGTGGGCTATTACATCCATTAGAGGTCCCGCAATGGAAGTGGGAGAGTATTTCTATGGATTTTGTGGATGGATTGCCTAGGTCAAGGAAAGGAAACACGAGCATATGGGTCATAGTTGACAGACTTACGAAGAGTGCTCACTTCATCCCAGTAAAGAGCAAGAGGACCGCATCATGGCTAGCATCTATTTATCTTCGAGAGATAGTGCGGCTGCATGGAGTTCCTTCTAGCATAGTTAGCGATCGTGACCCAATTTTCACTAGCCAGTTCTGGAATAGTTTGCAAGAAGCAATGGGTACGCAATTGAGTCTGAGTACAGCCTATCACCCCCAGATGGGTGGCCAAACCAAAAGGGTGAATAGAGTGCTAGAAGATCTTTTGAGGCTTTGTGTTCTTGACTTTGGTGGTACTTGGGAAGACCACCTTCCTCTTGTAGAGTTTGCTTATAATAATAGCTATCAAGCCAGCATAGGGATGGCACCATTTGAAGCTTTGTATGGGAGGCCGTGTAGGTCACCATCTTGTTGGTGGGAGACAACAGATAGGCTTATGCTTGGGCCCGATATGATACGGGACACATCCGAGAAAGTTGAATTGGTGAGAAGACGGATGAAAGCGGCCCAAGATAGACAGAAATCCTATACTGACAAGCGAAGGGCAGATTTGGAATTCAAAGTGGGAGACATGGTTTTCGTGAAGGTTTCTCCTTTGCATAATGTGGTACATTTTGGAGCAGTTGGGAAGCTGGCACCAAGGTTCGTAGGACCCTTCCCTATCATAGAGAGAATTGGAAAGATGGCCTACAAGGTGGAATTGCCCGAGAAGCTAGCCGGAGTGCATAATGTCTTTCATGTCTCGCATCTCCGAAAGTGCCTTCATGAGTCCGCTGAAGTAGTTGAACCAAGCATTCTTGAAGACGTGGAAGTAGAGAAAGAGGCAACCTTGAGGAGAGCTCCAATTCGTATTTTGGGAACAGAGATCAAGAAGTTAAGGAATCGAGAAGTCAAATTGGTGAAAGTTCAATGGAGTGAAGCCGATGAAGATGCAACTTGGGAAACCGAGGAGAAGATGCGTGGGCTTTATCCATTCCTTTTTGAGGGTACATTCTCAATCTCCTTTCCTAAGTAACATATCTTCCTTTTTGATATCCATGTTTATCCTGCTTATCTTGTTATCTCGTTAACCTTGTCATGAGAACCTTAAGTAGAAACCCTTTGGATGAAACATGTATTCGTAACATGTTATGCTTGATGGTTGCAAGTGGCTGCAAGTGTTTGCAAGTGGATACTCGTGGATGCATGATACACATTAGGCACTAAGATCGGCTCACACACTTTCATGTTGCATATGCATGAGTGCTTATACTTATTCATGGATGAAACTTGTTGTGCTATCACGTGGATGTTGCATATGAATGAATGTTATGTGCACTCATATAGAGATTATAAATTATGTTAGGAATTTGCATACATATGGACTCATTTCACTAACATACTTTGCATTAAGGAGGTTTACTGAATCAGTAACCGCCTGATTTTTGCATTAGATAAGTACATATACACACACCGCTTGCATATGTTCATACAGCATTTAGAATCTTTTTAAGGACAATGGTTACTTGTGGATGATGTTTTGAGTAGATGGATGATGGATGGTAGGATACGTTCTTCCTAACTTGGAGATTTCGAGGACGAAATCCTTTAAGGAGGGGAGAATATAACAACCCGTATTTTTAATAACATGTTATAATGTAAATCAAGGCAGAATTAAATTCTAAAAACTGAATCAAGGGAAACGGGCTGTGCCATTGCGTTCGTCTCGGAAAAATACGCGAAATAGAGTCCGAGTTTTCGGAAAACGGAGTCCGTATGATCAAGTTATGGCCCAATGAAGTTTTCAGAAAATTCCAAGCCCGAAAACAGTTCAAATTCAAATTCATATTCGAATTTCAGCCAAAACAGGATAGGCGGGAATTCTCCCGCCCCAGGTAGGGTCGACACAGGGGTCGACACCAATGTCGACCCCCCCCCCCAATGGGTCGACCCCCCCGGTCGGACCAGTTTTTCTGGTGCACCATTTTGACAGGTTAGGTCTTGCTCTGGAAGTTTCTGACGGGATTTGACGGACCTGATGTGTTTTAGGGTTAATCCTATGGTCTAAATTAACCTAATCACCTATAAATAGACCCTTAGACCTAGCCTAAACCCTCATTAATCATTCCTACAACTAAATGTTGTTCAAATATTCACCAATCATGGCCTCCACCTTCTTCATGAGAGCATGAGTGTCTCAAATCAATCTATGTCATAAAAGAGCCATCTTTCTTAAGTAAAAGAGCCTCCTTTCTTTGTCTTTGGGATTATTACTTCTTGTTTCAAGGCGTTTAAGTGGAGCTTATTACTTTCTTTGCGGATTTTGCTTGTGGCTTCGTCTCAATCTTTATATATATTGATCTAGATCGCATAACCGCTCATTGTAAGCCCTATACTACTCTTAAATTCTAACTATGAAGTTAAATGTGACATGTTGCAAGTTGAGTTTGGGCCTAAGTATGATATATGCTTTGATCTTATCATGTTATGCATGAATATATTCTATGCATGTTCGTAAACAAATGATCTTATCATGTTATGCATAAATTTATTATATGCATGTTAGTAAAGTCATCACCTTTATCTTATGCATAGAAAGCTATAAGCTTTGTGTTGAAATGTTGCATTATACAACATGAGAACCCTCATAACCTTTATGATAACTTGCATATAATGTTATATGCGAACTTCTAGTCATCATCCTATGTCATTCATGATCATGCTTCACCTATTTGCTTAAATTGATATTATGCATGTTTTGAGGCCTATGATGTAATATGTAAGCCTATGAACATATTTATGCCTCATATGCCACCATGTTTAACTTGTGGCCAACCTTATTACCTTATGCCCCTTTTCGTCATGCTTTTGCCAAGTTCCCTCTTTTGATCTATGTTATGTTATGCGAAACGTACATGCGATGGGAATGCGTTGGGTTTGGGTAATATTAATGACATGAAAACATGGTTTTAAAATATGACATGAACATTGACTTGTGATTATGTTTGTAAACATAATGGTGGACATGACACTTAGAAAATATGAGTGTGGCCAACTCGAGGTTGGGTTGAGTTTGTAGCATAAATCTACCCGGAACCGACCGGCTTAACTAGTGGCTACAAACAATAGGACCCAATGTGAGTAGTTGGTCATGTCGCACTTGAAACCCGAGGTTAGACCAAGTTGTGGTGTAAAGCTACCCGGACCCGCCCGGCTTAACTAGTAACCACAACAAAGTCTAATGTGAGAGGTTGGGTGCATTAAAATAATTAATGCCACAGGATAGGGTTAAGTCATGAACCACTTGAATACTTTACCAATTAAACATGATGGGTTGATGCGGTTAAGTCATGAACCTTGGGTACACTTAACCAACTTGATACTTGATTGGGTAGGGTTAACCACATTTAACCCGCTAGAAACCCTAGTTACGTGGTCCTTTTCACCAGTAACCCTCTTGATTGTATCATGATACCCTAGGGACTAGGCTAGGGTGGGGCACGATTACTGGGTTGACATGTAAGCGACCAAAACGACGGCTGAGTAGGTGCGCCAGTGTAGGTTCAGGCGGACCATGGTCGTGCACATGGTCCGGAGTTGAAAAAGCAGACACGGGAACCCGTAGGTTTAGACTGTGCGTGCTTGATTTGTGTCCGTGGTTGGCACCCTAGGGCCTGATACACCCTAGGGTGGACCTAGCACAATTTGACTACACTTTGTGATTGGGCCATATGACACCGACACTTGACGAGTTAGGCTTTTAGGGAGCCGATCGACTAGACCGAGTAGTTGGACCTCGATTTAGGTCATCTCATGATGTGGGCCAGCTTTGGGCCAAGGGATCATTTCTTGTTATACTTGACATGGATTAGAATACTAGTACACTCCCGGTGCAACTTAACCCTGTATATGCGATGCCACACTTGATCTATCTTGTTAACTTTTCACCATGCCAGTTTTCACCCTACATCTCATCTCTGTTTTACATGTTCAGTTAACTTTATTAGTCTTTATACTAATAGTAGATAGGAGTTACCAGTCTTTTTGACTGAACCGTTTTCTTTCGCCTCTTTTCTTCTGTTTCCCCCCCAGGTTTGCAGGGTGGGAACACTGTTACCTAGCTTGATCTTTTGCTGCTTTTCTGGATAGCTCACGTATGGTTTGAGCATGCTATGGCCTTATGCTACTTTGGGGATAGTTACTTTATGTTTCTTTTTCAGTTTTCAGTTTATGTTCTAGACTTTGTTTTGTCGGAAAATAATGAACAAGTACTTTGATGTAACTTGACTATGGTTTTGAAATGCTAGTTTTATCCGTTGCTTTATTTACTCTGTTTTTACTTACATGTTCTGTCTTGTGATATCTACATGCATGTTTACCTTGTTTAATGCCCCTCCAAAGCTAGTGTCCTTGCAAGAGTGGCATTGGCAGAGGTGGGGTGTGACACCTGCTCTCCCTGGCAATCCCTAACTGATCCGACGAATGGGAAGGTTAATTTGAAGTTATTTGAATTTAGAAATGAATTCGAGTTTATGAAAGTTGAATTTTAGATCCAAAATAATTTGGAAAGTAAATTTAAATGATTTTAAAAGGATTATATTAGGATATAATGGTTTTCTAAGATATTTTGAAGTATCATAGAATAATGGTTATTATGGTCAAAATAGAGCTTGTCGCATAACGACAATTAGATGCAAACTTTAAGCGCTTAAAACTTTTGCAATCTAAATCAGATTTCCATAAAATGAAAAACATTTGATTTCCATTTAAAAGATCTTTCAAATGAGTGAAAGCAGATTTTAAATTCGCGTTATAATTTTCAAGTTATGTTTAAAACCATTTTGGAAAAGGTCGCTATTAGAGATGTTATCGAGCACAACCATAAACAACCATTTGTTAATGTTTCTAAAAATAAGAAAAAATGGTAAAATCATTATAAAATATGTAAAAAAATGTTTTGAATTCTAAAGTTTAAGTTTTGACTAAGAAAAGTGATGTTTTGATTGAAGTAATTTAGATAATTGTTTTGTAACGCTTTTGAAAACACTAATGTAATGCTTTCTTCGAAAACAATCTATTTTGAAGTTTTTATCCCGCAAACTATTTTCCAAACTACAAGTAATCATTTTTAAATGATTTGTGGAATGTTTTCAAAGGTTCAAAAGTATTGGAAATATTTTATATGGAATTTAAATTGATATTAATATGGGTTTTCAATTTTAAATAATTGGATATGGTTGGAGATAATTCTTCGGATGTTTAATATTAATCCGGTAGATGATGATTCTTACTATTTGAGGAATTTAAAAGGTGGTTCATCATTATTCCGCTTATAGTATGAGTTGGATACAGAGATTAATATTAAGTATATGTGGGTGACATTTCTATCCAGATCTAATGTCAAAGGTTTGGATAAATCTTTAAGTTAAGATATGGGTTTCCCAGTTTGATTGGGATAAGTTGGATAGAAATAATCTTGGGATATTTGATATGAAATTCTTTGGTGTAAATGTGTACTATTTTAGGAATTTGGAAGATATTATTATATCGTTATTCCGCTTATAGTATTCGTTGATTATGAGAATTGATATCGAATATAAGTTGATACAATTTCTGTGTACTTATATTCAATATCAATTGATTTGGGTTTTGTCATATCTTCGATAGTATCATTCTTGAAACCCAATGAGATTGAGTTATGAAAATTCACGTCGTAATTTAAGGATTTAATCAGATCATTGATTTGAGGAAATTAAAAGTGAGGAATTGGAAAGAAAGTATGATCTTTTAGTTAAGATTAAAGAATGAAATGTTAGAAAATCAATTTAATTGGAACTAGGGTTGAAATGTGTGCTAAGGGTTTTCAAAGGAAACTGAATTTTTGATAACGAGTTATCAAACAGAAAATTAATTAAGCCTTTGGGGCTAGATTATCTTGGATTTAAGGGATGTGTTTTAAAGAAGAAGGGTTAAATATGGATTTTGTTAAAGATAATTTGAGAATAGATTTAAAGAAGTTTAATTTAATGAAATCCAAAATGGAAGGAGATTTGGTAGAAAGCATGTGTGTTCCATGATAGTGTTTTTAATTGCGCTTATTATTTCGAAAGACCGGGATCGGAATTATGTCTGAAACCCATTCCAAGTAATAATACGATGTTGTGGAGCAATTGAAGACATTGGAGGCGACATTGAAGACCGGGACCCTTCGTGTCGTAAAGGCGACTGGCTGAATATCTCGACTGGCTGGCTCCCATTCGCAGATGGATTTTATATATCAGCTAAGTGGCAAGAAGCACGAACGTATGTGTAGGAATTCCAGATTGTTGTTTCGTTCAGGCCTAGAATGGACTTGTATGGATTGTGTGTCTGACATTGTAATTGACAACGTAGCACTGATCTTTATTAATATATATCTGCTTTGTGGCGGAAATTTATTCTCTTGATTAACACCCTTCTCTAAGACGTATGAGCTTAGAGGTTATATATTGATAGAAACCACTGATGCGTAGTGAATGAACAATGTGGCATACTTAAGTTATGTGATGAGCTATGAATGATCAAAGTGTGATGGCCCGCCCCGCACCAACCGACATTTACTCCAAAAATTTGCGTTGTACACATGTCCAGTTAGCACGGAACAATCGTCAGAAGAAAAGAAAGAAGACGAGGAATCAACAAAGAACCTGTAGAATGCCTCACAGTGCCTGGAACAAAATATAATAACAAAATACTTGACATAAAACTGTGAGACAGTCTATAAGCTGAGACAAACTATCATAGCAGCGGAAAATCCAAATATAGCTTATGTTCCACAACATCATTATTACAAATTTTAAAACTGTCTCTAAAGCAAGATAAGGAAGGTACACTACTAATGCCCAAGTAGTGACCACCAACGACACAGGGAGAATATCTATATATATCATACGTGGAAACCTCCTGCTCGCCTCCAGATCAGCTACTCGTGCATCGCCAGCTAACCTGTCTGTAACAACCCGAAAAATGCGAGCCAATTTAAAAAATTTATTTTGGAAATTTTAGCGAATTTTGAATATTTAAAATGAATTATTTTAAATAATAACGACGAAAATTTATTTTGAATATAATTAGAACGTATATATTTATATAGATCGTCGTTAGAATATAAATATTAATTTTAAAATATAAAAGGAATTGAAGATGGCGCGGTAGTTCGATAATTCGATTTCAAAATTCAAATGAATGTACCGAGTGCAAAATAAACCGGATTTTAGTGAAACGAAAAATATTTGAATATAATAGAGAATATCTTTCCAACGAATCCGAAAAATCGAAATTTCATAGCGGGAATAAAAAGATATGTCCAGTTGAAATTTCAGAATAGTCGCTATGGAATTTCGGCCCTTAAAAATAGAAATTTGCAAACGACCTCGGATTTCGACGAAACCACTTTTGTTGGATCCGTGATGTCAAGAGATTGCTAGGTTTCAAAATTCGTAATTTTACGAATCAATATGTGAGCGTGGCAAAGGAAAACGCGTTTGACCAGTTTCAGTTGATTTTAATCGACTGGAAAATGGTCATTTTTCCAACTGTCTCAGAACTCGACGAAATTAGTTTTGTTAGGACCGTATCATCAATACGAAGTTAGAAAATATTTTTCAGGAATTTTTAGAGTTCGTATGTGGGCCCAGTAAATTGAAATGCGCGTTCAAATTCAATATATAGAGTTATATGTTGATTTTGAAGAAAACTGATCATAACGATTGAATCAGCTTACGATACATATCCCATTGTGTTCAGAATGAGGGTAATTAGCTAGGGACGACAGTCGATGGGTTTGATTTCGAGATCAAAAATTAAAGTTACTTTTTGGATTCAAAATTAAAAATAAATTAATAAACAATTATATAAACCTATCTCCCCTTCCTCCTTTAATCATTCAGCCCCACGGATTCATTTTTAAATCAAAAATAAAAAAAGGAAGAAGAAGGAGGAGCTGTCGCTCCTCCGATCGAGCCGCCACCGCCGCTCAGGGCGGGGCCACCGCCCTCCACCCTCCCTCCTCCATCTCGACCCAGACTCGAAAACCCTCCCTGAAGCCACCGCTTCAGCCTTCCACTGCACCCCTGAAGGCCAACCACCACTTCCTCCCATTGCCTCCCGCCGCGCGCCCTAGCTCAATCCCCTCGCCCCAACCCTAGCCGACGAGCCCTCTTTGAACCGACAGCGCAGACCTCTCTCCCCCTCTTCTTCCCTTACCGTTCGAACACCCCCCTCCTTCTCTAGAAAGCAATGTAAGTTTTTACTTTCAATTTTAAACAATTTTATATGTTAAAAATCCATATTCTTTTAAATCAGTTTATATATATATTTTAGCATAGAAAAGAATTGATTTTTATAGTTTAAAAGACGAGATTTTTTATACATGAAAAGGCAATTTTTTATATTATAGAAAGGATAAAAATATAATTTTTATAGTATAGAAAGGTTAAAAATATAATCTTTATTATATGAACATCGTCGTAAAAATAGAATTTTTATCTATATAGTAGCGGCGTAAAAATAGAATTTTTATCTATATAGTAGCAGCGTAAAAATAGAATTTTTATCTATATAGTAGCGATGTAAAAATAAATTTTTTATCTATATAGTAGCGATGTAAAAATAGAATTTTTATCTATATAGTAGCGATGTAAAAATAGAATTTTTATCTATATAGTAGTAGTATAAAAATGTGGTTTTTATATACATAGCAACAATATAAAAATGTGAATTTTATATATGTAGTGGCTACGGGCAGCGAAAGTAACAAAGGGCGAGAATAACGATGACTTGTACATAAGAAGAGTCGAGGCGTTTGGATTAGCTAGACGGTGAGAACTTCTCACTTTAAATTTCTTTTTCTAGTTATAAATATATACTAGGATGCAGACGGTGCTTAACAGCACCCGACACCCATCGTCCACAGACCATGGACGGCTTGTTTGTTTAATTGATGTGTTGTGAAAATTGATTGTGTTGTGGAATGATTGAAAAGAATATTCATGTGTTGAAATAAATTAATTATCGTCAAAAATATAATTTTTAACGTGAATGTGAATAAATAAATATTTATAAACAAATCGGCCGATTTGTTTATATACGCTGATTTGACTGATATTGATTGGGACGATAAATTTTATACATCGCCCAACTGCACATATAATATTCAGTGTTTGTTGATTTGAAACCCCACACAGGTGTTGGGATGATATTGGATGTACACTAATCCCAATTATTTAATAGTATGTCGATCGATTGGTCGACAGACTGTGTAAGCGTTAATTATTTATATCTAATGTTTATGCAGTTGTGTGTTGCACTTTGGATGATGGTTGATTGTTTATCATTGCTATTATATACATGTGTTGTATGGAATCCATATAATTAACATTATATGGTGATTGATTGGGCTTCATTCCAATTGGGAAAATAAAGAATATTAGAATATAAAAATATTCATGTGTTGAAACTATTCATGTGTTAAGAATATTCATGTGTTGAAACTATTCATGTGTTGAGTAAAATATTTTAACAATAAAATTTACATCTTTATCATATTTAAAATTAGAATCTACTTAACGGTTGAAGTCTAATTAAAAATCAAATGATAGATACCATAATTTTATAAAATATATTACATAACAAAAACAGTCATGTGTAGACAATACTCATGTGTTGAGATTAGTCATGTGTTGAAAGAAATATAGATTCATGTGTTGAATAGAATAAATATTCATTGATGAATAGAATAACGAATTTATTGAAATATATAAAGCCGTGTTGATTAGAGTTGCGCTATTTTGACGTGAACGATATTTATATCGATTATATTCGTTTTATAATGAATATAGAAAAAGTAGTGATTTCAAAATATAACGTTTTGAAAATATTATAATTTATATAGTAATGATAGGAAATATTCAATTTTGATTTGAAATTGAATATAGAGTTGAAATGGTTTTGAAAACGAATTTAAAACGATTTATAAAATACATTTTTAAAAGGAAATTGACGAAATATATAATATATATATATGTATATTATATATATAATGGCCTGAATAGAACGCGCCGCGCCGCGGCAGTTCGTGAATTTCGACCATTGACTTCGAATTGACGTTGCGGGAGATCTGACCGTCGGATTCTCCTGAAACCGGGACCATTGGGTTCGCATCGAAAAGAGCTTTCAAATGGATATTAGAAATTTGAAATCTAACAGTTGGATTTGGAATTATGTCCAAATCAAATTTGGAAAAGGGCGCTGCAAGTGCAGTTCGATGGCCGTTGATGGAAATCGACTGTACGGGCCTTGATAAAATTGTTAAAAATATTAATAATTTTTGTAAAATCATAATATGTGAATTGGAAAGAACTAGGATGAAAAATTCCACATTTGAAAGGATAAAAATATATTTTTATCGAAATGAACTAGTTTTGAACTAGAATTAAAATCAATTTATTTTTGAAATAAATAAATTGAATTTGAATTGGTTTTGAAAATAACCAGAATTTGAAATATATATAAAGTGGAAGTGGATTTGAATCAAAATTGTCTTTGGAATATTTCGATGTTGGATTCCGTGATTATACAGATATTGTTGTGGGAATATGAAAGATATATTTATATCGTTATTTCCAATACGATATTTGTTGGTTTCAGAATTTGATATTGTATGTAAGCCGTTATATTTTCTATTCAGAGCCTTGTATTTAATATCAAATGTGATTTGGGTTTGTCGTGATTCGTGTTTTAGGTGACATTGGTTCTTTAACCCAGTTAAAGACAGTATATTGATTTGGGGGAAAGATTAAAATTAAGTGGAGTTTTAATGAATCTGTAATTAAATTGAAATGTGAATTGATAATTTAAATTATCAAAATTGGAAAGTGATCGAGAATGGAGTATCACCAGTTCTACCCCAAAGCGATAGTTAAATCTTTAATTAGATTTGAACGTGAAATGGTAATTAACTTTACCGATAACACTGTGGTGTTAGATATGGAGTATTACCAGTTTTGCTCCGTGGGATGAATAGGTTGGGATTGAGAAATAAAATAAATAATTACTTCGGTGTGGTTCGCTAATCCCGACTAGTTTGGAAAACCATAATATGGTTTGAAATGATATCCAAAGGAAGATTAAAGAATAAATTTAGAAGAATTTATCTTTGATAAAATTAATGGGAACCTTTCCCTAAGAATGTGAAAATTTGAATAAAAGAATATTATGAATTGGAATGAGGCGTATGTTGTGTTTGTGTAACACGTGTTTATTATATACGCGGGTTATTCGGAAAGGTCGGGTTATACCCATTCTGAATAACCGATTCGACGATAAGTCGAAGATGAAGACGGTGGTTGAAGACCAGAAGTCTTCACATCATTTGGGTGATTACTGATGATCTTGATTGGCTGTACACCCATGAGGAGGGAATCAGTTGGTGATCGTCCAGACGTACTTGGAGATCGATGGATATGCGAGGAAAGTGCCTCCGTTTTCGTTCAGACCCAGAACGAACTTGTAAATGGACTGTGTGTCTGACATTGGATTTTATTCTGTATCATTGATCTCTATTAAATATACATCTGTTTGGCAGCGGAGAATTTATTCTCTTGCTTAACACCCTTCTCTGAGACGTCGGAGCTCAGAGGTTGTATATCGGTGGACATCAGTAGCATGGAGTGAATTGCCTATGTGGCACGCCTAAGTGGCATATGATCAAGGCTTCTGTTGCAAAGCAAAGTCTTGTGGTTGATGATCAAAGCATGGCCTGTGTGGCGTAGCTTTGTGTATAGCATGGATTCATGAGTCTCACACCCCGGTATGAGTCAAAAACGGGAGACGGACCGCTAGGAGAGCACGACGTTTCTTTCTAGCTATGGTGGTGTCAGTGACCTACCAGCCCTGACATTTATATACTTTTCACCTGTGTGGTTGTTGGAATGCGAGGCGTCTCGGATATAGGTCTGTAAGGATCGGGAAACGTGTGTTCAGCAATTGCCAATCCTTAAAAGTAAGAGAGGAAACCGGCCCAGTCGATTCCAAGGACCGCTGTGTGCGATTATGGGACATTTGCTAGAGTGTCTCGAACGGAGAGGAGCTTGCCCCTTGCCTCGACTCATGATGGAAATCCAATTTCCAATACGTGATATTTCGGTTTTATTTGTAGAACCAAGTATGGCGACATAGTGGTGTGGGTCATTAATGTCGTCTATGATTGATATTTATGATTGAAATTTTTTTGACACTATACATTTATTATAGTATCAAATAATGTGTTTTTAACGTACCAAGCATGCTTTGGCTGTTATAAGGTAAAAACCCTATCCCCCGGCTTGCGTTGCATTGTGTGATGGGACCTGGGTCTTATAATAGCTTCATTTTTCTTTATTTAGCTTTGCGCTGTTTGTTTTATGCACTGGTATTCTTGGGAGGAAACCCGTTCTGTGTTATATGGCGTGGTCCCTTGATTTACCGAACTTTAAAATAAAGATTAACAACTGTTTTAGTTCTCACACCAGTCACATGACTGACCTGGAGTTTATTGTTTTAACCTAAACTCTGGGTGCCCTTATTTTCCACATGGGCAGCTAGTAGTTTTGGTTTTGCAGATTTATATTCACAGGATCCTGATTTACAGTTGGAACGATGCTCGGAAAGCTCTGTATCCGTGTATTACTTTCAATTGTGTTTTATATTGTTTTTCCGCTGCTATGTAATTTATTGTAATCTCTGATATTTGTTGAATGTATATTTATTCATACTCTGTATATTCTTGTATCTGATAGAATTGTTGTAATATACAATGAAATGTTCTTCTGTTTGCGTTCTGATTGGTCTTGTCCTTAACGCAATCCGTGCTTTCCTTCATGGGGAAGTTCGGGTCGTGTCAGTTTGGTATCAGAGCTTTGGTTTACAGAGCTCGAGAACAAGACACATTAGAGCCGAACGGAAGTATTCATCAGAGATGGATTAGTAATATCCAATGAGAATGACTCGTTAGAGATAGGATCAGTAGTATCCTAGAACGAGTGTGAAGAGTATATTTTTCAAATAAAAACGAATTTTGTTTTGAAAATTAAATTCAAGTATATGTATTTGAATATTTTATTTATATTGATTTTAGACAATCGAGTATATAAAGATTTCACGTATACGTGTCATGAACGTATATTCGAAGTTTTAATATACTGGATAGATATAGGATCACACTCTAGTCGCTCGGAGATTATTTTGATGATGGAGCTCCATCACCAATATTTATGTTCGTGTTTCGAGGGTGTGATATCTATATATTTCCATTAGACTGGTGTGAGAACCAAAATTTACTTAGGATTATTTGTTGTGATTTGGCATCAAAAACATGATTTTCTATATATATATATATATATATATATCAAAGTTATGAATTTGAAATGATAATTCACTAATTGATTGATGGTTGTGTTGTTTGTTTATTTGTTTGATAATTTTGAATCATTTAGCCAAATTGAATCAAATATTGAAGTGTATTGAAAATTGGTCGCATTTGCTTGCATATACATGTACTTACATTGAACAGGTCATGGCAAGGAGGCTAGAGCAGAGAATAAAATTGTTTGCCCGACAAATAGGTACATGTTTACTATAATTTACTGTTTTGTTTGGGTGATGATGATTTTGTGAGCCGATTGGCTTTATCTTTTTCTTTTGGATTGAAGAAGGCCATGGGTGGCTATATGAAATATCCCGAAGTGCAGGGGAGGTTATGGCAAAAAAATTCAGAAATTTAGGGTGTTAGCCAAATTTTTGATTTTTTTTGAAAAGTTCTTACAAACTGAAAAGTTGAAGAGCTTAAGCCGTAAAGAAAATACTGGAAGTTGAGTTGATTAGTTAAACAACTTTCGGCTTTGTTCCTTTTCGGGGACGAAAAGTTTTTAGTGGGGGAGATTGTAACAACCCGGTAAATGCGAGCCAATTTAAATTTTTTATTTTGGCAAATTTAGCGAATTTTGAATATTTAAAATGAATTATTTTAAATAATAACGACGAAAATTTATTTTGAATATAATTAGAACGTATATATTTATATAGATCGTCGTTAGAATATAAATATTTATTTTAAAATATTAAAGGAATTGAAGATGGCGAGGTAGTTCGATAATTCGATTTCAAAATTCAAATGAATGTACCGAGTGCAAAATAAACCGGATTTTAGTGAAACCAAAAATATTTGAATCTAATAGAGAATACCTTTCCAACGAATCCGAAAAATCGAAATTTTATAGCGGAAATAAAAAGATATGTCCAGTTGAAATTTCAGAATAGTCACCATGGAATTTCGGCCCTTAAAAATAGAAATTTTGCAAACGACCTCGGATTTCGACGAATCCACTTTTGTTGGATCCGTGATGTCAAGAGATTTCTAGGTTTCAAAATTCGTAATTTTACGAATCAATATGTGAGCGTGGCAAGGGAAAACGCGTTTGACCAGTTTCAGTTGATTTTAATCGACTGGAAAATGGTCATTTTTCCAACGGTCTCAGAGCTCGACGAAATTAGTTTTGTTAGGACCGTATCATCAATACGAAGTTAGAAAATATTTTTTGGGAATTTTTAGAGTTCGTATGTGGGCTTAGTAAATTGAAATGCACGTTCAAATTCAATATATAGGGTTATATGTTGATTTTGACGAAAACTAATCATAACGATCGAACCAGCTTAAGATACATATCCCATTGTGTTCAGAATGGGGATAATTAGCTAGGGACAACAGGCGGTGGGTTTGATTTCGAGTTCAAAAATTAAAGTTACTTTTTGGATTCAAAATTAAAAATAAATTGATAAATAATTATATAAACCTATCTCCCCTTCCTCCTTTAATCATTCAGCCCTCCCCCCCCCCCCCGATTCATTTTTAAATCAAAAATAAAAAAAAAGGAAGAAGAAGGAGGAGCCGTCGCACCTCCGATCGAGCAGCCACCGCCGCTCAGGGCGGGGCCACCGCCCTCCACCCTCCCTCCTCCATATCGACCCAGACCCGAAAACCCTCCCTGAAGCCACCGCTTCAGCCTCCCGCTGCACCCCTGAAGGCCAACCACCACCTCCGCCCACTGCCTCCCGCCGCGCGCCCTAGCACTATCCCCTCGCCCCAACCCTAGCCGACGAGCCCTTTTCGAACCGGAAGCGTAGACCTCTCTCCCCCTCTTCTTCCCTTACCGTTCGAACACACCCCTCCTCCTTCTCTAGAAAGAAATGTAAGTTTTTACTTTTAATTTTAAACAGTTTTATATGTTAAAAATCCATATTCTTTTAAATCAGTTTTTATATATATTTTAGCATAGAAAAGAATTGATTTTTAATGTAGAAAAAATTGATTTTTATATTTTAGAAGACGAGATTTTTTATACATGAAAAGGCTTTTTTTATATTATAGAAAGGATAAAAATATAATTTTTATAATATAGAAAGGTTAAAAATATAATCTTTATTATATGAACATCGTCGTAAAAATAGAATATTTATCTATATAGTAGCGGCGTAAAAATAGAATTTTTATCTATATAGTAGTAGCGTAAAAATAGAATTTTATCTATATAGTAGCGATGTAAAAATAGAATTTTTATCTATATAGTAGGGATGTAAAAATAGAATTTTTATCTATATAGTAGTAGTATAAAAATATGGTTTTTATATACATAACAACAATTTAAAAATGTGATTTTTATATATGTAGTGGCTACGGGCAGCGAAAGTGAAAAAGGGCGAGAACAGCGATGACTTCTACATAAGAAGAGTCGAGGCGTTTGGATTAGTAAGACGGTGAGAACTTCTCACTTTAAATTTCCTTTTCTAGTTATAAATATATACTAGGATGCAGACGGTGCTTAGCAGCACCCGACACCCGTCGTCAACAGACCATGGACGACTTGTTTTTTTGATTGATGTGTTGTGAAAATTGATTGTGTTGTGGAATGATTGAAAAGAATATTCATGTGTTGAAATAAATTAATTATCGTTAAAAATATAATTTTTAACGTGAATGTGAATAAATAAATATTTATAAACAAATCGGCCGATTTGTTTATATACACTGATTTGACTGATATTGATTGGACGATAAATTTTACACATCGCCCAACTGCACAAATAATATTCAGTGTTTGTTGATTTGAAACCCCACATGGATGTTGGGATGATATTGGGTGTACACTAATCCCAATTATTTAATAGTATGTAGATCGATTGGTCGACAGACTGTGTAAGCGTTAATTATTTATATTTAATGCTTATGTAGTTGTGTGGTGCACTTTGGATGATGGTTGATTGTTTATCGTTGCTATTATATATATGTTGTATGGAATCCATATAATTAACATTATATGGTGATTGATTGGGCTTCATTCCAATCGGGAAAATAAAGAATATTAGAACACAAAAATATTCATGTGTTGAAACTATTCATGTGTTAAGAATATTCATGTGTTGAAACTATTCATGTGTTGAGTAAAATATTTTAACAATAAATTTTACATCTTTATCATACTTAAAATTAGAATCTACTTAACGGTTGGAGTCTAATTAAAAATCAAATGATAGATACCATAATTTTATAAAATATATTACATTACAAAAATAGTCATGTGTAGACAGTACTCATGTGTTGAGATTAGTCATCTGTTGAAAGAAGTATAGATTCATGTGTTGAATAGAATAAATATTCATTTGATGAATAGAATAACGAATTTATTGAAATATATAAAGCTGTGTTGATTAGAGTTGCGCTATTTTGACGTGAACGATATTTATATCGATTATATTTGTTTTATAATGAATATAGAAAAAGTAGTGATTTCAAAATATAACGTTTTGAAAATATTATCATTTATATAGTAATGATAGGAAATATTCAATTTTGATTTGAAATTGAATATAGAGTTGAAATGGTTTTGAAAACGAATTTAAAACGATTTATAAAATACATTTTAAAAGGAAATCGATGAAATATATATATATATATGTATATATATATATAATGGCCTGAATAGAACGCGCCGCACCGCGGCAGTTCGTGAATTTCGACCATTGACTTCGAGTTGAGGTTGCGGGAGATCCGACCGTCGGATTCTCCTGAAACCGGGACCGTTGGGTTCGTATCGAAAAGAGCTTTCCAGTGAATATTAGAAATTTGAAATCTAACTGTTGGATTTAGAATTATGTCCAAATCAAATTTGGAAAAGGGCGATGTAAGTGCAGTTTGATGGCCGTTGATGGAAATCGACTGTACGGGCCTTGATAAAATTATTAAAAATATTAATATTTTTTGTAAAATCATAATATGTGAATTGGAAAGAACTGGGATGAAAAATTCCACATTTGAAAGGATAAAAATATATTTTTATCGAAATGAACTAGTTTTGAACTAGAATTAAAATCAATTTATTTTTGAAATAAATAAATTGAATTTGAATTGGTTTTGAAAAATCAGAATTTGCAATATATATAAAGTGGAAGTGGATTTGAATCGAAATTGTCTTTGGAATATTTCGATGTTGGATTCTGTGATTATACAGATATTGTTGTGGAAATTTGAAAGAAATATTTATATCGTTATTTCCAATACGATATTTGTTGGTTTCAGAATTTGATATTGAATATAAGCCGGTATATTCTCTATTCAGAGCCTTGTATTTAATATCAAATGTGAATTGGGTTTGTCGTGAATCGTGTTTTAGGTGACATTGGTTCTTTAACCCAGTTAAAGACAGGATATTGATTTGGGGGAAAGATTGAAACTAAGTGGAGTTTTAATGAATCCGTAATTAAATTGAAATGTGAATTGATAATTTAAATTATCAAAATTGGAAGGTGATCGAGAATGGAGTATCACCAGTTTTACTCCAAAGCGATAGTTAAATCTTTAATTAGATTTGAACGTGAAATAGTAATTAACTTTACCGATAACACCGTGGTGTTAGATATGGAGTATTACCAGTTTTGCTCCATTGGATGAATAGGTTGGGATTGGAAAATAAAATAAATAATTACTTTGGTGTGGTTCGCTAATCCCGACCAGTTTGGAAAACCATAATATGGTTTGGAATGATATCCCAAGGAAGATTGAAGAATAAATTTAGAAGAATTTATCTTTGATAAAATTATTGGGAACCTTTCCCTAAGAATGTGAAAATTTGAATAAAAGAATATTCTGAATTGGAATGAGGCGTATGTTGTGTTTGTATAAAAGTGTTTATTACATACGCGGGTTATTCAGAAAGGTCGGGTTTATACCCATTCTGAATAACCGATTCGACGATAAGTCGAAGATGAAGACGGTGGTTGAAGACCGGAAGTCTTCACATCGTTTGGTTATTACTGATGATCTTGATTGGGCTGTACACCCAAGAGGAGGGAATCAGTTGGTGATCGTCCAGACATACTTGGAGATCGATGGATATGCGAGGAAAGTGCCTCCGGTTTCGTTCAGACCTAGAACGAACTTGTAAATGGATTGTGTGTCTGACATTGGATTTTATTCTATGTTCATTGATCTCTATTAAATGTACATCTGTTTGGCGGTGGAGAATTTATTCTCTTGCTTAACACCCTTCTCTGAGACGTACGAGCTCAGAGGTTGTATATCGATGGACATCAGTCGCATGGAGTGAATTGCCTGTGTGGCACGCCTAAGTGGCATATGATCAAGGCTTCTGTTGCAAAGCAAAGTCTTGTGGTTGATGATCAAAGCACGGCCTGTGTGGTGTAGCTTTGTGTATAGTGTGGATTCATGAGCCTCACACCCCGGTATGAGTCAAAAACGAGAGACTGACCGCTGGGAGAGAACGACGTTTCTTTCTAGCTATGGTGGTGTCAGTGACCTACCAGCCCTGACATTTATATACTTTTCACTTGTGTGGTTGTTGGAATGCGAGGCGCCTCAGATATAGGTCTGTAAGGACCGGGAAATGTGTGTTTTGGAATTGCCAATCCTCAAAAGTAAGAGAGGACCGGCCCATCCGATTCCAAGGACCATTGTGTGCGATCCTGGGACATTTGCTAGAGTGTCTCGAACGGAGAGGAGCTTGCCCCTTGCCTCGACTCATGATGGAAATCCAATTTCCAATACGTGATATTGCGGTTTTATTTGTAGAACCTAGTATGGTGACATAGTGGTATGGGTCATTAATGCCGTCTATGATTGATATTTATGATTGAAATTGTTTTGACACTATGCATTTATTATAGTATCAAATAATGTGTTTTTAACATATCAATCATGCTTTGGCTATTATAAGGTAAAAGCCCTATCCTCCAGCTTGCGTTGCATTGTGTGATGGGACCTGGGTCTTGTAATAGCTTCATTTTTCTTTATTTAGCATTGCGCTGTTTGTTTTATGCACTGGTATTCTTGGGAGAAACCCGTTCTATGTTATATGGCGTGGTCCCTTGATTTACCGAACTTTAAAATAAAGATTAACAACTGTTTTAGTTCTCACACCAGTCACATGACTGACCTGGAGTTTATTGTTTTAACCTAAACTCTGGGTGCCCTTATTTTCGACACGAGCAGCTAGTAGTTTTGGTTTTGCAGATTTATATTCACAGGATCCTGATTTACAGTTGGAACGATGCTCGGAAAGCTCTGTATCCGTGTATTACTTTCAATTGTGTTTTATATTGTTTTTCCGCTGCTATGTAATTTATTGTAATCTCTGATATTTGTTGAATGTATATTTATTCATACTCTGTATATTCTTGTATCTGATGGTATTGCTGTAATATACAATGAAATGTTCTTCTGTTTGCGTTCTGATTGGTCTTGTCCTCAACGCAATTCGTGCTTTCCTTCACGGGGAAGTTCGGGTCGTGTCACTGTCTCTAGTCTGCTCGTTTAGGAGCACACAGAGTAATAAGAAGAGACATAAAACTCTGGGTCAGACAAAAGTCTGGTATGAGCGATAAGCTGCTAAAAAGAACAATAAAAGGTATACTAAACCATACCTGAACCTAGGCCTGCAACCAAAGAGTTAGTACTACATTCTGTACAGCACTCTAGGGTGCCACTATCATATGGTGTACAAGCATACGGGGGTGGAGGTGTGCATGTCACAGTGATGACAAACAATCAAGCATAGCAACCATCCTCACATCTCTCACTCAGTGCGTAAAACATACGATATCCACCACTTCGATCACCCAATACTTTGCTATGATCACTCTGCCCCCATGAAGTCACAACGGCTTCAGTGCACTGATCCATAGCCACTAATCCTTCGCTATTTCCACTTTGCCCCCATGGAGTCGTATACACCCCACTGCACAGGCTCATAGCCTTACTAATCCTTTACTATGTCCACTCTGCCCCCATGGAGTCACAATGGCTCCACTGCACTAGCTCATAGTCTTACTACGATCACTTTGCCCCTCGAGTCACGGTGACCCAACTGCACTGATGCGTATCCCATCATTCCTTTTCAGTGGTGAATCGAAGTTATGAACGTCGACAACTCCTTAGCACACGTCCAGCAGCAAAGCCCAATCATGAAGTGAACTCGTTGATTCCCAACTGGATCCTGAGCTCTAACTTCCATTTGGACTACCTTTGCATCTCGGGTTATTGGTCATCACCGGATCGGTTCGGATCTCCTCACAGCCATCGGTTCAGTTCGGTCTTCAGTATCCCCCACTGGATTGATTCGTGCCAAGCTTCTTAAGATCGGATCGGAGGGTGCCATCGGGTTTGGGTCGTGCTCCACATTCCAGCTCGTGGTGGTTCGGATCGGGGTACTCTGGCGGATCGGGTCGGAGAACTCCAGGTGGATCGGTCGTGATCTCCTCCAAGTTTCCAGTCAGCTCGTGGCATGCAGGCTCGGTTCAGATGCAAGGGGGCGGATCGCGGATGGACCACAAGAACGGTTCGGTCCGGACCTCCCCATCCGATCTGATCCGGTCCCTGTCCACTTCCTGCATTTTGTCCAACGAGTTGTTTACGCCATTCGACGGCATTTTCAACCACTCTAGCTATTCTAATCAATCACAAAGCATACCACAAAGTCATAGCAACAAATAGAAGTGACCTCAAACACCGAAACAATATGATAGTTTAAAATGGATCGAGCATAGCCAAAACCCCATATTTCCCTTGAGCATGTTCAAGCATAATTAATGATAGGATTATCAAAACTTAACCAAATTAACCCAAGTTTCTAACAGGGGTCTAAAACATCATTTAAGAATTTATAAATATTTTTCCAATTTTTATTAATGCATAAATTCGCTAATCTTCACTAATTACCCTTAATCAACCGTAATTAGTGCAAAACTATGCAAATCACTCACCTTAACCACAAATAATCCTTAGATCTGAAATAAATCTCTGATATGGCGCGAATACTAATGCTAAACAGCAGATCTAATCTTGATTTTGTGAAGATCTCCCTTGATTTGATGTTGCTAAGCTTAATCCTTGATTAGAAAGTGATTTGGAGGTGATTTAGAGGTTGGAGTCCATTTTTAGGGTTTCTAAGAGGTAAGTGGAGGCTAGAAAACTGAAATGGAATGAAACCCTAACTCTTTTCAGCCTCCCCATAACCCTAATCCCGAAATGGGTTATGGGCCCATTCACTAATCACCCTATTTGGCCCGGTTAAGCAGTTTTTTCACCTTCCAAACCTTATTTCAGCCATTTCTCCCAAACGGTAAGTCCGTTTTCCACATGTGACCACTCTACGGAAAGGTAAACCATCATCCGAAGCCAATGGAAGTGGTTTCAGGTCAAAATTCC
Source organism: Allium sativum (assembly GCA_030737875.1). Taxonomy (NCBI): domain Eukaryota; kingdom Viridiplantae; phylum Streptophyta; class Magnoliopsida; order Asparagales; family Amaryllidaceae; genus Allium; species Allium sativum. The sequence continues at coordinate 589,175,581 of CM060920.1, forward strand.
TTTCCAATCAAAAGTTATGGCCGAAAAAAGATCAACTAGGGACAAAACGGTCATTTAAAAATCGGCAAAAATTATGAACATGGGAAATGACCCCAATGGTCGTTTCCCAAAGCCACATGACCATACGACTTCATATAAGAAAGAAAGAAATATTCTACGATTCTCCGATGCGTATAATGCGGGTTGTTACATTCTCCCCTCCTTAAGAAATTTCGCCCCCGAAATTCCCAAATCATAACACACAAAGGGTCCTTTATGCCTATCAACCATAAAACAACAATCAAACATGCAAAAAAAAAAGCAAAACAAGTCTATCCTAGCATGCGGAATAACTAAATTGCAAAGTAAATCTTACCAGGCAAAGAATTCTGGATACGTCTTCCTAATGCTCTCCTCTGTCTCTCAAGTGCAGTCATTCTCGTTCTCGCCCCATTGAACCTTGACTTGCTTCACCGTCTTCCTTCGAAGTTGCTTCGTATCGTGCTCGATAATACGAATCGGCTTGCGGTTCCCAACCGCTTCGGGTCCCACTTCGAGGTCCTCTAACTGGTCAGGTGAAATAGTCATATCTGGGTCATGCACGAACTTCCTTAGCTGGAAAACATGAAATACGTTGTGAACTCCCGCCATCTTCTCGGGTAAGTCAATTCTAAACGCCAAATTCCCAACTTGTTCGAGAACTGGTAATGGGCCAACAAATCTTGGTGCCAACTTGCCTCTCCTGCCAAATCGTATCACGCTCTTCAAGGAGAAATCTTGACAAACACCAAGTCACCAATGGAGAATTTTAAGTCTCTTCTCCTCTTATCAGCATAACTCTTTTGCCTATCCTGGGCAGCCTTCATCCATTGTTGAATGATCTTAATCTTATCTGAAGTTTCCCTTACCACATCTGGTCCAAGCACAAACTTCTCACCAGTCTCTATCCAACGTGATGGTGAGTTGCACGGTCTTCCATACAAAGCTTCATATGGAGTCATACCAATACTGGATTGATAGCTATTATTATATGCAAATTCTACTAAATGCAAATGGTCATCCCATGATCCACCAAAATCCAATATACAAGCTCTCAAGAGATCTTCCAATATACGATTCACCCTCTCTGTCTGACCGTCGTTTTGAGGATGATACGCGGTACTGAGATATAATTCCGACCCTAGAGCCTCTTGTAAGCTCTTCCAAAAACCACTAGTTAACAGTGGGTCTCGGTCACTCACAATGCTTTTAGGTACTCCATGAAATCTCACTACCACTTCATATACAGTTTTGCTAACTTAGCCGCCGTTCTGGTCGATTTGACTGGTATAAATCTTGCACTCTTGGTCAATCGATCCGCAATTACCCAAATGTTATCATGTCCCGATTTAGTCCTTGGTAAACCATCAATGAAATCCATCGAGACTTGCTCCCATTTCCATTCGGGAATTTCTAATGGTTGCAACAAACCACTAGGCTTCTTTTGCTCAGCTTTAACTAGCTGGCAATTCATGCACTTGGATATAAACTTCCCAACGTCTCTTTTCATCCCTTCCCAGTAGTAAGTCTGCTTCATGTCTCGATAAATCTTATCACCACCAGGGTGTATAGTCAGTTTTGAGTGATGACATTCCCTAAGCACTTCATCTCTCAAACCATTCACGTTGGGTACAACTAGTCTTCCATTCTTTCGAGGCCATCTTTCTCTATCAAGCCCATACAAATTCATCTCCTTACCGTCAATATTCATCTCTAACTTGGAGATGAATTCCAATAGATTAGGATCGTCCCTCTGACTGGAACCAATCCGCTCAATCAAAGTGGGTTTGATCGTCAAACTAGCTAACATCTCTGGATCCAGTTCCCTAAACTGGCATGTCTCCTACTCAAAGCATCGGCTACCGCATTGCCTTTCCCAGTGTACATGCAATATCAAAATCATGCGAAGCCAAGAACTCTAACCATCTCTGCTGACGGAGATTCAGATCCTTCTGAGAGAAGAGATAAACGATTTATGATCGGTAAACAACTCAAATCTTTCTCCCAAGAGATAACGTCTCCACATCTTCAACGCAAACACGATCGCTGCCAGTTCCAAATCATGGGTAGGATACCTTTTCTCATGCGGCTTTAGTTGCCGACTAGCATAAGAAACAACCCTACCTCCTTGCATCAATACAGCACCTAGTCCGATACCACAAGTATCCGTGTATACCGTCATTTCTTCATTCCCTTTAGGAATGACTAACACTGGCGCACACATCAACTTTTCTTTTAGACTCTTGAATGCATTCTCACACACTCCGTCCCAGACGAAGGCTTGATTCTTCTTAGTCAACTGAGTCAACGGTGCTGCTATCTTGGAGAAGTCCTAGATAAACTTATGATAATATCCAGCTAACCCCAAGAAGCTTCTAACATCTGTTGCATTCTTGGGCGTAGACCAATCCTGTACCGTAGCCACCTTCGCAGGGTCCACGGCAATGCCATTCTCTAAAACAACATGGCCCAAGAATCTCACTTCCCTCCTCCAGAAGTGACACTTAGAAAATTTCGCTTTCAATTGGTGTTTTCTCAACACCTCCATCACTATCCTCAAATGTCCCTTGTGTTCTTCCTCTGTCCTTGAGTAAACAAGGATGTCGTCTATGAACACAAGAACAAACTTATTCAGCTGATCTCTGAACACCCGATTCATAAGATCCATGAAGTATGCTGGTGCATTGGTCAAACCAAATGGCCTGACCAACCACTCATAGAATCCAGACGGCGTTCTAAATGCCGTTTTCGGAACACTCTCAGCCGCTACTCGGAGCTGATGAAATCCTATCGCGAGGTCCAACTGGGAGAACACTCTTGCTCCTTCCAATTGATCAAACAAATCATTTATCCGCGGTAGAGGATACTTATTCTTCCTCGTCACCTTATTCAACTCGCGATAGTCCACACACAAACGAAGGGAGCCATCTGCCTTAGTGGCAAACACAACTGGTGTTCCTCCACTCGGAGACACTTCTTCTAATAAACCCCTTCTTCAAAAGATCGTTTACTTGCACCCCGAGCTCTCGCTTCTCCCTTGGTGCCATACGACGAAGTGGCATTACTATAGGTCTGGCATCTTTCACTAAATTAATACGGAATTCAATCTCTCGGTGTAGTGGAAGTCCGGTCACTTCCTCGAAGACGTCCGGATACTGGCCAACCACGGGCACATCTGACAACTCATCATGCGGGATGTCAAGGGAATTTATAAAACTAGTCATCACCTCATCACTAGGTAGACTAACAAACACTACCCTTCGCCCATCATCCGCCCTAACTGTCACCAAAAAGCCCTCACAGTCTACCACCACCCCGTATCTTTGGAGCCAATCAACCCCCAATATAATGCCATACCCAGTAAAGTCCAAAACAAAGCAATCACAAACAAACATACATCCATGACTCGATAAGACCAAATTTCGGCAAATCATACTAAGGTTAGTCGAACCACCAATCGTGTTCGTCACAACCAACGGTCTATCGACTATCTCGGGTTCCAGTCCCAACCTATCTACCAGGTCATTAGATATGAAGGAACGGGAAGCCCCAGTATCAAACAAAATTCGAACAGGTACATCAAGAATAGAAAGCATACCTTGAATGACGACATTCTTTCCTTTCTCCGTCGCAGTTGGGGCATTCGACGAAGAAGGAATAACACTGATAGCATATGCTTCCACAATCTGCTTCTCCTTAAGAGGTTGTGGACATTTATCCTTATGATGCCCCACTTGGCCACAGTTGTAGCACTTCCTATCTGCTGGCTTGGCCCGACATTCTTTGGCATAATGGCCCTTCTTACCACAGCTGAAGCACTCAACATATTTCTTGCTCTTTTTCTAGCCATCCTTAGTTTGATTCTGCTTCCTTTTGTTCTGAGTGTTATTCTTGCCTCCACCGCCTGCTTGCGGGTTCAGACCTTCTGCAGATGCAACCTCAGTCTTTGACTTAGGGTAAAGACTCTCTTATCTCAAAGTTTTCCCCACAATCGATTCAAAAGTCTCATCGATGTGGTTGATAAGCCTTTCCCCCAAGTATCAATCCAAACCAGTAATGAACTTCTCATTCTTCTTCTCAAGAGTATCAATAAGGGATAATACATACTTCGACAAAGTGTCGAACTCAGCAATATAGTCCGAGACTGCACTACCATTCTGCTTAAGCTCCAAGAACTTCCCAAACAATTCCAACTTCTGAGCTGCTGGGATAAACTTGTCGCTAAAGAGAGCCTTAAACTGATCCCAAGTAACCTGATCCTCTGGAGTGGCTGTCTTAATAGCATTCTACCAATTCATCACTTGCCCTTGCAGCTGACGAGACGCTAGCCTTCTCTTCATCGCATCCTCGATACCCAAGTCGTCGAAGATACGATCACAGCTATCCAACCAATCTTGAACATCTGTGGCCGACTCCCCTTCCATGGAACGGCTTTCCACCAAGGTTAGTGTAATCCTTGCACAGCTTGGCGAAATCGGCCCTAGGCGCCTGCACTACTGGACCAACACCATTACTGGCATTGGGAACTGCTCCCTAAACATCCCTAAGCATCTCTCTCATGAAGTCAGTGAACATCGTCCTCATGTAAGGAGCATTCCCATTATTGGCCCCTCTACCAGCACCCCTCGTGTCTCGACTCATCGTTCAATCTGTAAAGAGAAAACGATTAACTATCTCCATAGTGATGCTAGTGCAGTATGACTTCATCCTTATACTACTGATAGTGTATATATATATATATATATATATCTTTTGAAAACCAAAGTAATCACAAATACGCACTCTCATATACGTACTATCTCTCCCTGGTATCTTTTCCTAGGTTAACTACACAACCTAGAGCTCTGATACCAAATGTGACGGCCCGCCCTGCACCAACCGACATTTACTCCAAAAATTTGCATTGTACACATGTCCATTTAGCACGAAACGGTCGTCAGAAGAAAAGAAAGAAGACGAGGAATCAACAAAGAACCTGTATAATGTCTCACCGCGCATGGAACAAAATATAATAACAACATACTTGACATAAAACAGGTGAGACAGTGTATAAGCTGAGACAAACTATCATAGCAGTGGAAAATCCAAATACAGCTTATGTTCCATAACATCACTATTACAACTTTTAAAACTGTCTCTAAAGCAAGATAAGGAAGGTACACTACTAATGCCCAAGTACTGACCGCCAACGACACAGGGAGAATATCTATATATATTATACGTGGAAACCTCCTGCTCACCTCCAGATCAGCTACTCGTGCATCGCCAGCTAACCTGTCTCTAGTCTACTCATTTAGGAGCACCCAGAGTAATAAGAAGAGACATAAAAATATGGGTCAGACAAAAGTCTGGTATGAGCGATAAGCAGCTAAACAGAACAATAACAAGTATACTAAACCATACCTGAACCTGGACCTGCAACCAAAGAGTTAGTACTACATAATGTACAGCACTCTAGGGTGCCACTAACATATGGTGTACAAGCATACGGGGGTGGGGGTGTGCATGTCACAGTGATAGAAAACAATCAAGCATAGCAACCATCCTCACATCTCTCACTCAGTGCGTAAAGCATACGATATCCATCACTACGATCACCCAATACTTTGCTATGATCACTCTGCCCTATGAAGTCACAACGGCTTCACTGCAGTGATCCATAGCTACTAATCCTTCGCTATGTCCACTTTGTCCCATGGAGTCGTATACACCCCACTGCACTGGCTCATAGCCTTACTAATCCTTTACTATGTCCACTCTGCCCCATGAAGTCACAATGGCTCCACTGCACTGGCTCATAGTCTTACTACGATCACTTTGCACCTCGAGTCACGGTGACTCTACTGCACTGATGCGTAGCCCATCATTCCTTTTCAGTGGCGAATCGAAGTTGTGAACGTTGACAACTCCTTAGCACACGTCCCGCAGCAAATCCCAATCATGAAGTGAACTCGCTGGTTCCCAACTGGATCCTGAGCTCTAACTTCCATTTGGACTACCTTTGCATCTCAGGTTATTGGTCATCACCGGATCGGTTCAGATCTCCTCACAGCCATCGGTTCGGTTCGGCCTTCAGTATCCCCCACTGGATCGATTCGTGCCAAGCTTCTTCGGATCGGATTGGAGGGTGCCATCGGGTTCGGGTCGTGCTCCACGTTCCAGCTTGTGGTGGTTCGGATCGGGGTACTCTGGCGGATCGGGTTGGAGAACTCCAGGCGGATCGGTCGTGATCTCCTCTAAGTTTCCAGTCAGCTCGTGGCATGCAGGCTCGATTCGGATGCAAGGGGGCAGATCGCGGATGGGCCACGCGAACGGTTCGGTTCGGACCTCCCCATCCGATCCGATCCGGTCCCTGTCCACTACTTGCATTTTGTCCAGTGAGTTGTTTACGCCATTCGATGGCGTTTTGGACCACTCTAGCTATTCTAATCAATCACAAAGCATACCACAAAGTCATAGCAACAAATAGAAGTGACCTCAAACACCAAAACATCAATATGATAGGTTAAAATGGATCAAACATAGCCAAAACCCATATTTCCCTTGAGCATGTTCAAGCATAATTAATGATTGGATTAACAAAACTTAACCAAATTAACCCAAGTTTCTAACAGGGGTCTAAAACATCATTTAAGAATTTATAAATATTTTTCCAGATTTTGTTAATGCATAAATTCGCTAATCTTCACTAATTACCCTTAATCAACCGTAATTAGTGCAAAACTATGCAAATCGCTCACCTTAGCCACAAATAAACCTTAGATCTGAAATAAATCTCTGATATGGCGCAAATACTAATGCTAAACAGCAGCTCTAATCTTGATTTTGTGAAGATCTCCCTTGATTTGATGTTGCTAAGCTTAATCCTTGATTAGAAAGTGATCTGGAGGTGATTTAGAGGTTGGAGGCCATTTTTAGGATTTCTAAGAGGTAAGTGGAGGCTAGAAAACTGAAATAGAATGAAACCCTAACTCTTTTCAGCCTCCCCATAACCCTAATCCCGAAATGGGTTATGGGCCCATTCACTAATCACCCTATTTGGCCCGGTTAAGTAGTTTTTTCACCTTCCAAACCTTATTTCAGCCATTTCTCCCAAACGGTAAGTCCGTTTTCCACATGTGTCCACTCTACGGAAAGGTAAACCATCATCCGAAGCCAATGGAAGTGGTTTCAGGTCAAAACCCCTTTCCAATCAAAAGTTATGGCCGAAACAAGATCAACTAGGGGCAAAACGGTCATTTAAAAATCGACAAAAATCTTGAACATGGTAAATGACCGCATTGGTCGTTTCCCAAAGCCACATGACCATACAACTTCATATAAGAAAGAAATAAATATTCTACGATTCTCCGATGCATAGAATTCGGGTTGTTACACGAAGCATGGCTTATTTAAGCGTAGCTTTGTATATATCGTGACCTCGACGAACCTCACACCTCGGATTGATGGTAAGCCGGTGGTCTGATTTTTATGTTCGTTTCGTATGTTCGGTGCACTGGTATGTGATGATGAAAGGGTACTACGAAGTTCCTAGCCTAGGACGCTATTTGTTGGGTACTCTGATTCATGTATAGTGGGTTAATATAACGGAGTCCGAGTCTGGACATTATCCGCGAGTACTGGGATGATGCGCGCAAGAATGTTTGTGAGCCCACGATTGATCTTTCGTACCAGGAACCATCATGTTCGAAACCCAAATCTCCCCTACGAGCCCGTGTAGTTTGGATTGTATAGCCTGCTAGTTACCGGCAGGATTGTCAGCATAATGGGATAGGGCTTTATGCTGGTTAGGATTAATATATTTATTAGCGAAAAGGTTTTTCACACTATATATAGTAGTAAAAGAGGATTCTCACGTATGGAGGCATTTTTGGTTATCATAAGGCAAAACTCGCCCATTTGGTGTGCCCTTGCATTGTGTGATGTGGGACGAGCTTATGATAGCTTCATTTTTTTCAAAAAGTCATTGTGGATTTCTATGCACTGGTATTCATATGGGGTAAACCCGTTCCGCATTGGCGGCATGGTCCGGTGAATTACCTAACTTTAAAATAAACCCTAAAGACAATTGTTTTAAGTTCTTACACCAGTCCTTGTTTTGCATGAGGCAGCGTAATATGGGGTTCTCGCTCTTGATTTGGTGGCTAGTGGGAGACTCTTACCTCTACATGTCCCAAGAGGGGTTGGTTAGGCATGAGGCCACGACAGTCGAGAGGTTGGCCGTAAAACAAGATGCTGGGGTACCATTGTAATGCCATGGTGGATTATTAGCCTAATCCCATGACTGACTTGGAGTTTATTATTCTCACATCTAAACTCTAGGTGCCCATAATTTTTACCTGGGTAGCCTAGTAGTTTGGTTCGCAGATTTAGTCGTAGAGTTGATTGGAGCAGGATTCTGGTTTTTGCTGGAGCTATATGTTTTGGAGCATTCACATTCTTCCGCTGAGTTAGTATCTCCTCCGCTGTGAAATCGATGTACTCTGATGTATTCCTTGTAACTCTGGTGTTATATTATTGTAATGAAATGAAAAGTTTTGTTATTTTTGTGCAAATATGTTAGTGCCCATAACAATTCGTCTTTATGAATAGTTTACGTTGGTTTAATTACCAGCGAGAACCGGGCAAAAAGCCGGGTCATTATATTTTTGGTATTGGAGCTTTGGTTCATACAAAGCAACGGGGTATGACACATTTGAATAAATGGAAAGACTCATCAGTGTTATATATATCTCATTAGAGATAGGGTTAGTAATGCCTTAGAATGAGATTTTGGAGTATTATATTTGAGATAGCGTATTTGAAAATATGAAATGAGTTTTGGAAATTTTTAATTCAAGAAACAAACATATTTTCGAAATATATGGTTAATTATAACCTGGATACTTAATCAAATGATTAAGGTTAAGTTTACATTTTGTGATTATAATTACACATAAAATACTTCTTATGGCATGGTAATTAAGCCCCTTCCACTGATCAGGAAAACGATCTAAGTACAAATGCCTTTTGGATTTAATTTCACTATTGGGGATTTTGAAATATCAATAAACTTTGTTCAAGTTCGTTAAGGTAACTAATCAATATGGTTAGAAATTAAAAATTAGGATTTGAGTATTGTATTCAATGTTGAGGTTGGACTATCGAGTATAAGAAGTTTTTGAATATATGCCTAGCTAATGTATATGCGAAGTCTTGAGTATACTAGATTGGCATAGAATCACACTCAAGTCACTTGAAGATGATTCTGTTGATGACTGCATTATCATCAATATGTATTTTCGAGTTTCGAAAGTGGGATGACTATATGATTCCGATTAAAACATCAATATATACTTAAATCCATTTAGATAAGTGTTTGAAAATGTTTGGTAAATTGATATGAAATTAAATAGAAAAGTGAAAATTTGATTTGGTTGTAAGAATTATACCAGGTAAACTTGTTTGTAAGGGATAAGATAGTAAATTAAGTGGAGGATAAGCTGAACTTTTCAACAAAATTTCTTTATAGGAACAAAGATGGAGTTTGGTTTATCAGGTACTGAATGGTGGATGACGCTAAAGCAAGAAAGGAAAGCTCATAATCGAAAAGAAAAGGAAGGAAGCCTTAGATTGGGGAAATTCAAAGGTATCTATTGTTATAGATGTAACCAAGAAGGACATTTTGTTATTTTATGCCCAGAAAGAATACAAAAGAAAACCATTCGAGAAGACATAATTTGTTTCAAATGCAAGAAGAAAGGACGTTTTATATGTAAGTGTCCTAAAACAAAGAAGAAACCCATGCACCTAACAAAAGATAAGAAATGTTATCAATGCAGAAAAGTAGGGATGTAGTCCAGGATTGTCAGTTAAAGAAGGGAGAAAGACCAGCTAAAGCAACACCACCCGCCGTCATAAGTGAAGAAGAAGGAATGCAAGAATTATATAATCAGAGCAAGCTCTTTGACCCCTAGGGAACTGTCTCTGAAAAGTTGAATAAATGTATGTATATGATGTTAAATAAAAAAATATATAACTTCTTTTATAAATCTTTTTAATATATTCTATTATATATCCAAATAGATCCTATTCTAATGAAAAAGTTATTGAATTTAATTAAGGGTATAGATAGGAAGATTGGAATTATTGACGATTTTGGACAAGTCGATAAGTTCTAAAGTATATTGTGGCAACAAAAGTAACTGTTTAAGTAAGCATAAACCTTGTGAATTAAGTTTCACAATTTGATTAAAGGATTATGGCAAGCGGGAATAGTAAGAAGAAATTGCCTACACTGAAACGTTTAGACAAGATGAGTTCGAAGATGATCAAGTTTTTCGTGTAACGAATAGTAGTAAATTTTGGAAACTGAAAAGGAATAAGTTTCATAACTTTTGCATTTGTAAGATAAGATCTAAGAGCATAATTTATAAGTCTGAATTTTTTTGAAAGCAGTAAATGGTTGAGTATAAGTAATTGGCCCAGTAAACAATGAATCAAATATAATAGGTAACTGGAGGTTATCGTAGGAGGACGTGTACGTATGGTTATCCGATAATACATGTGAGAACATGGAGATTTGGTATAAAGAATTTTAATCTTGAATTTTTCGAATAAGTAGTTATGATTCCCTTTCCTTTTCGAGGACGAAAAGTTTTAAAAGGGGGGGGGGGGTGATTGTAATGATCCAGAATTTTTAACCAAATTAAAATTGGAAATTTTATTACTTAATTTGAATTTGATATAAATATATATGGTTAAGAGTATTTAATAATTTTGATAAGTTATATGATAGATTTTACTTGTATTATAAATGAGAATAATTATTAATGAGTTTAGATTTATTGGTACTATTTGTTGTTCCATCGGATTTGTCAAACCATAACACGAATTAGTAGCGTTAGAATTAAGTGTCTCCTTTAGTTTTCATAACATTCAAAAGAAAGTGCTACAAAAAGTTCTTTTTTCTTCTTAAGACAAGTGTTAAGACACTCCCTTCCATGCATGATTACCACTTGCCCCCATATGTGTCTTTACCTCCTTACTACTCCTTTCCTATATAAGGAGGCTCTTTCTCTATTTTTTACCATTCCATTTCCATTTCCTCCTTTCCACCTTCTTCTTAAAGCTTATGGCTATGGTTTCCATGGCATAAGTCTTCCTCTTTTCCACCACCACCTTGCCAAAGTTCGTCATTCTTCTCCTCCTCTTATAATATAAAGAGAGATTAGTGTATATTATATTATATATGTTTTGGTGAAGAAAACGTTGCACTGAAATACTGTCCGACGGTTCGCTTAGCTAGGCTCGCCTACCGTGAAGATTTGAAAAGCTGTTAGGTGAGAACTCTTTAACCACAATTTATATGATTAATTAGTAGTTAGACTAATTCAAATATAGTGATGAGTTATTAATGATTAATGATGTTTGTTGTGATGGATGATGGTTGTATAGTTTAGAACACACACACTATTAAGCGTTAGGGTTATAACGCTTGTGCACAGTTATGATTTATTTAATTATGTTGATAATGGTTGCTATGGATGTTTTACAATGGTTGATGATGTTGTTTCGCACACATTATGACACAACAAGTATGGTATCATATTGGTGATCGACAAATCTCCTTCGTAATTAGAAGCAATATCATTATTATTGAAGGTTAATAATTGGGAAAGACCATATGTATGAATTCATATATATTGTTAAAGTCCTTTAAATGAATAAATAAATACCGAAACATTCTAGGATGATAGAGAGACTATAATGACTAGGCTTGGGTTTGGAAATAAAGTTTCCTGCTTTCCCAGGCTATCCCTAAATGATCCTACGAATGGGAAGGTTAATTTGTAGTTATTTGAATTTAGAAATGAATTGGAATTTATGAAAGTTGAATTTTAGATCAAAATAATTTGGAAAGTAAATTTAAATGATTTTAAAAGGGTTATATAAGGATATAATGGTTTTCTAAGATATTTTGATGTATCATAGAATAATGGTTATTATGGTCAAAATAGAGCTTGTCGCATAACGACAATTAGATGCAAACTTTAAATGCCTATAACTTTTGCAATCTAAATCGGATTTCCATGAAATGAAAAACGTTTGATTTCCATTAACAAGAACTTTAAAATGAGTGAAAGCAGATTTTAAATTCAAGTTATAATTTTCAAGTTATGTTTATAACCATTTTGGAAAAGGTCGCTATAAGAGAAGTTATCGACCATAACCATAAACAACCATTTTTTAATGTTTCTAAAAATATGGAAAAAATGGTAAAATCATTATAAAATATGTAAAAAAATGTTTTGAATTGTAAAGTTTAAGTTTTGACTAAGAAAAGCGATGTTTTGATCGAAGTAATTAAGATAACAGTTTTGTAACGCTTTTGAAAACACTATTGCAACGCTTTCTTCGAAAACAATCTATTTTGAAGTTTTTAACCCGCAAGCTATTTTCCAAACTACAAGTAATCATTTTTAAATGATTTGTGGAACATTTTCAAAGGTTCAAAAGTATTGGAAATATTTTATATGGAATTTAAATTGATATTAATATGGGTTTTCAATTTTAAATAATTGGATACGGTTGGAGATAAATCTTCGGATGTTTGATATTAATCCGGTAGATGATGATTCTTACTATGTGAGGAATTTAAAAGGTTGTTCACCATTATTCCACTTATAGTATGAGTTGGATACAGAGATTAATATTAAGTATAAGGGGAAGACATTTCGATCCAGATCTAATGTCAAAGGTTTGGATAAATCTTTAAATTAAGATACGGGTTTCCCAATTTGATTGGGATAGGTTGGATAGAAATAATCTTCAGATATTTTATATGAAATTCTATGGTGTAAATGTATACTATTTGAGGAATTTGGAAGATATTCTTATATCGTTATTCCACTTGTTGTATTCGTTGATTATGAGAATTGATATCGAATATAAGTTGATACAATTTCTGTCTAACTTATGTTCAATATCAATTGATTTGGGTTTTGTCCTGAATCATATCTTCAATAATATCATTCTTGAAACCTAATGAGATTGAGTTATGGAAATTCATATCGTAATTTGAGGATTTGATCAGATCTTTGATTCGATGAAATTAAAAGTGAGGAATTGGAAAGAAAGTATAATCTTTTAGTTAAGACTAAAGAATGGAATGTTGGAAAATCAATTTAATTGGAAACTAGGGTTGAAATGTGCGGTAAGGGTTTACAAAGGAAACTGGATTTTTGATAACGAGTTATCAAACGGAAAATTAATTAAGGGTTTGGGGCTAGATTATCTTGGATTTAAGGGATGCATTTTAAAGAAAAAGGGTTAAATATGGATTTTGTTAAAGATAATTTGAGAATAGATTTAAAGAAGTTTAATTTACCGAAATCCAAAATGGAAGGAGATTTGGTAGAAAGCCTATGTGTTCCGTGATTATGTTTTTAATTGCGCTTATTTTTTTGGAAAGGCCAGGATCAGAATTATGTCTGAAAACCATTCCAAGTAATAATACGACGTTGTGGAGCAATCAAAAACATTGGAGGCGACATTGAAGACCGGGACCCTTCGTGTCGTAAGGGCGACTTGCTGAATATCTCGAATGGCTAGGCCCCATTTGCAGATGGATTTTATATATCAGCTAAGTGGCAAGAAGCCCAAACGTATGTGAAGGAATTCCGGATTGTTGTTTTGTTCAGACCTAGAACGGACATGTATGGATTGTGTGTCTGACATTGTAATTGACTACGTAGCACTGATCTTTATTAATATATATCTTCTTGGTGGTGGAGAATTTATTCTCTTGCTTAACACCCTTCTCTAAGACGTATGAGCTTAGAGGTTATATATTGATAGAAACCAGTGATGCGTAGTGAATGAACAATGCGGCATACTTAAGTTATGTAATGAGCTATGGATGATCAAAGCATGGCTTATGTAAGCGTAGCTTTGTGTATATCGTGACCTCGACGAACCTCACACCCCGGATTGATGGTAAACTGGTGGTCATATTTTTATGCTCGTTTCGTATGTTCGGTGCACCAGGATGTGATAATCAAAGGGTACTGCGAAGTCCCCAGTCTGGGACGCTATTTGTTGGGTACTCTGATTCATGTATGGTGGGTTAGTATAACAGAGTCCGAGTCTGGACGTTATCCGCGAGTACTAGGATGATGCGCGCAAAAAAGTTTGTGAGCCCACGAATGATCTTTCATACCAGGAACCATCATGTTCGAAATCCAAATCTCCACTACGAGCCCGTACGGTTTTGATTGTATAGCCTGATGATTACCGGCAAGATTGTCAGTATAATGGGATGGGACATTATGCTGGCTAGGATTAATACATTAATTTGCGAAAAGGCACACTATATATAGTAGTAAAAGAAGATTTTCACGTATGGAGGCATTTTTGGTTGTCATAAGGCAAAACTCGCCCATTTGGTATGCGTTTGCATTGTGTGATGTGGGACGAGCTTATGATAGCTTCATTTTTTCAAAAAGTCATTGCGGATTTCTATGCACTGGTATTCACATGGAGTAAACCTGTTCTACATTCGCGGCGTGGTCCGGTGAATTACCTAACTTTAAAATATACCCTAAAGACAACTATTTTGAGATCTCACACCAGTCCCATGACTGGCCTGGAGTTTATTGTTCCCACACCTAAACTCTGGGTGTCCATAATTTTTACATGGCAGCCTAGTAGTTCGGTGCACAGATTTAGCTTTAGAGTTGATTGGAGCAGGATTCTGGTGTTAGCTAGAGCTATATGTTTTGGAGCATTCGCATTCTTCCGCTGAGTTAGTATCTCTTCCGCTGTGAAATCGATGTACTTTGATGTATTTCTTGTAACTCTGATGTTATATTATGGTAATGGAATGAAAAGTTCTGTTATTTTTGTGCAAATATGTTAGTACCCATAACAATCTGTCTTTATGAATGGTTTAAGTTGGTTTAATTACCAGCGAGAACCGGGCAAAAAGTCGGGTCGTTATATATCTGAATATCTAATTGATTTGATAATTATATTCCTGTACTGCGCTTTTTTTCCAGTAAACTCCAATTTCATGGAACAACCTCATTTAAACACTTAACTTAGCAATTTATTAATTACATAAGCACTAAGTTGTTACCAACAAATGAAGCAGAGACGATAGATAGAAAATTAGCGTGTAAACAAAAATAATTAGCTAAACCTGAGAATAATGATAAAAAAATTAAAAATATTAGTATGCCCGGAATTAATAAAACAAATAAAGATTGAAATACAAATTATAGTAAATGATATTACCATGATGTAAAGATTATGAAATTTGCAAAAAACGAATATTAGTTAGGTTAAGGAAAGCAAACAAATAACGAATAATTAAGCATAAACAAAAAATAGCAATACTAGAAAAAATTAATTAATTCTATGCCATTTAGGTGGCAAAAATTGTAAACCACAGTTTAAATAATAAAAGAAGTTTATATGAAATTTAAATAGCATTTCGACCAAAAAGATATATGTAAAGAAAGAAGAATGATACAACTGACACTGTGTTTTATATTTTAAAAAAAACATAATTCTTTTAACCAAGTAACCACCATAAGAAGACTTGGCATTAAAAGAAACTGACAAGTATCTATTTTAACATAAAAACCCATGACATTACCTTATCCATAATCAAGATGTGGATTCATTACCGTAGCTAAAACGTAAAATTCTCAATGCATAGTGGTTTCTGTCAATATGTAAATCCGTTCGCAAGTCAATTTTTTCTGGACTTTGGGAAAAGGTAAGAAATTTACTGTTTGAATATTTTTTTCACTTTTAACATAGCTCAGTTTTCTTAGACACCTTATAAAACTACATCCTTGAAATTAAAAATATGTGTTAATAAATGTCGGCAAACATGGTAAGTTAAAGTGTTTCAAGATAGAGGAAAGAGTCTGTTCATCTATTTATCAATTGGCTCATGCAACAAAAATAATTTAGCCATCGGACTTTAGAATATAAAGCTGAGACTGTCACTGCATCAGCTAACATACAAATTATTCTGTGCAAAATAACATAATTCTAACATTTTCGGATAAGTTTCTCTAGTTTGTTAATATACCATAAGTCGTTGAGTTGACTGAAACTATAAGCCACCTTCTAAACTCGAACAAAAGAATTTATATGAATTTCAAATAGCATTTTGACCAAAAAGATATTGTAACATCCCGAGTTTTGCGACAATTCAAAATATTAAATTTTATGTGATTTAGAACAAAATTGTTTTAAATATTGAAATTTATGATTTATATCATATATTGATAAGATATGTACTAAAATTTAATTATTGGAAAATGATCTACAATAGAATATGTATGATAATGGCAGTGTTTAATAATTTACTTATAATGGAATTTGAAATTTTATTGGATTATTGGGTTAACTAATTTTGGAATGTTATATATGTTGAAAATTTAATTTATTGTATATAGTAATAATTAACATTCGTTTTTTGTACAATGAATGTCAACTCATAATAAAAGTCATTATCTATATGGATTGACAATATAAATTATAGGTCGGTTTGTATTGTAATTATTGTGAATTGAAATATGATTTTTATTTAATTGAATTAAACCGAGTCAATGCATTTATAATTAAAACTTTAATGACTTAATTTGGAAATTTATGGTGAAAACTTAATTGAATGGTTTAAGTATAGAAATTCAATCTATTATGATAATTGTGACTTGTTTTGATTCCAAATAGGTTCATGATTCATTTATATTGATTGACAGTGAAAGTTGAAATTTCATATTAATATGTATTTAATGAAATTGATTGGTGTGATTAATAATTGAAGTGATTTTGTATATTTAATGGTTATAATTATAATTGGAGATTTATTTACATGAATTTATTTGTAAACCTTACCAAATTTATTTAGTAACGAAATTTAACTTGTTTTAATTATAATAATTTGCTTTAATTGTAAATGAAACCATGATTTGATTTGTATTGTTATTCATTGAAATTTGAACCAAATTGAATAATAAATTTATAATAAAGCTTAGTGATTTAATTACTAAATCGACCAATTAAAACAATAAAGCATTGATTTTGAATATATATATATATATAGTTTACATGACATTTCACAACGTCAGCTTCATTAGATATCGACCGTTGAAATCGATTTATATAAATATTTAATAAACCGGTAGCGTATATAACGAACATGATGAAATAGTACGCGAACATTTTATTTTAATTTTTGAATGTATTATTTCGCGTTTGTGTTGGTGCAATAAGGAAAGAAATATTTGTATTTATGTGGTTGAACAATCCATTTTGTTTTATGGTATTTATATTTCCGTACATATGGAAACACGAGATTGATTGGTGTATGTCATTTAACCAAATCCGTTAATTAGATTTTAAAATTTAAAATGTGTACAAGGCAAGATGAACACTTGGTATTTAAGAGAAGCGGATATTGTGCCTTAAATCATGGGAATACACGTTCTAGCCACGTCACTTTTCTTTTATTTAATTAAGTATTCCCGTTTAAACGGCCATGATTCTTATTCTACGTTAGGCCTTCTGCTCATTTTCTCCACTTACTGCTCATCTGCTTCATTTTCGATAATCAATCTCTACTTACAAAAAAAAATTAGAGAAATAACAATGGCTTCTACCTCATTCAAAACTTTGTGAACCTCTCATTGAAAAACTCTTAAACTAGTCTCACAACTCAGATAAATATTCTCTTTAATTCTATTTTTTTGTTAGAGGGTGCGACATGATTTTATTTTGGTTTCAACGTCTACAGTAAAGGACATTAAACTAAGGTTGAGATTTGTGTTGATTATAAAGATCTATGCCTGAATTGATGACTGCATTCGAGTTTGTGGCATGGAGGAGCACATCATGACAAAATTTAAGAGGATTCCATGACAAAAAGTATCGCAACTTGTAGTGAAAAAAACATACGTATTGAAGGAGGAGGCATTTTCCTTGGTGAGGTCGAGTTTGGCAAGACGGTGATGGAGAGGAAGAGACCACGAAGAGAAATTCGTCGGATTCATTTGTTTGGGTTTTCATTGAGGGAATTAGGAGATATAGAGGAGAGAAGGAGACATGTTTTAGGACATGGATGATTTTATTTGCTGTAGAGAACATGAGGAGGAAGGAGGAATGATGACGTGGCATTGTGGCATTAAGGTGAGAGGGTGTGTTTAATTATCTTGTTTTAATTTATATTCAAATTTGTATAACTTGTAACGTGTATAACTTTTGCATACGACTTCAGAATGACACTCAGTTTGTTGCGTTGGAATCGTATCGACGAGCTCTTCGCGATGGCTTCGATTTGGATAGATTCTGAGACTGTCAAATTTTGGGCTTATTTTGGAGTTTTAAAGCGTTCAAAACCAAAGGTGAGTGATTAAACCCACTCACGCGTAACTAAAGCATTCTAATATTAGTTGAGTTATTATCATGTCATGATATGATTGTATGGATTGATGTTTGACAGTTTAAATTGCATGTTTATATTTTTGTATCGATGGTGTAGTTAAATTTGACTGTTAAATATAATTTTTCAGTTAAGTAAAAAATTCGACATTTAATTACTGTTTAAAACATGACATCTGAAAATTCGTAAGTTTATATGATATTGGACTGTTTTGTATGCATTGATGTTATGAATGGCTTGAATTTGATATGTTTGATATATTGATGTTCGTTGTGTGAACTTACCTGTTATTCACATTTATTCATATATGATCATTATTTGTGCTGATTAATCCCAACCATTACCCTAGATGTTACGGGCATTGAATAAACTAGGGATTAATGGTTAAAATGAATTAAGAACGTAGGTTGAAATGATAAATACCTATAACCTTGATTTGGATTGAAATGATATATATCCTTTCCCAAAATACTAAAATTAAAATTTAAGTATCACTTGGCCATAGGATAGAAAATTATATACAAACACCGGTTGGTTAAATAAAAATTTGTTTTAACCATGAATTTAAAAATGCTGTTTAAAGACGGTAAGGATGATGTTGTATAAATTGATTTCTTTTGAACTTGAACTTTGAGTTTTGAAATATAAGCAAAAGATAAATAATTTAGTGTTGTAACTGAAGCTATAAAAATGAAATTTAATGTGAATCGAATTTATTGAAATTGAATTGTTTCACCCACCTTTGAATTTTATTATGAATCAACATTGATTTGAATTATATACGAATTATGAACTCGATATTTGCCATAAATTGAAACCATTGAAAATGAGAATCTGATTTGGAATGTAACTAGTTGAATTAATTTGATCGAATTGAAATGAATGTAAAATTGGAAGTTTAATCGATAAATTATTGAATTTGAGTTGGTTGAATTGCAGTTGAAATATGACTTCAAGTTTAATTGAAAATGTTAAAGAAACGATTCTAATTCCAACTATAGTATTTCAAATCATTTTTATAAACTATTTTAATAACAATAATTATTATTTCTTTCTTTATAAATATTTTACTTTATTACTATTTTATTTTATAAATTATTTCAAATAAATAACTTTATAATTAACTATTTATTTTATAAATTACTTAATGTTTTAACTATATATTTTAATAAATTTGATAAATTATATTTTAAATTACAAATTATTTATTTCAAACTATTTCAATTATATATCTAAACTATTTTAAATATACTGTTAACTATTTTATTATTCAAATTATTAAAGTTAGAATTGTTTCAAGATTTTAATTGGTTTAAATGGAAATTTTAGTATGAAAAATATTGAATATTGAATGATTTTAAAAATATGATATTTTGATATGAAATACGAACCCCTTTAAAATGTAAAGAACTGACCGGTGTGAAAAATGTAAACGATTGGTTGTTAAAGAGACCGGGATCAGATATTGTCATACTCTCTGCCAATACCGAAAACCACTTTAACAACTGTGTACGCGGTGGAGTTCCAGAAATGGTGTTGGATGGATTTGGAGGCGATTACTGGATTTGAAGAAAGAGAACGATAATGGATATCCTTGACCTTCGGGTCATAATTAAAATGACTAAAACAGGGCTATATCGTGACCAAGTGGGGTTAGCTACCTCCATCGGCAACACTTCTTCCTTTATTACTATAGCCGCTCGGTTTGATTTGATTTGATGCGCTTCCGTGATTTGGGAGTGTTGTCCGAGGTGGACGGTAGTTGTGGCTATGGTTTACCTCCAGTCCGGGCGTGCAAGTAGTATATTCATACTCTGGGCATTCCTCGTGTGCCTTGTCATATTATCCTGATCGAGCCCCATATGATTTTGATTTGACATTGTCGTATAGCGGCGCATCCCTATCCACCGACCGTTACTGGTGTTTTACATGCAATGTTTACAATGATGTTTATAAATAGTGTAAGGGTTAAAATGTAATCCCGCTTACGCTATTTTAATATGTTATATTTAACCATAGACATTATTATAATAACATATTATATTATTTGATATTAGTTTGACGGATCCTTAGGAGATGGAAATTCCCGTAACATCTCTTAAGTTATTGCATTGATATTATTACATGAAATTTGATTTAACTAATATGAGAATGATTTAGTTCTGATCCGAGTGTTTGTTGTGTTTCTTTTTATGCAATACTCTCGGGTCAGACCAAGTTGCAGTTAG
This sequence comes from Allium sativum, assembly GCA_030737875.1. Classification (NCBI taxonomy): domain Eukaryota; kingdom Viridiplantae; phylum Streptophyta; class Magnoliopsida; order Asparagales; family Amaryllidaceae; genus Allium; species Allium sativum. The sequence continues at coordinate 589,196,266 of CM060920.1, forward strand.
CAAGATTCTCCTTGCTTGAAGATACATTTAAGAAGATGGAGATGGAGCTCAACAGACGCATTTAAAATTATTATTCCGCTGCAAAATATATTGGTATGTTGTATGTTAATTCACTCTGATAATTGTCGTAGATATAATAAAATGTACTTCATGAACTATTATTTATTTATTATATTTTGTCCTTCCGCTGCGAGATTCTTTCTTTCTTCTTCTTATTATTTTAATCCCAATAACTATCCGTATTTTTGATTCGTTTAAATCGACAGTTGAGGATCGTTGTCAATTTGGACGGTTAAAAATCCGGGATGTTTCATTTGGTATCAAAGCTTTGGTTTAGCGAAAACCTTGGCTCTATTTGGGATTAACTCATTAGAGATAGGGTAGTAATACCCTAGAATGAGTTTGAGTGTATATGAGAGAGCGTAATTGTAATTTTGATATAAAATGATTTTGTATTGTGTTGATTTGTTCTGTTGAGTATTTATGAGTTCTGGTCGGTACTTGGGACGCCAAGGCATCGATAGGGATTTCCAAACACTTGAATAGGATTCGTTGACATAATATTTTTTGAATTATATTATATTTATATATAAAATTATTTGAAATATGTGGATTTTGATTTTGTTGATGATAATATTAAATTTTCATCAATTATTACTCGATTAATCAATAATTTAAAACTATTAGTTATTGAATGATTTAAAAAAAATCAAATATTGAAATTAATTAGTAATGAAATTAGAAATTAAATATGAATCAGAGAATTTAATTTTGGGTGGCTTTGTAATATCGATTTTCAAATGGTTTGAAATAACGTGTTTATATTTTAAAAGTTGTTTCATGTAGAAATTGTTTTCAAATGAATTTTGAAAATAAGTGTATACTTTCCGCTTTGTCTTTGGGAAATAACTTCGGTGATGAGTGCACGCATCATCGACGTTTCTTTTCGAGGGTCTGAGTGGGGAGACCACTTAGAACTTTTATAATTTGTTTAGTAAAATTGAATTTCAATTTTTTTTTGTTTGGTTTGATATAAAGGATATAATATATAAGATATTTTGAAAATTGATTTGGAAATGAATCCGAAGTCAAATTCTTAAGTTCTCGAATAATTGAAATAATGAACTAAACTTAAAATTCTAAACCATTGAATTGTGAAATAAATAAATGAATCTAAGAAAAATATGTAATAAAGTAATCTCTTAGAATTATGAAATGGTAAAATTGAAGCAAATTGGATAATATTAAATTTGTGTAATATTAAACCTTTTCTATAACATATATAACTTACCATAGTATATAAGAAGCGAAAATGTTATAGGAATTGACAATTACATAATATACAAGTATAGTTATGAAAAATAAAGGGATGAAATTATATTGATGGGTTATGAAATTAAAGAAGCCGTAAGTTTGGACCATAACGTCATAAACTTGGATTGTTATGGAAATTGAATTCAATTACGTAAAGTAAATAAAATTTGACTAATGAAATAAACTAGTTAAATAAATATATAGCCGTAAAATGTTGTACTATTAGATTGTGTATTATAAAGAGAAAAGAGATATTTAAAGAAATCTATGAATGGTGAATAGTGTAAATGAACATGAATGGAGGTAGGGAACTTAAATAAATCTATTTCAATAATGAATATTGATGTCCAAATAGAAATTAGTTAGTTATATGAATAAATGAAATTGACATGGTAGTGTATGAAGGCGAAATGAACTTGTTAAATAGATAAATTAATGGAATGAAAAATAATAATAGAGAACTGATATAATAAGGAAATGCACTTAAATGGTTAAATATGTAATGCTAATTGAAATGGACATAATGAATAATACCATAGTACATCCTTTTTGCATATAAAACTTCCCCCCAAGATGTCAAGAAGTTAAAGTGATAATATAAATTGGTTATTGTATATTATACTAATAAATGAAACTTGGGTAATAGAGGTTAATGAGAATGAACATTTGAATAGAAGTAGATTTGGTTATATGAATGTAAATAAATCAATTGATAAATGAAATTGATGGTAGATTTAAAATTCTATAATTAATCAAAACTTAACTTATGAAGTATAATCAAATGAATGTTGAATATAAATGGAACTGGATTAGGCGGTTGTAAGAAAAGCTAGTATATATATATATATATATATTCAATGTCGATTAACATAATTAAAAGTGAATAAGAAATTAGATGATTAGGTAAATAAATTGACAACTTCCTAACTACGCCTTTTCGAGGACGAAAAGATTTAAGTGGGGAAGAGTGTAACTTCCCGAGTTTTGCAACCAATTTAAAATATTAAATTTTATGTGATTTAGAACAAAATTGTTTTAAATATTGAAATTTATGATTTATATCATATATTGATAAGATATGTACTAAAATATAATTAATGTAAAATGATCTGCAATAGCATATGTACGTTAATGGCAGTGTTTAATAATTTACTTATAATGGAATTTGAAATTTTATTGAATTAACAAATTATAATGGGTTAACTAATTTTGGAATTTTATATATGTTGAAAATTTAATTTATTGTATATAGTAATAATTAACATTCGTTGTTTGTACAATGAATGTCAACTCGTATTAAATGTCATTATCTATATGGATTGACAATATAAATTATAGGCCAGTTTGTATTGTAATTATTGTGAATTGAAATTTGATTTTTATTTAATTGAATTAAACCGAGTCAATGCATTTATAATTAAAGCTTTAATGACTTAATTTGGAAATTTATGGTGAAAACTTAATTGAATGGTTTAAGTATAGAAATTCAATCTATTATGATAATTGTGACTTGTTTTGATTCCAAATAGGTTCATGATTCATTTATATTGATTGACAGTGAAAGTTGAAATTTCATATTAATATGTATTTAATGAAATTGATTGGTGTGATTAATAATTGAAGTGATTTTGTATATTTAATGGTTATAATTATAATTGGAGATTTAATTACATGAATTTATTTGTAAACCTTACCAAATTTATTTAGTAACGAAATTTAACTTGTTTAAATTATAATAATTTGCTTTAATTGTAAATGAAACCATGATTTGATTTGTATTGTTATTCATTGAAATTTGAAAGTTAATATTGAATATTTGGATATTTGAACCAAATTTATTATAAAGCTTAGTGATTTAATTACGAAATCGACCAATTATAACAATAAAGCATTGATTTGGAATATATATATATATATATATATTTTACATGACATTTCACAACGTCAGCTTCATCAAATATCGACCGTTGAAATCGGTTTATATAAATATTTAATAAACTGGTAGCGTATGTAACGAACATGATGAAATAGTACGCGAACATTTTATTTTAATTTTTGAATGTATTATTTCGCGTTTGTGTTGGTGCAACAAGGAAAGAAATATTTGTATTTATGTGGTTGAACAATCTGTTTTGTTTTATGGTATTTATATTTTCGTACATATGGAAACAAGAGATTGATTGGTGTATGTCATTTAACCAAATCCGTTAATTAGATTTTAAAATTTAAAATGTGTACAAGGAAAGATGAACACTTGGTATTTAAGAGAAGTGGATATTGTGCCTTAAATCATGGGAATACACGTTCTAGCCACGTCACTTTTCTTTTATTTAATTAAGTATCCCCGCTCAAACGGCCATGATTCTTCTTCTACGTTAGGCCTTCTGCTCATTTTCTCCACTTACTGCTCATCTGCTTCATTTTCGATAATCAATCTCTACTTATAAAAAAAAATTAGAGAAACAACAATGGCTTCTACCTCATTCAAAACTCTGTGAACCTCTCATTGAAAAATTCTAAAACTAGTCTCATTCAACTCAGATAAATATTCTCTTCAATTCTATTTTTTTGTCAGAGGGCGCGACATGATTTTATTTTGGTTTCAACGTCTATAGTAAAGGACACTAAACTAAGGTCGAGATTTGTGTTGATTTTAGAGATCTATGCCTGAATTGATGATTGTATTCGAGTTTGTGGCATGGAGGAGCACATCATGACAAAATTTAAGAGGATTCCATAACAAAAAGTATCGCAACCTGTAGTGAAAAAAACATACGTATGTAAGGAGGAGGCATTTTCCTTGGTGAGGTCGAGTTTGGCAAGACGGTGATGGAGAGGAAGAGACCACGAAGAGAAATTCGTCGGATCATTTGTTTGGGTTTTCATTGAGGGAATTAGGAGATATAGAGAGAGAAGGAGACATGTTTTAGGACATGGATGGTTTTATTTGATGTAGAAAACATGAGGAGGAAGGAGGAATGATGACGTGGAATTGTGGCATTAAGGTGAGAGGGTGTGTTTAATTATCTTGTTTTAATTTATATTCAAATTTGTATAACTTGTAACGTGTATAACTTTTGCATACGACTTCAGAATGACACTCGGTTTGTTGCGTTGGAATCGTATCGACGAGCTCTTCGCGATGGCACCGATTTGGATAGATTTTGAGACTGTCAAATTTTGGGCTTATTTTGGAGTTTTAAAGCGTTTAAAACCAAAGGTGAGTGATTAAACCCACTCACACGTAACTAAAGCATTCTAATATTAGTTGAATTATTATCATGTCATGATATGATTGTATGGATTGATGTTTGACAGTTTAATTGCATGTTTATATTTATTTGTATCGATGGTGTAGTTAAATTTGACTATTAAATATAATTTTTCATTTAAGTAAAAAATTCGACATTTAATTACAGTTTAAAACCCGACATCTGAAAATTTGTAAGTTTATATGATATTGGACTGTTTGTATGTATGGATGTGATGAATGGCTTGAATTTGATATGTTTGATATATTGATGTTAGTTGTGTGAACTTACCTGTTATTCACATTTATTCATATATGATCATTATTTGTGCTGATTAATCCCAACCATTACCCTAGATGTTACGGGCATTGAATAAACTAGGGATTAATCGTTAAAATGAATTAAGAACGTAGGTTGAAATGATAAATACCTATGACCCTGATTTGGATTGAAATGATATATATCCTTTCCCAAAATACTAAAATTAAAATTTAAGTATCACTTGGCCATAGGATAGAAAATTATATACGAACACCGGTTGGTTAAATAAAAATTTGTTTTAACCATGAATTTAGAAATGTTGTTTAAAGACGGTAAGGACGATGTTTTATAAATTGATTTCTTTTGAACTTGACCTTTGAATTTTGAAATACAAGCAAAAGATAAATAATTTAGTGTTGTAACTGAAGCTATAAAAATGAAATTTAATGTGAATCGAATTTACTGAAATTGAATTGTTTCACCCACCTTTGAATTTTATTATGAATCAACATTGATTTAAATTATATACGAATTGTGAACTCGATATTTGCCATAAATTGAAACCATTGAAAATGAGAATCTGATTCGGAATGTAACTAGTTGAATTAATTTGATCGAATTGAATGTAAAATCGGAAGTTTAATCGATGAATTATTGAATTTGAGTTGGTTGAATTGAAGTTGAAATATGACTTCAAGTTTAATTGAAAATGTTAAAGAAACGATTCTAATTCCAACTATAGTATTTCAAATCATTTTTATAAACTATTTTAATAATAATAATAATTATTTCTTTCTTTATAAATATTTTACTTTGTTACTTTTTTATTTTATAAATTATTTCAAATAAATCATTTTATAATTAACTATTTATTTTATAAATTACTTAATGTTTTAACTATATATTTTAATAAATTTGATAAATTATATTTTAAATTACAAATTATTTATTTCAAACTATTTCAATTATGTATCTAAACTATTTTTAATATTCTATTAACTATTTTATTATTCAAATTATTAAAGTTGGAATTGTTTCAAGATTTTAATTGGTTTAAATGGAGATTTTAGTATGAAAAATATTCTATTTTGAATATTGAATGATTTTAAAAATATGATATTTTGATATGAAGTACGAACCCCTTTGAAATGTAAAGAACTGACCGGTATGAAAAATGTAAATGATTGGTTGTTAAAAAGACGGGGATCGGATATTATCATACTCTCGGCCAATACCGAAAACCACTTTAACAACTGTGTATGCGGTGGAGTTCCAGAAATTGTGTTGGATGGATTTGGAGGCGATTACTGGATTTGAAGAAAGAGAACGATAATGGATAACCTTGACCTTCGGGTCATAATTAAAATGACTAAAACAGGGCTATACCGTGTCCAAGTGGGGTTAGCTACCTCCATCAGCAACACTTCTTCCTTTATTACTATAGTCGCTCGGTTTGATTTGATTTAATGCGCATCCGTGATTTAGGAGTGTTGTCCGTGGTTGGCGGTAGTTGCGGCTATGCGTTACCACCAGTCCGGGCGTGCAAGTAGTATATTCATACTCTGGGCATTCCTCGTGTGCCTTGTCATATTATCCTGATCGAGCCCCCTACGATTTTGATTTGACATTGTCGTATAGCGGTGCATCCCTATCCACTGACTGTTACTGGTGTTTTATATGCAATGTTTACGACGATGTTTATAAATAGTGTAAGGGTAAAAATGTAATCGCGCTTACGCTATTTTAATATGTTATATTTAACCATAAACATTATTATAATAGCGCATTATGTTATATGATATTAGTTTGACGGATCCTTAGGAGATGGAAATTCCCGTAACATCTCTTAATTTATTGCATTCATATTATTACATGAAATTTGATTTAGCTAATATGAGAATGATTTAGTTCTGATCCGAGTGTTTGTTGTGTTTCTTTTTACGCAATACTCTCGGGTCAGACCAAGTTGCAGTTAGCGAAGATTTTCCTTGCTTGAAGATACATTTTAGAAGATGGAGATAGAGCTAAACAGGCGCATTTAAAATTATTATTTCACTGCAAAATATATTGGTATGTTGTATGTTAATTTACTCTGATAATTGTCGTAAATATAATAAAATGTACTTCATGAACTATTATTTATTTATTATATTTTGTCCTTCTGCTGCGAGATTCTTTATTTGTTTCTTGTTTCTTCTTCTTCTTATTTTAATCCCAATAACTATCCGTATTTTTAATTCTTTTAAATCGACAGTTGAGGATCATTGTCGATTTGGATGGTTAAAAATCCGGGATGTTACAGATATATGAAAAGAATAAGGAATAATACAACAAACATAAGATTTTATGAAAAAAAAACGTGAAGTTTCAGTTAACCAAGTAACCACCATAAGAGGATATGGCATTCAACAAAAATCATGGATCACTTGAATAGTTCATCGTCAATTCAATAACAATACAGAAACATATATTAATTCAGAGATTAATCATGATGGAAAATATTAGACCAAAGAATATGATTTTGTGTGAACTAAGAATATACCGAACATTTAAATAATCAATGTGGGTTTGTAAGACAAATACTGACAACTAAAGCGAGAAACAAAAATCTAAAGTTGTTTCACAGAGCTAAATAAAGGAGCTACATGCACATTATTTGTTTTTCCCAAAATACGGTAAGAAAATTATTGTTTGAATATTATTTCTTTCACTTTTTACGTACCTTGATTTTCTTAAACAACCTAAAAAGCCACATCGTTGTAAATTAAAAAGATGCTTTAGTAAGTGTAGTAAAGCATGATAAGGTAAATGTTTTAAGACAAACGAAAGAGTTTGTTTAGCTATGTATCGGTTGGCTCATGCAAAAAAACAATTCAACCACCAGTCTTTACAATATAAGGCTAGGATCGTCGTTGCTTCGGTTAAATCCATTTTGTCCACATAACATAATGCAAATGTTTTCGGATACGTTTTTCTAGTTTGTCAATATATCAGAGGCCGTTTAGTGGCAAACATTGTAAGTCACGGGCTCAACTCAAACCAAAGAAAATAAATGAATTTCAAGCAGCATTCTAAACTAAAAGATATATGAAAAGAAGGAAGAATGACCAGCTACTTAGTGTTTTATTAAAAAAGGCACAATTTTGTTTAACCAAGTAACCACGATAAGAGGGCACGAGTTTGGAAGGAACTACCAAGTATCTATTTTACTCATGAAAACCCATGAGCTACCTTATCCGTAACCAGTATGAGGATTCACTAACACAAGCAAAACTTAAAATTCATCATACGTAGTTGTTAGTATCAGTAGAAAAAATTCCTCCGCAATTCAATTTTATTTGGATGTTGGGGGAAGAATTTTCTTGTGAAAAAAAAGTTCCAATGATTAGTACTGATGGTAATAAGCTTTTACATTTATGGATCTATTATATTAAAGTACTGATATATGAATATTTTTAAATATAGGTCAACAGGACTATTAGCACCACTGGAAACTCAAATAGCAGAAATGATGTGAATGGATTAATTTGCTCAACTGGACAACTAATGTAAATTACATCAATCGATATAAACTTAAATGGCAGGAAATCCATTGAAACAAATAGTGATTAACTAAAATTGATGTCTTCATATAAGTTTTATATTGGTTCCTCACAGAAGACAAAAAGCCTAAACCATGATTGAGATAATCGTATGAAAACTTAAAAGCAAAGAAACAGGAGCAGAGAGATCCTAAATTAAAATCAGCTGAACGAAGCAGGCGTTCTTGCAATCCTGTTCGAAATACACTCGACAGAGGTGTAAGAAAGTAGGAACAGATAAAGCGTGTTGGATAATAGATTCATGAAGGAACTTAAACAACTAAAGTACCTGAAGTTAATATAACGTGGGGATGTGAAAATCTGCGTTAGGATTCGTCCATCAATGACAATAGCGGCAAAAGCCAAAATCACCAAGGACGTCAGGATTATGCATGAACCGGGAGGGCAGACGACAGTGCAGAGCGAACGGGGAGATCTGAAAGTGGCGGCGCAGGCTTCAGGCAAAAGAACCGGGTCGAGGTAGAATAGTAGAAGGACGATGATGGGGTCTATTTCGTAGGGTTATCGAATTGGGTTAAAAATACCTGTCGATGCAATTCAAAGGAAGTGGAAACAGGTGGGATTCAATTGGATGGAAAAATGAGGCCGAACGATCATTTTTGAGGATAGATGGCATGTTCCTAGTTTTTTGGCAAAAGTAGAACTGAAAGGTCTCCCAATAAAGGTTGTGCTTTCATATAATATAATATATAGATAAACATGTATTGATCAATGTTTAGTGTGACAAAAGTACTTTGATAGGCATATACAAACATCTCGGGTACCCATAGATGGTGAAAAATGTCCTTTTCATTAGTTAATGATTTATCATAGATATACAACAATGGAATAGATAGAAGTAAGTTTAAATTAGGTAGTGATAAGAAAGCATAGCAAAAAATTAAGCTCTAGCATTTAAATCATCTTGTTGGTTTGAAGTGTCCAGCTATAATAAAGTGCTTTCCCTTTTTCATTAGTTTAGCAATTTATCATGAAATCTTTTATTAATTCCCATTGTAGTTGCAGTGCTCAATCATCTTTTGTAGGTTATTGAGAAGATCAATGAACCATGCATAATCTTTTTGTATCGGTTCATAGATTTGAAGTGCCATGCAAGACTAAGGTGCTTATCTTTTGTTTCATTTATTAATGATATATAATGAATTATTATTCTTTATCTTTGTATTATTAGTGCTTGGTTATCTTCAATAGGTTATAATAACCATAAACATGATTGACGTTTTTGATCTAGTCCTTCATTATCTAATATTCACTAAGATTATTGAGCGAAAATTTGTCTATACAACCAAAATACCGTTGTTCTTTATCTTATCTCATGCTACAATATCACTTTATTCTTCAATTTTTTATCTTGATGCACGAAAAGGATGAACTTGATTTCTATCTTGATGCTCGAGGAAGGTGAACTTAGTTCATTGGATTAGTCTTGAATTCTGTTTTCAAATCAAATAAAATGTACTGTAAGCTTAGCTAACTTCCAGGTTTCCAATCAAATATTGTTGTGAACAAATACCACAAATATAAAGAGCATAAAACAAATGACTGTACTTTTATTCAAGGTTTACAAATTATAATTGTTGCTTAATCTTTTGAATTAGAAAAAATTGCCCATGGGAATCATTTCCAACATATAGCCATAACACTAGAAGTGAAATTAGCTTGATATCATTTCATATTTTTGAATGCAAAAACTGGTAGTGGCAGTTGCTTCCACTGTATAACCATATCATTGGTTAGGTAAACTTAGTTTACTGAAATTGAATTGTTTTCTCAAATAAGGTCTTTAAATAAGTTGAGTCAAAAACCCATTATCAAATCATCAATACGTAATAACAAAATTACCAATTGGTTATTGGTCCCATAAACCATTCATCAATACCTAATAATATAATTTTTGTTTGGTTATTGGTTTGATTATATTGATTTTATAAACACAAGGGTAACAAGCCCCCCATCTACCATTATTGTGTATTTGCTCATGCTTCTACCTTATAGTTCTACTTTAATCTAGCAATTGATGATAGTAAGAACTAAAACCATTATTTGCAAGGTCTTGACTAGTATTTTTGTTACTGTAATTTATTATCAAAATCTTTTAAGTCTTACAATTTAAATTTCTATTCAACTCGGGGTCCCTCCATTTCCAATTTGATTTAAATTCTGTTTCGGACTTAATAAAATGTTTTCAACTCACATTAACAAATTTAAATACTTATTAAGATCCAAAATTTTCGTTATAATAATTCTAAGACAAAATAAAATGGAATTATATCAGAATTTGAGTTTTAATTTATGTTGTATAAGTTCAGACATTTAAACCAGTATAAACTTTAAAATATGGACTCTACGATTTACTATTAAATCTTGTTTCAATCTAATTTTTATCCATGTGATTTACTTTTTAAATCCTATTTCAAAAAACATGTTATTAATGTTTTTTTCCTGTTTATGTTAACAAATTAAAATTTTTGTTAAGCGATAAAATAAGAAGTTGAAAGGATTGAGCTTTTTGGCACTTTTGAAAAGGTATTGTTATTGACACTCCAATTTTGGTTAAGGGGGTCATTTTTTAAAAACACTCCACTGTTTGAAAAATTGCTAAGGGGCTACAAAATCAAATTATTTAACACTACTCAATATTCCCGGATTGCTCCTTCAAACCTTATTTTTTTAATCCTTTAGGGTTTAAAAAAATCGACAAATGTGAATTGAAAAAAAAATTACTATGGCTCTTGCACATCGACATCACCACCAACAACCGAATCGAGTCTGAAAAGACACTAACCTAACCCTAACAACTTGTGCACACGATTTAATAAACTGAAATTAGATCTTACCATCTCATCACTTTGATCAACTCCAACATAACGTTCACTCTCCTATGTCAATATCATATTGTTTTCTTTTTCGTTTCACGTTTTTAGTTAGGGTTTGATTTCTCGACATGTAACATCTGAGATTTTTGACCATTCAAATTGACAATGATTCTCAATGTCAACATAAACAAATCAAAAAAATAGATAGTTATTGGGATTTATATAATAAAAAGAAGAGAAAAATAAAAATAAACACAGAATCTCATAGCGGAAGGACAAAATATAATAATTAAATAACAGTTCATGAAGCCGTTAGAACATACATTGGATTATATTTTACGAAAATTATCCGAGTTAAGTATCTTAAACATATCAATATTTGCAACGGAAATAAATAATAATACATCAGGAAAACTCCATCTTCATCTTCATAACGCCGTCTTCAATAACTGAAAACTCAGGCTGACCCAAGCACAAATGAAAAGACAAAAATACTCGGATCAGAAATAAAATATTCTGTGACGGCCCGCCCCGCACCAGCCTGCATTTCCTCCAAAAGTGCGCTGTACACATGCCCGACTAGCACGGGACGGTCGTCAGGAGAAAGGAAAGAAGAGAATGAACTAATCAAGGAACCTGTAGAATGTCTCACAGCGCATGGGATAAAATATAATAATAATAATGTACTTGACATAAAACAGGCGAGACAGTGCATAAGCTGATAACTAAAACCAACATCAATATCAAAGCAGCGGAAATCCAAATACAGCTTATTCCAACTTTTCAAAATCTACTGTCTCTAAACAAAAGAAAACCAAAATAGAAGATACACCACCAATGCCCAAGCAGTGATCTTCAACAACACAGGGAGAATACTATATATATGTTACGTGGGAGCCTCCTGCTCGTCTCCGGATCATCTACCTGTGCATCACCAGCTAACCTGTCTCTAGTCTGCTCGTGTGAGCACCCAGAGTAATAAGAGGAGACATAAAACTCTGGGTCAGACATAAAGCCTGGTATGAGCGATAAGCATCTAAACAGAATAATAACAGGTATACTAAACCATACCTGAACCTGGACCTACAACCAAAGAGTTAGTGCCACATACTGTACAATTCTCTAAGGTGCCATAATGAATAGTGTAAAGAATACGGGGGTGGGGGTGTGTATGTCATAATGATAGCAAACAAATCATCCATAGCAACTATCCTCACATCTCTCACTCAGTGCGTAAAGCATACGACATCTACCACCTTGGAACACTAGACAAATTGAGGTAACGACGGATCCGGACTTGTAGAAACCCTGTTGTGACCAAGCTAAACATATGGAGTCATGACCAAACATTTCAATGACCCATTTCATTGATCATAGCCCTTGGTTCTACCAATGCCATAATGGCCCTGAATCCGCCTCCGTACCTCCTACCATAGTGGTCCAAAGTTACAGACATCGTAAACCCCTTAGCACGCGTCCCACGGCAAAGCCCAACCATGAAGCGAACTCGTTGATTCCCGTCTAAATCTTGAGCTCTAACTTCTCATTTGGACTTCCTTTGCATCTCGGGTTTTGATCGAATTGGAGTTAGTCTTCAAAAGAGTCGTCGCATAGAAGTGGTCCTGAATTCGATTCGGTTCGGATATATACGTATAACACGGTTCGGTTCAGTGCAATGCTCCATGGTGTATTCCTGCGTGCGGTTCGGTTCGGTGATCCTTCCCCTTAGACGTTGGTTCGGTTCGGATGTCGCGCTCCAGTCGGTTCGGTTCGTCCCTCCTCCAGCTTGCCTGCTCCGATCCGATCTCGTCCCCTGGCCTACTCCGATCCGGTCCTGCTCCATAGCCCGATCCGATTCCCCTTCGCTTGCCTCCTCCGATCCGATCTCGCTCCCTAGCCCACTCCGATCCGATCCTGCTCCATGGCTCCGATCCGATCCTCTGTCCAACTCCAACTCAAAGCAGTGGCCTTCCTTCTTGCCAACCTTCTTTGTGCCAGATTCCAGTTCGGGTCGGATTCCTTGCCCTGCTCCCTACCCGATCCGAGCCCATACCCGATCCGATCCGAAACCCTGCACAACTTTCTGCAACTTTTTCCAGCAACTTATTTACACCATTCGACAACGTTTCGACAAATCCAACTACACTTATCAACCACAAATTATGTCAAATAGTTATAACAACATAGCAAACTGACCACAAACACCAAAGCAATGAATTTATATGTCAAAATGGATCAAATATGCCCAAAACCCCTTATTTTTCCCTTAAGCATGTTTAAGCAAATCTAATCATAGGGTTAACAAAACTTAATCAAATCGAACCAAATTTCAACCAGAGGCATAAAACATTATTTAATAATTTCTAAACATTTTTCCAGAATTTATTGGTGTATAAATTTGCTAATCTTCACTAATTAACTGTAATTAGTGTCAAAACGATGCTAGCACTCACCTTTGCCACAACTAAAACCCCAAAACTGAAATATTCTTTGATTTGGCGTTGTTCCCAATCTTACACAGCAGCTCTACCTCGGTTCTCGTGCTAATACTCCTTGATTTGATGTTTGCTAAGCCTAATCTTCAATTAGAAAGTGATTAAGAGGTGTTTTGAAGAGATTTAGAGGGTGGAGGCCATGGCTAGGTTAAGAGGAATGAATAGTGACGGCTGAAAAATGAGAAAAAGGTATTCTCCAAACCCTAACAGCCCTTTTAAACTCCTAATCCCGAAATTCCCCTTTGGGCCTAGCTGTTAATCACCCGGTTAAGCCCAATTAAGCTGTTTTTCACTATCTGAAACTTGTTTCAGCCATATTTCCCAAACGGTGAGTCCATTTGGCTAATGTGACCACTCTACGAAAAGAGAAACCATCATCCGGAGCCAATGGGAGTGGTTTCCGGTCAAAATTCCTTTCCGGTCAAAAGTTATGGCCAAAACAGTACCAACTAGGGGTAAAATGGTCATTTAAAAATCGGGAAAAATCATGAACATGGGAAATGACCCCGGTAGTCGTCTCCCAAAGTTACATGACCATACGACTTCATATGTGAATGAAATAAATATTCTACGATCCTATTATGCGTAGAATGCGGGTCGTTACATTCTCCCCCCCCCCCCCCCTTAAGAAATTTCGTCCCCGAAATTCCTTAACCCAAACATACAAAGGATCCCGCATGCCTAACAACCACATACAACAATCAAACATGCAAAACAAGCAAACAAGCCTATCCTAGCATGCGGAAAACAAAATCGAAGTCAAAATCTTACCAGGCAAATAGTTCTGGGTGTGTCTTTCTAATGTTCTCCTCTGTCTCCCAAGTACAATCATTCTCGTCCTCGCCCCACTGAACCTTGACTAGCTTCACCGCCTTCCTTCGAAGTTGCTTCATGTCGTGCTCGACAATACGGGCCGGCTTGCGGTTCCCAACCGCCTCGGGTTCTACTTCGAAGTCCTCTAACTGATCAGGTGAAATAGTCATATCTGAGTCGTGAACGAACTTCCTTAGTTGGGAAACATGAAATACGTTGTGAGCTCCTGCCATCTTCTCTGGTAAGTCAATTCTATATGCCAAATTCCCGACTAGTTCGAGAACAGGGAATGGGCCAACGAATCTTGGTGCCAACTTGCCTCTCCTGCCAAATCGTATTACACTCTTCAACGGAGAAATCTTGACAAACACCAAGTCGCCAACGGAGAATTTTAAGTCTCTTCTCCTCTTATCAGCGTAACTCTTCTGCCTATCTTGGGCAGCCTTCATTCGTTGTTGAATGGTCTTGATTTTATCTGAAGTTTCCCTCACCACATCTGGTCCAAGCATAAATTTCTCGCCAGTCTCTATCCAACATGATGGTGAGTTGCGCGGTCTTCCGTACAAAGCTTCAAACGGAGCCATACCGATACTGGATTGATAGCTATTGTTATATGCAAACTCCACTAGATGCAAATGGTCATCCCATGCTCCACCAAAATCCAATATACATGCTCTCAAGAGATCTTCCAAAATACGGTTCACCCTCTCCGTCTGACCGTCGGTCTGAGGATGATATGCGGTACTGAGATGTAATTCTGACCCTAGAGCCTCTTGTAAGCTGTTCCAAAACCCACTATTGAACAACGGGTCTCAGTCACTCACAATGCTTTTAGGTACTCCATGAAATCTCACTACCCACTTCATATACAATTCTGCTAACTTAGCTGCCGTTCTGGTTGATTTGACTGGTATAAATCTTGCACTTTTGGTCAATCGGTCCACAATCACCCAAATGCTATCATGTCCCGATCTAGTCCTTAGTAAACCATCGATGAAATCCATCGAGACTTGCTCCCATTTCCATTCGGGAATTTCTAATGGTTGCAATAACCCACTAGGTTTCTTTTGCTCGGCTTTAACTAGCTGGAAATTCATGCACTTGGATATAAACTTCCCAACGTCTCTCTTCATCCCTTCCCAGTAGTAAGTCTGCTTCATATCTCGATACATCTTATTACCACTGGGGTGTATAGTCAGTTTGAGTGATGACACTCTCTAAGCACTTCATCCCTCAATCCATCGACATTGGGTACAACAAGCTTTCCATTCTTTCTAAGCCATCCATCTCGATCAAGCCCATACTTGTTCATCTCCTCATCGATACCCATCTCTAACTTGGAGATGATTTCCAATAGGTTAGGATCGTCCCTCTGACTAGAGCCGATCCGCTCAATCAAAGTGGGTCTGATCGTCAAACTTGCTAACATTTCTGGATCCAATTCGCACTTTGGTCTGAAATCATACCCAGCGATGTACTCCAGTTGCTTCCATTCTAGAAACATTGCCCCTAGGCTGGCATGTCTTCTACTCAATGCATCAGCTACCGCATTGCCCTTTCCCGGTGTATATGCGATGTCAAAATCATAGGAAGCTAAGAATTCTAACCATCTCTGCTGACGGAGATTTAGATCTTTCTGAGAGAAGAGATACTTTAACGACTTATGATCTGTAAACAGCTCAAATCTTTCTCCCAAGAGATAGTGTCTCCACATCTTTAATGCGAACACGATTGCTGCCAATTCTAAATCATGGGTAGGGTATCTTTTCTCGTGCGGTTTCAATTGCCGACTTGCATAAGCTACAACCCTACCGCCTTGCATCAATACAGCACCCAGTCCGGTACCACAGGCATCCGTGTATACCGTCATCTCTTCGTTCCCCTTAGGAATGACTAACACTGGTGCGCTTGTCAACTTGTCCTTTAGACTCTTGAATGCATTCTCGCACCTTTCATCCCAGACAAAAGCTTGATTCTTCTTAGTCAACTGGGTCAATGGTGCTGCTATCTTGGAGAAACCTTGGATAAACTTACGATAATATCCAGCTAATCCCAAGAAACTTCTTACGTCTGTTGCATTCTTGGGCGTAGGCCAATCCTGTACTGTAGCCACCTTTGCCGGGTCCACGGCAATCCCATTCTCTGATACAACATGGCCCAAGAACCTCACTTCCCTCTTCCAGAAGTGACACTTAGAAAACTTTGCTTTCAATTGGTGTTTTCTCAACACCTCCATCACTATTCTTAAATGTCCCTTTTGTTCTTCCTCTGTCCTCGAATAGACCAAAATATCATCAACGAACACAAGGACAAACTTATTCAACTGATCCCTGAATACCCTATTCATAAGATCCACAAAATATGCTGGGGCATTGGTCTGCCCGAATGGCATGACCAACCACTCATAAAACCCAGACGGCGTCCGAAATGCTGTTTTAGCTATACTCTCAGCTTCCACTCTAAGCTGATGAAAACCTGTTGCGAGATCCAACTGAGAAAATACTCTCGCGCCACTCAACTGATCGAACAAATCATCTATCCGCGGTAGAGGATACTTGTTCTTCCTTGTCACTTTATTCAACTCGCGGTAGTCTACACACAAACGAAGGGAACCATCCGCCTTGGTAGCAAACACAACTGGTGCTCCCCATTCAGAAACACTCCTTCTGATAAATCCCTTCTTCAGAAGATCGCTGACTTGCACCTCGAGCCCTCGCTGCTCCCTTGGTGCCATACGACGAAGTGGCATCACTATAGGCCTGGCATCTTTTACCAAATCAATACGGAACTCAATCTCTCGGTGTGGTGGAAGTCCGGTCACTTCCTCGAAAACATCCGGATACTGGCCAACCACGGGCAAACCTGACAACTCACTATGCGGAATGTCAAGGGAGTTCAGAAACTAGCCAATACCCCCTCACTGGGTAGACCACCAAACACTATCCTCCGCCCATCATCCGCTCTAGCTGTCACCAAAAAGCCCTCATAGTCTACCACCACCCCGTATCTTTGGAGCCAATCTACTCCCAAAATAATGCCAAACCCAGTAAAGCCCAAAACAAAGCAATCACAAACAAACATGCATCCATGACTCGATAAGACCACATTACGACAAATCATGCTAAGGCTAGTTGAACCACCAATCGGGTTCGTCACTACTAAAGGTCTATCGACAATCTCGGGCTCCAATCCCAACCTATCTACCAGGTCACTAGATATGAAAGAACTGGAAGCTCCGGTATCAAACAAAACTCTAACAGGAACATCGTAAACAGAAAGCATACCTTGAATGACGACATTCTTTCCCTTCTCCGCTGCAGTTGGGGCATTCGACGAAGAAGGAATAGCATTAAGGGCGTAGGCTTTCACCATTTGCTTTTCTTTAGGGGGTTGCGGACACTTGTCCTTGTGATGTCCCAATTGGCCACAATTGAAGCACTTCCTATCCGTTGGCTTGGCCCGACAATTACTAGCATAATGGCCCTTCTTACCACAGCTGAAGCACTCAACATCTTGCTTATTCTTTTTCTTCTGGCCATCCTTAGTCTGATTCTGCTTTCTCTTATTCTGGGAACCACCTTTGCCTTCACCACTTGCTTGTGGCTTTGGCTCACCTGCGGATGCAACATCAGTCTTCGGCTTAGGGTAGAGACTTTCTGACCTCAATGCTTTCCCTACAATCGACTCAAAGGTCTCATCGATGTGGTTAATAAGCCTTTCCCCCAAGTATTGATCCAAACCAGTTATGAACTTCTCATTCTTCTTCTCGGCAGTATCTATAAGAGATAACCCATATTTCGACAAAGTGTCGAATTCAGCAATATACTCCGAGATGGCTCTGCCATTCTGCTTGAGCTCCAAGAATTTCTTAAACAACACTGACTTCTGAGCAGCTGGAATGAACTTCTCGCTAAAGCGAGCCTTTAATTGCTCCCAAGTAATCTGATCTTCGGGAGTAGCTGCCTTTATAGCATTCCACCAATTCATTGCCCGCCCTTGCAGCTGACGGGACGCTAGCTTTCTCTTCATCGCATCCTCGATACCCAAATCCTCGAAGATACGTTCGCAACTATCCAACCAATCTTGAACATCCGTGGCCGACTCCGTTCCGTGAAACGGCTTCCCACCAAGGCTAGTATAATCCTTATTCAGCTTTGCGAAATCGACCCTCGGCGCCTGCACTATTGGACCACCACCATTTCCATCATTGGGAGCTGCCCTCTGTACATCTCTAAGCATCTCTCTCATGAGGTCGGTAAACATCGTCCTCATGTCAGCAGCATTCCCATTATTGGCCCCTCTACCGGTACCTCTAACATATCGGCTCATCGTCAATCTGAAAAAGGAAATGATTAACGATCCCATAGTGGTGCTAGTGTAGCACGACTTCATTCTTATACTACTAAAAGCATATACATATATAGCTTTTAAAAACCAAAGTAATCACAAATACGCTCTCTCGTATACGTATATTATCTCTCCCTGATAACTTCCCTAGGTTAACTATGCAACCTAGAGCTCTGATACCAAGTGTGACGGCCCGCCTCGCACCAGCCTGCATTTCCTCCAAAAGTGCGCTGTACACATGCCCGACTAGCACGGGACGGTCGTCAGGAGAAAGGAAAGAAGAGAATGAACTAATCAAGGAACCTGTAGAATGTCTCACAGCGCATGGGATAAAATATAATAATAATAATGTACTTGACATAAAACAGGCGAGACAGTGCATAAGCTGATAACTAAAACCAACATCAATATCAAAGCAGCGGAAATCCAAATACAGCTTATTACAACTTTTCAAAATCTACTGTCTCTAAACAAAAGAAAACCAAAATAGAAGATACACCACCAATGCCCAAGCAGTGATCTTCAACAACACAGGGAGAATACTATATATATGTTACGTGGGAGCCTCCTGCTCGTCTCCGGATCATCTACCCGTGCATCACCAGCTAACCTGTCTCTAGTCTGCTCGTGTGAGCACCCAGAGTAATAAGAGGAGACATAAAACTCTGGGTCAGACATAAAGTCTGGTATGAGCGATAAGCATCTAAACAGAACAATAACAGGTATACTAAACCATACCTAAACCTGGACCTGCAACCAAAGAGTTAGTACCACATACTGTATAATTCTCTAAGGTGCCATAATGAATAGTGTAAAGAATACGGGGGTGGGGTGTGTATGTCATAATGATAGCAAACAAATCATCCATAGCAACCATCCTCACATCTCTCACTCAGTGCGTAAAGCATACGACATCTACCACCTTGGAACACTAGACAAATTGAGGTAACGACGGATCCCGACTTGTAGAAACCCTGCTGTGACCAAGCTAAACATATGGAGTCATGACCAAACATTTCAATGACCCATTTCATTGATCGTAGCCCTTGGTTCTACCAATGCCATAATGGCCCTGAATCCGCCTCCGTACCTCCTACCATAGTGGTCCAAAGTTACAGACATCGTAAACCCCTTAGCACGCGTCCCGCGGCAAAGCCCAACCATGAAGCGAACTCGTTGATTCCCGTCTAAATCTTGAGCTCTAACTTCTCATTTGGACTTCCTTTGCATCTCGGGTTTTGATCGAATTGGAGTTGGTCTTCAAAAGAGTTGTCGCATAGAAGTGGTCCTAAATTCGATTCGGTTCGGATATATACGTATAACACGGTTCGGTTCGGTGCAATGCTCCATGGTGTATTCCTGCATGCGGTTCGGTTCGGTGATCCTTCCCCTTAAACGTTGGTTCGGTTCGGATGTCACGCTCCAGTCGGTTTGGTTCGTCCCTCCTCCAGCTTGCCTGCTCCGATCCGATCTCGTCCCCTGGCCTACTCTGATCCGGTCCTGCTCCATAGCCCGATCCGATCCCCCTTCGTTTGCCTCCTCCGATCCGATCTCGCTCCCTAGCCCACTCTGATCCGATCCTGCTCCATGGCTCCGATCCGATCCTCTGTCCAACTCCAACTCAAAGCAGTGGCCTTCCTTCTTGCCAAACTTCTTTGTGCCAGATTCCAGTTCGGGTCGGATTCCTTGCCCAGCTCCCTACCCGATTTGAGCCCATACTCGATCCGATCCGAAACCCTGCACAACTTTCTGCAACTTTTTCCAGCAACTTATTTACGCCATTCGACAACGTTTCGACAAATCTAACTACACTTATCAACCACAAATCATATCAAATAGTTATAACAACATAGCAAACTGACCACAAACACCAAAGCAATGAATTTATATGTCAAAATGGATCAAATATGCCCAAAACCCCTTATTTTTCCCTTAAGCATGTTTAAGCAAATCTAATCATAGGGTTAACAAAACTTAATCAAATCGAACCAAATTTCAACCAGAGGCATAAAACATTATTTAAGAATTTCTAAACATTTTTCCAGAATTTATTGGTGTATAAATTCGCTAATCTTCACTAATTACCCTTAATTAACTGTAATTAGTGTCAAAACGATGCTATCACTCACCTTTGCCACAACTAAAACCCCAAAACTGAAATATTCTCTGATTTGGCGTTGTTCCCAATCTTACACAGCAGCTCTACCTCGGTTCTCATGCTAATACTCCTTGATTTGTTGTTTGCTAAGCCTAATCTTCAATTAGAAAGTGATTAAGAGGTGTTTTGAAGAGATTTAGAGGGTGGAGGCCATGGCTAGGTTAAGAGAAATGAATAGTGACGGCTGAAAAATGAGAAAAAGGTATTCTCCAAACCCTAACAGCCCTTTTAAACTCCTAATCCCGAAATTCCCCTTTGGGCCTAGCTGTTAATCACCCGGTTAAGCCCAATTAAGCTGTTTTCACTATCTGAAACTTGTTTCAGCCATATTTCCCAAACGGTGAGTCCGTTTGGCTAATGTGACCACTCTACGGAAAGAGAAACCATCATTCGGAGCCAATGGAAGTGGTTTCAAGTCAAAATTCCTTTTCGGTCAAAAGTTATGGCCAAAACAGTACCAACTAGGGGTAAAATGGTCATTTAAAAATCGGGAAAAATCATGAACATGGGAAATGACCCCAGTAGTCGTCTCCCAAAGTTACATGACCATACGACTTCATATGTGAATGAAATAAATATTCTACGATCCTATTATGCGTAGAATGCGGGTCGTTACATAATCTCATATCAGTTAAATCAATTTCATGTGATAATATGAGTGCAATAACTTAAGAGGTGTTACAGGAAATTCCATCTCTTAAGGATCCGTCAAATTAGATACTGTACAATGTAATACACTATTATAATAGCGTCTATGGTTAAATATAAAATATTAAAATAGCGTAAGCGGGATTACATTTTTACCCTTACACCATTTATAGGTTGTTGTAAATATTGCACATAAAACACTAGTAATGGTCGGTGGGTAGGGATGAGCCACTATACGACAACGTTAAATCAAAATCGTAGGGGCTCGATCTGGATAAATATGACAAGGCATCGAGGCAATACCCATCAGTAGTGATTCTACCGGATTGTGGACCCAGGCCGGTGGTAATGCATAGCCGCGATTACCGCCCACCCCAAACAATACTCCCAAAATCAAAGGCGCCAATTAATCACAAAGTAATATGTATGGTATCAAAGAAGCATGTCTGCTAAGAGGAGCTAGCTCACATTAACCTGGGTATGGCTCCTGTTTTAGTCATTTTAATTATGACCCGAAGGGCAAGGCTATCCATTATCGTTGACTTTCTTCAAATCCAGTAATTGCCTCAAAATCAACATACTTCATTCTGGAACTCCACCGCGTACACAGTTGTTAAAGTGGTTTTCGGTATTGGAAGAGAGTATGAAAATATCCGATCCTGGTCTCTTTAACAACCAATCGTTTACATTTTTCTCACCAGTCTCTTCTTTTACATTTCAAATGGGTTTGTACTTCATATCAAAATATCAACTTTTCACAAAAATCATTTCAATATTTAAGAGAGAATATTATTCATCATAAAATCTACATTTTATTAATTTAAAATCTTGAAACAATTCCAACTTTAAAATTATTTAAAATAGTTAAAATAGTTTTTAAAAATAGTTTAAATATATAATATAAATAGTTTGAAAATAAATAATTTGTATATAAAATAAAATTTCAGATTTAGTAAAATCTATTGGTAAAATATTAAAATAGTTTATAAAATGAGTAGTTAAATATTAAAATAGTTAATTTAAAATAAATAATAAAGTAAAATAGTTATAAGGTAAATAGTTTATAAAGAAAATTATTATTATAAAATAAAATAGTTTATAAAAATGGTTTAAAAATACTATAGATGGAATTAGAATCATATCTTCCAAAATTTAACCAAATAGGAAATCATATTTTCGTTTCAAATCAATTCGACCAAATTTTGATATCTTAATTCTAATCGATTCAACTTCACATTTTTATTTTAATTCGATTCAACAATTCGATTTCAAACAATTCGATTTAATAATTCGATTCAAATAATTAAATTTCAATTATAATTCTCACTTTGAATTATTCATTTATAAAACCTCGATTTCACAGTTCAATTAATACAATAAATCAGGTTAATTTAAAAATAATATCAACGATGGATAAACAATTCAATATCGAAAAACTTATATTGTCTTCAATTCAATTTAACCTCAGTTATTCACATTTATGAATTCTATAAAAATTTAAATTTCAAAGCACAAAGTCCAAATTTAAAGAAAAATCAATTAATAATATCACTTATTTTGACTTGAAACAATATTCCAAAATTCAAGGTTAAAACAATTTTAATTTAACCAATCGGTGTCCGTATATAATTTTCTATCCTATGGCCAAGTAATACTTAAAATTTAATTTTAGTATTTTGGGAAAGGATATATATCATTTCAATCCATATCATGGTCATAGGTATTTATCATTCAATCTAAGTTCTTAACTTATTTTAATGATTAATCCTTGGTTTATTTGATGCCCGTAACATCTAGAGTAATTGTTGGGATTAATCAATAGAAATCACTAACATATATAAACAATATCGATAAAAGGATGAATTTCATATCAATACATTAAATACATAAATTCAAGGCATACATCGAAATCAACACGTCTAAACAGTTCAATAATATCAGTTACTAGTCATCAGGTATGAGATTCTTTTTTTTCTATTATTAAAACTAGAAATTAATCTCTAACAATACAATTATATAATATTTAAATTAAATTATACAGTCTATGCAGATTTAACATAAATATGCAATTTAAACAATCAAACAGTAAACAATACAATCATATCATGACATGAATTTAATTTTACTAACAATCAAATTTTTTAGATAGATGTGAGTGGGTTTAATCACTCACCTTGATTTCAAACGAGGTTGAAAATACAAATTTTAGCTCAAAAACCAACAGTCTTAGAATCATTTCAGAACAACTTCATATTATCCGTAATTTCGATATGATCACAATGCAACTGACCGTGCGTCAAACCGAGTCCATATGAAGAAGTTATACGCATTTTATCGTTTGAAATTCAAATTTATATAAAATAATAAACAACTCTCCACACCCAATGATTAGCTTCCACGTCAGCATCCCTTGACCACGCATCTTCTTCCCTGCGTGATAAAAACTCCAGGAAACGCAATTCAAACAAAACCCAAAACTGTGAATCCCAAAACACCACCGCACGTCTCTACAAACATCCGGAGCCCGATCTACCATGACCGTACGATGCGCTGCCCAGTGCAACGCCTGCGCCTCCGATCTGGCCATCTCCGGTCAACTCTAGTGCCGCCAAAACCTTCCCAAATCATGCGACATTCTCACCAAATTGTGGTAAATTCGTGGAGTAAAAGGTATCATCATCCATATAGATGTAAAGATCTCATTGAGTACTATGATTTTGGCTTTGGAATTTTC
Organism: Allium sativum; assembly: GCA_030737875.1. Lineage (NCBI taxonomy): Eukaryota > Viridiplantae > Streptophyta > Magnoliopsida > Asparagales > Amaryllidaceae > Allium > Allium sativum. The sequence goes on from CM060920.1 coordinate 589,220,705, forward strand.
TAATTTCATTGAACGGATCGAAATTCATTGTGGATTGAAATTTGGAGCATTCGAGGCCATAGAAAATAAAAGATGGCGGTCAGAAATTAGGGTTTAGAAATGAATAAAATAATATATTTTTATATTGTTTTACATGTATTTAGGCCAAAATTTGGACTAAGTCCAAATCAGGCCCGCTTACTGCCTAACAATATGTTTTGATGCCTTCTTAACGCATTAGAATAGGTTTAAGAGCCCAATTCCAAAGTCTATAGCATTTCATCCTGAAAATCAACTATTAAATTAAACCGTACATAAAAATTCATATGCGTTTTAATTTTTTGATCAAACTATAATACCGATGGCTACAAAATTTTATATATTACAATAATTTACAAATTTGGATCAAATAAAATAAATTTTATCGAATTCTAAGATTGTAAGCAAAAATGTAAAATTAACATATTTATAAATAAAATATTCAACTTTAACTTAAAAATTGAATTCAATGGTTTTAAAATCTCAGATCAAATCAATATAAAATTCATATAAAATTCATAAGTAAAATTTCTTTTTACATGAATTCCATATTGATTATCCAAATGCTTTAATTTTTTTATTTCAATTATAAATTACATTAATTAAAATATTTCAATATATCAGTTTCAAATATCATTAAAATCAACACAAACAAATTGAAATTTTAATATAAAAATAATTTTGTTCAAAAACACACTAAATTTAATAATTTAAATTATTGCAAATCTTGGGATGTTACACTCTCCCCCACTTAAAAATTTTCATCCTTGAAAAGGAACGCAGAATTTGGTGGCAAGATAAAATTAAAATAATATAAAATTCCTACTGAACTTAGAAACAATTAACTTATACAAAACTCACATTTCCACAAAATTTTCTAAGTCATACTTTCACTTATTAATTACCCAAGTCATGAGTTATTGCCATTAAACGCCAAAATTTTCCAATTCATATTTAGTTGACTTACATTGAATTATGTTTCGCATTTAATTTCAATTTCCTCTAATACATCTATCGACCAAATTTAGAATTTGCCTAAACTTTATTATCGTCCTTTTTCTATAATTTAGTATAAACGCACATTTCCTAGGCACTGTTTTTCTAAAATTTTGGTTTACACATATCTTGAAATTTAAAAGTTGAAATTTAAAATTTTCTCTTTCATTAGAAAACTTTAATCCAATCAAACCGGAAGATTCTTGTTTTAAAAAATTCTGACTTATTTTGGATTCTATACATCTTGATTTAAACTCAAATTCGGAAAATTACGAACTGCCGCTACGCGACGAGCTCATTTTTAATTAAATCTAATTAATTCGTTGAACCATCGTTAAGTTTAAAATTTATAAGCCTATTCACTTATATTTTCGCAAAACCAAACATTAATATCAATATATTTAGTTTATTACCAAATAATTTGCTTAATCAATTTTTCATTGATTCGGTTAATTCATGTTACTTAGCATAACATAACTAAGTATATGTCGTTTATTACATAACTTAAATTTTATTTATATATATAACCAATCAATTTTTCATGTTCATTATCCATTCAAATACTTGCATTATTTAATTATTTAATCTTATAACATTTAACTTCTTAATTAATCGGTAAGTTATTCATGCTATAGAAAAGAATTTATTATTACACAAGTCTCAATGGTTACCATTCGTTTCTATTTATTATCCAATTCTTAAGACTTTTATTTTAATTATAACTTATTTTAATTATAACTCTCTTATATTCATAATATTCAGAAGTTTCGAAAATTTAAATTTATTTTCTTTCAGTAATTATTCAAGATTTCAAGAATTAAATTTCAGGTTTCTTTTCAAATCATTTTTTTAAATGTTTCATATAATATATCATTTACATAAAAACATACTATAAAAGGATTTAAATAAAGTTCAATTTCGTAAAACAAAGTACAAAATATTAAATGTCTCCCTCCTTAGAATCTTGAAAATAAACATTGATGATGCGTGCACTCATCACCGAAATCATTTCCAAAGTCAAGAGGGTATACACTTATTTCTTAAATTCATTTGAAACAATTTCTATGTGAAACAAGATTTAAAATATAAATAGATTATTTCAAAACATTTGCAAATCAATGTGACAAAACCACCTGAAAACAAATTCTCAAATTGATATTTTACTTCTTATTTCATTATCAATAAATTTTCAATATTTGATTTCTTAAATCGCTCAATAATCAATGGTTCTAATTATTAATAATCGAATGATAAATGATGAAAAGTTTAATATTATCATCAACAAAATCAAAATTCATATATTTTCAAATAATTCTATATATAAATAAGATATAATTCAAAACAATATTATGTCAATGAGTCATATTCAAGTTTTTAGAAATCTCTATCGATGCCTTGGCGTCCCAAGTACCGACCAAAATTCACAAATACTCAATGGAACAAATCGACACAATACAGAAATCATTTTATATCAAAATTACAAGTACGTTCTCTCATATACGCTCAAACTCATTCTATAGGATTACTACCCTATCTCTAATGAGTTAATCCCAAATAGAGCCAAGGTTTTCGCTAAACTAAAGCTCTGATACCAAATGTAATGACCTTAGGCTTTGCAACCATCAGGCAGTGGGATAACCCCCCACCGTGACATGCAGTGATACCTTAGAAATGATTTTACGGCCAACCTCTCAGCTGCAACAACCAACACAATCTTTCCATTGGGACATGTAGGGGTAAGAGTCTCCTGCTCCCTACCAAACAGCCAAGCGATAACCCCCATCATGTTCTTTAACCAGCTATGATACCAAATGTAACATCCGAGATTTGTGACCGCTCAAATCGGCAATGATCCTTAATGTCGACATAAACAAATCAAAAATACGGATAGTTATTGGGATTTATATAAGAAAAAGAAGAGAAGAAGAAAAACAACACAGGATCTCACAATGGAAGGACGAAATATAATAATTAAATAATAGTTCATTAAGCTGTTAAAACATACATTTGATTATATTTTACGACAATTATCAGAGTTAGCTATATTAAACATACCAATATTTGCACCGAAAATAAATAATAATACTTCTGGCAAACTCCATCTTCATCTTCATAACTTCGTCTTCAATAACTAAAAACTCAGGCTGACCCAAGCATAAATGAAAAGACAAAAAACTCAGATCAAAACTAAAATATTCTCATATCAGTTAAATAAATTTCATGTGATAATATGAGTGCAATAACTTAAGAGGTATTACGGGAAATTCCATCTCTTAAGGATCCGTTAAACTAGATACTGTATAATACAATACGCTATTATAATAGTGTATATGGTTAAATATAAAATATTAAAATAGCGTAAGAGGGATTACATTTTTACCCTTACACCATTTGTACATTGTCATAAGCAATGCATATAAAACACCAGTAACGGTCGGTGGATAGGGGTGCATCGCTATATGACAACATTAAATCGAAATCGTAGGGGCTCGATCAGGATAAATATGACAAGGCATCGAGGCAGTACCCATCAGTAGTGATTCTACCAGATTGCGGACCCAGGCCGATGGTAACATATAGCCACGACTATCGCCCAACCTAGACAATACTCCCAAAATCAAAGGCGCCAATCATTCACAAAGTAATATGTATAGTATCGAAGAAGCATGCCTGCTAAGAGGAGCTAGCTCACGTTAACCTAAGTGTGGCTCCTATTTTAGTCATTTTATGTATGACCCGAAGGTCAAGACTATCCATTATCATTCTCTTTCTTCAAATCCAGTAATCGCCTCCAAATCAACCAACTTCATTCTGAAACTCCACCGCGTACACAGTTGTTGAAGTGGTTTTCGGTATTGACAGAGAGTATGACACTACCTGATCCTGGTCTCTTTAACAACCAATCGTTTACATTTTTCACACTGGTTTATTATTTGACATTTCAAAGGGGTTAGTACTTCATATCAAAATATCAACTTTTCATAAAATTATTCCAATATTCGAGAGAGAATATTATTCATCATAAAATCAACATTTCAATAATTTAAAATCTTGAAACATTTAATTTAAAATAGTTAAATAATTTTTTATAATAGTTTAAATATATAATATAAATAGTTTGAAAATAAATAATTTGTATTTAAAATAGAATTTCAGATTTAGGAAAATCTATAGGTAAAATATCAAAATAGTTTATAAAATAAGTAGTTATATATAAAAATAGTTAATTTAAAATAAATAATAAAATAAAATAGTTATAAGGTAAATAGTTTATAAGGAAAATTATTACTGTAAAATAAAATAGTTTATAAAAATGGTTTAAAAATACTATAGTTGGAATTAGAATCAGATCTTCAAAATTTTAACCAAATAGGAAATCATATTTCCATTTCAAATCAATTGGACTAAATTTTGATATCATAATTCAAATCGATTCAACCTTACATTTTTATTTTAATTCGATTCAACAATTTGATTTCGAACTATTCAATTTATTAATTCGATTCAAATAATTGAATTTCAATTATAATTCTCACTTTGAATTATTCGTTTATAAAATCTCGAGTTCACAGTTCAATTATTACAATAAATCGGGTTAATTTAAAAATAATATCAATGATGGATAAACAAATCAATTTCGATAAATTGATATTTTCTTCAATTCAATTTAACCTCAGTTATCCACCTTTACGAATTCTATAAAAATTGAAAATTTAAATTTCAAAGCACAAATTTCAAATTTAAAGAAAAATCGATTAATAATGTCACTTATTTTGACTTTAAAATAATATTCTTAAATTCAAGATTAAAATAATTTTTATTTAACCAACAGGTGTCCGTATATAATTTCCTATCATATGGCCAAGTAATATTTAAATTTAATTTTAGTATTTTGGGAAAGGATATATATTATTTCAATACATATCATGGTCATAGGTATTTATCATTCAACATACTTTCTTAATTTATGTTAATGATTAATCCCAAGTTTATTTGATGCCCGTAACATCTAGAGTAATAGTTGGGATTAATCAGCAGAAATCACTAACATATATAAACAATATTGATAACATGATGAATTTCATATCAATACATTAAATACGTTAATTCAAGTCATACATCGAAATCAACACATCTAAACGGTTCAATAATACCAGTTACTAGCCATCAAGTATGAGATTCTATTTTTTTTCTATTATTAAAACTAGAAATTAATCTTTAACAATACAATTTATATAACAGTTAAATTAAATTATATAGTCTATGCAGATTTAACATAAACATGTAATTTAAACAATCAAGAAGCAAACAATACAATCATATCATGACATGAATTTAATTTAACTAACAATCAAATATTTTAGTTAGATGTGAGTGGGTTTAATCACTCACCTTGATTTCAAACGAGGTTGAAAATTTATATTTTAGCTCAAAAGCCAATAGTCTCATAATCAGTTCAGAACAGCTTCATATTATCCGCAATTTCAATACGATCACAACGCAACTGACCGCGTGTCCAACTGAGTTCATATGAAGTTATACGCATTTTATTGTTTGAAATTCAAATTTATATAAAATAATAAACAACTCACCTCACCCAATGATTAGCTGCCACGTCAGCATCCCTTGACCACGCATCTTCTCCCCTACGTGATACCAACTCCAGGAAATGTGTTTCAAACATAATCCAAAAACGTGAATCCCAAAACACCACCGCACGCCGCTACAAACATCCGAAACCCGATCCACCATGACAGTACGGTGCGCCGCTCCGTGCCACCCCTGTGCCTCTGATCTGGCCATCTCCGGTCAACTTTAGCGCCACCAAAACCCTACCAAACTGTGCGCGATTCTTGCCAAATTGTGGCAAATTCGTGAAGCAAAAGGTATTATCATCCACATGGATGTAAAGATCTCACGAAGTACTACGATTTTGGCTTTGGAATTTTCTAATTTCATTGAACGGATCGAAGGTAATTATGGATTGAAGTTTGGAGTAGTCAAGGCCATAGAAAATAAAAGATGGCAGCTAGAAATTAGGGTTTAGAAATGAATAAAATAATATATTTTTATATCGTTTTGCGTGTATTTAAGCCAAAATTTGGATTGAGTCCAAATGAAGCCCGCTTACTGCCTAACAATATGTTTTGACGCCTTCTGAACGCAAAGGAATTGGTTTCAGAGTCCAATTCCAAAGTCTATAGTAGTTTATCCTAAAAATAAATTATTTAATTAAATTGTACATACAAATTTATACGCGTTTTAATTTTTCGATCGAACTATAATTCCGACGGCCACCAAATTTCATATATTACAATAATTTACAAATTTGGATCAAATAATACAAATTTCATCGAATTCTAAGATTGTAAGAAAAAATGTAAAATTCCCATATTTATAAATAAAATATTCAACTTTAACTTTAAAATTGAATTCAATAGTTTTAAAATCTCAGATCAAATCAATAAAGAATTCAAATAAATTTCATGAATGAAATTTCTTTTTATAGGAATTCCATATTGATTATCAAAATACTTCAATTTTTGTATTTCAATTATAAATTACATAAATCAAAATATTTCATATATAAGTTTCAAATATCATTAAAATCAACATAAATAAATTAAAATTTTAATATAAAAATTATTTTATTCAAAAGCACACTAAATTTAATAATTTTAAATTTTGAATTATTGCAAATCTTGGGATGTTGCATGACAACTAATGGTGTTGATTAACCAATAAAAATTAGATTAATGAACAGAAGAGTGAAACTAAGCCTAAATGGGTAATAAGGTAAAATTACCTTTATTTGTTAAGAGGCTACTTTCCTCATTTTGTACCTCCCCTTAACAATTATTTAAAAAAAAGTTGACCCTCCCTTAACAATATTTGGAGTGTCAATAACAATGCCCTTTTAAAAAGACACTATTGATTAAAAAATTGGTCTTAATTTCATCTTGTAGTGCCTCGGTAATTTTAATCATTGTAATTGTTACTGAAACAAATTTTGATTCAGACCTTGCTTTTTAGTTATGATTTTTGTGAAACTGTTTTATAAATACCCTAAAATGGTATTCTTGTGTGAATACACTAAATCACACATATCTATAATATATATCATGTAATGTATACTATACAGCAGTACACTTTATAATTACAAATGATTTACTTGCTTGTCAAACATCACTAAAAACCAACCAAAATCTACTATTTTTTCGTATACATGTGAGATTAGATTAGTTATACATTGGCCCTGTTATATTCTTAAGAAAAGTGATTTTTTTTCTTTCATTATTTTACATTGTACAAGTCTAAGGACAATAAATGAAACGATATCCTCTTAGACTTGAGAAAGCTTAATGTCCATTTGGATCTCACGGAACTAAATTTGTCGTTAACAACATGAATATAAGTTTACTCAAGTCGTTTCATCATTTATCTTTTAATTAATTGTCGGAAAGTTTCTTATAACTACCAAATAAATCTATGTGGAAAATTAGTTAAGTAGGACATACTCCAGTGAAAGGAAACGAATAAAACTAATTTATTATTTTTATCTAGCTAAATCCACTATATTATTCCTATGCAACCGAATAGATTGATGATTTCTTTCAAAACTTAATTTGTGGTTGTTATGTAAAAGAAAATTCAGGCCAAGCGCACTCGTATTCTTGGCAAAGAGATTATTGGGAGACAAAAGTTTGTGAGGTCATTATTAATGACAGCACCATCATGTGTTTCTTCTGCATATCTGTAAGAATACATCGGATAAAACTCATATTGAACTACAATGCTATCCTCAATCAATTCCATTTTTTCAAATATCAATCATTCATGTTTTACAACTCTGAATTAAGAAATTGATTTTATAGGAGAGCGTAGAACCCACTCCATTGGACATTTAAAAAATAAATGACTAAGTTTATGATTTATTTATAATGAGAAAGTAATTTGACACTAATGATCTTATATTTGGAACTTGCTATATTGGGATTTATTAAGTCCTATAGTTGAGGGCACTTTTTGAGCAGATAACCAAAAATACACGTACAACTTATTGAATAACCAATACAATCGATTTCATAGATATTTTTAAACTTGGACCAAAAACAAGCTCAACATGGCATCTTCATTTATGTCTTAAATTTTATTCTATGCATGCACTTATCTTCCACTTCTGAATGGACATAATCCTCTTACAAGAAAATTAAAAAAACAAAGAGTAAACTAGTGTCAAATCATATTAAAACTCACTAGTAACACAAATGATTGCACATGCATGCCAAAGTGAATAAGAATGTTAATGCATATCTGGTAATTTTCCTGTATGTCGCTTTTTTGTAACTTTTTTTTATTATCCATTAGGATGAATGGATGCATTTTTTATTCCTTTTTGATGAGTAAGATCCTTTGATTACAATGTAGAAAGTCTAAGACACTTAACATAAGATATAGGGAAAGGTCACGATTCAGCATTATTAAATATATATATATATAGTATATGTTCACCATTTTAATATTATAGCAGAGTAGGGACCATCAGGAACTCTTAACATCACATTCATAAAAATTGGACAGAATTAGAGCACATCAAGATAGCCTACAGTTAGTGTATCTTTTGTTGATTTTTATTTGAAGTTAAGAGTTTGTTATCATTTTAAATACTAGAATACCGTGAATTTATACTTCAATTTTATTTGTTATTAATTTAATAAATATTTACATTATTCGAAATTGAACTTGGTATAAGCGCAAAATGCAAATAAAAGTTTGAAAATAAAATGCTATACAAATTTCCCCCCTTAGTGCTACGATATGTAAAGGTCTCTGTCTATTCGTAATAATAGTCTACTTATAAATTTTCCCAACTGCTCTATGCAACTGACCAATTATTTACTTACTATAATTAATGTACATCTTTTTTGTGTTTTAGGTATATTTAAATCAAAATTTATTTTACTAGACGATTGTATAAAGGCTGTTGCACATGAATTGAAGAAGTTGATCCGTATATGCCAAGGGAGGTAATGAGTGGACAGAGTAGGGTGATAAGCTGAGTAGCCTGATGCATGTGTAAAAAAAATTTATAAAGAGAGAGAACTCATTCATTTTAATATGTTATCCAAAAACATCCATCCAACAGTACAAAAATAATCCCGATTAACGCTGAAATTTAAACATTGAATTTTGTGTCTTTATTTCGATGAAAGACTTTTTTCTTTCAATTTTTAGTTTTAAAATCAAAGAGAGAAATTTAGTCTTAAGTAGGTTAAAAAAACTTGAAACTGTTTACATACAAAAATTATGCCTTTAGGCTGAATTGTGCATTACAAAAAGAAAGACGACTGAAATTTTATATTTTGTCGAATGCGATGGGCATATTTTGTGATCCATGTGATGTGAATTATGATATCTTCATTTGACAACAATTTGTTTTGATGGAATATTTATTTTCAATTTGGTTATAATATAAATGAAAAGTGTAATGAAATTCAAAATCTTTGACTACACAACTATTGACCATTAATACCAGTTGTAACGTCCTAGAACTTTTGTGATTTAATAATTAATTAATTTAATTATTATAACATATTGGTTTGGTATATAAAACGGTTTGAATTTAAATATTCTTAATATTTAATTAATATAATCCTGGGATAATAATATTGATTTTTCGAAATAGTCGAAAATAGTTGATTTGGCAAATTTATTATAAATTGGATCATAAAAGATATTTAATGGAGTTTATATTCGAATACAATAATGAATATATTATTTAAGCGACAATTGAACATATTAATTATAATATTAATTATAACCAAGCCCATAACGGACCGACAGTTCGTAATATTACGATTTGAACTTCAACTGAGTGTATAGGATCCGTTATTAGTCGGATTCTTTGAAACAAGAAACGTTGAATCTATTGAATGGTATTTTTCTAATGGAAGAGAAAAATGAAGATTTCGTATTATAAATTGTAAGTTATGTCCAAATCAAATTTTCCAATAGTCGCTACGAATTCGTTTATAAACCATAGCAGTTATTTAATTATAATAAATTATTTATTTCGAATTTGGACAAGATATTCGAGACATAGTTATAATTTAATTTTTAGAATTTTACTGTAATTTTTAATTGCAAAAATAAGTAACTTTTTGTTTGAAGTGTTTTACACCCTACATCGGTGTTTTGGGATTTCAAAAAAGGAACTAACATGTCTATATTATTATATTTTTGGGATCGTGAAGTATCGCTCAACACAATATTCTTGTCCGCAACGACTCGTTTAGAAAACAGAATTTAGGGGTGACACAATAGTGTGTAGATTAAATTAGGAAACAACACAGATAACGACGGAAATGTACACATGATATATAAGCCAAAAGCAGTATTGTAAAATGAAAATGTATAAATATTTATATATATATATATATATGTATAAAGATAAATAAAAAATATGAAATTCTATAAAGATTCCATGTAGAGCCACTTACAGTGTAGTACCAAGCTACATTGTTATCCAATAGTAAATAGATAATGGGTAATGTTCAGCGTCTCAATTCATATAGTGAAAAGAAGCACAAGTCCAACTTCCTCCCATTTGAACTAACACGTACCATTCTGAACATGTAATTAAAACATATATATGGCTGTGAGATATAATCAAATACACCTTTTGTTTCACAGTGAAGTATGTATGTGTGTGTGTGTATATAATACTTAATGGGAAAGGAACTGCAAACCTATACATCGTCTAGGCTAATTAGGATCCAATCAGAAGTATCTGCAGACCCGTATTTTTTTCTTTCTTCCTTCGAAGCTAAGTAAACCTATTGTACTCATCTGTTTATTTTATTCATTTTAGTAATACTTAACTACAAAGTATTAGCACTCTATAAATATATGTTGTCATTGTTCTTTCCTTCTCTTTCGGGAAATGCCAAAATTTAAAGAAAAGAAAAAAAACAGCAAACAAAAATTTAAAACACATTTCATTGGCTCACTATAAAATATCGAAACCCTCAACTATCCAACTCGATGTTTCTCTGAGACCCCATAGTAGCGGATACATGGTGAAGGCCGACTGTGTATTATTTGGTGAAGAACAGAAGGCCGACGGGTTTAAGCCGTGAAGATGGAAGGAAATGACGTTGTTGGTGTCATCCTTGTTTCCGTGAAAAGGAAGCTTGTCGTAGTATGTGAGTGGATGCGTGAGTGGGAAAGTGATAGGTGCATTGTTCACTGTAAAACAAATGATGGAGGGAGAGCCGATGATGGCTACCAGGAAGCTGGCTTGCAAAAATAATCATGTGGGAAGCTTGTTGCAAATAGCTCACATTGTATATCAGTGAAGTAAAGAAGAAAGAAAGGTGGTTTCATTTTCAGGTTTCACAAGAAGTTGCAAGAGGGTGGTTGACATTATGGACGACATTTTTGTGTTTGAAACTTATAGGAGTGGCATATCCTTGTTTTCACTTTCGAGAAGAAAATGATTTTACTATTCACGTGGGCTTGATGTGAAGAAACTCGAAGTCGCAACATGGGAAGGAGAACGGTAATGTGTGAAAATGGATTAGGTTGGTAGAAATTTTGTTGGGAAATTCAATGGAAACTTTAGTTTGTTGAACGGTCGTTGGTGGACGAAGTTACAAGGAATTGTCGGGTGTTAATGGAGAAGGGATACTGTGTGTTTGGGAGAAATGATCGGGCAAGATGATTTAGGGGTAGCGGGCTTGGAAGGAGCAGCAGTGGGCTGTTTGAAATATTTGGGTAAAGCCCATGATGTATTTAAATCTAAGTTAAATTCTATATTAAATAATGTATTATGTATAACATGAATAACTTTCCCGTATGTTAAACGAATTCAGCAAAACAAGATACTTGGGATCGTATGGACGATGGCTACACAATGGAACATATTCGGAATGGACTGGAGCTCATTACAATTTATAGCGAAATAAATTGTTTGTTTGAATCAAACGACAGTTATAGTTATTTAACAATGATCGTCCAATGTGAGTAAAACTCACTAAATCTACCCAGTTTATATTTTTATAACGTATTTTAGAATTGATAAATGTTGGTTGATTGTTGTGTGTTGACTGTTTGGATGAACTATTAATTAATTGGTTGAAAATATAGATAACGATATATATAAATCCTTAATTGAATATTGATTATGTTTATCAGAATATTTCATATTGAAATTAAATCGATGTTAATTATATTGTTTAACATTTGTGGATGCAAGGAAACAAGTTGGAGGGATCCAGCTAGATTCCTCAATATTTATAATACTGTTTGTTTTCATATATTGTGATATATAAAACCTGTGATTGATTATGATGACACTGGTCTGTTTAATCGGTATTTTAATATCATATGAGATACTGGAATGTAAAAAGGAAAATTTCAAAGTGAATATTGAAAATAAAATATTTATAATAATAGAATTATATAAAAGGATTTATATAAAATGAATAGAATTATATAAAAGGATTTATATAAAATAAATAGAATTATATAAAAGGATTTATATAGAATAAATAGAATTATATAAAGGGAATTATAAATGAGATTATAAATGTTGGAAATGAAATAAGATTTGTACGAATAATTCTGCAAATAAAAATATAAATAGAATTTGTGTTTAAGATATTGTTTTTAAATACGAAATCAAACTGTTTTGATTTTATAAACAAATATTTTTCACATTCTACGTGAAAATTAGATTAAAGTAAATATTTTGCTACTAAAATATTTATAAATGAAATAGGGTTTGAAATAGGAATTTAAAATGGAGTTAATAGAATTAGAAACTGACTGGAGATTAGTTAAGTTGAACAGCTGTCTGGGTATTGAGCTGATGTTGGTTTCGGCCTTCGGGGTTAATACATAGGGGGTTGTTCTCTTACTAGTTTACAGCTAGAGATTGATATATGTGAGAAGATAGTGATGCGTGAATCAGAAATGAAAACATTTTCCAAAGTTAATAACGTATATTTTCTAAAATTAGAAAATAAGGATTTGATGAACATATGGAAACGAGAAATGGGGAAATGAATAAATGTTGATTGATGATTGATCGATAGAATTTCCATCTGGAAATAGTATCGTTGTTTGCACACATGTTTTTCTTTGATAGTTAAATCACCGACTATCAAAAGTTTTTGACCATTTTTCTGTCGTCAATACAGAGAGACCGGGATTAGATTCATTATCTGAAAACCACTCTGTATGGGCGTTAGCATTGCGAATCAAATATAATGAAGATAATTGAAGACGGAGTAATGCAAGGGCTGTTCTGGCGATCCTAGGTAGAAACTGCCTAAAATGGATTTACAGAATAGTGCCTTCGGTTTGTCCAGTCCCAGGACGACCTGTATGGAAGAATGTCTGACGGAGTATATTTAATAAATCGTGTAAGTTGATCCTTCAAACGTATTTACGTTTGGTGGAGGAGGAATTCGTTTCTCTTAGCTGTTTACCAGTGATATGTTTGGAGAAATCAATTTGTGATTTAGCGGGTATGACGATGTGACATTCAAAGTAAATGAAGATGTGGTTTGTAAAGGATACGTTATGGCATCTAGCCTCACAACTGGAAATGGTATAAAACCGGGTAGGTCGCATGGCTAAGTGGTTAGTTGACAATTAGGGTGTATTGTCACCTGATCTAGAGAAATTCCACTTACTTCTATAATCTGTTTCGATGCTGTCCCTTTCGGGAAACTGTTTCTGATCCCCACCGTTGGTGATAATACATTCGGTACACTCAAGCGAAATAAGTGACCAGTCACGTTTAACATGGGTTACAAGATGTTCTTGTTGAACCCGGTGTATTCCTCTCTAGAGATACACTGACGGAAGGTTGTCCCATACCTTGCCAGTTGGAATTCATTACCCAATAAGCGCCCGCGGTTTTTGATTATATATTATGTATGTGGAACGTGAGATGAAAGCGTTCTGCTAGATGATTATTATATTGTGGTTGATAGACACTATTATAATATCAAAAGGATTTTGATATAAAGATTGTCATTTCTTTCAAAAGGATTTTTGAATGTTGGACCAACTGTTTTGGGTTCCCATAAGGGAAAAACCCATTCCGTTATACGGCGTGGTCTTATGAGATATCGTTTAATTGCTCAAACTGTTTTAAATGGTTTTGCTCATACCAGTCCCACGATTAACCCGGAGTTTATGTTTTTTTCCTTAAACTCTTGGGTGCCCAATTTTTTATGGGAAGTCAAGTATCAGGTTATTTTACAGATATACTTGGAGAGCCAGAGCAGGAGGCTTCAGGATTATATAGCTATTATTTATTTCCGCTGTGATGTAAGTGTTATACTCAAATGACAGATTTGTATTTCCATGTTATGTTATATACTATATCTTATTCGTTCCGCTGTGAGATTCGTGTTTACTCTGATATTGTATGTTCTTCTTCTTCTTCTGTTCTAATTTTCTATCTTGCCTATCCTCACCCTCTAACTTCTTTTATTAACTATCTAGTTTTTTCGATGTTTGGATAGTCGACATTGAGTTTATGTCGATAACTAGGATCGCAAATTCCCCAGGTCGTTACACAAGTGATATTGCTGAAATCTTACAAATTATTTGTATAATTCAACAAATTACGAATCTTCTTTTTTGTTTAACTCACATAGAATTAAATATATTAGCTAATCATGAATGTTACTTAAATGTTTAAAATTAGATGAATGTTACTTGGACTTTTTGTCGATTTATTTTAAATATTTAATATGGTTTCAAATATTGAGTTGATAATATAAATGGATTTTTATACTGAGTTATCGATTTAATAATTGAAATACGATTTAATTTCGATTGTATAGAATTATCGTAATGCGAAATACTTGAATTCAAAATTTAAAACGGAGTCAGAACAATTCAGATGATTTATAGAAATTCAATTTAAATAGAAACGGTAATAATAATAATTTATTACTGAGGAATGGGTTATTTCTGAATTTAAATTATATTCTATTGATTTGTTAGGTTATTTTATAAATACGTTCGAATTTAATTTTGAAATATGTTCAGTTGAGTCCAGAATAGCGAATAACGTTAGAAATGATGGTCGTTACGATTAAACAAGAGTTGGAACCGCAAATATATTATTATAAAATTTAGTGGATAAGCTCGAACTCAAATCGCAGTCAAATCAAAATCAAATCATATTAAATTAGATATCAAATTATAATTTAATAAAATTGTACCTAATCTACCTTAACCAATCTCCTATAGTGTACCTTACGCAAACCTATTTTCTTCGTTGTTGAGTATTCTTCATATATAAGATCGCACAAATTCCTTCCTTAATCTCCTTTCCTTTTATTTCCATTCTTAGGCAAATAAAAAATCCAATGAATAGCTTATTTCCCCTTTCTCTTCTTTTAAATTCCCGCAGTTGTTCATTTCTTCAGAGGAAATCGAAAAGCTATGAAATGGCCGCGACCTCTTCAAATTAAAAACTCAAAATCAAATGCTACCAAATCTAAAAGCTTCAATTCAATTCTTGTTGGGTGTGCACGAGATTTTGATCCAAACCATGGAAGTCGCTGTTTTAGCTAGAAATCACGAGTAAAGAAATGATGGTCGTGAAGGAAATCGAGCGTGACGCGAAGTTTTTGGCAGTAAGGCACTCGAGTTGGCAAATTATTGTGGATTTCTGATCCAACTACTGTCGATGTTGGTGAAAAGGGGCATGGGTTTCATACCATGAACGCGGCTTGAATGGGGGCATCGAACTCCATTTTGGAGGAAGTGTCAGAAAACTTCGGCGATTACTTGGAAAATGATATTATTTTTTTGAGTTCAAGGAGCGTGGAAGAGAAACAAAGGGAGATGAGTGTGGCTCTTGTTTACGCATGCGGTTCTTCTCTGGAAGGTGTTGCATCTGTTACTGGAGCACATCGGTGCACGAGTAGGCAGGATTGAGGTATTCTAGAGGTAGGATGTTGGATGATGATGATTACGGTAATGGTTAGAGACTGAAAAAGGAGTTTGAAATTACCAGGGTGTTGTATTGCTAATTGATGGATTTTGGAATAGCTTATGATTTGGTACTTCATTGAGTTAACTTTAACACAATGCAGTTAAGGTATGAAGGAGCTCGACGTAGTGATGATAGGAATTCAGAAATGCGGATGTTCGCAGTAGCGGTAAGGTATACAATTTACAAAATTTAATATACATATAATAATCCTTTTATTTATTTGAATAGTTAGTTTAAATTATTGTAGCTTAATCAACAAACAAATAAATAAGATATATATTCCTTCTAGGTCACAATCAAATACGGTCTGTTATGTTTGACTCGCACCACAGTTATCCATGCCTAGAAGCTATATTGGAAGGATTGGATCTCACTGGGAATTTTCAGTAAATTAAACATCCTTTTAATTTAATTGAAATTAAATTGTTATTTCGACAAATTAAAAATCAGGTGAGTGAATCCCGCTCAGAATTACTATTTAAAATTTATTTTGAGTAGTTAAAAATTTTTGTTGGTTGTTTGGATGTGTTTAACTATTATTATACCTATTATATATATATATTATTTAGGCTTGGTGGTTGTGGTTATTATATATATATATATATATATATATATATATATATATATATATATATATATATATATATATTGGTGATTGGATAGTTCCCGCAATACCATTAGCGGATGCCTACAATATCATTAGCAGATGACCCTATACACCCCATAATATGATAGTGGATGACCTTCTATACCGCGATATCCTGCCTCGAAGCAGGATGGGTATTATTTATGTTGGCTAACGTCTGTGGATGCAGGAAAACAAGTTGGAGGGATCCAACTAGATTCCTCAAAAATATTATTATTTGTATATTTGTTTTCATATATATTACCATATATGATGTGTTAGAAAACCTATTATCAATAATTTGGTGTTTTTGAATGTTTAAAAATCACTGGGCCTAAAAGTTGATTTATAAAAATACCACGAAAACAAATTTTGAGATTTAAACGGGGAAATCTATTTTTCTAAAAATAGATTATGAATTTCGAATGGACTAAGAAATATTAACTTGTTTCAAATAATAAAAACAAGTAAATAAATTTATAAACGATGTTTATAAATTAAATAATATGGGGAATTGAAATGAATTTATAAACAGTGTTTATAAATAAAATGGATAATTATCATTAGATAATTGAGAAATTTAAATTCAAGTATGAATTTAAAATAAGAATTGGAAATCATTTTAAATAGAAAAGGATGAAATTGATTCCGATGTTCGAAATGTAAATTTGATTGGGTAATTGATTAGATTATGCCAAAATTATAAAATAAATCATATCTAGAAAGGATATTGGAATTATATTAATTTGAAACTAATATTTAAAACAAATATTAAAATAGATTCTATGTTATATATATAAGTTACAGTAAATAGAATATTCCAAATAAGGTTTTGGTTTTAAATAGACTTTGGAATGGAACTTGTTTTAATATATATAAACAAGTAAATTTATGAACGATGTTTATGAATGTAGTAAATTAAAAATCAAGAGATAATCTGTAATTTTAAATTCAAGTATTAATTTAAAAATAGAATTTGAAATTGTTTCAAAAATAGAACGATAGGATTTATTCCAGATTCAGAATATAAAATGAATTGAGATTTTAATAGATTTTTGAAATGAAACTTGTTTTAAATTATAAAAAAAGGATGTTAAATTTATAAAAGTGTTTATAAATTAAGTAAGATAATTATTGTAGGATAATTTGGAATTTTAAATATGAGTATGAATTTAAAAGTGAATAGGAAAACGGTTTGAAATAGAACAATTGATTATATTCCAGAATTCAGAAAATAAACTGAATTGAGAAAATCCAAAGGAGTTATAATTGGAATTCGATTATATCGAATTTTATAAAATAATTTTTCCTAAATGAATTATAATTTAATACATAATATTAAGTTGTAAATAAATTATAACTGAGTTATGAAATAATTGCCGATTAGGGATAATCGGAGTATTTAAGTTAGATTTGAAAAACTGGATTAATATATATTAAAATATGTTAGAATGGAGTTGGAATTTATAAACGAAGTTTAAACATTTATATTTAAATATTATTAAAAACGAACTCGTTGCAGCGCGGTAGTTCGTGATTTGGCATTACGAACTTCAATTGAGTATGTAAGACTCAATTTAAGTCGGAATTCTTTGAAACAAGAATCGTCATGACCGATTGAATAATAATTTTCTAATGGAAAAGAAAATTTTGGATTTCGTCTTACAGATTTTGACAACGCAAAATCAAATTTTCTAAAAAACAGCACCATAACGGTTTATTTAAATACATAAAAGGATTTTAAGTAAATAAAAATCCGAGTTTCCATTAGAAAAATCCAGATCTGAGTTATAAAATAAATATGAACTCAAGTGGAGTAAGTGAACAGATTTTTGAAACAAAAAATAGATTTTTAATTATTGAGTAGAATTAACTAATTTGAATAATAATTAGTTAATCGTGTTTTGAATTGAAATTGGGCGTTGAATAAGTGAATGGGGTTTATGAATTTATATTTTAAATCGAGTATGAAACTCGAGTTGAAATGGAATTAGATTAGGTTTTAAGTAAATTAAAATTATATCCGAACGTCTAATGTTCAAATAAAAAATGAAATGGGCCAAAGAGCTAATTTAGGAATGAATTAGCGAATCGAGTTAAAAATGATTGGATTGAGTTGGAATAAATTGGTAATGGACGTTTATGGGTTAGACATGTGTGGAAGGAAGTGTATGAAGATTATAATTCGTGTGCCCGACAAAAATGACCACGTTTAAATTCCATATGAGTTTTTATGTGCCGAATTGGCAAGGCACTTGGCTTTTTGATTTTCTTTTTGAATAGATTGGGCCTAGAGAGGTAAGTTGAGGTTTGAGCTTTTGGCTGGTACAAAGGAGGTGCTATCGAAATTTTCCAGAAACTTAAGGAGTCAGAATATTTTTAAGAAAATTTGCTAATTAGTAATCAATATATTGATATATATAGAATTCTTTAAGGAAACGAACTTAAAATAAAATATCATAAAAAAGGAAATCTATAATTAAATCTAGCATAAAAATAGAAAGAGAAATGTATGCACGTTTTAAAAATAAATAATTGGGTTTTATGGTGTTGATTATTCGAGGTATGTGGTCTTGCTTGTTTTAAGTTAAGGATGTTTTCAGTCAAGGCCTGAGAAGCAATTATACCCCAACTTGATTGACTTCATTATTAACCGATAAATAGAAAGATTCGGTCTCGAAGATCAGTGTTTAAAGATATTTAGTTAAATGCAGTATTTTGGGTTATTATAACAATGTTTTACTCAACATTCGTTTTAGCCCGGATAAGTGGAATTTTGGAAATATAATAATAAATATTTCCAAAATATAGAAATGAATGGTCGTGAAGGGAGAAGTACTTGGAATGTTTTCCAATTATTAATAGAAGATATTTTCTAAGTATAGAAAATAAAAGAAGGTGATATATGGAAATGTTTTTCCAAATAGCATAAGAGGCCAAGATGATTATTGAAAATATTTGGTTAACAGAGATTGATAAGGAAATATTTCATTAATTTAATTAATGAAATATTAATTAAGGGGCCCATTGATTGTTTGATGCTTTGAATGGATGTTTGTTTTTCTCGATAGTTAAATAACCGACTATCGAAGTATTTGCCAATATCGTTGTTAATATGGAGAGACCGGCTGGATTATTTTCCGAGAAGCACTTCGTACTGGCAGTAGAGTTGCGAATTAGATTACATGAAGAAAATAGAAGATGGAGTAAAGTGCAAGGACTTTTTATTTTAATCTTAGGTAAAAATTGCCTAAGATGGATTAGTGGAAATTATGCCTTCGGTTTTGTTCAACCCCAGAACGAACGTATATGGATGAATGTCTGACAGAGTATTTCCAATGATCGCATACGTTGCTCTATATAAATATATGGCGGTGGAGAATTTATTCTCTTAGCATAATATCAAGATTATATTTATGCAAATCAATTAGTGATTAACGGATCTAACCATGTGGCATTCAAAGTTATTGTGCTATAAATAAATGGTAAGTAATTGTAGCCTCAGGCCTTAACAACTGGGAAATGACAAAAATCGAGCAGGCAGCATGACTAAGTGGGTAGCTTCCAATTAGGGTGTATTATCACTTATCTAGAGAAATTTCATTTCATTCTTAAATATATCGATGCTGCCCCATTCAGTAAAACGGTTGTTGATATACATTCGATGCACTCAAGCGAAATGAGTGGTCGGTCATGTGTGGCCGGATTACAAGATGTCCGTGTTGAACCCAGTGTATTCTCCTCTAGGGATACACTATCGGAAGTTGGTTCCATACCTTGTCATAGTTGGAAATTCATTCCCCAATAAGTGCTCGCGGTTTTGACTGTATATTATGTATATTTGAAACGTGAAATGCAAACGTTCCACTAGATTGTTATTTATTTAATTTAGACACTATTATAATATCAAAAGAGTTTTGATACAAATATTGTTTTGGATTCTCATTGGGGAAAAACCCGTTATGTGTTATATGGCGTGGTCTTATGAGATATCGTTTATTTTCTCAGACGGTTTTAAATTATTCACTCATATCAGTCCAAATACTGACCCATAGTTTATTTTGTTTTGTTTTACCTAAACACTTGAGTGCTCAGTTTTACACGGCCAGTCAAATAGTTTAGGATTTTACAGATTTATCTGAAGGAGCTTGGATCAAGAGGCTCCAGTGTTAGATATTTAGAGTTTATTCTGCTGTGTTGTATGTGTGATATACTCTAATAACGTATGTAAGTCCAAATACAGTTGTATTTCAAAAGTGATTATTTATATATTATATTTTATTCCACTGCCATCGTGAGATTCTGTGTTGTTATTTCTGTTCTTCTTCTATCTTTTTTCTTATTTCATATTGGTAAGTATTTCTGTACAATTTGGGTTGGACGTGTGGTGTTTTTAGTCAACTCAGTTAGTATGGATTTTCGGGCCATCATAGACACAGTTGCAAAAAAAGAGCTGAAATGTATTATAGGAAAAGACCATAATTAGTGGCTTGCCATTAAAAGGATGACCATTCACAGTAAGTATTTAATACCCTCCCCTTTTTTACATTATATGAGACATTATGTCAACCGACATGTAAATGTACTGATAGGGAATCGATCAACTACACAAGTACAGGCCAGCAAATCCAAAAACCATTTCTAAAACAAAGTTAATTTTATCTTTTAACCTCCTTGTGGCAACAACAGTTTTTAGCATAAGCTCGAGCATAAAGAAATTAAGGCCCTTCGCCTAATTATGGAGAGATGGATCTGAGAAGAGTTACGGGTTTGCCTCAAAGAAATTTGAATAGTAAGGATGGACAATTTATTGGAGCCGAGGGATCTGTTGGATCTCATGTCCAACCAAGCTCACCTGAAGCTAACCAAGCTGATTATTTAATGAAGGTTAGGTTTTCCTTTTATCACAATCATCCAATATTTTGAATGAAAATAAACATTCAGTTTGTTTAGGCAGCTAAAGTCATTGTTCATACCATTCATTTTGATAACACAGGTTATATAAAACATATGTGTTTACTTGGTTATTCATTTTATTTTATTCTGGTCCTTTTGTTCTTATTTACATAGGAGTTTCCATTATAATGAGAACCTCCACTGAAGTTAAATAAGAAATTTCCAGTAAAAAGAGATGAATATCACTAGCAAATAGGTTACTTATCTTTTGGCTGGGTGACCGAGCAATTGAGTGGTAATATGATGATGCATGATGGATTTTGTATCATTAACAATGTTATAGTGTGGAACACAGAATACATGAGGACGTCATATAGTGGCTATGTGCAAATATTTAGATTGGCGGCTAAGTATCTAGTAGTATTGATGACTTTTTTTAAGCTGTTGGTTCAGGTTGTACGGTTTCATTGATTTTTCCAATGTAAGTTTATGTATTATTTTCAGGTACATGTAGATATTAAATTACATTTGTTTTTTATTAAAATAATTTTTATGCATATAATTTATGTTTGTAAAATGTTATACCGAACATTTTTTATAGTTCTATGAATAACTTTTATTTAGTGGTGTAATTTGTTGTCATTGTTTGTTACAATAATTATTAGAAGTTGTTAATAATATATCTATAATGTTTGTTAAGTATGATTGAAATAACCAACTCTACTACGTTTGCTATTTTTTGTAATGTTATAAAAATGTTGTATAAAATTCGAACATAATTCATTCTAAAGGTTGAATATGCTTCCTTTTACAATATTTTAGTGATGTTTTAAATATATATTTATAACACATTGAAAATATTAAAATAACAAAACACAATGTTTTATGATCAATGTAGGAATAATTTGCTTGATGCTTATAGTGCATTGTAAAAACTATATTTTACAACATTTATAAATTGTCTTGCAAAGTCTTCGGATTTATACATGAGAATTATGCCATGGTATATAAGTGTTGTAAACATATTATTTACAATGACTTATACAACATTAAAAACGCATTGTAATTTTTTTACATTTTATGCAACTATGCATATTACAGTGGCAGGGAAAATGTTATTAATGTGTTTTAACAACGCTTATTCACCATTGTAAATTGTCTTTTTTGTTGTAGTGTAATTAAACGAGACGAGGTAAGATCAAGTAAGCTTCTCATTTATATCTCAAGAAAAAGTTTCTGTACCAATTATTAGAATAATAGGATTAGGTTTTACCCTAATTACTACCCAGTGATCAACTACATACAGGCACGAATAACATGTGCTAGCCACGGCAGTAGCAGATATCAGTCCCTAACCCGTCAACTTTAAAGACACAATCCTATTCGCCGTTGTTACAACATGTTAGTTACCCCATCGGACCCATGCATGCTCATGACTCCTCGGAACGCGCTCATACCCACCTCGAAGATTTTGAACCTCTTACAATCCATATCAGTAAAGCGTGCCCTGGCCCTTACCTAGTGCGAGACTCTGATATGATATCAATGGGAATATTGATTGATATAGGTTCCACATAGGTGATTGACACAAGCCCCCCTCCCACTCAGGGTTGGGCCCCTAAGTAAACTAGGATTTTAAGAGTTCCCCCAAAATATGATATCTTAATAGTAGACATGGAACATTTTAGCTTATTAATTAACAGGATTAACCTAGCAGGTTTAAGTTCATTAATAAGTAAAATATTACCCTATGTTATATTTCCTGGTTATAAATGACATTTCTAATTACGTTTAACCCTTCCCTAAGTCATACAAACACCGACTTAATTGTATATTGATTAAGTTACATGTTTTACTTAATTACATCTGATTCACATATCTTTTATAACATGTTCTATTTAATATCAAATTAAGTTTATCCTATTCAGATTAACATGTTTGCATATTATCGCAATTATACAATCAATGGTTCTCATGTTCCAATATGCCCAAATCTCCTTTTTACTATTTATACAAGTTATCCCAAATTCACGCAATTCTAACGGAAATGACCTAGGTTCTCAATGGCCTAGGATCGACGTAAAATAAAAAAGAAAAGGAGAAAAATAGATCTAACTAAGAGATAAATAAACTAAATAAATAGGCATAAGACTGTAAATAAAATTAAAACAAAAAGGGAATAATGAGGATGTACATGTAACAAGTAATAACTGAAAATTGAATAGATAATCGACAGTAAAAGAACCATAACATATAAACTTATAAACATTGTCAATATTATGATCCAAATTATTTACTGTCAAAATACTTTTTAAATATTAGATTTAAAAATAACCAGAACTCAAAGTGGTTTGAATTAGATTCAAAAAGAGTATTTGTAATATTTGTTGCAGAAGAAAATCGATAGTTATCCTTTCAATCTAAGTTCAGGCAGCACTTCGTCGGGTTCTTAATCTTATTCAGAAATACTTAGAGGAGGAAGAAGATGAAGAATGTTTGTATGTAAGAAACTGGTGAGACTGCTAGCCTATTTACAGATAAGTTAGGATGGTTCTAAACCATAGGATATTAGATTATCAAATCAAAACGTACACCTTAAGATGAGTCAGCAAAGAATAAAGAGTATAAAACGGTCCAGGCTAAGGCCCAGAAAATCACCCTGTTGTCAGATCCAGATTAACCCTAGAGGGAGGGGGTGAATAGGGATTATTAAATTAATTCGAGATATTTAACAAGCCACAACACAGAATAATAATCATAGCACAGATAGAAGAGGAGTAAATATGTGTGGAAAGCAAACGACACAATGATTTTACCCAGCTTCGGCAAACCGTGCCTACTGCTACATTCCCCAAAGTTTTTACTAGGTATTAAACAGACTCCCGCATAAAAAAGCCTATAAACTCGCGAACCCTTCACTAACCGCCTATATAGTTTTGTACACTCACACAACCTTCTGCTGTTCTAATCTTACGCTAAAAACCTTGCACTGATTTCTGTTCTCAAAATTAAATTTTCCCTTGTTTACAAACCCATAGCTAGTAAACCCTAGTTACAAGCCTATAACTAGAAATCTCTAGTTTTACAAAAAACTAGAAAAACAAATTGTCGAGTATAGAGGAAATAAAAAAATAACATAAAATAAAGAACTAAGAAACCCCCTTATTAGAAAATGAATGGCCACTTCTATTTATCACTTAATAAATTTGCTTCCTTTGTTTCCTTTAATGTCGGCCGACCCTAAAGGAATTAGGTTTTTTTAACTCTTTTCCCCAAATCAATTTGCGATTTCAGTTCCGATCTTCTGGAAAATTTCTCTGATGTTCTTTGAGACATCGTTCATCCTTGGTGCGATGATTTGTGGCTTCTTGTGATTCAAACTCTTGTGAATAATTATGAGTTCTATGAATTATTTTTATTTGAATTGCTTTCGAATTTTTGTCTGTTTCGATCGATGTATTTTCCTATGATGATTCGGTATATAAATTGGATTACAAAAATCCTAAGCTCTCCGATTTCGTTGAGTGATTTATCCTGATTTTGTTTCGTGATTTTGTCTTTGATTGTTGCTCTATAAATTGCCGTGAATCTTGAGATTGAAAGTAGGAAACAATTCTAATTGAAATTGTGGCAATAGTTAAATATCCCTTGCTTGGTTCTTGAATTGTTGCCTTGAATTCTCTTAAGTGCTAAATGATTTTCAGGAAAGATTCGATCGTATTTTTGCCCAAAATGGTTTCTCTGATGTAACGATCCAGAATTTTTAACCAATTTAAAATTGGAATTTTTTTTACTTAATTTGAATTTAAATTTGAATTTGATATAAATACATATATGGTTAAGAGTATTTAATAAATTTGATAATTTATATGATAGATTTTACTTGAATTATAAATGAGAATGATTATTAATGAGTTTGGATCTATTGATACTATTTGTCGTTCGATCGGATTTGTCAAACCATAACACGAATTAGTAGCGTTAGAATTAAGTGTTGCCTTTAGTTTTCATGACATTTAAAAGAAAGTACTACCAAAAGTTCTTTTTTTCTTCTTAAGACAAGTGTTAAGACACACGTCTTTATGCATTCTCCCTTTCATGCATGATTGCCACTTGCCTCCTTATGTGTCTTTACCTCCTTACTCCTCCTTTCCTATATAAAGAGGCTCTCTCCATTTTTTAGCATTCCATTTTCTCCTTTCCGCCTTCTTCTTAAAGCTTATGGCCATGGTTTCCATGGCATAAGTCTTCCTCTTTTCCACCACCACCTTGCCAAAGTTCATCATTCTTCTCCTCCTCTTATAATATAAAGAGAGATTAGTGTATATTATATTATATATATTTTGGTGAAGAAGACTTTGCGCTAAAATACTGTCCGACGGTTCGCTTAGCTAGGCTCGCCTACCGTGAAGATTTGGAAAGTTGTTAGGTGAGAACTCTTTAACCACGGTTTATATATTTAATTAGTAGCTAGATTAATTTAAATATAGTGATGAATTATATTGGTTAATGATGATTGATATTTGTTGTGATGGATGATGGATGCGAAGTTTAGAACACACACTATTAAGTGTTAGTGTTATAATGCTTGTGCACAATTATGATTTATTAAATCATATTGATGATGGTTGCTATGATGTTTAAATGGTTGTTGATGTTGTTTTGCACACATTATGACACAACAATTATGGTATCACATTGGTGATCGACAAATCTCCTTCATAATTAAAAGCAATATCATTATTGAAATTGAAGGTTAATAATTGGAAAAGACCATATGTATGAATTCATAGTCCTTTAAATGAATAAAAATAAATACCGAAACATTCTAGGATGATAGAGAGGATAATGTCTACGCTTGGTTTGGAAATGAAGTTTCCTGCTCTCCCT
Source organism: Allium sativum (assembly GCA_030737875.1). Classification (NCBI taxonomy): domain Eukaryota; kingdom Viridiplantae; phylum Streptophyta; class Magnoliopsida; order Asparagales; family Amaryllidaceae; genus Allium; species Allium sativum. Next base: position 589,247,158 of record CM060920.1, read on the forward strand.
GGCTTTCCCTAACTGATCCGATGAATGGGAAGGTTAATTTGAAATTATTTGAATTTAGAAATGAATTGGAATTTATGAAAGCTGAATTTTAGATCCAAAATTATTTGGACAGTAAATTTAAAGTATTTTAAAAAGGATTATATAAGGATATAATGGTTTTCTAAGATAATTTGAAGTATCGTAGAATAATGGTTATTATAGTCAAAATAGAACTTGTTGCATAACGGCAATTTACGTATTTTAGATGCAAACTTTAAATGCTTATAACTTTTGCAATCTAAGTCGGATTTCCAAGAAACGAAAAACAATTGATTTATATTAACAAGATCTTTTAAAGGAGTGAAAGCAGATTTTAAATTCGAGTTATAATTTTCAAGTTATGTTTAAAACCATTTTTGAAAAGATCGTTGTAAGAGAAGTGATCGACCATAACCATAAATAGCCATTTTTAATGTTTCTAAAAATATGGAATAATGGTAAAATCATTATAAATTATGTAAAAAATGTTTTGAATTATAAAGTTTAAGTTTTGACTAAGAAAAAAGATGTTTTGATCGAAGTAATTAAGATAACTGTTTTGTAACGCTTTTGAAAACACTACTGTAATGCTTTCTTCGAAAACAATCTATTTTGAAGTTTTTAACCCGCAAACTATTTTCTGAACTACAAGTAATCATTTTTAAATGATTTGTGGAATGTTTTCAAAGGTTCAAAAGTATTGGAAATATTTTATATGGAATTTAAATTGATATTAATATGGGTTTTCAATTTTAAATAATTGGATATGGTTGGAGATAAATCTTCAGATGTTTGATATTAATCCGGTAGATGATGATTCTTACTATATGAGGAATTTAAAAGGTAGTTCACCATTATTCCGCTTATAGTGTGAGTTGGATATTAAGATTAATATTAAGTATAAGTTGATGGCATTTCTATCCAGATCTAATGTCAAAGAGTTGAATAAATCTTTTAATTAAGATACGAGTTTCCTAAGTTGACTGGGATAAGTTGGGTAGAAATAATCTTCAGATATTTGATATGAAATTCTTGGTGTAAATGTATACTATCTGAGGTGTAACAACCCGAATTTTTACAACATGTTAAATCAAGACAGAATTAAATTATAAATTCTGAATCAAGTGAAACGGGCTATGCCATTGCGTTCGTCTCGGAAAAATACGCGAAATAGAGTCCGAGTTTTCGAGAATCGGAGTCCGTATGACCCGTAAAAGGCCCAAAGAAGGTTTCTGGGAATTTGAATTTCGGAAACAGTTTTGGAAATCAGATCTGGGGCTAGGCGGGTAGTTTCCCGCCTAGGCCATGTCGACAGGGCTGTCGACAGGCTTGTCGACTTGGGCCCAGACCAAGTCGACAGCCCTGTCGACTTGCCTGTCGACAGGGGGTGGCCGGGGCAAGTTGCCTGGCGCACCTGTTTGTCTCACCTGGTCTTGTTCTTGGGCTGGTTCTGGAAGCTTCCGAGATCTGATGGTCCTGATCTATCCTAGGGTTAATCTAAGGGCCTAAAACTAATCTAATCTCTATAAAAAGACCCTAAACCTAACCTAAATCCCTAAAAATCAAACCTAGCAACTAAGTGCTGCCAAAATCAATTTTGATCATGGCCTCCATCTCCAATCCCTAGAGCCTATGCATTCAAATCGGGTTCAAATCAAAAGGTGCAAGCTTGCTACACCAAATAGAGGCCAAATCAACGTTGCTATGCGAGTTTCATGACGGATCTTCATCAAAGGAGGCACCTTTCTTAGCCAAGATGATTCATGCTTCTTTCCCTAGGCCTAACTATGTAAGTTCTAACTACTTTTAGATGGAAACGGTAGTTTTGATAATGACATGGGATAAAATGAGGCTAAACATGATTATGCGAACCTATATGAACCTTACCATGCCTCTTGTGTTCATATTTATGATCTTAGGCCATGTGAGTGACTTAATCATGCCTCTCATGCTATGCATAACCTAGTTTATCTTGCAAGTTTGGATCTTTGTCTATGGAAGATTTGCATGAACTTTTGGGAACCATTTGACTTGTGAAACATAGGCAAATACTTGACCTTGGGGCTTATGCATGCATATGAACACAAACCCCTTATGTTTCATGCATGTTTGTGGCAAAACCTCCTTATGATATTATGCAAGTTTGTGGCCAAATCCTATATGATAGTATGCATGCTTATGGTCAAACCCTATATGACTCTATCATGCATGTTTTAAGGCCAAGCCCCCTTATGACGCCATGCATGTTTGGAGTCAATCCCTTTTGTGGCATCGTGCATGTTTAGGGGTCTACATGTAGCCATAGTATACCTACTATGTTGACTCGCTTTGCTTGCGTTGGGAAAACACGATTTTGGGTAGTTAGATAAACATGAACATGTCGCGAAACCTTAACTTGAATGTGACATGTGTTTATACTTGAAAATATGACTTGAAAGATAACATGGAAGTTGACATGTAAGTATGCATAAAAACATGAGCTTGGGAATTTACCTATTAAGTTAGGTCTACCCTTTGGGAATTTACCTATTAAGTTAGGTCTACCCAAATGCTTGAAAACTTGTAACATGTTTTGGAAACATGATGAACTTAGATAATATAAGTGTGGCCAACTCGAGGTTGGGTTGAGTTTGCAACGTAAAACTACCCGGAACCGACCGGCCTAACTAGTAGTTGCAAACAATAGGACCCAATGTGAGAAGTTGGTCATGTCGCGCTTAAGACCCAAGGTTAGACTAGGTTGTGGTGTAAATCTACCCGGACCCGCCCGGCTTAACTAGTAACCACAACAAGGTCTAATGTGAGAGGTTAAGAGTGCATTAATTAAATTAATGCCACATGATAAGGTTAAGTAAATTTGACTAATGACACTTAACCGATATGACACGAATGGGTAGGTTAAGTGGGACCGGGCTTGATTTCCTTAATGACACTTAACCATGCAAGATGATTAGGGGATGGGGTTAAGTAATTTACACTTAACTAATCAGACTGGGTAATTAGATGAGGTTAAGTAATTAAGACTTTACTAACCTAACCACGATAATTAGATGGGGTTAAGTTAAACACTTAACCAATTTAAACTTGGTAATTCAATGAGGTTAAGTAACCAATACTTAACCAACTTAACGTGATAATTTAATGGGGTTAAGCAACTTATACTTAACCAATTATACATGAAGATTTGACGTGGTTAAGTGACCTAAACTTAACCAATCTAACTCGTTAATTTGATGTGGTTAAGTGACCTAAACTTAACCAATCTAACTCGTGAATTTATGGGGGATAAGTTAACCCATACTTAACCCATCTAACGTGAAAACATGATAAGGCTAAGTCACGAATCACTTGAATACGCTTGACCGATTTGACTCGGTAATTTGACAAGGTCAAGTTAATTTATATAATTAACCAATCTAAAATGATAATTAGACGAGGTTAAGTTATGGATTGCTTAATATACTTAGCCAACTTGACACATGGTTTGTAGGGTTAAGTCTTGGACTTGGATACTTAGCCAATTTTGACATGGTTTGTAGACGGGCTAAGTTATGAACTTAAGTGACACTTAACCCATTAGATAAACCCTAATTCGGAGGATTAGGTAAATAACCATAGTTAACAAGGATTATGGAAATAAGGCTAAGTGGTAAACCTTAGTTAAGGGAAACTAAGTAATAATTCTTAGTCAAGGAAATTTGGACCATTTCTTAGATAGATTAGTAACCCGATACGTTAGGTCAACGTTTAAGTATGCGTGTAGGAGCAGGCTATCTGATTTAGATAAAGGCTCCAACGAACTGGGTAACGAAGCAGCGACTTCGGGGAACGTGAGGATATTCTTGGGATCCCTCGGTGAGCTGCCAGGTCATTATACTAGGCTCACGAGAGGTTGAGGTCTGCGGTAGAAGAACCAAGAATATGCCTTGGTTGCTATGCGAGCGACCTAAAGACTGGGGTGGATAGCAGTGAGTCAACGAATACATAAGGTGCCCGAGATAGCAAGTTCGTCGATCATCTACCATCTTGAGTCAAGCGTGTACGTACGGAAAGGCAGGGAACACCCAACAGACCATAATTGCTATCTAATTATGGGTGAGGTAGGCCGTAGGATGTGGGCTGGCCGGAGTGTAGTTCTCATGCAAGATTTTCTCTTGTGTTGCCTTTCACTAGTTGAGGGAGGGGTCTAGTGGGACCATAGCCACGTGTAGAAAAGCAGACCTTAGTATCTGCATCGGCAGATAAATCTAAAGCTCCCGACCGAGTCTTGTATTTCTTGTTTTGCCCTGTGACAGGACTCGGATGGCACGATGTGATACATGTGCATACAGTTATAGAAAAACGATTCACGATGAATGCGTGGGGAAAAGGGCGCGGTTGAGGGTTAGCGTAATCCCTAGTGGCCTAGGTGGTTTAACCCAAACCGAAATACGAAAGCGTGCAATAGGTAAGCGTAATCCCTAGTGGTGCTAGGTGGCGTAAGTCCTAGTAGTTCAAACGATGATTCATATGGAAGAGCCTAGCTAGAATAAGGGTGACAGTCCAAACGATTTCAAGGATAATACGACATGAGGAAGCCCGTACGAGGTACGGCGAAGGACTGAACTTATATACATGGAAAGAAACATATGATTTGAGTAACCTATATATGCGATATATTAGGTTGACATGGACCATTACACGACTTTGAGTAAGGGACATTCATGGTTAACACATAACAAGGCTGGGATACTAGTACGGAGGGTGCAGAGCAGATATACATGTTAGAACCAGGAAAAATATACATAATAGATACCGTGGGATATTGGACGGGGTAGATACCGTGAGATAGTATACTTGATAGAAACCTGACGATGTGATACCTTGATTTATCATGACACCGGGGTTTATCACGATACCTTAGTTTAGCTTGCTACAGTAGTTCAGCCTGTTACCCTGTTTAGTTTATCTATCTTGTAGTCATCCTTATGTTTACTTTCAGTTTATGCATGTCATGTTACCTTTACCTGTTTTTATACTGGAAGTAGATAGGACTTACTCAGTCTTTTTGACTGACCCATTTTGTTTCGCCTCTTTTCTTCCGTTTCCCCCCCCCAGGTTACAGGGAGGAAACAATGCTGTTTAGTCCGGACTTCTTCTGCTTGAAGGTCATCATGGATGGCTTGGACTTTTCTTGGCTATGGCTACTTTACTGAATTATTTGGGGAATAATTTATGAAAAGGTTTTTATGCTTCTTTATTATTGCAAGACAGGTTTTGATGTACTCTGATGTAAAAGGCTTTAGACCTTAATTATTAATGTTTATGAAAGTTCGATTTTACTTCCGCTATTTTATATGTTCTGTCTTGTGATATTTCTGTGCATGTTTACCAATAATGCCCCTCTAAAGCTAGTGCATTCCTTTGCGAGTGACCCTAGCGGAGGCGTGGTGTTACATTTGGTATCAGAGCAGAAGGTTACTAGACTGGGCAAAAGTTTTTAAAGACCTTCTGAAAATTATTTGAAAAACCGTTTACAAAGAAGCATTTTTCAAGAAAATTTTCTTTTAAAAAGAAAAAGGCTATTCCCCAAAGGCCATTAGCATTATCCTTGTTTCCTTGATTGAATCTCTTTTCCTTTCTTTTTCCTTTCTTTCCTCCATCTGTAGTCACAGTGGTTTTGACTGCGACTAGTCTTTCTAGCTGCGTAAGTGTTTCCTGTATGATGGAGGTGGTTCTCGAGAGACCGTTGCAGAGTTATGCATGAAAGGATAGTAAGAACAAGGATAAAGGATACGAGCTCAGGGATAAGCAACATGTTGGTATGGCTGAGTCCTAAAAGGAGGGAGAAAGATGAACAATGAAACCCATGACGAGAGAGTACCTTTGGCATGGTGAAACGGGACGGATAGTTAAGTATCATGGAACAGGGACAAGATCATTCGGAGGGCAATAGTATGCTCTCATTTCTAGGGTACCTCAGAAGGAGGGTAACGATCTTGTTAAAGGTTTAGCTTTTCTTCTCTATCATCCTGTCGGGACTTTTTTTTGATCACCGCATCTTTAAAGTCCGCTTCGATAGTTGAGTCTCTGCACCTTAGTACTAGCGTAGTAGAGGATCCCGTTTTTGTCTCAATTCCTATTGGAAGATCGGTCCATTTACTCATGGCTTGTTTGGATTTGAGAATGTTTATATCAAGTGTTGAGCTTGGAAATAATGCTTATGTTTATAAGTTGTGGATGGATTCTAGGGATGAAGTGGTTATCCAGTAAGGGGTGCCACTCTCGGTTTTAGAAGGAGGGTAGTTAGACTCTTGGCTTGCTTTGGTAATACCCTTGAAGTATCGCGTAACCTTTTGGGTTCTGTCATGATTAGTTACTTAGAATCCCTAGATGCCTTTGTTGGAAATTAGAAACCCGATCGAATGGTGTTCGCTAATAAGACGGATGGTTTACTTCGATTATGTATGGGTTATGGGAATTACCCTAGTAAGTGCGCACGGTAACTTGCTTACTTTCAAGAGAAAGTTTTTCTACGTGGAATACCTTATGGTACAAGGTCCAGGATTCACTAGTGAATTTTGAGGGCTCGCATGGAATAATGTGTACGCAGTCCTGTTTGCGCCAAGTATTCTAGAAGGAGAATAAGTGCAAGTGGAACGAGAGGCGACGAGGAAATGAGTTCCAACTCATGTTATGGAAACAGGAAATAAGAAGCTGCGAAATCGTGAAGTAAAAGGGGCGGTCAAGGCACGATGGGACTAAGCTCAAGGTAATGCGACTCAGGAGACTGAAGACTAAATACGTGCATGATATCTCTTTTGGGAATATATCCTCGATCCCTGTTTTTCTGTTGAGCTTGCTTGTAGGCTATCTTTTATGGATATCCTCTCGGTCCTGTCTCTGTTACCAACCCCGTACGGAGTTTGTTTTGTTTATCTTCTCGACCCTGTTTCAGGGAATCTTAGGTAGAACCCTATGGATGTAAACATGTATTTGAAACATGTTATGGTTGATATGGTTGCAAGTGGTTGCTCGTGGATGCGCGAATACACATTAGATACTAGATCGACTCGGTCACATTTCATATTTCATATGCACGAGTATTTATACTTGTTTATGGATGAAATCGAATGTATTATCATGCGGTTGTTGCATATGAATGAATGATTGTGCACGCATATAGTATCTATATGACTAGGACTATTTGCATACATGTTGGATTCATGGCACTATACATATTTTGCATTAGAAAGATTATTCAGGCCTGATCATTAGCATTAGCTAAGGAACATGTACACACACGTTTTGCATACATTCATAAAGCATTAGGAGTCGTCTAAGGACAATGGTTGCTTGTGGATGATGGTTTGAGTAGATGGATGATGGATGGTAGGATATGTTCTTCCTAACTTTGAGATTTCGGGGACGAAATCCTTTAAGAAGGGGAGAATGTAACAACCCGAATTTTTACAACACGTTAAATCAAGAATCAAGACAGAATTAAATTATAAATTCTGAATCAAGTGAAACGGGCTATGCCATTGCGTTCGTCTCGGAAAAATACGCAAAATAGAGTCCGAGTTTTCGAGAATCGGAGTCCGTATGACCCGTAAAAGGCCCAAAGAAGGTTTCTGGGAATTTGAATTTCGGAAACAGTTTTGGAAATCAGATCCGGGGCTAGGCGGGTAGTTTCCCGCCTAGGCCATGTCGATAGGGCTGTCGACAGGCCTGTCGACTTGGGCCCAGACCAAGTCGACAACCCTGTCGACTTGCCTGTCGACAGGGGGTGGCCGGGGCAAGTTGCCTGGCGCACCTGTTTGTCTCACCTGGTCTTGTTCTTGGGCTGGTTCTGGAAGCTTCCGAGATCTGATGGTCCTGATCTATCCTAGGGTTAATCTAAGGGCCTAAAACTAATCTAATCTCTATAAAAAGACCCTAAACCTAACCTAAATCCCTAAAAATCAAACCTAGCAACTAAGTGCTGCCAAAATCAATTTTGATCATGGCCTCCATCTCCAATCCCTAGAGCCTATGCATTCAAATCGGGTTCAAATCAAAAGGTGCAAGCTTGCTACACCAAATAGAGGCCAAATCAACGTTGCTATGCGAGTTTCATGACGGATCTTCATCAAAGGAGGCACCTTTCTTAGCCAAGATGATTCATGCTTCTTTCCCTAGGCCTAACTATGTAAGTTCTAACTACTTTTAGATGGAAACGGTAGTTTTGATAATGACATGGGATAAAATGAGGCTAAACATGATTATGCGAACCTATATGAACCTTACCATGCCTCTTGTGTTCATATTTATGATCTTAGGCCATGTGAGTGACTTAATCATGCCTCTCATGCTATGCATAACCTAGTTTATCTTGCAAGTTTGGATCTTTGTCTATGGAAGATTTGCATGAACTTTTGGGAACCATTTGACTTGTGAAACATAGGCAAATACTTGACCTTGGGGCTTATGCATGCATATGAACACAAACCCCTTATGTTTCATGCATGTTTGTGGCAAAACCTCCTTATGATATTATGCAAGTTTGTGGCCAAATCCTATATGATAGTATGCATGCTTATGGTCAAACCCTATATGACTCTATCATGCATGTTTTAAGGCCAAGCCCCCTTATGACGCCATGCATGTTTGGAGTCAATCCCTTTTGTGGCATCGTGCATGTTTAGGGGTCTACATGTAGCCATAGTATACCTACTATGTTGACTCGCTTTGCTTGCGTTGGGAAAACACGATTTTGGGTAGTTAGATAAACATGAACATGTCGCGAAACCTTAACTTGAATGTGACATGTGTTTATACTTGAAAATATGACTTGAAAGATAACATGGAAGTTGACATGTAAGTATGCATAAAAACATGAGCTTGGGAATTTACCTATTAAGTTAGGTCTACCCTTTGGTAATTTACCTATTAAGTTAGGTCTACCCAAATGCTTGAAAACTTGTAACATGTTTTGGAAACATGATGAACTTAGATAATATAAGTGTGGCCAACTCGAGGTTGGGTTGAGTTTGCAACGTAAAACTACCCGGAACCGACCGGCCTAACTAGTAGTTGCAAACAATAGGACCCAATGTGAGAAGTTGGTCATGTCGCGCTTAAGACCCGAGGTTAGACTAGGTTGTGGTGTAAATCTACCCGGACCCGCCCGGCTTAACTAGTAACCACAACAAGGTCTAATGTGAGAGGTTAAGAGTGCATTAATTAAATTAATGCCACATGATAAGGTTAAGTAAATTTGACTAATGACACTTAACCGATATGACACGAATGGGTAGGTTAAGTGGGACCGGGCTTGATTTCCTTAATGACACTTAACCATGCAAGATGATTAGGGGATGGGGTTAAGTAATTTACACTTAACTAATCAGACTGGGTAATTAGATGAGGTTAAGTAATTAAGACTTAACTAACCTAACCACGATAATTAGATGGGGTTAAGTTAAACACTTAACCAATTTAAACTTGGTAATTCAATGAGGTTAAGTAACCAATACTTAACCAACTTAACGTGATAATTTAATGGGGTTAAGCAACTTATACTTAACCAATTATACATGAAGATTTGACATGGTTAAGTGACCTAAACTTAACCAATCTAACTCGTTAATTTGATGTGGTTAAGTGACCTAAACTTAACCAATCTAACTCGTGAATTTATGGGGGATAAGTTAACCCATACTTAACCCATCTAACGTGAAAACATGATAAGGCTAAGTCACGAATCACTTGAATACGCTTGACCGATTTGACTCGGTAATTTGACAAGGTCAAGTTAATTTATATAATTAACCAATCTAAAATGATAATTAGACGAGGTTAAGTTATGGATTGCTTAATATACTTAGCCAACTTGACACATGGTTTGTAGGGTTAAGTCTTGGACTTGGATACTTAGCCAATTTTGACATGGTTTGTAGACGGGCTAAGTTATGAACTTAAGTGACACTTAACCCATTAGATAAACCCTAATTCGGAGGATTAGGTAAATAACCATAGTTAACAAGGATTATGGAAATAAGGCTAAGTGGTAAACCTTAGTTAAGGGAAACTAAGTAATAATTCTTAGTCAAGGAAATTTGGACCATTTCTTAGATAGATTAGTAACCCGATACGTTAGGTCAACGTTTAAGTATGCGTGTAGGAGCAGGCTATCTGATTTAGATAAAGGCTCCAACGAACTGGGTAACGAAGCAGCGGCTTCGGGGAACGTGAGGATATTCTTGGGATCCCTCGGTGAGCTGCCAGGTCATTATACTAGGCTCACGAGAGGTTGAGGTCTGCGGTAGAAGAACCAAGAATATGCCTTGGTTGCTATGCGAGCGACCTAAAGACTGGGGTGGATAGCATTGAGTCAACGAATACATAAGGTGCCCGAGATAGCAAGTTCGTCGATCATCTACCATCTTGAGTCAAGCGTGTACGTACGGAAAGGCAGGAAACACCCAACAGACCATAATTGCTATCTAATTATGGGTGAGGTAGGCCGTAGGATGTGGGCTGGCCGGAGTGTAGTTCTCATGCAAGATTTTCTCTTGTGTTGCCTTTCACTAGTTGAGGGAGGGGTCTCGTGGGACCATAGCCACGTGTAGAAAAGCAGACCTTAGTATCTGCATCGGTAGATAAATCTAAAGCTCCCGACCGAGTCTTGTATTTCTTGTTTTGCCCTGTGACAGGACTCGGATGGTACGATGTGATACATGTGCATACAGTTATAGAAAAACGATTCACGATGAATGCGTGGGGAAAAGGGCGCGGTTGAGGGTTAGCGTAATCCCTAGTGGCCTAGGTGGTTTAACCCAAACCGAAATACGAAAGCGTGCAATAGGTAAGCGTAATCCCTAGTGGTGCTAGGTGGCGTAAGTCCTAGTAGTTCAAACGATGATTCATATGGAAGAGCCTAGCTAGAACAAGGGTGACAGTCCAAACGATTTCAAGGATAATACGACATGAGGAAGCCCGTACGAGGTACGGCGAAGGACTGAACTTATATACATGGAAAGAAACATATGATTTGAGTAACCTATATATGCGATATATTAGGTTGACATGGACCATTACACGACTTTGAGTAAGGGACATTCATGGTTAACACATAACAAGGCTGGGATACTAGTACGGAGGGTGCAGAGCAGATATACATGTTAGAACCAGGAAAAATATACATAATAGATACCGTGGGATATTGGACGGGGTAGATACCGTGAGATAGTATACTTGATAGAAACCTGACGATGTGATACCTTGATTTATCATGACACCGGGGTTTATCACGATACCTTAGTTTAGCTTGCTACAGTAGTTCAGCCTGTTACCCTGGTTTAGTTTATCTATCTTGTAGTCATCCTTATGTTTACTTTCAGTTTATGCATGTCATGTTACCTTTACCTGTTTTTATACTGGAAGTAGATAGGACTTACTCAGTCTTTTTGACTGACCCGTTTTGTTTCGCCTCTTTTCTTCCGTTTCCCCCCCAGGTTACAGGGAGGAAACAATGATGTTTAGTCCGGACTTCTTCTGCTTGAAGGTCATCATGGATGGCTTGGACTTTTCTTGGCTATGGCTACTTTACTGAATTATTTGGGGAATAATTTATGAAAAGGTTTTTATGCTTCTTTATTATTGCAAGACAGGTTTTGATGTACTCTGATGTAAAAGGCTTTAGACCTTAATTATTAATGTTTATGAAAGTTCGATTTTACTTCCGCTATTTTATATGTTCTGTCTTGTGATATTTCTGTGCATGTTTACCAATAATGCCCCTCTAAAGCTAGTGCATTCCTTTGCGAGTGACCCTAGCGGAGGCGGGGTGTTACATGAGGAATTTGGAAGATATTATTATATAGTTATTCCACTTATTATATTCGTTGATTATGAGAATTGAAATCGAATATAAGTAGACACAATTTTTGTGTAACTTATGTTCAATATCAATTGATTTGGGTTTTGTCGCAAATCATATCTTCAATAATATCATTCTTGAAACCCAATGAGATTAAGTTATGGAAATTCATATCGTAATTTAAGGATTTAATCAGATCTTTGATTTGAGGAAATTAAAAGTGAGGAATTGGAAAGAAAGTATAATCTTTTAGTTATATTAAAGAATGGAATGTTGGAAAATCAATTTAATTGGAAACTAGGGTTAAAATGTGGGGTAAGGGTTTTCAAAGGAAACTGGATTTTTGATAACGAGTTATCAAACAGAAAATTAATTAAGGCTTTGTGGCTAGATTATCTTGGATTTAAGGGATGTGCTTTAAAGAAGGAGGGTTAAATATGGATTTTGTTAAAGATAATTTGAATAGATTTAAAGAAGTTTAATTTAACGAAATCCAAAATGGAAGGAGATTTGGTAGAAAGCCCGTGTGTTCCGTGATTGCGTTTTTAATTGCGCTTATTATTTGGAAAGACCGGGATTGGAATTATGTCTGAAAACCATTCCAAGTTATAATACGACGTTGTGGAGCAATTGAAGACATTGGAGGCAGCATTGAAGACCGAGACCCTTTGTGTCGTAAGGGCGACTTCCTGAATGTCTCGAATGGCTGGCTTCCACTCGCAGATGGATTTTATATATCATCTAAGTGGAAAGAAGCCCGAGCGTATGTGAAGGAATTACGGATAGTTGTTTCATTCAGACCTAGAACGGACATGTATGGGTTGTGTGTCTGACAATGTAATTAACTGCGTAGCACTGATTTTATTAATATATATCTACTTGGTGGCGAAGAATTTATTCTCTTGTTAACACCCTTCTCTAAGACGTATGAGCTTAGAGGTTATATATTGATAGAAATCAGTGATGCGTAGTGAATGGACAATGTGGCATACTTAAATTATGTGATGAGGTATGGATGATCAAAGCATGGTTTATTTAAGTGTATCTTTGTGTATATCGTGACCTCGACAAACCTCACACCCCGGATTGATGGTAAACTGGTGGTCAGATTTTTATTTTCGTTTCGTATGTTCGATGCACCGGGATGTGATGATCAAAGGGTACTGCGAAGTCCCCAGTCTAGGATGTTATTTGTTGGGTACTCTGATTCGTGTATGGTGGGTTAGTATAACGGAGTCCGAGTCTGGACGTTATCCACGAGTACTGGGATGATGCGCGCAAGAAAGTTTGTGAGCCCACCAATGATCTTTCGTACCAAGAACCATCATGTTCAAAACCCAATCTCCACTACAAGCCCGAACGGTTTTGATTGTATAGCTTGCTGGTTACCGGCAGGATTGTCAGTATATTGGGATGGGGCATTATGCTGGCTAGGATTAATACATTTATTTGCGAAAAGGTTTTTCACACTATATATAGTAGTAAAAGAGAATTTTCATGTAGGAGGGCATTTTTGGTTATCATAAGGCAAAACTCGCCCATTTGGTGTGCGCTTGCATTGTGTGATGGGGGACGAGCTTATGATAGCTTCATTTTTTCCAAAAAGTCATTGCAGATTTCTATGCACTTGTATTCACATGGAGTAAACACATTCCGCTTTGGCGGCGTGGTCCGATAGTTGAAAAAGACCAGACCGTTACATAGTTGTATTAGAGCTTTGGTTTATACAAAGCAATGGAGTACGACACATTTGAACAAATGGAAAGACTCATCAAAGTTATATATCTCATTAGAGATAGGGTTAGTAATGCCCTAGAATGAGATTTTGGAGTATTATATTTGAGAGAACGTATTTGAAAATATGAAATGAGTTTTGAAAAGTTAATTTAAGAAACAAACATATTTTGGAAATATATGGTTAATTATAACCTGGATACTTAATCCAATGATTAAGGTTAAGTTTACATTTTGTGATTATAATTACACATAAAATACTTCTTATGGCATGGTAATTAAGCCTCTTCCACTGATCAGGAAAACAATCCGAGTACAAATGCCTTTTGGATTTAATTTCACTATTGGATAACATTTCGAAATATCTATAAACTTGAGCCAAATTTGTTAAGGTAACTAATTAATATTGTTAGAAATTAAAAATTAGAATTTGAGTGTTGTATTCGATGCTGAGGTTGGACTATCGGGTATAAGAAGATTTTGAATATACGCCTAGCTAACGTATACACGAAGTCTTGAGTATACTAGATAGATATAAAATCACACTCAATTCACTTGAAAATGATTCTTTTGATGACTACAACATCTTCAGTATGTATTTTCGAGTTTCGAAAGTGGGATGACTATATGATTCCGATTAAAACATCAATATATACATAAATCCATTTAGATAAGTGTTTGAAAGTGTTTGGTAAATTGATATGAACTTAAATAGAAGAGTGAAAATTTGATTGGGTTGTAAAAATTGTACCAGGTAAACTTGTTAGTAAGGGATAAGCCAGTAAATTAAGTGGAGGGTAAGCTGGATTTTTCAACAAAATTTTCATATAGGAACAAAGATGGAGTTTGGTTTATTAGGTACTGAATGGTGGATTACCCTAAAACAAGCAAGAAAACTCATAACCAAAGAGAAAAGGAACAAAGCCTTAGATTGGGGAAATTCAAAGGTATCTATTGTTATAGATGTAGTCAAGAAGGACATTTTGTTGTTTTATACCCAGAAAGAATACAAAAGAAAACCATTCGAGAAGACATAATTTGTTTCAAATGCAAGAAGAAAGGACATTTTATACGTAAGTGTTCTAAAACAAAGAAGAAACCCATGAACCTAACAAAAGAAAAGAAGTGTTATAGATGCAGAAAAGTAGGGCATGTAGTCCAGGATTGTCAGTTAAAGAAGGGAGAAAGACCAGCTAAAGCAACACCACCCGCCGTCATAAGTGAAGAAGAAGGAATGAAAGAATTATGTAATTAGAGCAAGCTCTTTGACCCCAAGTGAATTATCTACGAAAAGTTGGATGCATGAATAAATGTATGTATATGATGTTAATTATATATATATAATATAACTTCTTTAATGAATCTTTTCTATCATATCATCAAAATAGATTTTATTCCAATGAGAAAGCTATTGAATATAATTAAGGATATAATAGGAAGATTGGAATTATCGACGATTTTGGACAAGTCGATAAGTTCTAAAGTATATGGTGGCAACAAAAGGAACTGTTTAATTAAGCACAAATTGTAACATCCCATAATTTTCAGTATATTTAAATTTCAATTTAAAATAAATAAATTGGGATGTATTAGGGAAAATCAAAATTTTTGTTAATTTAAATGATGGTGATTGTTTTGATTTAGTATAAATAGATTACTCAAATGTAGTTTTATTTAGAAAGGCTGTTTTGAAATTTAATGTTTAAATAATTAGATTAATTTGAGTGAGTTAATTTAAAAATGGAATTCATATTTTAATTTGGATGGTGGAATTTAAGTCGTTAAATTTTAACTGAGATTCAAATCAAAATTTCAAATAATCAAAGTAAGATTTAAAAATGTGTGAAAATTTATTTATACAATTAATTCAAGTTATAATTTGATTTAATTTGAATTTTATGAATATTTAAATTGAACTTAAGAGTTAATCGAATAATGGAATATTTTATTTATTTAATTAACTGTGAAATTTAACCGTTTTGGCGACTGTCTCGGAATTTGATGAAACTGGCGACATTGAATTCAGAATGATGAATTATGGTAGGATTTCAATTTGCGTTACAATCCGACTTACCATTTGACCGTAAGAGAGAAAATGTGAAATAGAATCAATGTAATATGATAAATGGGTTGTCTCTAATATTTGGGCCTCCTTTATATATAAATAAACTGCTTTATCATCTAATCAGCCATTTTCCCTTTACGTATAATTTTTCTATCTCTCCCTTATCTCTAATGGCTGAAAATCAATGTTAAACCCTAGATCAAAAATAAAATACAACCTCAAAAATTAAATCTCTTCAAACCATAGCAAATTATATGTCGATTCGAAGCTCTCGACGATACGAAGCCTCTGGTATAGTTTGTTTCGACATGCAGTGGACGGATTCGCCAGAAATCACGGTCAAAACTTCTGTTTTCATAACCCTAGGCGTCGTTTTAGGCGTTTTCGATTTCAAAGTTAATTGGAGAAATTGGCATGTGGGTTTTGTAGAGGAGGGTCATACGAATCTATTGCATGTGGTTGGAGGTTGTATAGTCGTGTGTGGAGCCGGAATATTGGTTTGGAAGGTCAGAAAACGTGATCGTTTGGCTCGATGGTGATGGCTCCACAGTTGATCGGAATTGACGGGTCCGGCACCAAGGGATGCGCGGCGAGATGAGGGGCAAGATGGTGGTGGTCTTGGCGGCTATAGAGGTCGGTCGATGGTGAATTTCGTGGTCAAACTGACGGTGGTGTATGGGTTTAGTCGCAAGCGTGACTGTAGCGGAGGAATGAGCGGGAAGAAAGGGGCAGGGGACCTGCTGACGTGGCGGCATCAGATTGGTGAAGAATCATTATTTAATTATTTATATATACTTAAATTTCAGAGAGTAAAACGCTGATAACTCTTTCGTTTTGACTCGGATTTGGACGCGGTTTGTTGCGTTGGGATCATGGTGGAATTGCGGACGTTTTAGCACTAACCTAGCTGCGTTTGGTGACTGTCAGATTTTGGCCCTTAGTTGGACGTTCGATCAACTACGGATGCAAAGGTGAGTGATTCTTCGCTCACGAAATACTAAATTATTCCCATATTTATCGAATTAAATTATGAAATAGTTGGTTGCATGGTTGTGATTGGCTATTGAATGTGGTTGCTTAAATTTGATATATCAGTGTGTTAACAGGCAAATTAGATCGATGATTAGTTATTTGATTTAGATTTAAATTTCTAGTTGAAAATTCGAACCCTTATAAATCCTGAAAACAGTTGAAACTGATCAGTTGAATAAAATGGTGTGATGGATGCTTGGTTGGATTTTATTACTGAATTTGATATTGACACTGTTAAGGCTTTATATTCAGTATATTGTTTTGCATGTGATTGTGGCGATAAATCTCATTTACCCTTGATGTTGCGGGCATCTAATAAATCCGGGGTTTATCGATAAAATAAATTAGAATACAGAGTGAAATGATAAATCTCTGTGACCCTGATTTGGATTGAAATGATAGATCCATCCCCTGAATATCGAGAAATTAAATTAAAACCACTTGGCCATTGGGTAGAAATTATATACAGACATCGGTTGGTTAAATGATCTTAAATTATTTGAATTCTATTTGGTGGAAATTTCATTTAAAGGAAATGTATCGATTTTCGATAAATTTTATTTTTCCTTTAAGATATGACTTCTCGATGTTATTTGGAATGGTTAAGAATTTCCCAAACTAATTTGGAAATTGTAACTTGGATTGAAATATGATTTGGGATTTATTCCAATAACTGGTAGACTCAAATTTAATAAATTCTCTTTGAATTTTAAAATTTTGGAATAAAAGTAATCGATGATATTTGGAGGTGTTTAAACTAAATACGAATATGGTTTGAATCCTCGAAATGGAAAGTGGGTTGAATGGGTTTGGAATAAGATATTGGAATGATGTAACCCCATTTGAGAATGGAATTTAGATTCAATTGTTGAAATTTGGAAGGAGAAACAATTTAAGGTTTAAAAATTCTGTTTTATTTTGATCTATTTAATTTATTTTATTCTATTTCATTTTATTTAGAAACTAGATATCTACTTTGTTATAAGGGAAGTTTATACATATATATATATATTATTATTATTTAAAAATTTTAGTAAGCTTGTTTTATATATATATAATGATTTAAATTACCTTAGTATACTCTAATGATCTATATAAGTAAATTTTATATAAGGTTTTATTTATAAGTACTTATTTTCAAAATTTTATTTTATGAATTTTAGTTCTTCTTCCGAATGGAAAGTGATTGGATTTAAACCCGTTGGTTCAAATGAAGTTGAGATAAGTATATTCTATTTGAATATGAATTGAGTTTAAACCGATTTTTATATGGAAGGGTAGATTTTATTCTACTCGAATATAGATGGGATTTCCAAAGATTGAAATGAATGGATATGGAAATATATATTCTATTTGAATATGACGGGATTTCGAATGTAAATCGATCTGAATTAACTGAAATATTTTAAGATGCAGCGTATTATATGTGAATATAAATCGATTTGAAATATTATACGAGTATAATATAATGACATGGAAATATATTCTGGTTTGGAATATAATCGGTTTGGGAATGATTGGGATTTTTTTTTATATGGAAGTATATCCTATTTTTGAATATATAATGGGTTCGAACAAAATATGATATTTTGATAGGAAAGCGAACCTTTGAAATGTAAAAGAACCAACCGATGCGAAAAGAGGTAAGCGTTGGTTGTTAAAGAGACCGGAGTCGACATAAGGCATACTCTCTGTCAGTGTCGATACCACTTTGATAACTGTGAACGTTATGACGTATCCAGAATGAGTATGATGACTTGGGGGCGATTATTGAATCGAAGAAGATGATCGATGACGAAATAGCCCTGACCTTCAGGTCAGAATTGAAATCACTAAAACAGGAGCTATACCGTGACTAACTGAGGGAGCACCTTTGATCGGACACACTTCTTCGATAATATTTCTATGACTATGATGATGATGATTTGGGCCAATTATGACTTTGGGAGTGTGTTCCGAGGTGGGCGGTAGTGGCTGCTATGCGTTACCACCGGTCCGGGAGTGCAATTGGTAGAATCCTACCCTAGGCATTGCCTCGAGTGCCTTGTCATATATATCCATATCGAGCCCCATACGATTTTGATTTAGCATTGCCTTCTATGGAGTGCCCTCTGATAACACCAGTACGGTGAATTTACGGTACTGTATAGACTGTTGATGCCTATAAACCGCGTAAGGGTAATATGGTAATCCCGCTTACGCTATTTTCAGTATTTATACTTTACTGGATAGACACTATCATAATAGCGTACTATATTATGTATGTATTAGTTTAACGGATCCTTGAGAGATGGAAAAATCCCGTAACATCTCTTGAGTTACTGTGCCCATGACACTGATGTTAGTTCGTATTTTGATTTGACTAATATGAGATGATTTAGTGTTGACCCGAGTGTTTGTTGTGTTTTCTTTTTATGCAATACTATCGGGTCAGCAGACGTTGCAGTATTTGAAGATGACTGTGCTTGGAGATCGAAGACGAAGATTTGGTATATCTGTTATCTATACATATGTATATCCGCTGCACTATTTCCGCTGCTATGTGATGAAACCTATATATGTATAACTCTGATAGTCAATGTATATATATTTCAATTGTTTTAAAACTGCTATTGTGTATTATATGTTGTCCTTCCGCTGTGAGATTCTATGATTGTTTTCTCTTCTTTCTTTCTTTTCTTCTTTTCCCAATAACAACCTGTATTTGCGATTGTTTGGGGTCGACATGTGTGGTTTATTGTCGTTTTAAACGGTCAAAAATATGGGTCGTTACAGTTGGTATCAGAGCGATGGTTGGCGATAACCCTGGCTCTGTTTGGGAATTTACTCATTAGAGATAGGGTAGTAGTACCCTAGAATGAGTCTGAGTGATATGAGAGAGCGTACTTGTATTTTTATATAAATTGGTTTACATTGTGTTGATTTGTTCTGTTGAATATTTATGGATTCTGGTCGATATATGGGACGCCATAGAATCGATAGGAATTTTTGAATAATCGAACAGAATGATCGATATGATATGGTTTTCGATTATATTTTGAATATATCAAATATATTATTGGTTCAAGTATATATGTATTCGTCTTAGTAGGTGGTAATATTTAAACTATTACCTATTATGGTCGGTCAAATAATGAATATAAGAAGATGTAATTAATAGGTGTTGGAAATTTAATGATTTTAGAAAATATTTGAAATAAAATACCTGTAGGTATAATTGGGTGTAAAGGGTTTGTGATTGAAATAGGAATGAACTTGAAACTTGATCCTGGGGTGTCTTTTGAAATAGTTTTGCCAAAGTTTAAATAATATCATATTATAGGTATAATCGAAAGGAAATGGTTTTATAGATTTTCAAGGTGGGTATAATCCCTTCTTGGACCTTAGAAATGATGTCGGTAATGAGTGCACGCATTATCGATATTTACTCTGAAGAGTTTAAGTGGGGGAGATCACTCGATGGTTATTATAACTTGTTTGACAAAGGATTTTGAATTTAATTCCATATGATATAAAAAAAATTTATAAAGGTATTAGGATATGTTATTTAAGTTGAAATTTAAATTTAACATGCTTTGAAAATTTTCTATGTTTTTGTAAATTAAAGATTTGGGTTCAAAATTTTATGGCATGTTTTCTATAAAATAGTATAAGTACTTAGATTATTTTAAATTTTAGCTTATGACCCCAAGATGAAGTGTTTAAGTTCATCCTAACTAACTACATCGATTCAAGATTTAATTTTCTCGATTCATTGGAGTTTTAGACTTTGAAATTTTGGAATAGACTTAAGAACTAAGGGGTCATCACGGAATTCTTAACTATGGATGATAATAAAGGAAACCAATCCCAACTTTGGTCGATAAGGATGTTAGAAGAAATTTAAAACTTACCACGAAATAAATTCAATTAAAACCAACTGAATCAATTGAAATTTGGTTGTGTAATAAGAACGAGAACACATGTCTTGGCTAATTCATAAGTTACTAAGTTAGTCGAGAAGGAATTTAAAGGAATTTTTGTTATTAATGAAATGTGAATGGTCGATAACTAAACGAAGAATGTAAAAGATGAATTAGGGTACAGGTGAATGAAGACGTAAACCCGGGATGGATTAAACCTCTTTTGGTCAATATATCGAAAGTAAATCTGAATATAAACTGTCTTTAACCCAATTCATTACCTGAAAGTCAAATAAGTAGATTGAGCAAATGGAATAAACTTTAAGTGAGGTTGAAATTAGAATAAGAGAATAGGAAAAGGGTTGAATGAATAATGATTTAACATTAATGAAACGAACGAGCAATTGAAGGTAGCGAAAGAATGAGAGAATAATTTGAGATAAATGAAAGAAATAAGAATAATTGAAACCAAATTCAATGAAAAACTTCGTATATGAGTGTCAAAGTTTTAACCATTTTAAATGGGATTGGTAAATAAAATATGAGTAAGGCTAAACTTAGGTGAGTCACGTAAATTGATTCGATAAGAGTTACTTAAAAGACTTTATAAAGATGAGATGGAAATTAAGTACTTAAAAAAAATTGTCATGAGATTTGGCAACTTAACTCATGTTCATGAATATATGACTTAATATCATCAAGTTGGTTGAAAAGCTAGAACAAATTTCGAGTTTTCAGTTAGAATTTAATGCTCGGAATAAACGAGAAGCGAATAGAAAGAATATCGAAATAAAGTAAGAAATTGAATATGGATCCAATTCTTGAATAATGAAGCGATAATAAAGTTAAATGTTAAGGATTTACAAAAGTATTGAAATCGAAAATGTTGAAATTTCGAATAGAAATAATCCAATGTTTATGTAAATCTGAAATAGTCGATAAGCTGAAGCTAAAGTGACCATAACTTTTGATGGGATCATCGGAATCTGATGATTCCGGACTTTTCGGTAACCTTAGAAACCGAGCTAAAACCTTCGTTTATAAAGCGAGGTCGAATTCCTATGATTACTAAGCTGAAATGCAAGTTTTAGTCGTAGTTGTGTATGCAAAAAATTTAAAACTGAAGCGTATACCTATATTGTTTTGACCATAACTTCCCAATGGAGCGTCGGATTTCGATGTGCGAGTACAATTCGGAAAGGCCAGAATGTAAACTAAAACTTTCTCTTAATATACCTAGTCAAATTCTAATGTTTAGAAGGCTAAAAACTGGGTTGAACAATTCAGACCTGCATTTTCTAGTGTGCGGGCTGAGGCGTTCGCCTCCACTAAAGTAGCAATAACTTTTGAACAAATCATCCAAATTCGACGAATCCGGACAATTTGGAAAGCCTGAAAAGAATGCAACAAGTTTGCCTTGTCTTAGTCAAATTCCATCATCTAAGGGTAGATAATACCCCATTTGTTTGCTGACCTGTTGTTAACAGGTTGGTTTTTTGTAGTTGAAATGATTTAAATATGTTGTGTAAGTATATTCTTTGCTATGTATTCTATATATGTTGATTCTTATGTGTATGTGAGTATGTCGCAGGTGTTATGAAGTCACGCTATGCGTTGGAGCTCGCTTGCGCTAAATGCTAAATGCTAAGGTGAATAAAAAATGCAAGTAAACGCTAAGAAGGTACGTATGTGAGTTATATAGTTTTGTAGTAACATATATATGGTGTTTTCCCCACTTTTGGGATGCCTCATCGAATGATGAGATGTATATTTGAATTTTCTATATGTTGTGACTTTCCGGATCTCTCCGTACAAAGGAGATGCTGCCGAAATTTTCCGTGATTTCGGGAGTTAGAAAAATTTATGAGTTTTACAAATATAACTTATTCTATATAGGCTATTTTAGGTATGAATTTAAAATGGATATGTGCTTAATATCGTTTCGTTCTCTTTTCGTGGACGAAAAGATTTTAAGTGGGGGAGAATGTAACATCCCATAATTTTCAGTATATTTAAATTTCAATTTAAAATAAATAAATTGGGATGTATTAGGGAAAATCAAAATTTTTGTTAACTTAAATGATGGTGATTGTTTAGATTTAGTATAAATAGATTTCTCAAATGTAGTTTTATTTAGAAAGGCTGTTTTGAAATTTAATGTTTAAATAATTAGATTAATTTGAGTGAGTTAATTTAAAAATGGAATTCAGATTTTAATTTGGATGGTGGAATTTAAGTCGTTAAATTTTAACTGAGATTCAAATCAAAATTTCAAATAATCAAAGTAAGATTTAAAAATGTATGAAAATTTATTTATACAATTAATTCAAGTTATAATTTGATTTAATTTGAATTTTATGAATATTTAAATTGAACTTAAGAGTTAATCGAATAATTGAATATTTTATTTATTTAATTAACTGTGAAATTTAACCGTTTTGGCGACTGTCTCGGAATTTGATGAAACTGGCGACATTGAATTCAGAACGATGAATTATGGTAGGATTTTAATTTGCGTTACAATCCGACTTACCATTTGACCGTAAGAGAGAAAATGTGAAATAGAATTAATGTAATACGATAAATGGGTAATCTCTAATATTTGGGCCTCCTTTATATATAAATAAACTCCTTTATCATCTAATCAGCCATTTTCCCTTTACGTATACTTTTTCTATCTCTCCCTTATCTCTAATGGCTGAAAATCAATGTTAAACCCTAGATCAAAAATAAAATACAACCTCAAAAATTAAATCTCTTCGAACCATAGCAAATTATATGTCGATTCGAAGCTCTCGACGATACGAAGCCTCTGGTATAGTTTGTTTTGACATGCAGTGGACAGATTCGCCAGAAATCACGGTCAAAGCTTCTGTTTTCGTAACCCCAGGCGTCGTTTTAGGCGTTTTTGATTTCAAAGTTAATTGGAGAAATTGGCATGTGGGTTTTGTAGAGGAGGGTCATACGAATCTATTGCATGTGGTTGGAGGTTGTATAGTCATGTGTGGAGCCGGAATTTTGGTTTGGAAGGTCAGAAAACGTGACCGTTTGGCTCGATGGTGATGGCTCCACAGTTGATCGGAATTGACGGGTCCGACACCAAGGGATGCGCGGCGAGATGAGGGGCAAGATGGTGGTGGTCTTGGCGGCTATAGAGGTCGGTCGATGGTGAATTTCGTGGTCAAACTGACGGTGGTGTATGGGTTTAGTCGCAAGCGTGACTGTAGCGGAGGAACGAGCGGGAAGAAGGGGGCAGGAGACCTGCTGACGTGGCGGCATCAGATTGGTGAAGAATCATTATTTAATTATTTATATATACTTAAATTTCAGAGAGTAAAACGCTGATAACTCTTTCGTTTTGACTCGGATTTGGACGCGGTTTGTTGCGTTGGGATCGTGGTGGAATTGCGGACGTTTTGGCACTAACCTGGCTGCGTTTGGTGACTGTCAGATTTTGGCCCTTAGTTGGACGTTCGATCAACTATGGACGCAAAGGTGAGTGATTCTTCGCTCACGAAATACTAAATTATTCCCATATTTATCGAATTAAATTATGAAATAGTTGATTGCATGGTTGTGATTGGCTATTGAATGTGGTTGCTTAAATTTGATATATCAGTGTGTTAACAGGCAAATTAGATCGATGATTAGTTATTTGATTTAGATTTAAATTTCTAGTTGAAAATTAGAACCCTTATAAATCCTGAAAACAGTTGAAACTGATCAGTTGAATAAAATGGTGTGATGGATGCTTGGTTGGATTTTATTACTGAATTTGATATTGACACTGTTAAGGCTTTATATTCAGTATATTGTATTGCATGTGATTGTGGCGATAAATCCCATTTACCCTTGATGTTACGGGCATCTAATAAATCCGGGGTTTATCGATAAAATAAATTAGAACACAGAGTGAAATGATAAATCTCTGTGACCCTGATTTGGATTGAAATGATAGATCCATCCCCTGAATATCGAGAAATTAAATTAAAACCACTTGGCCATTGGGTAGAAATTATATACAGACATCGGTTGGTTAAATGATCTTAAATTATTTGAATTCTATTTGGTGGAAATTTCATTTAAAGGAAATGTATCGATTTTCGATAAATTTTATTTTTCCTTTAAGATATGACTTATCGATGTTATTTGGAATGGTTAAGAATTTCCCAAACTAATTTGGAAATTGTAACTTGGATTGAAATATGATTTGGGATTTATTCCAATAACTGGTAGACTCAAATTTAATAAATTCTCTTTGAATTTTAAAATTTTGGAATAAAAGTAATCGATGATATTTGGAGGTGTTTAAACTAAATACGAATATGGTTTGAATCCTCGAAATGGAAAGTGAGTTGAATGGGTTTGGAATAAGATATTGGAATGATGTAACCCCATTTGAGAATGGAATTTAGATTCAATTGTTGAAATTTGGAAGGAGAAACAATTTGAGGTTTAAAAATTTTGTTTTATTTTGATCTATTTAATTTATTTTATTTTATTTAGAAACTAGATATCTACTTTGTTATAAGGGAAGTATATATATATATATATTATTTAAAAATTTTGGTAATCTTGTTTTATATATATATAGTGATTTAAATTACCTTAGTATATTCTAATGATCTATATAAGTAAATTTTATATAAGGTTTTATTTATAAGTACTTATTTTCAAAATTTTATTTTATGAATTTTAGTTCTTCTTCCGAATGGAAAGTGATTGGATTTAAACCCGTTGGTTCAAATGAAGTTGAGATAAGTATATTCTATTTGAATATGAATTGAGTTTAAACCGATTTTTATATGGAAGGGTAGATTTTATTCTACTCGAATATAGATGGGATTTCCAAAGATTGAAATGAATGGATATGGAAATATATATTCTATTTGAATATGACGGGATTTCGAATGTAAATCGATCTGAATTAACTGAAATCTTTTAAGATGCAGCGTATTATATGTGAATATAAATCGATTTGAAATATTATACGAGTATAATATAATGACATGGAAATATATTCTGGTTTGGAATATAATCGGTTTGGGAATGATTGGGATGTTTTTTTTTTATATGGAAGTATATCCTATTTTTGAATATATAATGGGTTCGAACAAAATATGATATTTTGATAGGAAAGCGAACCTTTGAAATGTAAAAGAACCAACCGATGCGAAAAGAGGTAAGCGTTGGTTGTTAAAGAGACCGGAGTCGACATAAGGCATACTCTCTGTCAGTGTCGATACCACTTTGATAACTGTGAACGTTATGACGTATCCAGAATGAGTATGATGACTTGGGGGCGATTATTGAATCGAAGAAGATGATCGATGACGAAATAGCCCTGACCTTCAGGTCAGAATTTAAATGACTAAAACAGGAGCTATACCGTGACTAACTGAGGTAGCACCTTTGATCGGACACACTTCTTCGATAATATTTCTATGACTATGATGATGATGATTTGGGCCAATTATGACTTTGGGAGTGTGTTCCGAGGTGGGCGGTAGTGGTTGCTATGCATTACCACCGGTCCGGGAGTGCAATTGGTAGAATCCTACCCTAGGCATTGCCTCGGGTGCCTTGTCATATATATCCATATCGAGCCCCATACGATTTTGATTTAGCATTGCCTTCTATGGAGTGCCCTCTGATAACACCAGTACGGTGAATTTACGGTACTGTATAGACTGTTGATGCCTATAAACGGCGTAAGGGTAATATGGTAATCCCGCTTACGCTATTTTCAGTATTTATACTTTACTGGATAGACACTATCATAATAGCGTACTATATTATGTATGTATTAGTTTAACGGATCCTTGAGAGATGGAAAAATCCCATAACATCTCTTGAGTTACTGTGCCCATGACACTGATGTTATTTCGTATTTTTATTTGACTAATATGAGATGATTTAGTGCTGACCCGAGTGTTTGTTGTGTTTTCTTTTTATGCAATACTATCGGGTCAGCAGACGTTGCAGTATTTGAAGATGACTGTGCTTGGAGATCGAAGACGAAGATTTGGTATATCTATTATCTATACATTTGTATATCCGCTGCACTATTTCCGCTGCTATGTGATGAAACCTGTATATGTATAACTTTGATAGTCAATGTATAAATATTTCAATTGTTTTAAAACTGCTATTGTGTATTATATGTTGTCCTTCCGTTGTGAGATTCTATGATTGTTTTCTCTTCTTTCTTTCGTTTCTTCTTTTCCTAATAACAACCTGTATTTGCGATTGTTTGGGGTCGACATGTGTGGTTTATTGTCGTTTTAAATGGTCAAAAATATGGGTCGTTACACAAATACCTTGTGAATTAAGTTTCATAATTTGATTAAAGGTTATTTGGCAAGCGGGAATAGTAAGAAGAAATTACCTAAACTGAAACGTTTAGACAAGTTGAATTCGGAGATGATCAAGTTTTTCGTGTAACGAATAATAGTAAAATTTGGAAACTAAAAAGGAATAAGTTTCATAACCATTGCATTTGTAAGATAAGATCTAAGAACATAATTTATAAGTCTGAATTTTTTTGAAAGTAGTAAATGGTTGAGTATAAGTAATTGGCCCAGTAAACGATGAACCGAATATAATAGGTAACTGGAGGTTATCATAGGAGGACATGTAGATATGGTTATCCATGTGAGAACACGGAGCTTTGGTATAAAGAATTTTAATATTGAATTTGTCAAATAAGTAGTTACGATTCCCTTTCCTTTTCGAGGACGAAAAGTTTTAAGGGGGGTTGAATGTAACTTCCAGAATTTTTAACCAATTTAAAAATGGAATTTTTGTTACTTAATTTGAATTTAAATTTGAATTTGATATAAATATATGTGGTTAAGAGTATTTAATAATTTAGATAAGTTATATGATACATTTTACTTGAATTATAAATGAGAATGATTATTAATGAGTTTGGATTTATTGATACTATTTGTCATTCGATCGGATTTGTCAAACCATAACATGAATTGGTAGCGTTAGAATTAAGTGTTGCCTTTAGTTTTCATAACAATAAAAGAAAGTGCAACCAAAAGTTCTTTTTTTCTTCTTAAGACAAGTGTTAAGATACATGCCTTTATGGATGCTCCCTTTCATGCATGATTGCCACTTGCCTCCTTATGTGTCTTTACCTCCTTACTCCTCCTTTCCTATATAGGAAGGCTCTTTCTCCATTTTTTA
Organism: Allium sativum; assembly: GCA_030737875.1. NCBI lineage: Eukaryota > Viridiplantae > Streptophyta > Magnoliopsida > Asparagales > Amaryllidaceae > Allium > Allium sativum. Next base: position 589,274,948 of record CM060920.1, read on the forward strand.
GCATTCCATTTCCATTTCCTCCTTTCCGCCTTCTTGTTAAAGCTTTTGTCCATGGTTTACATGGCATAAGTCTTCCTCTTTTCCACCACCACCTTACCAAAGTTCACTATTCTTCTCCTCCTCTTATAATGTAAAGAGAGATTAGTGTATATTATATTATATATATTTTGGTGAAGAAGACGTTGCGCTGAAATACTGTCCGACGGTTCGCTTAGCTAGGCTCGCCTACCATGAAGATTTGGAAAGTTGTTAGGTGAGAACTCTTTAACCACGGTTTATATATTTAATTAGTAGCTAGGCTAATTTAAATATAGTGATGAATTATTATTGGTTAATGATGATTGAATCATGTTGATGATGGTTGATATGGATGTTTAAATGGTTGTTGATGTTGTTTTGCACACACTTTGACACAACAATTATGGTATCACATTAGTGATCAACAAATCTCCTTTATAATTAAAAGCAATATCATTATTGAAATTGAAGGTTAATAATTGGAAAAGACCATATGTATGAATTCTTATATATCGTTAAAGTTCTTTAAATGAATAAATAAAAACCGGAACATTCTAGGATGATAGAGAGGATAGTGTCTACGCTTGGTTTGGAAATGAAGTTTCCTGCTCTCCCTGGCTTTCCCTAACTGATCCGATGAATGGGAAGGTTAATTTGAAATTATTTGAATTGAGAAATGAATTGGAATTTATGAAAGTTGAATTTTATATCCAAAATAATTTGGACAGTATATTTAAAGTGTTTTAAAAAGGGTTATATAAGGATATAAGGGTTTTCTAAGATATTTTGAAGTATCGTAGAATAATGGTTATTATGCTTTTGAAAACACTTTCGTAACGCTTTCTTCGAAAACATTCTATTTTGAAGTTTTTAACCCACAAACTATTGTCCGAACTATAAGTAATCATTTTTAAATGATTTGTGGAATGTTTTCAAAGGTTCAAAAGTATTGGAAATATTTTATACGGAATTTAAATTGATATTAACATGGGTTTTCAATTTTAAATAACTGGATATAGTTGGAGATAAATCTTCGTATGTTTGATATTAAACCAGTAGATGATGATTCTTACTATTTGAAGAATTTGAAACATATTTCACCATTGTTCCGCTTATAGTGTGAGTTGGATATCGAGATTAATATTAAGTATAATTTGATGGTATTTCTATCCAGATCTTATGTCAAAGAGTTGAATAAATCTTTTAATTAAGATACGAGTTTCCTAAGTTTACTGGGACAAGTTGGAAAGAAATAATCTTCAGATATTTGATATAGAATTCTTGGTGTAAATGTATACTATTTGAGGAATTTGGAAGATACTATTATATCGTTATTCCACTTATAGTATTCGTTGATTATGAGAATTGATATAGAATATAAGTAGATACAATATATGTGTAACTTATGTTCAATATCTATTGATTTGGGTTTTGTCGTGAATCGTATCTTCAATAATATCATTCTTGAAACCCAATGAGATTGAGTTGTGGAAATTCATATCGTAATTTGAGGATTTAATCAGATCTTTGATTTGAGGAAATTAAAAGTGAGGAATTAGAAAGAAAGTATAATCATTTAGTTAAGATTAAAGAATGGAATGTTGGAAAATCAATTTAATTGGAAACTAGGGTTGAAATGTGGGGTAAGGGTTTTCAAAGGAAACTGGATTTTTGATAACGAGTTATCAAACGGAAAATAATTAAGGCTTTGTGGCTAGATTATCCTAGATTTAAGGGAAGTGTTTTAAAGAAGAAGGGTAAAATATGGATTTTGTTATAGATAATTTGAATAGATTTAAAGAAGTTTAATTTAACGAAATCCAAAATGGAAGGAGATTTGGTAGAAAGCTTGTGTGTTCCATGATTGTGTTTTTAATTGCTCTTATTATTTGGAAAGGCCGGGATCGTAATTGTGTCAAAAAACCATTCCAAGTAATAATACAACGTTGTGGGGCAGTTGAAGACATTGGAGGTGGCATTGAATACTGGGACCCTTCATGTCATAAGGGCGACTTGCTGAATGTCTCAAATGGCTAGCTTCCATTCGCAGAAGGATTTTATTTATCAGCTAAGTGGCAAGAAGCCCGAATGTATATGCAGGAATTCCGGATTGTTGTTTCGTTCAGACCTAGAACGGACATGTATGGATTGTGTGTCTGACATTGTAATTAACTGCGTAGTGCTGATCTTTATTAATATGTATATGTTTGGTGGCGGAGAATTTATTCTCTTGCTTAACACCCTTCTCTAAGACGTATGAGCTTAGAGGTTATATATTGATAGAAATCAGTGATGCGTAGTGAATGGACAATGTGGCATACTTAAGTTATGTGATGAGCTATGGATGATCAAAGCATGGCTTATTTAAGCGTAGCTTTGTGTATATCATGACCTCGACGAACCTCACACCCCGGATTGATGGTAAACTAGTGGTCAGATTTTTATGTTCGTTTTGTATGTTCGGTGCACCGAGATGTGATGATCAAAGGGTACTGCGAAGCCCCTAGTCTAGGACGCTTTTTATTGGGTACTCTGATTCATGCAAGGTGGGTTAGTATAATAGAGTCCGAGTCTGGACGTTATCCGCGAGAACTGGGATGATGCGCGCAAGAAAGTTTGTGAGCCCACGAATGATCTTTCGTACTAGAAACCATCATGTTCGAAACCCAATCTGCACTACAAGCCCATACGGTTTTGATTGTATAGCCTGTTGGTTACTGGCAGGATTGTTAGTATAATGGGATGGAGCATTATGATGGCTAGGATTAATACATTTATTTTCGAAAAGGTTTTTCACACTATATATAGTAGTAAAAGAGGATTTTCACGTATGAAGGCATTTTTGGTTATCATAAGGCAAAACCCGCCCATTTGGTGTGCGCTTGCATTATGTGATGTGGGACGAGCTTATGATAGTTTCATTTTTTCCCAAAAAGTCATTGTGGATTTCTGTGCACTGGTATTCACATGGAGTAAACCCGTTCCGCATTGGCGCCGTGGTCCAGTGAATTTCCTAACTTTAAAATAATCCCTAAAGACAACTGTTTTGAGTTCTCATACCAGTCCCATGACTGACCTAGAGTTTATTGTTCTCACACCTAAACTATGGGTGCCCATAATTTTTACACGGGCAGCCTAGTAGTTTGGTTCGCAGATTTAGCCTTGGAGTTAGTTGGAGCAGGATTCGGGTTTAACTGGAGCTATTATGTTTGGAGCATTCGCATTTAAGTTGGCTTTGTCACGATATAATCTGGAAAGATTTTGGACACTTGTATGCTTGGGTGATTTCAAGAAACACTTCAAATTGGTAAATATAATCTCTATGATTTCTGGAAATGTTGGACGCAATTTAAATTTGTTTATCTTTCCAAAAATTTTTTTTCTGCAAAATGAAACTTGCCAAAAAATTGTTGCTTTGATTGAAAATCTTGGTTTCCTTGAATCACTAGAAATTGCTTGAATTTATTTGCAATATTCATTTACCAAAAAGGAATTTATGCCACCAATGCCAAACTGTTTCTTGCTAAAAATTTATGTCTTCGATTTCCTTGTAGCTTGCAAAATTTGCATTGATGATTCATTTCTATAAAATTTTCTTATAATGAATGCATGAGCACTTGCATTTCTATTTTACCAAAAAATGCAGAGTAAAATATTGTAATGCTTGAGCTCGGCCATGCTCTTCATATATTTGGAGCATCTGCTTCATGAACCAATATCCCATGTTAAAATATTTTCCATGCATTGTATTTGCTAGAAGTTGATATATGTAAGAATGACTTTCTTTATCATTGTTTTGTGTGCTTTAAGCTTGCCCATCTGTGCAGCTCTTTCCATCTCTTTTGGCATCATGCTTTCACTTGAGTCCATGTTGAATGATTTTCATGCATACTTGAGCTTTCAATGCAATGTTGTATTTACTGTTGCTTGCAATTGTGATGTTGCACCATTGCTGAATCATTGCCTAACTTTGAGTTGTCTCATTCTTTTGCTTTGCTTGCTGCCCTATTTTGTATTGAGCTGTGTACTTATGTCTTGACCAAAATAAAACTTTTGCCTATCCATTGAATATTTGAGCCTGTGTTGCTTGACTTCGAACATGTGATTCCAAACAGTCTTGATTTTCATGCATGTATTGATATATATATATATATATTGTAGTGATTTATGCAGAATATTGATGAGCATCTAGTATTGTCCATTTAGATACCAATGGAGTATAACAAAACAATTATGAAATCTCACGAAAAACAAAGAACAGAAAAAAAGACACAGAAGATTTAACGTGGTTCAGATATGAATATCCTACGTCCACGGAGACCCAACAATTTTTCTTTCCCAATGAAGAAATGAGTACATAAGAGAGGAGGAAGATTACAATAGAGAGAAGATTAATGGTGGATTGCTTATTTCATACAATAACATGGCCCCTATTTTTATAGAGGAATTTCTTGGAGATAAATAAGAGAAGTTTCTAGATTACTTGGACATGAAGAAAAAAAATATCTTCTTTGATTTGATTGGAGCATAAATGGTTGGCGCAATCATGGTTTCAATCTCTTTCCCTGAGTAAATTGATTCTTCATTAATTGATTGATTGGCCTATTAATTATTTTTCTTCCCAAAAGAAAACCTCCTCTTATATCTTTCCATATACGAGCCAATTAATTGATTGACAATCAATCAATTTCTTTTCTTCTCTACAAATATTTGATTGACAATCAATCAATTTCTTTCATTCTCTACAAATATTTGAATCATCAATTTCAACACTCCACCTTGATTCAAATATGACACTATTTCTTCATCATCTCATCTTCAACAATCAACATATAAGTTGTTGGGCCCAGTGCCCCATGGCGATCAAGTAACAGGAAGCAAACTGATCAAGTTTGAGCAATGCTCAAACTTGTCCTTTGGAAGTGATCATCATATCGGAAGGATTATCAGAAGTACCCACCTTCAATAATTTGATCTTGCTTCGTTCTTCCTCAAGCATAATAAAGAAACCTCTAACATCAAATTGTCTGTGAACTATAAGCTTGATTCTCAACAAGATGAATCACACTCTGACTGTATGAAAATAGCTCTATTGTCCGCTGCGCCATTGAAAGATCATTCAACAACTGAAGTAAGTACAATCCTTTGTTGCTTCCACAATCAATATCAGCTATGCTTCGGTAGTCGACAAAGCTACGATAGATTGCAGCTTTGATCTCCATGAAATCGAGCCTGTACCAAGTGTAAAAACATAGCCCGACACTGACTTCCTAGCATCTCTATCCCCAACGTAATCAAAATCACAGTATCCTCTAAGAAAGATGTCTCCATCTACTCCACCATATAACAAGCTCACTGAAGAAGTGCCTCGAAGATATCTAAGAATCCACTTCACTGCTTGCCAATGTTCTTTGCCTGGGTTAGACATATATCAACTGACAACACCAACTGCATGGGTCAAATCTTGTCTCGTGCACACCGTCGTATACATGAGACTACCAACATCCCTAGAATAATGTATATTAGCCATATACCTTTTATTTTCTTTCGATGTAGGAGACTGGTCTTTCGACAACTTAAAATGAGAGCCTAAAGGAGTGCCTACTGGTTTGGCTTTCTTCATCCCAATTCGAGCGAGGACTTTCTCGATGTACTACGCCTGAGTGAGCCTTAACTCTCTCCGCTTCCTATCCTTGCTTATATCCATACCCAATATTCTTTGTGTCTTTCCCAAATCCTTCATATCAAACTCTCTACTGAGCTCCACTTTCAACTCCTTAATTTTGACCATACTCTAGGATACAATCAACATATAACAACAAATAAATCATGTCATCATCACATCTTCAAAAATAAACACACTGGTCTTTGAAGCTTCTGGAGTATCCCTGTGAAAGCATAAACTTATCAAATCTCTTGTACCACAGTCTAGGAGACTGCTTCAGTCAATAAATAGATTTGTTAAGTTTACAAACATAGTCTAGCCTGATACTATCAATGAACACTTCGGCTGCCGCAAATAGATCTCTTCATCCAGATCACCATGCAAGAAAGTAGTTTTCACATCTAGTTGCTTTAACTCCATGTCATAATGAGCAACTAATGCCAAGAGAATACGAATGGAAGTATAGTTAACAACTGGAGCAAAGATGTCATGATACTCTACCACTTTCTTTTGAACATACCACTTTGCTACTAGTCTTGCTTTATATCTGAAATCTCCATTACCGTCGTCTTTCACTATATAAATCCACTTAATCCAATAGCTCTCTTATCGGCAGGAAGTGGCACCAAATCCCAAGTGTGATTTTTCCGTAAAGATTCGATCTTCTCTTCCATAGCTACTAACCAACTAGAACTGTCGACTGATGCAATATCGTGTCTATAATCTCTGGGCTCATCATGGACAACGTTTAATGCATATGTTCCCATATCATCAAAACCAATGCCTTTGACGCTCAAACCAACAAACTCATTAAGCCATCTGGGCTTTCTTCTTTCTCTAATAGGCCTGGTCTCTGTATGAGCTCCACCTTGAGTTTGATCTTCTGTGCCAGTATCCATACTATCCTCATCAACCACGGCGTCCTTTGAAACACCATTTGAATGTCTATGGAAAGAAGCAATAGATTATTTTCTTTGTGTTTGGTATTCTTCACGTGTCCTCTCATCATCATCCGATGAGGGTGGCTCCAACTTCTACATAGCCTTCTCATCAAAAGTTGCATGCCTGCTTATAATAAGTTTTTTGCTAATAGGACAACACAACCTATATCCTTTTACTCCTCTACTAAAACCTAGAAAGATACACTTGCGAGCTCTAGTTTCCAGCTTTCCTCGACTCTTATGCACTTAAGCTAGACAACCAAACACCTTGAGGAATGAATAGCTAACAGGCTCTCCTTTCAATACTTCTTCAGGGATCTTCATATCTACGGCAGTAGAAGGTGTGCGGTTGATGAGGAAAGCCGCCATAGATAAAGCTTCAGCCTAAAATCCCTTCTTTAACTTAGCAATCAATCTGAAGCACCTAGTTCTCTCCAACAATGTCTGATTCATCTGTTCTGCAACTCCGTTGGACCGGGGGTCGCCTGGTGTGTTGTAATGCCTCTTAATGCCTTTAGACTCATAATAATTGATGAATTCCTGTGATACGAATTCATCGCCATTATCAGAACGGAGAACTTTCAACTTCTTCCCTGACTGCTTCTCCACCATGGATTTCCATTTACGAAATCTAACAAAGATTTCACTTTTGGATTTTAGAAAGTTTACCCAAACTTTACGAGAGAAATCGTCTAGAATTAAACAAAATACCTGGCTCCACCCAAGGATGGGTAAGGGGAAGGTCCCCAAACATATGTGCGAACATAATCTGAAACATCTTTTGCCTTATGCTCACCAACACCCAAAGAAATCTTTGTTCGCTTACCAATAAAACATTCTTCACAAAAACCAAGCTTTGAATGACGAACTCCATTAATTAAACCTCGCTTTCTTAGCTCATCCATGCTGCGCTCGCCAATGTGGCTCATCCGCTAGTGCCATAATCTGGAAGAATCTGAATCAGCTGAACTAACTGAACCTGATTTGCCAACTACAGTAGTGCCCTTTAGTAAATAGAGATTTTCTGCCCTCACTCCTTTCATAACGATCATGGAACCCTTAGATATTTTCATCTTCTCTTCTTCGAATAACACCGTCAAACATCCTGAACTTTACACTATCAACACCAACTATACGGAAGGAAGCATCATTGCCCATCAGAACTTCTCCTCCATCAATCTCACGGTAAGTGGAAAAAGAGTTCCTATCAGGTGTCATATGATAGGATGCGCCAGAATCAATCAACCATAGGGTGCTCTTCTGAAACACCCCACCTCTATTTAGGTCACTCACAAAGGGAATGCATTAACTTTGGTGGAGCATTTTTAGATAAAATACACTGATAATTTACAAGACAGACATATAAACAGTGGAAAACTGATTTTTTTTATTAAATAATGTGGTTCAATCAAAACATTACAAGCATTGTCTCAAAACCCAACTTCTAAATTATTACAACAAAACATCTGTCTTGATTTAAATCTCCAAGTACATAAAGAAGCATAAAACAGAAGTAAAGTAGCATAAATCCCCAATAAAAGTGTAAGCACAACCATAGCTAAAGAAAAGAGAATCCAAGCAATACATCTGCTGTCTTCAAACTTGAAAAGGTCTGCACTAGGCTGAAGTATTCCCTCCCTGCGGACCTAGGGGGAAATGGAAGAAAAAAAAGCGAAAGAAAACATGTCAGACATAAGTGTGGTAAGTCCAGTGATTATTCAGCATGTAAACAGGTAAAAGGATCATGACAAGAATAGACTGAACATACGACAATACCATACAAATAAGGTAACATAAGATTAGGCAGGATAAACTAAATATACTATCGCACTCATTTCTATTTCTCTGCACCTACTACGAATATTTAAACTACCATCATGTGTTCATAACAAAGAGATCCCTTTTTCGATCGGCTTCTACTCGCATGCATTTATTACTTATGTCATTCGGCCCCGCTCGATTGTAGATACCTGTGTTGGTACCACCATGGGGTGTATCAAGTCCTATGGTGGCAACCTGACACAAATTAAAGATGCACAGTGTATACTAATGATGCCCAGTGCCTGATTTGTCTATGCCGGAGTACGTGCACGCCCGTACTCCGTTGGAACCTACACTGCTGCACCACCTGCCGCTATTTTGACCACTTATAATCAGCCCAGTAATCGTGTCCCACCCTGCCTAGTTCAGGGTACCATGATACATCTATGTGGGTTACTGCTGAAATAGGTCCCTATTAATAGGGTTTCCTAATCAACAGGTTATAATGATTAAGTGTTTACCTAACCCCGCCCATCTGTTCTAATTTAACATGTTGTATCGGTTAAGTGTTGCCTTATTTAACTTAACCCCACCATTTTCTAGCCTGTCTGTTCCTTAGCTTTAATTCATTCATTAAAGCACCAACCACCTACATTAGATATGTATTATTGCGGTCGCTGGATGTGTCAGACGGTTCCGGGCAGTCTTACACCACAACTCAATCTAACCTCGGGTTTTTCAGGCTTAATGTGCTAGCTCTCACATTAGATATATATTGTCACAGTTGTTGGATGTGCCAGGCGGTTCCGGGCAGCCATACACCTTAACTCAATCTAACCTCGGGTTAGGCACAATCATCTTTTAATTAATTTACGTATTTACAATTTATGTTCATATGTAAATTGTCCACAAGTGTTGACAATTCAAGACATGCCCCATTTACCCTCTAAATTATGTCCATAATTCTAGGTATACAAATTCTACCTTCATGCTACTAATCATTTTCATAATTTTGAACCAATCTATGCCAATAGCATATAGTTTAATATTTTTTCCCCCAATGTCTCCCCCGTTATTCGTTCGCATAATTCACATAGAATGCTAGGCTTGCAAATTAGCCTAACTTATAAAAAAAGGGAAAGAATGGGACATGTAATATTCCAACAGGCATAAAACGACATAGATCAGTATGTCTAATATAAAATTGGCATAGAACAACATAAACTTAATTAAGCACATAAATGTGACCTTGCATTTAAATTAGATCCAATTAACATGCGAACTAGCAAAAGTCTAATTGTAAAACATGAACTTATATAGATTTTCAACATGGATACTAGCTTGGATCTAACGCATAACATGTATGAACATAACTTAGCGTGTAATTTAATATACATAAAAGAATCACAGATTTAGCACAACATGATAGGTTTAATTTTATCAGTCCTAATAATCTCGTAGGCATTGGATGTATAACATGGTAGGTTTCATCATATAAGTCAAAATAGTCCAATAGGCATGATAGGTTTTTCTATGTCAGTCACAACAATCCAATAGGCATGACAGGCTTTTCTATGTGAATCAAAATAGTCCAATAGGTATGATAGGCTTTTCTATGTCAGTCACAACAGTCCAATAGGCATAAGCAATTCAGGATTGACAAAAGCATAGGCACGAATAGAAGTAGACATAGTTCTTGTAACACCCCACCTCCGCCAAGGTAACTCTTGCAAGTACATTGGCTTTGGAGGGGCGTTAAACGAGGTAAACATGCATGCAGATATCACAAGACAGAACATATAAGTAAAAACATAGTAGTAAAGCAGCGGATAAAACTAACATTTCAAAACCATAGTTAAGTTACAACAAAGTACTTGATCATTATTTTCCAACAAACAAAGTCTAGAGAAAAGCATAAACTGAAAAACTGAAATACATAAAGTACTATCCCCAAAGTGAAGTGATAAACCATAGCAAGCTCAATGTCCAAAACCGTACATGAGCAAATCCAGTAAGCAAGCTATAAAGATCCAAGCTAAGCTCCAATGTTCCCACCCTGAGGACCTGAGGGGGGGAAACGGAAGAAAAGAGGCGAAAGAAAACAGGTCAGTCAAAAAGACTGGTAAGCCCTACTACTATCAGTCCATGAACTAGTAAAGTTAACTGGCATGAGAAGCTGAGATGAACATAAGGATAACAACATACTGGCATGATGATTAACTAACAAGATAGATAAAGGTGTCATCGCATAATCAAGGTTAAGTTTTGCACCACGGGTGTACTAGCATTCTAACATGTCAAGTAAAAAAAAGAATTGATCCCTTGGCCCAACCTTGGCCCAATATCATGAGGTGACCTAAATCAAGGTCCAACTACACGGTCTAGTTGATCGGCTCCCTATAAGCCTAACTCGTCAAGTGTCAGGGTCATACGGCCCAAACATGAAATGTAGTTAAACTGCGCTAGGTACACCCTAGGGTGTATCAAGTCCTAGGGTGTCAACCTCAGACACAAATCAAGTATGCACAGTCTAGATCTACTGGTACCCGTGCCTGATTCTCCAACGCCGGACTATGTGCATGACCATAGTCCGCCTGGACCTACACCGGCGTACCTACACAGCCGTCGTTTTGGTCGCTTACATGTCAGCCCAGTAATCGTGCCCCACCCTAGCCTAGTCCTAGGGTCTTATGATACTATCAAGAGGGTTACTGCTGAAAAGGACCACGCAACTAGGGTTTCTTAACGGGTTAAATGTGGTTAACCCGATCCAACCGTGGATTAAATTGGTTAAGTGTACCCAAGGTTCATGACTTAACCCCGATTAACCCATCAAGCCCAAATTGGTTAAGTATTAAGTGGACCATGACTTAACCCTAATCAGGAGGCATTCATTAACTTAATGTGCTTTAACCTCTCACATTAGACCCTGTTGTGGTTACTAGTTAAGCCGGGCGGGTCCGGGTAGCTTTACACCACAACTTGGTCTAACCTCGGGTTCGAGCACAACATGACCAACTTCTCACATTGGGTCCTATTGTTTGTAGTCACTAGTTAAGCCGGGCGGGTCCGGGTAGATTTATGCTACAAACTCAACCCAACCTCGAGTTGGCCACACTCATATTTTCTAAGTGTCATGTCCATTATGTTTCCAAAACATAATTACATATCACGTCATGTTATAAAAACCATGCTCATGTCATAATGTTACCCAACCCCAACGTAATCCCATCGTTTACATAATCGCAACAACGCATAAAGGATAAAATAGGGAACTTGGCATAATCATGACAAAAAGGGGTTGAAGCCACAAGTTTAACATGGTGGCATATGAAATGTACATATGTTCATATACTTGCATATTGCATTATTAGGCTTCAAAAGTATGCATAAAACCAAACTTAGCATATAAGCGATACATGGTGATAAATGACATGTAGAAGTTGCTAGAAGTTCGCATTTAGCCTCACATGCAAGTTATCATAAGGGATATGATAACTTCCATGTTGCCAAAATGCAACCTTTAACATAAAGCTTGAAGCTTTAAGCTCACAAACTCAAGTTTAACTTGCATAACATGATAACATGATCATCCCAAACTTGCATAACATAGCAACATGTGTCATACATAATGATCAACCAAACTTGCATATCATAATGATCAACTAAACTTGCATGTCATAATGATCAACCAAACTTGCATATCATAATGATCAACCCCAAACTTGCATCATTCATTTAACTTTAGAGTTCAAAAATGAAAGTAGAAAAGGGCTTACAATGCTATGAAGACACAAATGAATATTTATTAAAAGATTGAGACGAAGCCCTTATGCAACCACCAAAACCCAAATATGCAAGCTCCAAATGAAAAACCCTTGAGCCAAATCAATAAAAACCCTTGCTTTGTAATAGAAATGTTGCAACTTGACTTGAATGCAAACTAAGAACACTCATACAAGCTTGAAAACACTTGTATGAACTCAAAATCTCTTATGTAAATAAACTTAGAAATTTTAGCATGAGGGTGGAGGCCATGAGAGGAACAATTTTGGCATAGTTTAGTTGTAGGATTGAATAATGGTGATTTAGGCTAGGCTTAGGGGTCTTTTTATAGAAGATTAGGATAGTATTAGCCATAGGATTAACTCTAGATTCAATCCAAGCCATCAAATCCCGTCACAAGCCTCTAAAACAGGTCCAAACAGCCAAAACAGGTGCACCAGGCCGACCTGGCCGACCAGGGAGGTCGACCCCCAGGTCGACCCTAGGGTCGACTCCCCAGTCGACCTGGGGGGGGAGGTCGACTCCCCAGTCGACTCCCAGGTCGACCCCTTGGGTCTGGCGGGAATTTTCCCACCACTTCTGATTTTCTGAAATTTGAATCTGTTTTGAATTTGAATTTTTCGTGAAACTTCGCGAGGCGATATCTTGGTAATACGGACTCCGATTTTCGAAAACTCGGACTCTATTTCGCGTATTTTTCCGAGACGAATGCAATGGCACAGACCGTTTCCCTTGATTCAGATTTTACAGTTTAATTCTGCCTTGATTTATGTTATAACATGTTATTCAAAAATACGGGTTGTTACATTCTCCCCTCCTTAAAGGATTTTGTCCCCGAAATCTCCAAGTTAGGAAGAACGTATCCTACCATCCATCATCCATCTACTCAAAACATCATCCGCGTGCAGTCATTGTCCTTAAAGGATTCTAAATGTTGTACGATCATATGCAAAGGTGTGTGTATATGTACTTATCTAATGCGAAAATCAGGCGGTTACTGATACAGTAAACCTCCTTAATGCATATGTATGTTAGTGAAATGAGTCCATATGTATGCAAATTCCTAACATAATTTATAATCTCTACATGAGTGCACATAACATTCATCCATATGCAACATCCACGTGATAGCATAACAAGTTTCATCCATGAATAAGTATAAGCACTCATGCATATGCAACATGAAAGTGTGTGAGCTGATCTTAGTGCCTAATGTGTATCATGCATCCACGAGTATCCACGTGCAAACACATGCAACCACTTGCAACCATCAAGCATAACATGTTTCAAATACATGTTTCATCCAAAGGATTTCTACCTAAGATTCTCATGACATGATTAACGAGATAACAAGATAAACAAGATAAGCAAAAGAAAGATGGGAAAAGAGATCGAGAATGTACCCTAAAAAAGAAATGGATAAAGCCCGCGCATCTTCTCCTCGGTTTCCCAAGTTGCGTCCTCTTCGGCTTCACCCCATTGAGCTTTCACCAACTTGACCTCTCGATTCCTTAACTTCTTGATTTCTGTTCCCAAAATACGAATCGGAGCTTTTCTCAAGGTTGCTTCTTTCTCTACCTCAATGTCTTCGAGAATGCTTGGTTCAACCACCTCAGCGGATTCATGTAGGCACTTTCGGAGATGCGAGACATGAAAGACATTATGCATTCCGGCCAGCTTTTCGGGTAATTCCACCTTGTAGGCCATCTTTCCAATTCTCTCTATGATAGGGAAGGGTCCTACGAACCTTGGTGCCAGCTACCCAACTGCTCCAAAACGTACCACATTACGCAAAGGAGAAACCTTCACGAAAACCATGTCTCCCACTTCGAATTCCAAATCTGCCCTTCGCTTGTCAGCATAGGATTTCTGTCTATCTTGGGCCGCTTTCATCCTTCTTCTCACTAAGTCAACTTTCTCGGATGTATCCCGTATCATATCAGGCCCAAGTATAAGCCTATCTGTTGTCTCTCACCAACAAGATGGTGACCTACACGGCCTCCCATACAAAGCTTCAAATGGTGCCATCCCTATGCTGGCTTGATAGCTATTATTATAAGCAAACTCTACAAGAGGAAGGTGGTCTTCCCAAGTACCACCGAAGTCGAGAACACAAAGCCTCAAGAGATCTTCTAGCACTCTATTCACCCTTTCGGTTTGGCCATCAGTCTGGGGGTGATAGGCTGTACTCAGATTCAATCGCGTACCCATCGCTTCTTGCAAACTGTTCCAGAACTGGCTAGTGAAAATCGGGTCACGATCGCTAACTATGCTAGAAGGAACTCCATGCAACCGCACTATCTCTCGGAGATAAATAGATGCCAGCCATGATGCGGTCCTCTTGCTTTTTACTGGAATGAAGTGAGCACTTTTCGTAAGTTTGTCAACTATGACCCATATGCTCGTGTTCCCTCTCCTTGACCTAGGCAATTCATCCACGAAATCCATAGAAATACTCTCCCACTTCCATTGCGGGACCTCCAATGGATGTAATAGCCCACTTGGTTTCTTTGACTCGGCTTTCACTTGTTGGTACACCATGCACTTTGAAACATACTCTGCCACGTCTTTCTTCATTCCAGCCCAAAAGAAAATGCGCTTCATATCCCTATACATCTTATCCCCTCCCGGATGTATAGTCATCTTCGAGTGATGTGCTTCTTCGAGAACTTTATGCACCAAGTCTCCTACTTGCGGAACGCATAGCCTTCCATCACGCCTTAGCCAACCTTTATCATTAATGGTATATCTAGCAAGGTGACTAGACGTCTCACCCCGAATCAACTTATCCATGACCTCGACCATTTGCGGATCTTCCTTCTGTGAAGCCCCAACTTGATCAAGAAGTGTGGGTCTAAGCTCAAGGGATGCTAAAGAACCCGTCATCGACTCAACAGCCGCCGTGAAATCAAAGGTTGCCAAGAATTCTAAGTTCTTCATCTCAATGAACAACGGGCTCAAAGTCAACCTCCTTCTGCTTAGTGCATCTGCCACAACATTACCCTTGCCAGGGGTATAAGCTATCTCGAAGTCATAAGATGCCAAGAATTCTATCCACCTTTGCTGCCTTAGATTCAGGTCTTTTTGCAAGAAGAGGTACTTGAGTGACTTGTGATCAGTATACAACTCAAACCTTTCGCCTACAAGATAGTGGCGCCAGGATTTGAGTGCAAAGACGATCGCCGCCAACTCTAAATCATGAGTGGGATAGTTCTTCTCATGAACTTTAAGTTGCCTACCCCCATAACATATCACTCTTCCCTCTTGCATCAAAACAGCCCCTAACCCCGTGCCACATGCATCTGTGTACATGGTAAACATCTTACCACTATCGGGTAATGCCAAAACTGGAGCTGAGGTAAGGGATTTCTTGAGCCTTTGAAAAGCAAGCTCACACTCCAAGTCCCATGCAAAGACTAAATTCTTCTTCGTCAACTTAGTAAGCAGGGTCGAAATCTTAGCGAAGTCCCTGATGAACTTCCTATAGTAGCCTGCCAGACCGAGAAAGCTTCTTACCTCGGTTGCATTCCTAGGAGTCTTCCAGTCTTGAACCACAACCACTTTCGCGGGATCCACCGCTATGCCTTGCTTAGAAACTATATGTCCAAGAAACTGAACTTCCTTTCTCCAAAAATGGCATTTGGAGAACTTAGCTTTCAACTGATGCGCTCTAAGCGTATCCATTACTTCCTTGAGATGCCTTGCATGCTCTTCCTCATCCTTTGAGAAGATCAGAATATCATCCACAAAGACAACAACAAACTTGTTAAGGAACTCCCTGAACACCCTACTCATCAAGTCTACGAAGTAGGCGGGTGCATTAGTCAATCCAAATGGCATGACAAGCCATTCAAAGAATCCATCTGGAGTCCTAATCGCAGTTTTATCAATGTTATCCTCAGCTACTCTAAGCTAATGGAATCCGGTGGCTAGATCGAGTTGAGAGAAAACAGAAGCACCTACAAGCTGGTCAAAGAGATCATCAATCCTCGGTAACGGGGGCCTATTCTTCTTTGTAAGCTTGTTCAACTCTCGATAATCAACACATAGACAAAGCGAACCATTCGCCTTAGTAGCGAATACCACCGGAGCACCCCATTCAGAAATGCTTCGTCTAATAAAATTCTTCTCAAGCAACTCCTTGATTTGCTTACTGAGCTCCCTTCTCTCACGAGGGGCCATGTACCTAACGGGCAATGATACTGGCTTGGCATTATCAACTAGATAAATGCGAAAATCTATCTCTCGTTTAGGGGGTAACCCCTTAACTTCCTCAAAGACATCAGGATAGTCTCGGACCACCCTTACAGATTGCAGATCATCGATGGACGAGTCGAGAGATTCAAGATAACATAACATGACGGGACCTCTAGGGTTACAAGAAATTTCTAGGGTATTACCAAGATAACATAACATGACGGGACCTCTAGGGTTACAAGAAATTTCTAGGGTATTACCGAGGCGAGTCATGAGCCTCACCACCCTATGCTCACAATCGAGGATGGCTCCATAACTGGACAACCAATCCATGCCCAAGATCAACCCATATCCCGTGAATCCGAGAACAGAAGCATTACACGTGAATTCTACGGCCAAGATAGAAATCTTCAAATCCACACAAATCATAGATAGATGGGCGGAACCCCCAATTGGATTTGAAACACAAACGGGATCCTCAACTAGGCTAGTACTTAGGTGCAAACTTTCAACAATGTCAGAAGAAATAAAACTATGCGATGCGCCAGAATCAAATAAGGTGCGAACAGGATAATCAGAAATATAAACAAGACTTTCTACAGAAATACTACCTCGGTCCTGAACTGGAGCAGCATTGAGAGCATGCACTTGCCCTCCAGAAGGTCCTGCACGCTGATTCTGCCCTTGCTTCTTGGGGCAATCCTTGCTAAAGTGTCCAGTCTCTCCACAATGAAAGCATTCGCCCGACTTCCTCTTCCTCTTCTTACAGTCTTTAGCTATGTGCCCAACATTCCCATAGTAGTGGCATTTTCTTGGATCCTTTGCCTTGGCCTTGTTGCCCTTGTTGTTCTTGTTTGTGTTGTTCTGATTGCTCTTATTTCCTCCCCACTTGGAGTCTGTCTTCTTGGCCTGAGTCTCATTTGTCTTGTCTTCCTTCTTGCTATTCTTATTGTCTCCTTGAAGCAATGCCATGTCTACTAGTCCCTCAAAAGTGGCCACCATGGGTATATGAGATAGGGCTAAACCTTGTAATGGCTCATTCAACCCTCGTACAAAGCGTAAAGCCTTCTTCTGGGGAGTATTAATCATGTCCAAACCGAATCGGGCGAGCTGGTTAAACTCATTCACATACTCCCTCACTGTCATGTCCCCTTGCTTCAAAGATATAAACTTCTCCAATTGCAGATTTGCCTCAGCTGATGATAGAAACTTAAGCCCAAACCTCGTCCTAAAGTCGGCCCAAGTCTCTATAGGCCTCGTAGCATTGGTGACCTCCCACCAATAAGCAGCTTCTTCTTTTAATAACCATGCTGCCAATAAAACCTTTCTATGATCTTGCACATCAAAGATAACGAAAAGATCTTCGGTTTCTTTCAACCAATTCCGTGCCTCCACAAAAGTCTCCGTCCCTATGAAATTCTTGCCACACATCGCCTTAAAGTCCTTGCAAACTTTTGCGAAATCCGCTTGTGGATTCTGAGGAGGGGGAGGAGGAGGAGGGACCTCAGTTATGTCGGGGGTATTTTCTGGGCCCACATCGTTGGCCCTAACTTCCAAGTACCTCCGGAACCATCCGGGAATGGTCACTCCCTCGGGAAGGTTAAGATCGGCCATACTGAAAAAGAAAAAGATAGATTCAGAACGAGGAAACGAAGGATAGTGCTATGGCTTTTGGGGAATAGCCTTTTAAAATAACTAGACTTTTTCTTGGAAAATACTTAATTGGTTTTGAAAATAGTTTTTCAAAAAGTAAGTTTCAAAAACACTTTTTGCTCAAATCTTGTAAACCTTATGCTCTGATACCAAATGTAACACCCCACCTCCGCCAAGGTAACTCTTGCAAGTACATTGGCTTTGGAGGGGCGTTAAACGAGGTAAACATGCATGCAGATATCACAAGACAGAACATATAAGTAAAAACAGAGTAGTAAAGCAGCGGATAAAACTAACATTTCAAAACCATAGTTAAGTTACAACAAAGTACTTGATCATTATTTTCCAACAAACAAAGTCTAGAGAAAAGCATAAACTGAAAAACTGAAATACATAAAGTACTATCTCCAAAGTGAAGTGATAAACCATAGCAAGCTCAATGTCCAAAACCGTACATTAGCAAATCCAGTAAGCAAGCTATAAATATCCAAGCTAAGCTCCAATGTTCCCACCCTGAGGACCTGAGGGGGGGGAACCGGAAGAAAAGAGGCGAAAGAAAACAGGTCAGTCAAAAAGACTGGTAAGCCCTACTACTATCAGTCCATGAACTAGTAAAGTTAACTGGCATGAGAAGCTGAGATGAACATAAGGATAACAACATACTGGCATGATGATTTACTAACAAGATAGATAAAGGTGTCATCGCATAATCAAGGTTAAATTTTGCACCACGGGTGTACTAGCATTCTAACATGTCAAGTAAAAACAAGAATTGATCCCTTGGCCCAAGCTTGGCCCAATATCATGAGGTGACCTAAATCAAGGTCCAACTACACGGTCTAGTTGATCGGCTCCCTATAAGTCTAACTCGTCAAGTGTCAGTGTCATACGGCCCAAACATGAAATGTAGTTAAACTGCGCTAGGTACACCCTAGGGTGTATCAAGTCCTAGGGTGTCAACCTCAGACACAAATCAAGTATGCACAGTCTAGATCTACTGGTACCCGTGCCTGATTCTCCAACGCCGGACTATGTGCACAACCATAGTCCGCCTGGACCTACACCGGCGTACCTACACAGCCATCGTTTTGGTCGCTTACATGTCAGCCCAGTAATCGTGCCCCACCCTAGCCTAGTCCTAGGGTCTTATGATACTATCAAGAGGGTTACTGCTGAAAAGGACCACGCAACTAGGGTTTCTTAACGGGTTAAATGTGGTTAACCCGATCCAACCGTGGATTAAATTGGTTAAGTGTACCCAAGGTTCATGGCTTAACCCCGATTAACCCATCAAGCCCAAATTGGTTAAGTATTAAGTGGACCATGACTTAACCCTAATCAGGAGGCATTCATTAACTTAATGTGCTTTAACCTCTCACATTAGACCCTGTTGTGGTTACTAGTTAAGCCGGGCGGGTCCGGGTAGCTTTACACCACAACTTGGTCTAACCTCGGGTTCGAGCACAACATGACCAACTTCTCACATTGGGTCCTATTGTTTGTAGCCACTAGTTAAGCCGGGCGGGTCCGGGTAGATTTATGCTACAAACTCAACCCAACTTCGAGTTGGCCACACTCATATTTTCTAAGTGTCATGTCCATTATGTTTCCAAAACATAATTACATATCACGTCATGTTATAAAAACCATGCTCATGTCATAATGTTACCCAACCCCAACGTAATCCCATCGTTTATATAATCGCAACAACGCATAAATGATAAAATAGGGAACTTGGCATAATCATGACAAAAAGGGGTTGAAGCCACAAGTTTAACATGGTGGCATATGAAATGTACATATGTTCATATACTTGCATATTGCATTATTAGGCTTCAAAAGTATGCATAAAACCAAACTTAGCATATAAGTGATACATGGTGATAAATGACATGTAGAAGTTGCTAGAAGTTCGCATTTAGCCTCACATGCAAGTTATCATAAGGGATATGATAACTTCCATGTTTCCAAAATGCAACCTTTAACATAAAGCTTGAAGCTTTAAGCTCACAAACTCAAGTTTAACTTGCATAACATGATAACATGATCATCCCAAACTTGCATAACATAGCAACATGTGTCATACATAATGATCAACCAAACTTGCATATCATAATGATCAACCAAACTTGCATGTCATAATGATCAACCAAACTTGCATATCATAATGATCAACCCCAAACTTGCATCATTCATTTAACTTTAGAGTTCAAAAATGAAAGTAGAAAAGGGCTTACAATGCTATGAAGACATAAATGAATATTTATTAAAAGATTGAGACGAAGCCCTTATGCAATCACCAAAACCCAAATATGCAAGTTCCAAATGAAAAACCCTTAAGCCAAATCAATAAAAACCCTTGCTTTGTAATAGAAATGTTGCAACTGGACTTGAATGCAAACTAAGAACACTCATACAAGCTTGAAAGTACTTGTATGAACTCAAAATCTCTCATGTAAATAAACTTTGAAATTTTAGCATGAGGGTGGAAGCCATGAGAGGAACAATTTTGGCATAGTTTAGTTGTAGGATTGAATAATGGTGATTTAGGCTAGGCTTAGGGGTCTTTTTATAGAAGGTTAGGATAGTATTAGCCATAGGATTAACCCTAGATTCAATCCAAGCCATCAAATCCCGTCACAAGCCTCCAAAACAGGTCCAAACAGCCAAAACAGGTGCACCAGGCCGACCTGGCCGACCAGGGAGGTCGACCCCCAGGTCGACCCTAGGGTCGACTCCCCAGTAGACCTGGGAGGGGAGGTCGACTCCCCAGTCGACCCCCAGGTCGACCCCCTGGGTCTGGCGGGAATTTTCCCGCCACTTCTGATTTTCTGAAAATTGAATCTGTTTTGAATTTGAATTTTTCGTGAAACTTCGCGAGGCCATATCTTAGTCATACGGACTCCGAATTTCGAAAACTCAGACTCTATTTCGCGTATTTTTCTGAGACGAACGCAATGGCACAGCCCGTTTCCCTTGATTCAGATTTTACAGTTTAATTCTGCCTTGATTTATGTTATAACATGTTATTCAAAAATACGGGTTGTTACAGTTCTAGATCCAGTTATTATAGTCATGATTTCTTATTAGGTCTTTAAATCGGAACAATAACTGAACTTACATAAAAAGGACGGATCTTGATTTGTGGGATCTGATTTCTGAATTTGAAAAGCTATCCTTTGATGTAGACGTTTGATTTGATGTTCTTCTTAATTGATTACTAACTTGGATTTGATTTTCTATTTTGGAGAGGATGAAGGAGGCATGGCTAGCTTGTAGACGATCAGCATGATGGTACTATAGTTTTAGAGTTATGAGGTTAAGGCCTAGGTTTAGCTACGTATATATAGATGTCTTGGAGAATTTCCAGCCTTTAGATTAACCCTAGGAGTCACCAGAGCCACACAGCTCGAAGACAGGTCATCCAGCAAATTAAAACAAGACATGTCATCATAGAACACTCCAGAATGTTGTGCTGGACTGCCCTCGGTATGGGCGCACTTGACAGATACGCCAGTGCATTTTTTTACTGGCGCACTTCACAAGTGCGCTAGTGTATTCTAGCTTTTTATCCGATTTTTTGCCTAACTTTGTTCGTCCATTTCTCCTTCATACGGTATCGGTTTTACGTAAACTCGGACCCTATCTCAAGTAGAATTCCGAGATGAACGCAATGGCGTAACCTGTTTCACCCAATTTTCTTTTAATAATTAATTATTCTTTGATTATCTCTTATGTCCCGTTTTAAAATTACGGGGTGTTACATTCCCCCTACTTAAAGGATTTCGTCCTCGAAATCTCCAAGTTAAGAAGAATGTATCTTACCATTCAACATCCATATACTTAACCATCAACCACAGGCATCCACTGTCCTTAAAAAGATTTCTAATGCTTTCATGATCTTGTACATAGTGTGTGTATATCTCCTTATCTAATGCAAAATCAGGCGGTCTACTGATTCAGTTGACCTCCTTGATGCGAATCTTGTCAGTGCCATGAGTCCATTATGTATGCAATTATTCCTAATCATACTTTCTACATGAGTGCACAATCATTCATACAAATGCAACGTCCATATGATAACACATCAGTTTAAATCCATATATAAACACATATATGCATATGCAATATGAAAGTGACTGAGCCGATCTAGTTTCTAGTGTGTGTGTATATGCATCCACGAGCAACCACAAGCAACCACTTGCAACCATCAACCATAACATGTTTCAAATACATGTTTACATCCACTGGTTTCTACCTAAGGATTAAGAGTAGGACCGAGGAAATATATTTAAGAGATAGATGCAAGTATGCATAAACTTATGGAAAAAGCGATCAAGGATGTACCCTCAAAAAGATAGGGGTAGGCTGCACATATCTTGTCCTCAATCTCCCACGTCGCGTCTTCCTCAGCATCACTCCATTGTACGTTGACTAGCTTAACCTCACGATTTCGCAGCTTTTTAACTTCTGTTCCCAAGATACGAGTTGGAACTCTTCTCACCGTCGCTTCTCGTTCCACTTCTATTTCTTCTAGTATGTTTGGCTCCACAACTTCAGCAAACTCATGTAAGCACTTTCGTAGATGAGAAACATGGAAGACATTATGAACTCAAGCCTATCTTTCGGGCAGCTCTACTTTATAAGCCATCTTCCCAATCCTCTCAATGATAGGAAATGGCCTTACAAATCTTGGTGCCAATTTTCCTGCAGACCCAAAGCGAACGACATTCCTCAAAGGAGATACTTTAAGGAAAACCCTGTCTCCAACCTCAAACTAAAGGTCGGTCCTTCTTTTATCAGTGTAGGACTTCTGTCTATCTTGTGCGGTCTTCATTCATCTTCGTATCAAGTCCACCTTCTCTGAAGTTTCTCTGATCATGTCAGGCCTAAGTACAAGCTTGTCTGTATACTCCCACCAACAAGTTGGTGATCGACACAGTCTCCCATATAAAGCCTCAAAGGGTGCCATGCCTATGGTGGCTTGGTAGCTATTGTTGTAGGCGAACTCTACCAAAGGAAGGTGATCCTCCCATGTTCCTCCAAAATCAAAAATGCACAATCTCAAGAGATATTCTAATACTCTGTTCACCCTTTCCGTCTGACCATCGGTTTGAGGGTGATAGGAAGTGCTTAAGCATAGTTGTGTGCCTATAGCCTCTTGCAAACTCCTCCAAAATTCGCTCATAAATATAGGATCTCGATCACTCACTATGCTTGAGGGTATTCCATGCAGTCGAACCACCTCTTTAAGATAAATGTATGCTAACGATGAGGCAATTCTTCTACTCTTAATTGGTATAAAGTGGGCACTTTTAGTAATCCTGTCCATTATTACCCAAATACTGGTATTGTCCCTTCTTGACCTAGGCAACCCGTCAATAAAGTCCATCGAAATGCTATCCCATTTCCACTGTGGGACGTCCAGAGGATGAAGCAGACCGCCAGGCTTCCTCTATTCTACCTTGACTTGCTGGCGTATCAAGAATTTAGAGGCAAACTCAGCTGCATCCTTCTTCATGCCATTCCAATAGAAAACCCTTTTTATGTCTTTATACATCTGGTCCCCACCTGGATGTATGGTCAACTTAGAATGGTGTGTCTTTTCAAGAACGGTTTTCACCAAATCCCTTACTTGGGGGACACATAGTCTTCCATCCCGTCTCAACCAACCCCTGTCATCGGCGGAGTATCTATTGAGGTGACTAGAAGTCTCACCTCTAATTAGCTTATCCATCACATCAGCTTGCTGAGGGACTTCACATTGCGTTGTTCCTATTGAGTTCAAAAGAGTAGGCCGCACCTCTAGCGATGCTAATAAAAATTTGAAGGAGGGTCTAAAGCCAAAGTTTGTTATGTACTCCAAGCTTTGACTTTCTACAAAGAGAGGACTTAAGGTCAGCTTTTTCCTACTTAAGGCGTCTGCCACCACATTGCCCTTGCCAGGGGTATAAACAAACTCAAAATAGTATGAGGCTAGAAATTCCATCCACCTTTGTTGCCTTAAGTAAGATATTTCTTTGACAAAAGGTACTTTAACGATTTATGGTCAGTAAACAGCTCAAACCTTTCTCCTAGCCGGTAATGACGCCATGACTTAAGAGTGAAAACAATGGAAGATAGTTCTAAATCATGAGTTGGGTAGTTTTTCTCATGTACCTTCAACTGCCTTTCTCCATAACAAACTACTTTTCCCTCTTGCATTAAGACAGCGCCCAATCCTGTTCTGCATGCGTCTGTGTATACTGTAAACTTCTTGCTCCCATAAGGCAATGTCAGAACCGGGGCTGTTGTCAGAGCCCTTTTTAGTCGTTGGAAAGCAATGTCACAATTCAAATCCCAGGCAAAAGTTAGGTTCTTCTTTGTCAACCTAGTAAGTGGGGCTGAGATCTTCGCGAAGTCCTTAATGAACTTTCTGTAAAAGCCTGTTAGCCCGAGAAAACTTTGTACTTTGGTTGCATTCCGGGGGACCTTCCAATCTTTCATCGCAACTACTTTTGCGGGATTCACAGCTATCCCCTCTTTGGACACCACATGTCCAAGAAACCTTACTTCTTTTCTCCAAAAATGGCATTTGGAGAATTTTGCTTTCAGCTGGTGTGCACGAAGAGTATCCACAACTTCCCTTAAATGCGGAGCATGTTCTTCCTCACTTTTTGAGAAAATCAAAATGTCATCCATGAAGACCACTACAAATTTATTAAGGAACTCTTTGAACACCCTACTCATCAAGTCTACGAAGTAGGCGGGTGCGTTTGTGAAATCGAAAGGCATGACAAGCCATTCGAAGAAACCATCTGGGGTCCTGAACGCGGTCTTATCAATGCTGTCTTCAGCCACTCTTAGCTGGTGAAACCCGGTGGCCAGATCTAATTGGGAGAAAACTGAGGCACCTACGAGTTGGTCAAACAAGTCATCTATTCTAGGAAGCGGGTGCTTGTTCTTCTTGGTCAGCTTATTTAGCTCCCTATAGTCCACGCACAGACGGAGTGAACCATCTGCTTTGGTTGCAAACACCACTGGAGCACCCCATTCAGAAATACTCCGCCTTATGAACCCCTTTTCAAGCAACTCTTTAACTTGCTTGCCGATCTCTTTCCTTTCCCTTGGAGCCATGTGACAAACGGGTAAAGCAACAGGTTTTGCATTATCAACAAGGTATATGTGGAAGTCTATCTCTCGCTTCGGAGGTAAAACTTTCACCCCTTCAAAGACATCCAAGTACTCACAGACTACTCTAATAAATTGCAAGTTTTCAATAGACGCATCAAGAGATTCTAGATAACTAAGCATGATAGAGTTCATGGGATTACAAGAGATTTCAAGAGTGTTACCGAGGCGAATCATAAGTCTAACCAATCTCTTTTCACAACCGAGGATGACACTATTACTAGATAACCAATCCATGCCTAGAATCAACCCATAGCTCGTGAAGCCCAAAACATAGACGTTACATTTAAACCCAACGCTTAGAATAGAAATTTCCAAATCTAAACAAATCATCGATAAATAAGCTGATCCCCCAATTGGATTGGAAACAACCATGGGATCCTCTACTATACTGGTATCTAGGTGCAGAGATTCAACTAAAACAGTAGATATAAAAGAGTGTGATGCGCCAGAATCAAAAAGAGTATGAGTTGGATGATCAGAAAGATAAACTAAACTCTCAACAGAAATACTTCTACCTCTTTCTTGCGGAGGTGCCATGAGAGCCTGAACCTACCCTCTAGAAGTAGATCCAGTCCTATGCCCTCGCCCTTGCTTTTTTAGGCAATCCTTAGCCATATGTCCTGTCTCACCGTGTTGAAAGCAACCACCCATCTTCCTCTTCTTCTTCCTGCAGTCTTTAATTAGATGTCCAGGTATGCCACAAAATTTGCACTTCCTCTTTTCACGGGGTTTGTTATTCTTCCCGCCTTTCTTGTAATCCGTCTTCTTATTCTGGGATCCCTCCCCTTTCTTGTCTAGAGGTTCTTCCACCTTTGCCACTTTCTTGCCATCCTTGTCTTCCTCCTGTAATAGTGCCATGTCCACAGTCTCTCAAAAGTCGCACCCATAGGTATATGGGTCACAGCTAGGCTGTGAAGTGGCTTAT
Organism: Allium sativum; assembly: GCA_030737875.1. Lineage (NCBI taxonomy): Eukaryota > Viridiplantae > Streptophyta > Magnoliopsida > Asparagales > Amaryllidaceae > Allium > Allium sativum. Next base: position 589,301,067 of record CM060920.1, read on the forward strand.
TTAACCCTTTAACGAATCAGAGAGCCTTTTTATGTGGAGTGTTTACTAACTCCAGTCCGAATGTAGCCAGCTGGTTGAATTGGTTGACGTATTACCTAACTGATAGGCATCCCAGTTTGAGTGCTAAAAACTTCTCCACCTATAGGCTTCTTTCAGCTTGCGAGAGGAACTTCATTTCAAATCTCATTCTGAAATCCTCCCAAGTTTCAACTGGTCTCTCAGCATTAGTAACTTCCCGCCAGAAAGAGTCTTCGTCTTTAAGTAACCATAGAGTCAATTGTATCTTCTGTCTATCGTCCACTTCGAAGATAACAAACAAATCTTCTATTTCCTTGAGCCAGTTTCTTGCTTCTAGAATGACTCAATCCCATTAAAGTTCTTTCCACCCATGGCTCGAAAGTCTCTACGTATATTCGAGAAAGCATTCACACGAGGAGGAGGAGGAGGAACAACTGCAACTGGGGGAGGAGGAACGTCTGCTGGGCCTGCGTCATTAGCCTTAGCCTCTAGGTACCTTCTGAACCAACCAGGTACCGGTATGCCCTCAGGAAGATTAAGATCTCTAAACATGCTGAAATGAAAAGAAAAGGTTCAAAACGAAGGACAGAAAGATAGTGCATATGGCTTTGGGAATTATGACTTTAAAATAAAACAACACTTATCTTGCAAATGATTCTTTAAAACTCAATTTTTTTTTTGGAAAAATAGTTTTCAAAAATTTTTATATGATCTAGTAAACCATTGCTCTAATACCAAGTGAAACACCCCACCTCTGTTAAGGTCACTCACAAAGGGAATGCATTAACTTTGGTGGAGCATTTTTAGGTAAAAGACACAGATAATTTACAAGACAGACATATAAGCAGCAGAAAACTAAAAATTATTTATTAAATAACGTGGTTCGATCGAAATATTACAAGCATTGTCTCAAAACCCAACTTCTAAATTATTACAACAAAACATTTGTCTTGATTTAAATCTCCAAGTGCATAAAGAAGCATAAAACAGAAGTAAAGCAGCATAAATCCCCGATAAAAGTGTAACCACAGCCATAGCTAAAGAAAAGAGATTCCAAGCAATACATCTATTCTCTTCAAGCTTGAAAAGGTCTGCACTAGGCTGAAGTATTCCCACCCTGTGGACCTGGTTGGGGGGGAAGAAAAGAAGGCGAAAGAAAACGGGTCGGACATAAGTCTGGTAAGTCCAATGATTATTCAGCATGTAAATAGGTAAAAGGATCATGACATGAATAGATTGAACATAGGACAATACCATAGAAATAAGATAACATAAGATAAGGCAGGATAAACTGAATATACTATCGCACTCATTTCTATTTCTCTGCACCTACTACGAATGTTTCAACTACCATCATGTGTTCATAACAAAGTGATCCCTTTTTCGATCGGCTTCTGCTCGCATGCATTTATTACTTGTGTCATTCGGCCCCTCTCAATTGTAGATACATGTGCTGGTCCCACCATGGGGGGGGTATCAAGTCCTATGGTGGCAACCCGACACAAATTCAAGATGCACAGTGTATACTACTGATGCCCAGTGCCTGATTTGTCCATGCTGGAGTACGTGCACGCCCTACTCCATTGGAACCTACACTGCTGCACCACCCACAGCTATTTTGACTGCTTATAATCAGCCTAGTAATCGTGCCCCAACCTTCCTAGTTCAGGGTACCATGATACATCTATGTGGGTTACTGCTGAAATGGGTCCCCGTTATTAGGGTTTCCTAATCAACATGTTATAGTTGTTAAGTGTTTACCTAACCCCGCCCATCAGTTTTTATTTAACATGTTGTATCGGTTAAGTGTTGCCATATTTAACTTAACCCTACCATTTTCTAGCATGTTTGTTCCTTAGCTTTAATTCATTCATTAAAGCACCAACCACTCACATTAGATATGTATTGTTGCGGTCGCTGGATGTGTCGGGCGGTTCTGGGCAGTCTTACACCGCAACTCAATCTAACCTCGGGTTTTTCGGGCTTAATGTGCGAACCTCTCACATTAGATCTATATTGTCACGGTTGCTGGATGTGTCGGGCGGTTCCGGGCAGCCTTACACCATAACTCAATCTAACCTTGGGTTAGGCACAATCATCTTTTAATTAATTTACATATTTACAATTTATGTTCATATGTAAATTATCCACAAGTGTTGATAATTCAAGATACGCCTCATTTACCCTCTAAATTATGTCCATAATTCTAGGTATACAAATTCTACTATTTCATGCTACTAATCATTTTCATGATTTTGAGCCAACCTATGCCAATAGCATGTAGTTTAATATTCTTTCCCCCATTATTCATTCGCATAATTCACATAGAATGCTAGGCTTGCAAATTAGCCTATCTTATAAACAAAAGGGAAAGAAAGGGACATGTAACATTCCAACAGGCATAAAATGACATAGATCAATATGTGTAATATAAAATTGGCATAGAATGACATAAACTTAATTAAGCATATAAACATGATCTTGCATTTAAATTAGACCCAACTAACATGCGATCTAGCAATAGTCTAATTGTAAAACATGAACTTATATAGATTTTAAACATGGATACTAGCTCGGATCCAGCACATAACATGTATGAACATAACTTAGCGTGTAATTTAATATACATGTAACACCCCACCTCCGTTAAGGTCACTCACAAAGGGAATGCCTTAACTTTGGTGGAGCATTTTAGTAAACAGAAACTTACAAGACAGATAAAACAGTACTTGAAAATTTTTAACTTTATTACAGCGGAAACAGAAATTAGTATGGTTACATCCTTTCAATTTCAGAATTCAAGTACAAAATATCAGTCTTGTACAAAAGCCTTCAAAATGCATAGTTTAAAATCATAATCCCCATGGAACGGAAGCTATACAGAGCCAAGCCATACTTTAAGCACTTCAAGCAAAGAGAAATCCGGATCAAGCTAAAGTATTTCCCTCCTTGGATAACCTGGGGGGAAACGGAAGAAAGAAGGCGAAACAACAAGGGTCAGACAAAAAGTCTGGCAAGTCCAGTGATTTTCAGCATATGAACAGATAATAATAATATGATATGAACATAAAACTGGATGTGAGATAACTATAACAGGTGTAGCAGATATAACAGAAAAACAGAATGATATAAACTATTGTTTTACACTTCCCTGCACTAATACTAGTATAACAGAATTAGGTGTCACCCTAATGTCTAAATTGAAGCAGGAACGGGTACAGAATACTTTAACAGAAACAGAATGCTAATAATGGGCCTTTACTACCCGATCAGAAACAGACAGAAGAAGAAACAGATTTATCCCTATGGAAACAGAATGTGGAATTAGGTGTACACTAGTAATGGGCCTTTACCACCCGAACAGACGGTACCACACAGAAACAGACATGTGTTACCACCCAACAGAAACAGACGGTACCAACAGAAACAGACAGAACTAAGCGTACCCTAAAACCCTACCCCAAGCGATCGGCTCCCTAATACATAAATATCCTGTGTCGGCCCCACAGTAGGGTGTATCACTCCCTAAAGTGACAACCAATTGGCACAGACCTATTTACAGATGTCACGGCGTCTTACATCCTCAGAGGCAGACCGGGATCCATGCACGCACATGACCCGGTTGGAACGCACCATCAACACCCCTCGCCATTATCAGAATGAACCACTTATAATTAGTTCAGTAAGCGTGCCCGGACCCTACCTACTGTTGGGTCAAAGTTTTGATACCAGAAAGGGTTACTGACTAATATGGGTCCCAAACAACAGATGACACAAGTAATTCCCCTCCTAACCTTGTGTCCCCAGACTAACAGATTTCAGATTAACTTGTTTACAAGTTCAGACATACAGAATTCAGATTTACTAATTCACAAATTTAGTTAACAAGTTTTCAGACTAACGGGTCAGATGTACAGACTTTTCAGATTTGTCTAACTTTGTATTGGGCCTACAGATTCATGGACGGGTTTTACTACATCTATTAACCCCATTGGTTTAACCCTATTTTCCCCAATACGTTTTAGACGTCATTCTTATCTTAGATTTGCATTAATTAATTATTAATGCACAGACCTCTCACATTAGGTCGGTAGCTTGTGGCCGCTGGATATGCCGGGCGGTTCCGGGCAGACTTCTGCCACAAGCCAGACCTAACCTCGTGTCTTACGCATGTTATGACTAACTTCTCACATTAGAACCTATTGTTTGCGGCCACTGGATGTGCCGGGCGGTTCCGGGCAGATTTACGCCGCAAACTCATTCTAACCTCGAGTTAGCCATGTTCATCTTTGCGGCCAATTAATTAATTATTTACCGTTTATGCGCACGTCCAATATATATGCCAATTCAGATTATATCAATAACAGAATGATTATATCAACATAGCAGATAACAGATTTTATATGAATTAACAGATTTTACAGATTTAGCAACTTAGCAGAATTTTGCATATAACAGGTTAGGCATTTCAACCGACAAATTTAACAGATTAGGCATTTCAATCTAATTAGCAATCTAGGCAATATAACAAAACTAGCAGTTTAGGCAACTTGGCAAATTAGCAGATTTAGCAAATTTAATATTTCCAAAGGTTCTATTTACATGCCTTGCCTAGTCATAAATTAGCCTAAATTCATATGCCTACATAATTGTCATGATTCACAACATATACTCGCAGAATATGGACATAATTTGCCATATAACATATGTTCCAATTTTTGTTAAACTAGCATTTTACAGCAGATTCACATATAAATTATACCAAATATAACCATTAATTTCAATGCATGTCATATATCCAAAAATCCCTATTTAGGTGTAATTACAATAATAGATATCCTAATTAAAGTAAATCTTAAGTTTCCATATCTTCCTTCTTTTCATGTCATGAATCATTATGCAAACTATCCCCAATAATATAAATCTTTAAACCATATCCTCTAAAAATCAGATCTTGCCTTTTTATATGCATTTTGTCCAAAGCCTCAAATCATATGTAATCTTTACAGTGGTTCCTCTTCTTCTTTTATCACAAAATATGCATAGTTCTAAAACTAGTTTATAACATATGCTTATTTTTTTCTAATTAATTACAGGTCTAAATTACAACATAACTATGCATACAACATGCATAAATTTTATGTTCATAGTCAAATTTATGCATCCAATCCCAAGTCATATGTCCAACATATTTTATGCCTCAGTCCTAAAGTCATACATTCAATTTGGTTTTGTCAAATTTCTCATCATTCATCCCAAAACTTGCGTTCATACGTTCATCTCTTATGAGATTAGGCACAGGCTCGTGGTAGCCTGGCTATAGAAACAGAAAAGAAGAAAGGAATATAGAACAGTCACAGAAAACAGATCTAACAGAAGAGAATACAACCTCAAACTCAGATTTAAATGCATATCAAAATTATAATTAACGTTTATAGCGGAGAATAACTGTACTTGCCTTGATTGGATTAAAGAAAGAACTTTAACTTGTTGTAGAATCTTTGCAGAAACTTTAATCTCTAGTTTGAATTGAGTTGCTTAGGTTGATGTTGATTATCTTCTAGTTTTAATTCCAGCAGAGCAGCGACGCCATTTTTATTTTTATTTTTATTAGAAGAAGAGAGCAATGGAGGCTAGAGAATTGTGTAAGAAACCTAGGTAGAGTCTAGGGTCATTTTTATAGAGTTGCAAGTTAATTTGAGCCGTCCGATGATGCTAGGGTAAATCAAGGCCATTAATTTCAAAAGAGGCCAATTACATGCAATTCCATGTTTTAGCATATATATATATTTCCTACAATGTACACATTTCTCATTTAGGACAAATTCTATATATAAATAATTCCTAACACACTTATGCCATAATTACTCCCTTAATGTACATTATCAACATTCATTATTTATTGCCAATCCATCAAACATAAATACGTATTTAATAGATACATCTTTCCTTTTACCGTATACATTAATTATTCATATATACATGTCAATTAACAAGAATGACAATATTAATGTATCCTTTTCATTGTAAATTAGCATATTTATATATTTCTCAACATATTTATATATTTCTCAAATTAACATGTACAGATAAATGTTAATAGCATGTTTTCAAATCAATGCCCTATTGACATATCTTTAAATTAAATGCCAGATAAATATTCGTCATATTAATATGCTTGCATGTTATGTTCACAAAATAATATCACATACCATATTTTTCTTATTCAGTGCCACATTGATGTCAATTGCAGGTTTATAAATGACATTCCTATTAATAGAAAATTAAGTCTAACCTATTCATATTCTTCCTCTTTGAAAATCCCCATTTACTGCATACAAATATTATGCATAAACCTTTCTTTTCACTGCTTGCATCCACACATCTTTATTTAATTTGTATGTTTATGACATAAATGCACATATGTACGAATATGTTAAATATTTCTTTCCTTTAATTTGTCATGAATCCAATTAGAGAAGGCCACTTATAAAAAAAACAATTCTTGGCAGGCAAAAATGCGCAACATACGCCTCATGATACGTACATGTCATATATATATATGTATGTATACGTATATGTGTATATATATATATATTTCTTTTTTTTTTCTTTTTATCTATCTTCCCAATTACCCATTTTCACACTAAACCACTTTTTGAACTGCATTCACACTAGGCTATTTTAAGCCATTCCCCTAAAACAAAAATAAGGCGCTGGCGGGGATCGAACTCTGTACCTCTTGTATGCAAGTCATGTGTTCCAACCAAATGAGCTACTAAGTCTTTTGCTTACAAAAGTTAGAACAATGCTAAACATTATTCTTTTCTCATTCCTCTTTTTCCATGTTTTGCTGCAATTTTTAATTTAAGGATATCTTTTTCATACGGAGTCCAATTTACGCAAACTCAGACTCTATCTCAAGCAGAATTTCAAGAAGAACGCAATGGCGTAACCTGTTTCCCTTAGTTCTTTGATTTCGAATTAATTATACTTTAATTTGTTAATTTCACAGCTATAGAATACACGGGGTGTTACATTCTCCCCCACTTAAAAGGATTTCGTCCCCGAAATCTTCAAGTTAAGAAGAATGTGTCCTACCATCCAATCACCCATCTACTCAACCATCATCTACAAGCATCCATTGTCCTTATAGACTTCTAATGCTTTCATGTTTAAATGCACAGTGTGTGTTCATGTCCGTATCTAATGCAAAATCAGGCGGCCCACTGATTCAGTCGACCTCCTTAATGCAAATCATGTTAGTGCCATGAGTCCAATATGTATGCAAATTTTCCTACTTGAGACATATCATTTCTATATGAGTGCACAACTGCTCATTCATATGCAACATCCATATGCTGATTCAACCATTTTGCATCCATAAAAATTTAAAAATGCTCACACATCCATATGCAGTATGAAAGTGCTTTCGAGCCGATCTAGTGTCTAGGGTGTGTATATGCATCCACGAGCAACCACTAGCAACCACTAGCAACCACTTGCTTCCACTTGCAACCATCAAACATAACATGTCTCAAACACATGTTTACACCCATTAGTTTCTACCTAAAGTTCAAATATTTGATCGATAGGATACAGTCGAATGATGGAAGCGAGTACAGATAGAACGAAAATTTGGTTCCCATTAGACATGGGTCCTAAGTATCGGCCCCAAAGACCGAAACCAACATCAAATTGACACCCAGAGGAGTACCTTCTTTAGACAATGTCGAAACTGGAAATCCTATAAAAAGTATTTAGATATTTACAGACTACTGGCACAGATCGGGTTCCCTAATGATTCTTAGGAAGCTAAGCATGATAAAATCATACCCCACGAAAACTCAGAATGTATGCGTCATACTTGACGCCTAACACAGATATCCCTCAAACCCCAGTCCCAAACAGATGATCCATAACCCTTATGGGTCTGAGTCTACAGCGGAATTCAGAAATAATACTAGTATTAAAGTGCAGAGTATCGATTACAAAATCAAAATACCAGAATCAGAAAAAGTCTTAACTCCATAATCAGATTAAGAAATTAAACCTACTATAGAAATTTTCCTATTTCTATCCTAGCCACTAGCCTCAAGAGTGTTCGCCTGCCCTCCTTGTCCTCGTCTCTTCGGGCAGTCCCTAGTGAAGTGTCCCATCTCCCCACAGTTGAAGCAAGCGCCCTCCCCTTCCTCTTTCGGTAATCCTTATTCAGATGAGTCGATCTTCCATAAGTAAAACACTTTCCTCCTCCTTATCTTCAAACTTTCCTTCCTTCTTTTGTGTTTCCCTTTTGCCTCCATTGTGAACTAAGTCTATATGAGTTTCTCACCTTTGGGTTGTGCTCCTTAGCCAAACCTCATCATTCTCATCTTTACTATCCTTGTGTAACATGCTGACCAATCCCTCGAAAGCTGCCTCCATCGCCCGGAAAAATCCTTCAAAGCTCTAAAGAAAACTAGCCGCAGGTGAAACTACTACAGCTATTGATGGAAGTCGGGCACTACTTTGCCCTTCGATGAGGTTACCTCCCAGAAAACCGGGAGCCCCAGAGACTCAAGAAAGAAGGAAACAAGGATTCAAGCAGAGGATCAAAAGATAGATATATGGCTTAGGGGACTATGTTTTTCAAAATAAGCTTTACTTTTGAAAATACGTCCTTTTCAAAACCTTTTTGAAAATAGTTTTCAAAAATTCTTTATCAAATCCGGTAACCTTTTGCTCTGATACCAAGTGTAACACCCCACCTCCGTTAAGGTCACTCACAAAGTGAATGCCTTAACTTTGGTGGAGCATTTTAGTAAACAGAAACTTACAAGACAGATAAAACAGTACTTGAAAATTTTTAACTTTATTACAGCGGAAACAGAAATTAGTATGGTTACATCCTTTCAATTTCAGAATTCAAGTACAAAATATCAGTCTTGTACAAAAGCCTTCAAAATGCATAGTTTAAAATCATAATCCCCATGGAACGGAAGCTATACAGAGCCAAGCCATACTTTAAGCACTTCAAGCAAAGAGAAATCCGGATCAAGCTAAAGTATTTCCCTCCTTGGATAACCTGGGGGGGAAACGGAAGAAAGAAGGCGAAACAACAAGGGTCAGACAAAAAGTCTGGCAAGTCCAGTGATTTTCAGCATATGAACAGATAATAATAATATGATATGAACATAAAACTGGATGTGAGATAACTATAACAGGTGTAGCAGATATAACAGAAAAACAGAATGATATAAACTATTGTTTTACACTTCCCTGCACTAATACTAGTATAACAGAATTAGGTGTCACCCTAATGTCTAAATTGAAGCAGGAACGGGTACATAATACTTTAACAGAAACAGAATGCTAATAATGGGCCTTTACTACCCGATCAGAAACAGACAGAAGAAGAAACAGATTTATCCCTATGGAAACAGAATGTGGAATTAGGTGTACACTAGTAATGGGCCTTTACCACCCGAACAGACGGTACCACACAGAAACAGACAGGTGTTACCACCCAACAGAAACAGACGGTACCAACAGAAACAGACAGAACTAAGCGTACCCTAAAACCCTACCCCAAGCGATCGGCTCCCTAATACATAAATATCATGTGTCGGCCCCACAGTAGGGTGTATCACTCCCTAAAGTGACAACCAATTGGCACAGACCTATTTACAGATGTCACGGCGTCTTACATCCTCAGAGGCAGACCGGGATCCATGCACGCACATGACCCGGTTGGAACGCACCATCAACACCCCTCGCCATTATCAGAATGAACCACTTATAATTAGTTCAGTAAGCGTGCCCGGACCCTACCTACTGTTGGGTCAAAGTTTTGATACCAGAAAGGGTTACTGACTAATATGGGTCCCAAACAACAGATGACACAAGTAATTCCCCTCCTAACCTTGTGTCCCCAGACTAACAGATTTCAGATTAACTTGTTTACAAGTTCAGACATACAGAATTCAGATTTACTAATTCACAAATTTAGTTAACAAGTTTTCAGACTAACGGGTCAGATGTACAGACTTTTCAGATTTGTCTAACTTTGTATTGGGCCTACAGATTCATGGACGGGTTTTACTACATCTATTAACCCCATTGGTTTAACCCTATTTTCCCCAATACGTTTTAGACGTCATTCTTATCTTAGATTTGCATTAATTAATTATTAATGCACAGACCTCTCACATTAGGTCGGTAGCTTGTGGCCGCTGGATATGCCGGGCGGTTCCGGGCAGACTTCTGCCACAAGCCAGACCTAACCTCGTGTCTTACGCATGTTATGACTAACTTCTCACATTAGAACCTATTGTTTGCGGCCACTGGATGTGCCGGGCGGTTCCGGGCAGATTTACGCCGCAAACCCATTCTAACCTCGAGTTAGCCATGTTCATCTTTGCGGCCAATTAATTAATTATTTACCGTTTATGCGCACGTCCAATATATATGCCAATTCAGATTATATCAATAACAGAATGATTATATCAACATAGCAGATAACAGATTTTATATGAATTAACGGATTTTACAGATTTAGCAACTTAGCAGAATTTTGCATATAACAGGTTAGGCATTTCAACCGACAAATTTAACAGATTAGGCATTTCAATCTAATTAGCAATCTAGGCAATATAACAAAACTAGCAGTTTAGGCAACTTGGCAAATTAGCAGATTTAGCAAATTTAATATTTCCAAAGGTTCTATTTACATGCCTTGCCTAGTCATAAATTAGCCTAAATTCATATGCCTACATAATTGTCATGATTCACAACATATACTCGCAGAATATGGACATAATTTGTCATATAACATATATTCCAATTTTTGTTAAACTAGCATTTTACAGCAGATTCACATATAAATTATACCAAATATAACCATTAATTTCAATGCATGTCATATATCCAAAAATCCCTATTTAGGTGTAATTACAATAATAGATATCCTAATTAAAGTAAATCTTAAGTTTCCATATCTTCCTTCTTTTCATGTCATGAATCATTATGCAAACTATCCCCAATAATATAAATCTTTAAACCATATCCTCTAAAAATCAGATCTTGCCTTTTTATATGCATTTTGTCCAAAGCCTCAAATCATATGTAATCTTTACAGTGGTTCCTCTTCTTCTTTTATCACAAAATATGCATAGTTCTAAAACTAGTTTATAACATATGCTTATTTTTTTCTAATTAATTACAGGTCTAAATTACAACATAACTATGCATACAACATGCATAAATTTTATGTTCATAGTCAAATTTATGCATCCAATCCCAAGTCATATGTCCAACATATTTTATGCCTCAGTCCTAAAGTCATACATTCAATTTGGTTTTGTCAAATTTCTCATCATTCATCCCAAAACTTGCGTTCATACGTTCATCTCTTATGAGATTAGGCACAGGCTCGTGGTAGCCTGGCTATAGAAACAGAAAAGAAGAAAGGAATATAGAACAGTCACAGAAAACAGATCTAACAGAAGAGAATACAACCTCAAACTCAGATTTAAATGCATATCAAAATTATAATTAACGTTTATAGCGGAGAATAACTGTACTTGCCTTGATTGGATTAAAGAAAGAACTTTAACTTGTTGTAGAATCTTTGCAGAAACTTTAATCTCTAGTTTGAATTGAGTTGCTTAGGTTGATGTTGATTATCTTCTAGTTTTAATTCCAGCAGAGCAGCGACGCCATTTTTATTTTTATTTTTATTAGAAGAAGAGAGCAATGGAGGCTAGAGAATTGTGTAAGAAACCTAGGTAGAGTCTAGGGTCATTTTTATAGAGTTGCAAGTTAATTTGAGCCGTCCGATGATGCTAGGGTAAATCAAGGCCATTAATTTCAAAAGAGGCCAATTACATGCAATTCCATGTTTTAGCATATATATATATTTCCTACAATGTACACATTTCTCATTTAGGACAAATTCTATATATAAATAATTCCTAACACACTTATGCCATAATTACTCCCTTAATGTACATTATCAACATTCATTATTTATTGCCAATCCATCAAACATAAATACGTATTTAATAGATACATCTTTCCTTTTACCGTATACATTAATTATTCATATATACATGTCAATTAACAAGAATGACAATATTAATGTATCCTTTTCATTGTAAATTAGCATATTTATATATTTCTCAACATATTTATATATTTCTCAAATTAACATGTACAGATAAATGTTAATAGCATGTTTTCAAATCAATGCCCTATTGACATATCTTTAAATTAAATGCCAGATAAATATTCGTCATATTAATATGCTTGCATGTTATGTTCACAAAATAATATCACATACCATATTTTTCTTATTCAGTGCCACATTGATGTCAATTGCAGGTTTATAAATGACATTCCTATTAATAGAAAATTAAGTCTAACCTATTCATATTCTTTCTCTTTGAAAATCCCCATTTACTGCATACAAATATTATGCATAAACCTTTCTTTTCACTGCTTGCATCCACACATCTTTATTTAATTTGTATGTTTATGACATAAATGCACATATGTACGAATATGTTAAATATTTCTTTCCTTTAATTTGTCATGAATCCAATTAGAGAAGGCCACTTATAAAAAAAACAATTCTTGGCAGGCAAAAATGCGCAACATACGCCTCATGATACGTACATGTCATATATATATATGTATGTATACGTATATGTGTATATATATATATATATTTCTTTTTTTTTTCTTTTTATCTATCTTCCCAATTACCCATTTTCACACTAAACCACTTTTTGAACTGCATTCACACTAGGCTATTTTAAGCCATTCCCCTAAAACAAAAATAAGGCGCTGGCGGGGATCGAACTCTGTACCTCTTGTATGCAAGTCATGTGTTCCAATCAAATGAGCTACTAAGTCTTTTGCTTACAAAAGTTAGAACAATGCTAAACATTATTCTTTTCTCATTCCTCTTTTTCTATGTTTTGCTGCAATTTTTAATTTAAGGATATCTTTTTCATACGGAGTCCAATTTACGCAAACTCAGACTCTATCTCAAGCAGAATTTCAAGAAGAACGCAATGGCGTAACCTGTTTCCCTTAGTTCTTTGATTTCGAATTAATTATACTTTAATTTATTAATTTCACAGCTATAGAATACACGGGGTGTTACAATACATTAAAGAATCACAGATTTAGTACAACATGATAGGTTAAATTTTATCAGTCCTAATAGTCTCATAGGCATATGATGTATAACATGATAGGTTTCATCATATAAGTCACAACAGTCCAATAGGCATGATAGGTTTTTCTATGTCAGTCACAACAGTCTAATAGGCATGATATGCTTCTCTATGTGAATCACAACAGTCCAATAGGCATGATAGGCTTTTCTATGTCAGTCACAACAGTCCAATAGGCATAAGCGATTCAGGATTGACAAAAGGATAGGCACAAATAGAAGTAAGCATAGTTCTAGATCCAGTTATTATAGTCATGATTTCTTATTAGGTCTTTAAATTGGAACAATAACTGAACTTACATAAAAAGGACGGATCTTGATTTCAGGGATCTGATTTCTGAATTTGAAAAGCTATCCTTTGATATAAATGTTTGATTTGATGTTCTTCTTAATTGATTACTAGTTTGGATTTGATTTTCTATTTTGGAGAGGATGAAGGAGGCTAGGCTAGCTTGTGGACCGTCAGCATAACGACACTATAGTTTTAGGGTTATGAGGTTAGGGTCTAGGTTTAGCTACATATATATATATATGTCTAATATAATTTCAAGCCTTTAGATTAACTCCAGGAGTCACCAGAGCCAAACAGCTCGAAGACAGGTCATCCAGCAAATCAAAACAAGACACATCATCACATAACACTCCATAATGTTGTGCTGGACTGCCCTCGGTATGGGCTCACTTGACAGGTGCGCCAGTGCATTTTTGTACTAGCGCACTTCACAAGTGCACCAGTGTATTCTGGCTTTTTATCCGGTTTTTCTACCTAACTTCGTTCGTCCATTTCTCCTTCATACGATATCCGTTTTACGCACACTCGGTCTATCTCAAGCAGAATTACGAGACGAACGCAATGGCATAACCTGTTTCACCCAATTTTCTTTTAATAATTAATTATTCTTAAATTATCTCTTATGTCCCGTTTTAAAATTACGGGGTGTTACATTCCCCCCTACTTAAAGGATTTCGTCCACGAAATCTCCAAATTAAGAAGAATGTATCCTACCATCCAACATCCATCTACTCAACCATCAACCACAGGCATTCATTGTCCTTAAAAAGATTTCTAATACTTTCACGATCCTATGCATAGTGTGTGTATATGTCCTTATCTAATGCAAAATCAGGCGGTCTACTGAATCAATAGACCTTTCTTCAACTTGCTTTAACTTCTACCTCTCTGAAAAGATAAGCCTTTGATATCACTATCAATGATAGTGCTCACCAATCTACCTCTTAACACTTCATTATGAAGGCTAACCTTTACATCAGAAAGGCTTATTTTACTACAGCCATAATTCATGGAATTGACCAAAGCAGCATATTCTTTAGGCAAGGAACATAGGAGGATCACAGCCTGAGCCTCATCATTAATATCAACATCTGCTGCCTTCAGGTTCATAACTAAAGTGGTCAAGGCATCTACATGCTCCATAAGATCGGATCCATGCTTCATCTTAAATGAATAAAGTTGTTGTTGTTGTAACACCCCTAAGTCCCACATCGTGGTAACCTGTGTGAATTGGGTAACTATATAGTAAAGCCCATCTCTTACTAACGCCGAGGCCTTTTGAGGAATAAAACCCCACACCTATACGTTGGCTAAGTTGGGGACAATATCCTGTGTGAACGGAGGTGCGGGCTGTTATAGTGGTATCAGAGCCAATACCCAGTCAGAATTGTGGCTCCTGTGTGGACCACAGCACGTGGGTGAGGTGTTTTTGAGCCAACGGGGACGTTGGGCTCTATAGGAGGGGAGAATGTAACACCCCTAAGTCCCACATCGTGGAAGCCTATGTGAATTGGGTAATTATATAGTAGAGCTCATCTTTTACCAATGCCGATGTCTTTTGAGGAACAAAACCCCACACCTATACGGTGGCTAAGTTCGGGATAATATTTTGCGTGAACGGAGGTGCGAGCTGTTACAGTTGTATAATAAGCCGATTTGTGTGAGACATGTCTTGGTATGCGTCTGATAATGCATACCATAGTTCCTTCACCGACTTCTTCTAAGAAAATTCTCTAAGGACGTCATCTAAAAGACTCAACTGAATTATTGTGAGAGCTTCATCTTCCATTTCCTCCAATTCAGCTGCATTAACATCTTTCAATTTCTCATACGCAAAAACAACTTTAAAAGTCTTCTCCTTCTTCAATACGGCCTTCATCTTTATCTTCCAAGTACCAAAATCTCCTTTTCCATCCAAACGTGTTACTCCATTGTCTATTTCGATAGTAATGGAGTATAACAAAACAATTATGAAACCTCACGAAAAAAAAAGAACAGAAAAAAGACACAAAAGATTTAACGTGGTTCGGATATGAATATCCTACGTCCACAAAGACCCAACAACTTTTTTCTCAATGAAGAAATGAGTACATAAGAGATGAAGAAGATTACAATAGAGAGAAGATTAATGGTGGATTGCTTTTTTCATACGATAACATGATCCCTATTTATATAGAGAGATTTCTTGGAGATAAAGAAGAGAAGTTTCTAGATTACTTGGACATGAAGAAAATAATAATAATATCTTCCTTGATTTGATTGGAGCATAAATGGTTGGCGCAATCATGGTCTCAATCTCTTTCCCTGAGTAAATTGATTGATTGATTGGCCTATTTATTATTTTTCTTCCCAAAAGAAAACTTCCTCTAATATCTTTCCATATACGAGCTAATTAATTGATTGACAATCAATCAATTTCTTTACTTCTCTACAAATATTTAATTGACAATCAATCAATTTCTTTCCTTCTCTACAAATATTTGAATCATCAATTTCAACATATATATATATATATATATGTGTGTGTGTGTGTGTGTGTGTGTGTGTGTGTGTGTGTGTGTATGTATGTGTGTGTGTGTATGTCGTGCACCATGTACTTGTGCTTGAATAGTAAGATACCTTTGATCGCATGACTCATTGCAGTGTGTCACATTTGTACTTGGCACTACCATGTTGCATTGTCCACGCATGTAGAGTTGATCTAGTTTTTGTTGCATACTGGCTCAGCCATGATGCATGCTGACTTGTCATTGTTGTACACTCGGAAATTTTGAGCTTGTTGAACCACTGTTCCTACTGTGTAGATGCATGCATGCATGCATACATACATACATACATACATACATACATACATACATACATATGCACAGATGTATATGTGTATATGTATATGTGTGTGTGTGTGTTGGTTTCTGCATGTATACTGGATTTCTTGGTTCATGTCCATTTACGATGTTTGACCGTATTGTCCCTATAAAGAAACATGTGTATATACATACATTGTATGTGTATTCACATATAGTGCACTTGTAGTACATATGTGTGTGTGTGTGTGTGTGAGCACTAGAAATACTGTCTACCTTGTGGTATTTACAGAGTATCACTATGAATATCCCAAGCTTTCTAGACACAGATGGATGTCCATATAAAACAAATCAAGTCATGTAAAATGATGAGAAATACACCAAAATTCTGAGGAAAATAAAATTTTAAAATAAAAATTATATCTGATAGAATTTACAATAATTTTGGTTTAGTTTACTATGTGTTTTTCTTCTGTGACAAGTAAGCAGAAGATTAGACTGACAGTGAGGTAGACAAAAGAAAATGAGTGTGAATGTATATGAGTGTATGAATGTATATGTACAACTTGAGTGAAATGTGACTGAGTGTATTGTAGTGAGGAGCATTGTATATAAATGAAATTTAATATTAAATGTAATGTATTTCAGGTAAATGTACAAATAGTGGAGTTATGAACTTGTATTGTTGAAATATAATATTATATTTCAATAAAATACTATTTGAATATTTTAATTCTTGTGCAGTGGTATTCTATTTAAATGTAAATATTTATTTTTGTCTATGATGTAGTATAACAGTACAATTACAAACACATTTATTATAATAAACCAGTACACATGCACGCCAGATGGGAGTGTGCATAGATGAATTTGACCAGAGCTAGAAGTGAAGTTTAAAGTGGACAATTATTGCGTTGATTTGTTTATAAAAATTTAGGATATTGCAATATGAACAAAACAAAGCACAATAGAACAGGAAAATGAATGTGATGTCATAGACATTAAAGCTATAGAACATCTGTAGTATGAAGTAATAACCAAAGATTATAGCGGGAACGACATATACATGCAAAAATTAAATCACCCAGAACTGATTTGAATCATCTTCAACATATATATATGGTAAATGAACTTTGATTGTTACAATTTAATTATTTCTTTTCATTATCATAACATTTGTAATAAAGGGATAGGGAACTAACAGAAGGGAGTAAAACCCAAAAAAAAATATTCTGCCAACTAAGGGTTAACGTGTGCCAAAAAAATTCTTTGTACGCTCTTTGGGCCCTGCTGTGGCCTAGCCCGGCTAGTAAGCTGTGAAAATACAGATGCAAGGACTATGTTAACACAGGTTTAACATGTATGAATCCAAAGATAAGTTTACTACCGCATGATTGTCATTATGTAGTACAATTGTGCTGCACAAAGAAATGAAAGTACAAATTTACCACGAATGTTCTAATGACTAATCACACTCTGTAAAGTTCCAACATTGAAGATTCATCATATCTTCTATTTTGCGAAACAGCTAAACCGGAGAGCGTCTTCTATTTTGCATGACAGCTAAACTGAAAAAGGAATTAACGACGTGTTTCCTATATTCTATTGTTAGTTTCTGAAGGTAGATGAAAATAAGGATATTAGTTCATATTTTCAACGACAAAAGCATAAACAACCTGGTCAAAAAGAATATACAGTTTAAATTGGTATGTCCACATGTGCCTTGGTAATTCTGCATGCTATATAAGATATATAATACAACTCTCCAGCATGGAGTACAATGCTTTGGAGAATGTTTATGACACTAAAATACAAGTGAATTGGGTACTGACTCCTCCTATATTATTAGACAATAGGGAGGACAGCTCCTTTCAATTTGGAGAAATATGTCAGAGCATAAGATCCCTATGAACAAATCTAATGAACAAAAGTTTCTGCTATGCAGGCATCCAGCAAGGATACCCTTGGGAAATAATATTTCTCTAAATACTTAACTTTAAAAAATGATAATACCGAGTCACTGACAACAAAATAACCAACAGTAAATTGGTTCATATCTAAACGAAACTAAGTAATACTTCTTCAAAACAACCAAACCTTGAAATCTATTTTGTAGGAACATAAGAAATACGACTAAATCTATCGAAATTTAGACAGAAAAAAGTTTCCTTCTAAACAATTTTTTATTGTAACAATTGAATTAGGGAAAGAATTGGTGGAATAACTTCTTTCATTTAATAGTAATCTATCATACATGGAAGGCAATTTGTGTTAATTAAAAAGTTTTTTCTCAATATAATATAAAATAACAAATAAGCCTAAACATAGTAGGATAAATCCAAATATTAGGTATTCTGTCATACATGGTAACCAAATTGATAACCCTATAACAACTAAAGAAGTGAGACAGAAAAAAGAAAGAAGAAATATTTCAATCAGGCAACTTCAATCAAATGGTCCATATTTTTGAGAAATTATGTCCAGTAAATAACGGGAAGCAAAATAAGAAGTACTACTATGCTTACTGGTCATAATCATAAACATAAATATATAATTTATGATTGATCGAAAATAAAAGAAAGAAATCAATAACAATATGAGTTACAACTTATTTTAGTGGCTTAAACCAAAAAAATATATTCTACACGACCGTAAATAAAAAATATTTACAAATACACAATATGTCAAATGAAATATGCAGTTATTTCAAAAAAATTGCAATCATTCGTCCTTATTTTAGGAAATGTCACATTAGGAATTAGAATAAATAGATCAAACTTAACAAAATTGTATATGAACTTGAAAACTAAGCGTAGGCAAGTGACTGGCAACAAATAAATGCTAAATTGGTTCCTGTTTTGTTTGTCATCAGCATTTTTGTCCATTAAATAACGGGAAGCAAAATAAGTAATGTTATGCTTATTGGTCTAATTATAAACAAAAATATATTTTTCGGATTGATCGAAAATAAAAGAAAGAAATCAACAACCAAAAAAAAAACTGCATAGTAGTAAATAAAAAATATTTACAAATACAACAAAATATCAATTGAAATTTGCAGTTATAATAAAACGAAAGAAAAATGCGAGTCAACTAATATGAGAAAAACATGAATAAAGGAGCAATATATTACGGTCTAAGGAAAAAAATGGCATAACACCCAACATCATTTCATTAAGCTACCTTTTTGATATATGTTGACTAACATTAACAATAACAAAGAATCTGATATGGGAAAAGGTCCATGGAATAAAATGTATGCACAAGGCTATGCCCATCTCTTTATATTTTGATGTAGTGAATCTAGGGTTAAGGCAGAAATATCTGAATCTATCCATAAATCAATAACTAGTATTGTATTTATGCTGACAATTTCATTATTCTTTTGGCCTTTTCAAATTTTTAATGTCAACTATTGAAAAAAAAGTTTCTACCCTAAATTTATTAATTTTTCCAATCTCACCATTACAGCTCTCTCATCTTTTATTATTCAAAACTCTTTTTGTACCCTTATGAAGATAGAACATAAATTAAGTGGAAATGAGAGGGAGAAAACATGATAATTAAAAAAGAGGAATACAGCTTTTAATAAACTTCACATATGCAAAAAATATAATAACACCAAAACAAATATTGCTTCAGACAAAGTACTCCTTACTTGATATTCAAGAAAATTGAAGCTGCATAAAGTCACGTTACAAAATAAAGGTACCATATATTGCTCAGGTGTTGTAACTTATTTTATACACAAATACTTAAAAAGAAATTATAATAATAAAATTTAGGATGAAAATAATTCATGCACCGATAATACTGCATAAATCATCCTTATTCAATATTACAATGACTATTCCCAACTTATTAGTCATTTCATCAAATAGTTGGTCAGCAGAAACAAAACAATATTGTTTTATAACTGGAGGCATGTAGAATGATGCTAACAAAGAAAAATAGAAAATTCACTAAAGAACTGACAATACTCAAAGCTTCTCAAAGCTCAAGTGTCCATCTAAACAAATTCATGTCCGTGACTTATTTGTTGAAGCGGTTGTTGCATCCTCATCATAATTACGACTTTCATTTTTCTTGTAGAATATAAAATGTTATTGTCACTAAATGAAATAAGGGAGCAAAGAATTAATGCCATTAATTTTAAAGTTTTCAGTTTTGGAAAGGAGAAAAATAACGTTGCTTCTTCAAATTGGAAGAAACGTGGGGCTGAATACTTACAACATTGATTGTCTGATTCCTTCCCGTCCCATTGTTTGTTAACCTACAGTCAAAAAACATACTTTTATTTGATGATATACATAATTAAAATAGAAAATCGGTAAAATCAAATCTGAATTGAACGATTGAAAATCAAATTAAGATATCCAACTCACTGAGGTCAGACATTCAATTATGAAGTGCGTTCCCTTTCGAACATGGCCAGTCCAATCTCCTATAAACGTCTGTCTTGTCGACCTGATTAGAACTCATGTAGACGAAGTACAAACTGTAGGCAGTTAAAATTTGGTAAGAGGAACCGGTACTGCTCGGTACCCCTAATTTCGACTCGATTCAACTGAAGGTGGGAACTACAGAGCGGTGTTGTAATAGAGGCGGAACAATATCAGTTGAAGGAACAGGCACAACCAAAGGATGTCGTAGCAGTGCGATTGAGCGAATGAAGAGTTGATTTTGGGTTGGGAAACTGCCGAAGAGCCAATTATCGTGGTAGATTCGGCATGGAGAAGAAAGCGTGAAAGCGATGGAAAAGGAATGGAAAAGAGGGAGAGGTGGAAAAAGTGGAGATGTGGGTTTTCCAGTACCCTGCTAAATGATGTAAAAGCCAGTTAAAAAAGATGAGCACAGTTAGGTGATAAGGGCACATTAGCAAAAGCCAAATGCTTCACTTTAACCGCTTTGACCAAGGTTTTGCATTATAATATAAGATAAGATATATGTTTGTTCTCATCAAACAAAAATCATAGAATTGTTAGATACCACAATCTCCTACTTTTGATGATGACAAACATAAAATAAGATTTTGAATATTATATTATAATAAATGTGTTTGATATATATATATATATATATATATATATATATATATATATATATATATATATATATATAGAACTCCCCCTTTTTGTATGCTACCCCTACAACAACACTCCCTCTTAATATGTGCAAGAGTGAAAAACAATAATTGAACTTTCAATATTAAAATATTCAGAGAATATCCGCTCATCGATCAAAATCATAACCCATTATCCCTCTTTTATTATCATCAAAAGGATACAAAAATTAAAAAGGTGATAAACAATGACTAAACATATAATATCAGCTGAAGAGGAAGAACGTTCATCATAGATCTCAATCAATCAAACAAAAATCATAATATTCTAAGAACTAGTGGCAAATTTCACATTGTAGAATGAATGATTTACAATGATATTTATATAAATGGAGAGAGCTTTAAAATATATGATTTCCAATTATTTTCAAATAATATTAATAAAAAGATGAGCATAAAATAGTGATGGATTGAACTACGATTATAAATTCAATTTAAGTGATGCAATCAAATGATCTCAAATACCAATAACTATCAACCAACAAATCAAAATATATCATAAGATATTAACACATTTCAAAAATTAGAAAAATGGATAGATAGGATGGTTTTCGCACACTAAGGAGAATTTCATATAATATATTGTTCATTTCCATTTCGATTTTCTTTCCTTTTTATTTAAGAGCACGCTGACCACGCATAACTAGATCTTGGATTTTTAAATGAGGTCAGTTGCAACTTAAATTATAAGTAATCTCGTAAGCATGCATAACCAGAACTTGGATTTTTAAATGAGGTTAGAGAAACACTTATGAATATTATATTTTTATTATTTTCTGGTTCAAAAGGAAAAACTCCTCCGTATATAAAACCAATATGGATGAAACAAATGTGGTAGGTACAGAAATGGTTGTGAAATAAATTTCTAAATTATTCATATTATGAAATATGCTCAAATATACTAGGATTCTTGAATTTTTTTCAATTGTCTCTATTTCTTAAAAAATAACACAGTCACATTTCCATCACATATTTGACACCGTATATGTAATAAGATGATTTTAAAGAATATTAAACTCTTACAAAATCATGATGGATGGACGAATGATGGTAGATAAAGGAGATGTTCACGAAACAAGCACCAATTCAAAGATATTATAAAAACTATTCAGTCATCATGAAAATTTAAATAAAATTTCCTCTTGTTGTGAAATTTACTATAGTTACAACTCATCACAATTTCAAACATTCTGATAATAATTTTGATGAATTTTAAATACAGTTCAATTTGGCTATTGATTTCAATTTCTGAATAAATAATCAATAAATAATTTTATAATTGAAAAACAGTTACAAGAGGATTTTGAAAAGCTCTATACAAGATGAAAAATCAGTTAAAAAGAATCAAAACAATAGGAGAGAAAATTTCAAAGCATTTAAGGCTGATATCACTTGTTGTCTTTGCTAATGGGGATTTTAAGATGACTCTAGTGGCTAACAAAGGTATCTCAGAGACTAATTTTACATTTTTCCACTCGACACCAAAAATTGAAACCACTAGTGCTCTAATAACCTATAGTGGTACATTAGTGTACTCCAGATAACAATATCCAATTACCAAGCCCAAGATGTTAAATAAAACAATTCAGTTCCATCAATCAAAGCAGTAAGACACGTTCAAAATAATTTTCACAAGAAAGTTCTTGGACAATTTTCAACAAGTCTAAGGGGACAAATCATGATTCAGTTCAGACCAATTTATCTGAGCAGCAGATGATACCAAAACAAGCAGTCATTAAAACATTTTCTAAAAGAATTCCTTTTATCAGAGCAGCTCAACAATCAATTTCAAAGCGTACTTGTCAAGAAAAATTTTCAAAGATATTTCTAAAGTCACAAAAGATGATTCAATTTATTTGAAATCATTTGAGGGAATATGAAAATCTCATGATTCAATGAGTCGACCACACCAGATTATAAATTTCAAATCCAAGATGTGTGTGAGATTCAAGAAATCAATAATTTCAAATGATTTCAAACAAAACAAATATTCAAATTAAATGATCATTAAATAATAGTGAGTTTCAATACAAGATCTTCAAAGAATTTCCCACAATTATTTCTGATAATTACAAAAGAAATTTTCAGAATATTTACATCAAGCTTGAGAGATATTCATGATCCAGAATTAAAACAGTTTATTTGAAATCACTTGAAGAATTATAAATTTTGAGATATAATGAATCAATCACACAAGATTAATAATTTCAAATCTAAGAGGTGTGTGAGATTCAACATATCAAAAATATCAAATGATTTCAGATCATCAAATATCCAACCAAAAATGATCATGAATAAAAAAAATAATTTCAAGATTTGACACAGTGATTCAAGTCAAAAAAATTTAAATTCAGAAATAATCAAACCAATCCAAAAACCAATGAATTTATCACAACTAAAAACTAGTATTGTGCTGTAATGAGTATAAATTTTCAAGTCTTTCCAAAATAAATTAGAAGAAACTCGTAATAACAGGGTTGTGTGAAATTTTATTAATTTTTCAGATCTTCAAAGATTTAGAATTCAAATTAACAGTGTTCAAGATATAACAAGAATGCTCCAACACTGTTAGGAATTCAGAAATAAAATACAGACTTCAAAACAATTGCAGATATTTATAAGTTTGAATTCAAGATCCGGAAATGATTGAAACATGGGAGTTTTATTCAAATGAAGTGAATTTCTAGGAAACCAAGAATTATGTAATTGGAAGTTAAGAAACTCAAAAAAAAGGAAAAATAATATGGAAGTGTCGATTGCATATCAAAAATAACCAAAAGAAAATAGAAGGGCTAGAAGGAGGAATAAACAAGAAAAAATAGAGAATATTAACAGAGATGAGTTTAGAGTTCAAGATTTTTCAGTAGAAGTTGTGGATTCTCTAACTCAACAAACTTGGCTAAGGAATTCAAATAATTCGATGATATGAGATAACAAGAATTCAATTCTCTTTTGCAAAGCAGTTCCTCGGCCTCCTCTGGTACCTAACAGTTTAGGTGATCGAGTGGTCTAACAAAATTAGTAAAACCACTCTCGATTGTATTCTTACATTTTGGTACCCAAACCTATTTGCATAACAATCCATCAGAATTTACCTTTGTACCCCTTGGGACCCAAATCGTTTTGAATCTAGTAAAATGGTTGTATTTTCTTTTGGGATCCAGGATTGATTAAATGGATTGTTACACAACAGATTCACATCACGTTTGTGTTCAAAAATCCTTTGAAATTATTTGAATTCAAATACTCAGAACAAACATTTACAAATCAATTTGAAGGATTACTAAAATCATTAGAATTCAGTTTTTCAAATCACTGATTTTCCCAAAGCCAAGAACATATTTATTTCCAACTGAAACTTGGTTTTGCAACAACATATTCAATGATTTTTCCCCATTAGAGAATTTCCCAAAGTTGATTCTAATCATTGAATTTTGGATTTAA
Source organism: Allium sativum (assembly GCA_030737875.1). Classification (NCBI taxonomy): domain Eukaryota; kingdom Viridiplantae; phylum Streptophyta; class Magnoliopsida; order Asparagales; family Amaryllidaceae; genus Allium; species Allium sativum. Next base: position 589,325,966 of record CM060920.1, read on the forward strand.
CACCTCTATTTTCTTTTATCAAATTTGAACAATGATTACTAGTGGTCTTTCTTTCAGCATCATGTTGTTTCGAAACCAAATTTTCATTTTCAAGTAATTTAATTTTGGCTTGGGACTTGGAAATTTCAAATTCAAAATGATTTTTCTTTTTAGATTCAAGTTTTTAAAAGGTTTCAGGATCTTTTGAAATCAAATCACATTTCAACAAGCTTTCTTTTTCTAAAATTTCAAGTTTGGAATTTTCAGAAATATCCAATTCCTTTTGCAGTAAATTATTTGAACTTAATAACTTAATCTCGTTCTCTTTTAAGATCAGAATTTCACTCTCAAGCTTCTGAATATTTTTATTGAGATGAACGAGATCGGTTATCAGTTTCAAACAATTTTTACGATTAGAATTTTCAAATTTCCTGATGTTTTCAAGCCTTAATTCCAAATCATGTTTATTTTCTGGTCAACTCAAGATTTTTTTATTTCAGAGTTTTATTTTTCCGTTGAAGCTTATTAACAAATTTGGTTAAATCAATACACATATAAACTAAATCTTCATATGAGAAATTCTCTGTCTCATCGTCTGTTGAGTCTCCATCGTTTGATCTACTTGGATTTTTCTGTAACAACCCGGAAAATCATAACCAATTTAAATTTTTTATTTTGGCAATTTTAATGAATTTTGAATATTTAAAATGAACTATTCTAAATAACAACGACGGAAAATTTATTTTCGACGAAGTTAAAACGAATAAATTTATTTTAATTATAATTCGTGCCTGAAATGGCATGACAGTTTGAAAATTTGATTTCGAATTTCAAATGAATGTACAAGATTCAAAATAAATCGGATTTCTGCGAAATAAGAAATATTTGAATCTGTTTACCTATATCTTTCTAATGGGTATAAGAAACTGAGATTTCGTTTAAAAGTTGAAAGTTATGTCCAGTTTAAAATTCAGAAAAGTCGCTGTGGAATTTATATATATTTTAATGTACATATGGCCCTTAAAAATAGCCATTTTGCAACCGACCTCCGTTTTCGACGGAACAACTTTTGTTGGATCTAGGATGTCGAAATATTGCTAGATTCCAATTTTCATAAATTTTGGGATCAATATATGAGCGTGTCGAAGTTAAATGTGTTTTGACAGTTTCAGTTAATTGGGATCAACCAGAAAATGGCCATTTTTCAAACAGTCTCCAAATTCGACAAAATTAGTTTTGTTAGGATCGTATCGTCAATACGAAGCTAGAAATATTTTTTTTTTTGAAATTTTCAGAGTCCGTACGTGGCCCCGGTAATTTAAAATGTACATTCAAATTGAATATATACTGATTTATATTTTAATTTTAGAGGAAACTGATCGTAACAGCCGAATTGGGTTATGAAACATATCCCATTGTGTTCATAATGGGGGTAATTAGCTAGGGGCGACAGTCGCTGGGTTTGATTTGGAGTTTGTATCGATGAACAAGTATATTCGAATTTAATAATATTAAATTATATTATATAATAGTCAAACTTGCGTCAAACTAAACCTTATCATTATCAGTAGCCGCCGCGTTCAAGGATGAACGATTATAATCGGTCGAAGCTTTCCGCCTAAATTTCTTTCGATCCAAGCAGAATTAACCCATGAAATAAAAACAAAATTGTAGAGGGGAGTGAGGGCTTTAGATCTGTACCACGTTGATCGAGGATGGTGCTGTGTTTTGGGGGAATTGGTTGTTCAAAGTAGTGCCGTTCAAAGAGGTTTTCCAAGAGCTGGGGTCCACCGAGATAGTTGCGTCGTCGGGTGGTGGGAGAGTGGTCGGAGGGCTTTGATGTGGTGGGTCTGGATTGGGTTTCGGTGGCCTAGGGGAGGAGCGACGACGGGAAGTTCAAATCAAGGGTTTGGGTTTAATTTTGTACAGAGGGGTCGGGGAAGAAGGTTAAGGGGAAAAATTGTAAATAATGATTTAATTATTGTTTTTATTGTGTAATTAAAGTTCGGGCATAAATAACTTCTTCATACCTCGTCAGATTTTCACGATTTTCGATGCGTTCGATTCCTCTCGTCGAGCACTACACGATGGAACAAACGAGGGCAGAAACGGAGCAGATCAAAATTCGTGGCGAATTTAAATTCAAACATTACAGAAATTCAGAATTTCAGTTAAAAACTAACGGAGTGGAAACCCAATGTGAGAACTTTTCACTATTATTTTCTGTACAGTTATTTATTTTATAACTGCATATATGAACTGCTCCCCGTCATCCACAGACCATGAACGACTTGTTTGTTTGATTGTATTGTGAAAATTGATTGTGATGTGAAATGGACTATATAAAATATATGAATAATAAAAATATCATTCTTATTGTATATATGGAATGAAATAAAATATTAATGTTGAATAAAATATTTAAATAATAAAAATATCATTTTTATTGTATATATGGACTGAATAAAATATTCATGAGTTGAGATAAATATTCATTTACAAACCAGACGGTTTATTTATGTACACCAATTTATCTGATATTGATTAGGACGATAAATTTTACATATCACCCAACTGCACAAATAATAAACAGTATTTGTTGTTTGAAAACCCCACACGGGTATTGGGATAATATTTGAGATACACTATTCCAATAATTAGTGGTATGTCAATCAATGGGTTGACAGACTGTATAAGTATTTTTTTTTTTAATGCTTATACAGTTGTAGAATGCACTCTGGATGTTGTATGAATTTTTAATGATTGTTTATCGTTATTATTGTATACATGTGAAGTTGAAATCCATATAAATAAAACTATACGGCGATTGACTGTGTCTGATTCCAGTTCATAATTAATGAATATTTTAAATTAATATTCAGAAAATATTGAAATGTGAAGCCGTGTTAAGTAGTTAAACGCCATTTTAACACGAACGAGATTTTTTGTCAATTTTATTCATTTTATAATGAATATCGAAAAGTGATTTCAAAATCCGATATTTTGAAAATGTTATCATTCTAAAATTGAAACGATATGGAAATTTAAATTTTGATTTAAATTTGAAAATCAAATTGAAATTGCTTTAAAATGAATTTAAAACGAATTTATAACGGAATATTCAAATTGGATTTGAATTTAAAACGAATTAAAATGGAATTGAAATCGATTTGAATTGAAATCATTTTAAAATGAATTTAAAACGAATTGAAATGGAATTGAAATCGATTTGAAATGAATTTAAAATGAATTTATAATGGAATATTCAATTTTGATTTGAATTTCAAATGGAAGCGGAAACAATTTTTGAAACGAATTTAAAACAATTTATAAAATTCGTTTTAAATGGAAATCGATATATATATTATATATATTATAATTGCCTGAATAGCACGCGCCGTGCAGCGGCAGTTCGCGAATTTCGACCATTAACTTCAAATGGATGTTACGGGAGATCCGATCGTTGGATTCTACTAAAACCGGAGTCATTGGGTTCGTATCGAAAAGAGCTTTCCAAAAAATATGAGATTTGAAATCTAATGGTTGGATTTGGAATTATGTCCAAATCAGTTTTGGAAAAGGTCGTTGTATGTGTAGTTCGATGGCCGTTTATGGAAATCGACTGTATAGGCCTTGATAAAATTATTAAAAATATCAATAATTTGTGTAAAATCATAAAAAACGATTTAGAAAGAATTGGGATGAAAATCCCATATTTGAAAAGATAAAAATATATTTTTATCGAAATGAACAAGTTATGAACTTGAATTATGAAATCCAATGTTTTTAATAAATAAATTGGATTTGAAATGGTTTTAAAAATAACCCGAATTTCCAATATATGAATTGGAATGAATTTGAATCTTAATTATCTTTGGAATATTTCGATATTGGATTCCGTGATTATACGGATATTGTGGAGGAATTTGGAAGATATATATATCGTAATTCCAATACGGTATTTTTTGATTCTAGAATTTGATATTGAATATAAGTCGATATGTTTTCTATTCAGAGCCTTGTATTTAATATCAAATATGATTTTGGGGTTTGTCGTGAATGGTGTCTTCATTAACACTGTTCGTGAACCCATTTGAGAAAAGATTAAAGATTTAATGAAGTACACCAATTAATTAATATTTAATTGGTATTGAATTAAAATTGGTCTTTGGGTTTATCATGAACGGTGTTTTAAATAACACTTGTTCTTTAACCCGATTAACAATGGAATAAGATTTAGGGTTGTCTGAATGGTATCTTTAATAATACTATTCGTAGGCCCAATGGAGTTAAGAAAATCAGAAACTAACTGGAGATTAGTTAAGTTGAATGGTTTCTTGGGTATTGATCTGATGTTGGTTTCGGCCTTCGGGGTTAATACTTAGGGAATTGTTCCCTTGCTAATTTATGGTAAAGGTGATGGAATGGAATGTGATTTTGGGTTTATCGTGAACCGTGTTTTAAATGACATTGGTTCTTTAACTCGGTTAAAGACAGGATATGATTTCCTAAGTTAAACAATCATTAATATTGATCTTTGGGAAGATTAAAACCAAGTGGAGTTTTAATGCATCTTTAATTAGATTGAAATGATATCCAAAGGAAGATTAAAGAATAAATTTAAATAATACATCTTTGATAAAATTAATGGGAACATTTCCCAAAGTATAAGAATATTTGGATAAAGGAATATTCTGGATTGGAATGAGGCGTATGCTGTGTTGTTATAGCACATGTTTATTATATATGTGAGTTATTCAGAAAGACCGGGTTTATCCCATTCTGAATAACTGATTCGACGATGTGTCGAGGATGAGGACGGTGGTTGAAGACCGGAGGTCTTCACATCGTTTGGATGATTACTGATGTCTTGATTGGGCTGTACACCCAAGACAAGGCAACAAGTGGTGATCGACGTACTTGGAGATCGACCGGGTATGCGAGGGCCTCTCTCCTGTATTGGACAAATGGGAGATGAATAAGGTACCTCCGGTTTCGTTCAGACGCAGAACGAACTTGTAAATGGATGTGTGTCTGACATCGGATTTCACTATGTGTGATTGATAGACATCGGGTGCATGGCGTGAATTGCCTGTGTGGCATGCTGAGATGCAAATGATCAAGGCTTCTGTTGAAAAGCAGAGTCTTGTGGTTGATGATCAAAGTACGGCTTTAATACAGCGTAGCTTTGTATAGCGTTAATTCGCGAGCCTCGCACGCCGGTGTGAACCAGAAACGGGAGAGGACATCAGAGAGGGCATGCGTTTCCTTCTAGCTAGGAGTGGTGTCAGCGTTTTGCAAGCCCTGACGTTTTACTTATGTGGATGATGGATAGCGAGACACCTCGGTTATATCTGTCGATCTGGGGCCAATGGAGTCATTTGGCTCATTTACGCCCCATAGGGCAGGGAAACGTATTGTTCAAGGTTTTTTATTCCACATTGCACTTTGATGGCCATCCCTGACGATCCAAGGGCCCACCTGAGTTTGGGTCCTGAGACATGGGCTAGATTGTCTCGAAGCGGTGAGGACGATTCCTTGCCTCGGTTCATAGATGGAAATTAAACTTCCAATACGACATTTTGGGGTTTTAATTGTAACCTATATATGGAGACGTTGTGGTATGGGGCACTTATGCCGTCTATGATTGAAATTGTTTTGACACTATACACTTATAGTAATAATAAAACATGAAATTTTACGTACCAAGCACTCTTGGCTATTATAAGGTAAAAACTCTACTCCGGCTTGCGTTGCATTGTGTGATGGGACCTGAGTGTTATAATAGCTTCATTATTCTTTATTTAGCATTGCGCTCTTATTTTTATGCACTGGTATTCTTGGGCGGAAACACGTTCCGTGTTATAAGGCGTGGTCCCTGGAATTACCTAACTTTAAGATAAAGATTAATAACTGTTTTAGTTCTCACACCAATCACATGACTAACCTGGAATTTATTGTTTTAACCTAAACTCTGGGTGCCTCTATTTTCCGCACAGGCAGCTAGTAGTTTTGATTTTGCAGATTTATATTCACAGGATCTTGATTTACAGCTGGAGCGATATTCGGAAAGCTCTGTATCCGTGTATTACTTTCAGTTGTGTTTTGTATTGTTTTCCACTGCTATGTATTTAAATGTAATTTAAATCTCTAATATTGATTAAACGTATATGATTTATTCATACTCTGTTGTATTCTTGTATTCTGATGGAATTGTTGTAATAAGCAATGAAATGTTCTTCTTTTTGTGTTCTGATTTGTCGTGTTCTCAAAGTAATTCGTTCTTTCTCATCTCCTCGGAGATCAGGGAAGTTTCGGGTCCTTACATTTTCTCTGTTTCTCCTTTCAAGCATAGATCAGAATCAATGTTGACCTTTCGGGGTTTTGAGCTGTTGTTGTCAATTCTTCCATACTTCGCATCGGGAGTATACCCGATTTCCAGTGTAGAAAACAATGAGAGATATGGTTATATCGGTCATCATCAATATAAGAATATAAAATATGACTAGCATGAGAATTAAATCCAGTGTCATTTCTATCGATCACATCATACCCATTAGTACCAATATCTAGACATTTAATATTAACATATTTTAAATAGGACTCCATTTCTGATTTTCAATTTAAAAAATCTGTACCATTAGAAATAGTTGGTGTATGACTGGACTGAATCTCAAAGGAATAACAACTAGGGAACACCATTACTCTTGATTTAATGAAAAACCGAGCTCTGATACCACTTTTTGGAACTAGATTAACCCTAGAGTGAAGGGGGGTTAAATAGGGTTTATTAAATTAACTCGAGATATTGAACAAACCACAACATAGAATAATAATCACAACACAGATAGAAGAGGAGTAGATAAGTGCGGAAAGTAACTGACATAAACTTTTTACCCAGCTTCGGCAAACCCTGCCTACTGTTGTATTCCCCAAGGTTTTTACTAGGTATTAAATACTCTTGCATACAAAATCCTATAAACTCATGAACCACTAGCAAAACTCCTACAGAGTTTTGTACATTCACACAACCTGTTGCTGCTCTAATCCAATAATCAAAACCCTGCGTTGATTTCTGTCTCCGAAATTAAATTTTCCTCTAGCTACAAACCCGTAGCTAGTAAACCCTAGTTACAATCCTATAACGAGAAATCTCCAGTTTTATAGAAAACTAAAAATAAACAAAAGAACTAAGAAAACCCCCATACTAAAAAATGAACGACCACTTCTATTTATCAGTTAGGAAATTTGTTTCCTTCAATGTCTGTCAGCTCTATAGGAAGTAGGGGTTTTCAACTCTTTTCCTCAAATCAATTTGCGATTTCAATTCTGATCTTCTAGAAAATTTCTCTGATGTTCTTCAAGACGTCGATCAGCCATGGTCGATGATTTGGGGCTTCTTGTAATCGAAACTATCGTGAATACTTGTGAGTTCTCTGAATTATTTTTCTTTGAATTGCTTTCGAATTATTGTCTGTTTCGATCGATGTATTTGCCTGTGATGATTCGTGTGATGACTCGCTATTTTTAACGTCTCAAATCAATAATTAAAACGACCCCATGCGCCCAAAACGGCGAATCGTTATTCACATACAGGGTTTAAATAGAAAATAACACATAATCACACAACAGAGAAGACATCAATATCTCACAACGGAAAATTTTATAATGTAAATATCAAAGTTTGCAAAATTTTATTTTACAGTGAAAGATTATATACATGTACGTAGATTTTTAAAGTAAAAAAATAGAAGAACGAACCAAAGCGAGTTCGTCTTCACGTGTTTCTAGCTTCGATGGCCGGAATCTGTGGATCTGCAACACTCGTATCTGACCCGAGCGTTCCATGCAAAAACACAAAACACTCGAGTTAGGATTAATCATAGTTCAAGTAAATTAACTTCAATACAAACTGAATATAATAACTGATCCGAACGTCAAATGTAAATAGTTGTGTAATATCTATTCTTATCAATGTGCAGTATATGTTCTATATCAACTTAAATTTAAGTATAACGTATGTTCAATTCAGTTTGACTAGGTAAAATCCAGTGTAGTATCAGCTCAAAATATCAAGTATAATCTCTGTGCTTATCAGTTTTCCTTTCCAAGGACAACGACCATGAAAGCCTGCATGTACACACATGTACAGGTATATGTGTGCACCGCCTCAGCTTCCCACAAGCAAGAAAATAACCAGTGCGATGGAAATCACAAAGTACGCATGAATATACGATTAAATAGGGCAGCAAGTGTTTCGGCTATTACAATTCAAGTTCAAAACAACCATGATGTTTTAAATTTTTGCAAACACGGTAGCTAGATAGGATATGCATGCACATTGTGTTTATGTATACACATATTCACAGTCAGCATAAAATAGTTGACAAAGAAATATACACAGTCAAAGTAACCTGAGGCAGGAATATTTATAGCTTGAGATTTATTGACATGTGAACTAGGCCCCAACCATTTACTTGTCAAAATAAACAACTTTCCAAAAGGGAGTTTTCAACCAAGCATGCAGTTCCACAGTTAATTCACGGACAGTCTAGTAAAAAAAACTACATTAGATTGAAAAAAAAATCTCAAAATGCACCAGTAAAGTACCAACAAGGTGCTATAGTAATTAAAATTGAAATTGCCTACCAAAGTACTAACACGACATTTTTACAAGGGATGCAACATATATTGACTGTTCAAAAAATATATCAAAATGCACACTAAAGTACAAACATCGTGCTATAGGAATTACAAATGAATTTGGCTACCAGTGTACTAACACTACAATGATAAAAGGGATGCAACATATATTGACTGTCAAGCATATGTATGTGGATATATATTATTATGGGTGTTTATCGAATGTAGTATAGTTTTTTCGAAAACCAGTTTTTAACTGGGCATATTCTGTGAGGTATCAATTTTGAGCAACTAGCGCATGCGTAATGTATAGTATTTTTATAGCCAACATACACTGAAATTTTTCCAACAAAGTCATTAAACATGTTAAATCCAAGGGATAGTAGCATGTTTTGATGGTGAACAAAATCACAAGGGTACAGACAAATGCTCAAGAGATGCATGAAATGGTTAACTCAACTTCACAGGGTATATTAACATAGTATTGAATCTGAATGCCAATGTACCAAAGCACAAAATCCAACAACAGGTTGTGTATCCAACAACGAAATCAATGCAGGAAATCATCAGCAACATGCATATTTCAGGGTGGGCAATAGAATAGTAGTGAGAAGACCAGTATTCCGCATAATGGGTCACTATTATATTTAATTTATATCGAGGTTGAAATCCTTGAAACTAGATTAACCATGAGCAATTACTCACCTACATAAGCGAGCTCAAAGATGACGCGTGCTAGCAGCATCGATGAATCACCGAGGTTCTCAGCTTTCGGCAGCACAGGATTGGCTTCAATGCAGAGCTGAGTCGGAGACGTGGGCGTATTGACAGCGAATGGTGACAGAGGCAGTGGCGAATCAAATTCTGGCAAGGTCAGACATTACACGATGCGATTTAGGGAGGAACGAGGCAGTGCGATTTTGGATCCGATTTTTTTGAAGAAGGGTTTTTTTCTCAGTGGCGAGGGGTGCCTGTTGATGAGGCCATGTCGGCGACGGAAGGAGGACGGTAGCGAAGGGTGAAGGACGGAAGGAAGGAATGGCGACCGATTTCCGCTGGAGGCTATGACTCGGTCGGTGGCCATGATTAATAATCTATTATTAAATAATAGTAAAACATAAGAATTTTAAGCTATCTCCTTAATTCTCTCAGTTCTCTCAATTCCCCTTAATTATCTCAATTCTCTTAATTATCCTTAAATCTCTAAAGATACTTTTATTAAATCAAAATAATACAACAATATAAATCTGTTAAATCCATTATAAATCTGTTAAATCCATTAAATAATAGTAAAGAAAAAAATTTCAAGTTTTCTCCTTGAATTTCTCAACTCCCCTTAATTCTCTTCATTCCCTTAGTTCTCCTTAAAACTGTAAAAATACTTTTATTAAATCAAAATAATACAACAATATAAATTGTAAATCTATCTATTAAATACTGTTCAATTCTATCTTAATATTTATAATATTTCAATTTTTTGTCAAAGAAGGGCTCAGAAGCTTCCAGCATATTTCGTGAATTCAAAAGTCACGATATTTATCTTCTTATTCTTCAATCCCCTCCCATTCCTGCTTTTTTCCACCATCTTAATCTCCGTCTTCTTCCATTGCGCCTCTCTCCGTCCTCCTCCCTTCCGGTCTAAATAAAAAAAGTTCCGATCTTCTGATTTGTTATTTTTCCGCTCTGCCCCCGTCTTCTATTCCTCTTTCCACTAATGAAAATAATAAAGCCTCCAATTTTGAATAGATTAATTCCACATAGTTAATTCCATGGTAATTATTTGATTTGCTTCAACCCCAAACTTATTAGCCGCGACATCTCATTAATAATATTTATTTCTCTTTTCTTTACGTACTTTTTTACTTTCGCTTTCACAATATACCGATGCTGATCTCTTCAAATTACCATCAAAGAAACCCTAATTTGTTCAGATCATCAGTGATTTATCGGTTGGCAGGTAGACCACGGGGCTAAGTTTACAAAGGTACTCTATTTTTTATTTGGTTGACTAATCTATCTGTCTGAAAAAAATTATGCACTCATCTCCTTCATTGATCTAAAAAATGATATTTGCCCAGATATGACATTAACCTTTTGTACGTACCAATTTTGTAGAGAGAGTCACTGTCAGCTTTCTATTTTATTTAGCTTCGTAATATCGTCTCTTTCATATCGGTCTCATTTAGGTTAGGTTGTTAATGTTAATATCATTAATCCTTGGCATATGTGTGTGTATATATATTAAAATAAGGTTGATTTAGCATTTGATGTTGCCTGTTTTATTTTTCAGGCATCTTTGGATGAAACACGCACTTGATGTCTCAATACTGAAGCTTGGAACTTGATTGAAGTCGCATTCTCCAAATTCCATGAGGTAAAGAAAGAAACAACCTTTTCATTTTAGCTGGTGATTGAAGTCTTTCTATTTTATGTGGAATCTTTATTTGTGAATATTGTAGCAATTATTTCATGTTATTTAAGAAACTTTTAAGTAACATTTATTGCATCATACTACTAATACAAAGCAAACACATGCACACCTACAGGTTAATTTTTGTTTTTCGATGATTATACCATTTTTTTTTTTTTTGGCCTTAGCTAGAGAAAGTAAGAATGTGTTTCTGTCATATTGTCAATTAGTATGCAGTTCAACATATATTTAAGGAAACGGTATAATTGTTGTGTATAACTAAAAGGTAAAATTAGCAAATGTTGATTGGTAATATATTTAGACAGATTACATTGTATGTAATTTGCAGAGTTTATTTACCATACCTTATATAATTTTTTTTCCAAGTACATAATCCTGAGTTAATTACCAAAGTGATAAGAATGAAGAGATGTATAATTGTGAAATAGATAAGGATGGAAACAGGGTCGAATAGGAAAATGTGAATTTATCTATTTTTTTTCCTTTTAACAATTGTACACACTTAACTATGTTGTCATTCTACCACTGATTTGTTCCGATTAGAATTCCATTTGAGACGTTTTATTCTGATTTTTATTTTATTATATAGTGATTTCTCTTTTATTGAAATTCTTTTACTCCTGAATGTCAACAGTTTTTTATTTTTCAAAACAACTCCAAGAAGAATTTCTGAAATAAAATTCTATTGCTTTTGATTTTGTTACATGAACAGGAACACCAAAGTCCTTCTTTGTCTCTTTGATTTTGTGTTTATTGGCCCACTTTAGTTGTTTCGATGATTAACTGAGCTTCAAATCATTTATAACCAATTACTATTATTTAGCAACTTGCTGTTTTTCCTTTTCTTCATGGGTGGTTTGGCTCCGGAATTTTCCGCATTTAAAATGCTAGGCATATAAAAGAAATCCTTGCCAGTGTTAGAATATTAGTTTACCATAATATGAACCACACCTTCTTTCACATATTCTCCACAGTTATGGTTGAATCTCCTATGAACCGTTTTTTCAAAATAAATTACAAAAATTATATTTCTAATTCTAGCATTACTCTTCTACATTTGTCGCTCCAAATTTCAGGCTTTTTACTGCTTTTTCCCATGTATGTATCTAATGTATATTTGTAAAAGATATATACCCTAATTTTGTTATAGCATCACGAAACATAACTCAAAGAAAGTAAATATATATGATAATCCTTAACAAAGTTAAGCCGGACGAGCATATAGGAACGATGGGATCTCAAAAGTCCGATTGGATAAATCAGATGTTTGGAGTTTAGTACGCACTGATTGATGATTTGGCATATTTGTATAGTCTTTTACTCTATCCCCTCATTATGATCCCATGGCTATTGGTTTAATGATTAATGTTTCTGTAGTATGTAACAATCGAGTTGCACAAGCATGGCAATTAAGAATTTCACATCAGACAGCAATTCTGATAGGCTTTAGTATGTAAATGCATTATGGTGAGAGGAGAGCTACTGAGTGTTATGCATCAGTGCGTTTATAAAATGGCATTTGCGTAGTTTTGCAAAACTGAGGAGGTCATGTGCCTACCATATAGAGTTATACTAAATTAAAAAAAATTGCTGTTATTTTCCAGGATAATTAAAATTCAGATATGTTTTTAGCTATAGATTCCAAACAATTTCATGAATCAGGAGTTTATATTTGAAGTTCAAAGTTCGATTTAAAATATAAAATTTATGTAGTTTAATGTTTAAATTGAACCGATTTCAATTTTTTTTAAATTTCTGATGAAAGCTTAATTTAAAATTTTGAATAACCTAAATCAAACTGATTTAAATTTCTAAATTGCTATTAAATTAAAAATGATTTAAAATTTACACGCTTATTTTTATTTTTATTTTTTAACCAAAATTTAGTCTTTATTTTTAGATGTCATAATGATTTAGAGTATGTATACAATTTTGATTCAATATGTTATTTTAAACTGACTACAAAAGCTTGAACTAATTTTAATCTGAAACTTTTAGTTTGAAGAAGTTTTTTTTTTTTTTGTCAAAATAGTCTTGATCTGGTGTGAAGTTTGAACTTAATACTAATTCAACAATTAAAATTGTTTTTTTAAGCTATGAATTCATTAATTTTTGAGCTTTTGATGACTTTATGTCAGCAAATAAAACTGATGTATATTACGTGTTGATGTTCAAATTTATTTCTGATTCTAATGTCATGAGCATTGTTCCTTTCTTTAACCTTGCTAAACCACAGAGGCCCGTACAATTGTACAAGAGAAAGTGAACGATGCAGTCAGCGAGTCTTAGCAGAAGGTCCATCTCGCAAAAAGGTTTCATATTTGGCCCGATTTCAACAACCACAAAGGTCAGTCTTCCTTTCAACATGAGAATGCTGATGAAGTCGTCATAGGTAAGTTTATTCATTCTAAATTCATTTCTACAAATCGACACCATAATTTGTCTGAGTATTAAAATGCATACGAATTTGTGAAAGTTTGAATTTTCACACTATTTAGATGGTTGGTGACAGTGTAAATGTTATGAACCGGTCAAATTTGTTTGAAGATTGAATGGCTTAGGATTGTTACAAAATTGAGTTTAGGTATGGGTATTTACCTACATTATAATTTTAGATCTTTACCTTTATATCTTGGACTTTGATACTAATTCATAAGTCCATTTATTGTTTTACTTCATGTGATTTAAATATACAATATACTACTTGCTGAGTTTGGATCTTAAATTTTCATTTATGTTTGTTTACAATAAAAACTTTCCCATAGGACATGAAGCATTATAACGTTGTTAAATGCATTGTCTTGTATCCATTTCATTCCCCTAAAATTTATTTCCTTTTTCTTTTCTCTAAACAAGAAAGAAAAAAGAGAAACATTAATGGCTGAAGTTCAGCAGGCAGCAAAATCTCAAATGATGGCAGCGGGAGCTCCAATGAACCTGATACCGCTAACATCGCTTTATGTCGGAGATCTGGACCCGGAAGTTTCGGATTCGCAACTGTATGACCTGTTTGCGCAGGTCGTCGAAGTGGTTTCCGTTCACGTTTGTCGTGATATTACCACTAGACGATCACTTGGATATGCTTACGTTAATTTTACTAATCACGGCGATGCGGCGAAAGCATTGGATACACTCAACTTCACTCCACTTAATAACAAGCCAATTCACATTATGTACTCAAATCGTGACCTAAATACCCGAAGTAGCTCAGCAGCTAATATATTTATCTAAAATTTGGATAAAAGTATAGATAACAAGGCACTCCATGACACATTTTCCACTTTTGGCAATATTGTTTCATGCAAAATTGCAGTTGATCCAGCTGGCCAATCGAAAGGCTATGGCTATGTCCAGTTTAAGCACGAGGAGGCTGCACAGGATGCCATAGGGAAAATGCAATCCTGATGCTGCTGCTCAAGCAATTCAAGAGCTGAATAGGAAAACGGTTGAAGATAAGGAGTGGTATGTTGGAAAAGCATTGAAGAAATCTGAAAGAGAACCTGAATTGAAACGAAGGTTTGAACAGGGTATGAAGGAGGTAGCAGATAATCATCTTAGGGTAAATTTATATTTGAAGAATCTGGATGATAACATTGATGACGATCAGTTAAGAGAGCTTTTCTCTTCGTATGGTACAATAACATCATGCAAGGTTATGCGGGATCCAAATGGTATAAGCAAAGGATCTGGATTTGTTGCATTTTCATCACATGAAGAGGCATCACGAGCTCTAGCTGAAATGAATGGAAAAATGGTTGGAAGCAAACCTCTTTATGTTGCACATGCACAAAGAAAGGAAGAACGGAAGGCCAGGCTCCAGTTTCTTCATTGTCCCTGCTTAGGGCCTTAGGCCCATGTTTCCCAACTGAGCTGTGGAATGTTAGTTGTTGCAATGCCTCGAATGCCCATGTCCCCCCGGGTGTGCCTGGTCTTGGTCAGCAATTTTTCTATGGTCAGGGCCCACCTGCCTTAATTGCTCTACAGCTGGGATTTGGATACCCTCGACAAATGGTTCTTAAAGATGTAGCTCAGCAGCAGCAGCAGCAAATACCTCATGGTTAGATGGCTTCATTGTCTCTTAATGGAGAATGATCATCTTCTTGCTCCATTAAAATATTTGTTCTATTTATGTTAGCTTAAGTTGCCTCAAAGCTGTTGTGTATTTCGTATCAATTTTGTTTTGTGTTTTCTGTAGTATATTTATATACTGAGGTTTTGTTTTTGTTTTTATTTTAAAAAAAGTTGTTAAATGTACCAATCATTTTTAAAGAAAAAATTTATTGCAGTGCTTATATGATAACAGAATTTTGGTATACAAATCAAGGGGATCTATATTGTTTTACAATGCGGTTCATTATTTATGCAGGCTAATGCGTTGAAACACATTACTGACATAATTCATGCATCTTTTAGGTCACTCAAGGTCAGCGATTGAAAATTGAAATTAACAAATGAGATGCCTTCCCTGAAGTCTTTTCGGTACCAAAAGCAGCCTTAATCCATAAACAAAGTCAAAACAAGGTAATGACAAATTATTTGATAGCCTTAGTGCAACTAAGAAATTCAGTTGTACAAAAATTATGTAAACGTGCTGAGTATATGTGCATATGGGATGAGAGCTGTTATAAATATATGCTTGGTTTGAGATGTATGTTGGGCATTTGCCATTGTTATAAAGTATTACATTTTACCATACGTTATTCTATTTTGTTCTGCTTTTGCAATTATTTATGTAAATAATAAACTCAAATAATGAAATGCATTCTCCATGATGTGCAAGTTATGCATCTACAACTGTTTAAGTAGTTTCATTTTTAACGTAAGAATGTAGGTGAGTTGCTTTACTATTAAAGTTTATGTTTTCTTCTAATTTTAGCCACTGCTTTAAATGTTACTTATAACTAAATGGGTGCATTCAGAATAATATAATGCATATTGAATAGATAATAACATTGTATTGAAAACACCCATGTGCATACAATGTATACCTATTTGACCAAATCTATTGCACTCCACTTTTTTGTCTTTCACGTCCCATTGTTTAAACAAAAAACATCTCATTTTATTTTTTGCTATTTCCACCCAATAAGACACCAGAACTACCATTTTTCACGAACAAATAACATTACATTAACGATGAAAATAAATAGGGAATGAGATGCAAAAGCAACAAAAGTGTAGTTCATATTTATTTTTCCATTCTTTTTGCAATTTATAAAAAAAGCTACATTTCAGTTCAGTTTAAAAACAATCGAACAATATATTGCATTGTAAAACTTAAAATCAAACGTTAATTAAGAAGTCATCGAAAATGAAAATTTTCAAATTTGAAATAAAGCACAATTTTATTAAAAAAAATCATTATTTTCTTCTTCGAAACCATGTGTATTTTAAAAATATATTAGTATTATTGCATTTTTTCATAATCGAAGTGTATAATAAAATGAAAAGCGAATAAGATAACTTGAACAATATGCAGGAGTTAATTTTTCATTTTTTTTAAAAGTTTTCACTAGGGTGAAAAAGACAAAAATAGAGGGTGTTAATAGATCTAGCCTACGTACTTCTCCACACCCGTGTGCGAAGTACGGGTTCACACTTATTATAACAATATTTATGTTGGTTCTCTTTTTTATCGTTTTACATTTAAATACGAACATATAATAAATTTCATAACGTATTTTTAGGTTTTCTTATAATATTATACATTTATGTTCATATACGAATTTATCAAGTGGTCTTAAATTTAAACATTTTTATAAATATAATCAACAAATATCTATTTTTTGACTAATAAATCATATAAATGGCAATTCATTATGTGTGCACCACATTTGTATGGACAAAAACGGTTGAGTCAATTTTTCATTCAAGTCGGTATAATTAAAATATATAAAATGTTGTCTTTAATTATCTTATATCAATTTTTCATTCAAGTCCATATACTTAAAATATATAAAAAAATTATCTTTAATTATATTACATCGTGCTACATTCAGGTTCATTAATTTTCTTTCTTAAATTTAGGATTTAATACAATTTTTTTTTCATTTTTAAGTTCGAATTTCATTGCATACAAATACATATGCAATATTTGCTTTCTAAATTTGTATATCACTAAAAACATATATAATGTGTTTTCATTCCAAAATTGGTATGTAAAGTGGATTCTTTTTCATTAACACAATTTATTCTAAATAAATGATAAGAGTTTGTACTTAATAATATTGAAAAATAAATAAACAAATTCAGTTATTAAGTTTCTGCAAAAAGGTGAAATTTCAATTATTTATATTTGTAATTTCTATAAAGCAACGGGCAAAAAATATGCTATATTTTGATTGAAAATATTTTTTCTTTTTCGTTTAGTCGTCTTTTTGAGGCAAATGTTAAATATATTTTAACGGTTCTACTACAAATTGAAGTTACTAAATTGTGAAGAAATAGATTAAAAATATCTTTTTACATAATTAAAATGACAACATGGTCCATATTCTGTCATATTTTATTTTCATTAAATACTTTTTATTTATTAAGTAAATATTTTATTTATCCCTTTGATAATATCATGTAATCATTTTCGAGATATGTGCTATAAAAAAATTTAATGCATAAAACTATATCGATTCACTAGTACTACAATTCAATATTTAGGTATTTTCATGTTTTCATAAGTAACATTTTAAGTTCAATCTGTACATTACATACTTTTCTTTTAGCAAAATATACCAAAAGCTAAATGTCAGCTTCAGATTGATATACGTGAAGATTTATCTACAATTTTATAAAATTATTAATTTCAAAATTAGTAAATAATATTATTATTCATTTGTTTTCTTAAAATATACTGAATCCTCTAAAATGATAAATCAGTATATAACCTTTTCTATCAAAAATCCTAAAAAATAATAAGTCAATATGAAACTCATTTTATCAAAACAACAATAATATAGGTTTTATTCAAATGTGTAAATACACTATGCAAAAATGGTAATTTAATTTTTATTCAAATATAAAAAATACTTAGAAATACTGTAAATTCAATTTATCTCATTTATCATAACAATTTCATAATAAATTACATAATAAATTATATTCAAAATACATTTAGCACATTATTTTTATACGACATATCGTGTGCAACGCACGGGTTACACACTAGTGTTAGGGAAAAAGGAACGATTTTTGGGGAAGATAATATAAGATAAACGGCTGGTAAACAAATAAAAGAAGGGGACAAAATGAAACAGGATGCGGTGATAAATAAGGGACACGCGGTGCAATTCACAAGAGAACATACAAGTGTCCACACATATTCAACAATTTAAAACAAGTGGCAACAAATATTTCCTCAATGTACACATACCATTTAGTACACTATGTACACAACACAATGTATTTATTATATATTTCCAAAATTTTAATGTAAACCAAATTCAAATAAAATAAAAGTAAATTAAATTAATTTTTCAAGTTAAAAAGGAAAACAAATTTTTATAATTTCACTAAACAAATTTATTTAAATCAAATTTTAAATCTTTAATTAAATCGAAAGAAAATTCATTACTTCTCAAACAATTATTCAATTTTTTTAGAAGCGTTACTAATGCTTATTTATATTTTACCAAATACATGTCTTAATTAAATTTGAGATAAAAACTCAAATCCAAAATAAATTATATGTAATGACCCGCATTTGCAGAGTTATTATAATTAATTTATTTAATTATATAAATAGAGATATAGTGAATTAAATGGTGGTTTAATTAAAATAATGGTGAATATTTAATTTTAAATAATAAATTAAATAATATATTAAATTCTGAAATAATCAGAATTGGCTGAAATGACGATATGGTGTGAACTGGATCATCTGTGATATTTAATTCAGGTTGGAATTGAATTTGAATAACGAATATATTATATAAACGACAGTTTGAATGTAGAGTTATATTATAATTAAAATCGAGCTTGAAATGGCGCTGCAGTTCGTTAATTGGCGATTTGAACTTCAACTGAATGTACAGGATTCGTTTTGAGCCGGATTTCTGTGAAACAAGAAACGTGTGGAGCTGGTGGAGTATATCTTTCTAGTAAAAGAGAAAAATCGGGATTTTGTCGTGAAGATTTTGATTCACGTCCAAATCAAAATTCAGAAAAGTCGCTGTGGAATTACTTTATAATTTATAAAGGAATTATTTATATTTTAAAAAGGAATTTCAATATAAATCGAATATCGGGTTGACCCAGATTTGAAATATCAAGTTAGAAATTCATATAGGAATATTCTAGAGCTGTATGGTATTCCACTGTGAATATATACGATAATATTTATTTATAAATAATTAATTTAATTATATTCGAATATATTTATATATTTAAATGGGTCATTCAGAGCTTTAAAAATAGCCAGTTCTGCAAACAACATCGGTTTTCGACGAAACTAATTTTGTTGGATCCGCAACATCAAATTATTGTTAGATTCCAAGTTCCCTGATTTTTGGGGTCACTGTGTGGCCATACGGATTTTTAGAGTGAAAAACAGTCAGTATTTTGACGGTTAAAAATACGCTGTGTGAGCAAACAAAGTCGAAATTCGACGAAACCAGTTTTGTTGGGACCGTAATGTCGAACTCTAGCTACATGTCCAGTTTCGAGATTTTTAGATGTCATGTGTGATTATGGGAATTTTAAAGGACAAATACAAAGAGCGGTTGATTAAAAAACAAATAAAATAATCAAATATTAAAATAATAAATTTTTCTATAAATACCCTACCAACTAAATCCTAAACCTAATTCTCCTCTCTCTCTGGTCAAATGGAAAATGCGCCGTCATTCTTCCTCAGAGAAAAGAAAAAAATATCGAAACTTTGAAATTAAAAATCAAATCAAAGAATAATTGATTCATTGCAAAGCTAGTATCGTTCTGATTCCTTTGGCTTCCTCTTTAATTCTATATGGATTTTGTGGGGTGCGACTCATACTGGCGGTTGCTGTGTAAATCCAACGCAACTAGGGCATGCCATTTTGGGGTACGGTGAAGATCAAATTGAGATTTCGAAGTCATAGCTGAGTTCGGGATATGATTCTGGACCTTGTGTGAATTTTGGGTATTTTCTGGGATTTATCAATGTCGCAAGTTTTGAATAGTGGTCGAAGGATCATGTTCGACGCAGGTGGAAGTTTGAATTCGAAGTGGACGCTTTTGGCATGGTTGGAAAGAGGATCGAACGATAGAAATAATAGAAAATTTTCCTTGATTTGTTATGGAAGGATTGATGAATTATGTTGAGGAAGAGATCGACAATGGTGTTGAGAAATTCTGGAGAAGCCGTGGTCTTCAAAAGTGGGGAAGAAGAGTTTCAACTGGTCTGGGCTTTGTAGTAGAGGATGGGCTAAGTTTTTAAGTTAAGCCCAATAGTAAATTACTTAATGATTTATTTAAATTCAAATAATGTATGTTAATTTAGAAAATGTATAACTTGGTCATACAATATCAGAGTCAGACGAAACAAGATTCGACAGGATCGTATGGACGAGGGCAACACCATGGAACTGACTGGAAGTGAAATTGAGCTCGTTTGAATTTACGGCGAAATAAATTGTTTGATTCAAATCAAACAAACAGTTTATTGTTCTTTAACGATGAACTGCAAATGTGAGTAAAACTCACCAACTCTGAACAGTTATATTTTTATAACGTATTTTTAGAACTGTTAATCATCTGTTGGTTGTTGTGTGTTGACTGTTTGGTTGAACTACTAGTCAGTTAGTTAAAACTATCGATATAGTTATATGTGTATATCATTAACCAAATATGGATTCTGGTTGTCAGAATATTTCATATCAAAATGAAATCGATGTTATTATATTGGTTAACATCTGTGGATGCAGGGAAACAGGTTGGAGGGACCCTGCTGGGTTCCTCAATATTTATAATACTGTTCTGTTCATATATTGTAATATATGATGTGATATATAATCTGTTGTCGATTTTGTGTGTTTGAACGATATTGATCATCGTGATTTGATGTGTTAAATACCATAACATACCGAAATGGTGAAAAGGAAATTTTCAAAAAGAATATTGAAATAGATTTATTTATAAAATCAAAGGATTTTATAAAAGAGATAATATTTATAAAATCAAAGAAGATTTTATTAAAGAAATTATTTATAAATAGAATATTTATAAATAGAATAATTATAAATAGAAATTTATTTATAAATGGATTATTTATAAATAGAAAATACTTAGAAATAAAACCCTAAAGGAATTATTTGCAAACCATTTGCAAATAGATTAGAAAGAGAAATGTTTGTAAACCATTTACAAATCAATCAGAAAGAGAAAGGTTTGTAAACCGTTTACAAATCAATCAGAAAGAGAAAGGTTTGTAAACCATTTACAAATCAATCAGAAAGAGAAAGGTTTGTAAACCATTTACAAATCAATCAGAAAGAGAAAGGTTTATAAACCATTTACAAATCAATCAGAAAGATAAATGTTTGTAAACCATTTACAAATCCATCAGAAAGAGAAATGTTTGTAAACCATTTACAAATGAGATTGAATAGGGAATATTTTTAAAACCTTTACAAATGAAATCGAAAGAGGAATATTTGTAAAACCTTTACAAATGAAATCGAAAAGGATATATTTGTAAAACCATTTACAAATAGAATTAAAAAGGAAATAGTTAAAAGAAATAGAGTTAAAGGAAAGGAGTTATCGATTTTTAGTTAAATCGAAGGAATTATCGATTATTAGTTAATCGAAAGGAGTTATCGATTATTAGTTAATCAAAGAAGTTATCGATTATAGTTTAATCGAAAATAGTTATCGATTTGTTTAATCGAAGTGAGTTATAAAATATTGGCTATTCGAAGGAGTTATCGAATTTAGTTATTCGATGGGTTAATCGATTAGAGTTAAAATAAAGGAGTTAATCGAATATAGTTTATTCGAATAGAATCAATTGAGTTAATCGAATATTAGTGATTCGAATAAAGTAAAAGGAGTTATCAAATATTAGTTATTCGAATAAGAGTTAAATAGAGTTATCGAATATTAGTTATTCGAATAGAATTAAATGGAGTTAAAGGAATAAATCGAATATAGTTTATTCGAATGGAGTTAAAGGAATAAATCGAATATAGTTTATTCGAATGGAGTTAAAGGAATAAATCGAATATAGTTTATTCGAATGGAATTAAAGGAGTTAATCGAATTTGGTTTATTCGAATAGAGTTAAAGGAGTTATCGACTAGAGTTAAATCAAATAGAGTTAATCCGATAGAGTTAATCCAATAGCGTTAGTCCAATAGAGTTAATTGATAAGGGTTAATCGAATAGAGTAAATTGAATAGAGTTATCAAATTTACCTTATTCGAAGGAAAGAATTATCGAATAGAGATGATTCAAAAGAGAGTTACGTAAGGAAGTTTGTTAAAGAATTAAAAGGTGAACTTTGTCTATTTCAAGGTTAGAAACGTTGTTCAGTTAAGGTCTGAGAGGTAGTATTACCCCAACTTGATTGACTTCATTTTTAACCAAGGAATGGTTAAGGTTCGATAGTGAAGGTGGGTTAAAGGAATTTAGTTAATAAGTGTAATGGTTTGAGTTGGCATCGCGATGGTTTGTTTAAACATCTGTCTAAGTCCAATGAAGGAGTTTTGGAAATGTTTTCCAACTAAGAACCAAAAATGTTTTCTGATATAGAAAACAAGAAATGGAAATGTTTTCTAGTGGTAATAACATATATTTTCTAAATTTAGAAAATAAGAAATGTTGAATATAGGGAAACAGGAGATAAGTAAATTAATGAAATAAAGAGATAAATGCTGGATGATGATTGATCGATATAATTTCCTCCTGGAAATAATATCGTTGTTTGCACACCTGTTTTTCTTTGATGGTTAAATCACAGACTATCGAAGTTTTGACCATTTTAACGTTGTTAATATGGAGAGTCCGGTTGGATTATTATCCGAAGAACCACTCTGTATTGGCATAAGCGTTGTGAATCATATATACCACAGAAATTGAAGATGGAGTAAAGTGCAAGGGCTATTGTATAAGTCTTAGATAACAGTGCCTAAGATGGATGTACTGAATAGTGCCTTCGGTTCATCCTGTTCCTGGATGACTTGTATGGATGAGTGTTAGACAGAGTATTTCCAGAAAGGTCACGTACATTGATTTCTCCAACCGTACCAAGAGTGGAAGCGGAGAAGGAAACTTCTTTAGCTAACACGTAATGTATTGTTGTAGACGTCAATTAGTGATTTTCGATAGATCTTACAATGTGGCATTCAAAGTGAATCTGATGTGATGATGAAGCGTAACCTCAAGCCTCATCAACCGGTAAATGACAGAAATCAGGCAGGCAGCATGGCTAAGTCGGTCGTTCCGAAGTAGGGTGTATAATCACCTGATCTAAAGTTTCATTTATTTTTAAAAATTTATTGTTGATGCTGGCCCATTCGGGAAAAGGTTGCTGATCCCAACCGTTGGTGATATACATTCGATACACTCAAGCGAAATGAGTGGTCGGTCATGTGTGGTCGAGTTGCAAGATGTTCTTGTTGAACCCAGCGTATTCCTCTCTAGAGGTACACTAGCGAAAGGTGGTTCAATACCTTGTCATAGTTGGAAATCCATTACCCAATACGTGCTTGCGGTTTTGATTGTATACTATATATGTAGAACGTGAGATGGAAGTGTTTCTTCTAGATGATTATTATAGTTGTGGTTGATAGAAATTATTATAATATCAAAAGGTTTTTGATATAAAGATAATTTGGATTCTCATAAGGGAAAAGTCCGTTCCGTTATACGTCGTGGTCTTATGGGATATCGTTTACTTGTTCAAACTGTTTTAAACTGCTTTACTCACACCAATCCCAAGACTAACCCGAATTTTATTTTGTTTTGTTTTCCCTAAACTCTTGGGTGCCCAATTTTGTGCGGGCAGTCAAGTAGTCGGGATTTACAGATATATCTGAAGAGCTGGAGCAGGAGGCTTCAGGATCATATAGCTATAGTTTATTTCCACGGTGTTGTAAATGTTGTACTTTGAAATGATATGTATATGCAAGTATAGATTTATATTTCAAAGTTATGCTATATATTATATGTTATTCATTCTACTGTGAGGTTTGTGTTACTCTGATGTTGTTGTTCTTCTTCTTTTATTCTAAGTTTCTATCTTATTTATTCTCACCCTCTGTCTTCTTTCTATTAGTGTTCTGATTTTCCAGTGTAATTGGGGTTGGACTTATGTTATTTAGTCAGCTCAAATTGGACCGAATTTCGGGTCATTACATTATAAATAAAACTCAAGTTTAAATTTTTAAACAATTGTAACGTCCCAGTTTTTGATTGCTTTTGTAATATAGTTTATTTTGGATTATTTTAAAAACTGATTTAAATAATAAATTACGAGGAATTCCCGTGATATATTTTAATGATTTAAAATGTATTAACAGAGTATATATGTAAATTAAAATATTAAATAATATTGCATCATTTTGCTTTGTATTTTTAACTGTTCTAAACTCTTCTTAAAAATATAGAGATAATATTATATTTGAATATTTTAGAAAATTAGAATAATATTTACGTGTATATTCACGCTTTTTGTGCATATATATATAGGAGTACACAAGTAAAAAGTGTTTAATATTTTTGTATTTAGACTTTTTTTAATACATATAAATATAATATTGATTTTTATACATTGATTGACTATTTTTAGTTTATGGAGAACATAACTATATATGTATATATAGGTTACATTTGCCTTAGAAGTTAAGATTTGTTTTTAAAAACACTTAAATATAAGGTTTTTCTTAGGAATGAAGCTTGTTTCTAGTACATATGTGTACAATCATAGAAGCATACCTCTCATACATATACATTAGCACATTATAACACCTAGGATAGACTGAAATAAAGGGGACAACATGTGCATAACAGCTAAGAGAAGTAGACGTCTTTCCTTTCCAATGCAATTGCAAGCAGCCTAGCTAAGATCCCATCTCAAATACACTACATTACTTAACAACAAAATAAGCTTTTAAAATTGCTTGGTTGTACACTGAAATAGCTGGGAGATGCAAACATATAATTAATCGAACAATGATCCTTTCAATCAATGTAAGTACCCTGCGCCACAAGGTTGCTTCTCCTTGCACTAGCCGCGACTTCCCATCTGATTGATGTATATAACGTAGGTTCGTGAAATAGGTTATACTACATCTACTTCATTTTTCTTGTTTATGCTTTGTTATTTGAATTGAAATTAGTACCTATAGCTACCCTGGTCAAATCAACTACAACAGCAAATACTATAGCTGCATACACACAAGCATAGGAGCCACTCTTTCCAATACATACACAGCTAATGCCATAGGTTCCCTCTGTACAAATCAAATTCCATACACATGCTAAATCTTGTAAGTAGAAATGACAAAAGCATGCCTTTCCTTTCAATTAATGGAACATCCCAAAACTATATACAGTGTAACCTATAAGTTATACAATATGATATGCTTATGTTCCCCTATAAATACACTTGTTCCCCTCACACGTTCACACACAAATTTAAACCAAACTAGAAAGAAATGGTAGTAACTCAGAGCCTGAGAAGCTAGAAATGTTCAAAACAGTGAAGAAGTGACCAAAACAATAGAACAGAGCACTTGCAAAAAAGTGAGTAAACCAACCTTTCTCCTTTTAAATGTATTATTATTTAAATGCATGGAAGTGTAAACATATATATGTATGAATGTATTATTGTATACAAATAGATTGGGTCCTCATTTTAAATCTGGAAACAAGAAAAAATATATAGTAAACAATCTATATATGTAAGAGAACCACTACTATTAATCCATTTGCTAAATTGTGTACTTCATGATCCATACCTATATATTACATATACTTGTTTATGGTGGGTTATATCCTATATTAATTATCAAGTAATTATAAGTAGCAGTAAAGTACTATAAAAACACATTTATAAGGCAGTGTAGGGTTACAATTGCTAACTTGTTTAATCTCTACATATTTTAAAAATCCAAAATTAAAATTCCAATGAATTATACAACTTACATGCTGCATGAGAGTTTGTTGTACATATCTATGGAGTATTCAAAAAAATAACTTAAACCATGAACTAAATTCTGAGATATTAATTTATATACAGTAAAGAGTTTTAAAATAAAAAAATTCGACTAAAAGGATTTGGAAAATTAGATATGCAACTGTGTTTGTTATCAAAAACCATTAATTTTAGTGGTTGTTTCATGATTTTTAGTTGAGAGAATAAAATGAATTTTTGAATAGTTCAAAATGGAGATTCTGGCGAAATTCAGGCGAATACGATGGTAGTGGACCATGGCGATGGGGGTGGAGGATCATGGCGAGTTAAAGTGAAACACCCCACGTTCATTAATGTCACTCACAAAGGGAATGCATTAACTTCAGTGAAGCGTTATAGGTAAGAGGTGCAGATAAATTACAAGACAGACGAATAAAGCAGTGGAAAATAAAGTCATTTTATAAGCAATGTAGTTCAGTCAAGCTTTTACAACAATTGACTCAATCGTACTTAAATGTATTACATAAAACTTCTATGATTCAAAAACTTCGAAGTATATAAGAAGCATAAAACATAGCAAAGTAGCATAAGTCTCCAATTTAAAGAGCAACCACAGCTATAGCCAAAGATAATAGGTTCAAAGCCATGCATCATAGAATCTCCGAGCTTGGAAAGAGAAAAGGTCCAAACTAAGCTGAGTTATTCCCTCCCTAACTACCTGGGTGAGGGGAGGGGGAGGGGGAAACGGATGTAAAGAAGACGAAAGAAAACAGGTCAGACATAAGTCTGGTAAGTCCAGTGATTTTTCAGCATGTAAACAAGATAAAAGATCATGATATGAATAAACTGAAAATAGGACAATACCATAAAAATGGATAACTTAAGACAAGATAAGGCAAGATAAACTGAATGGGCTTCTACTCTTTCTCTACTTCGCTACTACCCTGTTATTCTAGTTTCTATATTTCTGCACCGCCTAACTAGTGTCCCTACTAGTAATCTATATAAAATGATAATATTACAACGTGATCCCAATCCCCACAATTGTGGTAGCCTTCAGGTGTACATCTAGTAGGAGGATCTTACCTCAATCAGCCTAATTGCCATGAAGATGTTAGATGTACCTTTACTACCCGACTCCCTACTTGTATTAATGTTCCATATGTCGTCAATCGTCCCTCTCTTGCGCGTAGATACCCTGTGTTGGTCCCACCATAAGATGTATCAACCCTTATGATAGCAACCCGACACGATTCAAGATGCACAGTGTGTAACTACTGGTACCCAGTGCCTGCTTTTTCCCACTCCAGAGTACGTGCACGCCCGTAAACCGTCGGAACATACACTGACGTAACCCCTACCGCTATTTTGACCGCTTATAATCAGCCCAGTAATCGTGCCCCACACTGCCTAGTACAGGATACCATGATACATCTATGTGGGTTACTTCTGAAATGGGTCCCAGTTACTAGGGTTTCCTACTTGTTAAGTTTGGGGGCCTATATATACAAATATTACCCACCTACACAAGATGTACTTAACCCTCCCACCGATTCAAGCATGTTTATTTAACGGTTAAGTTTGTGGGCCTATATATACTAATATTACCCACCTACACGAGATGCACTCATCCCTCCCACTAATCAAGTCAATACGTATTATTGGTTAAGCTTGCCTTAACCCTATCTGCTTCGCTCATGTAATATTGGTTAAGTGTTTTCCATTCATGTTAACTTAACCCACCCACACATCATGTTGTATTGGTTAAGTGTTGCCTTAGTTAACTTAATCCTGCCATTTGTTTAATTAACATGTTGTACTGGTTAAGTGTTGCCTTAGTTAACTTAACCCTACCATTTGTTTAATTAACATGTTGTACTGGTTAAGTGTTGCCTTAGTTAACTTAACCCTACCTGTAACAACCCGAATTTTTACAACACGTTAAATTAAGAATCAAGACAGAATTAAATTATAAATTCTGAATCAAGTGAAACGGTCTGTGCCATTGCGTTCGTCTCGGAAAAATACGCGAAATAGAGTCCGAGTTTTCGAGAATCGGAGTCCGTATGACCCGTAAAAGGCCCAAAGAAGGTTTCTGGGAATTTGAATTTCGGAAACAGTTTTGGAAATCAGATCTGGGGCTAGGCGGGGAGTTTCCCGCCTAGGCCATGTCGACAGGGCTGTCGACAGGCCTGTCGACTTGGGCCCAGACCAAGTCGACAGCCCTGTCGACTTGCCTGTCGACAGGGGGTGGCCGGGGCAAGTTGCCTGGCGCACCTGTTTGTCTCACCTGGTCTTGTTCTTGGGCTGGTTCTGGAAGCTTCCGAGATCTGATGGTCCTAATCTATCCTAGATCTAATCCTATGGTCTAAAACACACCCTAATCTCTATAAAAACACCCCTAAGGCTACCCTAAACCCTCATAACTCACCCTCTCCACGAAGTGCTGCCCAAATGCCAAGTGATCATGGCCTCCATCCCCTTTTCCTAAAGCCTAAGCACTCAAATCGGGTTCAAATCAAGTGGTGCAAGCTAGCTACACCAAATGGAAGGAAGATCAACGTTGCTATGCGAGTTCCATGACGATTCTTCAACAAAGGAGGCACCTTTCTTAGCCAAGATGATTCATGCTTCTTTCCCTAGGCCTAACTATGTAAGTTCTAGCTACTTTTGGATCAAAACGGTATTTTAATGTTGACATGGGATAAAATGAGATAAAGCATAAGTATGCATGTATGTGAACCTAACTTTGTCCCTTTTCTATGATCTATGACCTTAGACTAAGATGTAGCAACTTAATCGTGTCACTCATGTTATGTTTAGCCTAGTTTATCTTGCAAGTTTGGATCTTTGTCTATGGAAGATTTGCATGAACCTTTGGGAACCATTTGACTTGTGAAACATAGGCAAATACTTGACCTTGGGGCTTATGCATGCATATGAACACAAACCCCTTATGTTTCACGCATGTTTGTGGCAAAACCTCCTTATGATATTATGCAAGTTTGTGGCCAAATCCTATATGATGGTATGCATGCTTATGGTCAATCCCTATATGACTCTATCATGCATGTTTTAAGGCCAAACCCCCTTATGACGCCATGCATGTTTGGAGCCAATCCCTTTTGTGGCATCGTGCATGTTTTGGGGTCTACATGTAGCCATAGTATACCTACTATGTTGACTCGCTTTGCTTGCGTTGGGAAAACACGATTTTGGGTAGTTAGATAAACATGAACATGTCGCGAAATCTTAACTTGAATATGACATGTGTTTATACTTGAAAATATGACTTGAAAGATAACATGGAAGTTGACATGTAAGTATGCATAAAAACATGAGCTTGGGAATTTACCTATTAAGTTAGGTCTACCCTTTGGGAATTTACCTATTAAGTTAGGTCTACCCAAATGCTTGAAAAACTTGTAACATGTTTTGGAAACATGATGAACTTAGATAATATAAGTGTGGCCAACTCGAGGTTGGGTTGAGTTTGCAACGTAAAACTACCCGGAACCGACCGGCCTAACTAGTAGTTGCAAACAATAGGACCCAATGTGAGAAGTTGGTCATGTCGCGCTTAAGACCCAAGGTTAGACTAGGTTGTGGTGTAAATCTACCCGGACCCGCCCGGCTTAACTAGTAACCACAACAAGGTCTAATGTGAGAGGTTAAGAGTGCATTAATTAAATTAATGCCACATGATAAGGTTAAGCAAATTTGACTAATGATGCTTAACCGATATGACACGAATAGGTAGGTTAAGTGGGACCGGGCTTGATTTCCTTAATGACACTTAACCAATTCAGACTTGGTAATTAGATGAGGTTAAGTAATTAAGACTTAACTAACCTAAACACGGTAATTAGACGGGGTTAGGTAATTGATACTTAACTAACCTAACCACGGTAATTAGATGGGGTTAAGTAATCCACACTTAACTAATCTAAACACGGTAATTCGATGGGGTTACGTTAAACACTTAACCAATTTAAACTTGGTAATTCAATGAGGTTAAGTAACCAATACTTAACCAACTTAATGTGATAATTTAATGGGGTTAAGCAACTTATACTTAACCAATTATACATGATGATTTGTTGTGGTTAAGTGACCTATACTTAGCCAATCTAACTCGTGAATTTATGGAGGTTAAGTTAACCCATACTTAACCAATATAACGTGAAAACATGATAAGGCTAAATCACGAATCACTTGAATACGCTTGACCGATTTGACTCGGTAATTTGACAAGGTCAAGTTAATTTATATAATTAACCAATCTAAAATGATAATTAGACGAGGTTAAGTTATGGATTGCTTAATATACTTAGCCAACTTGACACATGGTTTGTAGGGTTAAGTCTTGGACTTGGATACTTAGCCAATTTTGACATGGTTTGTAGACGGGCTAAGTTATGAACTTAAGTGACACTTAACCCATTAGATAAACCCTAATTCGGAGGATTAGGTAAATAACCATAGTTAACAAGGATTATGGAAATAAGGCTAAGTGGTAAACCTTAGTTAAGGGAAACTAAGTAATAATTCTTAGTCAAGGAAATTTGGACCATTTCTTAGATAGATTAGTAACCCGATACGTTAGGTCAACGTTTAAGTATGCGTGTAGGAGCAGGCTATCTGATTTAGATAAAGGCTCCAACGAACTGGGTAACGAAGCAGCGGCTTCGGGGAACGTGAGGATATTCTTGGGATCCCTCTGTGAGCTGCCAGGTCATTATACTAGGCTCACGAGAGGTTGAGGTCTGCGGTAGAAGAACCAAGAATATGCCTTGGTTGCTATGCGAGCGACCTAAAGACTGGGGTGGATAGCAGTGAGTCGACGAATACATAAGGTGCCCGAGATAGCAAGTTCGTCGATCATCTACCATCTTAAGTCAAGCGTGTACGTACGGAAAGGCAGGGAACACCCAACAGACCATAATTGCTATCTAATTATGGGTGAGGTAGGCCGTAGGATGTGGGCTGGCCGGAGTGTAGTTCTCATGCAAGATTGTCTCTTGTGTTGCCTTTCACTAGTTGAGGGAGGGGTCTTGTGGGACCATAGCCACGTGTAGAAAAGCAGACCTTAGTATCTGCATCGGCAGATAAATCTAAAGCTCCCGACCGAGTCCTGTATTTCTTGTTTTGCCCTGTGACAGGACTCGGATGGCACGATGTGATACATGTGCATACAGTTATAGAAAAACGATTCACGATGAATGCGTGGGAAAAAGGGCGCGGTTGAGGGTTAGCGTAATCCCTAGTGGCCTAGGTGGTTTAACCCAAACCGAAATACGAAAGCGTGCAATAGGTAAGCATAATCCCTAGTGGTGCTAGGTGGCGTAAGTCCTAGTAGTTCAAACGATGATTCATATGGAAGAGCCTAGCTAGAACAAGGGTGACAGTCCAAACGATTTCAAGGATAATACGACATGAGGATGCCCGTACGAGGTACGACAAAGGACTGAACTTATATACATGGAAAGAAACATATGATTTGAGTAACCTATATATGCGATATATTAGGTTGACATGGACCATTACACGACTTTGAGCAAGGGACATT
The DNA here is from genome assembly GCA_030737875.1 of Allium sativum. Lineage (NCBI taxonomy): Eukaryota > Viridiplantae > Streptophyta > Magnoliopsida > Asparagales > Amaryllidaceae > Allium > Allium sativum. Next base: position 589,357,697 of record CM060920.1, read on the forward strand.
CATGGTTAACACATGACGCGGGTAGGGATACTAGTACGAGAGGTGCAGAGCAAATATACATGTTAGAACTAGGAAGAATATACATAATAAATACCGTGGGATGTTAGACGGGGTAGATACCTTGGTATAATGTACTCGATAGAAATCTGACGATGTGATACCTTGACTTATCATAACACCGTAGTTTATCATGATACCTTAGTTTACTTTGCCACAGTAGTTCAACCGGCTACCCTGGTTTATCTATCTTGTAGTTATCCTTATGTTTACTTTCAGTTTATGCATGTCATGTTACCTTTACCTGTTTTTATACTGGAAGTAGATAGGACTTACTCAGTCTTTTTGACTGACCCGTTTTCTTTCGCTTCTTGTCTTCCGTTTCCCCCCCAGGTTACAGGGAGGAAATACTGTTGTTTAGTTCAGACTTCTTCGGCTTGAAGGTCATCTTGGATGGCTTGGACTTTCCTTGGCTATGGCTACTTTACTGTTTTAATTGGGGAATAATTTATGAAAAAGGTTTCATGCTTCTTTATTTCAACAAGACAGGTTTTGATGTACTCTGATGTAAAAAGGCTTTTTGACCTCATTTATTAATGTTATGAAAGTTTGTTTTTACTTCCGCTATTTTTTATATGTTCTGTCTTGTGATATTTCTGTGGATGTTTACCAATAATGCCCCTCTAAAGCTAGTGCATTCCCTTGCGAGTGACCCTAGCGGAGGCGGGGTGTTACATTTGGTATCAGAGCAGAAGGTTACTAGACTGGGCAAAAGTTTTTAAAGACCTTCTGAAAACTATTTGAAAACCGTTTACAAAGAAGCATTTTTCACGAAAATTTTCTCTTAAAAGAAAAAGGCTATTCCCCAAAGGCCATTAGCATTATCCTTGTTTCCTTGATTGAATCTCTTTTCCTTTCTTTCCTCCATCTGTAGTCACAGTGGTTTTGACTGCGACTAGTCTTTCTAGCTGCGTAAGTGTTTCCCGTACGATGGAGGTGGTTCTCGAGAGACCGTTGCAGAGTTATGCATGAAAGGATAGTAAGAACAAGGATAAAGGATACGAGCTCAGGGATAAGCAACATGTTGGTATGGCTGAGTCCTAAAAGGAGGGAGAAAGATGAACAATGAAACCCATGACGAGAGAGTACCTTTGGCATGGTGAAACGGGAAGGATAGTTAAGTATTATGGGAAAAGGACAAGATCATCGGGAGGGCAGCAGTATGCTCTCATTTCTAGGGTACCTCGGAAGGAGGGTGACGATCTTGTTAAAGGTTTAGCTTTTCTTCTCTATCATCCCGTTAGGACTTTGTTTTGATCATCGTATCATTTAAGTCTGCTTCGATAGTTGAGTCTCTGCACCTTAAGTACTAGCGTAATAGAGAATCCCATTTTTTGTCTCAAAGTCCTATTGGAGAACCAGTCCATTTATACATGACTTGTTTGGATTTGGGAATGTCTATGCCGAGTGTTGAGTTGGGAAATAATGCTTATGTTTTTAAGCTATGGGTGGATTCTAGGGATGAAGTGGTTATCCAGTTAGGGGTGCCACTCTCGGTTTTGATAGGAGGGTAGTTAGACTCTTGACTAGCCTTGGTAATACCCTCGAAGTCTCGTGTAACCTTTTGGGTTCGGTCATGGTTAGTTACTTAGAATCCCTTGATGCCTTTATGGGAAATTGGAAGCCCAATCGAGTGTTGTTCGCTGATAAGACGGATGGTTTATTTCACTTATGCATGGGTTATAGAAATCACCTTAGTAAGTGCGCTTGATAACCTGGTTGGCATCTGTTTACTTTCAAGAGAAAGTTCTTCTATGTGGAATACCTTGTGGTACGAGGTCCGAGATTCATTTGTGAATTTTGGAAAGCTTGCATGAGATCATGAGTACGCAGTCATGTTTGCGTCAAGTATTTTAGGAAAAGGATAAGTGCAAGTGGAACGAGAGGCGACGAAGAATGAGTTTCATCTCATGTTATGGAAACAGGAAATAAGAAGCTACGAAGTCGCGAAGTTAAAGGACGGTCAAGGCACAATGGAATTAAGCTCAAGGAAATACAACTTTGATGGTCAAAGACTAGATACGCGCATGATATCTCTTTTTGGGAGTATATCCTTGATCCCTGTTTTCTGTAGAGCTTACTTGTAGGCTATCTTTTGTGGACATCCTCTCGGTCCTATTCTCCGTTACAAACCCTGTAAGGAGTTTGTCCTGTTTATCTTCTCGACCCTGTTTCAGGGAATCCTAGGTAGAACCCTATGGATGTAAACATGTATTTGAAACATGTTATGATTGATATGGTTGCAAGTGGTTGCAAGTGGTTGCAAGTGGTTTCTCGTGGATGCGCGAATACACATTAGATACTAGCTCGACTCGGTCACGTTTCATATTGCATATGCACGAGTGTTTATACTTGTTTATGGATGAAATTGAATGTGTTATCATGCGGTTGTTGCATATGAATGAATGATTATGCACGCATATAGTATCTATATGACTAGGACTATTTGCATACATGTTGGATTCATGGCACTATACATATTTTGCATTAGAAAGATTATTCAGGCCTGATCATTAGCATTAGCTAAGGAACATGTACACACACGTTTTGCATACATTCATAAAGCATTAGGAGTCGTCTAAGGACAATGGTTGCTTGTGGATGATGGTTTGAGTAGATGGATGATGGATGGTAGGATATGTTCTTCCTAACTTTGAGATTTCGGGGATGAAATCCTTTAAGAAAGGGAGAATGTAACAACCCGAATTTTTACAACACGTTAAATTAAGAATCAAGACAGAATTAAATTATAAATTCTGAATCAAGTGAAACGGTCTGTGCCATTGCGTTCGTCTCGGAAAAATACGCGAAATAGAGTCCGAGTTTTCGAGAATCGGAGTCCGTATGACCCGTAAAAGGCCCAAAGAAGGTTTCTGGGAATTTGAATTTCGGAAACAGTTTTGGAAATCATATCTGGGGCTAGGCGGGGAGTTTCCCGCCTAGGCCATGTCGACAGGGCTGTCGACTTGGGCCCAGACCAAGTCGACAGCCCTGTCGACTTGCCTGTCGACAGGGGGTGGCCGGGGCAAGTTGCCTGGCGCACCTGTTTGTCTCACCTGGTCTTGTTCTTGGGCTGGTTCTGGAAGCTTCCGAGATCTGATGGTCCTAATCTATCCTAGATCTAATCCTATGGTCTAAAACACACCCTAATCTCTATAAAAACACCCCTAAGGCTACCCTAAACCCTCATAACTCACCCTCTCCACGAAGTGCTGCCCAAATGCCAAGTGATCATGGCCTCCATCCCCTTTTCCTAAAGCCTAAGCACTCAAATCGGGTTCAAATCAAGTGGTGCAAGCTAGCTACACCAAATGGAAGGAAGATCAACGTTGCTATGCGAGTTCCATGACGATTCTTCAACAAAGGAGGCACCTTTCTTAGCCAAGATGATTCATGCTTCTTTCCCTAGGCCTAACTATGTAAGTTCTAGCTACTTTTGGATCAAAACGGTATTTTAATGTTGACATGGGATAAAATGAGATAAAGCATAAGTATGCATGTATGTGAACCTAACTTTGTCCCTTTTCTATGATCTATGACCTTAGACTAAGATGTAGCAACTTAATTGTGTCACTCATGTTATGTTTAGCCTAGTTTATCTTGCAAGTTTGGATCTTTGTCTATGGAAGATTTGCATGAACCTTTGGGAACCATTTGACTTGTGAAACATAGGCAAATACTTGACCTTGGGGCTTATGCATGCATATGAACACAAACCCCTTATGTTTCACGCATGTTTGTGGCAAAACCTCCTTATGATATTATGCAAGTTTGTGGCCAAATCCTATATGATGGTATGCATGCTTATGGTCAATCCCTATATGACTCTATCATGCATGTTTTAAGGCCAAACCCCCTTATGACGCCATGCATGTTTGGAGCCAATCCCTTTTGTGGCATCGTGCATGTTTTGGGGTCTACATGTAGCCATAGTATACCTACTATGTTGACTCGCTTTGCTTGCGTTGGGAAAACACGACTTTGGGTAGTTAGATAAACATGAACATGTCGCGAAATCTTAACTTGAATATGACATGTGTTTATACTTGAAAATATGACTTGAAAGATAACATGGAAGTTGACATGTAAGTATGCATAAAAACATGAGCTTGGGAATTTACCTATTAAGTTAGGTCTACCCTTTGGGAATTTACCTATTAAGTTAGGTCTACCCAAATGCTTGAAAAACTTGTAACATGTTTTGGAAACATGATGAACTTAGATAATATAAGTGTGGCCAACTCGAGGTTGGGTTGAGTTTGCAACGTAAAACTACCCGGAACCGACCGGCCTAACTAGTAGTTGCAAACAATAGGACCCAATGTGAGAAGTTGGTCATGTCGCGCTTAAGACCCGAGGTTAGACTAGGTTGTGGTGTAAATCTACCCGGACCCGCCCGGCTTAACTAGTAACCACAACAAGGTCTAATGTGAGAGGTTAAGAGTGCATTAATTAAATTAATGCCACATGATAAGGTTAAGCAAATTTGACTAATGACGCTTAACCGATATGACACGAATGGGTAGGTTAAGTGGGACCGGGCTTGATTTCCTTAATGACACTTAACCAATTCAGACTTGGTAATTAGATGAGGTTAAGTAATTAAGACTTAACTAACCTAAACACGGTAATTAGACGGGGTTAGGTAATTGATACTTAACTAACCTAACCACGGTAATTAGATGGGGTTAAGTAATCCACACTTAACTAATCTAAACACGGTAATTCGATGGGGTTACGTTAAACACTTAACCAATTTAAACTTGGTAATTCAATGAGGTTAAGTAACCAATACTTAACCAACTTAATGTGATAATTTAATGGGGTTAAGCAACTTATACTTAACCAATTATACATGATGATTTGTTGTGGTTAAGTGACCTATACTTAGCCAATCTAACTCGTGAATTTATGGAGGTTAAGTTAACCCATACTTAACCAATATAACGTGAAAACATGATAAGGCTAAATCACGAATCACTTGAATACGCTTGACCGATTTGACTCGGTAATTTGACAAGGTCAAGTTAATTTATATAATTAACCAATCTAAAATGATAATTAGACGAGGTTAAGTTATGGATTGCTTAATATACTTAGCCAACTTGACACATGGTTTGTAGGGTTAAGTCTTGGACTTGGATACTTAGCCAATTTTGACATGGTTTGTAGACGGGCTAAGTTATGAACTTAAGTGACACTTAACCCATTAGATAAACCCTAATTCGGAGGATTAGGTAAATAACCATAGTTAACAAGGATTATGGAAATAAGGCTAAGTGGTAAACCTTAGTTAAGGGAAACTAAGTAATAATTCTTAGTCAAGGAAATTTGGACCATTTCTTAGATAGATTAGTAACTCGATACGTTAGGTCAACGTTTAAGTATGCGTGTAGGAGCAGGCTATCTGATTTAGATAAAGGCTCCAACGAACTGGGTAACGAAGCAGCGGCTTCGGGGAACGTGAGGATATTCTTGGGATCCCTCTGTGAGCTGCCAGGTCATTATACTAGGCTCACGAGAGGTTGAGGTCTGCGGTAGAAGAACCAAGAATATGCCTTGGTTGCTATGCGAGCGACCTAAAGACTGGGGTGGATAGCAGTGAGTCGACGAATACATAAGGTGCCCGAGATAGCAAGTTCGTCGATCATCTACCATCTTAAGTCAAGCTTGTACGTACGGAAAGGCAGGGAACACCCAACAGACCATAATTGCTATCTAATTATGGGTGAGGTAGGCCGTAGGATGTGGGCTGGCCGGAGTGTAGTTCTCATGCAAGATTGTCTCTTGTGTTGCCTTTCACTAGTTGAGGGAGGGGTCTCGTGGGACCATAGCCACGTGTAGAAAAGCAGACCTTAGTATCTGCATCGGCAGATAAATCTAAAGCTCCCGACCGAGTCCTGTATTTCTTGTTTTGCCCTGTGACAGGACTCGGATGGCACGATGTGATACATGTGCATACAGTTATAGAAAAACGATTCACGATGAATGCGTGGGAAAAAGGGCGCGGTTGAGGGTTAGTGTAATCCCTAGTGGCCTAGGTGGTTTAACCCAAACCGAAATACGAAAGCGTGCAATAGGTAAGCGTAATCCCTAGTGGTGCCAGGTGGCGTAAGTCCTAGTAGTTCAAACGATGATTCATATGGAAGAGCCTAGCTAGAACAAGGGTGACAGTCCAAACGATTTCAAGGATAATACGACATGAGGAAGCCCGTACGAGGTACGGCAAAGGACTGAACTTATATACATGGAAAGAAACATATGATTTGAGTAACCTATATATGCGATATATTAGGTTGACATGGACCATTACACGACTTTGAGCAAGGGACATTCATGGTTAACACATGACGCGGGTAGGGATACTAGTACGAGAGGTGCAGAGCAAATATACATGTTAGAACTAGGAAGAATATACATAATAGATACCGTGGGATGTTAGACGGGGTAGATACCTTGGGATAATGTACTCGATAGAAATCTGACGATGTGATACCTTGACTTATCATAACACCGTAGTTTATCATGATACCTTAGTTTACTTTGCCACAGTAGTTCAACCGGCTACCCTGGTTTATCTATCTTGTAGTTATCCTTATGTTTACTTTCAGTTTATGCATGTCATGTTACCTTTACCTGTTTTTATACTGGAAGTAGATAGGACTTACTCAGTCTTTTTGACTGACCCGTTTTCTTTCGCTTCTTGTCTTCCGTTTCCCCCCCCAGGTTACAGGGAGGAAATACTGTTGTTTAGTTCAGACTTCTTCGGCTTGAAGGTCATCTTGGATGGCTTGAACTTTCCTTGGCTATGGCTACTTTACTGTTTTAATTGGGGAATAATTTATGAAAAAGGTTGCATGCTTCTTTATTTCAGCAAGACAGGTTTTGATGTACTCTGATGTAAAAAGGCTTTTTGACCTCATTTATTAATGTTATGAAAGTTTGTTTTTACTTCCGCTATTTTTTATATGTTCTGTCTTGTGATATTTCTGTGGATGTTTACCAATAATGCCCCTCTAAAGCTAGTGCATTCCCTTGCGAGTGACCCTAGCGGAGGCGGGGTGTTACACTACCATTTGTTTAATTAACATACTGTAACAACCCGGAAAATCTGGGCCAGTTTAAAATTTTTATTTTGGCAATTTTAGCGAATTTTGATTATTTAAAATGAATTATTTTAAATAATATCGACGAGAAATTTATTTTGAATAGAATTCGAACGTATATATTATACGCGTCGTCGTTAGAATATAAATATTTATATATAATTATAAATAGAATTAAAAATGGCGCGGTAGTTCGAAAATTCGATTTCTAATTTCAAATGAATATACAGAATTCAATATAAGTCAGAATTGAACGAAACAAGAAATATTTGAATCTGTATAACTATATCTTTGTAACGAAGTTAACAAACTGGGATTTCATCTTAGAAATGATAAGATATGTCCAGTTTAAAATTAGAAATAGTCGCTGTGGGATTTATATATATTTTTATATATATAAGGCCCTTAAAAATAGCAATTTTGCAAACGACCTCGGATTTCGACGAAACCACTTTTGTTGGGTCCGCAGTGTAAAGTTATTGCTAGATTTCAAATTTCATAATTTTTCGAATCAATATGTGAGCGTGGTAAAGGAAAACGTGTTTTGACCATTTCAGTTGATTTTAATCGACTGGGAATTGGCCATTTTTCATACGGTCTCAGAATTCGACGAAACTAGTTTTGTTAGGACCGTATCGTCAATACGAAGCTAGAAAATATTTTTCTAAAATTTTTAGAGTTCGTATGGGGCCCCGGTAATTTGAAATGTACGTTTAAAATTCAATATAAGGATTTAAAATGTAATTTCAACGGAAACTGATTGTAACGATCAAACCAGCTTACGATACATATCCCATTGTGTTCGGAATGGGGGTAAAACGCTATGGACGACAGGCGGTGGACCTCGTTTCGAGGTCGTATGTAAAAGTCAACCCTTTGGCAAAATTTAATAATAAAATAATAATAAAAAAAAATATAGAATCCCCCCTTTTCTCTTCTGTTTGGCCCCCCCGTTTCATTATACCAGAACGAAATAAAAAAAAATAAATATAGAAAACCCTAAGTTCATCGAATCGCGCCGCCCCTGACCTCGACCCGCCGACGAGCTCTTCGCCGAACACCACCTTCGACGCATCGAAGCAGCGCCTCCTCCCTCCAGACATCCGCGACGCAATCGGAGCCTCCACCTCGGACACCACCTCGCGACACCTCCGAACGCCACCAGAGCCGCCAACTCCTCCTCCTCCCATTCGAAATCTCGGTGAGTGTTTAAGTTTTTTTGTTTCGTTTTTATTTTTGTTTTAACAGTGAATTGAAAACTGTATTTTTCTTTTAGTTTTAAAAACAGAATTTTTTAAAAGATTTAAAAACAGATTTTTTAGAAAAAGATTTAAAAACAGGATTTTTAAAAGAAAAGAAAAACAGAATTTTTAAAAGATTTGAAAACAGAATTTTTAAAAGATTTGAAAACAGAATTTTTGAAAGAAATAAAAACAGAATTTTTGAAAAGAAATAAAAACTGATTTGATAAAGTTTAAAAACTGTTTTGAAAAGAATTTTGAAGACTGATTTTTAAAGAAAATAAAAACGGACTTTATTTTAAGGTTAGAAAAAAAGGGGTTTAAACTTTGAAATTAAAAAGGTTGAATCTTTTAAAAGAAAAAGATTTGAACTTGCAAAAATAAAGATCATATTTTTAAAAAGAGAAAAGTCGGAATTTTTGATAAGTAGAAGAAGTAAGATATGATTCTTATATTTTTAAAGCAATAAAAATATAATTTTTACATCATAAGAATATTAAAAATATAATCTTTGTTTTTAAAATATGATCTTTATATATTGAATAACATAGTAAAAATTCGATTTTTACTTGTGTAGAGAATACGGGAAACGAAAGCGACAAGAAGACGAAATAGACGAAGATTTCCATAAAGGAAGAGTCGTGTGAGTGGATAGCTATTGGTGAGGATTTCTCACTCTTCAATTTCTTTTTATAATTTTATATATGTGTTGAAAGTGGAAGTGAATTGCTATATATAAATACCTATATATATATATATATACGCCCCTCGTCCACAAACCATGGACGATATTTATTGGTTGAAATTGTTGTGAAAATTGATTGATAGCGAAGTGAAATATCGAATATATGAAAAGTGAAATTTATATATATAGCAAAGTGAAAATATCGAATATATGAAAAGTGAAATTTATATATATAGCGAAGTGAAAATATCGAATATATGAAAAGTGAAATTTATATATATAGCAAAGTGAAAATATCGAATATATGAAAAGTGAAATTTATATATATAGCGAAGTGAAAATATCGAATATATGAAAAGTGAAATTTATATATATAGCAAAGTGAAAATATCGAATATATGAAAAGTGAAATTTATATATATAGCGAAGTGAAAATATCGAATATATGAAAAGTGAAATTTATATATATATAGCGAAGTGAAAATATCGAATATATGAAAAGTGAAATTTATATATATAGCGAAGTGAAAATATCGAATATATGAAAAGTGAAATATATATATATAGCGAAGTGAAAATATCGAATAAATTGAAAGTGAAAATATCGGATATATTGAAAGTGAAAATATTCGAATTGAAAACGATATATATATATATATATGAAATGAAAACGATGCATATGAAATATTCGAATTGAATTGAATAGAAAATGAATTCAAATTGAAATGAATAGAAAATGAATTCGAATTGAAATGAATAGAAAATGAATTCGAATTGAATTGAAATAGAAAACGAATTCGAATTGAATTGAATAGAAAACGAATTCGAATTGAATTGAATAGAAAACGAATTCGAATTGAATTGAATAGAAAACGAATTCGAATTGAATTGAATAGAAAATGAATTCGAATTGAATTGAATAGAAAACGAATTCGAATTGAATTGAATAGAAAACGAATTCGAATTGAATTGAATAGAAAACGAATTCGAATTGAATTGAATAGAAAACGAATTCGAATTGAATTGAATAGAAAACGAATTCGAATTGAATTGAATAGAAAACGAATTCGAATTGAATTGACTAGAAAACGAATTCGAATTGAATTGAATAGAAAACGAATTCGAAATGAATTGAATTGAAAACGAATTCAAATTGAATTGAAATTTGAATTGAATAGAAATGAATTTTAAAACGAATCTATAAAGAAGAATTCAATTGTGATTTGAATTGAAAAGGAAGTTGAAAATGTTTTTGAAACGAATTCAAAACTATTTATATAATTCGTTTTAAATAGAAATCGACGAAATATATATTATATATATTATATATATAATAAATGGCCTGAATAGAACGCGCCGCGCTGCGGCAGTTCGCGAATTTCGACCATTGACTTCGAACGGACATTACGGGAGATCCGACCGTCGGATTCTCCTGAAATCAGAACCGTTGGGTTCGTATCGAAAAGAGCTTTCTAAGGAATATTAGAAATTTGAAATCTAACGGTTGGATTTGGAGATACGTCCAAATCAAATTTGAAAAAGGTCGCTGTAAGTGCAGTTCGATGGCCATTGATGGAAATCGACCGTACAGGCCTTGATAAAATTATTAAAAATAGTAATAATTTGTGTAAAATCATAAGAAATGATTTGGGAAGAATTGGGATGAAAAACTCCATATTTGAAAAGATAAAAATAGATTTTTATCGAAATGAACTAGTTATTAACTAGAAAAATAATCCAATGGTTATAAATAAATAAATTGGATTAGATTTGAATTGAAATTATCTTTGGATATTTTCGATATTGGATTCCGTGATTATACAGATATCGTGATGGGAATTTGGAAGATATCGATATCGTTATTCCCGATATGATATCTGTTGGTTTCAGGATTTGATGTTGAATATAAGTCGATACTCTCTCTATTCAAAACCTTATATTTAATGTCAAATTTGATCGATTGATGGTTTGGATTGTGCTCGACCAGTTTATGAGCAGAATATGCTTTTACATTTAGCATTGGGTTGGGTTGAAAATATCTGTGTGCTAACGCCTTGTGAAACACTTCACGATTTGACGATAAGGTGTTTAGCGATATTGTGTTCATTTCAAATTTAATGAATGATTGTGAAATGATATTTTTCTTAAAGCGAAAAGAAACGTATTCCCGATTTTGGACAGGGAATGTTTTATAAAAATGTTTTATAAAACAGAAAGGATTTCGAGGCCCAAAACCCGATGATTTCTAAAGTGAATTACTGATGTGAAGTACTATATTTTGAAAGTACTTGTGATTATTATGTTGTGAAATGATTTTCCCTACTTCGGGATATGAAATGATTTAGTATGTGGCTAAAGATTCGGGTAACCCTGAGACTAAAAGTATGGGTGAGAGGGCGGTGTATGCTCTCCATGAGTGGGAGGTGCATCGTCGGTGTAGCCTACTCCTACGTGGGGTAGGTGCACATATATATATCGAGTTGCGAGGTGCGTACCCTTTGCCTTGTCGATGGGGAGCACGATATTTGGTTGCATACTTGTTTGTATGCATTGTTATGTTTTGGAATTCATATTTCCAAATGATTTGATTTGAGATCCCGAAGTGAAATCTACTTTGATATAGAAAGTTAGATATGTATTTCAAATGATTTGAAATAAGAAATCGGGAATAAAATCCAAAGGAATAATTTCTGTAAATTGAATTGGATTTGGAAAATCTAAGTGTGGTGATTAATCTAAATGGGTAGATTGGGATATTGCATGTTGATTGATGCATAGTAGATCCATATATCTATATTGATTGTTGTTTATACACTGGCTTTCATGGGGGTAAACCCGTTCCGCGAAAGTGGCGTGGTCCCGTGATTTGCCTTATTTTTGAACAAAGTTAACAACTGTTTTTGAGTTCTCACACCAGTCCCATGACTGACTCGTAGTTTGCTTTTCCCTTGCGAACTCGGGTGCCCCTATTTTCCACACGGGCAGTCGAGTAGTTTTATTTTGCAGATGTTTTGAGCAGGATTCTGGATTGAAGCTTTAAGCTGTGTCCAGGCATTTGCAGTCTTCCGCTGTGTAGTTTATATTTCCGCTGTGTAGTTTATATTTCCGCTGTGCATTGTATTACATTTATGTAAATTTATCTTCCGCTGTGTATTATCTTCGATATACTCTGATATTCTGTACTCTGATGTAACATTATTATGATGTTTATTGAAGTCTTCTGTTATTTGTTCTGATGTGTTGTATACCCAAAGTTAGCGTATGCGGGATTCGAACGGTCTTGGTCGGTTTAACGATCGATTAGGTCCGGGCGAAATCCGTGTCGTTACAACGTGGTATCAGAGCTTTGGTTTACAAAGCTAGAGAACAAGACACATTAGAAACATACGAAAGAATTCATCGGATATTGGGTTAGTAATATCCAATTAGAATGACTCGTTAGAGATGGGATCAGTAGTATCCTAGAACGAGTATGAAGAGTAAAATTTTAAAATGAAAACAAACTTTTGTTTTGAAAATTTAAATCAATTATTCGTATTTGATTATTTATTTAATTGATCTGGACAATCCCATATATAAAGATTTCGCATATGCGTCTTGCAAACGTGTATTCGAAGTTTTAATATACTGGATAGTTATAGAATCATACTCTAGTTGCCCGGGGATAATTCTGGTGATGGGGCACTGTCGCCAGTATTTATTTTCGAGTGACGAATGTGAGATTTCTATATATTTCCTATTGATTGGTGTGAGAACCAAAAATAGATAGGGCTTATTGTTGTGATTTGGCATCAAAAATCTGATTTTTGACTAGGTATCAAAATTATGAATTTGAAACATCAATCAATTAATTGATTGATGTTTGTGTTGTTTGTTTATTTGTTTGCTAATTTTGAACCATTATGCCTAATAGAACCAAATATTGAACGGTATTGAAAATTGGTCGCATTTGCTTGCATACATATACTCACATTGAACAGGTCATAGCAAGGAGGCTAGAGCAGAGAATAAAATTTGTTTGCCCGACAAATAGGTACATGTTTACTACATAATTTACTGTTTTGTTTGGGTGATGATGATTTTGTGAGCCTATTGGCTAGCCGCTTGGCTTTTTCTTTTTCTTTTTGAGATCTGAAGGACCGGGGAAGCTATTTGAAATTCCCCGATGCTCCCGTGCAGGGGAGGTTATGGCGAAATTTTTCAAAAATTTAGGGTGTTAGCCAAATTTTTGAAATTTTGAAAATTCTCAGAAACCAAAGGGTTGGAGAATGAAAGCCAGATCGAACATAGAGTTGATTAATCAAACCACTTTCGACTTTGTTCCTTTTCGGGGACGAAAAGTTTTAAGTGGGGGAGATTGTAACAACCCGGAAAATCTGGGCCAGTTTAAAATTTTTATTTTGGCAATTTTAGCGAATTTTGATTATTTAAAATGAATTATTTTAAATAATATCGACGAGAAATTTATTTTGAATAGAATTCGAACGTATATATTATACGCGTCGTCGTTAGAATATAAATATTTATATATAATTATAAATAGAATTAAAAATGGCGCGGTAGTTCGAAAATTCGATTTCTAATTTCAAATGAATATACAGAATTCAATATAAGTCAGAATTGAACGAAACAAGAAATATTTGAATCTGTATAACTATATCTTTGTAACGAAGTTAACAAACTGGGATTTCATCTTAGAAATGATAAGATATGTCCAGTTTAAAATTAGAAATAGTCGCTGTGGGATTTATATATATTTTTATATATATAAGGCCCTTAAAAATAGCAATTTTGCAAACGACCTCGGATTTCGACGAAACCACTTTTGTTGGGTCCGCAGTGTAAAGTTATTGCTAGATTTCAAATTTCATAATTTTTCGAATCAATATGTGAGCGTGGTAAAGGAAAACGTGTTTTGACCATTTCAGTTGATTTTAATCGACTGGGAATTGGCCATTTTTCATACGGTCTCAGAATTCGACGAAACTAGTTTTGTTAGGACCGTATCGTCAATACGAAGCTAGAAAATATTTTTCTAAAATTTTTAGAGTTCGTATGGGGCCCCGGTAATTTGAAATGTACGTTTAAAATTCAATATAAGGATTTAAAATGTAATTTCAACGGAAACTGATTGTAACGATCAAACCAGCTTACGATACATATCCCATTGTGTTCGGAATGGGGGTAAAACGCTATGGACGACAGGCGGTGGACCTCGTTTCGAGGTCGTATGTAAAAGTCAACCCTTTGGCAAAATTTAATAATAAAAAAAAAAAAAAAAAATATAGAATCCCCCCGTTTCTCTTCTGTTTGGCCCCCCCGTTTCATTATACCAGAACGAAATAAAAAAAAATTATAGAAAACCCTAAGTTCATCGAATCGCGCCGCCCCTGACCTCGACCCGCCGACGAGCTCTTCGCCGAACACCACCTTCGACGCATCGAAGCAGCGCCTCCTCCCTCCAGACATCCGCGACGCAATCGGAGCCTCCACCTCGGACACCACCTCGCGTCACCTCCGAACGCCACCAGAGCCGCCAACTCCTCCTCCTCCCATTCGAAATCTCGGTGAGTGTTTAAGTTATTTTGTTTCGTTTTTATTTTTGTTTTAACAGTGAATTGAAAACTGTATTTTTCTTTTAGTTTTAAAAACAGAATTTTTTAAAAGATTTAAAAACAGATTTTTTAGAAAAAGATTTAAAAACAGGATTTTTAAAAGAAAAGAAAAACAGAATTTTTAAAAGATTTGAAAACAGAATTTTTAAAAGATTTGAAAACAGAATTTTTGAAAGAAATAAAAACAGAATTTTTGAAAAGAAATAAAAACTGATTTGATAAAGTTTAAAAACTGTTTTGAAAAGAATTTTGAAGACTGATTTTTAAAGAAAATAAAAACGGAGTTTATTTTAAGGTTAGAAAAAAAGGGGTTTAAACTTTGAAATTAAAAAGGTTGAATCTTTTAAAAGAAAAAGATTTGAACTTGCAAAAATAAAGATCATATTTTTAAAAAGAGAAAAGTCGGAATTTTTGATAAGTAGAAGAAGTAAGATATGATTCTTATATTTTTAAAGCAATAAAAATATAATTTTTACATCATAAGAATATTAAAAATATAATCTTTGTTTTTAAAATATGATCTTTATATATTGAATAACATAGTAAAAATTCGATTTTTACTTGTGTAGAGAATACGGGAAACGAAAGCGACAAGAAGACGAAATAGACGAAGATTTCCATAAAGGAAGAGTCGTGTGAGTGGATAGCTATTGGTGAGGATTTCTCACTCTTCAATTTCTTTTTATAATTTTATATATGTGTTGAAAGTGGAAGTGAATTGCTATATATAAATACCTATATATATATATATATATATATATATATATATATATATATATATATATATACGCCCCTCGTCCACAAACCATGGACGATATTTATTGGTTGAAATTGTTGTGAAAATTGATTGATAGCGAAGTGAAATATCGAATATATGAAAAGTGAAATTTATATATATAGCAAAGTGAAAATATCGAATATATGAAAAGTGAAATTTATATATATAGCGAAGTGAAAATATCGAATATATGAAAAGTGAAATTTATATATATAGCAAAGTGAAAATATCGAATATATGAAAAGTGAAATTTATATATATAGCGAAGTGAAAATATCGAATATATGAAAAGTGAAATTTATATATATAGCAAAGTGAAAATATCGAATATATGAAAAGTGAAATTTATATATATAGCGAAGTGAAAATATCGAATATATGAAAAGTGAAATTTATATATATATAGCGAAGTGAAAATATCGAATATATGAAAAGTGAAATTTATATATATAGCGAAGTGAAAATATCGAATATATGAAAAGTGAAATATATATATATAGCGAAGTGAAAATATCGAATAAATTGAAAGTGAAAATATCGGATATATTGAAAGTGAAAATATTCGAATTGAAAACGATATATATATATATATATGAAATGAAAACGATGCATATGAAATATTCGAATTGAATTGAATAGAAAATGAATTCAAATTGAAATGAATAGAAAATGAATTCGAATTGAAATGAATAGAAAATGAATTCGAATTGAATTGAAATAGAAAACGAATTCGAATTGAATTGAATAGAAAACGAATTCGAATTGAATTGAATAGAAAACGAATTCGAATTGAATTGAATAGAAAACGAATTCGAATTGAATTGAATAGAAAATGAATTCGAATTGAATTGAATAGAAAACGAATTCGAATTGAATTGAATAGAAAACGAATTCGAATTGAATTGAATAGAAAACGAATTCGAATTGAATTGAATAGAAAACGAATTCGAATTGAATTGAATAGAAAACGAATTCGAATTGAATTGACTAGAAAACGAATTCGAATTGAATTGAATAGAAAACGAATTCGAAATGAATTGAATTGAAAACGAATTCAAATTGAATTGAAATTTGAATTGAATAGAAATGAATTTTAAAACGAATCTATAAAGAAGAATTCAATTGTGATTTGAATTGAAAAGGAAGTTGAAAATGTTTTTGAAACGAATTCAAAACTATTTATATAATTCGTTTTAAATAGAAATCGACGAAATATATATTATATATATTATATATATAATAAATGGCCTGAATAGAACGCGCCGCGCTGCGGCAGTTCGCGAATTTCGACCATTGACTTCGAACGGACATTACGGGAGATCCGACCGTCGGATTCTCCTGAAATCAGAACCGTTGGGTTCGTATCGAAAAGAGCTTTCTAAGGAATATTAGAAATTTGAAATCTAACGGTTGGATTTGGAGATACGTCCAAATCAAATTTGAAAAAGGTCGCTGTAAGTGCAGTTCGATGGCCATTGATGGAAATCGACCGTACAGGCCTTGATAAAATTATTAAAAATAGTAATAATTTGTGTAAAATCATAAGAAATGATTTGGGAAGAATTGGGATGAAAAACTCCATATTTGAAAAGATAAAAATAGATTTTTATCGAAATGAACTAGTTATTAACTAGAAAAATAATCCAATGGTTATAAATAAATAAATTGGATTAGATTTGAATTGAAATTATCTTTGGATATTTTCGATATTGGATTCCGTGATTATACAGATATCGTGATGGGAATTTGGAAGATATCGATATCGTTATTCCCGATATGATATCTGTTGGTTTCAGGATTTGATGTTGAATATAAGTCGATACTCTCTCTATTCAAAACCTTATATTTAATGTCAAATTTGATCGATTGATGGTTTGGATTGTGCTCGACCAGTTTATGAGCAGAATATGCTTTTACATTTAGCATTGGGTTGGGTTGAAAATATCTGTGTGCTAACGCCTTGTGAAACACTTCACGATTTGACGATAAGGTGTTTAGCGATATTGTGTTCATTTCAAATTTAATGAATGATTGTGAAATGATATTTTTCTTAAAGCGAAAAGAAACGTATTCCCGATTTTGGACAGGGAATGTTTTATAAAAATGTTTTATAAAACAGAAAGGATTTCGAGGCCCAAAACCCGATGATTTCTAAAGTGAATTACTGATGTGAAGTACTATATTTTGAAAGTACTTGTGATTATTATGTTGTGAAATGATTTTCCCTACTTCGGGATATGAAATGATTTAGTATGTGGCTAAAGATTCGGGTAACCCTGAGACTAAAAGTATGGGTGAGAGGGCGGTGTATGCTCTCCATGAGTGGGAGGTGCATCGTCGGTGTAGCCTACTCCTACGTGGGGTAGGTGCACATATATATATCGAGTTGCGAGGTGCGTACCCTTTGCCTTGTCGATGGGGAGCACGATATTTGGTTGCATACTTGTTTGTATGCATTGTTATGTTTTGGAATTCATATTTCCAAATGATTTGATTTGAGATCCCGAAGTGAAATCTACTTTGATATAGAAAGTTAGATATGTATTTCAAATGATTTGAAATAAGAAATCGGGAATAAAATCCAAAGGAATAATTTCTGTAAATTGAATTGGATTTGGAAAATCTAAGTGTGGTGATTAATCTAAATGGATAGATTGGGATATTGCATGTTGATTGATGCATAGTAGATCCATATATCTATATTGATTGTTGTTTATACACTGGCTTTCATGGGGGTAAACCCGTTCCGCGAAAGTGGCGTGGTCCCGTGATTTGCCTTATTTTTGAACAAAGTTAACAACTGTTTTTGAGTTCTCACACCAGTCCCATGACTGACTCGTAGTTTGCTTTTCCCTTGCGAACTCGGGTGCCCCTATTTTCCACACGGGCAGTCGAGTAGTTTTATTTTGCAGATGTTTTGAGCAGGATTCTGGATTGAAGCTTTAAGCTGTGTCCAGGCATTTGCAGTCTTCCGCTGTGTAGTTTATATTTCCGCTGTGTAGTTTATATTTCCGCTGTGCATTGTATTACATTTATGTAAATTTATCTTCCGCTGTGTATTATCTTCGATATACTCTGATATTCTGTACTCTGATGTAACATTATTATGATGTTTATTGAAGTCTTCTGTTATTTGTTCTGATGTGTTGTATACCCAAAGTTAGCGTATGCGGGATTCGAACGGTCTTGGTCGGTTTAACGATCGATTAGGTCCGGGCGAAATCCGTGTCGTTACACATACCCTACCGTTCTTAATATGTCATGTTCATTAGCATTAATTGATTTATTAATGCACCAACCTCTCACATTAGATCTGTGTTGTTGCAGTTACTGGATGTGCCGGGCGGTTCCAGGCAGTTTTACACCACAAATCAATCTAACCTCGGGTTTTTCTTGGGCATGATGCACTAATCTCTCACATTAGATAGGTGTTGTTGCGGTTACTGGATGTGCCGGGCGGTTCCGGGCAGTTTTACACCACAACTCAATCTAACCTTGGGTTAGGCATGTTCATCCTTTATTTAATTTACATATTCGTCATTTATGTCAAGTTTTTATGTAAGTTATCCACAAGTGTTGTCATCTCACATTTACTATTTAAATTATGTTCATAATTAATGGTATACAAATTATACCATTTCATGCTATTAATCATTTACATGATTATGAGCCAATCTATGCCATTAACTTGTAAATTTATTGTTTTACCCCAACCTTTCCCCCTGTTATTCGTTCGCATTATTTACATAGAACGTTAGGCTCACAAATTAGCCTAACTCATAAACAAAAGGGAAAACAAAGGAACATGTAGCATTCCAACAACAAAGAAATAACATGAATCTAACTAAGCATGTGTAATGCAATTTTTTCATGAACAATACAAACTTAGTCAAGCATATCAATGTGAACTTTAACTTGAGTTAGTTCCAATTAACATAGATCTTAATCATATGAACAGGAATTTACATATATCTTAAACATATGTATTAACTTGGATCTAAACATGTAAGCATATATGAACATGACTTAATTTATGAGAATGTACATAACATAACATAAAAGAAAGCATGTAGATCTAAACATATAAGCATATATGAACATGAATTAGTTTATGAACATGTACATAACATAACATAAAAGCAAGCATGTAGATCTAAACATATAAGCATATATGAACATGACTTAGTTTATGAATACGTATATAACATAACATAAAAGCAAGCATGTAGATCTAAACATTTAAGCATATATGAACATGACTTAGTTTATGAACATGTACATAACATAACATAAAAGCATCACCAAATTAATATACAATATGATAGGTTCAATTGTAAAAATCACAATAGTCTCATAGGCATAGTTAATTTCAGATTTGTCATAAGGATAAACATGAATCAGAATCACAATTAGGCACAGTTCTAGATTCGATTTATTTCAAATCATGACTTTTATATATTTAAATCTGAAATATAACTGAACTTACAGAAAAAGAATAGTTCTTGTATTCTGGAATCTGATTTCTGAATTTGTTAAGTTATTCCTTTGATGTAGACTATTGATGTTCTTCTAATTGGTTTCTAGTTGAAGAAGATATTCTAGTTTTAAGAAGATGGAGGCTACGCTAGTTCAGAGAGAGACAGCATGACATCTTCATAAATTTGTTTATGTGTTTTAGGTTTAGGGTTTGAGTTGATTATATAGAAGTCTTGGATTAATTCTAGCCTTTAGATCAGTCTAGGAGTAATCAAAGCCATCCAAACCAAAGAGAGGTGTCACTCAGCCAATCACAGTGCGACACATAAGCCTTGATACATCAGAATTCGTCACCAGGCCAATCAGAGAAGGCCACATTAGCTCAGAACTACAGAAATCGTCACAGGAACTGGATCTCGGAAAGGGTCTAAGCCCCTTAAGGGGGACGACACCTATGTCTACCCCCCTTAAGGGGTGTCAACACCTATGTCTACCCCCCTTAAGGGGGGTCAACACCATTTGAGCAGGATCTTTCCTGCTCACTCTTCTTTGACTTACTTTGGTTCTGTAGATTATTTTGTGTGTGTGTGTGTGTATATATATATATATACTTCCTCGCGCGTATATAAAATTCTACAGCTTATAACTTCTTCATATGTTGTCTGATTTACGCAAACTCGGACTATATCCTATGTAGAATTCCGAGACGAACGCAATGGCATAACCTGTTTCCCTTAATTCCCACTTTTATAATTAAGTATTCTTTAATTCGTTACTTTAACATTCACAAAAAATACGGGGTGTAACATTCTCCCCTCCTTTAATGGATTTCATCCCCGAAATATCTAAGTTAAGAAGAATGTATCCTAACATTCAACATCCATGTACTCAACCATCAATCACAGGCATCCATTATCCTTAAAAAGATTTCTAATGCTTTCATGACCATATGCATAGTGTGTGTACATGCCCTTATCTAATGCAAAATCAGGCGGTCTACTGATTCAGTTGACCTCCTTAATGCAAATTATGTCAGTGCTATGAGTCCATCATGTATACAATTATTCCTAATCATACTTTATAACTTCTACATGAGTGCTCAATCATTCATACAAATGCAACATCCATATGATAACACATCTAGTTTCAATCCATATATATACACATATATGCATATGCAATATGAAAGTGACTGAGCCGATCTAGTACCTAGTGTGTGTGTGTGTGTATGCATCCACGAGCAACCACTAGCAACCACTTGCAACAACTTACAACCATCAATCATAACATGTTTCAAATACATGTTTACATCCATTGATTTCTACCCAAGGATCAAGGATTGGACCGAGAGGATATACTTAAAGATAAAGACTAGCAAATAAACATTACAGAAAAAGAGAGATAAAGGATATACCCTCAAAAGGGTATGATGATTGTATCTAGTCTTCAGTCTTCTAAGTCGCATCTTCTTGAGCTTCACTCCATATTGCTCTGACTGTCTTAACTTCACGATTGCGTAGCTTCTTAATTTCTATTTCCAGAATATGCGTTGGAACTCATTTCATTGTCGCCTCTCGTTCCACCTTTTCTTCTTCCAGTATACTTGGCACTACAACTTCTGCAGTGTCATGCTAACATTTCCTCAAAAGGTCTTCCAAAATCCTATTCACCCTTTCTGTCAGAGGATGATAAGCGGTGCTCAAACATAACTGCATACTCATGGATTCTTGTAAGCTTATTTATTAAGGTGACTAGAGGTCTCTTCTCTACTTAATTTATCCATTGCGTCAGCTATCAGAGAGTCTTTTCTTTGTGAAGTCCCTATTTAATTCAAAAGCGTAGGTCTTACTCCTATCGATGCCGACTACTAACTTAACCGAAGGTTTTAAAATCAAGGTTTGATATGTATTCTAAACTTTTCCTTTTCACATAAAGAGGACTTGAAGTCAACCTTTTTCTTCTTAAGGCATCCGCTACGACCTTACCCTTACATCAAAATGGTGCCTTGTATCGTGCCGCATGCATCCGTTTATACCGTAAGCCTTTTACTACCGTAAGGTAATAGTCAAGACAGGGGCCGTTGTAAGAGCCCTCTTCGATTGTTGGAAAGCGATATCACAACCAATATCCTGAGCAAAGGTTAGATTCTTCTTTGTCAATCTTGTAAGTGGAGCTAATACCTTCAAAAAGTCCTTAATGAACTTCCTATATTAGCCCGCTATTTCAAGAAAGCTTCTTACTTATGTTGCATTCCTTGGGACCTTTCAATCTTGCACCGCAACTACTTTTGCGGGATCTGCTTCTATCCCTTCTTTGGACACCATATGTCCGAGAAACCATACTTCTTCTTTCCAAAAATGGCATTTTTGGAGAACTTCACCTTAAGTTGATGCGCTTGGAGGGTATCCGAGACTTCCCTTAGATGCAAAGCATGTTCTTCCTCATTCCAAAATTTCATCTATGCACAAGTGAAGTGAACCATCCGCCTTTGTAACGAAAACGACTGGAGCACCCCATTTAGAAATACTTTGCCTTATGAACACTTTTTCACGTAACTCTTTTACTTGTTTACTGAGCCCTTCCTTTCCCTTGGATTCATGTGTCGTACAGGTAATGCAACTGGCTTTGCATTGCCAACTAGATATATGCGGAAGTCTATCTTGCATTAGGGGACAAACCCCTAACCTAATCAGAAACATCTGTGTACTCATGGGCTACCCCAACGGATCGCAAATCGTCGATAGATGCATCTAGTGATTCTAGGTAGCTAAGAGAAACTGATCCCTTAGGATCGCATGAAATCTCGAGGGTATTCCCGAGGCAAGTCGAAAGTCTAACTACCCTCCTTTCACAATTACTAGCTAACCAATCCATGCCTAGAATCAACCCATAGCCCATGAAACCAAAAACATAAGAATTACACTTAGACTCAATACTTAATATAGTTATTCTCAATTCCTTACAAACCAAAGATAAATGAGCTGAACCACCAATTGGATTTGAGACAATAATGGGATCTTCTACTATACAAGCACTAAGGTGCTGAGACTCAACTACGGAAACAGAAATAAACGAATGTGAAGCGCTAAAATCAAAAAGAGTACTAACAGGATGATCAAATAGAAAACTAGACTTTTTCGACAGAAACTTTACTACCTCTCTCTCAGGTACACTTGCGGTGAGAGCATGCACTTGCCCTCCTGAAAATCTTGTCCTTGGTTCTTGCCCTTGTCCTTAATTATATGACCCGTTATACCATAATAACGACACTTCCTCTTATCTTAGATTTTTCTATTCTTTCCTCCTTCGTGAACCAAGTCCATATCCATGATTTTCTCATCCTTGGGTTGTGTTCCTTAGCCAAACTCCCTTATTCTCATCTTTGCCATCTTTGTGTAACTTGTTGACAAGTCTCTTGAAAGCTGCCTCCATCGCATGAAAAACCCTACAAAGCTTGAAAGAAAATTAGCCGCAGGTGAAACTATTGCGGCTATATATGGAAGTTGGGGATTTTTTTCAGCCTTTGACAGGTGTTGTAGTCTCATCAAGCCTATGGAACCATGCCGCGATGAGGTTACCTCCCAGAAAGCCTGGAGCCCCGGGGACTCAGTAAAGAAGGAAAATAAGGATTCAAACAGAGGATCAAAAGATAATGCATATGGCTTTGGGGAATATGACTTTGAAACAAATTTTTTTTTAGAAAATGCTTCTTTTAAAACCGTTTTGAAAATAATTTTTCAAATCTTTTATCTGATCTAGTAACCTTCAGCTCTGATACCAAGTGAAACACCCCACGTTCATTAATGTCACTCACAAAAGGAAAGCATTAACTTCAGTGAAGCGTTATAGGTAAGAGGTGCAAATAAATTACAAGACAGACAAATAAAGCAGCAGAAAATAAAGTCATTTTATAAGCAACGTAGTTCAGTCAAGCTTTTACAATAATTGACTCAATCATACTTAAAAGTATTGCATAAAACTTCTGTCTTGATTCAAAAACTTCCAAGTATATAAGAAGCATAAAACATAACAAAGTAGCATAAGTCCCCAAATTAAAGTGCAATCACAGCCATATCCAAAGATAAGAGGTTCCAAGCCATACATCACAGAATCTCCGAGCTTGGAAAGAAAACGGTCCAAACTAAACTAAGTTATTCCCTCCCTGACTACCGGGGGGAAAAGGAAGAAAAGAAGACGAAAAAAAACAGGTCAGACATAAGTCTGGTAAATCCAGTGATTTTTCAGCATGTAAACAAGATAAAGGATCATGACGTGAATTACCATAAAAAAAGATAACTTAAGACAAGATAAGGCATGGTAAAATGAATGCGCTTCTACTCTTTCTCTGCTTTGCTACTGCCCTGTTATTCTGATTTCTATATCTCTGCACCACCTAACTAATGTCCCAACTAGTAATCTGTATAAAATGATAATATTACAACGTGATCCCAATCCCCGTAATTGTGCATCTAGTAGGAGGATTTTACCTCAATCAACCTAATTGCCATGAAGATGTTAGATGTACCCTTACTACCCTATCGATCGACTTCCTACTTGTATTAATGTTCCATGTGTCTGTGTCAATAGGCCCTCTCTTGCGTGTAGATACCATGTGCTGGTGCTACCATAGGATGTATCAATCGTTATGATAGCAAGCCGAAATGATTCAAGATGCATAGTGTGTAACTACTGGTACCCAGTGTCTTCTTTTTCCCACTCTGGAGTACGTGCACGCCCATAAACCATCAAAATCTACACTTACTTACCCCCTGCCGCTATTTTAACCGCTTATAATCAGCCCAGAAATCGTGCCCCACAATGCCTAGTTCAGGGTACCATGATACATCTATGTGGGTTACTGCTGAAATGGGTCCCCTTTACTAGGGTTTCCTACTGGTTAAGTTTGGGGGCCTATATATACAAATATTACCCACCTACACAAGATGTACTTAACCCTCCCACCGATTCAAGCATGTTTATTTAACGGTTAAGTTTGTGGGCCTATATCTACTAATATTACCCACCTATACGAGATGTACTTAACCCTCCCACTGATCAAGTCAATACGTATTATTGGTTAAGCTTGCCTTAACCCTATCCGCTTCGTTCATGTAATATTGGTTAAGTGTTTTCCATTCATGTTAACTTAACCCACCCACACATCATGTTGTATTAGTTAAGTGTTTTCAATTAACTTAACCCCACTCATTCATCATGTTATATTGGTTAAGTGTTGCCCTCTTGTGTTACTTAACCCTATCATACATCATGTTATATATATTGGTTAAGTGTTGCCTTCTTTTGTTACTTAACCCCACCATACATCATGTTATACATTGTTAAGTGTTGCCTTCTTATGTTACTTAACACTACCATACATCATGTTGTAACGACCCGGGATTTTCGACTCCGAAAATCAACATCAAACTACCATGTTGACCATTCAGACATCGAACATTCCAGATCATTAATAGAAAGAAATCAGAGGGTGAGATAAGAAAGAAAGAAATATTAGAATAGAAGAAGAAGAAGAAACACCACACAGAGTCTCACATCGCAGCGGAACAAAATATAATACAGAAATAATCTTTATTGAAAGCTTTTGAAATACTTACAATATCAGAGTACACATCTGGACAGTGATACTAATCCGTCCTCATATAACACACAGCGGAATAATAATATCATACGTCTGGACTCTTCCAGCTCGTCTCTTCACAGCAGTCGATAACCTGAACCTGTACAACCCGGTCTAACCCGAGCATTTACAAAACACCGGGTCAGTCTGGTGAACCAGAGTGAGATAAACTCGCACAGTAATAAGGGTGAACCATCCAATCATGATTTTAGAGTTCAAAAATCTTTTCAAAGAAAAGGATAATCGTAAGACCAAATCCACACATAAACACGGACGGTTTTTACCTTACGATAACCCAAAACAGTTTTGAAACCAATATCTTGTTCTGATATTATAATAATGTCTAAATACAAGTAAATAGAATCTAGTAGAACGCTTGCATCTCACGCTCTACATATATAGTATACAATCAAAAACCCCGGGCGCTTATTGGAAATTGGATTCCGACCTTGACAAGGTATGGGACCACCTGCCGATAGTGTATCTCTAGAGACGAATACACTGGGTTCAACAAGAACTTCTTGCAACCCGGCCCTCACATGACCGACCACTCATTTCGCTTGAGTGTATCGAATGTATATCACCAACGGTTGGACTCAAACCACCGTTCCCGAATGGGCAGAATCGATAGAATAAGAAACAAAAGGAATTTCTCTAGATAGGTGATTATACACCCTAATGGGAGCGACCCACATAGCCATGCTGCCTGCCCGATTTTTGTCCTTCCCTGGTTGATGAGGCTTGAGGCAAGAATTCATCTCTTCGAACATCTGGCCATCATTCACTTTGAATGCCACATCGTCAGATCCGTCAAATCACTAATTGACGTCCACAAATATACTCTGGTATTGAAGAAGTGCCCCTCTTCGCCACCGACTCGGTGTATTTGTAAAAATCAACGTACGTGGTTCTAAGGAAATACTCTGTCAGACATTCGTCCATACAAGTCATCCAGGACCAGGATGAACCGAAGGCACTCTCCTACTGCATCTCATATAGGAATCACCCCATGGATCAGTAGCGAGAAGTCCTTGCAACCCGTGGATTCCAACCACGACAGAATCACAGTGTATCTCAGGCCGCTAAACCAGAGATTATAAGTAATCCTTCCGCTTATGAAGATCCACGGTCTTCATTGCTCCATCTCGACCGTCTTCTGATATCTTCACGTATTTGTTGGTCGGAATGGTTTTCGAATATAAATTCGATCCCGGTCTTTCCATACCAACAATCGCATTGGACAAGTTTGATAGTCGGTGTTTTAACTATCAAAATATACAGTGTTTCAATCATGACAACCCAATGAGCTCACTGGCTCAGTATTCAGCACCATTTGGCCTTTAACAACTGATTTACTTTTGTTAAACCAAAACTTCTAGCTCTTTTAACATTCAAAATACGATATTTGAATAACTCTAATTCGATTAAACTCAAATGGATTAACTCTAATTGATTAACTTTAACTGGTTAACTCTAACCGATTAACTCTACTTGTTTAACTTCTATCGATTAACTAATACTCGACTTACATCCATTCGCTTGACTCTAGATCACAGCGATCACAATGGTTACGCCTGATTCCCTCAGGAAACATCCGACCGCCGTAGGCTATCACCAGCCCTGCGAATTACGCCAGCAGTCGTACGAAATGGCAACTTAGCCGAATAATTATGTTTGGCTAATTCTATCTTGAATAGCTATATTCAATTTCCCACTTTGAAATCTCATGTAAAATTCTCCTTTTTACTTGATCTCGTTTTCAAATAACGTTAATGTAAAATTAACGTCTTAACACTTTGAACCACATTTATATGTTTTGGTTTATCTTAAACCCTTTTATCGAAATCTCCTTCGACTTAATTCAAATGATTAAGTAATATTTAATTCAAGCTCTCATTCTCGCTAAAAATTCCTTTTATAACTTCGTTATAAAACCTAGGTTTAAAATAAAACCTATTCAGGAACTCCTTTCGCCATTCGGTTGTATTTCACTTCAATTTGATTACTTTTAAATGCATTTTCATTTAAAAGGTACTTTTCTAAATTATCATTAATCAGACTAACAATTGCTTGACCAAATAATTATCCAAGCTAAACCATTCGGCTTATTTCTTATTTCCATACTTATCAAATCTGATTAACTTTCTAAAATCACTTAATAATAAATCAAAGTCTTAAATAAGTAAACTATTCATTTATTTCTCTTTATATCACCTTTTTCCAAAATAGTATTCAAAAATCTATTTCTAGTTATAAAATAAATTTTATAACTGCATCTATATCGATTCACCTGACGGTGAATCAATATCTATAACCCGATGGATTTTTAAAGGCCATACTCTGTCAAACACTTAACCAATATCGCCCATTGGTTTAAACCAAACAAATGTTGAATATTCAGTCAATATCAACCATCAAATCAATCACACAAACAGATCAGTTCATATATGATAATATGATAATAAATAATACATTTGAGGGATCCGGTTGGGTCCCTCCAACCTGTTCTTCCCTGTATTCAAATGGTTATCTCAAATCAGACCATTCAGTTTTGTTTAACTGATAACACTAAATAGCAACCATTCAACATCAACCACAAGCAATTCAAACGATTCAACCATTTAAACACGTTTATAAATAAACGTGACCAACCAAGGTGAGTTACCTCCGTTGGATCCAATCGTTAAAATAACGATTTGGAATTTCACTAAAATTAAACACGGTTTAATTTCATCGTTAAATCAACAAACAAATGCATAACTAGCAAACAGGCAATTATCAGCAAGCAGAGCACACAAAATAAAAATACCCAATTTATATAAATTATAAAAGGGTAACTGAGTGAGTTTAACTCACCTTGTCTGGTTTTGTCATCGGACAGCGTGCTTTAATTAAATTAAACAGGTGTTTAATTTAATTGAAAACCCCGATCGATCCCAAAAGTGTCCATCTCTATCCCATAATGCAATGTTCGTCAATGCGGTCCCAAAAGATCTCCTTGTTTGTCCCATTTCTTAACGGCGATTATTTACTTTGGTTTATATTTCTCGATTCTTCGTTGTATCTTTATTCTAACATCAGAACCCTGCCATCTCCATACGCAACAGTTTTCGAATCCATATTATTAATTAAAGGAAAGGCCCGACTTTGGCTTCCTCCCTTCCCGCAAATTTCTGATGACCATCTTCGTTCACTCCCTTTACTTCGGATCCCAGTCCGGTCTTATTTCTTTCCCAAAACTGCTCCGTGCTTTTTGGTCCCAGCTTTCCCATTTAATATAGTTTGATATTCTCTCCTTTGAACTTCGCTCCTGGGTTCACTTCGAAGATCATCTGCCAGTTGTTTTCTCCAGGAACTCACGGTCCCGTTCAAGCTTCCTCCAAAAATCTGCCACGTGTCCATGCAGAGAACCCATGCTATTTCACGTTACCAGCTCCGCCGTTTTACATTAAAACTCCACTGCCTCTTTGCCAAACCGCACTTCATACTCTCCTACCGTAAATCCATTAGCACCCATCCCATGTTTCCTTGCTCACGAACGGGATTCAAAACCCCATGCTGCTCCTTGGATCCCCACCCTCCAGTCATTTGGCACCATGCACCAGATCAGTACTCATACATGCACAGATATTGGTCCATTAGTTTCGAAACCTGATGTATATAAATATATTTTCTTTTAGTTTTCTATTCTTTGTTTTTGTGCTGCGAAGATAAAGGCGAGGGGGGGGGGGTATTTATAGAAAGGGAAAACGTGGGCATCACGGTTTATGGGTACGGGTAGGCATGAAGAGGCTTTAGGATAGCTGGTATTTCATTTATTAACCGGCATGAGTTTTCATTTGGTGGCCAATGCGTTCAGCGTGTTTTCATTTCAGTCATGTTTGAGTTTACATTGATGGTGAAATGAAGTACGGCTGTAAGGGAAGTAGGAGGCGGCATGTGCAAAACAGTGAGGGTTTGGCATGGATTTTGGGTAGCTGCACGGTAGGTCTGAACATCTTTGTAACTGGTTGGGTTTGCAAATGTTGAAAGGAATATATGGTTAGGATGGAAAAAGATTTGACAATAGAATAGGGTAGAATATTTAAAATATTACTTACTGAAACTTCGTCGTAAAGTAACAAGTGAAACTAATCACAATCAACTTCTGTTTACTGATAAAAATGCTAATCTCAGTGTAAAAAGGTATTCCGAATCCAATGGGACAAGTTTCGTCGAAATCCGAGGTCGTATGGAAAAATTTCCTTTATGAAACCAGAAATGAACACACGTTTAATTTTTCCACGGTCACCAGATAAATCAAATCCACTTGAAACTGCGAACATCGACAATAACTTTTCGATACGAACCCAATGGCACTAATTTCGTCGCATTCTGAGACCGTTGCCCCGGTAGGCTATTTTTACCCCGAACCGCCCTACCCTTTTTAACGCCAAATTTCTCGATCTCTAAAAATAACAAACTATATACCTATCCTGACTCTAATCGACGATACGAATTCAACGGAACTGGTTTCGTGGCCTAATTCGATCATCTGCTCCAGTTACATTCAAATATCCTTTTATTTATTTAAATACACGCTATAGAAAATGAACGGGCGTTTATGGTTGCTGTGGTCACATACGATATCGGTTTTCCACGCAACTCAACACCGTGCAATAATTTAACGTTACGGTCCCAATGAAACTGGTTTCGTCGAAATCTGAGTCCGTTGGCAAAACGGCTATTTTAAAGGCCTATAATTAAATAACGGTTTTCCATAGCGACTATTTCAAAATTTGATTTGGCCATAACTATCAAACTATAACACGAAATCTGGATTTTTCTCTTTCATATGAAAGCTATTGCCAATACGGTTCCAACGTGTCTTGTTTTACAGAAATCCGACTTAAATCGAATTCTGTATTCTCAGTTGAAGTTCAAAATCAAATATTACGAACTGCACGCCATTTTTGAGCTCGTTTTATATTATATAAATAAAATTAACGTTCAACTTCGTTTTATTATCGAATTAAATATTAAATTCCATTAATATTCCCAATATAATATTTAAAATAAATAAATTAAATTAAATATTTGACGGCCAAAAATGCGGGTCGTTACATTCTTCCCCCCTTAAAATAATTTCGTCCTCGAAATTGCTAAGGTAAGAATGAACGTTATAAACTCATTAATTTCAAATCTAATTTTATATTAAATCAAAATCAATTCAATATCATAAATAAATATTTTCAAAAATATCGAAAATTTTCTAACATTTTAAATTTTCGAAAAATTTCGCCAGCACTTCCTCTGTACGGCTCAATCGGTACAACCACAACTCGCCTCTCTAGGCCTTCTCCACTTCAAAAGAAAATAAACTAGCCAAGTGGCTTGCCAAATAGGCTCATAAATCACCAAACCCATATAAAATAAACGTGTACCTTTTTGTCGGCCATATCACTTATATCTTTCCCGTCTGCCACCCTGTCAGCATATAGAAATGCAATCCCGAACAAAATTCCAATTTTATCCTCAAAACCAAATCCTTCACGCATCCAATCCAAATCCCATTCTTAACTCAACTTCCATCCATCACTGATTTCAACTCTTAACTTACCAGTCCAACACCATTTCAGATTCCTGTCTCCCAATTCAAAATCTGGTTCTGCTCGATATATTATATCCCGATTCAATTTCCAGTTAATTGGTTTCAATTCAATTCATATTCACTTCCACAATTTCTGTTTAAATTTGTTTTTGTACAAACAATTTCCCCTGGGAGTTTTAAACAGTTCAGCTCTTTCCAAAGTCAAATATTCCTTTCAGGATCCAAAACAACTTGTTTTTCTCAAAGCAATTCAAAACAAAATCTTTGGTAGTAATCCGTCACTTACCACTCGAAAATGAACACCGATGATGTCCGGATCATCATCGGAATCTATTTTCCAGCTATCGAAGTGAGTTCAATACTATGTCACTTTCAAAACCAGTTCTAAACATTTTCATTTTGAAATCCATTTCAAAATATCCCTTTCAATGCTTGTAACAAAATTAAAATCTCCCAGGATTTTAAAATCCTCATATATTCAATTCAAGTTCATTTGCAATCATCTTTCCCACTTTAAGCAATTTTAATTCAAATTCTGATTTTAATTCCAGATTTAATTCATCTGTTTTCATATTATACGAATTCTAATTGGTTATTTATATAACCTTTTTAATTATAACCAAGCAACACATCCAATATACTATAATATTTCAAATGTTAATCATTCTTTATATCAAAATATAATTTGGGTAAAATTATTTCATTTACCCTCTTTCAAAAACATACTGTGTCGAATTATTCTGTCCAAGAGTTTAGAAACACTTATCGACACAGTTTGCATTACTGTATCGACCAGAATTCATAAACTACTCGACAAACCAATCAACACAATATAAACAGTTTTTATATCAATTTACAAATACGCGCTCATATATATATATACTCAAACTCAGTCTAGGTTATTACTAACCCCATCTCTACTGAGTCACGCCACAGAGCCAAGGTAATCACTTAACCATCAGCTCTGATACCACTGTAACGACCCGGGATTTTCGACTCCGAAAATCAACATCAAACTACCATGTTGACCATTCAGACATCGAACATTCCAGATCATTAATAGAAAGAAATCAGAGGGTGAGATAAGAAAGAAAGAAATATTAGAATAGAAGAAGAAGAAGAAGAAACACCACACAGAGTCTCACATCGCAGCGGAACAAAATATAATACAGAAATAATCTTTATTGAAAGCTTTTGAAATACTTACAATATCAGAGTACACATCTGGACAGTGATACTAATCCGTCCTCATATAACACACAGCGGAATAATAATATCATACGTCTGGACTCTTCCAGCTCGTCTCTTCACAGCAGTCGATAACCTGAACCTGTACAACCCGGTCTAACCCGAGCATTTACAAAACACCGGGTCAGTCTGGTGAACCAGAGTGAGATAAACTCGCACAGTAATAAGGGTGAACCATCCAATCATGATTTTAGAGTTCAAAAATCTTTTCAAAGAAAAGGATAATCGTAAGACCAAATCCACACATAAACACGGACGGTTTTTACCTTACGATAACCCAAAACAGTTTTGAAACCAATATCTTGTTCTGATATTATAATAATGTCTAAATACAAGTAAATAGAATCTAGTAGAACGCTTACATCTCACGCTCTACATATATAGTATACAATCAAAAACCCCGGGCGCTTATTGGAAATTGGATTCCGACCTTGACAAGGTATGGGACCACCTGCCGATAGTGTATCTCTAGAGACGAATACACTGGGTTCAACAAGAACTTCTTGCAACCCGGCCCTCACATGACCGACCACTCATTTCGCTTGAGTGTATCGAATGTATATCACCAACGGTTGGACTCAAACCACCGTTCCCGAATGGGCAGAATCGATAGAATAAGAAACAAAAGGAATTTCTCTAGATAGGTGATTATACACCCTAATGGGAGCGACCCACATAGCCATGCTGCCTGCCCGATTTTTGTCCTTCCCTGGTTGATGAGGCTTGAGGCAAGAATTCATCTCTTCGAACATCTGGCCATCATTCACTTTGAATGCCACATCGTCAGATCCGTCAAATCACTAATTGACGTCCACAAATATACTCTGGTATTGAAGAAGTGACCCTCTTCGCCACCGACTCGGTGTATTTGTAAAAATCAACGTACGTGGTTCTAAGGAAATACTCTGTCAGACATTCGTCCATACAAGTCATCCAGGAACAGGATGAACCGAAGGCACTCTCCTACTGCATCTCATATAGGAATCACCCCATGGATCAGTAGCGAGAAGTCCTTGCAACCCGTGGATTCCAACCACGACAGAATCACAGTGTATCTCAGGCCGCTAAACCAGAGATTATAAGTAATCCTTCCGCTTATGAAGATCCACGGTCTTCATTGCTCCATCTCGACCGTCTTCTGATATCTTCACGTATTTGTTGGTCGGAATGGTTTTCGAATATAAATTCGATCCCGGTCTTTCCATACCAACAATCGCATTGGACAAGTTTGATAGTCGGTGTTTTAACTATCAAAATATACAGTGTTTCAATCATGACAACCCAATGAACTCACTGGCTCAGTATTCAGCACCATTTGGCCTTTAACAACTGATTTACTTTTGTTAAACCAAAACTTCTAGCTCTTTTAACATTCAAAATACGATATTTGAATAACTCTAATTCGATTAAACTCAAATGGATTAACTCTAATTGATTAACTTTAACTGGTTAACTCTAACCGATTAACTCTACTTGTTTAACTTCTATCGATTAACTAATACTCGACTTACATCCATTCGCTTGACTCTAGATCACAGCGATCACAATGGTTACGCCTGATTCCCTCAGGAAACATCCGACCGCCGTAGGCTATCAGCAGCCCTGCGAATTACGCCAGCAGTCGTACGAAATGGCAACTTAGCCGAATAATTATGTTTGGCTAATTCTATCTTGAATAGCTATATTCAATTTCCCACTTTGAAATCTCATGTAAAATTCTCCTTTTTACTTGATCTCGTTTTCAAATAACGTTAATGTAAAATTAACGTCTTAACACTTTGAACCTCATTTATATGTTTTGGTTTATCTTAAACCCTTTTATCGAAATCTCCTTCGACTTAATTCAAATGATTAAGTAATATTTAATTCAAGCTCTCATTCTCGCTAAAAATTCCTTTTATAACTTCGTTATAAAACCTAGGTTTAAAATAAAACCTATTCAGGAACTCCTTTCGCCATTCGGTTGTATTTCACTTCAATTTGATTACTTTTAAATGCATTTTCATTTAAAAGGTACTTTTCTAAATTATCATTAATCAGACTAACAATTGCTTGACCAAATAATTATCCAAGCTAAACCATTCGGCTTATTTCTTATTTCCATACTTATCAAATCTGATTAACTTTCTAAAATCACTTAATAATAAATCAAAGTCTTAAATAAGTAAACTATTCATTTATTTCTCTTTATATCACCGTTTTCCAAAATAGTATTCAAAAATCTATTTCTAGTTATAAAATAAATTTTATAACTGCATCTCTATCGATTCACCTGACGGTGAATCAATATCTATAACCCGATGGATTTTTAAAGGCCATACTCTGTCAAACACTTAACCAATATCGCCCATTGGTTTAAACCAAACAAATGTTGAATATTCAGTCAATATCAACCATCAAATCAATCACACAAACAGATCAGTTCATATATGATAATATGAAAATAAATAATACATTTGAGGGATCCGGTTGGGTCCCTCCAACCTGTTCTTCCCTGTATTCAAATGGTTATCTCAAATCAGACCATTCAGTTTTGTTTAACTGATAACACTAAATAGCAACCATTCAACATCAACCACAAGCAATTCAAACGATTCAACCATTTAAACACGTTTATAAATAAACGTGACCAACCAAGGTGAGTTACCTCCGTTGGATCCAATCGTTAAAATAACGATTTGGAATTTCACTGAAATTAAACACGGTTTAATTTCATCGTTAAATCAACAAACAAATGCATAACTAGCAAACAGGCAATTATCAGCAAGCAGAGCACACAAAATAAAAATACCCAATTTATATAAATTATAAAAGGGTAACTGAGTGAGTTTAACTCACCTTGTCTGGTTTTGTCATCGGACAGCGTGCTTTAATTAAATTAAACAGGTGTTTAATTTAATTGAAAACCCTGATCGATCACAAAAGTGTCCATCTCTATCCCATAATGCAATGTTCGTCAATGCGGTCCCAAAAGATCTCCTTGTTTGTCCCATTTCTTAACGGCGATTATTTACTTTGGTTTATATTTCTCGATTCTTCGTTGTATCTTTATTCTTACATCAGAACCCTGCCATCTCCATACGCAACAGTTTTCGAATCCATATTATTAATTAAAGGAAAGGCCCGACTTTGGCTTCCTCCCTTCCCGCAAATTTCTGATGACCATCTTCGTTCACTCCCTTTACTTCGGATCCCAGTCCGGTCTTATTTCTTTCCCAAAACTGCTCCGTGCTTTTTGGTCCCAGCTTTCCCATTTAATATAGTTTGATATTCTCTCCTTTGAACTTCGCTCCTGGGTTCACTTCGAAGATCATCAGTCGGTTGTTTTCTCCAGGAACTCACGGTCCCGTTCAAGCTTCCTCCAAAAATCTGCCACGTGTCCATGCAGAGAACCCATGCTATTTCACGTTACCAGCTCCGCCGTTTTATATTAAAACTCCACTGCCTC
The DNA here is from genome assembly GCA_030737875.1 of Allium sativum. NCBI lineage: Eukaryota > Viridiplantae > Streptophyta > Magnoliopsida > Asparagales > Amaryllidaceae > Allium > Allium sativum. Next base: position 589,393,579 of record CM060920.1, read on the forward strand.
TTTGCCAAACCGCACTTCATACTCTCCTACCGTAAATCCATTAGCACCCATCCCATGTTTCCTTGCTCACGAACGGGATTCAAAACCCCATGCTGCTCCTTGGATCCCCACCCTCCAGTCATTTGGCACCATGCACCAGATCAGTACTCATACATGCACAGATATTGGTCCATTAGTTTCGAAACCTGATGTATATAAATATATTTTCTTTTAGTTTTCTATTCTTTGTTTTTGTGCTGCGAAGATAAAGGCGAGGGGGGGTATTTATAGAAAGGGAAAACGTGGGCATCACGGTTTATGGGTACGGGTAGGCATGCAGAGGCTTTAGGATAGCTGGTATTTCATTTATTAACCGGCATGAGTTTTCATTTGGTGGCCAATGCGTTCAGCGTGTTTTCATTTCAGTCATGTTTGAGTTTACATTGATGGTGAAATGAAGTACGGCTGTAAGGGAAGTAGGAGGCAGCATGTGCAAAACAGTGAGGGTTTGGCATGGATTTTGGGTAGCTGCACGGTAGGTCTGAACATCTTTGTAACTGGTTGGGTTTGCAAATGTTGAAAGGAATATATGGTTAGGATGGAAAAAGATTTGACAATAGAATAGGGTAGAATATTTAAAATATTACTTACTGAAACTTCGTCGTAAAGTAACAAGTGAAACTAATCACAATCAACTTCTGTTTACTGATAAAAATGCTAATCTCAGTGTAAAAAGGTATTCCGAATCCAATGGGACAAGTTTCGTCGAAATCCGAGGTCGTATGGAAAAATTTCCTTTATGAAACCAGAAATGAACACACGTTTAATTTTTCCACGGTCACCAGATAAATCAAATCCACTTGAAACTGCGAACATCGACAATAACTTTTTGATACGAACCCAATGGCACTAATTTCGTCGCATTCTGAGACCGTTGCCCCGGTAGGCTATTTTTACCCCGAACCGCCCTACCCTTTTTAACGCCAAATTTCTCGATCTCTAAAAATAACAAACTATATACCTATCCTGACTCTAATCGACGATACGAATTCAACGGAACTGGTTTCGTGGCCTAATTCGATCATCTGCTCCAGTTACATTCAAATATCCTTTTATTTATTTAAATACACGCTATAGAAAATGAACGGGTGTTTATGGTTGCTGTGGTCACATACGATATCGGTTTTCCACGCAACTCAACACCGTGCAATAATTTAACGTTACGGTCCTAATGAAACTGGTTTCGTCGAAATCTGAGTCCGTTGGCAAAACGGCTATTTTAAAGGCCTATAATTAAATAACGGTTTTCCATAGCGACTATTTCAAAATTTGATTTGGCCATAACTATCAAACTATAACACGAAATCTGGATTTTTCTCTTTCATATGAAAGTTATTGCCAATACGGTTCCAACGTGTCTTGTTTTACAGAAATCCGACTTAAATCGAATTCTGTATTCTCAGTTGAAGTTCAAAATCAAATATTACGAACTGCACGCCATTTTTGAGCTCGTTTTATATTATATAAATAAAATTAACGTTCAACTTCGTTTTATTATCGAATTAAATATTAAATTCCATTAATATTCCCAATATAATATTTAAAATAAATAAATTAAATTAAATATTTGACGTCCAAAAATGCGGGTCGTTACACATGTTATATCGGTTAAGGGTTGCCTTCTTGTGTTACTTGACCCTACCATACATCATGTTATATATTGGTTAAGTGTTGCCTTCTTGTGTTACTTAACCCTACCATACATCATGTTATATATTGGTTAAGTGCTGCCTTCTTGTGTTACTTAACCCTACCATACATCATGTTATATTGGTAAGTGTTGCCTTAGTTAACTTAACCCTACCATTTGTTTAATTAACATGTTGTACTGGTTAAGTGTTGCCTTAGTTAACTTAACCCTAGCATTTGTTTAATTAACATGTTGTACTGGTTAATTGTTGCCTTATTTAACTTAACCCTACCATTCTTAACATGTCATGTTCATTAGCATTAATTGATTTATTAATGCACCAACCTCTCACATTAGATCTGTGTTGCTGCGGTAACTGGATGTGCCGGGTGGTTCCGGGCAGTTTTACACCACAACTCAATCTAACCTCAGGTTTTTCTTGGGCACGATGCACTAACCTCTCACATTAGATAGGGGTTATTGCGGTTACTGGATGTGCCAGGCGGTGCCGGGCGGTTTTACACCACAACTCAATCTAACCTCGGTTTAGGCATGTTCATCCTTTATTTAATTTACATATTCATCATTTATGTCAAGTTTATATGTAAATTATCCACAAGTGTTTTCATGTCACATTTACTATTTAAATTATGTTAATAATTAATGGTATACAAATTATACCATTTCATGCTATTAATCATTTACATGATTATGAGCCAATCTATGCCATTGGCATGTAAATTTAATGTTTTACCCCCAACGTTTCCCCCCGTTATTCGTTCGCATTATTTGCATAGAACGTTAGGCTCGCAAATTAACCTAACTCATAAACAAAAGGGAAAAGAATGAAACATGTAGCATTCCAATAGCACAAAATAACAAGAATCTAACTAAGCATGTGTAATACACTTTTTTCATGAACAATACAAACTTAATCAAGCATATCAATGTGAACTTTTACTTGATTTAGATCCAATTAACATAGATCTTAAGCATATGAACAAGAATTTACATAGATCTTAAATATATGTACTAACTTGGATCTAAACATGTAAGCATATATGAACATGACTTAGTTTATGAACATGTACATAACATAACATAAAAGAAAGCGTGTAGATCTAAACATATAAGCATATATGAACATGACTTAGTTTATGAACATGTACATAACATAACATAAGTGGATCCCCTTTTATACCGCGATATCCTGCCACGAAGCAGGATGAGTATTACTATGTTGACTAACGTCTGTGGATGCAGAAAAACAGGTTGGAGGAATCCAACTGGATTCCTCAAAAATATATTATCTGTTTGTTTGTTTGCTTGATTTCATATATATTCATATATGACGTGTAAAAAATCAAATGATTGAAAATTGGATGATTTGCTTGTTTTAAATATCACTAGCCTAAGTGTTAATTTATTTAAAATATCGAGGAAAGGATATTTGAGATTTAAAAGGGAAAATTCTATTTTTAAATAGAATTTGAAATTTAAATGGAATAAAAATATAAATTTGTTTTGAAAAATAAAACAAGTAGTTCCTTTATAAACAAAGTTTATAAATAGTTCTTTTATAACGAAGTTATAAATGAAGTAAAAAGAATTATCATTTCATAATTCAGAAATAAAAATACAAGTGTGAAATTGAAAAGGGAAATTTATTTTCAAAATAAAAATAAAAATAAAAATAGAAATATCGATTTCAAAAGGAATTGAAATCGAGACTTGTTTAAAGAATGAATAAAGAAAATTCAAATAGAAATTGAATATAAAGAAAATTCAAATAGAAATTGAATATATAATGTTGGATCTAGATTAACCCTAGAGGGGGTGAATAGGGTTTATCACAGTTTTTAACTGAATTAAAATTCTAATATTAAATAGATTACAGAAAATAGCAGAAACAAAAATGCAGGAAATAAATCACACACAGATATACCCAGCTTCGGCAAAACCCTGCCTACTGCTGCATTTCTAAGATTTCTACTAGGTGATAGAACAGATCCCGCATACAAGACCATGTACACTCGCAGCGCCTTCTCCTGTCCTAACCCTACGCTCAAAACCCTAGACTGGACGATATCCCCTCGATCAGATTTTCCCGTATTACAAACTCATAACACATAATCCCAGATTTTACAGACTCTGAAATTGACAGCCAACACACTGACTGAATCTAGAGTTTTTACAGACTCCAGACAACTGTTTGAATCGTTTGATTTTACAATACAAAATTAAAAACAAAAACAAAGGAAGCTTTAAAACCCTAGATGTAAGGAGGAGTCAAAAATAAGTGGTCATCCCTTTTTAAACTTAGCCTAGTCAAAATAGAAAATAGGCCGGCCCCCTTTTTAATTCAACTGCCTGATCCCCTTTTGTTTTCTGGAGAATAAATATGGCGGCCTAGGGTTTTTCTTTCTTGCCCCTAAATCGATCGATTGCTTGATGCTTCTTCAAATCTGGATGAAGCTTCTGATGCTCGAATCCCTGTCGATATCTGGTGCTTTGATTTTGGGCTTTGCTCTTTCTCTCGAGATCGAAACAGTCTGAGAACTGTGAGTAAATCTGAATGTTAATCTCTCTGTTCTTTTTAATAATTGGTTCTTGGATTTCAATAAAAGCCTATTATGAAAATGGTGTGAATAAATATAGGGTAGAATCAAAAACCCTAAACTCTGATTTCACCATAAATGGCTTGACTGATTTGCGGTTTCCCCTTTTGCAATTCTGGGCTTTACTGTCTTGCGTGAATGTTGAATTGATAAAATTTGTGAGAATTGATTTGTGAGAATATGATTCCTATTTTGACTACTGCCAGCAGTGCAAAATAATAATTCCATTTTGATCGAAATGAAAAGTCTTTGTTTGATTTCCAGACTTTAGAAAACAGCATGAGCATTTCAGAAAACATTTAAAAACTTTGCCCAATATATTTTGTGTGATTGAATCTTGACTTTGAATGTGTGATGCCAAAACTGGAAACAATTGATTTTTTTCCAAATCATTTGCTCGTGAGTTAATTTCCTAAACCAGTGGTTATCTTTTTGGTCATGCACTGATTTTCTACTTGCCAAATAAAATACTTTGTTTCCGGAAAATGTTTTGCAATTTGTTTTATTTCTGAAAGCAATTTGGTTTCTGAACCTTTCCAAATTTCACCATCCATATAATTGCTGGAAATTTATTTTATGCCAAAAACTGATTTGCAGATTTCTTGATTTATTGTTAGAAATCCTTGATCTCTGATTTTTTTTTCTTTCAAAATGGACTTGTGTGTTAACACTTGATCATATTTGTGCACATATATATGAGTCCATTTTCACCACGTTACACTGTCTTGAACAAGTATGAATGATGTACCATTACTGTGCTGTTTTGAAACCTTGCTGTGCTTCATGTAAGATTTGCTCGACACTCGATCACTTTGCTTTTCACTATTGATATTGGCTTGTCCATGTTAACTTGACCACCATTGTGTTCTTGTCTCATGCTAACTTGAGTTGTGCATGTGGTGTACCATTCCTGAAAAGCTTTTGCACACATATACTTTGTTGCCAATATATATATATATATATATATATATATATGTATTTTGTAACTCATACATGCACTTGAATTTCACTTAGCTCGACCAGACCATAGTGCTGCACTGCTTGACATTGACATTCTTCATTGAACCCTGATTTGCTTAGCTAGAACACAGTACACCTGCTCCACCATGCTGTGTACTTGTACAGATTTTGTTTGTGCATGCTGACTTGTCCTTGTCACTTGAATTCTTGGTCCACCATCACTTGTTGCCTGCTCTGACTTGCTCTCTGAACCATGTCTTGATCATGTGTACACTTGAACACTTTTGCACTGAAAATTCTTTTGTCTATGTCATTGCTTGGCCTTGCTTTCTTGGCTATGTCGAGCTGTCTTAATGGCATGAGTATTTTTGAACCTTTGCTGCTTTGTTTACTTGTAGTAGCTGCTACCATTTATTTTGTTGTTGTCCTCCTACATGCTTTCATATGCTGATCTGTACCCATATGTATGTTTGCAAATCATGCTGTTAAGTTTTCTTGCATACTTGAGCTCGACCACACAACTGTACTGACTTGTAACATGTATATAAAAATTTGACCACTTTGGCATTGGACTTGTTTTGTGTTTCCATACTTGATGCCTCTTGCTATGTTGCACCTGATTCACTTATATATGTTGCCATACACCATTTTTGCTTGACAATTCTTGTTGAGCTCGATACTTTGCTGATTTATTTGTGACATTGCTGTGTGACCATCCATGAACATGTTGACTAGTTTGGGCTGTGTTGACTTTGTTGTTTGACCCTTGAACTTTTTGTGATATGTTGAGTTGATTTCACTTTGGCTTTATTATTTGTTGACATGTGCACTGAGTCGAGATGGTCCACGTGGCTACTCCTCAGTTGCACGCTGATTGGCGTGGCAGTGCACACGTGTATAAATATACACGTGTGTATATGCAGCCATCAGACAATATTTTCAGTCCCTGTTCATATACAAAACTAGCTAGACACAGGTCAGATCAAGTCATGAAAATAGATGAGAAACACACCAGAAAACTAAGGCAAATAATAATTTTTTTTTTAAAATAAAAAATATTTGCATGTGTACAGTTTTTATTTCTATTGCAATGTACTCTGTGTGTGTGTGTGTTTCTGTGTATGACAGGTGTAGATGACTGGACTGATAGAGAGCCGTGAAGACAGAAGACTGAATATAAGAAGACAGTGTGTAGTGTCAGTGAATGTGTCAAAGTGTATGTATGTAAATATGAGTGTTGAGACTGAATGTATGTACAAAAAGAGTAACTGACTTAATCTGTAATGAAGAGCTGTATATATGAAATCTGATATGGCATGAAGTGTAATACAGAGATGAAAAAATAGTGGAGTATAAAATTTGTACTGTTTGATATTGAAATAAAATATTCTATTCAAATAAAATACTGTGAATATTTAAATTTCTGTACAGTTGTATTTTATTTAAATATAAATATTATATTCCGGTCTATGATGTACAATAACAGTACAATATCAAACACATTAAAATAATATTCATTTGGTTGTTATCATCAAACAAAAAATCATATAATTGTGTATACAACACCGTTATATACAACAATCTCCCCCTTTTGATGATGACAAACAAATAAAAGATTTTGTATACAATAGATGTGTTTGACAATGAATATAGAACTCCCCCTATTTATTAGCTCCCCTACAACAGACAACTCCCCCTATAACTGTGCATGAGTGAAATGTATGAATAATAAATTTTCAAATTAAAAAATAAATTTTCAAACTTAAATATTTATAAAATATTTACTCATAAATCAAAATCTCTATCCATTCTCCCCCTTTTGTTATCATCAAAAGGATACAGAATTTAAAATATAGATGAAAAATGACTAACAAATACTATATCAGCTTAAGAGGAAGAACAGTCATCATAAATCTCAATCAGTCAAACAAAAATCATAATATTCTAAGAACAGGTGGCATATTTCACATTGTAGAAAATGACGGATTTACGATGAATTTTATATAAAATGGGGAGAGTAAAAAAAATATTCCAATTATTTCAAAAAAAAAGGTTCAAAAACAGAGATGGAATTTGGACTATAATTAATAATTCAATTTAAGTAACAAGATCGAATAACCTCAAATCCCAATACCTATCAATCAACAAATCATAATATGTCATAAAATTTCAACATATTTCACAGAATAGAAGATGGATTGATAGGTTGGATTTTATACTCAGAGGAGAATTTCAAAATTTATTTCTATTTTTAGCACTTTATTTCCTTTTTATTTAAGAGCACACTGACCACGCATAACCAGAGCTTGGATTTTTAAATGGGATCAGTCGCAGCTTAAATTATAAGACGTCTCATAACCATGCATAACCAGAGCTTGGATTTTTAAATGAGGTTAGAGACACTCTTATATATTAATTATATTTTCATCATTTTCAGCTTTATAAAAGAAAAAAAAACTCCTTGGTATATGAAGCCAATATGGATGATAGAAATGTGGTAGGCACAGAAATGGACTGTGAAATAAATTTCTAAATTGATTATATTATGAAATAAGCTTGATTGTACAGGGATTATTGAAAATTTTCATTTCTCACTAATTCTGAATAATAATATAGTACAAATAATTTTCACTGTTTTAAAACAGGATGATTTTTCTTAAAAAAAACTCTCCATATTAATATAAAATCATGATGGATGGCAGACGGGTGATAGATAAAGGAGATGGTCATGAAATATTTGCCAGTTCAAAGATATTATAATTAATATTCAACCATCATGAAAATCCAAATATATTCTCCTCTTGTTGTGAAACATACTGCAGTCACAATTCATCACAATTTCAAAATCTAATAATAATTTTGATGAATTACAAATACAGTTCAATATGGACATTGATTTCAATTTCTGAATGAATAATCAATAAATAATTTTAAAATTGAAAATCAATTACAAGAAGAATTTATACAGATATATACCAAAAAAATGAATCTATACAGGGTGATAATTCAAAAAGCAGATAAGTGAAACAGGCTGATACCAAATGTTCTCGCTTATCGAGGAATTTAATTACACTCTGATGGACTATCATGGACATCTCAGACTAAAGAAAATTAAACACAAACCCAGCCAGACAAATTTAGCACATTTATTTGTATAAGGCAAAAAAAAATTATGGGTCTATACAAAGTGAGAATTTGAATCTCAGTACAGATGGGTGAGACAAATATAAGGCGCTCCTGATACCACTTGGTGTCTCTATTTACCAGGAATTTTATCATGATACTGAACAAGAATGTTATAGACAAAGGAATAATTAAGTACTAAGCCCAAACAGACGAGATAATAGATTATGCACATGTATCAGAGTAGCAAGTAAGTGATTCTAGAACAAACATTTTAAAACAGTATCAGAGCAACACAGAAAAATCAATATCACAACAGACTTGTCAGACGATGTTTCTGAAGGTCACAAAAAATACAATATATTCCATGATCCATGATTATAAAATTTAGTTTATTTTAAATCATTTGAAGAGATGTGAACATATCAGGATTTAACGAATCAATCACACAATATTATATTTCAGATTCAAGATATGTGTGCGATTCAATAAATCAATAATTTCAAATGATTTTAAACAAACATATATTAAAATCAAATAACCATGAAATAATAGAGAATTTTAAGACCAAATTTTCAAAGAAATTTTCACAAGTATTTCTGACAGGCACAAAGAATTTTTTTCAGAATATTTACATCAAGTTTGAGCAATAACTCATGATCCAACAAATAATGGTTTATTTCAAAATCACTTGAACAACTGTAAGTCATGAGATACAATGAATCAATCACACATAATTAATGACTTCACATCTTAGAAGTGTGTGAGATTCAAAATATTAGAAATTTCAAATGATCTCAAACAAACAAAAAATCTAAACTAGACGATCATGAATAACGATGAATTTCAAGATGTAAGCAATGATTCAAGTCAATTAAAAAAAATTCAAGCCAATCTGAAAAAAAAAAAAAAAATTATCACAGCTGAGAAGTAGCAGTGTGCTGTAATGAGTATAAATTTTCAAGCCTTTTTAAACTGAATTTGAATAAACTCAGAACAGCAGAGATGTTTGATATTTCAATTGTTTTTCAGATCTTCAAAAATTTAGAATTCTAATTAACAGTGTTCAAGATTTGACAAGAATACATCAACACTGTTATGAATTCAGAGAATCAGATAACAAATTTCAAAACAATTGCAGATATTTACAATTTTAAATATAAGGTCTGGAAATGATTAAAATATCAGAATTATATTCAATTAAAGCAAATTTCCAGAAGATCATGATTACTGCAATTGGAAGTTAATGAAGCCCAAAAGGAAATAAAATTATGGTAGTGACAAATCAAAGAAAATAGGCAGAAGAGATAGAAGGAGGTAAAATAAATAAAATTAAAAATAGAGGATATATAGAAGAATGAGTATAGAGATATACCTGAAATCCATGTAAGCAAATGAATCTCTAACTCAACCCACTTGGCTAGGGAACTGAGAAGTATTACATAAATATTGAGCAGCTTGAATTCAGATTCTTTTAGCACAGCAGCTCCTCAGCCTCCTCAGGTACCTAATGGTTTATGGGATCGAGTGGTATAACAAAGTTTGTAAAACCACTCACAGTTTTATTCACATATTTTGGTACCCAAACTTGTTTATACAACAACCCATCTGAATTTACCTTTGTACCCTTCGGGACCCAAAACGGTTTGAATTTAGTCGAAGTCATTTTACTTTTATTTGGGATCCAAGATTGTTTAAATGGTTTATTATCAAACGAATTTTCACTTTGATTATGATTCAAAAATCCTTTGAAATTTTCAGAGTTTAAATTTTCAAAACGATTTTTACCAAAGCAGTTTGAGGGATTTTTCAAATCATTTGAATTCGAATTTACAAAAGCATCTGATTTTCCAAAACCAAGACCATGTTTATTTCCAATAGAATTTTGGTTTTGCAACAACATATTCAACGACTTTTCACTATTAGAAAATTTAGTCAAAGCTGACTCTAGTCGTTGAACTTTGAATTTAAGATCACCGTTCTCTTTTATTAAATCTAAACAGCGGTTATCAATGAACTTCCTTTCAGCATCACATTGTTTCAAAACCAAATTTTCAGATTCAAGTGATTTAATTTTGGTTTGGGATTCAGCAATTTCAAACTCAAAATGTTTTCGACTTTCAGACTCAAATTTCTTGAAATTTTCAATCTCGTTTTCAAGTTCTTTCAAAATCGAATTCGATTTCAACAAATTTTCCTTTTCAGCAATTTTAAGTTTGGAATGAATATTAGTTTTAAAAATTTCAAATTCCTTTTGCAGATGATTGTTCAAACTTGGTAACTCAATCTTGTTGTTTCTTAAGATCAGAATTTCATTTTCAAACTTTTGAATAATTTTATTGAGATGAACAAGATTGGTTTCCAATTTCAAACAATTTTTGCAAACTGAATTTGAAGGGTTTTTAAAAAATTCAAGTTGTGATTCCAAATTATCAATTTTGTTGGTCAACTCAGAATTCTTAGATTTCAGAGACTTATTTTTCAGTTGGAGTTTATCAACAGATTTCGTTAAATCAAGACACATGTAAACTAGATCTTCATATGAGAAATTTTCTATTTCATTGTCTGTTGATTCTCCATCAGCTGATCCATCTGAATTATCATCTGTAAGACCTGTTAAGCATAAATTTGAATCTGAGTTGTCATCCTGGGGTTTTGAGCTGTTGTCAGGTTTTCCATACAGCTTGTTGAGAGTTCTCCAGACTTCCTGTGCAGATAAACAATGACATATAAGATTAAACTGTTCAGTACTAAGATAATCAAATATAATTTTCATAGCACGAGCATTGAAGGCTACATCTACACTATTAAACCCATTGATAACAACATCCCAACATTTAATATTAACAGATTTTAAATAAAATTCCATGTTGGATTTCCAGTTTGAAAAATCTGTTCCAGTGAAAATAGTTGGAGATGAACTGGACTGACTCTCACTAGACTGACGACTAGGATTACCCATGACTCTAGAGTTAAAAGAAAATACCTGCTCTGATACCACTTGTTGCATCTAGATTAACCCTAGAGGGGGGGTGAATAGGTTTTATCACAGTTTTTAACTGAATTAAAATTCTAATATTAAATAGATCACAGAAAATAGCAGAAACAAAAATGCAGGAAATAAATCACACACAAATATACCCAGCTTCGGCAAAACCCTGCCTACTGCTGCATTTCTAAGATTTCTACTAGGTGATAGAACAGATCCGGCATACAAGACCATGTACACTCGCAGCGCCTGCTCCTGTCCTAACCCTACGCTCAAAACCCTAGACTGGACGATATCCCCTCGATCTGATTTTCCCGTATTACAAACTCGTAACACGTAATCCCAGATTTTACAGACTCTGAAACTGACAGCCAACACACTGACTGAATCTAGAGTTTTTATAGACTCTAGACAACTGTTTGAATCGTTTGATTTTACAATATAAAATTAAAAACAAAAACAAAGGAAGCTTTAAAACGCTAGATGTAAGGAGGAGTCAAAAATAAGTGGTCATCCCTTTTTAAACTTAGCCTAGTCAAAATAGAAAATAGGCCGGCCCCCTTTTTAATTCAACTGCCTGATCCCCTTTTGTTTTCTGGAGAATAAAAATGGTGGCCTAGGGTTTTTCTTTTTTGCCCCTAAATCGATCGATTGCTTGATGCTTCTTCAAATCTGGATGAAGCTTCTGATGCTCGAATCCCTGTCGATATCTGGTGCTTTGATTTTGGGCTTTGCTCTTTCTCTCGAGATCGAAACAGTCTGAGAACTATGAGTAAATCTGAATGTTAATCTCTCTGTTCTTTTTAATAATTGGTGCTTGGATTTCGATAAAAGCCTATGATGAAAATGGTGTGAATAAGTATAGGGTAGAATCAAAAACCCTAAACTCTGATTTCACCATAAATGGCTTGACTGATTTGCGGTTTCCCCTTTTGCAATTCTGGGCTTTACTGTCTTGCGTGAATGTTGAATTGATAAAATTTCTGAGAATTGATTTGTGAGAATATGATTCCTATTTTGACTACTGCCAGAAGTGCAAAATAATAATTCCATTTTGATCGAAATGAAAAGTCTTTGTTTGATTTCCTGACTTTAGAAAACAGCATGAGCATTTCAGGAAACATTTAAAAACTTTTCCCAACATATTTCTTGTGATTGAATCTTGACTTTGAATGTGTGATGCCAAAACTGGAAACAATTGATTGTTTTCCAAATCATTTGCTCGTGAGTTAATTTCCTGAACCAGTGGTTATCTTTTTGGTCATGCACTGATTTCCTACTTGCCAAACAAAATACTTTGTTTCCGGAAACTGTTTTGCAATTTGTTTTATTTCTGAAAGCAATTTGGTTTCTGAACCTTTCCAAATTTCACCATCCATATAACTGCTGGAAATTTATTTTATGCCAAAAACTGATTTGCAGATTTTTTGATTTATTGTTTGAAATCCTTGATCTCTGAATTTTTTTTTCAAAATGGACTTGTGTGTTAACACTTGATCATATTTGTGCACATATATATGAGTCCATTTTCACCACGTTACACTGTCTTGAACAAGTATGAATGATGTACCATTACTGTGCTGTTTTGACACCTTGTTGTGCTTCATGTAAGATTTGCTCGACAATCGATCACTTTGCTTTTCACTATTGATATTGACTTGTCCATGTTAACTTGACCACCATTGTGCTCTTGTCTCATGCTAACTTGAGTTGTGCATATGCTGTACCATTCCTGAAAAGCTTTTGCACACATATACTTTGTTGCCAATATATATATATGTATTTTGTAACTCATACATGCACTTGAATTTCACTTAGCTCGACCAGACCATAGTGCTGCACTGCTTGACATTGACATTCTTCATTGAACCCTGATTTGCTTAGCTAGAACACAGTACACCTGCTCCACCATGCTGTGTACTTGTACAGATTTTGTTTGTGCATGCTGACTTGTCCTTGTCACTTGAATTCTTGGTCCACCATCACTTGTTGCCTGCTCTGACTTGCTCTCTGAACCATGTCTTGATCATGTGTACACTTGAACACTTTTGCACTGAAAATTCTTTTGTCTATGTCATTGCTTGGCCTTGCTTTCTTGGCTATGTCGAGTTGTCTTAATGGCTTGAGTATTCTTGAACCTTTTCTGCTTTGTTTACTTGTAGTAGCTGCTACCATTTATTTTGTTGTTGTCCTCCTACATGCTTTCATATGCTGATCTGTACCCATATGTATGTTTGCAAATCATGCTGTTAAGTTTTCTTGCATACTTGAGCTCGACCACACAACTGTACTGACTTGTAACATGTATATAAAAATTTGACCACTTTGGCATTGGACTTGTTTTGTGTTTCCATACTTGATGCCTCTTGCTATGTTGCACCTGATTCACTTATATATGTTGCCATACACCATTTTTGCTTGACAATTCTTGTTGAGCTCGACACTTTACAGATTTATTTGTGACATTGCTGTGTGACCATCCATGAACATGTTGACTAGTTTGGGCTGTGTTGACTTTGTTGTTTGACCCTTGAACTTTTTGTGATATGTTGAGTTGATTTCACTTTGGCTTTATTATTTGTTGACATGTGCACTGAGTCGAGATGGTCCACGTGGCTACTCCTCAGTTGCACGCTGATTGGCGTGGCAGTGCACACGTGTATAAATATACACGTGTGTATATGCAGCCATCAGACAATATTTTCAGTCCCTGTTCATATACAAAACTAGCTAGACACAGGTCCGATCAAGTCATGAAAATGGATGAGAAACACACCAGAAAACTGAGGCAAATAATAATTTTTTTATATTTTTTTTTAAAAATAAAAAATATTTGCATGTGTACAGTTTTTATTTCTATTGCAATGTACTCTGTGTGTGTGTGTTTCTGTGTATGACAAGTGTAGATGACTGGACTGATAGAGAGCTGTGAAGACAGAAGACTGAATATAAGAAGACAGTGTGTAGTGTCAGTGAATGTGTCAAAGTGTATGTATGTAAATATGAGTGTTGAGACTGAATGTATGTACAAAAAGAGTAACTGACTTAATCTGTAATGAGGAGCTGTATATATGAAATCTGATATGGCATGAAGTGTAATACAGAGATGAACAAATAGTGGAGTATAAAATTGGTACTGTTTGATATTGAAATAAAATATTCTATTCAAATAAAATACTGTGAATATTTAAATTTCTAGACAGTTGTATTTTATTTAAATATAAATATTATATTCCGGTCTGTGATGTACAATAACAGTACAATATCAAACACATTAAAATAATATTCATTTGGTTGTTATCATCAAAAAAAAATCATATAATTGTGTATACAACACCGTTATATACAACATAGAAAATATAAAGGAATTCAAATATAGAATTTGAATATCGAAAGTGAAATGGAATTTGAATAAAGAAATTTTAAATGTGGAATTTGAAAATAGAATTTCAAAATAAAATTTGAAATGGGAATTTGAATATAGAATAGAGTTGAAATGGGAATTGGAATATAAAATTCAAATGGAGTTTGAAAATAAAATTTGTATATAGAAAATTTAAATAGAATTTGTATATAGAATTTGAAGAGAATTTGAATATATTGAATTTGAATAGAATTTGAATTCAAAGGAATTCAAATGGATTTGAAGAAAGGGAGTTCAACTGAAATTCAAATATAGAGAATTGAAAATAATGGAATTTAAACAATGGAATTTGAATAGAGAATTCAAATGGAATTTGAATTATGGAATTTGAATATAGGATTCAAATAGAAAATTCAAATGGAGTTTGAATATATGAAATTCAAAGGAAAATCAAATATAGATTTTGAACGTAGAAATTCAAATGGGATTTGAATAAAGGAAATTCGAATATGGAAATTCAAATAGAATTTGCAAAAAAAGTAGAAGTGAATTGAAATCTGAATATAGAATTTCAAATAGAAGTGAAATAGATCGGAAATGCTATGTTGAATTGGGAAAATTTGATTTGATATATATTAAAAATATATAAGAATAAAATGGAATTTATTATAGACGAAGTTAAAACGTTTATATTTATAAATATAATTAAAACGAACTCGCCGCAGCGCTGCAGTTCGAAAATAGGCGTTTTGAACTTCAATTGAGTATACAAAACTCAATTGAGGTCGGAATTCTTTGAAACAAGAAACGTCAGGACCGATTTGATAATAGTTTTCTAATGAAAGAGAAAAATCTGGATTTCATCGTATATATTTTGAGTTATGTCAAAATCAAATTTTTAGAAAAGCAGCACCAAAATCGTTTTAAAACCATAATGGTTTTTTTTAAAATAAATGAAAGGATTTTAAAGAAATAAATTCCGAAATTTTCCATTAGAAAAATCCACACTAGAGATATAAAATAAATATGAGCTCCAGTGAAGCAAGTGGAGTAATGAATTGATTTTTGGAACAGAAATCAGATTTTTGATTATTGAATAGAATTAACTAATTCGAATAGTAATTAGTTAATGAGATTTTGAATTAATATTGGGCTTTGAATAAGTGAATTCAATTTGAATATTTATATTCGAAATCGAAAAGAGAACTAGAATTGAAATTGGAATTCAATTTGGTCATGAGCAAGTTAAATATTTTGTTTGAACATGTTATGTTCAAAACAAAGAAGTGAAATAGGAAAATAGCTTATTAAAGAATAAATGAGCGAAACTGAATTCAAACAATTGGATAGTGTTGAATTGAATTGAAAATAGGTGAACATGTGTTAAACAGGTATGGGATGAAGTATATGAAGATTTTAATTTATGTGCCCAAAAAAAGTACACGTTTAAATTCATATATGAGATTTTATGCGCCGTATCGGCAAGCCGCTTGGCTTTTTCTTTTTCTTTTGGATTGGAAAGAGCCATGGGAGGCTATTTGAAATATCCCGAAGCTCCCGGTACAAGGGAGGTTATGGCAAATTTTTCCGGAAATTTAAGGAGTTAGAATATTTTTAAGATAATTTGGTAGTTAGAAATCAATGTATCTATATATACAGAATTCGATAAGGAAACGAAAAAGAAAAATAGAATATTTAAACAAGAAAGGAAATCTATAAATTAGAAATAGAAAGCGAACTGTATACATGTTTTCTAAAATGAATAATTGGGTTTTATAGTGTGTTTATTCGAGGTTAGTGGTTTTGCCATTTTGAAGTTGAGGATGTTTTCAGTCAAGGTCTGAGAGTTAATTTTACCTCAACTTGGTTGATTTCATTTTTAATTGATAAATAGCAGGATCCAGTCTCGAAGAGAAGTGTTTGAAAAGAGTTAGTTGAATAAAATATTTGGGTTGTTGTAACGATGTGTTATACAGCATTCGTTTTAACCCAAGTGATGAAATTTTGAAAATATAAAAGTAAATATTTCCTGAGTATAATTTAAGCAGTCGGGAAAGAGATAAGTGATTGAAAATGTTTTCAATTGCGAATAGAATATATTTTCTAAGTATAGAAATAAAAGAAAGTGATATAGGGAAATGTTTTTCCAATTAGCGTAAGAGAACAATAAGATTTCTAGAAATATTTGGTTAACAAATATTGATAGAGAAATGGAGAAGTGTTTTAAATTAATGAAATATTAATTAAAAAGGCCCAGTGATTGTTTGATGTTTTGAATGGATGTTTGTTTATTTTTCTTTGATGGTTAAATAACCGACTATCGAAGTATTTGCCAATATCGTTGTCAATATGGAGAGACCGGTTGGATCGGTTGGATTATTATCCATGAACCACTCTGTATTGATAGTAGCGTTGCGAATCAGATTATATCAAGATAATCGAAGATGGAGTAAAGTGCAAGGGCTTTTCCTATTAATAGAAATTGTACCTTCGGTTTCGTTAAATCCCAGAACGAACGTATATGGACGAATGTCTGACAAAGTATTTCCAATGATCAAATGGGCTGGTCTGTATAAATATATATGGTTGCAACGGATTTATTCCCTTAGCATAACATCCAGAATATTTGTACAAATCAATTAGTGATTAACGGATCTGACAATGTGGCATTCAAAGTGATGGTGCTATCAATGAATTATAAGTAATCGAAGCCTCAGGCCTCAACAACCGGGAAATGACAAAAATTGGGTAGGCAGCATGGCTATGTGGGTCGCTCCCATTAGGGTGTATTATCACCTATCTAGAGATTCATTTAATTTCTTACTCTATTCGATGATATCCCATTCGGGAAACGGTTGCTGATCCCAACCGTTGGTGATATACATTCGATACACTCAAGCGAAATGAGTGGTCGGTCATGTGTGGGCCGGGTTGCAAGATGTTCTTGTTGAACCCCAGTGTATCGCCTCTAGAGTACACTGATCGGAAGGTGGTTCCATACCTTGTCATGTTGGAAATCCAATCTCCAATAAGCGCCATGTGGTTTTTGATTTTATATTATATATGGAGCGTGAGATGCAAGCGTTCTGCTATTTGGTTATTTATTTGATTTAGACACTATTATAATATCATTGGATTTTTGAATCAAAGTGCTTTGGGTTATAGTAATGTAAAAACCGTCCATGTTTATGTGTGGGCTGGTCTTACTATTATCTTTTCTTTCGAAAGGATTTTGAAAGTTAAACAAATGGTTGAAGTTTACTCACACCAGTCCCATGACTGACCCAGAGTATGTTTTGTTTGTTTTCCCTAAACTCTTGGGTTCCCAAATTTGTACGGGCAGTCAAGTAGTCGGGATTTTACAGATTCACTTGGAGGAGCTTGGAGCAGGAGGCTTCAGTGTTAGATATATAGTATTTTTATTTCCTCTATGTTGTAAGTGTTGTACTCTGATAACTGTATGTTATACAGTGAAAATTTTGTATTTCAAAAGTTATGTTATTTAATATATTTTATTCATTGCGCTGTGAGCTGTGTCTTCTCTGTTTTCTTCTATTCTGATATTTCTTTCTTTCTATTTCTCATCCTCTAACTTGTTTCTAATAATGATTCGTATTTATGTGCAATTTGGGTTGGACGTGTGGTGTCATTAGTCAACTCAGATAGTACAGATTTGCGGGCCTTTACCGTTGGTATCAGATCTTAGGTTGAGCGAATACCTAGGCTTTGGTGGGGATTGTGCTCATTAGAGATAGGGTCAGTAGAACCCTAGGATGAGTTTAGTGTATATATACGAGAGAGCGTATTTGTTAATTGATATAAAATTTGTTTTATGTTGTGTTGGCTAGTCTGTTGAGTGGTTTATGAATTCTGATCGGATCGTGGGACGTCGATAAGAGTTGGTTGTTAATAGTATAATCAAATTAAATTTTAAAATTGAAATGGTTATATATAACCAAAACAGAATTTGTATATGAATAAGATATACAAATGAGATGAATTAAAATTGAATTCAAACCAGAATTTGAAATTTAAAATCCAGGGAGGTTTGAAATATTTTCGAAGTATATTAAAAGGATATAGCTTTGTTTTGAAAAGACCGTTTGAATAAAAAATCATATTTAAATGGATTTTGAAAGTGATAAAGCACTGAATTCACTTCAGTGGCTGGAAAATAATTCTGATGATGACTGCAGCATCATCAGTGTTCATTTTCGAGTTTCTAAGTGATGAATTGCTACCGTAGAAAAGTTTTTGATGGAAATTTGTTTGAAGGAAAACAAATTGGTTTGAAAATTCAAATGTTTTGAATTTGAGATGGAAATAAATATAAGTATATATTTATGTATTTCAAAGGATTTGAAATGAAAACCCGAGGATTTGAATTCTGGAATTTAAATTTAACTTAAGAAAGTTAAATCAATCAAAGTAAATAAATTGATCAGAATCAATTTGAATGGAATGTGAATTGATTGTAAATCATTCAGATAAAGATGGGTGTGAGTATATATATGAAAACCAAAAGCTGGTTGGGACTAAAATTGTTGAAATATGAAGAGGTGAGTTTCAACATAAGTGAGATTTTGAAAAGTAATGGATTTGTACCATTTTCCTACCTTAGCAATTTCGAGGACAAAATTATTTTAAGGGGGGAAGAATGTACCGACCCGGATTTTTGGACGATTTATTTTAAATATTTAATATGGTTTTAAATATTTAGTTGATAATATAAATAAATTTTTATATTAAAGTTATTGATTTAATAATCGATTTTGACTTGATATCGAAATATTAAATTATATCGTAATTCGAAAATGAAAATATTTGAATTAGAAATTAGAACTGAATCGAAATGATTCCGATGATCAAAATAAATGGTATTTGTTTATAAACAATAATAATAATAATAATTTATTATCGAGAAATTTGATTTGTTTTAGAATTTAAATTATATTATATTAATGGTCATTTACGTTCAAATTGTATTTCAAAATATATTCAATTCAGTTCAGAATGGCTTTATATATTAGAACGACGGTCAGTACGCTAAAATAGCGGTTCACGATTTTTAATTATGAAATCCGAGGTATGTATAATGGATAAGATCAAAATCAAATCAAGATCTATTTAAAAAGAATAAAAGATCTCTTTATATCGAATCAAAATCAAATCAAAATTAATTAGAAAATGTTTTTAAAATAAATATAAAGATTTGCTATGTACTTCGCCCTGCATTCGTTTAATAGCCGATCTCCTCTTCACTTCTTTATAAAATCGCGACATACCCTTTAATTCCATCCCATTCCTCTGAAATAAAACCTTGAGTCCCTTTTCTCCCTTACTCATTTTCATTCCAACAAATCCACGTAAATCCCTTAAATCCTGAATTCGAATTCTATAAGCTCGTTGTAGGATGAACATAACGCAAGCGTGAGTGCGGAGGGTGCGATGATTTTGGGTCTCATCTTCCAACAGTTCGATTTAGGGATTGTCGAACTAAAAGGGGCCGCTGTTTCTCAGAGTTGTGCGAGGTGTTGGTTGCGATTTGCAGAGACAAGAAGGGTATGGAGGCGCGAACACCATTTCTGGAAGCTAGCGACTTTAGGGAGGATCGAATTCAGTTATCGTGATGTTGGATCTGGGTGGAATCGAAGAATGCGATGGATTTGGATACCACTCGAACTAGGTAGCGCGGTGTATGTTGATGATGAATTAGGATGCGGAAGTTGGCTGGTAAAGTCCGAAAGTGTTGTTGTCGAACTGGGTCATTGTAGGAAGTTGACCGTAGTGAAAAATGAGGATTACGACTGTGGATCTGGGAGGGGGAAGTGAGGAAATTTCGGTCTTTAATGTTGAGGTAAAGTTCAAACATGATGATGGTGATTTTGGAGGCCGACATGAATGAACGAGTTGTGACTGGAATAAGCGGATGAGTCTGAAATTTGTGAGGACTGTGTTCCTGATGTCTGGCATCTCGATTGGGAATTTGGGGCAAATGTAGTGAAGGCAGAATGGTCAGTTGATTTGAGAGAAAGGGTGGAGGGAGTAGTAAGGTAAATAATTCTAAATTAAACTGTTAATTTCATTTATTTGAATAAGAGTAAATTATTTATTTAATTTAGTGGTTAATTTAAATAAATAAATATTTAATCGTTAAATAAAAACAAATTATCGTAGGTGCAAAGTAAATTTATTCGAGATAATTCAAGTTAATCCGCAGCTACGAAGATTCGGCATCTAATCAGATATTCAAAAAAATTTCCTGGTGAGTAAATCTCACTCACTGTTTTATATTTAAATTTATTTTTATCGTTAAAAATAAATTTGTTGGCTGTTTGGGTGCATGAATGAATTTGTGAATCATTGTGGTTATTGGATTTCCCGCAATACTATTAGCGGATGCCCGCAGTATCATTAGCGGATGACCCTACGCCCACGTATATAAGTGGATCCCCTTTTATACCGCGATATCCTGCCACGAAGCAGGATGGGTATTACTATGTTGACTATCGTCTGTGGATGCAGGAAAACAGGTTGGAGGAATCCAACTAGATTCCTCAAAAATATATTATCTGTTTGTGTGTTTGCTTGATTTTATATATATTCATATGTGATGTGTTAAAAATCAAATGATTGAAAATTGGATGATTTGATTGTTTTAAATATCACTGGGCTAAGTGTTAATTTCTTTAAAATATCTTGGAAAGGATATTTGAGATTTAAAAGGAAAAATTCTATTTTTAAATAGAATTTGAAATTTAAATGGAATAAAAATATAAACTTGTTTTGAAAAATAAAACAAGTAGTTCCTTTATAAACGAAGTTTATAAATAGTTCTTTTATAACGAAGTTATAAATGAAGTAAAAAGAATTATCATTTGATAATTCAGAAATAAAAATACAAGTGTGAAATTGAAAAGGGAAATCTATTTTCAAAAAAAATAAAATAGAAATACCGATTTCAAAAGGAATTGAAATCGAGGCTTGTTTAAAGAATGGATAAAGAAAATTCAAATAGAAATTGAATATAAAGAAAATTCAAATAGAAATTGAATTTAGAAAATATAAAGGAATTCAAATATAGAATTTGAATATCGAAAGTGAAATGGAATTTGAATAAAGAAATTTTAAATGTGGAATTTGAAAATAGAATTTGAAATTGGAATTTGAATATAGAATATAGTTGAAATGGGAATTGGAATATAAAATTCAAATGGAGTTTGAAAATAGAATTTGTATATAGAAAATTTAAATAGAATTTGAAGAGAATTTGAATATATTGAATTTGAATTCAAAGGAATTCAAATGGATTTGAAGAAAGGGAGTTCAAATGAAATTCAAATATAGAGATTTGAAAATAATGGAATTTAAACTATGGAATTTGAATAGAGAATTCAAATTGAATTTGAATTATGGAATTTGAATATAGGATTCAAATAGAAAATTGAAATGGAGTTTGAATATATGAAATTCAAAGGAAAATCAAATATAGAATTTGAACGTAGAAATTCAAATGGGATTTGAATAAAGGAAATTCGAATATAGAAATTCAAATAGAATTTGAAAAAAAATAGAAGTGAATTGAAATTTGAATATAGAATTTCAAATAGAAGAGAAATAGATCGGAAATGCTATGTTGAATTGGGAAAAATTGATTTGATATATATTAAAAATATATCAGAATAAAATGGAATTTATTATAGACGAAGTTAAAACATTTATATTTATAAATATAATTAAAACGAACTCGCGGCAGCGCTGCAGTTCGAAAATTGGTGTTTAAAACTTCAATTGAGTATACAGAACTCAATTGAGGTCAGAATTCTTTGAAACAAGAAACGTCAAGACCGATTTGATAATAGTTTTCTAATGAAAGAGAAAAATCTGGATTTCGTCGTATAGATTTTAAGTTATGTCAAAATCAAATTTTTAGAAAAGCAGCGCCAAAATCGTTTTAAAACCATAATTGTTTTATTTAAAATAAGTAAAAGGATTTTAAAGAAATAAATTCCGAATTTTTCCATTAGAAAAATCCACACGGGAGATATAAAATAAATATGAGCTCCAGTGAAGCAAGTGGAGTAATGAATTGATTTTTGAAACAGAAATCAGATTTTTGATTATTGAATAAAATTAACTAATTCGAATAGTAATTAGTTAATGAGATTTTGAATTAATATTGTGCTTTGAATAAGTGAATTCGATTTGAAAATTTATATTCGAAATCGAAAAGGGAACTAGAATTGAAATTGGAATTAAATTTGGTCATGAGCAAGTTAAATATTTTGTTTGAACATGTTTTGTTCAAAACAAAGAAGTGAAATAGGAAAATAGCTAATTAAAGAATAAATGAGCGAAACTGAATTCAAACGATTGGATAGTGTTGAATTGAATTGAAAACAGTTGAACATGTGTTAGACAACTATGGGATGAAGTATATGAAGATTTTAATTTATGTGCCCGACAAAAAGGTACACGTTTAAATTCATATACGAGATTTTATGCGCCGTATCGGCAAGCCGCTTGGCTTTTTCCTTTTCTTTTGGATCGGAAAGGGCCATGGGAGGCTATTTGAAAAATCCCGAAGCTCCCGGTACAAGGGAGGTTATGGCGAATTTTTCCGGAAATTTAAGGAGTTAGAATATTTTTAAGATAATTTGATAGTTAGAAATCAATGTATCTATATATATATATAATTCGATAAGGAAACGAAATAGAAAAATAGAATATTTTAAACGAGAAAGGAAATCTATAAATTAGAAATAGAAAGAGAACCGTATACATGTTTTCTAAAATGAATAATTGGGTTTTATAGTGTTTTTAATCGAGATTAGTGGTTTTGCCGTTTTGAAGTTGAGGATGTTTTCAGTCAAGGTCTGAGAGGTAATTTTACCCTAACTTGGTTGATTTCATTTTTAATTGATAAATAGCAGGATCCAGTCTCGAAGAGAAGTGTTTGAAAAGAGTTAGTTGAATAAAATATTTGGGTTGTTGTAACGATGTGTTATACAACATTCGTTTTAACCCAAGTGATGAAATTTTGAAAATATAAAAGTAAATATTTCCTGAGTATAATTTAAGTAGTCGGGAAAGAGATAAGTGATTGAAAATATTTTCAATTGCGAATAGAACATATTTTCTAAGTATAGAAATAAAAGAAAGTGATATAGGGAAATGTTTTTCCAACTAGCATAAGAGATCAATAAGATTTCTGGAAATATTTGGATATAGATAGAGAAATGGAGAAGTGTTTTAAATTAATGAAATATTAATTAAAAAGGCCCAGTGATTGTTTGATGTTTTGAATGGATGTTTGTTTATTTTTCTTCGATAGTTAAATAACCGACTATCGAAGTATTTGCCAATATCATTGTCAATATGGAGAGACCGATTGGATTATTATCCGTGAACCACTCTGTATTGACAGTAGCGTTGCGAATCAGATTATATCAAGATAACCGAAGATGGAGTAAAGTGCAAGGGCTTTTTCTATTAATAGAAATTGTGCCTACGGTTTCGTTCAATCCAAGAACGAACGTATATGGACGAATGTCTGACAAAGTATTTCCAATGATCAAATGGGTTGGTCTGTACAAATATATGTGGTTGCAACGGATTTATTCCCTTAGCATAACATCCAGAATATTTGTGCAAATCAATTAGTGATTAACGGATCTGACAATGTGGCATTCAAAGTGATGGTGCTATCAATGAATGATAAGTAATTGAAGCCTCAGGCCTCAACAACCGGGAAATGACAAAAATCGGGATGGCAGCATGGCTATGTGGGTCGCTCCCATTAGGGTGTATTATCACCTATCTAGAGATTCATTTAATTTCTTATTCTATTCGATGCTGTCCCATTCGGGAAACGGTTGCTGATCCCAACCGTTGGTGATATACATTCGATACACTCAAGCGAAATGAGTGGTCGGTCATGTGTGGGCCGGGTTGCAAGATTTTCTTGTTGAACCCCAATGTATCGCCTCTAGAGTACACTGATCGGAAGGTGGTTCCATACCTTGTCATGTTGGAAATCCAATCTCCAATAAGCGCCATGCGGTTTTTGATTTTATATTATATATGGAGCGTGAGATGCAAGCGTTCTGCTATTTGGTTATTTATTTGATTTAGATACTATTATAATATCATTGGATTTTTGAATCAAAGTGTTTTGGGTTATAGTAAGGTAAAAACCGTCCATGTTTATGTGTGGGCTGGTCTTACTATTATCTTTTCTTTCGAAAGGATTTTGAAAATTAAACAAAAGGTTGAAGTTTACTCACACCAGTCCCATGATTGACCCAGAGTTTATTTTGTTTGTTTTCCCTAAACTCTTGGGTGCCCAAATTTGTATGGGCAGTCAAGTAGTCAGGATTTTACAGATTCACTTGGAGGAGCTTGGAGCAGGAGGTTTCAGTGTTAGATATATGGTATTTTTATTTCCGCTGTGTTGTAAGTGTTGTTCTCTGATAACTGTATGTTATACAGTGAAAATTTTGTATTTCAAAAGTTATGTTATTTAATATATTTTATTCGTTCCGCTGTGAGCTGTGTCTTCTCTGTTTTCTTCTATTCTGATATTTCTTTCTTTCTATTTCTCATCCTCTAACTTCTTTCTAATAATGATTCGTATTTCTGTGCAATTTGGGTTGTACGTGTGGTGTTATTAGTCAACTCAGATAGTACGGATTTGCGGGCTTCTACAATACACATGTACATAGATTTTTAAAGTAAACAAAAACAGAAGGATGTACCAAAGCGAGTGCATCTTCACTTGCTTCTAGCTTCAATAGCTTGAATCTATGGATCTGTAACACTCGTATCTGACCCGAGTGTTCCACGTAAAAACACAAAACACTTGAGTCGGGATTAATCATAGTTCAAGTAAATTAACTTCAATACAAACTGAATATCATAACTGATCCTAACATCAAATGTAAACAATTATGTAGTATCTTTCCTTATCAATGTGCAGTATCCGTTTAGTATCATCTTAAATTTTAGTACGTCATCTGTTCAATTCAATTTAACTAGGAAAAATCTAGTGTAGTATCAGTTAAAAAAATCAAGTATAATCTTTGTGCTTATAGGTTTTCCTTTCCATGGAAAACAGACATGGAAGCATGCATGTACACACGTGTTCAAGTATAGTGTGCACTGCCTCAGCGTCCCGCAGGCAAGAAAATAACCAGTGCAATGAAAATCACAAAGTGTGTACGAATATACGATAAAAATGGGCAACAAGGTGTTTCGGCTTTCACAATTCAGGTTCAAAATAACCGTGATGTTTTACAATTTTGCAAACACGATAGAAGGATGGGATTTCCATGTGCATGGTGTTTATGTATATACATATTCACGGTTAGCATAAAATAGTTGACGAAGAATTATTCATAATCAAAGCAACCTGAGGCAGGAATATGTATAGTTTGAGATTTATTGACATGTGAACTAGGCCCTAACCGTTTACTTGTCAAAGTAAACAACTTTCAAAAAGGGAATCTTCAACCAAGCATGCAGTTCTATGGTTAATTCACAGACAGTCTAGTGTAAAAAAACTACACAAGATTGAAAAAAAAAATCTCAAAATGCACCAGTAAAGTACGAACATAGTGCTATAGGATCTAAAAATGAATTTGGATACCAGAGTACTAACACGGCATTTTTACAAGGGATGCAACATATATTGACTGTTCAAAAAATATATCAAAATGCATAGTAAAGTACAAACATGATGCTATAGGAATTACAAATGAATTTGGCTACCAGTGTACTAACACAACAATGATACAAGGGATGAAACATATATTGATTGTCAAGCATATGTATGTGGATATATACTAATATGGGTGTTTGTCGAGTGTAGCATATTTTTGTTTTTTTTTTGAAAATCAGTTTTTAACTATGCATAATCGGTGAGGTATCAGTTTTGAGCAACTTCCACATGTGTAGGGCACAATATTTTTATAGCCGACATACACTGAAAATTTTCCAACCAAAAGTCATTAAACATGTTAAAGCCAAGGGAAGGTAGCCCGTTTTGATAGTGAAAAAAATCATAGGGGTATAGATAAATGCTCAAGGCATGGATGAAATGGTCAAATCGACTTCAAGGGTATATTAACAAAGTAATGAATCTGAATGCCAATGTACCAAAGCACAAAATCCAACAACAGGTTGTGTACCCAACAGTGAAATCAATGCAAACAATCATCAGCAACATGCATATTTCAGGGTGAACAACAGAACAGTAGTGAGAAGACTAGTAATCCACACAATGGGTCACGTTATATTTAATTTATATCGGGGTTGAAATCCTTGAAACTAGGTTATTCGTGAGAAATTACTCACCCGCAGAAGCGAGCTTGAAGATGACGCGTGCTAGCAGCAGCGATGAATCAAGGAGGTGCTCGGCTTTCGGCGGCAAAGACTTGGCTTCGATGCGGAGCTGAGGCGGAGACGTGGGTGCGTTGACAGTGAATCAAATTCTGGCCAGGGAAGACATTGCACGATGCGATTTAGGGAGGAACAAGGCGGTGCAATTTGGGGTGATTTTTTTGAAGAAGTTTTTTTTCCCTTAGTGGTGAGGGGTGCCTGGTGACAAGGCCATGTCGGCGGCGGAAGGAGGATGACAACGAACAGTGAAAGAAGGAAGGAACAACGTCATATTTTCGGTGGAGGCTATGATAATATGATTTGATCGGTGGCCATAATTTATAATTTGGGGGAAAAAGGAACGATTTTTGGGGAAGATAAGATAATCGTCTGGTAAACAAATAAAAGAAGGGGACGGAATGAAACAAAGTGCAGTGAGAAATATGTGACATGCGGTTCAATTCACAAGAGAACAAGAAAGTGTCCACACATATTCAACAATTTAAAACAAGTGGCAATAAATATTTCCTCAATGTACACATACCATTTAGTACGCTATGTACACAACACAATACAATGTATTTATTATATATTTCCAAAATTTTAATTTAAAACAAATTCAAATTCAAATTAAATTAAATTAAATTAAAAGTTTCAAGTTTAAAAGGAAAACAAATTTTTATAATTTCTCTAAACAAATTTATTGAAATCAAATTTTAAATCTCTAATTTAATCGAAAGCAAATTCATGACTTCTCAAACAATTATTCAATTTTTTTTAAAAGCATTCTAATGTTTATTTATATTTTTCCGAATACAAGTCCTAATTAAATTTTAGATAAAAAATCAAATCCAAAATAAATTATAAATAAAACTCAAGTTTAATTTTTTAAACAAATATGTAATTCCTCAAATAGTATAATTTAGTAAATTATATAAACAATACTACTATCATTAAGTTTAACAAAACAATCCTAACTCAAATATTCCCATTCATATATTGACTCTCCTTACCAGAAGAACGAGAAGTTTATTATGGGTTAGGACACCTATATTGGGAAGCCATTGGTGGACCATCTTGACGATCCATATGAGAAGATAATAGAGAAAGCAGTTCGACAAGAAAGTTTGTTCCCTAAAGAAGCAAGTGTTGTCGCTGCAACCGAGGAAGCTTCAAAACCACAACAGGGTGGTAATAGCAATAAGAAGAGGAAGCAGTCACTAGTACAAAATATACTTATTGCTTCCCCTTATTTACTTCGGTTGTCTTTACAACCGATGCAAATAGTGTTATTTGCATCGGGTTTTGTGGAACAGATGCAGAATATAGAAGTAAATAGTAGTATTTGCATCGGATATCCTCAAGACTGATGCAAATAGTGTTATTTGCACTAGCTCCTCAGGAAACGATGCAAATGTACCGAAGCAAATAGTATTATTTACATCGGCCCATAAGGAACCGATGCAAATGCACCGAAGCGAATAATGTAATTTGCATCAGTTCTTTACAAACCGAAGCAACTGCTTATTATTTCAATTGAAGCAAATGCGCATGTCAATAATCATAATACTTGCTCATATATATCATTATTTATAATTTATTATAATTAATGATCATAATAAATAATTATTGTAGATAATAAATAATTTTTATTTGATAAATTATTATAGTTATTTATTATAATTTGCAATTGTAGTTAATATTTATTAATTACATTTAATATTTAACTAATCATTAATGAATGTTTAGTAATTAGTATTTAACATTTAATATTTAACTGATAAGTAATATTTAATAATTTATAAGTACAATTTAATAGTTAATAAGTACCGTTTAATAATTAATGATTAATTTTTAATTATACAATTTGATAATATAATATTAATTATTTTAACATTATAATAATGTATAATTAGCTATTTATAGTTAATAACAAATAACTAACATTTATGTAATATTTTACAAATGTTAATTTATAATTAATAACTAGAAATGACAACATATATACGTTATTATACGAAAATAATTAATTAATGATTACTAGTAGATTATATATACATATATATGATACAATTTGTTAACAATAATCAATTAAATTTTTTTAGAGTAGCTTACTATTTATATATAATGATATCCTTTTTTTCCACATAACTTGTGATTTTACCTTATAACAAATTTTTCTTAAAATTTGTAAATATGAATCAATTGTAATCAATATAGTTGATTTGTAAAAATTGTGTCTAGTAATTCGTAAGTAATATTTAATATTCTATAATTATTATGTAAAAATATTCATAAAATTTTAAAAATTATGGTGATGTTTTGTTTATATTGGTTTTGAGTTTTCAACTTTACAAAAAAAGAAATGGGGAGTGATGATGGGAATGGAAAACGATGGAGCGGAGGACGGAGGAATTGGAAGAACGACTAATAAAGTAATTTGTTTTACCAATTCAAAACAGCATTCTATTAGTATTGCTAACTCTTGGTATCATTTAAAATAAAACATAATGAATAAAGTTTCTTTATAAATTCAAAATGTCCATTTATAAATACTATAGAATTTTACTATCGTTTAAAAATAGAATATAAAAAATAGTTTTATTTACAAATTCATTTAATAAACAAACACTGAAATTAAGACCAACAAAACAATAGTTATTGCAACTGGAAAATAAAAATTAAAACCATATAATTTTACTGCCGTACATGAACATATAAACTTTAGAGAACAACAAAATATATATCACGACGTGAAAAACGCATTCTGTAATGATGGTAATGACTGCCAACTCGGTCATTTTGGTCAAACTTAAAATTGAGGAAGTTAAGTACATTTCCTTTGTCGCCGCCTAATTTTCCTTTCCTACTTCCCCTCTTTGCTTAACCCTAAATTCACCACTATGGTTTCTCTCTCCCCAATTTAAACATCTTCACCAAATTGAAAATAGTTTATACGTTTACCGCTAAAAAATTACATCCTTTAAAAATCAATAATCCCTTGTACCATCCCTATAAATAAGGGGCTGCCTCCGTGAAAGGCTTATGATGCCTAGATCTGAAGATGCCGCTTGCATCTGGGATGAACCTTTGCTTTCGAGAACTAAAGCTCGTTGCCAGTTTGATCATTGAAGATGATCGATGTTGGAGAGAATTTCAAGTTGCACCTAGTGTCAGAGATTCTCACGATTCCTGAAATTTGGTGATGGAGTGAGGCATGTGGTGCCTAAAACTGGATGTTGTCACCCGTATTTATTGATGTGAGTTGCTTAATATATTTTCATGCTGAACATTGTCCTAGCTGTGCTGAAATTAGAATCATTTCCTAGATGTTTGTTTTACATATATTGTCTAATGTGACCAGTTGAGAATGATTGTTATTAATATCTTTAAGTATAATTAACGTATGTACTTTCCAAATAATACAATTGGTATCCTCTTGTTAATTGTACAGGACAGAATTGTTATAAGCAGCAACTTTCCTTGTTCAAAAATTGTTATGTTGCTATAAACAAGGGCTTTGCTGGACCAATGAGTACATAGGATACACATTGTAATGGATAGTGATAGAGTTCTACTCATTAATGCAGGTACTAATATTAAATTTGTTTATTTTTGCTAAGTTACAGGGCCTTAAAATTTGGCTGAAATCCATAGGGTAAGTCAAATCATAACCTATCATAATATAACATATTCTTTGGCATATTTTTCATTGTTTTGTGTTCTAGACATGACATTTTTTTTGTTATAATTTATAATCAGGTGTTGCAAAAGAATTCAACAGGCCTTCCAGTTTGATAGAACACCCATCTCTGTGAATATGACATATTTGTCTTTTAAACTCAACAGTTTTTCTTCACTCAAAGACCAAAACTTAAAGCCTTTCAGACATGTGGAAGGTGAGATATTCACGTCTTTATTTATTATTTTAATGTACTAATAAATGTTGTGTATTTTGTTTGTAATTTGATTTTGGTTTAAAATCATGTTTTATGTAATTGTTTAAAATAATCTTATGTTTGATGTTATGCTTGCGGAAAGTTGAACATACACAAGAGGGATATAAGATACAGGTCGTTATCATATCTTCTTCTTCTTGTTCCCACTATTTGAGAAATGAAATTAACATCCACATTTTTTATACTCAAAGTAAGTATCACTTAAACGGTTTAAATTTAGCCTTTGAGATATAATAAATTGGTTAGTTTTCATCTCTAGTTATATATATATATATATATATATATATATAAATCCTCGTGTGTTGTTCCATTGAGTAAGGTGTGAGATATTTGACAATTACAGTAAGCTCTCATGTGATGGCTATTTCTAGCAAGCTTGGATTGGTGAACGGGTTATATGGCTGTCTTTGTCTTGTTGCATAGTGATTTTTAATGGCATTCATGTTGTTTTTAATGCCAAGGATGGTCAAGTTGTCATGTTGGATGCTTTTAGTTCATTTATGAAATTCTGATACAGTCAACTAATGGTTATTGAAGTGTATATATTCTACGTTTATTAAATTCTGATAAAGCAAGTTGAATTCATCAAGTGTTGCATTAGACGAAATAGAAAGGAGTTTACAAGTGAACCGAGTCAAAGGAGACAGAATGATCCTCATAGACGAGCATGAGAGCAACCCTGTTATTCCATTAGTTTTACAAGCATCAATAATTGGAAGTCTGGTTGGAAAAATACTTGAATCTTATGTTAAATTCACAAGGTCGGTTTCAATTACGTTCCTTCTGTTAACTTAGTAGATTTCCATTCCTTTCTTGCTATTTTCATCTTTTTTCTTTTATATAGTCTGAATACCAGGACCATTCACATAATTTCACGCGCTTCTATTAGTTTTTAGGTTTAGTAGAAAAGAAGTGGCAGTCACTTAAATTTAAAATGGGAAATAAACATGAATGCACTTGAATTTGGTCAACACGAGAAGTTGTCTAGACATTGTTTTGATTACTGTGTAAATATATGATGCAGATTCTTTTGTCCAATATTAATGAGATTGTATGTAACACCCTGAATTTTGTATGAGTATTAAAAGAACGAATTAAAGAATACTT
Source organism: Allium sativum (assembly GCA_030737875.1). NCBI lineage: Eukaryota > Viridiplantae > Streptophyta > Magnoliopsida > Asparagales > Amaryllidaceae > Allium > Allium sativum. The sequence goes on from CM060920.1 coordinate 589,425,746, forward strand.
CATTGTTAAAGTGATAATTAAGGGAAACGAGTTACGCTATTGCGTTCGTCTCGGAATTCAGCTTGGAATAGAGTCCAAGTTTTCATAAATCGGACTTCGTATGAGGAAGTTAGGGCCCTCAGAAGTTTCAGAAATTTAAATTAAAAATAATTCAGATTAAAATTCGAATTCGAACAAAGAAGTGGTCTAGTCGAGATTTTTCCCGCCCCAGGCCAGGTCGACCAAGGGGTCGACCTCCCCTATACAGGACGACCTGGGGGTCGACCAACCCCCTCGGGCAGATCTGAACTGTGACGATTCTGACCTGTTGCTGAGTCTTTTCTGACCTGTTGCTGAGTCACTAGGGCATAGGTGGAAATTCTGGATAACTCTATCTAGTCTGAATGGTTCTGATTTGCTCCTATGATAATCTAACGGCCTATATTGATTTAAACTTTTATATAAGAACACATAGACTCAAGCTCTAAACCTAAACTAAATTAATCTCTTGGCCTCCATGCTGCTGCTAGAATAGTTTTTCTTCTTCTTCTTAAATCTTAGGAATTGCAAGTCAGGATTCTAATAAAAATAATGAACGAATTATTCTCTTCTCTAACCCGTCTTTGTGAGTACAATTTCTTTCACAAAATAATTAATAAATTAATTATGATGAGTTATAATTGGGATTATGAGAACATGTTTGTTGGATCATGTGATGTTACTTAACTTTTTTATTGTCTATTGGTGAACATATGACAGTTTTGTTAAGTTATGTTAGTAGATCTATTTCATATGTCCAATAAAATATGTTTAACTTGATTCATTTATGACATCAATTTTATGCAAGTTTGGGATGTAAATCATATGCTAGTTTGTATGTGAATCATATGCAAGTCTGTATGCGAATTATACACAAGATTATATGTGAATCAAGTATATATATACATATGCGAGTTTATATGTAAAACATGTGATATTAGTTTACATGTTTAAATTCATATGCAAGTTTGTAGGAATCCATATGCAAGTTTAGGTGAAAACCATATTCACATATGCAAGTTAAGGTGAAAACCATATTCACATATGTAAGTTCACAATTTCATGTTTAGATCTATATTTAGATCCATAGCAGTACATAGTTTATGCAAACTTATGTTCTATATGACCATTGCCTATGCATGTTATTGGCTATGCAAACTTATGTTACAATTTTTATTCGCAAGTTAGATCTATTTTGTGTGTTATGCAAGATGTGATGTTTCTTTTCTTTTTATGAGTTAGACTATTTGCGAGTCTAACATATTTCATATTAAACGTATGAACGACGTGGGGACAATGGGAAAATATAAAATATACATATTGTGATATGGAATAAAATGGCTTTAAAGGCAGATAATTAATTTGAGACAGTAATTGGTATAATTTATATACTTGAAAAGTATGGACATAATTTAGGTGACAATTATGGACGTAGATTAATTTGGAAATTATTGACAATTTGAATAGGGATAATTAATTCATATTGGGGTGAAATAAATATGTGCAATATTAAATGCCTAAGACATGAGGTAAGAATCGTTTGTGGTACGAGATTGCCCGGACCCGTCCGATAAATCCAGCAACCACAAACGGTAGTCTAATGTGAGAGGTCAAAGGCATAAATAAAGTGCGTAATAAATGCCTAAGACACGAGGTTAGACTCGTTTGTGATATAAGACTGCCCGGACTCTCCCAGCACATCCAGTAACCGCAAACGGTAGTCTAATGTCAGAGGTCATAAGCATAATTAAAAGATGCTTAGATACGAGGTTAAGTCTAGCTTGCGGTGGAAGTCTGCCCTGAACCGCCCGACATATCCAGCGGCCACAAGTAATCGACTTAATGTGAGAGGTCCGTGCATTAATAATTAATTAATACTAATAAGAATGACAAACAGAAGTTTTGTTGAGTGGAGTAATTCTCGGAGTACCAATCTGATGTTGATTTCTGTCTTCGGGGTTGATAGTTAGGGAGTTATTCTCTTAACCAATGTATCTATGAACTAAGATGTACTTAATCATAAGTTAAGTAAAACAAGTTATACGATATATATATATATATATATACATATATATATGATACATAAAACATGATAAGTGGATAGGGTTAAGACCAGCTTAACCAATAATCTGATAAGGAGGTAGGGCTAAGACCAGCTTAACCAAATATATATATATATATATATATATATATATATAGATCTGATAAGCGGATAGGGTTAAGACAAGCTTAACCAATAACACATGTTGGTTTGATAAGTGGGTAACATGGGTGACATGTGGGATATAATTATAAACACTTAACCAAGTTGAAACATGTAAGAAAACATGAATAAGAGGGGGTTAAGTGGGAAATCCTAGTGGGGACCAAGCATAGGTGGAAAGCTTGTGTCAAGTGTGGGGACCCTTTTCAACCAGTAACCCATTTAGTATCTAAGTGAGCTCGATCTAGATCGAGGACGGGACACGCTTACTGGGTTTGATTGTAAGAGGTCAAAACGGGTTAGCGGTGGCAACTCAAGTCCAACGGGGTCATGTGCGTGTGTGGGACCGGGCTGGTAGGTAAGACGTTGTTGCATCGTGTAGGTATAAGCTATGCATCTTTAGTGGTATCGGGTTTCCACTTTGGGGAGTGATACACCTCACTGTGGGACCCGCATAGGTATCTATGGTTAGAAAGCCGATCGAATGGGAAAGGTAGTGGGTACGACTAGCGAAGATAGGAGCAGGCGGCACCTATGAAGACCTAGGATTCTGACTACCATATTATGAATAAATGTTGTAATTAGAATGGGGAGGGTAGTGGGTACAACTAGGGGAGATAGGAGCAGGCAGCACCTATGAAGACAACTAGGGGTACACGAAACTATCATTTTTATTATTTTGTTCAGTAGGTGGGATCAACTTTTAGGGTGACTAGTATTGGTGCAGCATAGTAATTATCATATGGTGTTGGAGGCGCAATTAACGTTATCTTATTCCTCTTGTTAGCTTTGTCATGCCCATTTTTTCCACAGTCATTCCTTATTTACCAGTTTATGCCTTATCCTAATTGCTTTAATAATTATACTGTTAAAGTTATTGGACTCGCCAGACTTTATGTCTGACCCCCTTTGTTTTCGCCACTTTTTTTCCTCCCCAACCCCCCCCCCAGGTTCTCAAGGTGGGACTAGTGCTAGTGGAGCTTGATCTGGATCTCTTTCTCTCTCTTTTGGAAGTGCTTGGATTGCTGAAAGTAAAGTTCAGCTTATCTCTTTTATGGCTACTTATGTTGCGGTTATGCTTTTTACTTTATGTACTCTGAAAATAATTTGTTAAGACGGACATTAAGTGTACTTGGTTTTATTGTTGGTTTTTGATGTTGTTGTAACAAAACTATTTCTCCGCTGCAATAAAAGTTGTTTTAATTTTTCAAGTACCAATATATGTATCTATCTTATTATATTATGTTCTATACACCAATAATACTCCATGAAAGTTAATGCATTCCCTTTGAGAGTGACATTAATGGACGTGGGGTGTTATACGTGGTATCAGAGCTGAAGTTTACCAAGAACAGATAAGAGATTTTGAAAAAACTGTTTTTCAAAAGCATTTTATAAAGAAATACTTTCAAAAATATGTTTTAAGGAGAGTATTTTCCAGAGAAAAGTTTGTTTTAAAAATGTAACACCTAAGAGCCATATATCTTTCATTTGATTCTCCATTTTGAATCTCTTCCTTTTTCTTTTCAGCATGTCTGGGGTACCCGAGATACCCGAGGGCATACCGATACCAACCTGGTTCAGAAGGTATTTGGAGGCTAGGGCCACTGCCGCAGGCCCAGCAGACATTCCTCCTCCCCCAGCTGTAACCACTCCTCCTCCTCCCCTTCCCTGCGTTGATACCTTTTCGAAGGTATGCAAATACTTTCGGGCAATGGGAGGGAAACCTTTTCACGGATCAGAGACGTTTTTTTGAAGCTCGAAATTGGCATAAGGAGGTGGAGGATTTATTTGGTATCTTAGTGATAGAAGATGGAAGGAAGGTCCAATTAGCTGCTTGGTTAATGAAGGACGAAGCCTCGTTTTGGTAGGAGGTCACGAATGGGGAATGTTCAGGAGAGACATGGATAGGACACACGGTAAGAAAGTAGATCCAAAGAAAGGCGGTAAGGATAACAAGGGGCCAAGAGAAAAGGAAGGGCCACACTTGTGAAATACCTGACTACTTAAATAAACACATTAGAAAGAAGAAGACTAGTTGTTATCATCACGGAGAAACAAGACATCTTATTAGGATCGTCCAAAGAAGAAAAAGGCAAAGGTAAGGACAAAGTACAGAATCTTCCGGAGGGCAGACACGTTCCCTCACGGTTGGCATACCTGATAGAGGTAGAAATATCTTGGTTGGAAGTTTGGTTTTTCTTTTTGATCATCCTGTTCGAACCTTGTTTGAATTCCGGCGCTTCACATCGTTTGTATCTGCTTCGTTAGTTGAAACACTGCACCTACATGCTAGTCTAGCTACGGATCCCATAGTAGTCTCAAATCCTATTGGTGGTTTGGCTCATCTTTCGATGATTTGTCGGGATTTGAGAGTGTCTATCTTGGGCATTGGGTTTGAATGCAACGCCTTCGTTCTTGGCTTCATGGGCTACGACTTGATTCTAGGTGTGGATTGGCCAGCCAGATACGGTGCCATCCTAGACAGTGAAAGAAGGGTAGTTAGATTGTGGACTCGTTGTGGAAAGACCCTTGATATTTCTTGTGACCCTGGAGATCCGGTGATGCTTAGCTACCTAGAATCTCTTGACGCATCCAATGATGACTTGGAATCCGTTCGTGTGGTCCGTGAATATGGTGACGTCTTTGAGGAAATTCGGGGTCTACCCCCGAGGCGTGAGATATACTTTAGAATATACCTAGTAGATAATGCAAAGCCAGTTGCATTACCAGTGCGCCACATGGCTCCGAGGGAGAGAAGAGAACTCAGTAAGCAAGTGAAAGAGTTGCTTGGGAAAGGGTTCATAAGAAGAAGTATTTCAGAATGGGGTGCTCCAGTTGTTTTTGCTACGAAGGATGACGGTTCACTTAGATTGTGCATAGACCATAGAGAGCTGAATAAGCTCACAAAGAAGAATAGACACCCATTGCCGAGGATAGATGATTTACTTGATCAGTTGGTTGGCGCTTCAATTTTCTCGCAGCTGGATTTCACTATAGGATTTCATCAGCTAAGGGTAGCTGAAGACAACATAGATAAGACTACATTTAGAACTCCTGACGGTTTCTTCAAGTGGCTCATCATGCCTTTTGGTTTGACAAATGCACCCGCATACTTCGTTGACTTATGAGTAGGGTGTTTAGGGAGTTTGTAAACAAGTTTGTGGTAGTCTTTGTGAACGATATCTTGATTTTCTCTAGAAACGAGGAAGAGCATGCCCTACATTTTAGGAAGTCTTAAAGACCCTACGAGCGCATCAACTCAAAGCTAAATTCTCCAAATGCCATTTTTGGAGAAAAGAAGTGAGGTTCTTAGGGCACGTAGTCTCTAAGGAAGGTATAGCTGTGGATCCCGCAAAGGTGGTGGCAATTCAAGGTTGGAAGATTCCGAAGAACGCAACAGAAGTAAGATGCTTTTTAGGGCTAGCTGCTTATTATAGGAAGTTCATTAAGGACTTCGCGAAGATATCAGCCCCACTTACTCGGTTAACGAAGAAGAACTTGACTTTTGCTTGGGATGTTGACTGTGACGATGCTTTCCAACGTTTGAAGAAGGCTTTGACGACAGCTATGGTTTTAGTTATGCCAGATGGGAGTAAGCCATCCACAGTATATACCGATGCTTGCGGGATAGGGCTTGGCGCAGTTTTAATTCAAGAGGGAAGGGTGATATGCTATGGTGGAAGGCTGTTGAAAGTCCACAAGAAGAATTTCCCTACCCACGACTTAGAGTTGGCTGCCACAGTTCTTGCGCTTAAGTCATGGCGTCATTATTTGCTTGGCGAGAAGTTTGAGTTGTATACACACCACAAGTTGCTAAAGTACTTGTTCTCTCAGAAAGATCTAAACTTGAGGAAACAGAGGTGGATGGAGTTTTTGGCATCCTACGATTTTGAGATCGCATATACTCCTGGCAAGGGTAACGTTGTAGCTGATGCCTTAAGTAGAAAGAGGTTGACTTTGAGTCCTTTATTCATAAAGCGGCAGAGTTTGGAGTATATAACTACCTTTGACTTCAGACCCTCTGTCGATTATGTACCCGGATTGTTGGCATCGCTAGAGGTACAACCTACACTTTTGGGTCGGTTTGGAGAGGCACAGCGAGATGACCCACAGTTGGTTGAGATAGTAGGCAAGCTTGTAGGAGGGAAGTGTTCGAGTCATCTTAATAGATATGTTATAGATGAGAGAGGCTAGTTGCATAGAGATGGGAGACTTTACGTGCCACAAGACGAGAGCTTGAGGAAGACAATTCTTGAAGACTCATGTCGCTCCTAGATGACCATACACCCCCGGTGCTGACAAGAAGTTGTAACAACCTGTATTTTCAATAACCTATTATAACATAAATGGAGGCAGAATTAAACTGTAAAATCTGAATCAAGGGAAACGGGCTATGCCATTGCGTTCGTCTCGGAAAAATACGCGAAATAGAGTCCGAGTTTTCGAAAATCGGAGTCCGTATGACCAAGATATGGCCTCGCGAAGTTTCACGAAAAATTCCCAAATTAAAGTATACTTAATTAAGTGAAATGGGTTGCGCAGAGAAATATATATATATTGATATATATATATAATTGAAAATTAAATAAATAAATATGCAAAAATGTTCAAAACAGCGAATTGGGAGAGGGGAATAACCGAACCGGCCGATTTTTGAGGTCGACCCGAGCCTGCTGGGTCGACTAGGGGTTAATCCAGGGTGGTTGGCTGTCAACCCGTGGGCCGATTCGCTCAAATGCAGATTTTGCATTTGGATGGTTCTCATGGTTCATCTTTAATCTAAAGGCCCTAGATGGTTCCTACACTTGACTTCTTCCCCAAGACATGCTTTGATGGCTTGGATTGAATCTAGGTTTAATCCTATGGCCTAAAACACTTGCCTAATCTATAAATAAGACCCTAACCTATCCTAAATCCTCATTATTCATTCATGCAACTAAACTATGGCAAAATTTTACCTCTCATGGCCTCCACTCTCTTCATAAAATTTCTAAATGGTTTCTATGAGAGATTTTCCATGCATACAAGTGTTTTCAAGCTTGTATGAGTGTCATTAGCTTGCATTCAAGTCAAGTTTCTATCTTTGCATCATAAAGCAAGGGTTTTGATCATTTTGGCTCAAGGGTTTTTATGTTAGAGCTTGCATTTTGGGTCTATTTGATTGCATAAGGGCTTTGTCATATCTTTTGTGCCTTCATAGCAATGTAAGCCCTTTCCCTACTCTTAGATATTAACTATGAAGTTAAATGTTCATGTTGCAAGTTTGGGTTTGATCATTGAGTATGATACATGCTATCATGTTATGCAAGTTTATGAAGTCATTATCTTGATCTTGTGAGCTAAAAGCTACAACCTTTATGTTGAAATGTTGCATTAGGCAACATGAGAACCCTCATAACCTTTATGTCAACTTGCATATGAAGTCATAACCCTTATATGATGATATATGCGAGTTACTAGTCATCATTCCATATCTTTTGTCACCATGATTCGCTTATGTGCCAAGTTTGGGTTTATGCATGTTTTGAGGCTTAAGAATGTAACATGCAAGTTAATGAACACATTTGTGCCTCATTTGCCACCATGATTAACTTGTGGCTTAATATCCATTTTTGTCATGCCTTTGCCAAGTCTCTTCTTTTAATCCATTACGTTGTCGCGAACGTATATGCGAGTTTAAAAGCGTTGGGTTATGTTATGGGTAATTTCTAATGACATGAAAATACAACTTGAAAACATGACTTGAAATATAACATGGAAGTTGACATGTAAGTATGCATAAAAACATAAGCTTGGGAATTTACCTATTAAGTTAGGTCTACCCTTTGGGAATTTACCTATTAAGTTAGGTTTACCCAAATGCTTGAAAACTTGTAACATGTTTTGGGAAACATGATGGACATGACACTTAGATAATATAAGTGTGGCCAACTCGAGGTTGGGTTGAGTTTGCAACGTAAAACTACCCGGAACCGACCGGCCTAACTAGTAGTTGCAAACAATAGGACCCAATGTGAGAAGTTGGTCATGTTGTGCTTGAACCTGAGGTTAGACCAAGTTGTGGTGTAAAGCTACCCGGAACCGATCGGCTTAACTAGTAACCACAACAAAGTCTAATGTGAGAGGTGAAGGTGCATTAAGTAATTAATGCCACATGATAGGGTTAAGTTAATTTGATTAATGACTCTTAACCAAGTATGACATGGACAAATGGGTTAAGTAATTTGATTAGGCTAATGATACTTAACAAAACATGACAAGGTTGGGTAGGTTAAGTAACTTGATTTGCCTAATGACACTTAACCATTTTTATATGACTAGTGGATGGGGTTAAGTTAACCAACACTTAATCAATCCAACGCGATAACTTGGTAAGGTTAAGTAAGTTTTCTTAATGACGCTTAACCGAAAAATACGGTTAACGAATGGGGTTAAGATTAGACTCAACTAATCTAAACATGGAAATCGGATGGGGTTAAGTTAGCCTAGACTTAATTAATCCCACTTGGTAGTTTAATGGGGTTAAATTAAACACTTAACTAATCTAAACGTGATGAATTGATGTGGTTAAGTGACCTATACTTATCCAATCTAACTCGTTAATTTATTGTGGTTAAGTTAACCAATACTTAACCAATATAACGTGAAAACATGATAAGGCTAAGTCACGAATCGCTTGAATACACTTGACCGATTTGACTAAGTAAATTGATAGGGTCAAGTTAATATATACTTAACCAATCTAGAATGATAATTGGACGAGGTTAAGTCGTGAATTGCTTAATATACTTAACCAACTTGAGCATGGTTTGTAGGGTTAAGCCTTGAACTTGGATACTTAGCCAATTTTGACAGGATTTGTAGACGGGTTAAGTCATGGACTTAAGTGACACTTAATCCATTATGTAAACCCTAGTTCTGAGGATTAGGTGGATAACCGTAGTTAACAAGGATAACGGGAACAATGCTAAGTGGTAAACCTTAGTTGAAGAATAACTAAGTAATGATTCTTAGTCAAGGAAATTTAGACCAGTTCATAGATAGATGAGTAACCTGATACGGTAGGTCATCGTTTAAGTATACGAGTAGGAGCAAGTATCTGATTTAGATAAAGGCTCCAGCGAACTGGGTAACGAAGCAGCGGCTTCGGGGAACGTGAGGATATTCTTGGTATCCCTCTATGAGCTGCCAGGTGATTATACTAGTCTCATGAGAGGTTAAGGTCTGCGTTAGAAGAACCAAGAGTATGCCTTGGTTGCTATACGAGCGACCTAAAGACGGGGATGGATAGGGGATAGTCGACGATACACGGTCGTACCCTAGATAGCATTTCGTCAGGCTACCTACCATCTTTGGTCAAGCGTATACGTACGGAAAGGCAGAGAACACCCAAAAGACCATAATTGCTATCTAATTATGGTTGCGGTAAGGCTTGGATGTGGGTTGGCCAGTGTTGTGTTCTCATACAGGATTTATCCTGTCTTGTCTTTCACTAGTTGAGAGAGTGGTCTCGTGGGACCATGGCCACGTATAAGAAAAACAGACCTTAGCATCTGCATCGGCAGATAAATCGAAAGCTCCCGACCGAGTCCTGTATTTCTTGATTTGCCCTGTGACAGGACTCGGATGGCATGATGTGATACATGTGCATACAGTCATGGAAAAGCGATTCACGATGAATGCGTGGGAAAAAGGGCGCGGTTGGCGGTTAGCGTAATCCCTAGTGGCCCTAGGTGGTTGAACCCAAACCGAGATACGAAAACGTGCAATAGGTAAGCATAATCCCTAGCAGCCCTAGGTAGCATAAGTCCTAGTTGTACAAACAATAATTCATGTTGGAAGACCCTAGCTAGGTTTAGGGTAACAGTCCAAACCGATCTTAAGGATCATGGAACTATGTTAAAGTAATATAGAATCTCATGGGAAAGCCCGTATGGTCTACGGCAAGGGACTGAACATTTACATGGAATAGAACATACAAGTTGAGTAACCTATATATGCGATATATTAGGTTGACATGGACCATTACACGACTTTTGAGTGAGGGTCATTCTTGGTTAACACATGACACGGTGGGGATACTAGTACGGTAGGTGCAGAGCTAAAATACAGGATAGATATCACGGGGCGTTATACGTGACAGATATCTTGGGGATATTATACTTGATAGAAACCTGACGATGTGATACCTTGTTTTATCTTGACATCGTAACTTATCATGACACCTTAGTTTATCTGAGTTCAGTAGTTCATCCTGTTATTTTGATTTAGCTTATCTATCTTGTTATCATGCTTATGTTCATCTTAGTTTCTCATGTCAGTTAACTTTACTAGTTTTTATGCTAATAGTAGATAGGTCTTACTCAGTCTTTTTGACTGACCCGTTTTGTTTCGCCTCTTTTCTTCCGTTTCCCCCCCCCCCACAGGTTACAGGGAGGAAATACTGTTGTTTAGTTCGGACTTCTTCTGCTTGAAGGTCATCATGGATGGCTTGGACTTTTCTTGGCTAATGGCTACTTTACTGTTTTTACTTGGGGAATAATTTATGAAAATGTCTTTATGCTTCTTTACTATTGCAAGACAGGTTTTGATGTACTCTGATGTAAAAGGCTTTAGACCTTATTTATTCATGTTATGAAAGTTTGATTTTACTTCCGCTATTTTATATGTTCTGTCTTGTGATATTTCTGTGCATGTTTACCAATAATGCCCCTCTAAAGCTAGTGCATTCCTTTTGCGAGTGACCCTAGCGGAGGCGGGGGTGTTACATTTGGTATCAGAGCAGAAGGTTACCAGACTGGGTAAAAGTTTTTAAAGACTTTCTGAAAACTATTTGAAAACCGTTTACAAAGAAGCATTTTTTAAGAAAATTTTCTTTTAAAAGAAAAAGGCTATTCCCCAAAGGCCATTAGCACTATCCTTGTTTCCTTAATTGAATCTCTTCTCATTTCTTTCCTCCATCTGTAGTCACAGTGGTTTTAACTACGACTAGTCTTTTCTACCTACGAAAGTGCTTTCCATACGATGGAGGTGTTTCTCGAGAGACCAGTGGCCGCGTTATAAGAAAGGATCGTGAGAAAGAAGGATAAATGATACGAGCTTAAGGATGAGCAACTTGTTGGTATGGCTTAGTCCTCAAAGGAGGGAGAAAGATGAACAATGAAACCCATGACGAGAGAGTACCTTTGGCATGGTAAAACGGGGCGGATAGTTAAGTATTATGGGACAAGGACAAGATCATCGGGAGGGAAGTAGTATGCTCTCATTTCTAGAGTACCTCGGAGGGAGGGTAACGATCTTGTTAAAGGTTTAGCTTTTCTTCTCTATCATCCCATTAGGACTTCGTTGTTCGTATCATTTAAGTCTGCTTCGATAGTTGAGTCTCTGCACCTTAAGTACTAGCGTAATAGAGAATCCCATTTTTGTCTCAAAGTCCTATTGGAGAATCAGTCCATTTATACATGACTTGTTTGGATTTGGGAATGTCTATGCCAAGTGTTGAGTTTGGAAATAATGCTTATGTTTATAAGCTATGGATGGATTCTAGGGATGAAGTGGTTATCCAGTAGGGGGTGCCACTCTCGGTTTTGATAGGAGGGTAGTTAGACCTTTTGACTAGCCTTGGTAATGCCCTCGAAGTATCGTGTAACCTTTTTGAGGTTCTGTCATGACTAGTTACTTAGAATCCCTTGATGCCTTTATTGGAAATTTGAAGCCCGATCGAGTGGTGTGCGCCGATAAGACGAATGGTTTACTTCATTTATGCATGGGTTATAGAGATCACCCTAGTAAGTGCGCATGATAACCTGATTGACATCTGTTTACTTTCAAGAGAAAGTTCTTCTACATGGAATGCCTTATAGTATATAAACGAGATCCAAGATTCACTAGTGAATTTTGGAAAGCTTGCATGAGATCATGAGTACGCAGTCATGTTTGCGTCAAGTATTCTAGGAAAAGGATAAGTGCAAGTGGAACGAGAGGCGACGAAGAAATGAGTTCCAGCTCATGTTATGGAAACAGGAATAAGAAGCTACAAAATCGCGAAGTTAAAAGACGACTTTGATGGTCAAAGACTAGATACGCGCATGATATCTCTTTTTGGGAGTATATCCTTGATCCCTGTTTTCTGTAGAGCTTACTTGTAGGCTATCTTTTGTGGACATCCTCTTAGTCCTATTCTCCGTTACAAACCCTGTAAGGAGTTTGTCTTGTTTATCTTCTCGACCCTGTTTCAGGGAATCCTAGGTAGAACCCTATGGATGTAAACATGTATTTGAAACATGTTATGATTGATATGGTTGCAAGTGGTTGCTCGTGGATGCGCGAATACACATTAGATACTAGCTCGACTCGGTCACATTTCATATTGCATATGCATGAGTATTTATACTTGTTTATGGATGAAATCGAATGTATTATCATGCGGTTGTTGCATATGAATGAATGATTGTGCACGCATATAGTATCTATATGACTAGGACTATTTGCATACATGTTGGATTCATGGCACTATACATATTTTGCATTAGAAAGATTATTCAGGCCTGATCATTAGCATTAGCTAAGGAACATGTACACACACGTTTTGCATATATTCATACAGCATTAGAAATCATCTAAGGACAATGGTTGCTTGTGGATGATGTTTTGAGTAGATGGATGATGGATGGTAGGATATGTTCTTCCTAACTTGGAGATTTCGGGGACGAAATCCTAAAAGATGGGGAGAATGTAACAACCCGTATTTTCAATAACCTGTTATAACATAAATGGAGGCAGAATTAAACTGTAAAATCTGAATCAAGGGAAACGGGCTATGCCATTGCGTTCGTCTCGGAAAAATACGCGAAATAGAGTCCGAGTTTTCGAAAATCGGAGTCCGTATGACCAAGATATGGCCTCGCGAAGTTTCACGAAAAATTCCCAAATTAAAGTATACTTAATTAAGTGAAATGGGTTGCGCAGAGAAATATATATATATATTGATATATATATATAATTGAAAATTAAATAAATAAATATGCAAAAATGTTCAAAACAGCGAATTGGGAGAGGGGAATGACCGAACCGGCCGATTTTTGAGGTCGACCCGAGCTCGCTGGGTCGACTAGGGGTTAATCCAGGGTGTTTGGCTGTCAACCCGTGGGCCGATTCGCTCAAATGCAGATTTTGCATTTGGATGGTTCTCATGGTTCATCTTTAATCTAAAGGCCCTAGATGGTTCCTACACTTGACTTCTTCCCCAAGACATGCTTTGATGGCTTGGATTGAATCTAGGTTTAATCCTATGGCCTAAAACACTTGCCTAATCTATAAATAAGACCCTAACCTATCCTAAATCCTCATTATTCATTCATGCAACTAAACTATGGCAAAATTTTACCTCTCATGGCCTCCACTCTCTTCATAAAATTTCTAAATGGTTTCTATGAGAGATTTTCCATGCATACAAGTGTTTTCAAGCTTGTATGAGTGTCATTAGCTTGCATTCAAGTCAAGTTTCTATCTTTGCATCATAAAGCAAGGGTTTTGATCATTTTGGCTCAAGGGTTTTTATATTAGAGCTTGCATTTTGGGTCTATTTGATTTCATAAGGGCTTTGTCATATCTTTTGTGCCTTCATAGCAATGTAAGCCCGTTCCCTACTCTTAGATATTAACTATGAAGTTAAATGTTCATGTTGCAAGTTTGGGTTTGATCATTGAGTATGATACATGCTATCATGTCATGCAAGTTTATGAAGTCATTATCTTGATCTTGTGAGCTAAAAGCTACAACCTTTATGTTGAAATGTTGCATTATGCAACATGAGAACCCTCATAACCTTTATGTCAACTTGCATATGAAGTCATAACCCTTATATGATGATATATGCGAGTTACTAGTCATCATTCCATATCTTTTGTCACCATGATTCGCTTATGTGCCAAGTTTGGGTTTATGCATGTTTTGAGGCTTAAGAATGTAACATGCAAGTTAATGAACACATTTGTGCCTCATTTGCCACCATGATTAACTTGTGGCTTAATATCCATTTTTGTCATGCCTTTGCCAAGTCTCTTCTTTTAATCCATTACGTTGTCGCGAACGTATATGCGAGTTTAAAAGCATTGGGTTATGTTATGGGTAATTTCTAATGACATGAAAATACAACTTGAAAACATGACTTGAAATATAACATGGAAGTTGACATGTAAGTATGCATAAAAACATAAGCTTGGGAATTTACCTATTAAGTTAGGTCTACCCTTTGGGAATTTACCTATTAAGTTAGGTCTACCCAAATGCTTGAAAACTTGTAACATGTTTTGGGAAACATGATGGACATGACACTTAGATAATATAAGTGTGGCCAACTCGAGGTTGGGTTGAGTTTGCAACGTAAAACTACCCGGAACCGACCGGCCTAACTAGTAGTTGCAAACAATAGGACCCAATGTGAGAAGTTGGTCATGTTGTGCTTGAACCCGAGGTTAGACCAAGTTGTGGTGTAAAGCTACCCGGAACCGACCGGCTTAACTAGTAACCACAACAAAGCCTAATGTGAGAGGTGAAGGTGCATTAAGTAATTAATGCCACATGATAGGGTTAAGTTAATTTGATTAATGACTCTTAACCAAGTATGACATGGACAAATGGGTTAAGTAATTTGATTAGGCTAATGATACTTAACAAAACATGACAAGGTTGGGTAGGTTAAGTAACTTGATTTGCCTAATGACACTTAACCATTTTTATATGACTAGTGGATGGGGTTAAGTTAACCAACACTTAATCAATCCAACGCGATAACTTGGTAAGGTTAAGTAAGTTTTCTTAATGACGCTTAACCGAAAAATACGGTTAACGAATGGGGTTAAGATTAGACTCAACTAGTCTAAACATGGAAATCGGATGGGGTTAAGTTAGCCTAGACTTAATTAATCCCACTTGGTAGTTTAATGGGGTTAAGTTAAACACTTAACTAATCTAAACGTGATGAATTGATGTGGTTAAGTGACCTATACTTATCCAATCTAACTCGTTAATTTATTGTGGTTAAGTTAACCAATACTTAACCAATATAACGTGAAAACATGATAAGGCTAAGTCACGAATCGCTTGAATACACTTGACCGATTTGACTAAGTAAATTGATAGGGTCAAGTTAATATATACTTAACCAATCTAGAATGATAATTGGACGAGGTTAAGTCGTGAATTGCTTAATATACTTAACCAACTTGAGCATGGTTTGTAGGGTTAAGCCTTGAACTTGGATACTTAGCCAATTTTGACAGGATTTGTAGACGGGTTAAGTCATGAACTTAAGTGACACTTAATCCATTATGTAAACCCTAGTTCTGAGGATTAGGTGGATAACCGTAGTTAACAAGAATAACGGGAACAATGCTAAGTGGTAAACCTTAGTTGAAGAATAACTAAGTAATGATTCTTAGTCAAGGAAATTTAGACCAGTTCATAGATAGATGAGTAACCTGATACGGTAGGTCATCGTTTAAGTATACGAGTAGGAGCAAGTATCTGATTTAGATAAAGGCTCCAGCGAACTGGGTAACGAAGCAGCGGCTTCGGGGAACGTGAGGATATTCTTGGTATCCCTCTATGAGCTGCCAGGTGATTATACTAGGCTCATGAGAGGTTAAGGTCTGCGTTAGAAGAACCAAGAGTATGCCTTGGTTGCTATACGAGCGACCTAAAGACGGGGATGGATAGGGGATAGTCGACGATACACGGTCGTACCCTAGATAGCATTTCGTCAGGCTACCTACCATCTTTGGTCAAGCGTGTACGTACGGAAAGGCAGAGAACACCCAAAAGACCATAATTGCTATCTAATTATGGTTGCGGTAAGGCTTGGATGTGGGTTGGCCAGTGTTGTGTTCTCATACAGGATTTATCCTGTCTTGTCTTTCACTAGTTGAGGGAGTGGTCTCGTGGGACCATAGCCACGTATAAGAAAAACAGACCTTAGCATCTGCATCGGCAGATAAATCGAAAGCTCCCGACTGAGTCCTGTATTTCTTGATTTGTCCTGTGACAGGACTCGGATGGCACGATGTGATACATGTGCATACAGTCATGGAAAAGCGATTCACGATGAATGCGTGGGAAAAAGGGCGCGGTTGGCGGTTAGCGTAATCCCTAGTGGCCCTAGGTGGTTGAACCCAAACCGAGATACGAAAACGTGCAATAGGTAAGCATAATCCCTAGCAGCCCTAGGTAGCATAAGTCCTAGTTGTACAAACAATAATTCATGTTGGAAGACCATAGCTAGGTTTAGGGTAACAGTCCAAACCGATCTTAAGGATCATGGAACTATGTTAAAGTAATATAGAATCTCATGGGAAAGCCCGTATGGTCTACGGCAAGGGACTGAACATTTACATGGAATAAAACATACAAGTTGAGTAACCTATATATGCGATATATTAGGTTGACATGGACCATTACACGACTTTTGAGTGAGGGTCATTCTTGGTTAACACATGACATGGTGGGGATACTAGTACGGTAGGTGCAGAGCTAAAATACATGATAGATATCACGGGGCGTTATACGTGACAGATATCTTGGGGATATTATACTTGATAGAAACCTGACGATGTGATACCTTGTTTTATCTTGACATCGTAATTTATCATGACACCTTAGTTTATCTGAGTTCAGTAGTTCATCCTGTTATTTTGATTTAGCTTATCTATCTTGTTATCATGCTTATGTTCATCTCAGTTTCTCATGTCAGTTAACTTTACTAGTTTTTATGCTAATAGTAGATAGGGCTTACTCAGTCTTTTTGACTGACCCGTTTTGTTTCGCCTCTTTTCTTCCGTTTCCCCCCCCCCCCAGGTTACAGGGAGGAAATACTGTTGTTTAGTTCGGACTTCTTCTGCTTGAAGGTCATCATGGATGGCTTGGACTTTTCTTGGCTAATGGCTACTTTACTGTTTTTACTTGGGGAATAATTTATGAAAATGTCTTTATGCTTCTTTACTATTGCAAGACAGGTTTTGATGTACTCTGATGTAAAAGGCTTTAGACCTTATTTATTCATGTTATGAAAGTTTGATTTTACTTCCGCTATTTTATATGTTCTGTCTTGTGATATTTCTGTGCATGTTTACCAATAATGCCCCTCTAAAGCTAGTGCATTCTTTTTGCGAGTGACCCTAGCGGAGGCGGGGTGTTACAGAAGTATAGGGATATGAAATGAGTTTTCTTTTGGACTAGAATGAAGAAGGACGTGGCTGAGTTCGTTTCTAGATGCTTAGTGTGCCAGCAAGTCAAGGCGGAGCAAAAGAAGCCCAGTGGTTTGCTCCACCCTTTAGAGATTCCGCTGTGGAAATGGGAAAGTGTTTCCATAGATTTTGTAGACGGGTTGCCAAGATCAAGAAAGGGTAATACGGGGATTTGGGTAGTTGTAGAAAGACTTACCAAAAGTGCCCATTTTATTCCCGTTAAAAGTAGAAGGACCACCGCATGGTTAGCATCTGTTTACCTTCGAGAGATAGTTCGTCTGCATAGAATGCCCTCTAGCATTGTGAGCGATAGATATCCCATTTTCGCTAGTGAGTTTTGGAAGAGCTTACAAGAGGCGGTTGGAACACAATTGTGGTTAAGTAATGCTTACCACCCTCAGACGTACGGCCAGACTGAGAGAGTAAATCGAATTATAGAAGATCATTTGAGTCTATGCATCTTAGACTTTGGAGGAACATGGGAAGAACATCTCCCATTAGTGGAGTTCACCTATAATAACAGCTTTCAAGCTAGCATTGGCATGGAACCGTTTGAGGCTCTTTATGGACGACCATGCCGATCACCTACTTGTTGGTGGGAATCTACGGATAAGGTTTTGCTTAGACCCGACATGATTAGGGAGACTTTGGTGAAGATAGACTTGATTCGACGGCGAATGAAGACGTCCCAGGACCGACAGAAGTCATATGTTGATAAGAGACGAACCGAACTTAAGTTCGATGTTGGGGACATGGTTTTTATTAAGGTGTCACCGTTGAGAAACGTAGTCCGTTTTGGATCAGCAGGGAAGTTGGCACCAAGGTTCGTAGGACCCTTTCCAATTACAGAGAGGATTGGGCAAATGACATATAGAGTAAAGTTGCCAGAGAAGCTCAGTGGTGTTCATGACGTGTTTCACGTGTCACATTGGAGGAAGTGTTTACAAGATATCGCGGAAGTAGTAGAGCCGAGCCGGCTTAGAGAAGTGGAAGTAGAGTGAGATGCCCAGATTAGACGAGCCCCTACATGCATCCTTGGATCGGAGGTTATAAAGCTATTCAACAGAGAGGTCAAGTTGGTCAAGGTGCAATGGGGAAATGATCAAGGAGACACGACTTGGGAAACGGAAGACAAGATGTGTATACTGTACCCTTTCCTTTTTGAGGGTATGTTCTTAACTTCTCCTTTTTCTACCGATTTGTTTATGCTTGTCCTATCGTTTAGTATGTCTTCGCGATTATGTCTTCGATCTTTGGTTAGGAAAAATCCTACGGTTGTAAACATGTGTTTGAGACATGTTATGTTTGGTGGTTGCAAGTGGATGCAAGTGTTTGCTAGTGATTTCTCGTGGAAGCATTTACATACACATTAGGCACTAGATTGGCTCAATCACTTTCATATTGCATATAAATATGTGTGCATATTTAAATCAATGGATGTATAATGGTTGTGTTATCGTATGGATGCTGCAATTTGATGAATGGTTGTGCACACATGTCGAAATAATATGTATCGTTTGGATTCTTTCGCATACATAATGGACGCATGGCACTATCATGATTTGCATTAAGGAGATCAATTGAATCAGTAGACTGCCTGATTTTGCATTAGATAAGGAACATATACACACACTTTTTGCATATGTTCATACGACATTAGAAATCTTGTAAGGAAAATGGATGCCTGTGTTTGATGGTTGAGTAGTTGGATGGTTGGATGTTAGGATATACATTCTCCTTAACTTGGAGATTTCGAGGGCGAAATCCTTTAAGGAGTGGAGAATATAACACCCTGAATTTTCTATGACTATTAAAAGAACGAATTAAAGAATACTTAATTGTTAAATTGAGAATTAAGGGAAACGGGTTACGCTATTGCGTTCGTCTCGGAATTCTGCTTGGAATAGAGTCCAAGTTTTCGTAAATCGGACTTCGTATGAGGAAGTTATGGCCCTCAGAAGTATCAGAAATTTAAATTAAAAACAGTTCGGATTAAAATTCGAATTCAAACAAAGAATTGGGTTGTGCGGGATTTTTCCCACCCCAGGCCAGGTCGACAAGGGGGTCGACCTCCCCTATACAGGTCGACCTACCCCCTCAGGCAGATCTGAACTGTGACGATTCTGACTTCTTGCTGAGTCTTTTCTGAGCTGTTGCTGAGTCACTAGGGCATATGTGGCAATTCTGGATAACTCTATCTAGTCTGAATGGTTCTGATTAGCTCCTATGATAATCTAACGGGTTATATTGATTTAAACTTCTATATAAGCACGCATAGACTCAAGCTCTAAACCTAAACTAAATTAATCTTTTGGCCTCCATGCTGCTGCTAGTATAGTTCTTCTTCTTCTTAAAGCTTAGCAATTGCAAGTCAGATTTCTAATACAAACAACGAACGAATTATTCTCTTCTCTAATCCGTCTTTATGAGTACAATTTCTTTCACAAAATAATTAATAAATTAATTATGATGAGTTAAAATTGGGATTATGAGAACATGTCTGTTGGATCATGTGATGTTACTTAACTTTGTTATCGCCTGTTGGTGAACGTATGACAGTTTTGTTAACTTATGTTAGTAGATCTATTTCATATGTCCAATCACATATGTTTAACTTGATTCATTTTATGACATCATTTTATATGCAAATTTGGGATGTAAATCATATGCTAGTTTGTATGTGAATCATATGCAAGTCTGTATGCGAATTATACACAAGTGTATATGTGAATCAGGTATATATATGCATATGCGAGTTTATATGTAAAACATGTGATATTAGTTTACATGTTTAAATTCATTTGCAAGTTTGTAGGAATTCGTAGGCAAGTTTAGGTGAAAACCATATTCACATATGCAAGTTTAGGTGAAAACCATATTCACATATGCAAGTTTAGGTAAAAACCATATTCATATATGTAAGTTCACAATTTCATGTTTGGATCTATATTTAGATCCATGGCAGTACATAGTTTATGCAAATTTATGTTCTATATGTCCATTGCCTATGCAAGTTATTGACTATGCAAACTTATGTTATAATTCTTATTCGCAAGTTAGATCTATTTTATGTGTTTTGCAAGTTGTGATCTTTATTTCCTTTTTATGAGTTAGACTATTTGCAAGTCTAACATATTTCATATTAAACGTACGAACGATGTGGGGACAATGGGAAAATATTAAATATACATATTGTGAATTGGCATAAAATGGCTTTAAAGGCATATAATTAATTTGAGACACTAATTGGTATAATTTATATACCTGAAAAGTATGGACATAATTTAGGTGACAATTATGGACATAGATTAATTTGGAAATTATTGACAATTTGAATAGGGATAATAAATTCATATTGGGGTGAAATAATTATGTGTAGTAATAAATGCCTAAGAGACGAGGTTAGACTCGTTTGTGGTATAAGACTGCCCGGACCCGCCCAGCAAATCCAGCAACCACAAACGATAGTCTAATGTGAGAGGTCAAAGGCATAAATTAAGTGCGTAATAAATGCCTAAGACACAAGGTTAGACCCGTTTGTGGTATAAGACTATCCGGACCAGCATGGCACATCCAGTAACCACAAACGGTAGTCTAATGTGAGAGGTCGTAGGCATAATTAAAAGATGCTTAGACACGAGGTTAAGTCTGGCTTGTGGTGGAAGTCTGCCCAGAACCGCCTGGCATATCCAGCGGCTACTAGTAATCGGCATTAATAATTAATTAATGCTGATCAAAGACGAATAAGAATGACAAACAGGAGTTTGGTTGAGTTAAGTAATTCTCTGAGTACCAATCTGATGTTGATTTTGGTCTTCGGGGTTGATGCTTAGGGAGTTATTCTCTAAACCAATGTATCTGTGAACTAAGATGTACTTAATCATAAGTTAAGTAAAACATGTTATACGATATATATATATATATATATATATATGATACATAAAACAAGATAAGTGGATAGGGTTAAGACAAGCTTAACCAATAATCTGATAAGTAGGTCGGGTTAAGACCAGCTTGACCAAATATATATATATATATATATATATATATATATATATATATATTGATTGATCTGATAAGCAGATAGGGTTAAGACAAGCTTAACCAATAACACATGTTGGTTTGATAAGTGGGTAACATGGGTGACATGTGAGATATAATTATAAACACTTAACCAAGTTGAAACATGTGAGAAAACATGAATAAGAGGGGGTTAAGTGGGAAATCCTAGTGGAGACCAAGCATAGGTGGAAAGCTTATGTCAAGTGTGGGGACCCTTTTCAAGCAGTAACCCATTTAGGATCTAAGTGAGCTCGATCTAGATCGAGGACGGGACACGTTTACTAGGTTTGATTGTAAGAGGTCAAAACGGGTTAGCGGTGGCAACGCAAGTCCAACGGGGTCATATGCGTGTGTGGGGCCGGGCTGGTAGGTAAGACGCTGTTGCATCGTGTAGGTATAAGCAGTGCATCTTTAGTGGTATCGGGTTGCCACTTTGGAGAGTGATACACATCACTGTGGGACCAGCACGAGTATCTACGAGTTAGGGAGCTGATCGAATGAGGAAAATAGTGGGTACGAGTAGCGGAGATAGGAGCAAGCGGCACCTATGAAGATAGCTAGGAGTCCAACTACCATATTATGAATAAATGTTGTAATTAGAATGGGGAGGGTAGTGGGTACAATTAGTGGAGATAGGAGCAGACGACACCTACGAAGACAGCTAGGGGTACACGAAACTACCATTATTATTATTTTGTTCAGTAGGCGGGATCAACTTTAAGGGTGACTATGATTGGTGCAGTATAGTAACTATCCTATAGTGTTGGAGACACAATTAACGTTATCTTATTCCTCTTATTTGCTTTGTCATGCCCATTTGTTTCACAGTCATTGCTTATTTACCAGTTTATGCCTTATCCTAATCACTTTTATACTTATATTGTTAAAGTTATTGGACTCGCTAGACTTTATGTCTGACCCCCTTTATTTTCACCTCTTTTTTTCCTTCCCCTCCCCCTCCCCCCCCAAAGGTTCTCAGGGTGGGACTAGTGCTAGTGGATCTTGATCTAGATCTCTTTCTCTCTCTTTTAGAAGTGCTTGGATAGCTGAAAGTAAAGTTCTATCACTTTTATGGCTATTTATGTTGGGGTTATACTTTTTACTTTATGTACTCAGAAAATAATTTGTTAAGATGGATATTAACTGTACTTGGTTTTATTGTTGGTTATTGATGTTGTAACCAAACTATTTCTCCGCTACAGTAAAAGTTGTTTTAATTTTTCAGGTACCAAAATATGTATCTGTTTTATTATATTCTGTTCTATACACCAATAATACTCCATGAAAATTAATGCATTCACTTTGAGAGTGACATCAATGGACGTGGGGTGTTACATTGTACCCCATGTTAAAACCATTATGCATAAAGTATTTACATATATGTTTTTCTGATTGCTTTGGCGCAACGCCAAAATCATTAACTGAACCATTCTGACAAGCATACATTATGAAAGCACGTCCCGTAACCTCATGTCTATAGTTTTTCTATTCTTGTACTACACATTGTCGTATTTTAGTGATTTTTGTTGGAATGGTTTAACAGTGTTAATGCAACAGTTTGATAAAATTCTTTTTATTTGTATTAAAGCTGCTTGAAGAGCTGGTAAAATTAGCCACTTTTGCTGATAGAAAGTATGCTAGAATGTCAATATTGAATTTTTTTACATAGTTTTAATCTGCATTTTATTTCAAGTTTCAAATACATTTTCATTTATTAATACCAGTGTGTCAGGCACGTCCGTTGGAAGTATGGAAAAAAAACTGCAAGCAGATTTATTCATTATGAAACAGCGACCATATGCATAAATAAGAAAAATCTTATTATTTACAATATGTTTGTTGTCCTAACTCGATAGCTTAATACATTATCTGTTCAACAAAGTGTTTGTTCCTTGTACAGGTAAAATTGTTTTTTCTTTCAATTTAAGCTATTCCTAGATATTCTTAAACTATATATATTAGACTTTTTAATTATCTATTGAATAATGATCATGACCAAAACAATTAAAAATCATTAAATAAATCATACATTGACACTGATATTCGCATATGTATATTTGTTTGACATGCACAAAGAAACAAATGAAGCAAATTAAATTGCCGTCAAATAACCAATTTATGCTTGGTAATATTTGGCATTCGAAATTTATGTGAATAGAAGCATGATAAAATAAGATGGAATAGTTGTAAAATACTTAAAAGCAGGCATCGTCAAAATAGTACTCAAATCAACTATATTTTCCCCTTCCATAATCAAATACGTGTCCGCATAATGACTACTAAAAGTAATTAATGCTCATTAATTTTAATTAACCTCCTCTTATTACTCAGTAGTAATAAAGCAAAACTAATAGGCAACCAAACGAAAATCATAAAGGGAAACTTCATTAAATATCAGCTGATAGACAAAGCTAAAATATTTTAAAACATCCACGTTATTATTCATTCAAATATCATATTAACAGTGAAAGCAATCCCGTGCACACATACCTCATCTACTTCCTAACTATTTGGGTATTCACCTCCATCATTTTCTTCACTTGCTACACACACACACACGCGAACAACAACAATACCGTTTAGTTCACCAATAATAGATATTAAAATCAAGACAAACTCTAAAACAGTCACCGCATGAATCGCAAATACATGAAGAAAACAAACAAAAAACATGGAAGAGTACAAATTCAACTACATTTTTCCAAGCAGCAAAATTGGGTTATCAATAGAAGAAACCAAGCACTTTACCACCAACATTCTTCCTCCTTGTTTCTTCATGGTCCATGATTCCAGCTGATGTGGTCAGTACAATGTACCCAAACTGACTTGATGGAAGCAACCTTGCAGCCTCAAGGCTCGATGTCCTTCACACCAACACCAAATCTAGGACTTATAACCTTTCCAAAAAAAAAATCTAGGAATTATAACACCACACTTGTTCAAACGATCATTCAACTCAACAACGATTTTAACAAACATGCGTAAAACTGGAAATGCTTTGCTTGAATCAACTTAGGAGAGAATAAGACTTCTCTTCTTCTGTTTTCACTTCTTCTATCTTATCATTTGGTTCTTCCTTTATTTCTTAGAAGAGATTAACCTAAAAACACATGTTAGTTTCAGCAACAGAATCAGAAAAACTATGACAAATAACTTTGTAACATTAGTACACAATATTCTTAGTTAGAGCTGAAAGATAATACTGACATATCCAAGGCATATTGATCTCATAGTATCTTTACAGTTAGTTGTACAATAGTCCAAGGATCCTACTAAAGATATTTTATGAACCTTCAAGAAAAAAAGTGATAGACCATCACTGTTGCTCCATTTCTTAAGTCCAAGTTTGGAAATGAAAGCTCAAATATTTTGCTCTGATTTCAAAAAAAAAAAAATTGATAGTAAAGAATAATCTAGTACTGACTGCTTGTATATATAAGGTTAACTCCATGTTTTGCTACTCCAAAATCCAAACGTTTAGAGATGTCTAATAAAGTTAAATACCATTGTTGCTTTTTGTGTACACAAACATATACAATTTTCTTGACTATGTTACGCTATTAACATTGATGGAATTGACATGATATAAACTGTCCAAAATCAAAAATAAAAGCTTTCTCGCTATTTAGCAGAATTATAACAAATGAACAGGGGAAGTGACAAATCAAAAATATAATATACCTTTTCTGCCAGTTCTTTCCTTCTATGCATATTTCACGCACTGATTATGCTACCAAAGTGGTATAGTTTGGACTCTTTATATTTGCAGTGTTGATTTCAAATCCTTGTTGTGCTGAGACTTTTATAAGGTAAAAAAAGAGTCAAAATGTCAAGCTATTTTCATAACATATGTAGGCTAAATGAATGTCAAGTGGAATTTTGGATTGTTAAAATTTATTGTACTTTTTGACAAATTATTTAGATATTTTTAGAATATGAAGACCAAAGAAATGTTGATTGATTCAAATGAATTATACAACTATAAAAATAGTAATGACTACTAACTTTCTGAACAGAATGTTGATTAAATCCAATATAACATGCCTAGATATTTTACAAAATTAGAAAAGATTCCTACAATTATTGTTTTTCCAAAATGAAGAAATAGTTGAATAAATGCTTAAGTTCACATCTTTTGAGATGACAAATGACAGATCTTTGGTCTTGTGAAAGATAATATATTAGCCACATTTTCTAAAGGGAAAAACTCGTTTGGACTATGATCATTGCAAATTGACATTATGTAAGCAATGAACCGATTTTAGATATAAGGAAATTTTTTGATCTTGTGAGAGCAAATATTAGCCGGTTTTCTTGAAAAGTAGACAGCTCATTTAGACTACGATTGCAAATTGATGCTATATGGCATGAATCTATCCCAGATTTGAGCCAGATTATTTAAAAAAAAAAAATCCTTAGTAAGAATACTGGAATTGTTAACAAAAATAATATGCCTAACAATTTGGCTTTGTGATTCAATCACTCGATGTAGCATAAGAAGTATACTATATATCAACATATGAAAGAAACTAAAACCTAATTTTATATATCTTACCGAGGTTTTTGTTCTGTAATATGCCAAAAAGAAAATAGTAAGTCGAAACATATTATATTAACAAATCAAAAATAATTGAAAGGGTAGTATTTTTGTCAGAAGAAGTGACGAAGGAATGAGAGAGTTTTAAATTGAAACCACTTATTGGGAAATGCATAGCCAATCAACTTGAAAAGCAAGAACTTAAGGAATTTCTAATATAGTTGGTATCGATTTTCATACATTGTGCATACTATTTCTTAATTCATGTGTTACTTAAGTTCCACCGTAAGCAATATCAGAAGGGTAAACTTAGAAAAGGTATAAAACCTTGCAAGTAGGATACAAATATTGTCTAGTAATTTATAAAACTCGATTTTATAAAAATCGTATATTGCAAACAATTACTTCTGTCTGCATGTCAAAGTGTATACAGTGGCTTTTTAATATGAACGTATCAATGAATTTAAGGAACAAATAAAAAATAATTGAAAAGGTAATATTTTTGTCAGAAGAAGTGACGCAGGAATGAGAGAGTTTCGATTGCAACCACTTATTGGGAAATGCATAGCCAGTCAACTTGAAAAGCAAGAACTGAAGGAATTTCAAGTATAGTTGGTATTGATTTTCGTACAATGTGCATACTATTCTTAATTCATGTGTTACTTAAGTTCCACCGTAAGCAATATCAGAAGGGTAAAACTTAAAAAAGGGATAAAACCTTGCAAGTAGGATACAAATATCGTCTAGTATTTTATAAAACTCGATTTTATACAAATCGTATATTGCAAACAATTACTTCTGCATGTCAAAGTGTATACTGTGGGTTTTTATATGAACATATCAATGAATTTAAGGAAGTATTGTAATGTTATACAAAACTCACCATTGTCCAAAATCAGTGAAGTCCTGTAGTAGTTAGGCAGCCAAACGTTTAACTGAGACATGAACTTTAAATTGCATGATGTTTTCCAGCTTTTCGTCCCTTATCAAATAAAACCAAGTTCACACGTTAATTAAAACGATAAATTGTGAGGTTAATAGAAGAGATCATATACATGCATCTTATATCGGTTGCCAAATGTTTCAAACAACCAATCATACAAACAATGGATGTGACAAATTCGAAACTAACATACCTCTTCCGTGAAACTAATTCATCCTAATCTCTCCTTTGTATCTAATAGTGTGTCCTTACTCTATTTAACTAATTGGTTAGCTAAAAATATAAACTCTGCTGAATTTTTCACTGGTTTCGCCATTGGCTTTGTATCTTGAAGCAGGTAAAAACCCTCAACCATTGATAACAATAAAATAGCCGATACAATTTGAAATGAAACATAGAAGATAAAGATTGCGCTCACTAAGTTTCAGATCCCCTTAGGGAGCTTCTTCGCAAATCAAACTTTATTTCATAAATGAGATCGACGGAGATAAATTGTAAGTTGACAATCATGTGATTAACGACGTTAATTTGAGAAGACAAATATTTTTGAGCTGTGAACCCTAGATTTAGTCGATGTGAATAATTGGATTTTGAGGAGATGAACTGCCATTTTAGACAAAACAAAGTGCTAGTTAGAAACGTGCTGAAATAGAATTACTGTACTATCCTTCAGTTCTTTCTGATAACAGAGAATAAAAGTAATGGGCAATTCAGTAATTATAAAATCTTCATTTGATTGTAATTGTAAAGTTTTTAATAGTACAACATTCCTTAAAACTAAAGGATGTGAGGTGCAGTATGTTGGAAATTGAGTATTCTCAAAATGATTATACGTACCTAATTTTGACCATTTTTTATGCCTACCAATGATGTTCCTCTCTATTTTGCAAGTCCAAAAGATTTCCCATGGTTATCTAAGTATTTGTAAGTTGCCATTTTGAATGTTTCATTAAGTATTTGTTTTTCTGAGCATACCATTTGTCACGACGTGATCCAGAACAAACAAATTAAGCAAAATAAAAAAAATCTATTCCACGAAGTATGGCTTAAGTGTAATAATGAAAACTCTGGTGGATACCCAGTGCCAAAGGCTCCCGTACTCAAGCGCGAGAGGACTTCCCAGGTCAGTCTCCCGTCCTGATACTATTCTCACGACTTTCCGGACTTTGGGGGTGGTCGATTACTGCCAAAGCCTTTCCCTCACATATGTAAAGAGGCCGGGACTCGAACCTGCGCGTTACAGATTACCAGTCGGGTAACCTTACCGTTGCGCCAGGCACCACCTTTAATAATGAAAACTCTATGCATCTAAAAATATATATAACCATGATATACGAAAAACTATCAGCATGAACTAAACAATCGTATGTTTATTTGTCTAAAGATCTATGAAATTATTAGTGCAATTAGCTAAACATTTTTTAGAACCGAGCACATACCTTAATGCTAAATTAAATAAATGATGTTTAAGAAAGGAGAAAACAACAAGTCTGGAAGAATCACGACCACAGATGGAAAAAAACACCATCAAATATCAAGAACAAAAGTGAAATTAAAATGAAAAAAAAAACTATAAACTTGTAAGGGATGCGTAAAAATCTGTCAGAATGACTGAACACAACTTTTAAAGCATTACAACATGTGCATTGACCTATGGTGTAGGCAGCTCTTCTCAAAGACTGATGAAAAGGATAGAATAAGTTGATGTTTAGAATAGTACATAACACAGAACTAACTTGTTTTGTCAACAATATTAAAAAAAATCACTTTGATCAATTTAAGGCATACTGATATTGGTTATCATAACAGCTAATTTGGAGATTAAGATAATTTGTTTCTCCTCTCTCAGAATAGTTTCAGCCAAAACAATAACGGAAAAGACATTAAATTTTTTTTTTTTTTAAAAAAAGAAGAGAAGTGAGTATTTTAACATCTTATCTAACCAAAATTTTGGAGGATGAAGTTACTTTGGGATCTGACTTCCAACTTTGTTTTTAACCGAACTTCACATGTAACAATTGATTAACTTAGAAAGATGATGTAAACTCAAGAAGCCTCAGAAATAATTTCTTTTGGTGCAATTGATCTCTTATTTCTCTCATACTTTCAAAGTAAACAATACGTAAAAAAAAGGACATTAACACTTCAGTATAAACAATATTCTACTATACTTATTTAACAACACATTTTATTCATTTATCATTAATTTATCATCAGAAAAGGAAACATTATAATCAGTTTTGCTCAATAACCGAAATTCATATCAGCTCTACAACTTAAGAAATTGAGCTTAGCCAATCTAATATTGACTATGTTTGACCTTACAACTCTTTTAATAGATGACCACTTTCTTCAATCAACCTCACAGCCCACATACCTACCACTCGAAGAAGTTAGTCCGATATTTCTATAAAAATAAAGGTGATTTAAAAGCTGAATTGTTAATTACAGCAAAACAAAGCAAGCGTTTGTTTTAAAAAAGTAATTTTTATTGAGCTAAATACTTTGCAAGGCATGCTACGTTAAATTAGATCTACGATGGCTTGAGATTTGAAATTCGTTAATAATTTTAACAGGACGATGACTAACTGGGTAACGAAATACAAAATTAAGTTGAGTTTAAGTCGCACCTTACGTCTTCCAACCACTCAAAATTAGGTCTACAGAATCGACGAAGCAGAGAAGATGATGGCGAGCAGATCAAAGTGTGATTGAGAGATCTAATAGAGTCGCTGTTTGGATTGTACATATTTTGGAGTAGAAAGAGGAGAAAACCTTCCACGGACATAAACTACGAGAAAAAGAGGAGGAAATGCATTTTATAATTCTAGGGTTTGTTTGTTTTTTTATAAAAAGTTCTGAATGTAAGTTCTGATTTATAAATCAGAACTTTATAACTTGTTTGTTTTTTGAGTTTGTTCTGAATAAAGCTATCCATTCAGACAAAATTATTCAGAATATTTTTTGTTCTTATTCTTTGTTCTGAATGCTGAATATTGTTTTTTTGTTCTGAATGCTGAATGAAAACAAATAAGTATTTGATTATTCAGAAGGGGATTTTTCCCACAAGGACAAACTCATCCGAAAACTTGCTCAAAAGGACAAGAGCCCAAAAACTTGCCCAAAAGGACAAGTTTTAGTGCAAATGGTGGAATTCAGGGGGGTCCCATGTTTTTCCACTTTGCACTAAAACTTGTCCTTTTGAGAAAGTTTTTTACCCCTTGTCCTTTTGGACAATTTTTTGGGTCTTTTTGTCCTTAACAATTTTTTCCTGTATTTATTCAGAACTCAGCATTAAGCAATCAGCAATCAGACTTTAGAGTTCAGCAATCAGACTTCAGAATTCAGCATGTCAAACAAACAGAGCCTTAGCAGATAGTGGAAAAGATGGGGAAGCGTGGCAGGCGGTTGAGTTAAAAAGGACAAAACTGCCCCCAGCAACCCAATGTAACGTTGAATGGGTGTGTTGGACATTTCAAAACTTCATTTCAGGTTATTCCTATTATATATAGATTACGTCTATTATCCCAACTCAGGTTCTTATGTTGGATCGAAATGAAGAATGATGCCAAAAGTGTTGCTGTACTAGAGTACTTCATAGTCTAGGCTATATTGCTTCTTAAGGATAATAACTATCAAATGTTTGAATTATTGTACAAAAATGAATTTGTTAATCACTTTTTTGTAAGGATTATGGACACTATAAATGAAATATATTTGTATGTATATATATTGTACATATGTATATATTGGTATTATCTTTTTCTATTTGCATTTTTTATCAACTCGGTTTCATTTTAAATGATTATAGTATTGCATGCAATAATTGGTTGTTAAGATAAGAGTTCTTTTGTACTGGTCTGTGACATTTGAAGTAACAAAGTG
Organism: Allium sativum; assembly: GCA_030737875.1. Classification (NCBI taxonomy): domain Eukaryota; kingdom Viridiplantae; phylum Streptophyta; class Magnoliopsida; order Asparagales; family Amaryllidaceae; genus Allium; species Allium sativum. The sequence continues at coordinate 589,456,639 of CM060920.1, forward strand.
ATTTAGTGCCTTCTATTTTTCATCGGTTGGTAGCAAGAAATGCAAAAATGTATTTTTTGCATCGGTTATTACCAGGAACCGATGCAACATAGAAATTAGTTTTGAGTTGAAAACGTTTCTTTTGCACCGGTTATTGCTAACAACCGATGCAAAATTATAGTTGTTGCATCGGTTTTGAAACCGATGTGATTTTTTATTATCTTTTTGCATCGGTTGCATATGCATCGGTTGCTGAACTGATGCAACATGGGGGTAAACAGCCGATGCAACTGACCCATTTTGTAGTATTATGCAACAAGGTTATTATATTTGTTACATTGAAATTAAGCAAATAAAAATAATAGAATTAAAATGTATATTTTTGTCGTCATTTTAGATGCAATAAAAAGAGTAGAAATGAAATGTATATTTTTATCGTCACTTTAGATGTGATAAAAGAATATAATAAATATTATATATTTTTATCATCATTTTAGAGACGGTAAAAAGAAGTTACATTTTTCAATACAAATAGAAGAAAAATAGTGAGTTACATTTTTATATGTAATTAGAGAAATATAGAAATTTACATTTTCCAATGTAAATAGAAAATGAAATAAAAGTTTACATTTCTCAATGTAAATAAAATAGGAATAGTAAATTACATTTTTCATTGTAAATAAAAGGGTTAGAAATTTATATTTTAATGAATGGATTTTCATTAGAAAGAATAATGAAATCAAATATACATTTTGTGTAATCTGAAAGATAAAAGAAAATATACATTGTTATGTTTAGGATGTGTATGTAAATAAAAATAAAAATAAGCATTATTGTGTGTCATGTTATACCTCGGAATTATATATAAAAATAGGGGTATTCGATGTTAGCAAAATATAGTGAATGGAATGGATGACAGAATTATATATAATTATATATATATATATAGAAATTAAAATCAAACAAACCGAGTGTGGTAGTTCGCGTTTTGAAATCGGTCTTTAATTGATTATACCGAAATATTCGACCATCGGATTTTCCCAAATCTGAAACCGTTAGGTTCGCCTTGGGAAGACCTTTCCAACAATATGAATTATGTTAAAATCCAACGGTTAGATTTAGAGAAACATGTAAAACAAATTTGAGTAAAAACAGCGCCAGGGTCGCCCATTGACCCGAAGCGTAGTTAAATTAAATTTAGCTATTTTTTTATAAATAAAAATAGCGATAGATCGTTGTTAAATACTAATAACGATATGAAATGATTTTAAAATATATATATGGGAGGATTATTTGAAAAGTCCGAATTCAATCTCATTTCAAATGATTATACGTCGACCTAAGTCGAAGAGTTGAAGACGGTGATTGAAGACCGGTAATCTTCGACATCGAATGGATGACGGCTACCGGTGCCCTCGATTGATTTGCTACCTTGAAAAGGGTTTCGGTGGTTGTTGTCCAAATGTACTTGGAGATCTACCGGATATAGTTTCGTTCAGACACAGAACGGGCTTATAAATGGAATGTATGTCCGACATTGTACTCCTTTATATTGTATTTATTGATTTTCTGCCGAATGTATGAATGATTGGTGGCGGAGAATTTATTCTCTTGCTTAACACCCTTTTTTATATTTTGGCAAAGAATTAATAGTATGATACGGATTGACAGTGTGGCATACCAAGATGCAATGATCAAGGTTTCTTGTTGAAAAGCAAAACCTTGTGGTGACGATCAAAGCACAACTTGAATAAGCATAGCGTTGTGTATTATGTAGCTTCGCGAGCCTCACACCCCGGTTGGAGTCTAAAACGGGAGAAGGGAACGCAGGGAGAGCAGCACGTTTCATTCTAGCTAGAAGTGGTGTTTGGGTTTTACATGGCCCGACATTTTACTTATGTGGATGATGGAATGAGGCACCTCGGATATTAGGTCCTATAGGACTGGGAAACGTGTGTTCAGGAATTGCCAATCCGCAAAATCGTATGTGTGGACCGGCCCTGCATGATCCAAGGGTTCACTGCGGGGAATCCTGAGACATTAGCTAGAGTTTCTCGAATCGGTAAGGAGATCGTTCCTAGCCTTGACTCATGATGGAAACCCAATTCCCAATACGACCCTACAGACGTGATTGTATTACTAGCTATTCTTCCTAGGATTGATACATTTACTTTGAAATGTTTTTGAAACGTATGTACACTAATAATAATATCAAACTCGTTTTTATCGTATCAAGCATTTTTTATCATTATAAGGGAAAACTCTATCCTCTGGTTTGCGTTGCATTGTGTGATGGGACTTGAGTCTTATAACGATTCCATTTTTCTAAAAAGCATTGCATTGTTTAACGATTTACTTTAATTTATGCATCGACAATCCATTGGAATAAAACCCGTTCCGCGTTAGCGGCGTGGTCCTTGGATTTGCCTTATTGCTATCAGTTATATTAGTTAAAAATTCTCGCACCAGTCCCATGACTGACCCGTTCTTTGTTTCCACCTTTGCAAACTCGGGTGCCCTCTTTTCCATATGGGCAGTCGAGTAGCTTTTGGCAGATATTTATCTCTTGAGCAGGATTCTGGATCGAAACCTAAAGCCATGTCCAGAGCATAGAAGTCTTCCGCTATTTATTGTATTTAATTTATTGAAAATTTTCTTCCATTGTAATTTTATTCAATGTACTCTGATATGTCCTGTACTCTGATGTAACCTTATTATAATGTTTTATAAAAGTCTGTTGTTGTTGTTCTGATGATGTTGTATTCCCAGAGTTAACGTATTCGGGTTTTGAACGGTCTTAGTCGATTTTGCGATCGATTGGGTCCGGGCAAACCCGGAGCCGTTACAGATGGTATCAAAGCTCTGGTTAGCTCAAATCTTTGGGATACATCTCATTAGGACTGAACAAAAGACTCATCAGAGATTGGATTAGTAATATCCAATAAGAATACTCATTAGAGATTGGATCAGCAGTATCCTAGAATGAGAAAACTCATTAGAGACGGGGTTAGTAATTCCCTAGAATGAGTTGAGAAAGAAAAGTATATAATTAATGTATTTCAATTATATATATAATCCACTATTAGGAATTATGATTTTGAATATATATAAAAGTTATATATTTTAAAAGTTAATCAACTAATTGATTGATGGTTGTGTAGTGTAATTATTAGTTCAACTAATAAAATTATAGAAATGAATTAAAGAATGAAAGATGAGTTAATTAATTAAACGACTTTTAGCTTCATTCCTTTTCGAGGACGAAAAGTTCTTAAGTGGGGGAGACTGTAACAACCCTGAATTTTGGGATAAATTTAAAAATTTATTTTAATGAGTTTTGATATTTAAAATAATTTATTTTAAATAATCATGATTAAAATTTATTTTATATTAAGTTATGTCAAAAAAATATCATGTTTTAAAATAAAAGTTAGTCTTTATTTAAATGTAAGAATATAAAAATGATTTACATTAAAAAGTTATTCTTTTTAATGTGAATGAACATATTTTGTTTAGCGCTAAAAGTTATTATTTTTAATGAAAATGATTATATTTTGTTTAATGCTAAAAGTCTAACTTTTTAATGTCATGTAGAAACATGAAATGTTTTACAACAAAAAAAAAATTATTCTTTTTAAAGTCACGTAGGAACTTTAATGACATTTATTGATTTATTGATTGAAAATAATGTGTAGGTTATAAGTGAAAATATGCAAACGTGAAAATTCACAATTCTGTTGTTTATAAAAATAAAAAGATTAAACTTTGATTGGAGGTTTACATTAAACATTATGTTTTTAAGGCATAAAAAGATTAAAGTTTGATTAGATATGTTTACATTAAAAAAAATTTAATGTAAAAGAGATTCATTGTTTGAAAATGTGTTTAATGTAAATAAATCATTAAAAGAGTTTCATTGTGTAATAAAAATGTTTTAACAGTAAAAAACGTACATTTGTTTAATATTAACATTTACATATTATAGGTAGAAAATGTACATTTATTAAATATTAACATGTACATGGAAACGAAGTTATAAACTTTCTAACAATTGGCATTAAACAATAGATCAAGCATTAATTACATTCCCGTTTTCTCTCTCCTATGTTTTTTTTTGAATTTTTGAATAAGTTCATTAAATATTGAAACGTTAATATTATATATTTTGAAAATTGAAAAGTAATATAGATGTGTATCTTAGCAATTTTGGTTGCAGTAATAATGAAATATTTATTTAATTGAAAATTCATACCTATTGTTTATATATCATAGTAAAATAATAATAATAATATGAATTGGTATAAATATAGGACAACCTTTTATTTTATACCTAGAAATTGTAATTTAGAATTTATTGTTTAGATGAATTGGAATTTAAAGTAATGTGAAAACTAAAATTTGGAATGAAAATGATTACTTGATTAGTAAACATATTAAATATATTCCTTGTCATTAAATTAAGCAAATTGGATTTTTATGGCAGATAGTAATAAATGACAATAATCATGTTGATTTCGTAAATGGAAACCTAGTAAAATGTAAGTTTGTAAATTTCGTATTTATTTACACTAATGGTTAAACAATTGTGATTCAAATAGGAATTCACATAAATCGGCTAAGACGAAACTTAGCAATTTACATAAGAATGGAGTTATTAATACAAATCATAATGGGCAGGTTATAAATATAAATTGTAATGGACCCACATGTATGTTTCTATTCTTTTTATTTCTGTCTATCCAATTGAATACCTTCCCATTTTTCCCTTTTCTTATTCTGTTTCGAAATTTGAATAGGAGAAATGGGCCTTAAGGGTTCAATTAAATAATATTTTAATATAAATATTCACTAAACCAAATTAACATAACCTTAAAACCATACAGTATTCTACCGCCATCTAGAACAAAAGCAATGGCCAAGAGCTCTCCAAATTTCATTCCATAATCTCCTATTCTACAATTTGATTTAAACAAAAATCAAAAAACAATTCGAAGGAGCATTGCAAGATCTTTAAAATTGTAAAGGTGTGATCGGAAATTATCAACTACAGTCGCCGATTTTCCTCTCTAAAGCCACCAGCGTCGGAGTAGTTTTGCGGACATGAGGCACTTGCGAGTTGGCTAGGTCTGAGGGGGTAGAAGGTAATGGGTTCAAAAATAACAAAAGGATTGGCCTTGGCAATGTTAGGAGGAAGATGGAGAGAAGGGTTGACTTTTTCAAACTTAGGTTGACTAATTATTTTAATTGAAAATTTTCCAATCTTGTTTAATCCATATCTTACTCATACGAACTCGGATTCGAACGATTTCAGGTGCGCCAGATCGTGAGACCGAGATCTTCGCAATGAAACTGACTAGACCTGATTCTGAGGAAGTTGAAATTTGGCCAATTTTTGGATCTGAACGGCGTAGAAATTCAACGATGTGAAAAATTCTATTTTATTTCTTCTTAAATAATTAAAATTATTTATGTTTGTGTTATTATCACTCTGTGGTACAATTCTGTTTGTTATATGACATGATTTGATTCTATGATTGATGTGTTGTATAGATCTGTTAATTGGATGATATGGTGTTGTAATAAAAATTGTTAAAAACAAAAATATAGATTTTTGTTAAATAAATTTGTTAAAACAAATTTGTTAATTTTTTCAAGGTCAACTGGTAAAAACATAATGGTCATTGTTATCAAAATAAATTTGTTGAGACAAAATTCACATTTTTGTCAAAATCAAACTCGTCAAACATAAATATGATTTCCTTTCATTTTGTTGAATTAGGATTTTCAACAGAAATGAAAAGAACCTTTTTTATTAAATTAGATTTGTATGAAATAAAAACGCATTTTTATTGAAACAAAATTGATAAGATAAAGTTACCATTTTTATTGAACTAGAACGGTTAAAATGGAAATGTAGTTTATTAGAAAATGTCAAGTAGAAATGAAAATGTCATTTATTAGGAAACGCCATTTATTTAGAATAAAAATGTCGTTATAGTTAGTGATTTCATGTTAAAATAAAAAGAAATGTCATTTGTGTTAGAAATGTTAAATTAGATCACAATGTTCATTTATTTGTACTTAAAACATGTTAGCATAGAAATACACATTTTTATGTACTATATAAGATGGTCATTATTTGTACTGAAAACATGTTAACGATAAAATTTACATTTTTATCGTATATATAGAATAGAATAGATTAGAAATGTACATTTGTTCGTTAATGTTAGGATGAAATTGTCACCGACATGTAAATCAATGTTATGTTATTATGATATTGACAAAATCATGCAGTTTGTTATTGTTTGGATGAAAATTACTAGCACAAAAAATGAATACCTTTGTTTGTAAATTAATGGAATTTACATTTGGTTGAAAAAAAAAGGGAAAAAAAGCAAGAATTTGCATTGTAATCAAAATTACATTTTTATATGTAATTAAAGAAGGAGAATTTGCATTGAAAATAAAATTGCATAGTTATATGTAATTAAAGAATATGTTTTTACATGTAAAATAAAATTACATTTTTATAAGTAATTATAGAAGAAGAATTTGCACTGTTAATAAAATTACATTTTTAATGTAATTAAAAAGTAGAATTTGACTGTGAAATTAAAATCACATTTTTAATGTAACTTAAAAGGTAGAATTTTACATTGCAAATAAAAAAAAGCGAGATTGGTCATGTAATATTAATCACATTTTTAATGTAACTTAAAAGGTAGAATTTTACATTGCAAATAAAAAAAGCAAGATTGGTCATGTAATATTAATTACATTTTTAATGTAACTAAAAAGTAGGATTTACATTGCAAACTAAAAGACAAAATTTGATGTGTAATGTTACTTACATTTTTGAAGGTATTAAAGAGTAGGGTTATATATTGTAAATTAAAAGACAAGTGAAAAGATAGGAATTTTACATTATAATGTTGATTACAATTTTAATGTAATTAAAAAGGAGATTTTACATTGTAATTAAAAGAGAAGAATTTTACATTATAATGCCAGTTACATTTTTAATGTAATTTAAAAAGAAGATTTTGGCATTGTAAATTATTACATTTTTAATGTAATTAAAAGAATGGATTTTCCATGAAATCATAAGAATAGAATTAAAAGAATAAAGAGTGAATTGCAACGTTGAAATATAATTTACATTTCTATGTAAATAAAAGAATAAAGAAAAAGAAAATTTTACATTTTTAATGTGAATAAAATAAAGAAGAAAAATTTACATTTTTAATGTGTATAAGAAAAAAAAAGTTTACATTTTTAATGTGAATAAGGTAAAGAAGAAAAATTTACATTTTTAATGTGTATAAGAAAGAAAAAGAAAAGTTTACATTTTTAATGTGAATAAGATAAAGGAGAAAAGTTTACATTTTTAATGTGTATAAGAAAAAAAAGAAAAGTTTACATTTTTAAGGTGAATAAGGTAAAGAAGAAAAATTTACATTTTTAATGTGTATAAAAAAAAGTTTACATTTTTAATGTGAATAAGGTAAAGAAGAAAAATTTACATTTTTAATGTGGATAAGATTTAAAGTAAGAAAGTTTACATTTTCATATGTTTAGATTAAAGAGAAAAGTTACATTCTCATGAAAAAAAATAATTAAAGAGAAAATTTACATTTTCATGTAAAAAGAATTAGAGAGAAAATTGACATTTTCATGTAAATAGTATTTAAAGAAGAAAATTACATTTTCATGTAATTAGATTTAAAGTAAGTGAAATTTACATTTTAATGTAAATAGATTTTCATTAAAAGAATTTAGAAGTGAAATTTACATTTTAATGTAAATAGATTTTCATTAAAAGAATTTAGAAGCGAAATTAACATTTTAATGTAAATAGATTTTCATTAAAAGAATTTAGTAAGTGAAATTTACATTTTAATGTAAATAGATTTTTCATTAAAAGGATTAAGAAGAAAATTACATTTTTATGTAATTGGATTTTCATTAAAACGAGTAAAGGTACGAAATTTACATTTTCATGTAAAAAGATTAAAACACAAGATTATCATTTTGCTTGTAAAGAAAAGATTGGCACAAAATTATCATTTTAGTTTTGCATTGAAAGATATAACAAAATTATTATTTTTGCTTGGCGTTGAAAGAATAACAAAGTTATTATATTTGATACATTGAAATTAAACAGATAAAAATAATAGAATTAAAATGTATATTTTTATCATCATTTTAAATGCGATAAAAAGAGTACAAATGAAATGTATATTTTTATCGTCACTTTAGATGCGATAAAAGAATAGAATAAATATTATATATTTTTATCGTCATTTTAGAGATGGAAAAAAGTTACATTTTTCAATATAAATAGAAGAAAAATAGTAAGTTACATTTTTATATGTAATTAGAGAAATATAGAAATTTACATTTTCCAATGTAAATAGAAAATGAAATAAAATTTTACATTTCTCTATGTAAATAAAATAGGAATAGAAAATTACATTTTTAATGTAAATAAAAGGATTAGAAATTTATATTTTAATGAATGGATTTTCATTAGAAGGAATAATGAAACCAGATATACATTTTGTGTAATTTGAAAATAAAAGAAAATATACATTGTTATGTTTAGGATGTGTATGTAAATTAAAATAAAAATAAGCATTATTGTGTGTCATGTTATACCTCGACATTATATATACAAATAGGGATATTCGATGTTAGCAAAATATAGTGAATGGAATGGATGACGGAATTATATATAATTATACATATATAGAAATTAAAATCAAACGAACCGAGCGTGGTAGTTCGCGTCTTGGAATCGTGTCTTTAATTGATTACACCGAAATATCCGCCCGTCGGATTTTCCCAAAACTAAAACCGTTAGGTTCGCCTTGGGAAGACCTTTCCAACGATATGAATTATGTTAAAATCCAACGGTTAGATTTAGAGAAACGTGCAAAACAAATTTGAGTAAAAACAGCGCCAGGGTCGCCCATTGACCCGAAGCGTCGTTAAATTAAATTTAGCTATTTTTATATAAATAAAAATAGCGATAGATCGTTATCAAATACTAATAACAATATGAAATGATTTTAATATATATATATATATATGTGTGTGTGTGAGGATCATTTTAAAAGTCCAAGTTCAATCTCATTTCAAATGATTATACGTCGACCTAAGTCGAATAGTTGAAGATGGTGATCGAAGACCAGTAATCTTCGACATCGAATGGATGACGGCTACTGAAGCCCTCGATTGATTTGCTACCTTGAAAAGGGTTTCGGTGGTAGTTGTCCAAACGTACTTGGAGATCTACCGGATATAGTTTCGTTCAGACCCAGAACGGGCTTATAAATGGAATGTGTCTCCGACATTGTACTCCTTTATATTGCATTTATTGATTTTCTGCCGAATGTATGAATGATTGGTGGCGGATAATTTATTCTCTTGCTTAACACCCTTTTTATATTTTGGCAAAGAATTAATAGTATGATATGGATTGACAGTGTGGCATACCAAGATGCAATGATCAAGGTTTCTTGTTGAAAAGAAAAACCTTGTGGTGACGATCAAAGCACAACTTGATTAAGCATAGCTTTGTGTATTATGTAGCTTCGCGAGCCTCACACCCCAGTTGGATTCTAAAATGGGAGAAGGGAACGCAGGGAGAGCAGCGCGTTTCTTTCTAGCTAGAAGTGGTGTTTGTGTTTTACACGGTCCAGCATTTTACTTATGTGGATGATGGAATGAGGCGCCTCGTATATTAGGACCTATAGGACCGGGAAACGTGTGTTCAAGAATTGCCAATCCGCAAAATCGTATGTGCGGACCGTCCCTGCATGATCCAAGGGTTCACTGCGTGGAATCCTGAGACATTAGCTAGAGTGTCTCGAATCGGTAAGGAGATCGTTCCTAGCCTTGACTCATGACATAAAATCTATCCTCTGGTTTGCATTGCATTGTGTAATGGGACTTGAGTCTTATGATGATTCCATTTTTCTAAAAATCATTGCGTTGTTTAACGATTTACTTTAATTTATGCACCGACAATCCATTGGAATAAAACCCGTTCCGCGTTAGCGGCGTGGTCCTTGGATTTGCCTTATTGCTATAGTTAAGAATTTTCACACCAGTCCCATGACTGACCCGTTGTTTGTTTCCACCTTTGCAAACTCGGGTGCCCTCTTTTCCACACGGGCAGTCGAGTAGCTTTTTGCAGGTATTTATCTCTTGAGCAGGATTCTGGATCGAAGCCTAAAGCTATGTCCAGAGCATAGAAGTCTTCCGCTGTTTATTGTATTTAATTTATTGAAATTTTTCTTCCGCTGTAATTTTATTCAATGTACTCTAATATGTTCTGTACTCTGATGTAACATTATTATGATGTTTTATAAAAGTCTTTTGTTGTTGTTCTGGTGATGTTGTATTCCCAGAGTTAACGTATTCGAGTTTTGAACGGTCTTAGTCGATTTTGCGATCGATTGGGTCCGGGCAAACCCGGAGCCGTTACAACCATCCATTTTCTTCGAATGGTTGGTGATGCCATTTGGGTTGACTAACGTGCCAGCGTGTTTTGTGGAACTTATGAATAGAGTTTTCTGGTATTATGTAAAGACCCGGAAATTCCCGCTCTTTGAATCGACCATAAACCACACAGGTCTGACCCAAAGGTTGGAAATCTTCGAATACTTTAACTTTGGGAATACAAAACATTAGAACAATAACAACAGACTTTTATTACATTACAATAATATAACATCAGAGTACAGAATATCAGAGTACAAATAAAGTAAACTACAGCGGAAGATAAATTACAACAGATTTAATACATTAAACAGCGGAAGACTTCTAAGCTCTGGACACAGCTTTAGGCTTCGATCCAGGATCCTGCTAAAGAGAGAGATGTCTGCAAAAAGCTACTCGACTGCCCGTGTGGGAAAGAGGGCACCCGAGTTTGCAAAGTGAAACAAACTACGAGTCAGTCATGGGACTGGTGTGAGAATTCTAAACTAATTTAACTAATAAGACAAATCCAAGGACCACGCCGCTAATGCGGAACGGGTTTTATTCCAATGGATTGTCGGTGCATAAACTAAATTAAATCGAGGAATAACGCAATGTCTTTTTGGAAAAAGGAAACCATTATAAGACCCAGGTCCCATCACACAATGCAACGCACACCAGAGGATAGGGTTTTACCTTATAATGGTCAAAAGATGCTTGATACGTATAAAACGGATTTGATATTATTATTAGTGTATATATGTTTTAATGAAAAGATTTGAATCATAAGTATCAATCCTAGACGGCATGGTTACCATATAGCATGTCGCCAATACTAGTTCTACAATCAAAACCGCAAGGGCGTATTGGAAATTTGGATTCCATCATGAGTCGAGGCTAGGGGCAAGATCCTCTCCGATTCGAGACACTCTAGCAAATGCCTCAGGATTCCCCGCAGTGAACCCTTGGAAGCGGTAGGGCCGGTCCCCGCCTATGGGCAGTGGATTAGTTATGCCTGAACACACGTTTCCCGGTCCCTTTGGACCTATAGTATGACCACCAACGGCCTATAAAAATAACGAGGCGCCTCAAAATCCATCATCCACATAAGTAAAATGTCAGGGCTGGCAGGTCGCTGACACCACTCTAGCTAGAAAGAAACGTGTGCACTCCCTACGGTCCATATCCCGTTTTTGACTCATACCGGGGTGTGAGGCTCGCGAAGTCACGCTACACAAAGCTACGCCTAAACAGGCCGTGCTTTGATCATCAACCACAAGGCCTGCTTTTCAACAAAAGCCTTGATCAATGCATCTTAGCATGCCACATTGTCAGTCCATACTATACCATTGATTTCTGCCAATATATAACCTCTAAGCTCATATGTCTCAGAGAAGGGTGTTGACCACCAAGCAGATATGTATTAACAGAGATCAACGAATGTAGTATAAAGGGCTACAACGTCAGACATACATTCCATTTATAAACTTATGCCCTGGGTCTGGACGAAAGTCAAATCCGTACAAATCAACACTACGTCCGGATAACTACCATCTTAGCCCCGTCTTGGGAGCAAATCAATCCAGGACCTCAACGCTAGTTACCCATTCGATGTGAAGATCGTCGGTCTTCAATCGCCGTCTTCAACTCTTATATTTAAAACGTCGTATAATCATTTGAAATGAGATTGAACTCGGTCTTCTCAAATGATTCTCGCATATATATATATATATAATTTGAAAACACTTCATATCGTTATTAATATTTGATAACGACCTATTGCTAAAAAAATAGCTCGAATAAATTTAACGACGCTTCGGGTCAATAGGCGACCCTGGCGCTGTCTTCGACCAAATTTGATTTACACATATCTTGAAATCTAACCGTTGGATTTTGGCGAAATTTATGTCATTGGAAGGATCTTCCCAAAGCGGTCCAAACGGCTCCAGTTTTGGGAAATTCCGACGGTCGGATCTCTCTGTATAACCGTTTAAAGTTACGATTGCCGATACGCGAACTGTCACGCGCATTCCGTTTAATTTATAATTTATATTTATATATATATAAATATAAATCGTTTGACTATTCCAATTTCAAAAGTCTATTCTTTTTATCGCATCTAAAATGACGATAAAAATATCACTTGTTTAATTTACCCTAAATGTAAATTATGCTTTATCTATCATTTGTCTTATTTACTGAATGTAAATAAATTATATTCCTTTCTTATTCTATTTAGTTACCTAAATGTAAATAAATATATTCTTATCCTTTTCTTATTTATTTACCTAAATGTAAATAAATGTTTTATTTTTGCTTTTGCTATATTTATTTACATTAATTGTAAACAAATGTATCTAATTTCTTATTCATATTTATTTACCCTATTTGTAAATAAATAGTTTCATTTTCCTTTGCAAATCTTATTTGCATAGTAAATGTAATTAATTGTATTTCTTTAATTCCTTTCCAATATTCCCTTTTAACATAAAAAGAGTATCTTATGTTAGTTCTTTTCTAACCTTTCTTATTTAACCAAATGTATATTTATCTTTTATCTTAACAAAATATATTTTATCTTTACTACTTTTTCTTTTAAATAAAATGTTTATTTTGCTTTCATGCTTTATATTAAACAAAATGTAAATTTTGTTTAACATGGCCTAATTGACAATTATGTTAATTTTATTCATTAATCAAGTTTACCACAAAATGTTATTCTTATCGTATTTAACATTTCTAAACATTAAATAGACAAAATGTCCTTCTTATTCATATTAACATTTAATAGACAAAATGTCCCTTTTTATTCATATTAACATTTTATTTTCTTTTACATAAGAAAATTGGTTTCTTTTACTTTTACATAAAAAGTGTTTTCTTTTCTTTTACATAAGAAAATTGTTTTCTTTTACTTTTACATAAAAAGTAATGTTCATTTTTCTTATTTCCTTCACATTAGAAAATAATGTTCATTTTCTTATTTTCTTTACATTAAAAAAAATGATGTTCATTTTTCTTATTTTCTTTACATTAGAAAATGATGTTCATTTTTCTTATTTTCTTTTTTCCTTTCTTTTTAACTTTTATTTCCTTTTACAAAGAAAATGTACTTTTTATCCCTTTTATTTTCTTTTATAAAGAAAATATTTTTTTTTTTATCCTTTTATTTTCTTTTATAAAGAAAATATATTTTCCTTTAAATTAGAAATATGTTTTCTTTTTCTTTAACATAGAAAAATGTTTGCCTCTTCTTTAACATAGAAAAATGTTTGCTTTTTTTTTTTACTTTTTTTCTTTACATAAGAAAAATATGTTTCTTTTTCTCTTTTCTTTAACAAAAATGAGATTTTGTTGTTTCAACTTTATTCTTTAACCAAAAATGTTAATTTTGGTTTCACTTTTATTCTTTAACAGAAATGTTAATTTTTGTTTCAACTTTTATTCTTTAATAAAAATGTTTATTTTTGTTTTAACTTTTATTCTTTTCAATGCACACAAAAATGAGATTTTTGTTCATAAATTCTAAATGCAGACACAATAGTGATTTTTGTTCATAAATCTCAATGCAAAACAAAATGGTGATTTTAACTAGTCCAAAAATGTGATTTTATTTCTATATCATATTTTGACAAAAATAATGTTACTCTATTCACTAATCGTTCCTTTGAATGTAATCTTTTTATTTTATCCGCTTGACAATAAAAATTATTCCTTTTGTATTCAAAAAGAATATGACCCCAAATATGTTTCTTTTATTTAAAAAGAAAATGACAAATAAAATTATTCTTTTAATTTCCCTTATTTCAAAGTGACAAAAGTGAATGGTTTCAATTCATTCCTTTTCAAAGTGACAGAATGTTTCTTTTTATTTCAACAAAAGAAATGTTAATTTTGTCTTTCATTTCAATCAAAAATAAATGTTAATTTTTGTCCCTTTCCATTCTTTTACAAGTGAACAAAAGGTTAATTTTGTTTTCATTCTTTTACAAGTGAACAAAAGGTAAATTTTGTTTTCATTCTTTTCAAGTAAACAAAAATGAAATTTCTTTCCTAATGATCATTTTTATTCAAAAATGTGATCTCTTTCATAATGTACATTTTTATACTAAAAATGAAATTTCTTTCCTATCGTACATCTTTATGCAAAAAGGTTAATTTTTCTAATATAACATTCTTACATCAAAATGGCATTCTTAAATCTCATGACATTTCTAATTATAATGACATTCTAATATGAAAACATTTTTAATGTAACATTTTGACATTCTTAAGCTATCATAATATTTGTAAATAAAAATGTCATTTTTAGACCTTTCTTAACAAAATTTGTCATTTTAACCTAATGACACACAAAGAAAATGTCGTTTTCTCTAGTGTCACATTTTATAATCAAAATGTTAATATATATATATATATATATATATATATATATATATATATATTTTCATAACAACTCTAACAAAAGTGTTAACTTTATATAATATGAAAAAAGAGTAATTCTAACATGTCATTTGAAACTAAGGTGACGATTCAATTCCAACCTGTCAAGCATCACTAAAAATGCCTTTTCAATTCTAACATGAAATTATCTCACAAATTGACATTTTTGTTCTAACATAATTGGTATTTTTACTTAACCAATTCAAAGATTTATTTTAAATCCTACAAGAATTTGATTCAACAACTCATCATCAATACAGTCAGTCAATCAATTTATATGGTGCATCAATATACAATCACAATCACGAACCATTTAAATAAATGAATAAAGAAATAAATAAATATATTTATAAAACTGAGAAATCTCACTTTGCGGTTCAGATCAGAAATTTCCTTGAATTTTGATTAGCTCTATTTCAGTCCTAGTCTGCACCATCATGTAGATATTGTTCCCACGATTCTAATGTGCTCAGTTTCGTCCAATTTTGTTACTGTTTGCAAAAGTTGTCGCCGTTTAAAGTTTGAATAATTATCAATGTAATTTGTTAAAATAATTAATTTAATTACCTAGCCTAATCATCCTCGTTAAGGCCTTCTCCTTTGTTATCTTCTTCAGGATAAAACCCGTATCACCGAACCCATAGTCGATGCCCTAGGGTTTCCTGCCGCTCCACCCACGCCGCACTAGACTCCGATCAGAGACCGCCACTCGAACGCCGAGACCATGAGCCACCATCGGCCAGAAACCCGCGCCACTCGGTGGTCCTCCACCTCCGGAAATCGACCCCAAAACCGCTGTCTTTAGGCGCTGAATTCTCGCGATTTACACAACGAAAACCCATCATCCCCGTATGAATTCGTAGAGGGGATATTGCTCTTTAATTTGGTATATGGAGTTTTGATTTTTGTTTAGAGGATTGGGAGATTTTAAGCTTTGAAATCCGAACGATATCAGCCATGGAAATGTTAAACACGGCGGCTGTAGGAATAGTTAGGGTTAGGGTTTAATTTCTATGCATTTTTATAATATTTAAATGTTGTTTTTACAATTAAATCTAAAACTCTTAAACTAATCCTATTTCAGTCCAACAAAAAGTGTCCCTAGGCAAATACCCACGTTCCGGACCCAATGGAACAGGTCTCGAGGCCCAATTCCAAAGTCTGCTACCTGTTTTATTTAATTTTATATTTAAATCATTTATTTATTAAATTTAACTGTACATTTTAATTTACCGGGGCCACATACGGACTCAGAAAATTACAGAAAAATTATTTTTGGTTATGTTTTGACGATACGGTTCTAACAAGACTAATTTCGTCGAATTCTGAGACTGTTTGAAAAATGGCTATTTTTAAGCTGATTAAATTTGACCGAAACTGACAAAACACAATTTCTTTTGCCACGCTCACATATTAACTCGGAAAATTCTAAAAATTGAAACCTAGCAATAAGATGACATTCCGGTTCCAATAAAAGTGGTTTCGTCGAAAACAGAGGTCGTTTGAAAATTGACTATTTTCAGTGGCTTTAATATTATTTAAAATTGAAAATTTTAAATTCTGGCACATTTTCTAACAAAATTCTTTAAAATAAAAATTTTAAATTGGCCCTGATTTTCCGGGTTGTTACAGTCTCCCCCACTTAAAATCTTTTCGTCCTCGAAAAGGAACTAAGGTAAAAGTTGTTTAATTAACTAACTAAATTTTAATTTCTCTTATTAATTTCATTTGTTGACTAACTTATCAAATATACATACTCTTTTATATATTCAAAAATCATATTTTCAGAAATAGATTATATAATCAAAAATACGCTAATTATAAACTTGTTACTCTTAACTCATTCTAGGGTATTGCTAACCCCATCTCTAATGAGTTTTCTCATTCTAGGATACTACTGATCCTATCTCTAATGAGTATTCTTATTGGACATTACTAATCCAATTCTCTGATGAGTCTTTTGTTCCGTTCTAACGAGTTGTACCCCAAAGATTTGAGCTAACCAGAGCTCTGATACCAACTGTAAAGACCCGGAAATTCCCGCTCTTTGAATCGACCATAAACCACACAGGTCTGACCCAAAGGTTGGAAATCTTCGAATACTTTAACTTTGGGAATACAAAACATTAGAACAATAACAACAGACTTTTATTACATTACAATAATATAACATCAGAGTACAGAATATCAGAGTACAAATAAAGTAAACTACAGCGGAAGATAAATTACAACAGATTTAATACATTAAACAGCGGAAGACTTCTAAGCTCTGGACACAGCTTTAGGCTTCGATCCAGGAT
This sequence comes from Allium sativum, assembly GCA_030737875.1. NCBI lineage: Eukaryota > Viridiplantae > Streptophyta > Magnoliopsida > Asparagales > Amaryllidaceae > Allium > Allium sativum. The sequence goes on from CM060920.1 coordinate 589,473,849, forward strand.
CCTGCTAAAGAGAGAGATGTCTGCAAAAAGCTACTCGACTGCCCGTGTGGGAAAGAGGGCACCCGAGTTTGCAAAGTGAAACAAACTACGAGTCAGTCATGGGACTGGTGTGAGAATTCTAAACTAATTTAACTAATAAGACAAATCCAAGGACCACGCCGCTAATGCGGAACGGGTTTTATTCCAATGGATTGTCGGTGCATAAACTAAATTAAATCGAGGAATAACGCAATGTCTTTTTGGAAAAATGAAACCATTATAAGACCCAGGTCCCATCACACAATGCAACGCACACCAGAGGATAGGGTTTTACCTTATAATGGTCAAAAGATGCTTGATACGTATAAAACGGATTTGATATTATTATTAGTGTATATATGTTTTAATGAAAAGATTTGAATCATAAGTATCAATCCTAGACGGCATGGTTACCATATAGCATGTCGCCAATACTAGTTCTACAATCAAAACCGCAAGGGCGTATTGGAAATTTGGATTCCATCATGAGTCGAGGCTAGGGGCAAGATCCTCTCCGATTCGAGACACTCTAGCAAATGCCTCAGGATTCCCCGCAGTGAACCCTTGGAAGCGGTAGGGCCGGTCCCCGCCTATGGGCAGTGGATTAGTTATGCCTGAACACACGTTTCCCGGTCCCTTTGGACCTATAGTATGACCACCAACGGCCTATAAAAATAACGAGGCGCCTCAAAATCCATCATCCACATAAGTAAAATGTCAGGGCTGGCAGGTCGCTGACACCACTCTAGCTAGAAAGAAACGTGTGCACTCCCTACGGTCCATATCCCGTTTTTGACTCATACCGGGGTGTGAGGCTCGCGAAGTCACGCTACACAAAGCTACGCCTAAACAGGCCGTGCTTTGATCATCAACCACAAGGCCTGCTTTTCAACAAAAGCCTTGATCAATGCATCTTAGCATGCCACATTGTCAGTCCATACTATACCATTGATTTCTGCCAATATATAACCTCTAAGCTCATATGTCTCAGAGAAGGGTGTTGACCACCAAGCAGATATGTATTAACAGAGATCAACGAATGTAGTATAAAGGGCTACAACGTCAGACATACATTCCATTTATAAACTTATGCCCTGGGTCTGGACGAAAGTCAAATCCGTACAAATCAACACTACGTCCGGATAACTACCATCTTAGCCCCGTCTTGGGAGCAAATCAATCCAGGACCTCAACGCTAGTTACCCATTCGATGTGAAGATCGTCGGTCTTCAATCGCCGTCTTCAACTCTTATATTTAAAACGTCGTATAATCATTTGAAATGAGATTGAACTCGGTCTTCTCAAATGATTCTCGCATATATATATATATATATATATAATTTGAAAACACTTCATATCGTTATTAATATTTGATAACGACCTATTGCTAAAAAAATAGCTCGAATAAATTTAACGACGCTTCGGGTCAATAGGCGACCCTGGCGCTGTCTTCGACCAAATTTGATTTACACATATCTTGAAATCTAACCGTTGGATTTTGGCGAAATTTATGTCATTGGAAGGATCTTCCCAAAGCGGTCCAAACGGCTCCAGTTTTGGGAAATTCCGACGGTCGGATCTCTCTGTATAACCGTTTAAAGTTACGATTGCCGATACGCGAACTGTCACGCGCATTCCGTTTAATTTATAATTTATATTTATATATATAAATATAAATCGTTTGACTATTCCAATTTCAAAAGTCTATTCTTTTTATCGCATCTAAAATGACGATAAAAATATCACTTGTTTAATTTACCCTAAATGTAAATTATGCTTTATCTATCATTTGTCTTATTTACTGAATGTAAATAAATTATATTCCTTTCTTATTCTATTTAGTTACCTAAATGTAAATAAATATATTCTTATCCTTTTCTTATTTATTTACCTAAATGTAAATAAATGTTTTATTTTTGCTTTTGCTATATTTATTTACATTAATTGTAAACAAATGTATCTAATTTCTTATTCATATTTATTTACCCTATTTGTAAATAAATAGTTTCATTTTCCTTTGCAAATCTTATTTGCATAGTAAATGTAATTAATTGTATTTCTTTAATTCCTTTCCAATATTCCCTTTTAACATAAAAAGAGTATCTTATGTTAGTTCTTTTCTAACCTTTCTTATTTAACCAAATGTATATTTATCTTTTATCTTAACAAAATATATTTTATCTTTAATACTTTTTCTTTTAAATAAAATGTTTATTTTGCTTTCATGCTTTATATTAAACAAAATGTAAATTTTGTTTAACATGGCCTAATTGACAATTATGTTAATTTTATTCATTAATCAAGTTTACCACAAAATGTTATTCTTATCGTATTTAACATTTCTAAACATTAAATAGACAAAATGTCCTTCTTATTCATATTAACATTTAATAGACAAAATGTCCCTTTTTATTCATATTAACATTTTATTTTCTTTTACATAAGAAAATTGGTTTCTTTTACTTTTACATAAAAAGTGTTTTCTTTTCTTTTACATAAGAAAATTGTTTTCTTTTACTTTTACATAAAAAGTAATGTTCATTTTTCTTATTTCCTTCACATTAGAAAATAATGTTCATTTTCTTATTTTCTTTACATTAAAAAAAATGATGTTCATTTTTCTTATTTTCTTTACATTAGAAAATGATGTTCATTTTTCTTATTTTCTTTTTTCCTTTCTTTTTAACTTTTATTTCCTTTTACAAAGAAAATGTACTTTTTATCCCTTTTATTTTCTTTTATAAAGAAAATATATTTTTTTTTATCCTTTTATTTTCTTTTATAAAGAAAATATATTTTCCTTTAAATTAGAAATATGTTTTCTTTTTCTTTAACATAGAAAAATGTTTGCCTCTTCTTTAACATAGAAAAATGTTTGCTTTTTTTTTTACTTTTTTTCTTTACATAAGAAAAATATGTTTCTTTTTCTCTTTTCTTTAACAAAAATGAGATTTTGTTGTTTCAACTTTATTCTTTAACCAAAAATGTTAATTTTGGTTTCACTTTTATTCTTTAACAGAAATGTTAATTTTTGTTTCAACTTTTATTCTTTAATAAAAATGTTTATTTTTGTTTTAACTTTTATTCTTTTCAATGCACACAAAAATGAGATTTTTGTTCATAAATTCTAAATGCAGACACAATAGTGATTTTTGTTCATAAATCTCAATGCAAAACAAAATGGTGATTTTAACTAGTCCAAAAATGTGATTTTATTTCTATATCATATTTTGACAAAAATAATGTTACTCTATTCACTAATCGTTCCTTTGAATGTAATCTTTTTATTTTATCCGCTTGACAATAAAAATTATTCCTTTTGTATTCAAAAAGAATATGACCCCAAATATGTTTCTTTTATTTAAAAAGAAAATGACAAATAAAATTATTCTTTTAATTTCCCTTATTTCAAAGTGACAAAAGTGAATGGTTTCAATTCATTCCTTTTCAAAGTGACAGAATGTTTCTTTTTATTTCAACAAAAGAAATGTTAATTTTGTCTTTCATTTCAATCAAAAATAAATGTTAATTTTTGTCCCTTTCCATTCTTTTACAAGTGAACAAAAGGTTAATTTTGTTTTCATTCTTTTACAAGTGAACAAAAGGTAAATTTTGTTTTCATTCTTTTCAAGTAAACAAAAATGAAATTTCTTTCCTAATGATCATTTTTATTCAAAAATGTGATCTCTTTCATAATGTACATTTTTATACTAAAAATGAAATTTCTTTTCCTATCGTACATCTTTATGCAAAAAGGTTAATTTTTCTAATATAACATTCTTACATCAAAATGGCATTCTTAAATCTCATGACATTTCTAATTATAATGACATTCTAATATGAAAACATTTTTAATGTAACATTTTGACATTCTTAAGCTATCATAATATTTGTAAATAAAAATGTCATTTTTAGACCTTTCTTAACAAAATTTGTCATTTTAACCTAATGACACACAAAGAAAATGTCGTTTTCTCTAGTGTCACATTTTATAATCAAAATGTTAATATATATATATTTTTTTTTTCATAACAACTCTAACAAAAGTGTTAACTTTATATAATATGAAAAAAGAGTAATTCTAACATGTCATTTGAAACTAAGGTGACGATTCAATTCCAACCTGTCAAGCATCACTAAAAATGCCTTTTCAATTCTAACATGAAATTATCTCACAAATTGACATTTTTGTTCTAACATAATTGGTATTTTTACTTAACCAATTCAAAGATTTATTTTAAATCCTACAAGAATTTGATTCAACAACTCATCATCAATACAGTCAGTCAATCAATTTATATGGTGCATCAATATACAATCACAATCACGAACCATTTAAATAAATGAATAAAGAAATAAATAAATATATTTATAAAACTGAGAAATCTCACTTTGCGGTTCAGATCAGAAATTTCCTTGAATTTTGATTAGCTCTATTTCAGTCCTAGTCTGCACCATCATGTAGATATTGTTCCCACGATTCTAATGTGCTCAGTTTCGTCCAATTTTGTTACTGTTTGCAAAAGTTGTCGCCGTTTAAAGTTTGAATAATTATCAATGTAATTTGTTAAAATAATTAATTTAATTACCTAGCCTAATCATCCTCGTTAAGGCCTTCTCCTTTGTTATCTTCTTCAGGATAAAACCCGTATCACCGAACCCATAGTCGATGCCCTAGGGCTTCCTGCCGCTCCACCCACGCCGCACTAGACTCCGATCAGAGACCGCCACTCGAACGCCGAGACCATGAGCCACCATCGGCCAGAAACCCGCGCCACTCGGTGGTCCTCCACCTCCGGAAATCGACCCCAAAACCGCTGTCTTTAGGCGCTGAATTCTCGCGATTTACACAACGAAAACCCATCATCCCCGTATGAATTCGTAGAGGGGATATTGCTCTTTAATTTGGTATATGGAGTTTTGATTTTTGTTTAGAGGATTGGGAGATTTTAAGCTTTGAAATCCGAACGATATCAGCCATGGAAATGTTAAACACGGCGGCTGTAGGAATAGTTAGGGTTAGGGTTTAATTTCTATGCATTTTTATAATATTTAAATGTTGTTTTTACAATTAAATCTAAAACTCTTAAACTAATCCTATTTCAGTCCAACAAAAAGTGTCCCTAGGCAAATACCCACGTTCCGGACCCAATGGAACAGGTCTCGAGGCCCAATTCCAAAGTCTGCTACCTGTTTTATTTAATTTTATATTTAAATCATTTATTTATTAAATTTAACTGTACATTTTAATTTACCGGGGCCACATACGGACTCAGAAAATTACAGAAAAATTATTTTTGGTTATGTTTTGACGATACGGTTCTAACAAGACTAATTTCGTCGAATTCTGAGACTGTTTGAAAAATGGCTATTTTTAAGCTGATTAAATTTGACCGAAACTGACAAAACACAATTTCTTTTGCCACGCTCACATATTAACTCGGAAAATTCTAAAAATTGAAACCTAGCAATAAGATGACATTCCGGTTCCAATAAAAGTGGTTTCGTCGAAAACAGAGGTCGTTTGAAAATTGACTATTTTCAGTGGCTTTAATATTATTTAAAATTGAAAATTTTAAATTCTGGCACATTTTCTAACAAAATTCTTTAAAATAAAAATTTTAAATTGGCCCTGATTTTCCGGGTTGTTACATATTAGTTGAACAAGTTCGTGCCTGTGTTTGTGGATGATATTCTAGTTTATCCCCGGAATAAGGAAGAGCGTAAGATGCACTTGAGAGTTGTTTTGGAGATCTTGCGAAAGCATCAACTGAAGGATAAGTTTTTGAAGTTTCACTTCTGGAAGAGTAAATGATATTCTTAGTCCATGTTGTTTCTAGAAATGGAATAGCGGTTGACCTCGCTAAGGTGGCAGTAATCCATAACTGGGATAGACCTAAGAATGCTACGGACGTAAGGAGTTTCCTTGAGTTGGCAGGATATTATCGTCGTTTTATAAAGGATTTCTCCAAGATAGCCGTTCCATTAACATGTATGATGAAGACGAACCAAGTGTTCACGTGGGATGCCAAGTGTGAGCAAGCTTTTGGAATCCTACAAGAGACACTGACGATTACTGGCAGTTCCAAGTGGGAATGAAGAGATGGTGGTATACACCGATGCATGTGGTAATAGACCAGGAGAAGTTCTAATAAAGAAAGAGTTTGGGCTTATCCGAGTCGATAACTGAAGCCGCACAAGAGAAATTATCCAACTCATGATTTGGAGTGACGGCGGTTGTGTTTGCTCAGAAGATATGGAGTACATGTTGGGATTTTGATTTGACTTGTTTATGGATCGCAAGTGTAAGTTGGAACCTGAATTGTTGGCAAGCTTATCGATAAGACCTACTCTTGTTGAAATGATTGGCATGAGCTAATAGCATAATGCAAAGCTTGTCGAGATTATCCAAAAATTGGAACCAGTGGATAAAGAGTTCGAGGTTGATCGAGAAGGTTGGCTTCAAAAACAAGGACGATTGGTTGTTCCTGATATTGACGGATTGAGAGATGAGGTTCCGAGGGAATGCCAACACTCGAAGTTGAGGATTCATCCCATTGGTAACAAGATGTATTAGGACATGAAGCGAGCTTACTACTGGGAAGGGATGAAGCGGGATGTTAGAAAGTTCATTTTGAAGTGCATGAACTGTTAGTTGGTGAAAGATGAACAGAAAAAGCCAAGTGGTCTGCTTCGGCCAATGGAAGTTCCTACTAGGAAGTGGGAGCAGATATCGATGGATTATCTAGAGCCAGGGCAGAAAACGAAGGAATTTGGGTCATCGTGGATTGCTTGACTAAGAGTGCAAGATTTATTCCTGTCAAATCGACTAGGACCCTATCGAAATTTGCTGAGCTTTATATTAATTGGATAGTTCAATTACATGGCATCCCGAAGATCATAGTTAGTGATCGAGATCCATTATTTATGGGTGGGTTTTGGAAAAGTTTGAAAGACGCTTTGAGAACTGAGTTTTGTTTAAGCAAACCGATGGTCAAACCAAGAGGGTTAACCGAGTTTTGGATGATCTCCCGAGGGCTTGTGTATTGGACTTCGGAGGATCATGGTAAGACCATCTACATTCAGTTGGGTTTGCACATAATAGTAGATGCCAGTCAAGCATTGAGATGGCACCATATGAGGTGTTGTATGGTAGACCATTTAATTCTCCAACATGTCGGTTAGAAACTGAAGATAAACTAATACTTGGGCCAGAGATGATTAAAGAAATTTCATATTTTATCGAGATCTTTCGACAATGAATGAAGGCAACCCAAGACCGTCAGAAGAGTTATGCCGATAAGCGTCGTAAGGATTTGGAATTCGACGTTGGCGACATGGTTTTTGTGAAGATTTTGCCGTTAAATCTTGTGGTTTGATTCAGAAGTAAAGAAAAGTTAGCTGCTATATTTGTTGTTTTTTTGGAACATATCCGATTATCGAGCGAATTGGAAAGCTCTCATATAAATTAGAGTTACCCGAGAAGATGTTGAGTATGCATAATGTGTTCCATGTGTCGTTTCCGTGGAAGTGCATGCATGATTCAAATGTGGTAATACCTCCAGAGGAGTACGAAGACCTAGAAGTCGAGACCGTAATTACGATACCTCATAAGCTGCTTCATGTAGTGTGGAATGACATGAAATGGCTTAGGAGGAAGACGGTTAGGGTAGTCAAGGTACAGTGGAGTGACGATGATGATGATTTTACGTGGGAGAGGGAAGAGAGTATGAAGACGACCCAGTTGGAGCTCTTCGTCGGTATGACCCATTAATGTCATATCATCATTACATCATTGTAAATACTATGGTTAGAATTCCACATGCTAGGATAAGGCATGGATGCATAGTTGGATGGCTGCTAGTTTGGATGATAGATTGGTTGCTCATGGATAATAGGCATGCAGAATTTTGGGTTTCTTATGTTTTCTTGGGATTTCGGGGGTGAAATTCCAAAGGGGGAAGAATGTAACAGCCTGCATTTTACATATCGAAGGATCGAAAAATAGTTTTATTTTATTCCCTGAGGGTTGGATAATTCTCATATTTTGATATGGTGATTATGGAGGTGAGGGACATATCCATAATTTTTACCTATTATACTTGTGAAAATTTTGCCCCTATAAGTTTTGTATAGGGAAAAACTTTTGACTATGATCGATTCAGGTGTTGAGGTCGGTCTCATTTGAAAGGAAATTGTGTTGCCAATTCCGTAGAGTGGTCGCATTAAAGATTTGGTTCAGTGGTTTGGGAGAAACTGTTGTTTTAGTGTTTTACAATTTCTGTTTAAGTTTGGCTAGCCATAATGGGCTGATTTGGAGTAGCCCATTAGTGGGCTGGTAGGAGGCTATAAATAGGGGGTTAGAGGCATCGAGAATAGTTTACGTTCTTCATTCTCTCATTAGGTTGAGCTCGTGATCCTCCTTGCTCAATCAAATACACATTCCACCATTAAAATCCTGGATCTACATAAGAGAATTGAAGATCTACATCGTTTGATGCTAGATCTACGTCAAGTGAAAGGAAATCACATCAAATCAAGAGGTTTGAGGCATATTCTTCACTATCTGTATTGAGAATTTAGCGATTTCTCGTAAATTCGAAGAATTGGTGAGTGATAAGCATCTCTCACGGGGATTCGATCAAATATGGGTTGTTTGATCCTATTTTCATCAATTTAAATCGTTTTCACTTAGATCTACGTCATGGTAAGTACATTTTTAAATGAATCACCATAGGATCTAATCTAGCAACTTGAAAATGGCAATTTCCATATTATTTCATATGTTTATGCAAATTATATCCATTGTTTTAGTTTATTTATTGAATTATCATGATTTAGTAAATTTTATATGAACGTTGATGATAATTGTTAGTTTGATGTTGATTTCATGAAGTGTTTATGGTTGAATTGGATTATTTGGATGAGTTGATTTCATCAATGTGGTCGTTTGGGAAAGATTTGGTCAAGTTTGGAGTTAATCTGTCAGATTTGGAGTCGGGTCATTTTTCTTAGGCTAGTTCATTTTCTTGTCCTCCAAAAAATAGAGCCAGTTCACCCTTGAAGCTCAGGTCGTTGGTTGGATTTGGGTCATTGGTTGTTGGTGCATAGGTCGGGTCGTCGAAGAGCATGGGTCGTCTGAAACATGTTGAAGCTTCGGGTCATTCGGAGAAAGGTCAGGTCTCACGAGCTTCTCTAGAATCGGATCGTTGGTCTTCTACATAAAGTCGGGTCGTTGGGTGACCCGAAGGTTAGGTCTTTGGGTGACCAAAACGTTTGGTCATTGGGTGACCCGAAGGTTAGGTCATTAGGTGACCAAAATGTTTGGTCGTTGGGTGACCCGAAGGTTAGGTCGTTGGGTGGCCCAAAGGTTAGGTCTTTGCATGACCCGAAAGTTAGGTCGATGGATCACCTGATGAGTCGGGCTGAAACATCATGAATCGAATAGTGACCAAACAATGTATATTTTTGGCTCAGTGGTGGTTGTGGCTTCGAAGTGGATTCAGGGATGAATGTTCGAAGTGTTTTGATGTGTTTGTTGATCGTCGTAATGCAACGAATGTGAAGGCGACTCAAGGGTGTTTTGAGTTCATGGATAATGGTCGGATGGTCGCCGGTGATGCCGATTAGAGATACTAAAGACTGTGAAATTTTCGTTGTCGTAAGTTCTAGTGGACTCAAAGCTGGGGTATAATAGTAGGGCCGTCAATTTCCAACACGACCTGAAACATGACTCTAAACCTCTAATGAAAACATTATTTTCATAGGGAAAAGAAAAGGAAATATTTAAACACATTCATTTGATGATGTAACTCTTTTTAGATGTTTGGTAGCCATAGAAGAAGAGGCAGTTTTGTGGCATAGGAGACTAGCATATGCTATCATGGGTTTCTTGGAAAAACTAGAATCAAAAGAGCTTGTCAGAGGTCTACCACACCAGAATTATAGAAACAATAAAGTGTGTAAAGCTTTTTCCATAGGCAAATTTAATCGTTCATCATTTCATCCTAAAAATGTTGTTTGTAATTCTCGGGTTGTTGAGATAATTCATATGGATTTGTTTGGACCAAACCATATTGCAAGCTCAAATGGAAAACATTATTGTTATGTATTGGTTGATGATTATTCTAGATTCACATGGGTTTATTTTCTACGCAAAAAGTCTGAAATATTTGATTATTTTTCAAAATTTTCAAAACTAGTTCAAAATGAAAAACGTGTTTCAATTAAAACTTTGAGAAGTGATCATGGAGGTGAATTTGAAAATTTAGACTTTGAAATTTTTTGTAAAGAAAAAGTTTTAAACATGAATTTTCTGCTTCTCGAACGCCTCAACCAAATAAGGTAGTCGAAAGGAAAAATCGAACATTACAAGAATTGGCTAGGTCCATGTTGAGTGAATATAAATTACCTCTAACTTTTATGGGAGCGGCAATTAATACTTCCTTCCATGTAATGAATAGAGTTATGATTAGATCAATGCTTAACGAAACATCATATGAATTATGGTCTGAAAAAAGCCTAGCATCTCATATTTCAGAGTTTTTGGATGCCCTTGTTATATTCTCAATACAGGAGATCAACTTGGAAAATTTGAACCAAAAGCTGATGAAGGAATTTTCATGGGTTATTCTTCAAAGGTGCAAAGCCTATAAAATTTCAATAAGAAATCAAGAACAATTGCTGAAACCATTAATGTGAAATATGATGAATCAGACTTGGAGATAGCTTGTTGAATAGAAAAAAAATGATGGTGTTGTGCAAGAAGATGAAAAGGAAAACAATGAATTTGAAGCTAGCAGTGATGAGGTCATAGAAGCAACAATTGAAGCTGAGAAGTTGAAATTCAGACCCAACCATCCTTCAGAATTGGTAATTGAAGTCCAATAACAGGTGTTCGCACTAGTTCCTCTCTCAATCAGAATGTTTATTATTTCTGTATTCACAATGCTTTTATTTATGAAATTGAACCAAGTTCTTATGATGTTGCTCTTAACGACGAATGTTTGATTTTAGCAATGCAAGATAAACTCAACTAGTTTGAGAGGAATAAGGTCTGGAAAATGGGTCCTAGGCCAAATGACTATCCAATTGATGCACGAAATGGATGTTTAAAAATAAACTTAATGAATCTGGAAATGTAATTAGAAACAAAGCTAAGTGGTCGCAAAAGGATACAATCAAATTGAAGGCATTGATTTTGATGAAACATTTTCCCCGGTTGCTAGGTTGGAAACAATTAAAATTTTGATAAGTTTTGCATGTTTCAAAGGTTTCAAAGTTAAGCAAATGGATGTTAAGAGCGCCCTTCTGAATAGAAAGCTAAAAGAATAAGTTTTTGTTGAACAATACCCTAGTTTTGAGAGTCACGGTTTCCAAATCATGTGGACAAATTGGAAAAAGGATTATATGGTTTTAAACAAGCTATTAGAGCATTGTATGACTGTCTCTGTACATATCTTTTGGAAAATGATTTTAAAAGGGGATGTGCTGGCACAACTCTGTTTCTATTACACGATGGTAATGATTTCTTAATTTATAAGATTTATGTTGATGACATCATTTATGGTGTTACTAATGATGTTTTGTGTGAGAAATTTGAAAAAGTTATGCAGGGCAAATTTTATGACACCCTACGTCCATTAATGTCACTCTTTATTAGAATGCATTAAGTTACGTGAAGCATTATACGTAAACAGAAACATAAATAGAAGCATTACATGATAGATATAAAATAACAGCGGAATTTAAAACTTTATTTAACAGAAAACATCATGGTCTAAAACATAGTTACATCATAAGTCTGAAATACAGAAAACCCATTACATCAACTTAAAACTTCTGTCTTGTACTAAAATCATCATAGTACAGTATTAAAAGAAGCATATTTCACCATAAATATAGCCATATCAGAGAAGACAGGAAATCAAAGTGGTACATCTAAGCATCTCCAAGCAGAATGTAAGAGAGAATCCAAATCAATCCTGAATATTCCCACCCGGAGAACCTGGAGTGGGGGGGGGAATGAAAGAGAGAGAAGAGGAAACAAAATGGGTTAGACATAAAGTCTGGCGAGTCCAGTTACTTTTGGCATATAAATAAGTAAAAGAATCATGTCAGGCATATAAACTAGATGAGAGAGATAACAATATCATAAGGCAAGTATAACAAAATGAGTAGGATAAACAGAATAAACATGATGGAATATATTGCACTTCTCAAATACTTTTCTCTGCACCAATACTAGTATAACAGAAATAACATGGTCTTAACAAAAATATAATGGTAGTTTTAGGTGTACTCTAGTAGCGGGTTTTACACCAAACAAAATTAACTGGTACCTAAACAGAAATAACGGGTGTTAACTAAATAGAAATACAGGTACCCCACAGAAACAAACAGGACTATTTGTACCCTAATTACCACCCTCCAAATCGATTGGCACCCTATTCTACAAATACCCTCTGTCGGCCCCATAGTAGGGTGTATTACTTCCTAAAGTGGCAACCTACAAAAGGACACAAACCTATTCACTAGTGCTACAGTGGCTTATTTTCCCAGAGCAAGCCATACTCATGCACACACATGAGTCCGTTGGAACGCTCCAGTACGCACCTCCTCCCAGATGAACCTCTTACAATCAGCTCAGTAAGCGTGCCCTGACTCCTACCTAGTGCGGGGACCCCTTTAATACTAGAATAGGTTACCGACTAATATGGGTCCCGCACAACAGATGACACAAGCCAGCCCTTACAGATTTTGTGTCCCCAATTAACTAGAATTTTGACAGGTTATGCCTAACAGATTTAACATATTCACATAACCCCCTACAGATTTGGGGGTTAAACTTTACAAGTTAATGGGTCCATATAACTCCAATAGATGTAACCGTTTAAGTTTTCTAGATTAACAGGTTCGTATAACCCCCACAGATTCAACATGTCTACTTAACCCTATAGATTTAACAGGTTTACTTAACCTCACATATTTAACAAGATTACTTAACCCTACAGGTTTAACATGTTTACTTAAGCCCACAGATTTGGCGGGTTATTAATAGGTTTCCAAATTTACAGACTACTTAATTTATAATTAAGTACAACTTATCTTATTTCATAAGTTATCCCCTCCAACTATCGTTTATTATAACCTGAGTTATAATTACCACTTGACCCTTGGACAAGCCAACCTATTATCTTTCCTTTTTCCCGTTTGGGTTTATTCATAATAAGATATTATCATTCCCCGTTCATGTATGTTAATGCACCAGACCTCTCACATTAAGTTGACCACTTGTGGATGCTGGATATGCTGGCCGGTTCCGGGCTGACTTTTACCACAAGTCGAACTTAATCTCGTGTCTTAGCACCATTACGGGTACATTTACGCACTCAACCCCTCACAATAGATTTATTACTTCTAGACGCTGGATGTGCTGGGCGGTTCCAAGCAGACTTCTACCACAATGTAATCTAACCTTGTGTCTAAGTGCGGTTGCAGTTTCTAATTACTGTAAATCTAGGCATATCCATTCTTAAAACATTATTCATGCTCATCGTAGGATTTTCAATTATAGTATTCAATTTTAACAGATTAAACAGGCTATACAAACTCTTTACCGTCACATTAACATGTTTCGCTTAATATTAAATTAAGCTTACAGATTAATATGTCCCAAATCACAAGTCATAATTTATAGTAGAAATCATGCCCTGATTTTTTAGTCCAATTTCACAATATAGTTTATGCCCCCAAATTCCAATCATGATTCAAAGTACAAGTTATGCCCCTAAATTACCATTTCCAGTCATTCCCAATTTAACCCAGTTTCATTCGTACGCATATTTCAGCGATAACGGCCTAGGCTCGAAGATACCCTGGCTAAAAAAATAAAGAGGGAATGAGATAAGGAAGAAAAGAATAGGCATAAAACCAAAAGTAATAGAAATTGGCATATGATAGCTGAAATAGGGATATAAGAACAGATCTGACGAACAAAAATTGGCATATAAGAACAAATCTGATGAACATGCAATAACAAGACTAATTAGGCATAGATATAGACCCAAATTTATAAACATGTCAGGATTACTTGTTAAATGTTTATATCTAAAAGTAACATGAAATCACAAATGCTGGATCTAAAGGACGGAGAACAATTAGGCTGAAACTATTGAAGAAATTCTTGAATGCCTATAAGCCGTTGTTAAAGGAAATAGGCTAACTCAATCTAAGCTTGTGCGGCATCTCATTGTCTCCATTGTTTTTGGTGAGTAAAAACAATAGAAATGGGTCCTATTTATAGCCTAAAGCCAAGGAACCAAGCCAAGAAATCATTCCACGTTCGAAAATGAGAATCTACCAAGATCCTTATAGGGGTCGACCACCTTTACTGTGTCGACCCCGAGGTCGACCCCAAATACCGTGGGTCGACGGTTCGACCCAGCAGCGTCTCGGGTCGAACCGTAGAATGGGTCGGTTATGCTCTTGGCCTTTCCTGTATCCTGTTTTATTTTTGAATATTTGATTTGTTTGTATATATATAAATCTCTTGTGCGCATACAAACTTCTAGGCTTAATAACTTCTTCATACCATGTCTGTTTCATGCAAACTCAGGTCCTATCATAAGCAAAATTCCAAGACAAACGCAATGGCATAGCCCTTTTTACTTAATTCCCAATATTTAATTAAGTATTCTCAAGTTTATCATTATAATGTTCTTTAAAATTGCGGGGTTTTACATTCTCCCCACTTATAGGATTTCGTCCCCGAAATATCTAAGTTAAGAAGAATGTATATCCTAACATCCATTATCCATCTACTCATCTACTAATCATAGGCATCTGGTGTTCTTAAAAGATTTCTAATGCTTATATGAACATATGCAAAGTTGTGCGTATATGTCCCTATATTAATGCGAAAGATCAGGTGGTCTACTGATTCAGTTGACTTCCTTAATGCAATTTATTTTTGTGCCATGTAATCCGACATTTATGCAAATAATCCTATGGTAACATGTAAGTTCTATATGTGTGCACAATCATTCATCCAAATGCAATCATTCATATGATGATACACCGATTTCCGTCCATAAAACAAAAAAAATATGCACACATCCATATGCAGTATAAGAGAGATTGAGCCGATTTACTGCCTAATGTGTGTGTGTATGCATCCACAAGCAACCGCTAGCAACGACTTGCATCCGTCAAACATAACATGTCTCAAACACATGTTTACATACGTGGGTTTCGTACCTAAAGGTTAAAGATTCGATCGATAGGATACATACGAATGACAGAAGAAAGTACGAATAAAATCTTGGAAAAAGAAGTTAAGAACATTGCCCCGAAAAGGAAAGGGTATGAAGCGGGATTCTTGTCTTCAGTACCCCAAGTCGCATCCTCGCTGTCTTCTCCCCATTGCACTTTTATTAACTTAACCTCCCTATTGCGTAGTTTCTTAACCTCTGATCCAAGTATACGGGTAGGAACTCATCTAATTGTCACCTCCCGTTCTACCTCTACTTCCTCAAGCTTGCTTGGCTCAAATACCTCTGTTGTACTGTGTAGACACTTTCATAAATAAGAAACGAGGAAAAACATCATGAATATCCACAAATAAGCGAAGCGAGCTGTAAGCCTTAGTTGCAAAGACAACTAGAGCACCTCATTCTGATATGCTTCGCCTAACCAACACCTTTTTAAGTAGCTCCCCTAATTGCTTGCTGAGCTCCCTCCTTTCCCTAGGAGTAATGTGGTACACAGGTAATGCGATTGGCTTCGCATTTTTTACCAAGTGTATCAGGAAATCAATCTCGCGACTCGAAGGTATGTCCCTAACCTCCTTGAAAACATATGGATACTCACAAACTACGGGTATAGATCGCAAATAATCAACAGAAGCATCAAGTGATTATAGGAAACTAAGCTAGACAGACCCCCTTGGGTCACCAGAAATCTCGAGAGTCCTCCCATGGCAAGTCATAAGTTTAACGACTCTCCTCTAACAATCTACAATGGAACCATACATGGCTACTCAATCCATCCCTAGCATCAAACAATATCCATAAAACCAAGTACATATGCGCCGAGCTCAAACTCGACGCCTCAAAACATATATCCTTAAACCCCGACAAATCATAGACAGATGAGTCGTGCCCCCAATGGGGTCTATGATAATAATGGAATCAGAAACAATACTAGTACTAAGGTGCAGAGACTCAACCACAGAACCGGATATAAAAGTGTGAGAAGAGTCAGGGTCAAAAAAAGTCCTAATGGATGATCGGAAAGAGAAATCAAACTTTCAACAGAAACTTTCATGCCCTTGTCTAGTACATTAGCCTCAAGATCATGCACCTGCACTCCAGAAGGTCCTGCCTTTTGGCCCTTTCCTTGATTCTTCGGGTACTCCCTAGTATAGAGTCCGACTTCACCACAGTTGAAGCAAGCATTCTTCCTTTTTATGCAGTCTTTGACCAAATGACCCATGTTCCCGCAACCATGACATTTCTTTTTGCCTTGAGCTTTGTCGTTCTTTCCGCCCTCTTGTTGTTGTTCTTTGTTGGGCCAAACTTTCTTGCTTTGTGTTTCCTCAACATTTGCCTCTTTCTTTTCACCTTTGTCTTCTTCATGCATCAATGCCATATCAACGAATTTCTCAAAAGGTGCTTCCATCGGAATATGAGACATAGCCAACCCATGGAGGGGTTCATTCAATCCTCTAGCAAACCTCAAAGCTTTCTTGTGAGGGGTATCTAGAAGCTCCAAACCAAACCCCGTGAATTGATTAAACTTATTAACGTACTCTCTCACATACATGCCTCCGTGCCTAAGCACCAAAAACCTTTCCATATGCATACTATGCTCGGCTTGAGAGAGAAACTTCATCTCAAATATTTTTTGGAAACCATCCCAAGTCTCAACTAGACATCCTGCATGCATCACTTCCCACCAATACGAGGCCTCACCATTCAGCTGCGAAACGGCCAATTTAATCTTCCTACGGTCATCAACTTCAAAAATCCCAAACAAATCCTTCATCTCCTTGAGCCAATTCGTTGCTTCTACAAAAGTCGCTGTTCCTCTGAATGGTTTTCCACCCATAGCGCAAAAATCCTTCCATATCTTGGAGAAATTATATGCTCGAGGAGGGGGAGGAGGAGGAATGGTGGTTGCAGCTGCTAGAGGGGCATCTGCTTGGCTCTCAGTAGGTGCCGTAGCCTCCAGATACCTATGAAACTAGGCTGGTATCTGTATGCCCTCAGGAATATTAGGTTCCTTAGACGTGCCGAAGAGAAAAGGAAAAAGGTATTCAAACAGAAAAACGAAAGATATTTCATATAGCTTTAGGGAATCTGTTTTTCAAAACAAACATTTCTTTCGAAAATGCTTTCCATTAAAACCTTTTTGAAAACAACTTTCAAATTCTTTTGTCCGATCTGGTAATCTTCAGCTTTATACCAAATGTGATACCCCACGTCCGTTAATGTCACTCTTTATCAGAATGCATTAAGTTTAGTAAAGCGTTATAAGTAAACAGAAATAGAAACATTACGAGATAGATATAAAATAATAGCGAAATTTGTAACATTATTTGACAGAAAACATCGTGGTCCAAAATGTTGTTACATCATAAGTTTGAAATACAGAAAACCCATTACATCATCTTAAAACTTCTGTCTTGTACTAAAATCATCAGAGTACATTAATAAAAGAAGCATAGTTTCCCATAAATATTGCCATATCAGAGAAGACAGTAAATTAATGTGGTACATCTAAGTAGCTCCAAGCAGAATGAAAGAGAGAATCCAAATCAAGCCTGAATATTCCCACCCTAAGAACCTGGGGGAGAAATGAAAGAGAGAGAAGAGGAAACAAAATGGGTTAGACGTAAAGTCTAGCGAGTCTAGCTGGCTTTAGCATATAAATAAGTAAAAGCATCATGTTAGGCATATAAACTGGATGAGAGAGATAACAATATCATAAGGCATGTACGTAAAACTGAGCAGGATAAACAGAATAAACATGATGGAATATATTGTGCTTCTCAAGTACATTTCTCTGCACCAATACTAGTATAACGGAAACAAGATGGTCCCAAAAAAATGGTAGTTTTTGCGGTACTCTAGTAGCGGGTTTTACCCTAAACAGAATTGACCGGTACCTAAACATAAATAACGGGTGTTAACCCAAATAGAAATACAGGCACCCCACAGAAACAAACAGGACTAGTTGTACTCTTATTACTACCCCCAAATTGATCGGCTCCCTATCCCGTAAATACCCTGTGTCGACCCCATAGTAGGGTGTATTACTTCCTAAATTGGCAACCTACAGAAGGACACATACCTATTTAATGGTGCTACATCGGCTTAATTTCGCAGAGCAAGCCAAACTCATGAACGCTTATGAGTCCGTTGGAACGCGCCAGTAAACACCTCCTCCCAGATGAACCTCTTACAATCAGCTCAGTAAGCATTCCCTAACCCCTACCTAGTGCGAAGTCCCCCTTTAATACCAGAATAGGTTACTGAATAATATGGGTCCCACACAACAGATGACACAAGTAAACCCTTACAGATCTTGTTGGTCATATAACTCCAGAACAGGTTATGCCTAACAGATTTAACAGATTCGCAAAAAACCTATAGATTTACGGGTTAAACTTTACAAGTTAATGGGTCCTTATAACTCCAATAGATATAATCGGTTAAGTTTAATAGATTAATAGGTTCGTATAACCCACACATATTTAACAGGTTTACTTAACCTTGCAGATTTAACAGGTTTACTTAACTCCACATATTTAACAGGTTTACTTAACCCCATAAATTTAACAGATGTACTTACCCCCATTGATTTAAGGGTTTATCTAACCCCACAGATTTAACGGGTTTCCAGATTTACAGACTACTTAATTTATAATTAAGTACAACTTATCTTATTTCATAAGTTATCCCCTTCCTCTATCATTTATTATTACATGAGTTATAGTTACCACTTGTCCCTAGGACAAGTCTACCTATTATATTTCCTTTTTCCCGTTTGGGTTTATTCATAATAGGTTATTACCATTCCCTATTCATGTATGTTAATGCACCAGACCTCTCACATTAAGTTGACCACTTGTGGATGCTAGATATGCCGGGCGGTTCCAGACAGACTTCTACCACAAGTCGAACTTAACCTCGTGTCTTTGCGCCGTTACGTGTACATTTACGCACTCGACGTCTCACATTGGATTAACTACTTATGGACGCTGGATTTTTCTGGCTGTTCTACGCAGGTTTCTACCACAAGTGTAATCTAACCTCTTGTCTAAGTGCGGTTACAGTTTCTAACTACTGTAAATCTAGGCATATTCAATCTTAAATAGTTATTCATGCTCATCGTAGTTTTTTCAATTATAGTATTCGATTTTAACGGATTAAACAGACTTCACAGATTCCTATAGTTCCATTAACATGTTTCGCTTAATCTTAAATTAAGCCTACAAATTTATATGTCTAAAATCACAAGTCATAATTTACAGTAGAAATCATGCCCCAGTTTTTTAGTCCAATTTGACGATATAGTTTATGCCCCCAAATTCCAATCGTGATTCAAAGTACAAGTTATGCCCCTAAATTTCCATTTCTATTCATTCCCAATTTAACCTAATTTCGTTTGTATGTATATTTCAGCGATATCGGCCTAGGCTTGAAGGTAGCCTAGCTATAAAAATAAAAATGGAATGAGAGAGCGAAGAACAGAATAGGAATAAAACTAAAAGTAACAGAAATGGGCATATGATAGCAGAAATAGGCATATAAGAACAGATCTAATGAACTGAAATAGGCATATAATAACATATCTGATGAACATGTAACAACAGGACTAATTAGGCATTGGTTTAGATCTAGATTTATAAACATGTCAGGACTACTTATTAAACGTTTATATCTAAAAATAACATGAACTCATAGAGTCTGGATCAAAAGAACAGAGAACAATTAGGCTGAAGCTGTAAAAGAAATTCTTGAATGCAAATAAGTTGTGGTTGAAGGAAATGGGCTAACTCAATCTAAGCTGGGGAAGCATCTCATTATCTCCATTGTTTTTGGTGTGTAAAAACAATAGAAATGGGGTCCTATTTATAGCCTAAAACCAAAGAACCAAGCCAAGAAATCAGTCCACGTTTGGAAATGAGAATCTGCCTAGATCCGTATAGGGGTCAACCCCCCATTTACTGTGTCAAACTAGCAGGGTCTCGGGTCGACCCCCATACTGGGTCGGTTCCGCTCTTGGCCTTTCCCGTACATTGTTTTGACTTTTTTTTAATATCTCATTTGTTTGTATATATAATTCTCTTGTGCATATACGAACTTCTAGGCTTAATAACTTCTTCATACGATGTCCGTTTCATGCAAACTCAGAGTTTATCTTAAGCAAAATTCCGAGAGGAACGTAATGGCATAGTCCATTTTACTTAATTACAAATATTTAATCAAGTGTTCTCAAGTTTATCATTATAGTGTTCTTTAAAATTACGGGGTGTTACAAATTTGAGATGAGCTTGGTAAGTGAACTAAAGTACTTCCTTGGGTTTCAAATCAAACAAAGTAGCAAAGGAATTTTCATTTCTCAAACAAAGTATATGATGGAGTTTCTGAAAATATTTGGATTTGAAGATGCAAAGCCAATGAGAACACCAACGAGCCCAACAAACAAGCTTAACAAAAATGAAAAAGGTGGTGTTGTTGATCAGAAAAAATATCATGGGATAATCGATTCACTTCTCCATCTCTCTTCTTTTAGTCCCGATATTATGTTTTATGACTGTTTGTGTGCTCATCTTCAGTGTAACCCGAAAGAATCTCATTAAAAAGCCACAAAATGAATCTTGAGATATTTATTACACATACAAAATTTGGGCTTGTGGTATCCCTCTTATGATAACTTTGATTTAGTTGGATTTTCTGATGCTGATTATGCTGGTTCACTCATTGATTGGAAAAGCACTAGTGGAACCTGTTTCATGTTAGGACACTCTCTAGTTTCTTGGTCAAGTTGGAAACAAAATGGTGTTGCATTGTCCGCTACTAAAGATGAATATACTGCCTTAGGAATTTGTTGTGCAAATATTTTATGAAGTGTGACAATAAGAGTGCAACAGATTTATAAAATAACCCTATCCATCATTCGCGCACAAAAAACATTGATGTGAGACATCATTTCATTAGAGACAATATTGCTATTGAGGATACTTGTATTGAATTTATTGCAACTGAATCTCAACTTGCTGACATTTTTACTAAACCCCTTCCCGAAGATAGATTTTCCAGATTATGCTTGGATTTAGGGATTATAGAAATTGATTAACCCCTCTGCATTTTATTTCATATTTTCTTGGGAGTTTTGTTAACTAATTCATCTTCTGACAAGTCAAACTATTTTTTCGAAACCATTAAGGAAAATACAGTTTTTGAATTTTTTTAGAGATGTGTGAGTATATTATTTTTCAGAATATGAGATATTTAAAAAAAATTGTAAAACTCCTGTTGTGATTGAATATAGTTCAAATTATAATTAATTTAGAAATTTACTTCACAAACATCTTTGTCTCTACCAATTTTCTATCATCCATTATGTTTTTAAATATTAAGGGGGTTTTGTATATAATAAGTGTTTCTCTAACCTCATTTAAAAACTCTAGATATGGTCATTCATGGTTAGAGATTACTTATATTTTAAGTTGCGATTGACCCCATTTAAAAGTCCAAATAGGTTTTGCGTGGTTAGTGTGCTCATAAAAGAAAACAAAGAGAAGAATTAAACAAATAATGATATAAGTGAAATTCTCCTTGGTATGTATTAACTAACCCTTTCACCCGCCCTCTAATTTGTGAAATATGTTTTTATCTTATGGTTTATTATAATTATTTTTTTATCATTTTATGATTCAAGGTATTTGCTTTTGTTACTTGATTTGAATTTATAATTTTAGTCCAAATCGTTTGTTATTTTCCAGTTATTTCCATCTTTTAATGATAACAAAAGGGGGGAGCGTTAAGATTTTGATAAGTATGCAGACATCTATAGAATCATTTATTTTCATATTTTCTAAGTGATTAATTGATTTTTATGTTTCTCAGATTTCATACAATTTTGTTAAGTGTGCTACTCAGTTGTAGGGGGAGAATATATATACGGGGAGTTCTCATATTTCACAGTCAAAAATATTTGTTATATTAAAAATCTTAAGTATGTTTGTCATCATTAAAAGGGGGAGATTGTTGAATATATGATTTTTTGTTTGATGATAACAAATATATGTTATTTTATAAATGTGTTCGAACTTGTGCTATTATATATTTTCATCTCATAAAGGAATAAAAATAATTATTGACTGATTATACTACTACACTGAATTTAAATATTCACACAAGTATTTATTATTCAATAATAAATTTTAATTTACACATTAAGAATAGTACATCTTTTCAGAACTCACTTACAAACATGTAGTTATCACATTCACTTATATTTAAATCCTCACTACAATTCACTCTTACTCAGTTATACACTCTCTCACGTACATCTATTCACTCTTATTGAATCTTCATGTGCGTCACATGTTGTCCACTCACCGGCATACCTATCACACAAACACACGCAGAGTAAATTGGAACCGAACAGATATAAATTTGAGCAAATACATATTTATTTTAATTATTTATTTGCCTCAGAATTTTCAATGTGTTTCTCATTATTTTTCCAGACTTGGTCCAATATGTGTACATATACGTAATCGAGTCTATTAGTGTTTCAATATAAATACCACAAGATAGATTATTGTTCCTACGCACAATACACGTACACACACATGTGTATGTATATACACATATATTTTTCAGGTATACAAGGGCAATTTGGTCAAAAAACTTCAGCACAAAATCGAATATTTTTGGCAATACTTATAGACAAACATTTATATATATATACATATATATATATATATGCATATGCGTATATATACATGGAGCACAAGGCAGCATGCATGATGCATGCACGAGCTTTCAGAATATAAAGAAAGAAGCAAGATCTTCAAGTGACAATGGTGAAAGGAAGAAAGGAACTACAACAATACAAATTAAAACAAATTTCAGCATCTAAGAATAGAAAATTCTCTGCTATATGCATAACAAGTATCTCCAGGATTTCAAATCAAACTAACACAAACATCAAGCCCAAAGTGATCACGTCAAAAGCAAGGCACAACAACTAGACTAGGAAAGGCATAACCTTGTGCATGCAAATAGTCTAGTCAAAATTGTGCACATGGTATAAGCAAGGAAGTGTCAAAGCTCAAGTAACAACCAAAAGCGTAAGGCACCAGGCAGTATGATAAAGACAAATGGACATTGTTAACCGGCCTTTTGGACTGGTTCCCAAAAGTGCACAAGATGCGCTCGACTCAATGTATCACATGATATTACAGCCCAGAGGCATCACCAATATCATCCAGGGTCCAGTATCGGAAGACTCGAGTCTTGCCACTAGCAGGATGTCGCATCCCCTGAATGCAACCTCCATCAGTATCCGTCCGCATCCGAGCTGAAGAAAAGCCGTGCTTCGAGCCAAAGGCGAGCCATCAAGCATGTGCGGGCCGTGAACCCGTGCTTCAGGCCACCAAAACACCTGCACCCATAACCATTTCACCTCACATAAAGACGATTTTCGCACCCAGCGGGTGCGAAATTCCCGCACCCAGCTGGTGCGAAATTCCCATGCCCAACGGGTGAGAAATTCCCGTGCCCAGCGGGTGCGAAATTGCCGCACCCAGTCGGTGCGAAATTGCCGAACCCATGCCCGAGTTTGAAATTTCGAACCCAACGGGTGCGAAATTTCTGCGCACAGCAAGTGCAAAATTTCTGCACCCATGCCTGGGTTCGAAATTTCGAACCCAACGGGTGCGAAATTTCCGCACCCATGCCTGGGTTCGAAATTTCGAACCCAGTGGGTGTAAAATTTCGCACCCATGCCCTGGTTCATAATTTCGTATTGTGACGGTGGCGGTTTCGAAATTCTGCTATTGCTCCCCTATTTCTCCCTACTACCTAATCCTACCTACATCCACTCCTATAAATAGCCCATGGCCTTACACTTGAAAGGGTTTGGATTTCCTTCACTTGAGACCTTCCTAGAGCTTCATGAGCCTCATTAATGGCATCTCTTATTTGAGGAAGAAGGACAATTAAATGTTCTTTTTCCCAAATATCTAGCATATGGCAATTATAAAAGTGAATGTAATGAGCTGACTCTACCTTGTAATTCTTGAGTGATTAATAAAAGTTCAACACCCTTCCAAAGTGGACGTAGGCCTAATCCGCGGCCAAACCACTGTAAATTCTCATGTCATTTGCTGCTTTCTCTTACTTAGTCTTGCGACCAAATTAACTATTCCTAGTAATAGGAACCTTTGGTGTTTATGACATTTTTTGCCATCAACATTTGGTGCTTTCACTGAGAACTGAACTAAAGATTTGCGTCTTTCTCCCACTTTATCATCTCGACTTCGACGAGCTTAAGGTTCCTTGCTCAACCTGCTGTCGAGTCCGCTTACGATGGTAGAGAAGTTAAAGAACGCAATGGTCGGCTCTTCAGCCGCAGCCGAGGCCAGTACATCCCAACAACCTCAACAGGCAGATATCCCGGCCACTAATGAAACCATCCCTCCTATTGTGGACCCAAAAGCACCCGTTACACAAGCTCAAATTCGTGTGCTTAATGGAAGATATGAGAACACCGTGGTCGAGCTTAACCAAGTATTAAGGAATAACATCAACCATATGCGACAACTTCAAGAAAGTCAACGCATCGTCACCCGACTTCAACTAACTCGGAACAATGCTCGATCCCGACCAACTACCTCGGAAACTTCCTCTTACGAGTCAAGGGGATACACCAAAGGAGGAGTTTCAGCCTCATTAACAACGTCGCCGCTCGTACCAATGCCCTCGATAATGATGACGGTAATGCCAACGCCACTGGAAATGACAACGACGACCGAACTGCAGTCGCATACAGTGAGGGGGCATGGTACCGAGATCGCCCTCGCGTGAATATCAACGATGGACCAGATCCTACAAACCAACCACTTCCTTGACATAACCCGATGGCCACTAATCAGGGTGATGGGCCTGTTATTCCAATGGACCGCGCTCCTTCAGAACAGGATCCGCATCACCTCGCTCACCTCACCATCCACCCCAAGACCCAATCATAGATGTCGAGGACATGGAGGAAGATGATCAGGACATCCATCTTAGAAGACACCCTCGCAATAGAACTCCAGAACCTCACCAAAACCAAGGGGTCCCCATGGCGGATCCCCATTCAACTTACCTCCCATATATGGTCTGAAGGATCATGAGGGAAACGCGAGGAACGTGCATGATTCATAGGAAGCGCACGTTAGGTGCAACCCCTTCACAAAAAAGGTGAGTGAAGCGGAATGGCCGCGATGCTTCAGCAAGCCACAGATGTCGCTCTACGACAGCACCGCTAATCCTTGTGCCTTCGTAAATCGATATGAATTGAAAATGGACTTGAGCTCGGCAACGATCCGGTCAAATGCCAGTGCTTTCCAGCCTTCTTATCAAGAATCACTCTACTATGGTTCTCTTGCCTCTCACTTGATTCCATTGACAACTTCGGCCAGGTAACGACACAGTTAGTCAAACAATTCAAGATGCTTATTCCAACTCGAAAGAATGCCCTCACCTTATCCAATTTATACCAAGGACCTGCCGACTCCTCAAAAGTTATCTCTCCTGGTTCAATGCTGCCCTCGCTGAGGTCACGGACCCAAATCCTCACACCGTACTCTTCCATCTAGCGAAAGGCGTACTTCCCACTTCCGAATTTGGGGCATGGATTGATCGGAAGGAGCCAAAGAGCCTCGAGGCTTTCTATGAGAAGGCGAGGTAGTACTTATGTCAAGAAAAAGCGAGACGAAACCGACTCTTCAGGATCGGTCTTCCCAACAATCCACACGCGAATACCATAAATGACAGCATCAAAGGGAAACAGATAGCGAAGCTCTTCGATAAGGACAAGGGGGAAGGTCCCTACAAGCAAAGGCCTAGTAATGGTAGGAAAGACATCCACAACAACGGCCAGGTTCCTACGGATCCCAAGAACCCCGGCCCTCACCGGGCATACAAGATTTACACCCCGCTGAGTGAAGACTTGGAAACAATCTATCTGGAAACATGCAACACGCTTCAATACAAGAAGCCATACAATAGGGAAACAACTAATCAAAGAAGAATAATGGCAAGTTCAGTCGATACCACGGCATGTACGATCATAATACCAATAATTGCCATCAATTCAAAAATGTAATCGAAAGGCTTATCCGCGGGAAGGGCCTTGAGCAGTATGTCCAAAAAGCATCATGACTCTCACCGACATCAAGCAGAATACCGACAAAACCTAATGCTTACCTCGTTGGCCGCAATTGACGCTGATACCTCTCACCAGTCCTGAGCAGCATAGGACCCACTGGAAACGGATATCCTTCCACTTGTGGCCCCCAAAGCTCCTACGACTCAAGCACTAATTCGCACACTTAATAAGAAATATGACAATGCAGCTCCCACACTAGGCGTTGAAGATTAACATGATCTTATGCGCTAACTTCAAGAAAGTCAACACATTGTCATTCTGCTTTAGCTTGCTCAGAACCGCATTTGCCGAGGATACGGAATTCGCACCCAGCAGGTGCAATTTTCACATCCAGCAGGTGTGAAAATTCCGTACGTAGCAGGTGTGAAATTTCCGCACCCAGCAGGTGCGAAAATCCAGCACCCAACAGGTGCGAAAATCTAGCAACCAGCAGGTGCGAGAATCCACGCACCCAGAAGGTGTGAAAATTCACTACCCATCAGTGCGAAATTTCCCAACCCATCAGCGCGAAATTTCCACACCCAACAGGCGCGAAATTTCCGTGCCCAACAGGCACTAAATTTCCGCACCCAACAGGCGCAAAATTTCCGCACCCAACATGTGCGAAATTGCCGCACCCACAAGGCGCGAAATTTCCGCACCCAACAGGTGCGAAATTTCCGCACCCAGGAGGTGCAAAAATTTCTGCACCCAGCAGGTGCGAAAATTCCGCACCTAGCAAGTGCGAGAATTTCTCCACCTAGCAGGCGCAGAATTTCCGCACCCAGCAGGTGCAAAAATTTCCGCACCCAGAAGGTGCGAAAATTCCGCACCCACCAGGTGCGAGAATTTCCGCACCCCGCAGGTGCGAAATTTTAGCATCCAACAGGTGCGAAATTTCTGCACCCAACAGGTATGAAATTTCCGCACCCGAGTGCGAAATTTCGCACCCAGCAAGTGCAAAAATTTTCGCACACAGCAGGTGCGAAATTTCTACACCCAGTAGGTGCAAATATTTCTGCACCCAGCAGGTGAGAAATTTCGCACCCAGAGCGCCTGCTCGCGCCGCGCCGCATCGGAAATTTCTTCTTTCGAAGTTAAGGGCCCACGTCGAGGAAGAAGGTTCAACCTCATTAAAAACATTCCCGTCCGCTCCAACACTCGTGCGGCGATAGAAACAACAAAAATAAGATGATGATTGAACCATCATCACTTACGGCCAAGGAACACAGTAATAAACCGGGTCCGAGTAACCAAACTTACACTTGGAATAGCCCAACTGTCGCCACTGACAACCAAAGTCCTACTCTTCCAGCAGCTCGTCGGGCCAGAGTACTTCTGGACCAAGGTGTCTACTAGCTCGCCAAACCTCGACAGCCAGGCCTTCCATGACATGGATGTGAGCGAGCTAAAAGTGTACAACAGAAGACGTCGACAGAATGGAACTCCCGAAATTTGTCAAAAATAATGGGTTCCATTAGAGAATCCTCCCTCGGCATATCTCCCAGACGTAGTCTGACTAATCATAAAAGATACATGAAGAAGCGCATACCACTCAAGAGGAACCCGCTCGAGGCGTAATCCCTTCACTAGGAACGTACACAAAGCTGAGTGGCCTCGACGCTTCAACACACCACATGTGGCATTCCATGAAGGAACGGCTGTCCTCTAATCTCGGCAATGTCAGAGTCACCACCAGAAATGGAATGAGTCATCCCGGCCGTTCCCAGCTTTGACGCTCAAGCCTCCTCTAGGCGGACTCAAAACTGCTATGTGTCCATACTTATCGCATACGCTTCTAACATCCAACTGGGTCCAACTTCACTTCAACCGACTTCCACAACATCATGTAATCGAAGTTGGAGACTCATGGATTGCCAAGGACCTTCCATCAAGAAGGTGCGCTAGGCTTCAAAGTCCTAGACTAGATCATGACCTCTATAATGCAGCAGGAGCCCAACCTCCGGTTGTCGCCGACACGGTCCGTGGAATCGTAAGAAAATCGCAGGCACATGCCCACGACGTCTGCGAAAGCAGTACGAGGCGTAACCCATTCACTTCGGCAAGCCATAATACCAAATGGCGCCAGCAATTCGACATGCCAATGCTCGCCCATAGTTAAAGAAGCCATGATTCTCGAAGCTTCGTTAGGTGCCACAAATGGCACGTGGGTTCATTACACATCACCAATGCCATAAAGTGCAAGTGCTTCCCTGTTCTTGTCCAAGACGGCTCTATCTGGGTCCGCTCGACTTCCACCTTGAACTTTCCTAACTCTCGACTAACTCACCAAAAGATTGGTCGTGCAATCCAGGTTGCGCTTCATCGTGCCTAGAGATATCCTCTCAGCTTCGAATGTTTGCCAAGGCACCCGTGAAAACTCTCAAAGGAAATATCACAAGATTCAACACCGCCTTGGCTATAGTCGAGATACTACACGTCGAATCGCACTCATCCGGCTCACAAATCGCATACTACCTGATTCCAAACTTAGAGCATAGACCGATCAGAAGCAATCAAAGATTCAGGAGATCTTCTGCATGAATGCCGACTACCTCCTATGCCGAAATCTAGCCTACAGGAATCAAGCTCCTACCCACAACATCATGCCTCGCGATGACATACCGAGCTCCAATAACACTAGTTTTATCGCTCTGCGCAATCCTGCTCGCACCAACAACATCAAAGGTAATCGTAGCAATGGATGGAGTCGTATTCGACTCCCATCCTTCCGCAGCTATACTGCTCTTAGGGACAGCTTAAAGAAAATCTATCTCGCAAACTGCAACTCCTAACCACGCAAAAGGCCAAGATCTAAAAGTTCGACGAGCACACCAAGGGACTCTACAGGATATCGTCGGTTCTACAGCATCCGCAGATGTAAGACGAACATATTTCGCCACTTGCAGAACGACATCAAGGAACTTATCCATAGGGGAACTCCAAGCCAGTCAACGCTCATCAAAGACTCCCACTACATGGAATCTCCAAGCCACTCGACGCTCATCGAGGATTCCCAATATGTGGGGTCTTCGAGCCACTCGATGCTCATCAGGGATTCACACTGCATGGGATCTCCGAGCTACTCAGCGCTCATTAAAGATTTCCATTAAATAGGACCTCGACTTCGACAACTAATCCCTCTAGAGTATCCCTCCGGCTCGTCAGGATAATAGCTTCCACGATGCAGTTGACTCTAGGTGTTCATCGGAGATACAAGTTTGCAACTCCTTCCTACCTGAGCCTCCCTCAATATCGGGCAACTTCGGGGCACAACCGGAAGCTTAACCAAAGGCCCGCTCGAGTGCACATCGGCGGCCTCATCTTCAAACGGGTCTTTCCTATACCTACAGGCCTCGCTCCTCGTTTGGATGGCCCATACTCATACAACGAAAGCTTAACGATGGAACTTTCAAATTCTCTATCATGGACGGAGCCTAACTCCCAAGGGCATGGAATAATGAACATCTTCGCCTCTACTCTACATAACTTAGTGTACAACTATTCATGCCTTCCCACGATATTTTATTTTCATGCAATACGAGGCTTTGTAAAGGCCACTACTACTAGAGTTATCTACAGCAATGATGTTCAGTTCCCTATCACCCTTCCATGTTTACTCCGTGCATGACGTTCATGACATGTTTGATTAATCCTGACAACCAGCCTGCGTGCAAACATGCGATCGACGTGTCAACACCCTGAGCATGGGAGCTGATGTCACCATCCGAATCTCGATCCAACATCAACGCCAAACAACACTGGCTACGTCTGACACCCCAAGCACGGAAGCCGGCAAAGCTACTCGAGTTGTCGGCCCGCGGTGCGACTGAGTATAAATAACCACTAACTCGAACCTCGGCCCCGTGCCGAGACCGAGGATAAATCGTTCTACGTCCAAGTCCCGATGATTTGGTGCCACCACCCAATGGTCGACTAAGAGTGATGAAATTCTGCCTTCGCCGGTTACGGGTGTCGGTCGAATCTTGGCCAGCACCAAGACCGACCTTAAATCGTTTCTCCCTGAATCCCTAAAGGTTTAGGTGCAGCTCATGGCCACGATCGGACCCTACGGGCTGGTGATCGGAGCTTTTCTACGCTGGCGAATAAACGACCTTGGAGATTCGCCCTAACCCAATGAACGATAGGCGAGTCACACACCAAACGGACCACACAACGCGAAGTCATACTCCTTCGCTACAGCTAGTATTAACCTGGGGCAACCCAAACACAGCAAGCGCTTAGCCAGTCTTCACAAACTACGGGTTTCCTGAGACGAGGGAAACATACTAGAAGCCTGCGCTCTATCACACCCCTTTGGAATAATTGACTCGAAGTGCGGTACACAATCACACCCCTCTGGAATAATTGACCTAGAGCGCGGTACACAATCACTATTTTTGTTAGGTGTAATGATAAGTATTCTTATGCAAGTACGGGATGCCTAAAAACATAAAAAGAACATCCAAACACTTAACACAAATTGCGATCTTTACTAATTCATATTTCATTTTCACACACACACTCATTAAACAGGCTACATGTCTAACATCTTTTCTCTCTGATGACAGGGTGTACATGAATACCACACCATGTCTTTAAGAACCGAAAGAGAAGACCACACTCGCATAGGCTATCGGTTTACCTCACCCACAGTATCAATAATTCCTTTAACAATTATGGATGCTGCTCATCCTTCTCTTATCATTTCCTTTTTCTATACAGGTTCGGCACTTGACAGGTCGACACCAGCTATGGTCCCCTTCCTTCCTGAATCGCTTCCTCCTCCTCTACTCTTCACAAGAGTAATGGATTTGTAAGACATCGATGTGCGCCTCCCGCCATTATCCTCGCCGCGTGTAATTATCGTAACTTCTCCGAGAGCGACACATGGCAGCGGCCTAGGGATGATGTCAAAGGCGAGGACCAAAGTAGCTTGGGTTTTCTCCCCATGTCTTCTTGGCGCTTGGCTCCGCTCTCTTCTCGGCATCTTCGGCGGTCTTCTAATCAGCTAGCTCCCTGGCCTGGAGTCACATAATTGCATATGCTTCGAGTTTGCTAAGGGTCCCCTCGCCCTCTTTTGGTTGGCATCACTAATGGTTTTCCTTTTTCCTAGCCTACCCAAAGGCCCTCTCCTTCACCGCCTCAATATCGGCCTACTTCTTTGCCACAATAGCGACAGATTTCTCCTCGTCATTCTGGCCAGCCTTTTCCCATGCATCTTGTATGGCAGCCTCGTCCTGTCCCTCTTCCCCTCCGGCTCCTCATACTTTGCCACCAGCCGGGCTTCCTGACCTTCCACCATAGCTTGCATTGTTAGCAAACTTACGTCTGCTATGCCTGTCACATGAGCACTTCGACCAACCAAAACTTCTCTTCCTCCGAAAAGTCTCGTATAAATGTGGGATCCTGAGGCTACGGGATCTCTTACTTCTCCAGATTAGTCTCACTTTAGCTCCAGCCAATACTCGGACGCTTGAGGAAGCACAGGGGAAAAGCCTGGTGTCGCCTCCACTCTAAGAGGGGCTTCTCGGCAAAAGAGGCAACTATTTGACTCCTGAAGGTTTGTCGCTTGCATCCTCTTCAATTGGCAAGTACTCGAGCTCGAGGGCATTCCCCCACCTATCCTTTCGCGAGCTTGCTCATCGCAGGACATGAGGAAGATCCCCACCAGCTCCCACGCTGGCATTCCCATCCACCACAAGCTTCGAAACAACCATTCTAAAGAGGAACATACACTTTGCCATGAGGATGATCCAGACCCAAAAGCTCGGGTCTCGGAAACTTCTAACCTCCCGGTAATACTAAGCCGGCTGGGCATAGAGGCTCGAACCGAAAGACAAGGGGAAGCTACACGATCACTAGTTCCCCGAGGAACATGGGAATTTAGACAAGTTCTCAGTATGTGAAATAAAAAATTCATATCTCGATGCAAGTTCTGGAGTTTCCACGGCCGGTTCATTGGGTTCCCAAAGTCTCTACGCCTTACCAACAACCTCATACTTGAACGCAACATGAAGTTAACTTACACCCCTCGATGCAGCGACTTCCTACCTACAAGTGCATCGAAACGTGGTGACTACACCTAGTTTTAATAACTATGACAGTGATTCCTGGCAACCATCAACACCATTCTTAGGTTGGAAAAGGGTTACAACATAATTGGGTTGGAACTAGCGACTCAACCATATGTTTACATCTTATGTGCATATCCGAGTAGACAGCCAGAATAAGTCCATATCCAAAATCATTCGGCAACCAGTTGTGTTACATTCAACTTCAATTACAAACCAAACATGAAACATTGAGCAACAATCCGAACTTACTAGCTCGTCCCTGACGTCGAGCAAAACTTAGTGGATACCCGGGTTTGACGGCATCACTCTTCGATTATCGCACCAGCCTAGTAGCCTCAAGACCCGATCAGATCCCCTTTAGCCTCTCCGCGGGTATCATCTTCATAGCATCCCTTGGAGCTGCCATCTTGAGAGTGCCTTCACCTTGCAACGAAGGCAATTCAGAGGCAGAGTCCAGGCCCTGGAGGCTTTTTAGGCTTTCGTTCAGCACCCGGACTCCACAAAAAGTAGACATTATGGAACATGATGGCAACCTTTAGCCTCAATGAGTAACGCCATGACCATCACCAACCGCTAGTGCAACGCCTGAGTCAAGATGCAACTGCGTCGTGGTTGGGTTATTGATCGGATCTCGGAATTAACAACTCAACTGTGTGTCGACATCCTCCATACGCATTCGAGCCGACAGTCCAAGCATGTCCATTCCTCAAGGACTGCGTTGCAAGACCAAAACTCACTAATCACTGTCTGCTCATCGGGCACCATGCAAATGTTTAATTTTACTAGCCCAAGCTTGGAGCCAAGACTAAATCATCAGAGGGAGAAGTCATGCGTCGTGCTCCTACGCACTTGCTAGATTATCACGTCCCTCAAACCAGCTTCGACCTTTCGAAAAACCAGGAGGGTTTGTTAAGTGTCTGGGATACGAAGCCCACTCTTGTATTCACACATACTTGGCGGCCTTTATCTGAATTCCTAATTTTGTTCCCTAAGATTCCCTCTCCTTCAAAGTACAAAAGAAATATTTTAGTATCCTCGATGCCTTAAGCTGATTTTCTATCCAGAGAAGAGAAGAATGGAAGCAATTTCCATCAGAGGATCGACACACCCCAAACGAATGTTCCGGGATCGGAATTCGGGATCGCCCACCAAGCTACGATCATATTTCGAAGCTCTAACTACCAAGTCAATCACTACTCGACGACCTCTTGTGTGCTCACCAAGTGCACAATCATCAAAGTGCATGCACCCAACAATTAGGTCAACCTCTCCTCAAAGGAAAACCCATATGAATACATGCCATGACATAGGACAAGTGTTGTCCTGACAAGGGCATTTGCGTATATAAGTTGTCAAAACTTTGATCGATTGAAATAGCTCGGAACACTGAACGACCTTGGGTTCACAAATCCATTTGATTTAGCCGATCTTCAGACATTTCAAAAGCTAAAATTGCGCAATTGTCGGCCTAGGATGTTAAATTCACCTTCATGTTACCTACTCTAGCTTAGATCACATCACATAAAACCACGTGCAAACTCGTGGTTGCATACGCGATTGCGACCCGATAATAGATAGTTTGCACTTCGATGCAACCGGGAAACGCCACTAACATTTATGGTCTCTAATCCACAGGAACTAAACATCTTGGACAGGTTCCAACCCAAGACACAAGACTCAAGTGAGGCAAAGATCTTAGCTATGTTGAATCCTAAGCTCATCCCAGCATATTCCAACAAGGCGTCCCAACAGCTCCAAAGAAGTGCACTCTTCGCATACAACTCATGAGGAAGGTCATAACCAATCGTTAAGTACCCCATGGAGATATTTGCACCCGTACTAGACTCTTCTCACTTCAAATCACATCCCTTTGACACAAAACATACTTTGATGGGGAAATTGTTAACCGGCCTTTTGGTCCGGTTCCCAAAAGTGCACTAGACACGCTCAACTCAATGTATGTCATGATATTACAGCCTAGAGGCGTAGCTAATATCATCTGGGGTCCAATACCAGAAGACTCGAGTCTGCCCACTAGCAGGATGTCGCATCCCTCGAGCACAACCTCCATCAGTATCCGTCCGCATCTGAGCCGAAGGCGAACCGTGCTCCGAGCCAAAGGCGAGCCGTCAAGCGGGTCGAGGCCGTGAACCCGAGCTTCAGGCCAATAAATAACCCGCACCCATAACCATCACACCTCCCATAAAGACGATCTTCGCACGCAACGGGAGCGCAATTTCCATGCCCAGCAGGTGCGAAATTCTCGCGCCCAGCATGTGCGAAATTCAGCGCCCAGCGGGTGCGAAATTTCCGCACCCAGTGAGTGGGAAATTTCCGCACCCATGCCTGGGTTCGAAATTTCGAACCTAGCACGATTTTCGCACCTAGCGGGTGCAAAATTCCCACGTCCAGTGGGTGCGAAATTTCCGCACCAAGCGGGTGCAAAATTCCCGTGCCCAGCGGGTGCAAAATTTCCGCACCCATGCCTTGGTTCGAAATTTCGAACCCAGCGGGAGCAAAATTTCCATACCTAGCGGGTACGAAATTTCCACACCTATGCCTGGGTTCGAAATTTCAAACCCAGCGGGTGCGAAATTTCCGCACCCATGCCTGGGATCGAAATTTGGAACCCACCGGGTGCGAAATTTCCGCACCCATCGAGTGCGAAATTTCCGCACCCATGCCTGGGTTCGAAATTTCGAACCTAGCGGGTGCGAAATTTCGAACCCATGCCCGGGTTCGAAATTTTGAGGTGTGCATGTGGCGTGTTCGAAATTCTGCTAGTGGTCCCCTATTTCTACCTACTTCTACCTAATCCTACCTACCCCTACTCCTATAAATAGCCCATAGCCTCATACTTCAAAGTGGTTGGATTTTCTTCACTTGAGTCCTTCCTAGAGCTTCATGAGCCTCATTATTGGCATCTCCTATTTGAGGATGAAGGAGAATTAAATATTCTTCTTCCCAAATACCTAGCATTTGGCAATTATAAGAGTGAATGTAATGAGCATAGATCTACCTTGTAATTCTTGAGTGATTAATAAAAGTTCAACACCCTTCCAAAGTGGACGCAGGCCTAATCCGCGGCCGAACCGCTATAAATTCTCGTGTCATTTACCGCTTTCTCTTACTTAGTCTTGTGACCAATTTAACTATTCCTAGTAATAGGAATCTTTGGTGTTTACTACATTTTTTGCCGTCAATAGACATAGCATAGCAGTGGTCTCAAGAAAGGATGCACATAAATGGTTCAACTACACAAGACATGTGAAGCACAAGCTCGATCAGATGCATGGCTCAAGTACAAGGCACAAAGAAGCAAGCCAGTGACATGTATGTGCATGAATATATACAAGGTCAGAGAAATCAAGCAAGGTCTAGAAATGGCTCAAAAAACACACAATGGAGCATCAAGTATTAGAGTATCGACCATGCTTAGTAACAAGGAAATAATCAATATACAAACAGACACGGTGTGTGTATATATGTGTGTGAGCGCTAAGTGCATATACATGACATGGAAGATTAGCACAACAACAAGGCTAAGAGAACATGGAATGTTACAACAAGTCAAGACACCAAAGAACCAATAAACATGTAAGGATGAAATTAGAATGATACACATATACACACACACACCTGTGTATGTATATATACATATATAGTCTGCATATATAATCATGAAAGTTCCGAGCCACAGCAAAAAAATTAAGTGCCAAATCAATGCACGAATTGTTTTAGGAAACTCTTGGCTAAATCTACTGAGTGCAACAATGAAAAGGTTTTATTTTTGCAATGTTGACATAAACATTTTTGGTTAAAGGATACTACCATTTATTCCTAAATTCACGGTGTTCACCAAAACTCGACCAAGTTCATGAAGATATACGTGAAAGTGCTCATAAACAAATCAAAGAATCAAATATTGGGAAGAATTAATTTTTGCAATTCAAAATCATTCCTAAAATCACATACAAAATTCACAAGGGGCATAAAAATCAAATAAGGGTTTCCAGAAATCATCAACATCAAATACGACAAGTTATAAACTGAAATCAAAGATTTTAGGTGATGAAAACCCTACATAAACACCCACTTCCTCATCGGCAAAATCATCCAAATCCACAGAAAACAATCCAAGCATTCAAACAAAAATCAGAGACCTTACATTGTTTAATCAATCGAGAGATAAGGGTCCCAGATCGTGAAGTCTATCAGTGTCCATCAATTTGAAGATTGGATGAAGTCAAATCGATTCACCAACCATGACTTGGAGCAAATCAAAAAACCTAGGTGATGAATTTTTGGGCACCACTAAAAGAAAGAAGATGACCGATATCACAAGAGATAAATAAATGAAAATGGGGCTACTTCTTTTTTTATTCTAAGTGTTTTTTAATTTAGGATTTTTGTTGTTTTTATTTTTGAGTTGTTTTTATTTTGAGTTGTTTTATTTTTTATGTAAACAATCCATAGGTTTACTAGTTTCCTCTAAATAGGTTTACAAGTTACGGGTTTGTAATTCGGGAAAATTTTATTCTTTGGGATAAAGCTCAGTCCAGGGTTTTCAGCGTAGGATTAGAGAGCAGTAGTAGGGTTTGCGAGCATACAGGGTTTTGTAAGCAGGAATCTATTTTAATACCAAGTAGAAATCTTGAAAATGCAGTAGTAGGCAGGGTTAGCCGAAGCTGGGTAATTCTTGTGTGTTTTTTATCTTGTCTGCAGCTTCTTTGTTATTCTGTGTTTGTTTTTAATTTCCAATAAACCCTATTAACCTCCTCTAGGGTTAATCATGATCCAGCAAATACTTTTTAATTATAAGATCTGAAAATAACTAGAACTCACAATTTTTTGAATTAGATGCAAAAAGAGTCTTCATAATTGTTGTTGTAGAAGAAAATCAATAGTTATCCCTTTAATCTACATTCTGGCAATACCCTATCATTTTCCTAATTTTATTCAGAAATATTACTAGGAGGAGGAAGATGAAGAATGTTCGTGTGTAAGAAAATGGTGAGGCTGCTAGCCGATTTATGGATAAGTTAGGATAATTCTAAACCATATGATATTTGGTTATCAAATCAAACCGTACACCTCAAGCTGAGACAGAAAAGATGAAAGTATATAAAATAGTCCAGGTTCAGGTGTAGGAATCCACCCTACATACAGGTGGGTTGACCCTTGTGTTGTTGGGTCATCCAGTGACCATTGTTTTCTGCATTCGGTTATATTAAATTATAATATATATAGTTCAAACTTGTTTAGTTCATAACTTCTTCGTACTTAATCCGATTTATGAAAACCAAGATTCAATCTAAACCAAAATATCATAATGAATACAATGGTAAAGATGATTTTACCTAATTTTGAATATTAAATAAATTAATATTTATTTTATTATCTCCTTTATGTAATTATTGTGTATTAAAATATGTGGTGTTACAGAAAGCTTCCAATACCAGCAACTTGAATATGGTGGGTTTTGAGAATTCTTGTTGCCTTGAGAGAAAAGGCTATGAGTAACACATTCCAAATTAGCATGGGGTGCCTAGCCTCGGGTATAGTGTCGAATAGCATCGACGACTTGACTTTCACTTCCCATACCATGAAGTTAATTCAAATTATTTAAGCCGATGCCGAGGCCTTCAATATTGCAACCAACATTAGCGAATTGTCGAACGTCAAAAAAAATATCAAACTTGTTTCTAATTTGAGGTGCCTCAACTGGCATGAATCCGACATTCAAAACTATGGGAGTTTCTACATCCAAAGCTACGCTCAGTGGTTCTTGTATGATGTTACCAACACCTAAACCTAAAATATTATTAACCACAACCTGAGCTGAACCTTGCATAGGATTGGTGGTGGTTCCCTAAGCCTAGCCGATCTAGTAGTTGTCTGCGGAGTGATGTCGATATAAGGTTACTCCTTTGGAATTGCCCCCAAGTCCCAAGCTAATACTTATGGAACAATTGCACTTTTTATGATCATGTTACCTTGTCATGATGGCCTTGAGATTCTTTCGATTCGAGCGAGAAGAGTGTTCATAGTCTGTTCCTATCAGTGCAAATGTTCCTCATGTTGTTCTAAATGAGAAGCGAGATCCTTAGTTAAATCATTCATGACTTCTTCGATGTCATCTCAAGTAACGTAGTTTAACTGATATCCAGTCGAGGAGATTTCTTGACTTTCTTGCATCCCTTCTCCTTTTGAGCAAGGTAACCGTGTCCTTTTACGATGGTGGAATTCGAGAGAATTCTAGGCAAATCTGAGAATGAATCCGATAACCTAAACCGAGGTCGACGTCGAAGTCAAAGTCGAAATCTGAAGCCAAAGCTGAAATTCGAAGTTGGATCTGAGAAACAAAACTAAAGCAAAAGTCGAAGTTGTGCGCTCCATTCTTGGCACGCCAAAGTGTTGACGTGGGAAATTGGTTATTTGCACATTCAAACCCCCAAGTGTAACTTTAATAGTAAACTTATAATCCAAAATCCAAAGTATGAGAAATGTAAAAGGGGCACACAATTTTTATAGTGATTCAACACTAACGCCTACGTCCACTTTGTAGTAATCATTCATCATAATATTATCGATTACAACGTTTGAATAAGTTCGAATAATTTGAATGTATAAGTTGTATAATAAAACAAAAAATAGCTTGTTAATTCCAAAATTTGACCAAAATGGCCTTCTTCTTCTTCATTGAGATAAAGTATGTTGGTATGAACAACAATGTCCAAAAAGTAGTGTCAATGTCCAAGAGTATGCATAAATGTCGAAAAGATGTCCAAAGGTCCAAGTGCATGCTAAAAAGTTGTAGATAGACTTTTATGTAGCATCTACAAGTCCAAAAAAATAATGATCCAAAAGTCCAAGTGAATCTCAAAAAGTTGTAGACAAACGTTTACAAATCCAAGAGAGTGATGATGACGTCCATTAATGATACCTTGGAGCTCCAATCCTATATGCCAAAGCGTAGGCCAAGTCCAAAAATGCCAACCTTATAGAATTCCAAGCAAGGGGGCAATTATTGGTGATGTTTGAAAGCATTACCTCGCATTTCGCATCTTGAGGGGATGCGAAATTTGCATCCTGGAAACATAGCCAAAAAATCAAGCTATTTGTAAAATTGTGCATTTCGGGTTGGTAAGTTGAAAAACAGTTATCGTGGCATGCCGACCAGCCAAAAATACATAATCCGCACATGAATTCTGAGCATGCGAAGTTACTTTGCCAACTTCACATCGCCTCCCACTAAGGGATTTTGCATTCTAGAAAAGTGTGGCCATCCCGAGTCGGTCAGGTCGAAAACATCGATCCACATATGGATATCACATTCGCACTTTCCTTTGCCAAATACACGAATTCACATCCTAAGTTTTAGCTAAGATTTTGCATTGCATCCTCACGATGGAAACACAATGAAATTCGCATCCGCTTCGATGCGGGTCTGTGTTTTCATGTTGACAGATTTTCACCTGGGATTTTACATCCCAAGTGTTGCCAAATGCTAGGTAAAGAAAGTATGGTGCATGTGACACCCTACGTCCATTAATTCCACTTACTAAGGGAATGCATTAACTTTCAAGAATCGTTATAAGAGTATAGAACAGAACATCACAAGACAGATATATAAAATGGTACTTAAAAACTCAAAATTTATTCATTGCAGCGCAAAAGCAAAACATGTCTGGTTACAACATAAAAACCACATACTAAAGCAAAGTACACAAATATCCATCTTGGACAAAATTATTATCAGAGTAGATAAAAGCCAAACCATAATCCCACTCCAAATAGCCATAATGAAAAAGAGATAAAGCTGAGCATTACTTTCAACACTTCCAAGCACTTCAAGAAGAAAGAAATTCGAGTCAAGCTTCGCTAATCCCACCCTGAGGACCTGGATGATGGGGGGGCGAAGAAAGAAAAGAGGCAAAACAAAAAGGTTCAAACATAAAATCTGGCGATTCCAGTGACTTTGACAATATAATCATTAAAGTAACAGGATAAGAACATAAACTGGATATAAAAGATGACTGTAACATAAGCATATATGACAAGGTAAGGAAGATAAGCAAGATAAAACATCGACTGTGCTCGTAACCACTATAAGATATGCTCTACACAATACCAACATACTAGTTACATACTAAAAGACGATCACACTTAAATAAATATGATGATGGTAGTTTCATGTACTTCTAGTTACTGTCATAGGTGCCAACTTGCTCCTATCCCCACTAGTTGTACCCATTACCCTTCCCATTTGATCGGCTCCCTAACCTCGTAGATACCTGTGTTGGTCCCACAATAGGGTGTATCACTCCCTAAGGTGACAATCCCGATACTACTGAAATGCACTGCTTATGCCTACACGATGCAACAACGTCTTACCTACGAGCCCGGACCCACGCACGCACATGACTCCGTTGGACTTGCACTGCCATCGCTAACTCTTTATTGACCTCTTACAATCAACCCCAGTAAGCATGTCCATGTCCCTGATCTAGTTTGAGCTCGTACAGATACTAAAATGGGTTAGTGGTTGAAAAGGTTCCACACATATGACACTAGCTTCCCTCCTAAGCTTGGTCCGCACTAGGAATTCTCACTTAACCCCTTTTTATCCCCATTTCTTTTTACATGTCTCATCTAGGTTAAGTGCTTTAATTATGTTTCACATGCTACCCATGTTACCCACTTAACCCTTTATTATTCCCATGCCTTACCACAAGTCTTATCTTGGTTAAATTTTCATTAATTCATTATAATCGTAATCTTGCAAGACCTCCCACATTAGATTACCGTTTGCGGTTGTTGGATATGCCGGGCGGTTCCGAGAAACTTATAACGCAATCCAAATCTAACCTCGTGTCTTTGCATTATTACGCATTTAATTTCTGCCTTTGACCTTTCACATTAGATTACCGTTTGCAGTTGCTAGTACGTCGGGCGGTTCCGGGCAGGCTTATGCTGCAATCCGAATCTAACCTTTTGTCTTAAGCGTTCATTATCACTTTCTTAATTCAGGTCCCAATTTCAAATCTTGGATTATAATGTATTCCAATTACCCATAATTGCCAATTATGCTTATAATGCTAATTCAAGTTATGCCTATAATTCCATGTATACAAATTTTACCAAATTATGCCCAAATCCATTTTATAGTTATCAAAAATTTATGCCAAATCTCATTTTAAAACATATTTCCCAAACTTTTCCCAATCATCCCAACGTTATACATACGTAAATCTCAACATAATATGCTTAGGCTCGAAGTAAGCCTAGTCTCGAAAGGAAAAGGAGAAGGGAAGAGAATCAAACATCAAAATTGGCATAAACATATAAATAGGCATATGAAATGAATAACGATAAGATAGATCAAACAGGCATATGATAATAGCAATTGGGTATGAATCTGAAGGATAACAAATTACAAAACACGATATGATTCATCTTTTTTACAGACATATACATTAGATCCAATTTACAAAATTATCACTATGTGAAAGTAACATAAACTCATCGTTGTTGGATCTAGAAGAAGAGAATTAGGCTTTGTTGTAGCAGATCTTGATCTTAGAATACCCCTATTCTGATTTGTCTTGGTGCAGAAGAAAGTTTAATTTAGATTAGAGCGGCATGGAGACGCCATGGACTAGGGCTGACTGAGATTAGGGTTAGGCTTAGGTGTTTATTTATAGGTGTATTAGGTGAATTAAGACCTTTAGATTAGATTAGAAACCATCAGAACCACTCAAATTAGAAAGATACGTCAATAGGGAACTATCCAGAATTCTCCAGATCTGGGTTCGACATGGGCGCACTTCCCAGGTGCGCCAGTGCAATTTTGTTCTGGCGCACTTCACAAGTGCGCTAGTTATTCTAGCATGTTTCCTGATTGTTCTGCCAAATTTTTATCGTCCATAACTCCTTCATACGATATCCGTTTTGTGCAAACTCGGACTCTATCTCAAGCAGAATTGCGAGACGAATGCAATGGCGTAACTCGTTTCACTTAATTCTTCTTCTAAAAATTAAGTATTCTTAAATTTGTTAGTTTTAATATTTTAAAATTACGGGGTGTTACATTCTCCCCTACTTAAAGGATTTTATCCTCGAAATCTCCTAAGTTAAGAAGAATATATGTCCTGTCATCCGTCATCCATCTACTCATCCATCAATCACGGGCGTCCATTGTCCATAAAATATTTCTAATGCTTTCATGAACATATGTAAAGTGTGTGTATATGTCCTTGTCATAATGCAAAATCAGGAGGTCTACTAATTCAGTTGACCTCCTTAATGCAAAACATGATAGTGCCATGCGTCCATTATGTATGCAAAAGAATCCTAATGATACATGTCATTTCTGTATGAGTGCACAACCATTCATACAATGGCAGCATCCATTTGATAACACATCCAATATACATCCATTAATTTAAATATGCACACTTATTCATATGAAATATGAAAGTGATTGAGCCGATCCAGTGTCTAATTTGTGTGTAAATGCATCCACGAGCAACCACTAGCAAACACTTACATCCACTTGCATCCACAAAACATAACAAGTCTCAAGCACATGTTTACAACCATAGGATTTTCTCCTAAAGATCGAAGATATAATCGAGAGGATATACTAAACGATAGAACAAGTATAAACAAAGCGATACAAAAAAATAGAAGTTAAGAACATACCCTCAAAAAGGAAAGGGCACTATGCACGTATCTTGTCTTCCATTTCCCAAGTCGCGT
This sequence comes from Allium sativum, assembly GCA_030737875.1. NCBI lineage: Eukaryota > Viridiplantae > Streptophyta > Magnoliopsida > Asparagales > Amaryllidaceae > Allium > Allium sativum. The sequence continues at coordinate 589,517,144 of CM060920.1, forward strand.
CTCCTTGATCATCTCCCCATTGGACTTTAACCAACTTGACCTCTCGGTTGCATAATTTCTTGACCTCCGATCCAAGGATGCATGTAGGAACTCGTTTAACCATGGCATCTCGCTTTACTTTCACTTCTCTAAGCATGCTCAGCTCTACTACTTCCACGGTATTGTGTAAACACTTCCTCAAATGCGACACGTGAAATACGTCATGAACACCACTAAGCTTCTCAGGCAACTTCACTCTGTAGGCCATCTGTCCAATTCTTTCTGTAATGGGGAATGGCCCTACGAATCTTGGTGCCAATTTCCCTACAGATCCAAAACGAACTACATTCCTCAATGGAGATACTTTAATAAAAACCATGTCTCCAACATCAAACTCAACATTGGTTCGTCTCTTATCAGCGTATGACTTTTGCCGGTCTTGTGCCGTCTTCATGCGTCTTCGAATCAAGTCTATCTTCTCCGAGGTTTCCCTAAGCATCTCGCGCCCAAGCAAAATCTTATGCGTAGATTTGCACTAACAAGTCGGTGATCGGCAAGGTCATCAATATAAAGCCTCTAACGGTGCCATGACAATACTAGTCTGATAATTGTTGTTGTAGGCGAACTCTACAAATGGAAGGTATTATTCCCATGTCCCTCCAAAGTCCAAGATGCATAACCTAAAAAGATCTTCTAGAATATTATTCACTCTTTCTGTTTGGTCGTCCGTCTGAGGATGATAAGCGGTGCTCAAACACAATTGCATTCCTACCACCTCTTGCAAGCTCTTCCAAAACTCACTAGTGAAAATGGGATCTCGATCGCTTACGATACTAGAAGGTATGTCGTGTAGACGAACTATCTCTCGGAGATAAACAGATGCTAACCATGCCACTGTTCTTTTACTCTTAACGGAAATGAAATGGGCACTCTTGGTAAGTCTATCTACAAGTACCCAAATCCCTGTATTACCCTTCCTTGACCTCGGTAACCCGTCGACGAAATCCATGGAAACACTTTCCCATTTCCACTGTGGAACCTCTAAAGGGTGAAGAAAACCACCAGGCTTCTTTTGCTCAGCCTTGACTTGCTGGCACACTAAGCATCTAGATACAAACTCAGCCACATCCTTCTTCATTCCAGCACAAAAGAAAACTCGCTTCATGTCCCTATAAATCTTGTCACCACCGAGATGTATGGTCATCTTAGAACGATGTTCTTCTTCACGGATTGTCCTTCTCAAACTCTCGTCTCGTGATACGCAAAGTCTCCCATCCCTACGCAACCAACCTTTTTCATCTATAATATACCTACTAAGATGGCTCGAAGACTCCCCTCTTTTGAGCTTGTCTACTATCTCTATCAGCTGTGGGTCATCTCGCTGTGCCACTCCTATCTATCCCAAAAGTGTAGGTCGCACCTCTAACGATGCCAACAAACCTGGTACATAATCGATAGAGGGTCTAAAGACAAAGGTAGATATATACTCTAAACTCTGCCGCTCGACAAACAAATGACTCAAAGTCAACCTCTTTCTACTCAAGGTATCAGGTACAATGCTACCCTTGCCAGGGGTATTTGTAATCTCAAAATCGTAGGATGCTAAGAACTCCATCCATCTTTGCTGTCTCAAGTTTAAGTCCTTTTGAGAGAACAAGTACTTTAATGACTTATGATCCGTATACAACTAAAACCTCTCACCAAGCAAGTAATGGTGCCAAGACTTAAGCACAAAAACTATGGCAGCTAATTCTAAGTCGTGGGTAGGGTAATTGTTCTCATGGAACTTCAGCTTCCTTCCACCATAACATATCACCCTTCCCTCTTGCATCAAAACTGCGCCAAGCCCTGTCCCACAAGCATCAGTATACACTGTGAACGGTTTACTCCCATCTGGCAAAACCAAAACTGGAGCTATCGTCAATGCCATTTTCAATCGTTGAAAAGCATCATCATAGTCAACATCCAAAGAAAAGTTCAAATTCTTTTTTGTTAACCGAGTAAGCGGGGCTGGTATCTTAGCAAAGTCCTTGATGAACTTTCTATAGTAGCCCGCCAAACCAAGAAAACTTATTACTTCTGTTGCATTCTTAGGAATATTTCAATCTTGGATTGCCACCACCTTCACGAGATCCACTGCTATCCCTTCTTTAAAGACCACGTGCCCTAGGAATCTTACCTCCTTTCTCCAAAAGTGACATTTGGAGAACTTAGCCTTAAGCTGACGTACTCAAAGGGTCTCTAAAACCTCCTTAAGATGTAAGGCATGCTCTTCCTCGTTTATTGGGAAGATCAGGATATCATTTACAAAGACTACTACAAATTTGTTAGAAACTCCCTAAACACCCTACTCATCAAGTCCACGAAATATACGGGTGCATTCGTCAAACCAAAAGGCATGACGAGCCATTCAAAGAAACCATCTGGAGTTCTAAACGCGGTCTTATTTATGATGTCCTCAACCACCCTTAGGTGGTGAAATCCTATAGCTAAATCCAACTGCGAGAAAACCGAAACACCAACCAACTGATCGAACAAGTCATCTATCCTAGGTAATGGGTGTCTATTCTTCTTCATGAGCTTATTCAGTTACCTATATCCATGCACAATCCAAGTGAACCATTATCCTTCGTAGTAAAAACAACTTGAGCACCCCACTCCGAGATACTTCTTCTTATGAACCCTTTCTCAAGCAACTCTTTCACTTGTTTACTAAGCTCCCTCCTTTCTCTTGGAGCCATGTAGCGCACAGGCAATGCAATTGGCTTTGCATTGTCCACCAAGTATGTTACACCCCGTAATTTTATAACATTAAAATTCACAAATTAAAGTATACTTAATTTTTAGAAGCAGAATTAAGTGAAATGGGTTGCGATATTATGTTTGTCTCAAAATTTTGGGTCAAGATAGACATTTGGTTTGCATAAAACGGATAACTTATGAAGAAGTTATTAAGCCTTGAAGTTTGTATGCATATGGGAGAAATATATATATATAAACATAAATATATATATATATATAAACATATATATATATATATATATATAAATATAAATATAAATATATAAATATATAAAAATTCAAAAAAAAGTTCAAAACAGCGAAACGGGAGGGGGGGATAGCGGAACCGCACCATTTTTGGAGTCGACACAATCCCCGCTGGGTCGACTAGGGGTCGATCCAGGGTGTTTGATTGTCAACCCGTGGCCCGATTTACCCTAAGGGATGACGTGGCATCTGAGTGGTCCTGATGGTTCTGGTTATCCAATCAGACGGCTCTTATTAAATTAAACTTCTATAAAAACACTCCTAAACCCCTAACCCTAATCACATTAATTCATAACAAGAACCACCAAGCCGTTAATGGAGAACCTAGAGTAGCCGCCATACACTTTCAACCCTAAAGCAAGATAGAAGCTTGAATCAAAATCAAATCAAATCTAAATAACAATTATTCTACATCAAAGGCGAGCAATTCAGTTTCAGAATACAGATCCCAGAAAGACAAGACTATTCTTTTTAATTGTGAGTATGATAGCTTCCACAAATTAATTAATTAATTTAATTATGATAAGATATAATTGGGATTATGAGAATATGATTTTGAATCATGTGATGTAAATTATATGTATGTTTGTGGTGTTGAATCATATGTTAGTTTTACGCAAGTTGGATCATATGTTAGTTCTTATGTGAATCTTATGTAAGTTGAATCATATATCTTAAGCAAGTTTGTGATGATTGGATCATATATTCATGTATGAATCTTATGCAAGTTTGGGTTGTTAAAATATATGTGAGACATGTATATGAATATGCTAGTTTATGTGACATTAACCTTTATGTCTAGATCCATATGCAAGTTTACATCTTTGTGTTTAGACCCATATGTAAGTTTACATCTTTATATTTAGATCTATATGCAAGTTTACATCTTTATGTTTAGATCCATATACAAGTTCACACCTTTATGTTTGGATCTATAGCAGTACATAAGTTATGCAAGTTTATGCCCATTACCTATGCTAGTTTTGTATCATATGCTAGTTTGAATGAAATTCATATGCAAGTTATTGGCTATGTAATCTTATGCCATGATCCTTAGATCTATTTTATGTGTTATGTGATTTTCTTTTTCTTTTTATAAGTTAGACTATTTGCGAGTCTACCACATGTCATATGAAAACGTACGAATAGCGTAGGGATGATGGGAAAATATTGAATATACATAAATTGTGAATTGGCATAAATTAGCCTTAAGAGGCATATAATTAATTTGAGACATTAATTGGCATAATTGGTATATATGGACATAATTTTAAGAGACAATTATGGACATAAATAAATTTGGAATATATTGATAAATTTGAATAGGGATATTAATTCAATTTGGGTTTAAATAAGGATGTGTAATAATTAACCGCCTAAGACACGAGGTTAGACTCTTTTGTGGTGTAAGACTGCCCGGACCCGCCCGGCAAATCCAGCAGCCACAAATGCCAGTCTAATATTTGAGGTCAAAGGCATGAATTAAATGCGTAACAATTGTAAAGACACGAGGTTAGGCTCATTTGCGGTATAAGACCGCCCCGACCCGTCCGGCAAATCCAGCAACCGCAAATGTCAGCCTAATGTGGGATGTCTTTACAAGGTTACGGTTCTAATGAATTAAGTAACACTTAACTAGATAAACATGCGGTAGGACATAGGGGGTTAAGTGGGTGCCTTGGGTGGCATGTGAAATTAAGTGGGTGCCTTGGGTGGCATGTGAAATACGATTAGATGCACTTAACCAAGATTGAAACATATATGAAGACATGAATAAGAATGGGGTTAAGTGGGGAAACCTTAGTGGGGACCTAGCATAGGTGGAAGGCTTGTGTGAAGCATGGGGGCCTTTTTCAAACCAACAAACCATTAAGTATCTTTGTGAGCTCAACCCAAGTCGAAGACGGGATACGCTTACTGGATTTGATTGTAAGAGTTCAAAACGGGTTAGCAGTGGCAACTTAAGTCCAACGGGGTCGTGTGCGTGCGTGTACCCGGGCTGGTAGGTAAGACGTTCTTGCATCGTGTAGATATAAGCCATGCATCTTTGGTGGTATCAGGTTGCCACTTCGGGGAGTGATACACCCCACTGTGGGACCAACACGGGTATCTACGAGTTAGGGAGTCGATCGAATGGGGGTACTGGGTACAACTAGTGGAGATAGGGGCAGACGGAACCTATGAAGGCAGCTAGGAGTACACGAACCATTATCATTATTAAGTTCTGTAGGAGGGTTCAACTTTTAGGGTGACTAGTGGTGGTGCAGTATAGTAATTATCCTATAGTGATTAGGAACGAGATTAACGCCAGAATATTCCTCTTATTTTCTTTGTCATGCCCACTTGTTTCATGGTCATATCTTATCTTACCAGTTTATGCCTTATCCTAGTTACTTTAATAATTATATTGTTAAAGTTATTATACTCGCCAGACTTTATGTCTAACCCCCTTGTTTTCGCCAATTTTCTTCCTTTCCCTCCCAGGTTCTCAGGGTGGGACTAGTACTAGTGAAGCTTGATCTCAGATCTCTTTCTATCTCTTTTGGAAGTGCTTGGATTGCTGAAAGTAAAGTTCAGCTCATCTCTTTTATGGCTACTTGTATTGGGGTTTATGCTTTTTATTTTATGTACTTTGAAACAATTTATCAAGATGGATATTAAGTGTACTTGATTTATGAAGTTGTTGTAATCAAACTATTTCTCCGCTGCAATAAAAGTTGTTTTAAAATTTTCAAGTACCATTATTTATATCTGTCTTGTTATATTCTGTTCTATACACTAAATACGCTCCATGGAAGTTAACGCATTCCCTTTGTGAGTGACATTAATGGACGTGGGGTGTTACACGTAGTATCAGAGCTGAAGGTTACCAGACCTGATATGAATTTTGAAAAACTATTTTTCAAAAAGCATTTTATAAAGAAATACTTTCAAAAGTATGTTTTAAGGAAAATATTTTCAAGAGAAAAGTTTGTTTTAAAAACATAACTCCCAAGAGCCATATATCTTTCTTTCGGATTCTCCGTTTTGAATCTCTTCATTTTCTTTTCAGCATGTCTGGAATTCCCGAGATACCCGAGGGGATACCGTTACTAGGGTGGTTTAGAAGGTGTCTGGAAGTTAGGGCCAATGTCACAGGCCCAACAAATGCTCCTCCTCCTCCCCGTGTTGATACTTTTGCAAAGATATGCAAAAAAATTAGGGCAATGGGCGGGAAACCTTTTCACGGATCAGAGATGTTTGTTGAAGCTCGAAATTGGCTTAAGGAGGTGGAAGATCTATTTGGTATTTTCGAAGTAGAAGATGAAAGGAAGGTCCAATTGGCTGCTTGGTTAATGAAAGACGAAGCCTCGTTTTGGTGGGAGGTCACGAACGGAGAGCGTTCGGTGGAGACATGGATGGATTTCAAGCGTAGGTTCGAAATGATGTTTCTCTCACGAGTAGAAGAGAATTTATATATGGAAAGATTCTTAGCATTGAAGCAAGGGGATTTATCAGTTAAGGAGTACGTCAATAAGTTCAATCAGTTGGCGAGATTTGGCTTCGAATTGGTAAACACACCTAAGAAGAAGGCCCTGAGGTTCGTTAAAGGTTTGAATGAGCCGCTACATAGGTTGGCGATGACCCATATTCCGATGGGGGCTTACTTTGGGAAACTGGTTGACATGGCGCTTATGCTTGAGGAAGAGAAAGGTACGAATGCTTATAAGGCAGCGGAGAAGAAAGGAGATCAGAAGAAGCCACAACGGCAAAACAAGAAAGGCGGGAAGAACAATAAAGGAAAAAGAAAGAAGATGTGCTTTAATTGTGGGACACCAGGCCATCTGAGCAAAGATTGTAGGAAAAAGAAGAAGACTGGCTGTTTCCACTGTGGAGAGGCAGGTCATCTAGTTAAGGAATGCCTAAGGAAACAAGGGCAAGGGCAAAGAACTTCTGGAGGGCAGCTTCAGGCTCTCATGACACCAGGGCAGGCGAAAGGGCAGATTCATGCTCTCATGGCACCAGGACAGGAAAGAGGTAGAAACATTTCCGTTGAAAGTTTAGTTTTTCCGTTTGATCATCCTGTTCGTACTTTGTTTGACTCTGGTGCTTCACAATCATTTGTATCTGCTTCGTTAGTTGAAACACTGCACCTAAATACTAGCCAGTTACGGATCCCATAGTAGTCTCAAATCCTATTTGTGGTTCGGCTCATCTTTCTATGATTTGTCGGGATTTGAGAGTGTCTATCTTGGGCGTTGGGTTTGAATGCAACGCCTTTGTTCTTGGCTTCATAGGCTACGACATGATTCTAGGTATGGATTGGCTAACTAGATACGGTGCCATCCTAGATTGTGAAAGAAGGGTATTTAGATTTTTGACTCGTTGTGGAAAGACCCTTGATATTTCTTGTGACCCTAGAGGTCCGGTAATGCTTAGCTACCTGGAATCCCTAGACGCATCCAATGATGATTTGAAATTTGTTCGTGTGGTCCGTGAATATAGTGACGTCTTCGATGAAGTTCATGGTTTACCCCTGAGGCACGAGATAGGCTTTCGAATATATCTAGTAGATAATGCAAAGCCAGTGGCATTACCAGTGTGCCACATGGCTCCGAGAGAGAGAAGAGAACTCAGTGAGCAAGTGAAAGAATTGCTTGAGAAGCGGTTCATAAGAAGAAGTATTTCAGAGTGGGGTGCTCCAGTCTTTTTTGCTACAAAAGCTGATGGTTCACTTAGATTGTGCGTGGACTATAGAGAGGTGAATAAGCTAACAAAGAAGAACAGGCACCCATTGCCGAGGATAGGCGATTTATTCGATCAGTTGGTGGGTGCTTCAGTTTTCTCGCAATTGGATTTAGCTACAAGGTTTCATCTGCTAAGAGTAGCTAAAGATAGCATTGATAAGACTGCCTTTAGAACTGCTGACAGTTTCTTTGAGTGGCTTTTCATGCCTTTTGGTTTGACGAATGCACCCGCATACTTTGTTGACTTAATGAGTAGGGTGTTCAGGGAGTTTCTACACAAGTTTGGGGTAGTTTTTGTAGTTGCTGATTTTCTCTAAAAATGAAGAAGAGCATGCCCTACATCTTAGGGAAGACTTAGAGACCCTATGAGCGCATCAGCTAAAAGCTAAGTTCTCCAAGTGCCATTTTTGGAGAAAAGAAGTGATGTTCTTAGGACACGTGGTCTCTAAGGAAGGAATAGCTGTGTCCTGCCAAGGTTGTGGCAATCCAAGATTTGAAAACTCCTAAGAACGCAATAGAAGTAAGAAGTTTTTAGGGCTGGCTGGCTAGTATAGGAATTTCATTAAGGACTTCGCGAAGATATCAGCCCCTCTCACTCGATTAACGAAGAAGAATTTGAGTTTTAGTTGGGACGTTGGTTGTGACGATGCTTTCCAATGTCTAAAGTGGGCTTTGACGACAGCTCCAATTTTAGTTTTGCCAGACAAGAGTAAGACATTCACTGTGATGCTTGCGGGACAGGGCTTGGCGTAGTTTTAATGCAAGAGGGAAGGGTGATATGCTATGGGGGAAGACAGTTGAAAGCCCATGAGGAAGATTACCCTACCCATGACTTAGAGTTGGCGGCCATAGTTTTTGCGCTTAATTCATGGCGTCATTATTTGCTTGGCGAGAGGTTTGAGTTATATACAGACCATAAGTCGCTAAAGTACTTATTCTCTCAGAAGGACTTAAACTTGAGGCAACAAAGATGGATGAAGTTTTTGGCATCCTACGATTTTGAGATCGCGTATACCCCTGGCAAGGGAAACATTGTAGCTGACGCCTTTAAGTAGAAATAAGTTAATTTTAAGTCCTTTGTTTGTAGAGCGGCAGAGTTTGGAGTATATATCTCCCTTTGACTTCAGACCCTCTATCGTTTATGTACCCGAATTATTAGCATCGTTAGAGGTGCAACCTACACTTTTGGGTCGAGTTCGAGAGGCACAGCGAAATGACCCACAGTTGGTTGAGATAGTAGGTAAGCTTATAGGAGGGGAGTCCTCAAGTCATCTTGATAGATATGCTATAGATAAGAGAGGTTGGCTACGTAGAGATGGAAGACTTTGCGTACCACAAGACGAGAGTTTGAAGAAGGCAATTCTTGAAGACTCACATCGCTCTAAGATGACCATAAATCCCGGTGGTGATAAGAAGTATAGGGATATGAAGCGAGTTTTCTTTTGGGCCGAAATGAAGAAGGACGTGGCCGAGTTCGTTGCTAGATGCTTAGTGTGCCAACAAGTCAAGGCGGAGCAAAAGAAGCCTGGAGGTTTGCTCCATCCCTTAGAGATTCCGCTTTGGAAATGGGAAAGCGTTTCCATGGATTTTGTAGATGGGTTACCAAGATCAAGGAAGGGTAATACGGGGATTTGGGTAATTGTAGACAGACTTACCAAAAGTGCCTATTTTATTCCCGTTAAAAGTAGAAGGACCGCCGTGTGGTTAGCATTTGTTTACCTTCGAGAGATAGTTCGTTTGCATGGCATACCCTCTAGCATTGTGAGCGATAGAGATCCCATTTTCACAAGAGAATTTTGGAAAAGCTTACAAGAGGCGGTTGGAACGCAATTATGCTTAATTACCGCTAATCACCCTCAGACGGACGACAAGACCGAGAGAGTAAATTGGGTTCTAGAAGACCTTCTAAGACTATGCATCCTAGACTTCGTAGGTGCATGGGAAGAACACCTTCCACTAGTGGAGTTCGCCTATAATAATAGTTTTCGGGCTAGCATTGGCATGGCACCTTTTGAGGCTCTTTATAGATGACCGTGCCGATCACCTACATGTTGGTGGGAATCCACTAATAAGGTTTAGCTTGGACCCGACATGATTAGGGAGACTTTGGAGACGATAGACCTGATTCGACGGCAAATGAAGACGGCGCAGGACTGACAGAAGTCATATGTTAATAGGAGACGAACCGATCTTGAATTCAATATTGGAGACATGGTTTTTGTTAAGGTGTCACTATTAAGAAACGTAGTCCGTTTTGGATCAGTAGGGAAGTTGGCACCGAGGTTCGTAGGACCCTTTCCAATTATGGAGAGGATTGGACAGATGGCGTATAGAGTAAAGTTACCAGAGAAGCTCAACGGAGTTCATGACGTGTTTCACGTTTCAAATTTGCATAAGTGTTTACACGATATATAGCGGAAGTGGTAGAGCCGCGCACGCTCGAAGAAGTGGAAGTAGAGCGAAATGCCATGATCAAACAAGCTCCTACACACATTCTCGGATCGGTGGTCAAAAAGCTTCGCAACAAAGAGGTCAAGTTGGTCAAAGTGCAGTGGGGAGATGATCAAAGAGATGCGACTTGGGAGACGGAAGACAAAATGCATACGCTGTACCCTTTCCTTTTTAAGGTTATGTTTTAATTTCTCCTTTTTCTACCGCTTTGTTGACACTTGTCCTATCTTTTAGTATTATCTTTGCGATGACATTTTCGGTCTTTAGTTAGGAAGAACCCTATGGTTGCAAATATGTGTTTGAGACATGTTATGTTTGGTGGATGCAAATGGATGCAAGTGGTTGCTAGTGGTTGCTCGTGGATGCATGTACTCACACATTGGGCACTAGATCGACTCAATCACCTTCATGTTGCATATAAATGCATGTGCATATCTAAATTAATGGATGTATAATGGTTGTGTTATCATATGGATGCTGCATTTTGATGAATGGTTGTGCACAAATGTAGAAATAATATGTATCGATAGAATTCATTCGCATACATAATGGACGCATGGCACTATCATGATTTGCATTAAGGAGGTCAACTGAATCAGTGGACCGCCTGATCTTTGCATTAGATAAGGAACATATACACACATTTTTGCATAAGTTCATTTAGCATTAGAAATTTCTTTAAGGACAATGGATGATTGTGGATGATGGTTGAGTAGATGGATGATTGGTTGGTACGATACATTCTTCTTAACATAGAGATTTCGGGGAAGAAATACTTTAAGGAGGGGAGAATGTAACACCCCGTAATTTTATAACATAAAAATTCACAAATTAAAGTATACTTAATTTTTATAAGAAGAATTAAGTGAAATGGGTTGCGCTATTATGTTCGTTTCAAAATTTTGGGTCAGGATAGACATTTGGTTTGCATAAAACGGATAATTTATGAAGAAGTTATTAAGCCTTGAAGTTTGTACGCATATGAGAGAAATATATATATATATATATATAATATTCGGAAAAAAAAGTTCAAAACAGTGAATCGGCAGGGGGAACAGCCGAACCGCACCATTTTTGGAGTCGACCCAAGCCTCGCTGGGTCGATTGGGGGTCGATCAAGGGTGTTTGGCTGTCAACTCGTGGCCCAATTCGCCCTAAGGGCTGATGTGGCATCAGAGAGGTCCTGATGGTTCTGGTTATCCCTAGGTTAATCTGACGGCTCTTATTAAATTAAACTTCTTTAAAAACACTCCTAAACCCTTAACACTAATCACATTAATTCATAACAAGAGATGCCATGCCGTCAATGGAGAACCTAGAGTAGCCCCCATACACTTTCAACCCTAAAGCAAGATAGAGCTTAAATCAAAATCAAATCAATTCTAAATAACGATTAGTCTACATCAAAGGAGAGCAATCCAGTTTCAGAATACAGATCCCAGAAAGGCTAGACTATTCTTTTTAATTGTGAGTATGATAGCTTTCACAAAATAATTAATTAATTTAATTATGATAAGATATAATTGGGATTATAAGAATATGATTTTGAATCATTTGATGTAAATTATATGTATGTTTGTGGTGATGAGTCATATGTTAGTCTTATGCAAGTTGGATCATATGTTAGTTCTTATGTGAATCTTATGCAAGTTGAATCATATATCTTATGCAAGTTTGTGATGATTGGATCATATATTCATGTATGAATCTTATGAAAGTTTGGGTTGTTAAAATATATGTGAGACATGTATATGCATATGCTAGTTTATGTGACATTAACCTTTATGTCTAGATCCATATGCAAGTTTACATCTTTATGCTTAGACCCATATGCAAGTTTACATCTTTATGTTTAGATCTATATGCAAGTTTACATCTTTATGTTTAGATCTATATGCAAGTTTACATCTTTATGTTAAGATCCATATGCAAGTTCACACCTTTATGTTTGGATCTATAGCAGTACATAAGTTATGCAAGTTTATGCCCATTACCTATGCTAGTTTTGAATCATATGCTAGTTTGAATGAAATTCATATGCAAGTTATCGGCTATGTAATCTTACATCATGATCCTTAGATCTATTTTATGTGTTATGTGATGTTTTTAAAATAAGTTAGACTATTTGCGAGTCTAACATATGTCATATGAAAACTACGAATAGCGTGGGGATGATGGAATAATACTGAATAAACATAAATTGTGAATTGTCATAAAATGGCCTTAAAAGGCATATAATTAATTTGAGACATTAATAGGCATAATTGGTATTTATGGACATAATTTTAAGAGACAATTATGGACATAAATAAATTTGGAATTTATTGACAAATTTGAATAGGGATATTAATCCAATTTGGGGTTAAATTAAGATGTGTAATAATTAACCGCCTAAGACACGAGGTTAGACTGTTTTGTGGTGTAAGACTGCTCGGACCCGCCCGGCAAATCCAGCAACCACAAATGCCTGTCTAACATGAGAGGTCAAAGGCACGAATTAAATGTGTAACAATTGTAAAGACACGAGGTTAGGCTCATTTGCATTATAAGACTACCCGGACCCGCCCGGAAAATCCAGCAACCGCAAATGTCAGCCTAATGTGGGAGGTCTTTACAAGGTTACGGCTCTAATGAATTAAGTACCACTTAACCAGATAAACATGTGGTGGGTCATGGGGAGTTAAGTGGGTGCCTTGGGTGGCATGTGAAATTAAGTGGGTGCCTTGGGTGGCATGTGAAATACGATTAGATGCACTTAACCAAGACTGAAACATGTAAGAAGACATGAATAAGAATGGGGTTAAGTGGGGAAACCTTAGTGGGGACCAAGCATAGGTGGAAGGCTTGTGTCAAGCATGGGGGCCATTTTCAAACCAGTAACCCATTATGTATCTTTGAGAGCTCGACCCAAGTCGAGGACGGGACACGCTTGCTGGATTTGATTGTAAGAGGTCAAAACGGGTTAACGGTGGCAACGCAAGTCCAACGGGGTCATGTGCGTGCGTGGGCCCAGGCTGGTAGGTAAGACGTTGTTGCATCGTGTGGATATAAACCGTGCATCTTTGGTGGTATCGGGTTGCCACTTTGGGGAGTGATACACCCCACTGTGGGACCAGAATGGGTATCTACGAGTTAGGGAGCCGATCGAATGGGGGTAGTGGTTACAACTGGTGGAGATAGGGGCAGATGGCACCTGTGAAGGCAGCTAGGGGTACACGAAACTATCATTATCATTATTAAGTTTTATAGGCGGGATCAACTTTTAGGGTGACTAGTGGTGGTGTTGTATAGTAATTATCCTATAGTAATTAAGAACGAGATTAACGCCAGAATATTCCTCTTATTTGCTTTGTCATGCCCATTTGTTTCATGGTCATATCTTATCTTACCAGTTTATGTCTTATCCTAGTTACTTTAATAATTATATTGTTAAAGTTATTATACTCACCAAACTTTATGTCTGACCCCCTTGTGTTCGCCTCTTTTCTTCCTTTCCCCCCTCCCTCCAGGTTCTAAGGGTGGGACTAGTACTAGTGGAGCTTGATCTCGGATCTCTTTCTCTCTCTTTTGGAAGCGCTTGGATTGCTGAAAGTAAAATTTAGCTCATCTCTTTATGGCTACTTGTGTTGGGATTTATGCTTTTTATTTTATGTACTCTGAAACAATTTATCATGATGGATATTAAGTTTACTTGGTTTATGAAGTTGTTGTAATCTAATTATTTCTCCACTGCAATAAAAGTTTTAAAATTTTCAAGTACCATTATTTATATTTGTCTTGTTATATTCTGTTCTATACACTAAATATGCTCTATGAAAGTTAATGCATTCCCTTTGTGAGTGACATTAATGGACGTGGGGTGTTACAAAGTATATGCGGAAGATATCTTGCGTTATGGAGGTAAGCCCCTAACCTCCTCAAAGACATTTGCATCATCACGGACTACTCGAAAAGATAACAAATCATCAATAGATGTGTCAAGAGATTCTAGGTAGCTAAGCATAATAAAACCCTTAGGGTCGCATGAGATTTCGAGAGTATTACCCAAACTAGTAAACAGTCTAACTACCCTCTTTTCACAGTCGAGAATGGCACCATATCTGGCTAGCCAATCGATTCCTAGAATCAACCCATAGGCAGCGAAACCAAGCACATTGGCATTGCATTTGAACTCAATGCCATACACAGATATTATCAAATCCTGACATAACATAGATTGATGAGCCATAGCCCCATTAGGATTTGAGACAACTACGGGTTCCACTACTATGCTAGTATCTATGTGCAGAGACTCAAGAACAGAAGGAGATATAAACGAACGTGAAGCGCCAAAATCAAACAAAGTACGTACAGGATGATCGAAAAGGAAAATCAAACTTTCAACAGAAATGTTTCTACCTCTCTCTTGTGTAGCTTCCATGAGAGCATGAACCTGCCCTCCAGAAGCAGATCATGTTCGTTGTCCTTGCCCTTGTCCTTACCTGATTGGGCAGTCTTTAATCATATGTCCTGCCTCACCACATTGGAGGCAACCAGTCGTCCTCTTCTTCTTCCTACAATCCTTCTTCAAATGGCCAGGTATTCTAAAATTGTGACACTTTCTTTTCTCTGAGCCCTTGTTATCTTTACCGGCCTTCTTTTGTTGTTGATGTGCCTACTTTGGATCCCCTTTGTTATCCTATGCCTTATCTACATTAGCACCTTTCTCCTCTTCATATATCAACGCCATATCAACAAGATTCTCGAAAGTAGCCCCCATAGGAATGTGGGACATAGCCCACCCGTGTAATGGTTCATTCAGACCCTTGGCGAATCTCAAGGCCTTCTTATGTGGTGTACTAACTATTCCATACTAAATCTTGCTAACTGGTTAAACTTGTTATCGTACTCCTTCACAGACAAACTCCCTTGTTTCAAAGCTAAGAACCTCTCCATGTATAAACTCTCTTCTTCTTGTGAAAGAAATTTTAACTCGAACCTCTGTCTAAAATCCATCCATGTCTCCATTGCACGTCCTCCATTAGTTACTTCCCACCAAAATGAAGCTTCATCCTTCATCAACCAAGCAGCTAGCTGAACCTTCCTTCCATCGTCTACCTCAAAGATACCAAACAAGTCCTCTACTTCCCTGAGCCAATTCCAAGCCTCGACGAACGTCTAAGTTCAATAAAACGGTTGTTTGCCCATCGCACAGAAGTCTTTGCATATGTTAGATAAAGCGTCCACACGGGGAGGAGGAGGAGCGGCTGCAACTGGGGGAGGAGCAACGTTTGCAGGGCCTGCGGCAGTAGCCCTAGCCTCCAGATACCTTCTGAACCAGCCTGGTTTCTGCACGTCCTCGGGTATATCAGGTTCCCGAGACATGCTGAAAGGAAAAGGGAAGAGATTCAAACAGAGAATCAAAAGAAAGATACATGGCTTTTGGGAATTATGTTTTTCATAATAAACCTTTCTCTTGAAAATACCTTCTTTAAAACATGTTTCTGAAAATACTTCTTTTCAAAAATGCTTTTGAAAACGGTTTTCAAAATCTTTTATCTGTTCTGGTAACCTTCAGCTCTGATACCACGAATGACACCCCACGTCCAACAATGTCACCCACTAAGGGAATGCATTAACTTTCATGAAGCATTATAAGAGTACAGAAAAGAACATCACAAGACAAATATATAAAATGGTACTTAAAAATTCAAAATTTATTCATTGCAGTGGAAAAGGAAAACATGTCTGGTTACAACATCAATACCATATACTAAATCCAAATAGAGAAATATCCATCTTGAACAAAATTATTATCAGTACATAAAAGAAAAACCATAATCCCACTCCAAGTAGCCATAATGAAAAAGAGATAAAGTTGAGCATTTCTTTCAACACTTCCAAGCACTTCAAGAAGAAAGAAATCTAAGTCCAGCTTCACTAATCCCACCCTGAGGACCTTGGGGGAGGGGAAAGAAAAGAGGCGAAACAAAAAGGGTCAGACATAAAGTCTGGCGAGTCCAGTGACTTTGACAATATAATTAGTAAAGTAACAGAATAAGAACATAAACTGGATATAAGAGATGACTATAACATAAGCAAATATGAGAAGATAAACAAGATAAGCAAGATAGATCATCGAATGCACTCCTAACCACTATAGATATGCTCTGCACCGTACCAACATACTAGTTTCATAATAAAAGATGATCCCTATTAAACAAATATAATGATGGTAGTTTCGTGAAATTCTAGTTACTATCATAGGTGCCAACTTGCTCCTATCCCGACTAGTTGTACCCACTACCCTTCCCATTCAATCGGCTCCCTAACCTCATAGATACCTGTGTTGGTCCCATAATAGGGTGTATCACTTCCTAAGGTGGCAACCCCGATAATACTGAAATGCACATCTTATACCTAAACGATGCAACAACATATTACCTACCAGACCAGACTCATGCACTCACATAACTCCGTTGGACTTGCACTGCCATCGCTAACTCTTATTGACCTATTACAATCAACCGCAGTAAGCGTGCCCTTGTCCTCAACCTAGTTCGAGCTCATATAAATACTAAAATGGGTTACTGGTTGAAAAGGGTCCACATACACAATTGAGCCAAACTTCCCTCCTAAGCTTGATCCCCACTGGGAATTCCCACTTAACCCCTTTTTATCCCTATGTCTTATCACATGTCTCATCTTGGTTAAGTGATTTAATTATGTTTCACATGCTACCCATATTACCCACTTAACCCTTTATTATTCTCATGCCTTACCACATGTCTTATCTTGGTTAAGTGTTCATTAATTCATTATAACTGTAATCTTGCAAGACCTCCCACATTAGATTACCGTTTGCGGTTGCTGGATATGCCGGGCGGTTCTGGGCAGACTTATACCGCAATCCAAATCTAACCTCGTGTCTTTCCATTATTACACATCTAATTTCTGCCTTTGACCTCTCACATAAGATTACCATTTGCAGTTGCTAGATATGCCAGGCGGTTTCGGGCAGGCTTGTACTGCAGTTCGAATCTAACCTCGTGTCTTAGACGTTCATTATCACTTTCTTAATTCAAGTCCCAATTTCAAATCTTGGATTATAATATATTCCAATTACCCATAATTTCCAATTATGCTTATAATGCTAATTCAAGTTATGCCTATATTTCTATGTATACAAATTTTACCAAACTATGCCCAAATCCATTTCATAGTTATCAACAATTTATGTCAAATCTCATTTTATAATATATTTCCCAACAATTTCCCAATCATCCCAACGTTATTCGTACGTAAATCTCAATATAATATGCTTAGGCTCAAAGTAAGCCTAATCTCAAAAGGAAAAGGAAAAGGAGAAGGGAAGAGGATCAAACATCGAAATTGGCATAAACATATAAATAGGCATGTGAAATGAATAACGATAAGATAGATCAGACATGCATATGATAATAGCAATTGGGTATGAATCTTAAGGACAACAATTTACAAAACTTGATATGATTCATCTTATTTACAGGCATATACATAGATCCAATTTACAAACTTATCACAATTACTTTTTAATTTAATTATATGTGAAAGTAACATAAACTGACAGTGGTTGGATCTAAAAGAAGAGAATTAGGCTTTGTTGTAGTAGATCTTGATCTTAAAATACCCCTATTCTGATTTGTCTTGGTGGAGAAGAAAGTTTAATTTAGATCGGAGCAGCATGGAGGCGCCATGGATTTGGGTTGAATGAGATTAGAGTTAGGTTATGGTGTTTATTTATAGGTGCATTAGGTGAATTAGGACCTTTAGATTAGATTAGAAACCATCAGAACCACTCAGATTAGAAAGACACGTCATTAGGGAACTATCCAGAATTCTCCAGATTTGGGCTCAACACGGGCGCACTTCCCAGGTTCGCCAGTGCATTTTTGTTCTGGCGCACTTCACAAGTGCGCTAGTTATTCTGGCCCATTTCCCGATTGTTCTGCCAAACTTCTATCGTCCATAACTCCTTTATACGGTATCCGTTTTACTCAAAATCAGACTCTATCTCAAGCAGAATTCCGAGACGAATGCAATGGTGTAACCCGTTTCACTTAACTCTTCTTCTAAAAATTAAGTATTATTAAATTTGTCAGTCTTAACATTTTGAAATTACGGGGTGTTACAGTGCATTCTCCTGAAAATGTATGATCAAGCCAGTGTGATCAGCTCCTTGGAGCTTCCCAAAAATTGGAAAGTGTTGTATCCCCAGGAGGGATACTATTTCGCATCCCCAAGGGGGATACTATTTCGTATCCTTACGGGGATACGAAATACATCATTTTCTATCCCTTATAGGATACCAAATGCGTATTTTCATATCCCTTAGGGTAAACGAAAGCCTGCCGAAGTGCGCTGAATGGAGGAGCTTGTTGAGGCTGGTGTAGAGCAAAAGGAACATGTGATCACACCATGTCGATCACTGATTTTAGGAGTGCCAAATCTCGACATTGATAAAGTGGTCGATCCGATGATTATGAGTTCGCGTAAGCAATTTTAGGTGATCGCCATGATGTGCTCAAGCCATTTTGAGTGATCGACATGCGTTTGCCATACGTGATTATTGAATTGATGTTGATTCCAAGAATGAAATATATTTTTACTCGATTCCGAGCACATCATGATTTCGACCAAATTGCTTTGTGCTTTCCGGCGAAGTTCTCGAGATTTCAGCGCGCTGTTAAGCATGAACTTGACATATGACGTTTTTGACCAAAAAACATGTCAATAATTTTTTTCCCAATTATGCCCCCATTAATTATATTGTAAATTTACTTTTACCAAAACAAAATATAAATATAATGATGTAAGTGTAATGTTAGTATAGCGAAAAAAATCCAAAAAAGGGTATATACTAAACTTAATGCATTGATCGGCTATAACAATACTTCAAGTAAACTAGGCAAACTTCTACGGTCATTAAAAATCTAAACTGATACTCTCAAAATCTCTCACAAATAGAATCTCAAAACTCTCAAATGGACCATAAGTTGAAATCATTGTAGAATCTGTATATTGTCAGCTTCAATTTCTCTTATATCCTATCAATTCTATTATAAACATTGGTTTCGAATTTCAAATCATTTGATATATAAGAAGTCATATAATTACTACTAGTGCATTACAATCAAAGCATTAAAAATGATGTTTTACCCTTATTCTATCATCAAATAAAATATTGATTAGAATAATTTTAGATAACAACCAAACTAATTAA